>CM051457.1:25375248-26695212 GCA_028274465.1 Plantago ovata
AAATTTCGAATTACAAAGGGAAGATGGAAATGGAAAGCATTTGACCGGAGGATGCAATTATATAATAGAAGGGGTATGAACACATACTTTACCATTCTCGCATCTCTGGATACCAAATCCTGACGTGTTAAATCCATGGGTCCAAAACGTTTCATGGTTCGAACAGGGTTCTAAACGATTCGAGGGTGTGTTTGACTCTAGACCCATAAGAGGAACCTTTAAAATTATGTGTCAAAATGAATCTTGATTGGTCCAATCAAGCATCCAGACTCGGATTGGCTCTTTATTTCCTCCTAATTAAGGGTGTCAGTAAGACCCTTCACATCCGGGAATCCATTTTGTTTTATGGTTTTATTCCGTGATAATATAGAGTAACGATTGTATTGCATGATTATATCGATTAGTTTATATGGTCATGAATTATGAGTCCATCGAACATCGAATGAGATGAAATTCCTTTTACCGGTTTACTAATGACAATAGAAAAAAAAAGAGTCAAAGTTCACTCCTCACGACAGCGTCGTCTACCTCCCTTGAAATGCTCATAATAAATTCATGACAATTATTTGTTGCTATACTCAAGACCATTGGAAAGAATGAACTTAAAATAAAGATTTGTGCATAAAGATGGTTAAAATTATGATACTGGGATAAATATGGTTGAAAAAATATTTAACATATTGTTGAATAATATAATATTGTTCTCCTCATCATTCCTGTCGAAACTCGACGGGCCATAACCGAACAATATCACCTCAATGGGATGGGTAATGGCATACCCATCCCATACACTATTACAATAGAAGAAAATATGAACCTATATCATACCCTTCATGGACTCGGTCATGTACACTTTCCTAAATGATATATTTACGGGTTCAAAACAGGTATGTGTATATGTCACGATCCGGATATGAGTTTTATGGGTTTTATTCCCGTCGATTTAACCGACGGGCTATTAACTAGTTATCAGTAAACAAATGCTTAGGTGTGTAAAAGAAATAAGTTGGCCAAGTGAATAGTGCTGTATAGAGCAACAATTTCCAAGTATCTGGCAACGCTGGAACACACCAGTGGCTGCAATCAAATTCACCACTATGTGGTCCATAGAAAACCGGATGAGCATCCTTTCAAAGCTGTGATAACTGATAATCCTGTGATGTCCAGCAAATAAACTGGCTTTTTGATTCTGCTGTTCACTACCACAGAAGCTAGGGAGTGCCTCCTGCATACTTGACTCCTAAGAATGGTTCTGTCTCAACTTTGCATGAGTTTAACAGTTCGTTCCAGTCTTTTCCCCTGAAAATGTTTTCCACAAAACATGTCAATAAGATATAATCTTTTTCTCTCTGAGTGTTGATCACGGAGCTTAATCCTTGCACGCACAAGAGAACTAACAAAAAAACTGGGCAAGTGTTGCTTACTCAAAATGGGTGGGCAAGTGGCTAAAATACCTAAAAATTTAATTGTTTATTCTTGGAAATATAATTTTATATTGATTAAAGTCTAGAATGACTTATATTTAAGAATAAGACAAAAAATTTAGAATCCCTTATATTTCAGAATGGAGAGAGTATTTAAGTTTTCGAAGAATCAACATATTATCAGTTAATCCATCTTGCCCAGGCTCAGATAACAAAAACTATAGAACATGTAACACTAATATAACTCACGTACGTACAGTACAATGGTCTAATAGGAATTGACTTGGTGAAGAGTTTGAATTGAATTTGAGAGTTTGAGTTATAGTATAATGCTAACGTGGTGTAGGAAGAGTTTTATCCATAGACAATTAGAGATGGTCTAATAGGAATTGACTTGTGTCTTATAGACCAAAAGTATAACAACACTAATATAACTCACGTAGTAGTAATACAATGGTACTAGGTCACCTACATACTCCTCTTTAAATACCCTCCTCGATCACTTATCACCAACATCAAAGCAGCACACAAATCTTCTTCTTTCTAAGTTCTAACTACCACCACCACTACCTAAGCACAGCAATGGCTCCTATCGCAGTTGGCGACGTGATCCCCGATGGAAACCTCTCATACTTTGATGCTGAGGATCAGCTCCAGACTGTGTCCATTCACTCTCTCACCGCCGGAAAGAAGGTCATCCTCTTCGCCGTCCCCGGTTGCTTCACTCCTATTTGCAGGTATATATGAGTTTGTTGTTTCTAATTTTCTATGACTCACCCATTATTAATTCGTTCGTTTGTTTGACGCCTCTGTTTGAGTTAATAATTAATTGGGATGTGAATTTCGCGATTGATCAATAATTAATTGATTGATTTCTGTGCAGCATGCAGCACGTTCCTGGGTTTATTGAGAAGGCCGATGAGCTCAAGTCCAAGGGTGTTGATGAAATCGTTTGCATCAGTGGTAAACTATATATCTCAAAAACTCAACCACCTTTTCTCATTAGTTGTTTCAACAAACAAATTGGGGTCAAATTCTTGAAAATCGTTAATATTACCTATAAATAAATTAGGAAGTCCATCTTTTAAGGTTTCTCTTTTTTATTCTGGCGTCTCATGGGCTACTTCCTTCGTGAGTAGTTAAATTTAGAATATTTTCGGTTGAGATTATAATATTCAGCTGCTACGTAATCATATCTTGAAAGACTTGTATAACAAGGAAAACCTGGTATGCATGCAAGTTGATGGCTCTTAATTCAGTATGCCTATGGACCAACTCCTTACATACCCCATTAACTGATATGATATGGTCCTGACTTGGTCTAGAATTTGTTTAACTCCTCGCAAAACATAGATTTAGATGAAGATGTGGCATTGTAAATCATCTTTGAACTACTATCTGATTCTTGTCTTAATTGCAGTGAATGATCCATTCGTGATGAAGGCATGGGCAAAAACATACCCCGATAACAAGCATGTCAAGTTCCTTGCTGATGGCTCTGCAACTTACACTCGTGCACTTGGTCTTGAGCTCGACCTTGGTGACAAAGGACTTGGCGTTCGATCCAGGAGATTTGCCTTGTTGGTTGAGGACCTCAAGGTGAAAGTGGCCAATGTCGAGTCTGGTGGGGAGTTCACCGTTTCCGGTGCTGAAGACATATTGAAGGCTCTTTAAGTATTTCATATTGTCCAGCTGGAAAACTAGTCTGTCGCACTTTGACAATTAAAAATTTTAGTATTTGACAATTCTTTTTTTTCTCCCTTATTTTAAGTAAAGTATTAATACAATTCCTAGCATTTATTATTTTCCCACCCAGTTCTATCAGTTTGTTTGCTTGGCTTGCATCCTGTAACTTTATGTGGCTTCAGTTTGTTCTTTCCCCTCCATTTCTCCAAGAAATACAACCCATTAAATCTGCAATGTACACTGTTCAACATAATCAAAATGACATATAAAAAGACACTATTGCCCCACTATCCACCCCGAGCAGAATCATACTACTATTTATGCTACTAACCAGCTTTTAAAAATGTAGAAATGGTACCTTGGTAACCATCTATACTTGAGGTAGCAGCTTCACAGGCTGACAAATTAACAACTTTTCAAGAATTGGGATTTTTGGACTATTTGCTTTCCCACATGTACAATTTATGTGACTAGTTTTGCAGTTTCTGAAGCCATGATACTAGGCTAAGTTGGCCTGCTATGGATCTGCTACTAGTTGAATCTCTGGTACATTTGCAGTACAATGTTTAGCATTCATCTGATTGATAAGCACAGATGAAACCCAGCTATAAATTCTAAGCGCTATCAGTACTCTGTTTGTGAATTCATAGATATTTTTACCCCAGTGTATTCTGACCAATCGGATACCAGAAACGATGGATATAGCTCCAAGAATGCCAGCTAAAGCCTTGAATAAACCAGAGAGGTCTAATGTGATGTCGTCATTTGCTTCACTGTCTGAAGAAGAGCAGCTGGAAGTAGGCCCAAGCATAATGTTTTCTAATTTATTTAACTCTCCGCTCTGGGTTACTTTTAGAATCGCTTCTGATATGTCCGAAGCCAAAGAAGATCCCTTCCGGAACACCTGAGGCATTAGAAATTACGCAGGTAAACAAAGAGACGAGGACATAAGATGGAAAATGCTTGCATAGTTAAGGGTGAGTCTTTATTAATCTTACGAATCCAAAACCGCCAAGTTTGTAGGTTAGGCCAGAAATGGTGTAGTTTTTGCAATGCTGAGCAAGAAACACTTTAGCATGTGGTGCAACGAAGAAGGCAGCTTTGATGGCACCGGTTCTAAAAGCGTCTGGATATTCATTAGTGAAATTGATCTTCTGAATATTTTCAGGCTTGAAATGGAGAACATCTATCAGGTACCTGACGATGAAGGAATTCCCATTACAACCTACTGTTGCATCTGTCCTGAGAAGATATTCTATGTTTTGGACGAATGGTTGAATCCTCGGAACAGTCATCATTGTACTCAAAACAGCCGTAAAACATGATGCTACTACGAAAACAACAAATATCCAGGCTCCTATCACAAGGTGAGATCCACTGTTTTTTATCTGTTTTTCTGCAAAATCATGTTACAGGTTCAGTTTTTTATTAGTAGTGTGAAGGAGTTTCGCAAAATTAAGATAGTCAATTAATGTGTGTGCACTACTGTGTAGTAAAAAGGAGAAACTTGCCATGTGAAAGGGAAATGATGGTGACTGCAAGCCATAGGATGGGACCTATAAGTTGAGACAATGGGCGGCTTGTGTATGCCTCATTGCCAGATGAGTGTTCGCTTATCCAAACCACAGCTCCAGTAGCAACGCCGATGAATCCAAGTTGGATCCACATTTCCGTTTTGAAGATATTTAAAATGGAAAACTTGAATCTCTCTTTTGCTGTCACCACCATGACTAGACCAGAGTCAATGTAAGGCTGTGTAAAATCACCATACTTGTAACGATATGCCATAATCTCTGTGTCGCCTACAGCTCCGTCAAAGGTCTGTTTACACATGAATGAACTGCTCGTAAGTGATCAGATACACGCTAGCTAGTATATGTTGACATAAACTGGATTTGATTTACGTACCTTGTTGTGGACTTGAACTACCATTTCATCGTACGAACCATAGTAGGGATAAAATTTGTAGTAAAGATCATAAGGTAGTTTCTCCACAGTAGCCTCAAATACATTGATTGAAAATCCAGTGACCATAGTTTGACCATTTTCGTATGTAACCTTTACAAACTTATCGAATGCACCTCTAGCAGGAACCCCTATGATCAGAGGTTCATCCACACTGCCAAAACTCCATCCCTTTGGAACAATTTGCTCACCTCCCGGCCAATAAATTCTTCTTGCTTCATTGAGATCATTTGATAAACCAGACTCTAGTGACCATGTTTCTACTTCTTTGTAGCTCTTACCAAACACATTAACAATCATGTAATGTGTTTTACGCGACAATAGACCACGTGTGTAGCTTATTTCACCACTGAGGCCTTCAAAATCCGCTGCTAAAACATGACTGACTAATGCAACAGAGTCATTT
The DNA here is from genome assembly GCA_028274465.1 of Plantago ovata. NCBI lineage: Eukaryota > Viridiplantae > Streptophyta > Magnoliopsida > Lamiales > Plantaginaceae > Plantago > Plantago ovata. The sequence goes on from CM051457.1 coordinate 25,380,730, forward strand.
TTACTTTGATTAGATTCCTGCAAAGCACTGATAACTGTCCAAATCGCATCGTAGGCATGGAGAGCGTATACACTTGGTGTTGAATCCTCTTCTGGATACAACGAGCTGTATTTTCTCCTAAACCGTGGCTTGAATTCCTTAAACTGCTTACCACGTTCATCAAAACCCGTTTTTATGCCAATAACACCTTCCATATTCATAACAACGGATGAATCAACAGAATCAAGAAGATCAGCAATCTCCTCAGACACCATCCAACCATATCCTTTCTCCACCATTCCCAGTTCCTTAGCTTTCTCAAACAGGATCAAGCCAAACTCCAACGAGGACTGAGTGACAACAAAAATTTTAACATCCCGGCGTTGAAGTTTCTTCAACTTCTGTTCAACAAACACACTGGCATCTGACAAAGTTGAAATGCAAGGGAAAGCTACATGTTCGTCTATAGATGAGTCAACCGCCCACAATGATTCTGAGAGAAGTGTGACTGAATCTTCCATGTAAGTGTTGCATTTCTCCTGGATTGATATCACTCTTCTCCATCTGAAGTTCTGAACTATTTCTGCAATGCATCGCATCTGGAAGGTGATCTGTGAACTCATCTGGATGTAATTAGATGGAAGGTTTATTGATGTTTGATGAGAAGTTGTCGGAGTAAGGGAGATGATTGGGGTAGATGTTGATAAGTTCCTGGATTCAGCAAGCATGGCACCTTCTCTGTAGGTCATTGTTCCGATTATGGCATGGAGATGGAAGCTGTCAGCTAGGCTAATTGCTGAAGAGGTAAGCATAAGAACATGAATGAATATTATCAGCCAGATTGAGATGAAAAATGGTGTATAACTAGTCTTTTTCTTTGAATGAAACATTGCAAAGACATACTATACATTATCGTAGAAAAAGTCTTTAAACAACAAACTGTCATTTGAAACCTCTGCAGAATAGAGCAGTAATATACCTAACCAATATCTGTAGCAAGTCTCAAATCCATCTATGTCATGTATATGATGATGGATTGTCTAAGACTCTAGGTGGTTTTTTTCTTTTTAATCTTATGAAATTAAAGTTGAACTTGAAACATACTTGACTGAAGGTGGATAGTTAGTCCAGCAAGTTAAAGGGACTTTACCAGCAGAAGCTGCATGAACAGAGTTCCCATGTGCATTTTTATAGTGCAAGACCAGTCTTGAGCAATGTTGAAAATCATGGACAGCCAGTTCCATGGCTGCCTTCTGCTCTTTACCAGCTCGAGAACTATCATCAATTAACACCCCGATGCTTCCGTCAACATGATGCAGTATCTTCAGGCATGCTTCAGTCATTGGTGATGGTGCTTTTGACTGTACAGACAATAGCAAGCAGCAGAAAAAGGGAATGAAGAGTAGACATTTGATATGCATTTTGTGCATTCTGGAAGAAGTAGTTTTGGTTACAATTCAATAGACTTTCAGATTATTTATTTGAAAGCCAGTTTATTGCCAGTACAAGTTGCAAATTGCAATGGGGCCAATGTAATTCTTTCTTTTAGCAGTAGCCAGTAGGCATACTAGTTATTGAGTATTGTTGACACTCAATGGATTGTCATGACTGAATCAAACTTGTAGAAAACTTATATAGTAGACTTGGATTTTGTTTAATACAGTACTAAATATTCCATGACTTAGTCAAACAATAAACAATATTTTGGTGAAGGATTATTTGGCCCAACAGATTCTCAATAGTCAAAGAGAGAAATATTAATTCCTGTTCTTACATGGAATTTATACTGTAGTATATACATTAAGTTATTACAACTTGCATATATCCATTCTACTACAGTTATTCCAAAGTCACAACATCTCTGCCTATGCATGAATCACACTTAATTGCGTATGACATGGTGATGTGAGAATTAATTGAAAATAGTGTCTAAATGTTTATTATCAAGCTCACCATGCTATTGCTAACTGTTGTATAGTACTAAGTTTACCTCACGTGCAAGAGACTAATGCACCACTACCTGATCTATCTTTGCAATCAACTACTAGTGTTGAGGTGATAATAAGTGAAGTGTACAGTAGGTAAAGAGGAAATTTATGTAACCAACAATCATACATATGCATTGCAGACAATAAAAATAAAATATAAAAATATTGAATCATACACTTCATCTGTCCCGTAACTACTACAGTAAACAATCATCTCTCACGAGAGCTCAGTTATCACCCGCTCACATTTGTCTTCCAATATCTTCACTGCTTCCGTGAACAATACTTCCGGAGGCAATGCTCCCGTAGATTCAATCGTAACTGAGGAACAACACAACATATGCTCAGTTAAAACAAGTTATTATCGTAGATCAATTCGAAATTATCTCCATCCAACACCTCAACAGTCAATATATATACCCAGTTACCTCAAAGTTAATTTATAATGCGAACATAGTTTACCTGAAAGTCCTTATTTTTTAATAATAGAATTAGAAGGGGACTATATATCCAATAAGGCATCTTAAATACAGCTTAACAGTTGTCATGACACTAACTAAACACACAGGTGAATGTGCTGATTTATTTGCTCATCACCATACTCTGAATGATCTTTACTCGCTACTTCAAATCAGAATGATCATAATTTTTTCTTTCTTAACGGTAACAGTAAACAACAAATCTGAAGAGAGAAGCTCAAATACGTCACTTACAAATGAAATGGTCTTTTACACGTCGCAGTGAAACAAGCTCCTGCCAACCAACATCTCTGATGCATTCTCGGCAAAGAGTACAAGAACGAGGTCTAGCCACAGTTGCTCTTCTCCGACCTATATGACATCCATTCACAAATAACAAGAATATTTATATTAAAAGATCAGACATCGAAAAAGATGCTTTATGCGGGATGTATGACTCCGCATGTTTAGTGACCAACTTGAGTTCACTGAGGAACAAACAATTTAATGTAGTATCACTGTCTAGCTGTCTACTCTAACCTTTGCCGATATCCTCAATGTCGAACACTTTAACTGGACATTTCTTCACGAGTTCATCTGCCATTTCATTCTCAATTTCTTGCAACAATACAACCTGTAGAATAAAATAACTCAGAATTCTTAAATCCTTCAGAGAATCCAACTATAAGTCTTACCAGCTGCAAAAAGAATCATTACATTATCATTACTTCAATTCAAGAAAATAATTCTTCTGTTTTAGTCGTTTACTAAATTAATTATCATATACTACTCCCTCCGTTTCTTAGAACTTAGAAGCTTGTCTTTCACTTTCGGGAAGGGGGGGGGGGGCTCCAAAGCATGAATTCTCATTTTTTAAAAGAAAAATAGTACTGGTCAATTCCTGATCAGTTTTACGGTCCTGTGAATAGTAAATGACAAGCTTCTAGAGAAACGGAGAAAGTACTAAGCAACAGTCATATGATTTCTCCGTTTCTAAGATTCAGGTACACATAAATATATTGGTGATGAAGAATGCTCCAAGGAAGAGAAAAATTAAAAAGGGGAATGTTAATGAGAACAAGAGCAACTAATAAGCAAAGAACAGTGTTTTTAAGAATTCTACACGAAAACTTCTTGGACTTTTGTGAAAGAACATACTATACAATAATGACTTTCCCATACACACGTATCGAGTTGACAAATTTAGATACTTAATTCTCAAGACAAATTGGGGTGTTTAAGTTTGAGGTAAGAATATGTAACTACAACAATAAGATACAGCTCAGAAAAACATACCACCAATGCTCAATTTGACAAATATTAGGGACTAGAACTGCTTAAAGACCTGATTTAATAGGTTCTTTTAGGAAAAAACATGATATGGCTTAGGAAAGCATACCAGTGGATAAAGCTAGCTTACAGACCTGACTTAAAGAGCCTTTTAGGAAAAAACATGATATGGCTGAGTAAACCATATCAGTGGATAAAGCTATGTACCCACACGGTAAAGAACGTGAGACAATTCATAAAAAGAAAAAAAAAACACTCAACAATCCAATACCTCAGGGAGCAACCTATACCAAGCAGTGGCAACTGGTGACCACTTTGCATGTGTCTTTCCCACACCTTTCTCAGCATGTGCTTCAAGCTCGATTTCCTGTCAATGAAGCATATCATCTTCAGCACGGGGAAAAAAATCTCATGAACTCATGTCACATTGGATGCCTTGCACCAAAATAAGTAACTATTTAGTTGCTTGTTTTTGTGTGTGTATGGGCTGGGTGTGTGGGGGGGGGGGGGGTTGAAGAAAACAGAAGATGCCCATCTCTTGCATGAAATCATAATTATAGTTTTAGCCTATCCCATATCCAGAATATTAAGGCATTCATACAGTTATATGCCACAACCAATAATGTCTCTTATAAATGACAGAGCAACAGGTGTGCAGTATAGGTTTGTCAACTATGTATTTAACATAAAAAAAAAACATACCTGTCCAGGTCCAAGTTTAGATATAAGTATATCATCATGCTTGGGTCCAATAGGAATGTTTGAAAATTCAGGCATAGAGTCTTGGCTACAGTTGAATGAAGTTAAAGTTCTTGGCTTCGTAGATGATTCCTGAGGCGCACTTTCTTTATTTTCTTTGGTCAGCAAGAACTCACTGCCACTAGGCCTCCATACTAGATCTTTTGATGTCACTGCATAAATTCACAGAAATATAAGATGGGAGATAAATTTTGGCAAGTCATGACAAATCAAGCTAATCAGGAATCTAAAAAATAAGATAACATGATCTTTCAAGCATGCGAATAGTACCTTGGGTACGTGCGGCCCCTTTTGCACATTTAAAATGGAGCCCAAATACAATGGTATTCTTTTCATTGGGCTCATCGTTCTCTGGAGGCATACAAGTTAAGCATCAGAAGCTTTGTCTCATGTCTCAGTAGAAGATGTTGAAAGACAAGTAACTATAGAAGAGAAGTTTAGAACATATCTAGGATGAGTTCAAACCTGACTTATATTCAAATAGCCTTGGATCAACCTTAAGAGGTATAAGACCAACTCTATGTGCGAGCACCTCATCTTGAATCACTGAGGTGTTATTTGCAACGAAAACATTTTCGATAGCCATGGTAGGGAGCTAGATAACACGCACAAGACGGGAAATGAAAACCAAATGAGTCAAATGCACAGAATCAATGGACAAAGCATCTATCTACTTGTAGTCCTCAACAAGCACCTACCGTATGCCTATAATTACATCATGGTCTATCATATAGTATATACTACTCGGTATGCAATTGGAAAATATGGGAAATTGGGGACTTGAAAGATCTTTTATTTTTTAAATCAAACAAACAGAATGAAACAGGCAATAAAAGAACAGAAAGTAAAAAAGGCTACCAAGTATCTCTACAAGCTTTTTTCTTTTGTAAAGTAGAATGAGTTGAAGGATAAAGCAAACCTCAGCTATAAGAATCCTGCGAAAAGCATTGGCAATAGCAGCATCAATGCCAATCATATCAAATTCCATATCATCCTCTGTGAGCCTAATGACTTCAACCCTAAAATTCTGGCGGAAATCCTCCAACCGCAAGCTGTTATCCACTCCCATGGCCTGATAAGCCCCTGAATACTGAATGCTCTCGGTCTTGGAACCCAAAATAGAAAATAAAAACAGCAATATATTAACTAAAAAGAAGAATTAATCTCAAATGAAAGTGGAAAAAGAGTGATGATCATACATGAGTAGGAGCATCATTGTTGCAGATAACACGAGTCCTCTGGAGTTCGAGGTGAGGAGGAAGGTTTCCCTTTGGAACATCCGGCAAATCCCAAACTGGAACCTTGGGTGATTTATCTTTCATGGTTTATCAAGTCTTATCTGCCGTGAAGATTAGACATGTTAACAAAAATCCCTAATAGCTAAATATAAGGGCTCCATAAAACAACATTCTAAATGCAAAGAGAACCAACCAAGACAATCACTTCAACATATATAATTACATGCTAAACGGAAAACAGTTAAAATTGAATAAGGCTGTTCACCAAGACCAAGAAAAAGCAGCTCACCAATATATAAAAATAAAAAATAAAAAAATCTGCATACCTGAGAAAATATCGAAAACAATAGCAAGCAAGAGGTGAAAAACTCAGCAAAAAGCAAGCAATAAGAATATACTGAACACTTACCGGAAAAGGTATAATTATTTTTGATTGAATTTAGTTGTAGCTTGAGCAGAGGGAGAGTGAAACAAGGTGGAGGCGGGCGGGTGATTTGGAAATTCGAGAGTGAAGGAAGATGAAGAAAGGGGTTTAAGATGTGGAGTGGGTTTTTCTGGGCTGAAAAACCCACCCAAAACCTGATAACTCATTGGGCTTGGCCCCCCAAGTGTTTCCCCAGTTTGAGTCCCTCTATCTACGAACAAATTTTTCATTTCTTTTTATTCACCTTTTTGCCATGTGAGACAATTTGTAAAAAATTAAGGGTAAAAATTAATAACCATAGCGGCAAGTAAAGAACACAGAAATAACTTTTCTCATGCAATATTTTTTTGGCCTGGTGCACAAACGGCTAAAATACTAATATGAATCAATATTACAAAGTATGAGATACTTTGAATCTCAATCCTATTAGCAAACACAAGCAAGGTGAAAACTTCGGACAAGTCTAAACCTACAAATCCTAAAAATAAGTTCTTGCTATGCTAAACTCTGCAGCTTGTGGAAATACTACAGAAAAAAATTATTTTCTGATAAGCTCTTGATTTTTCCGTAGTTTGTGAAGGCAACTCACATGAGTTTATATACTACACGTATTGTGCTCCTCTTTAAACTCTCCTTCTAGGTAATCATCTCTTGAGATCTTATGATGATTTGAGACTTAATCACCAGGTCAGCAGGTTTAAGAGCATTCACAACAGCTTTTCTAAAATGTATTTTCTGCTTAAATATTGACAAAAAATCAAAATGTGTTAAAAGATTAACAAACCAGATTCCCTAAAACTTGTATGGACCACCTAAAAAAATAAGTAACACTTTTTTTTAAACCATACTCAATTTTTTTTAATAGTTGAACCATTACAATTTCACAAGTAGCATTACAAAGCTAGTAATAAATTATAAATAATCCCGCACTTGGCGAGAATTGAACCTATGACCTCTAGTGTCATGACACCTCAGTCTAAAATAAGGAACACTTTTCACATGCCTAAACTTGTGCATGCCTAAAACATTTTTAATGCATTAATAATTAATTTATATACTATATTTAAAATATGTGGTTATTGGAATTATTATTTATATTTATATTAAATCACTAAAAGGGAATCTTATTTTAGTGAATTGTTAAATACGCACTTAAAATATTATAGAGAACGAGTTTAAAACGATTTTAGAGAAATTTTTATAGGGAAACTATTGTACATGCTCTAAGAGATATTTCCTTATCCTTTCAAGATCTCAAATACTCTTCCAACTAATATATAGATAAAGCGTGGAACCACGCATTTATATTACATAAGAAAAGAAAAAATATAAAACGTGGAACCCATTATATATATATATATATATATATATATATATATATATATATATATATATATATATATATATATATATATATATATATATATATATGCGTTTCAAGAGTATACACTATATTCAGATTACATGAATACAATATATTCATATTACATGATTATATACTATATTCATACATGAATACACTATATTCATATTACATGACTATACACTATATTCACACTAGATGTTCATTTCACATGAGAAAGAGATGAATGTAGAAGATAATTTTATACTCAAATGGGTTAGATCGGAGGGTTTTGTCTATTTATACTAAAACAAGTTGGCCGTTTTTTTGTTGGGCTGACCGACAATTTATTTTTTTAGATAAAATTTAGCCTAGCCTCTCTATATACTTACTCAGTAAAACCTCTATAAATTAATGATGTTGAGTTCGATATATTTTATTATTCTAGCAAAATATTATTGAATGGGAAAATCAATAACTTATTAGTTTAAAGAGGTTTTAGCATACATAAAATACAACATTTCTTATTTCAACCAAGCAAGCTACTATGGATTTGGGATCAACAATCTTCGGAGCATTAGGTACTCTCATGGCAGTATTCATGTTCCTATCACCAGGCCCTACCTTCTACATAATCATAACCAATGAAGCTACTGGTGAACTATCAGTGTGGCCTTATGTGATGACCATGCTCAGCTACTTAGGCAGCTCCTGTTTGATTTTGTGCCTGGTGACTATTTAGTCTGCATTCTTATCATCATTGGGAGTGCTTATGAGCTTTTTTATGTATTGTATTTCATCTGGTATACTGGAGAGGAGCATCATGTCATTATCAAGCAAGTAGCTGGCTTTTTTAGTTTCAGTTTTTACTTTGTTTGCCCTGTTATATTGTTGATTGTTACAGATGTTATTGTGAGAGTGACCATCTGTGGCTTGGCAGCCTATGGGTTACCCGTTATGATGTAACTATCGTCACTTCCAGTGATCGTAAGGGCGATTCGAGACGATATGGTGGATACTATGCCATTGTCTATATTCTTAGATGCGTCAATTATTTGCGGCGGTTGCTGGCTAGTGTATGGCATTTGCCAACAAACTGTTTATATCATCATTCCTAATTCATCTGGAGGAATGATGAAACATCATTCCTTGGCGACTAATCCAACCGAGCAATGTCGGACCCTTTTTTAGGGGGCGGCTCTCCCATCGGTGTTTTCTACATCCACAAGACTCAAACTCGAGACATTGCTTAAGTGAACTCAAGTCCGATCCCTTACCACTTGAGCCAACAACCGTTGATGCCTTAGACAACAAGGTTAAAAGACTAGAGAGGTGGTGGTAAATAGTCTTTTAAAAAATTTTGAAGTCTAACATATTTCTCAGAAATCATCCACTTCTCCATTCTAAGGACTTAAATGCACTATCACAGGAAATGAGTTCCGTTACAAATCTTATATCTAGCTGAATTCAAACACAAAACTTCCCAATAATTGTCCTAAACCTAGGAATTTTCCTTAATCTCCCAGATTAAGTATAGTTCCACCCTAAACGATCTTTCTTTAGCTTATCCAAACTACAAGAACCTTCTTTATCCTTTCTACACGCCAACGTGTGTTTTAAAGTAGGTATTATGAGTTATTTTCTTACTTAGCAACTTTACAGTTAGTAGAAAGATGGAATGATCAGACTTGATGAAGTTTTGCAAAGTAAGTATGATCTTCCTTGCAACAAGACTTTACTTGTTTAGGAAAATGAACAGTATTGGTTGCAACTTAGTTAAATGTTCAACTCATTCACAGAGTTTTAAGTCTAGTTTGACACCAAGAACTTGATCACAGAACAAATTGGTCCCAATTGAATCTGGCTTTCTGAGAGCTTGAACACTTGAGAATTTAGCTTAATCAGGTTGTGTTGTTGGTGTATGTTTCAAGTTCTATGTTCTTGTATTTATAGTGACAAATAGTGTCGTTTGAATTTTGAATCCGTCGAACTGAAATTTTAATTTTTTGTAACAAAAATTTAATAAACTATAATAAGATATATAGTATCGTACCCTTGCCACGTGGCATTTATCTAATGGAGACCTACGTTCAGGTCGGTACGAAGCCGACCTGAAAATAGAAAACCCATGTCACTTTCACCATTATAATAGTTTCTGAGCCATTTTTTGTTTGCTTATGAAAAAGCAAGTCAGAATGTTCAGATGCATTAAATGCATTGTACTATTTGGTGATTTCTCCTCGTTTAATACTTTAGAGAGACAAACGTTTAAGAAAGCATTTGGTGATCATCACTTTTTCAGGAGCTACTTGTGAAGTTTGGCATCTCAGTATTTTGAGTACTTTTGCCAGTTTCCTTCAGTGAGCAAACATAGTAACTTTGTTACTTTAATTCTTTTATGCTCTTGTCTGCAAAATCCTTTGAAGACTTAGTCTTCTCTTTTCAGAGAGACTTAATGATAAGTCTTATTATGTCATTGAGGAAGACTGATTTCTAGAGAAAAATACTTGAGTTGACTTGTTGCAGCTTGATCCTTTCTTCTTTATTAAGCACTTTGCTGATGGAGCTAGGCTCCTTGCAGAACGATCTTCAAAAATCAAATTACAAATAAAACCTATCATCCTATATAAGTCACAAGTCTACCAGTTATAAAGCTTGCTCTTTTACAGTTGTCCAAATGTGGACTTTAAGAGCACTTAGCAAGCATTATTGTACTAAATAGCTTCAAGTTATGTTGCTCATCAAAATACTAGGTCCTAACACATTTCTTCAAGTGCGCATTGGCTTATTCTTGGTCTACACACTTGATTTCTTCAACTTCATGATGAACTCTTCGGATGCTTTTATGATCTTCCAAGCTTGATACTGAGCGAATTCCTTGCTCTTCACTTGTTTTCAGTTATGTATTGACTCTTCAGTTGTGTTTGAAGTGAATGAGGGCTCCTCTATTTATAGTTGAAGAAGAGAATTATTTGTTGCCTAGCCCCAAGGTTAAACCGGCGAAAACTAAAAAACATCCCGTGTTACGAGATTTTAGTGTCTTGGCCCGCCATGACCTCTGAATTCCAATTCAACCGGTCAACCCATGTTGACCCGCGGGGTTTGAAAACATACTAAATATGTACACTATATCATGCACACATATTGAGTAGAACAGGAGAATATACAGCACAAGATTTGTCATTTGAGGGCTTTTCCAACCCACCCACCACTTCCCAAGCAACTCCAATTCATAACCAGTACTGGAGTAAAAGGGAAAAAAAAAACATTGGCTTTGGTCTCACTCAATGACCATATAAAGTGCAGACATGAACTTTTAACCTGAAACTTAAATCACAATTACTACTACTACTACTTGTACTGGACTCCTAGTTGCATTACAAAATGCAACAAACCTGACTTGACTTGAGAAGCAAAACATTTGATAAATCTGTCACACTCCAGCTAAGAGCCTGTGTGTTTATTTGCCAGTTCACAGACACAGTACCAGCTAGGCAACAACACACCACATCATTCTGAATTGGATCGACCCCCTCCCCTCTCATTGTAAATCCAACTTATTTATAAACAACTCTAAACAGGCCAAAACAAACAAAAAGATCAACTAAACAAAACCTTACAATTATCACTATTATTACCTCATTTGTATTTCTTTTCACTCCAAGGCTCAAAAACTTTGCCTCGTTTTTCCCAAATCCCAGTTAACTGTCACACTCCCCCTTTCTTGCTTAGGACCCAAATTATTGCCTCTTAATCAGCTCCTTCAAGTAAAGATAGATAGAGTTTTTATCTATGTTTACTTGGAGTATCTGCTCTTAATTATTAATCGTTAACTGTTTGTTCTTGTCTTCTTGATCTGATAAGAAGAGGAAGCTTAATTGTTGTTGTTAATGGAGGGTGGTGAAGGGAGAATGAAGCTTCAGGCTGATCGGGCTTTCAGTCTGGAGCCCCAAGTGTCGGTTTCTTCGCCTGTTACTAGGCAGAAAGCTGCTGCTGCCAAACAGATCATTGAGAATCATTACAAGAATTACTTGCAAGGCTTGCAAGATCGCAAGGAGAGGTTTAATTCCACCTCCACCTTGTTCTTGTTACTCTTTCTGTTGTTTAGCCATGCTTTGCGCTTTCCATCTTACTTACTTTTGCTTGGCTATGGTGTAATCTAGGCTTTTGATTGTGTAGATTTGGATATCAATTTGATTAAATAGTTGCTGTTTCGTTTGTTCTGTTAAATCGATAGTCGAATTGAGTTAACCTAGAATTTGATTAGGTCTGTCTTTTGCCCCTGTTACTGGGAAGAGTTTTAGTTCATGCTACTGGCAGTTTGTTAGAGAATTAAGAAAAATTGATGTATGGTGTCAAAGCATTTGGCTGATTCTCAGGGATCGAATCTGATCCTTTGACATACCGACAGACACCCATGTTAGTTGATGGAATTCTTTCAAGTTATTTTTCATAAAGTTGCACTTGAACTTCAATAGGGACTTTACAAATCTGCAATGTGCACATTTTGGAATTTCTTGCCTATTCATTTTTTATTTTTATGTGGATAATGTTAGGAGGAGGGCCTTACAGAGGAGGGCGCAAGAAGAGCAGGTATCGAGTGAGGAGGAAGAGAAGATGTTGAGGAACTTGGAGAAGAGGGAAACTGAGTACATGAGATTGCAGAGGCATAAGGTTGGGATTGATGACTTCGAGCAGTTGACGATTATTGGTAAAGGAGCATTTGGTGAGGTATGTTGAGATTCGCTCTGTACATTTTCTGTTTCCAGTTGTGGTCATTAGGTTTGTACATTGTACTGTTGTAGTCCCTCTCTTCCACTGGGTGCTGTACTAGTGCTATGATAAGACTGTTAATACATGGGGTAGTGGTCTAGATTATATTGTGTTATCTTCGGATTGCAACTCAAGTACTACTCTTTCCCAAATTTAATTGCAACGAACAGCTAAAAGTATTGGATGGAAACTGATTTTGTCAATAATACTTACTTTTATTTCTTTGAACTAGAGGTGAACAATGATCAGCTTAGTAGCATGCATAAAATTAAACAAAGACTGATAATCATCTCACTATTTCCATGTCATCTAGACTGGTTCCTTTGAGCAATACGTTCCGGTCAAATAGATTTACTTCTAATTGACTACTTATCCCTTTTAGCTTTTCCTTGAATAAAAATGTTCTGCCTCATTTTATTTTTTAAAACGTAAACATGCAATCATGTTTTCCTGAGGGATACCGCAAGTAGTAAAGAACTTGGCCATGGTGTACAACTTGCAGGGGTTCAAAATTCAAACAACTTGATCCAGTTGATGAATTACAAATAACTTTATCCAGTTGATGAATTACATTTGATTTCTAATCCTGCAGTCTTCATTGCTTAGTTTTCATATGAGAAAGGGAAAAAAAGTTTGAAAAGTTTCAGCAATTGTTCCATGTTATTTGTAAACTACCAAGTTCAATCCTTGCATCAAAATATGTGCCTTCAACAAATGTTCAATTCTTGTTTTATGCTATTGAATGTGCTTGATGCGTTCACCAGCAAGGAAAATAGCAGATTTATGCGTGTGCATTTCACATACTAGTGTATAACCCTGTGAATCTGTGATGTGCTGCAGGTCAGATTATGCCGTGCTACAAACACTGGAGAAATATATGCAATGAAGAAGCTGAAGAAATCTGATATGCTTAGCAGAGGGCAGGTGAGAAACAGAATTAGAAATTTAGCAAATGTTACTTTCAACTCTTTATTTTGGATATACAATTAGTTCTTTTATAAGTCAACGTTGGCAATCCCAATTAACGACCATTGCACCTAGGTTGAACATGTTCGATCTGAGAGGAACTTGCTTGTGGAGGTTGATAGTCGTTGCATAGTGAAGCTGTTTTACTCCTTCCAAGATGCTGATTTCTTATACCTCATCATGGAGTATTTACCTGGTGGTGATATTATGACGTTGCTGATGAGAGAGGACATCCTTTCCGAGGATGTTGCCCGGTTTTACATTGGTGAAAGCATTCTTGCAATTCATTCAATCCACCAGCATAGTTATGTACATAGGTACATACTTATTATTCGCTTCACTTTCTGATATCAAACTCATATATTAGTCACAACACTAATTTAGAAATGAGTTGCTTCTTATGAAGCACATAAGATATATTAACGTGAGGCACAGAATAGCTGAAGTTAATGCTATCATTAGATATCTTGTGGTATTCATTTCCCTTCTGTGATTTGATTTTCTGATCCCATTTGTAGAGATATCAAACCAGACAACCTGATCTTGGACAAAAATGGGCATTTAAAGCTTTCTGATTTTGGCTTGTGTAAGCCACTGGAGAAATATTCATCAATGTTGTTGGACGATGAAGATTTTACCACTCAGGATGCTAATATTGACGGTGAAGGCCAGACTCCAGACACTGCTCCATGGCAGATGGCGAAGGAGCAGTTACAACAGTGGAAACGAAATCGTCGTGCTCTGGTATATCTAGCTGTTTCCCCTTTTCGTTATTTTCTCTTTCCTTTCGTTTCTAGGTTTTTACTTGATTCTCATTCGGCTGGATGTTTTCTCTTGTGTTTTATCTAGGTTTTATTTGAGTGTTTGTATTTTTTAATTAGATTGAAATGTATGAAAATTATGCTTACTTTCTCTCTTGCAGGCATATTCTACGGTCGGAACTCTGGATTATATGGCACCAGAAGTTTTACTAAAAAAAGGATATGGAATGGAGTGTGATTGGTGGTCTTTGGGAGCCATATTGTACGAGATGCTCATAGGTTATCCTCCGTTTTGTTCTGATGATCCTAGAATGACATGCCGCAAGGTACTTCTTCAGTTGATGATTTCAAGTTATTGAGTAAATTGAACAGTTAGACCTTTTTCACGTAGGAAAATTTCGCTACAGACCATGCCAAGTACAGTCTCAATTTGTATATGCAGCAAACTCTAGGTCTTTTTTTTTTTTTTTTTGTGGGTTAATTTACACGGTCCATTTTGTTACAGATAATAAATTGGAGAACATGTTTAAAGTTCCCTGACGAACCAAAAATCTCCGATGAGGCCAGGGATCTGATATGTCACTTGTTATGTGACGTTGACAAGAGGTTGGGGACTAGAGGCGTGGAGGAAATAAAGGTACGCAACTGTCATGTCGTGCACCCTACCGGCAGAAAAGGAGACTTATCTTAGTTGCTTGGTTGATTGTGCTTTAATTTATAGATGGAACAGATTATGCTTGGTAATATTTAACCCAAAAAAGCTGCCTGATGCTAGATAGGAATAACTAGTTAAATCGTTACTAATCTTTCTGCTATTGTTTATAGTTTGAGGTTGTTTCGATGTCAGGCACACCCATGGTTTACAGGCGTCAAATGGGACAGCCTTTACGAAATGGAGGCGGCCTACAAACCTACCGTAAATGGAGACTTGGACACACAGAACTTTGAGAAGTTTGAAGTATGTTCCGTCTGCCTTATTTGAAATAGCCTTTTATCTTTCACTCGTGATTTTCATTTTTTCCAACTACCTCCCTAGTGATTATTATGGACTACTAGCTTGGCATCATGTGCTCTTACTGTTTCATGCTATGCCTAGACCTAGTATCTGAATGCTCATAATTTGATAAGCATATGTCCTTTTACTTTGTGCGTTCTGTTTTAGTGATACCTTTGTAATATTGTTATTTGCCACTGTTGTTAGGGGGAGAATCCACCATCTAATGGACCAAGAGTAGGACCGTGGAGGAAGGTAAATGAATTTTCTTTACATCCTTAATTACT
The DNA here is from genome assembly GCA_028274465.1 of Plantago ovata. NCBI lineage: Eukaryota > Viridiplantae > Streptophyta > Magnoliopsida > Lamiales > Plantaginaceae > Plantago > Plantago ovata. The sequence continues at coordinate 25,395,989 of CM051457.1, forward strand.
TTGCGGTTAAGTCTGTGAAAAGAAGAAAAAGGAAATGATATTCATAAATTTGTGTTGTGCCGGATACATGGTATATGTGTACGTAGTAGGTAAACGATCAAGGAGGATGTCCTTATTCGATACTGAATTTATCCATTGTTTAAAAAAGTTGATCTGTAAAAAAAAGAAAAAAAAGGCCTCGTAGTTGAAAACTTTACTATATTTTTAATAGTCATTGTCTGTTTGCTTATTAGATACTTCATTGTTTCTTCTCCTTGATGGATTTCTTATTACTAAACTTTTGGCTTATTGTATTGAGCAGATGTTAGCATCTAAAGACTCTAATTTTATTGGATATACTTTCAAGAAATCTGATCTCATGAAATCAGCTGGAAATGCAGGTATGTTCCTCTCCCTCTTTTCTTTTGCGTATATGTTTACTAAAGATCTTCATCCTTTCATTTACATGTCAGAATTCTTCTTCAACCAAACGACGTGCAATTCATTAAAAAAAAAAGAAAGATTGATATCACTAACTGATTGTGCTAACTTTTATATTGGAGAAATAGTCCGATAGTTCCCACAATGAAGAACCATTATTCAAAATTACCAGCTGTTAATACTAAATATTCAGTTCAAATATAGTAAATCTTTACTAACAATCACTGTACCTCTAAAATATGATATAATTAAATTACTTCCTAGTCCATTATATAGATGAGAATGTCACCATTACTTTCCAGTCCCTCTACCTCGGAAATATGATATCTTCACTGGGAGTTATTCACCATGCCTGCATGATTTGCATTCGCAGCATGATTTGAATAGAAAACAGTTTGGGGGGTGTCATCCAGGCCCGTTATGCATGTTTCTAGCACAATTATGATACATTTTATATTGTGATATATATTGATCTCTAATATGGTCATGGTGATCGTGCAGGTATAGATGTTCCTTCTAATGGATCATCAAAGCCTCCTTCTCTAAAGTCACTATTTGGTATGTTCACCATCCTATATTTGTTTCATTTTCTCTGGAGATGTGAATGCACTAGTTGAATTAGTCATAGGATTTCTTTCATTTCAGCTCAGAAGTCTTGGTTTTAACCTCATTTCGTTATGATATTGATATCTGTTTTCGACAAGAAGAGCCACATTTTCATCAAGTTGCTTGTTTTCTGTAGATGAGAATGTCAGTAGTGGAATTTGTCACAAGCCTTCTTGCCATTTCAGCTCATACTTGCTTTTCTCTCCTATTGCTATGGCATTGATATCTGTTTGCTGACACAAAGAGCCACATTTTTTTACACTAGCTTTGGAATATAAAACTTCTTCACTTATTCTGATCCATTATACGTGTTCATGTTGTACATTATTGTCATTGTACTTTGCTATTTGCTAAAAAGAAGAGAGTTTCTTTACATTGGACACTTGAATTCCATGGTATAAAACACGACTAGCATATGGTTATTTGTTCTGAAATTCTCTTGACAGCACAGTTGATCTCATGATCTGTTATAATATTTGCAACAACTGAAGCTAATGTTCATTACTTGGTTCTTGATTGTTTTTGTATTGCAGGTCAGATAGACATACAAGATGATGTAATAGCAGAGGAGGAACCAAAGGAACATATCTGACAAGAGCTTAATTTTCATTGGTCTACGAATGTTGATTTTTCATGGAGTCGTATGAATGAAGCGGCTACTTTGTGCATAGAAAGAGGGTTGAATCAGATTGCAGCTCGATACAATTTTGGCGTTTTTGTTATTCTTTTCTTCTGCCTTCAGCCATGCACGCATGAATGGTCAATTACAGTAGAGCAAATAAGTGTGTTAACTACTTGGAATAGTACATTTTATTTTTGTGGGAAAAGATTACCTTCAGTAAAGTACTGGTTACTGAACTGCCCATATTGATCACAATTATTATTATCTTCAGCTGCATACATTTATGTCTATTCTTCCCAATCTATACAATTCTATATTTGATTGTTCTGTTCTCACATGAAATGATCTGTTTCTACTCGTTAAAGTAGTTCAAGTAGTAAGTAACTTGGGCAGAAACACAGAATCTAGTTTCAAATTTGGATGTCTATGTGGTAAGCAATTGGCTAACAGGTGGCACACCACTATGAACTCTTTTTTGATTTGATCTTATTGCACACTTCACTCATTCACATGCTGCTGAACTGGGTCTTATCGAGTAGTATGTCGAGTTCAACCTACCTCGGCTCCTTCAAGCACTTCAAACTCGAACTTGCATGATGCCTTATCACACGTGTCCAACCGAGATTTACTGAGCTGAACCAGGTGATCATTGACCTGACCCACATAACAGCTCTAGAAAGCTCTACTAGGTTAATTTAACAGGTTTTTCACAAGGCTAGGAATTACTGTCCTATTTATTACTCATTAAATGCTACATGATGACTATATATATACATACCCACTCTTACCAGCATCAGCAAATGCACAAGTTAACAACATGGACAAGGATACACTGTATGTTCCCCTTTTCATGTTTGTTCTTACCATACTTGCCTATGTTGTATCTACACACAGACACAACAGAAGGAACCAAGTAAACAGACCCAAACTTCCTCCAGGTTCACTGGGATTGCCTTATGTTGGAGAAACTCTCCATCTCTACTACCAACATCCAAGTATCTTCTTCTCCTGCAGACAGAAAAGGTCCCGTAAACCCTTCCATTGAAAAAACTCTTTGTATACCATATACATGCAAGAACTAACATCAGAGCTTATCACTCTTATGCAGATATGGAGAAATCTTCAAGACAAGCATACTAGGATGTCCCTGTGTCATGCTGGCTAGCCCGGACGCAGCTCGTTATGTGCTTATAAGCCAAGCACATTTGTTCAAGCCGACGTACCCCAAGACCAAGGAGAATCTTATTGGGCTGAATGCGCTGTTCTTTCACCAGGGAGAGTACTATGTCCGGCTTAGGAAGCTCATTCAGGGGCGCCTGTACCCTGAGTCACTTCGCAGCCTGGTGACAAGCATTGAGGCTATAACAGTTTCTGCATTGAATACATGGGCAGATGGTCGTATTATAACCACTTTTGACGAGATGAAAAAGGTCACTGTCACTCTGTAAACCATGTTTCTTTCATACAGTACTCCGAGTTCACTCATCTGTTTTAAGTAGTAAACTGACAGTTTTTCCTACTCAAGAATTTTACCTCTTTTCTGATGTTAATTGCTGCACTAAACTACATGCAGCTTTCATTCCAAGTCGGTATACTAGCTATCTTTGGCAATCTGGAGCCACATTACATGGAACAGCTCAAGAACAAGTATGATACAGTGAGTAGAGGATACAACTCATTCCGTATAACTTTGCCTGGAACTCCGTTCCACAAAGCAATGAAGGTAAGCAAGTAAAAATAGGCTTTCTAGTCAGTTAAAGTTTTATTTTTTTTTACTCTAACTGACAGTGGATAATCCGTTCCACAAAGCAATGAAGGTAAGCAAGTAAAAATAGGCTTTCTAGTCAGTTAAAGTTTTATTTTTTTTACTCTAACTGACAGTGGATAATGAAATTACTGAAATATAAGGCAAGAAAGGAGCTGGGCGATATACTGAAAAAGATTACCAAGGAAAGAAAGGAAAGGAAGCTAGTCGAAAAGGACATGATAAGCTGTCTTCTGAATTCAAAAGATGACAAAGGTGAAACTTTGAATGAGGATCAGATTGCAGATAATATCATTGGAGTACTTTTTGCTGCACAAGACACCACTGCCAGTGCATTGACCTGGATTCTGAAGTTTCTGCACGACAACCCCGAACATCTCGAGGCTGTTAAGGTAATTTACTTCAACTCAAAATAATGATCAAGTACAATATTTTTGTACGACAGACGTAACTCTCCCAGCATCTGATCCGCACGAGTTTAACAAGTTTTAATCACTGATAACAAATCTGTGCTGCAGGCTGAGCAGAATGTGATCTACCAAGAAAATATGAATGGGAATTGTCACTTGACATGGAATCAGACAAGAAAGATGCCATTTACTAACAAGGTAGTATTTCATTTGGCTAGTATGTTATAAAAAATAAAACATGTGGAATTAAATCTTATATATTGTGCATGTAATTTTAGGTGATTTTGGAGAGCTTGAGAATAGCAAGCATTGTTTCTTTCTCATTCAGAGAGGCTGTGACTGATGTTGAATACAAAGGTATATACATTTCATTACTAAATATATGCTTCAGATCACTCTTTTCATCCCTTTCAGTTAATGTGTATCTTATACGTAGAATATGTCAACGCTGTGCGATGGCATAAATGTTCTACTAATCAGAATAGGTGCAGACAAATCATACTGAATTAAACCATACTATGTATCCTCAACAGCTCAACTGATCGAGACAAAAGATAGAGTAGTTATACAGTTATACACTTATACTCCATGGACCATGGACCATGTAGCTTTAGAATTAGTATTACTTACATTTGTCAACTAATATGAGAAATAACTCATTTATATTACTTATCTAATACTGAACCACGCCCCTCTCCTACCTCTGGGCTCTGGCTTGTAGCTGGTTTTAACCTCTTTCCAGAGTACTTTTGCATGGGCATAAAAAATAGGCCATTCCAGTGAGATTTTAATATAAGTCGAGATCGTCCTGGCATAGATCCGTACTCAAATCTAAGTTTGGACGCAAGATAAACACTATGATACCTTGATAGAATTTCTATTTCATTTAAAATTTCACTTGGTTTTTTTTTTATCCGCTTTGGTGACAAATCCAGTCGAGCACTGCGGGCCCTTTTTGAGGGGCGGCTCTCTCAATGGTGTTTTTTACATCCACAAGATTCGAACTTGAGACCTTGCTTAAGTTAGTTCAAGTCCCTTACTACTTGAGACAACTGTTGGTAAAATTTTAGTTGGATTAATTTCTCACATCGTTATAAATTGTAACGGTCTTGAGTTCACTTAATCAAATTTCGAGTTTGAGTTTTGTGGATGTAAAAAATGCCCATGAGAGATCCGCCCCCTAAAAAAGGGTTCGACAGTGCTCGGCTGAATTAGTCGCACGTAGCGGATACTGATAGAATTCCAAACTCTCTTATACCCCCGCACTTGTGGCGGATTTCAACCTATTTGGGGAAGCCAATCGAGTGGAAATTTACTCTCACATACTCCCCCCACACCCGTGGTCGATTTTAACCTATTTGGGAAGGTCAATCGAGTGGAAATTTAATATGGGACGGAATTTGTGTTTGAGGAGATTCGAACCGAGCCGGGATCGTATCCCACTAGCATCTCCACCCACCCGTATAAATGTTTTCATTCATTGGACCTCCCCAAATAAGTTAAAAAGAACCCGCGTCACGTGTGACTTAGAATTACTTATTCCACACCTCATTAAAAATTCAACTTTTATAATTATAAATGATAGAAATTATACTATAACACGGTATGAAATTGAAAGTGTTATTTAAATGCAAAAAATTGGAACAGCCGATTATGGTTTTAGAATTGTGAAACCCGACAGTTCTAAAACTTGGCTTCCATATATATGCAACCGTATTTCTATTTTCTGTTTGAAATTGACTGTTATGACATAGAACGCTCTTTTGTTTCCGGTTCCTTGGTTTCAAAAAGATTAAACTCGAAACTCCCGGTTCTCGATCGGTTCCAGGTTTCAAGTTTCATGCATGGTCTCATGATGCAGTTCGGTTCAGTTTAAATCTCCTATTTTAGTTTAGTGGTCGGGTCTGTTAAAAAAAGCTGACTTATAATAATTCCAAATACAGATGCTCCACTTTTATCTACCAGGTGTATGCACCGTCATTTTATCATATGGATTTTGCCGCGATGCCCGGGAACTTGACCCACGGCTCCATTGAAAACACTGTATGTTACTGTTTGTTGCAGGCTACTTTATCCCAAAAGGATGGAAAGTCATGCCTTTGTTCAGGAACATTCACCACAACCCAGAAATATTTGCTGATCCACAAAAGTTCGATCCTACAAGATTCGATGTAAGATTTTTATTCGTCTAAATCTTTTTTTACCCATATCTGTGTTTATATTTCCCACTCAAATATCAATTCATTGTACTAAAAATGGATAAACGTGAACGTGCCTACTTACTTTACCGGCCAGGTGAATTATTCAAATTCATCTCACTCTAGTTTTCGGACCAATTTAAGCCTTGAATTGATCCAATGCAAGACAGTAAAACTGGTTTGAAGTTATATAAATGGTAGGCCACAGTTGTCACGTGTATTGTGTAGAAAAGTTGAAACATATACGCGTGTAGGGTAACTTATAAAAGACTAAGTGAATATTGTTCAATTTTCATTGACACTGTATAGGTAAATAAAGAAGAAGTAGAAAATTTTGAGACCCTAAAATTTCAGGGCCCTATGCGGCTGAACAGGCCGCATAGGGCCAGAACCGGGCCTGATAATGCTCTAACTCAATTGGTCAGAGAAGACTAGATTGTCATATAACTTTAGGGGTTATGAGTTTGTTTATCACTATTCACTAGGGTAGATTTGGTTCTAATGTATTGTTAACTTCGTGGTAGTGATTAGATTCGTTGAGTTTACAGGAAGGTCCTAAACCCAACACGTATATGCCGTTCGGGAGCGGGTCACGTTCCTGTCCTGGAAACGAACTTGCCAAGCTGGAGATGTTCATTCTGATACACCACATTGCCTCTCACTTCAGGTAGTGCAATCTATTTTTTCTACCTCCACTTAGGTAAAAACTTAGGATATCTCAAGTACTATACCACATAGACTAGGATATCTCAAGTACTATACCACATAAACTAGCTAGGACATCCCAAGTATAAACTGTGATCATTTCATCAGATAGGCACCACACTGGTTTGCCAAAATATCAACACAAGGGAAGATTTAGAAAACAAATATCAGATACATGTTTTCTTAAATTCAAACATGGGATGGGTTTGATGTATGAACTTGTCATTAAGTGGTCCTAGGACTTAGTATAGGAAAGATAGAGAGACGTCCCGTGTGGAACAGGAACAAATCCAAGAATGATCTACACTTGTGGCTGAGAGACTAGTGGAGAATGATATCTGACACGAGAGATACTGATGATTACTTTGTAGGTATGAACTGGTGGGATCTCAAAGCAAGATCCAGTATAGTCCCTTTCCGGTCCCATTTCATGGCCTACCGGCCCGGTTCTACAAAGCAGACTGGACCAGATAGATGCAGCAGCAGCATCAAACAACGGTGAAAGCATGGCAGTAATTTCTTTCATTCCAAGATTTCCTTCATTTTTGCTCCTTGTAATGGAATGATCAGTATGATTTGATGATAAAGAAAATGGCAGAATCCATTATTAGATCCTCAGTACTAGTTTGGCTTTGTTGACTAGGAAGAACAATAATGTGTCTGGAGGACAATGGCCAGCCAAGATCCCACCCCCATGCGTCTTTCTAGTGTACTAAGTATGAAATGTCAATCAGTTCATGATGTTGATGTGGTTTGTCCACAAACTTATAGATGACACACTAACATGAGAGGCTCCAAGGGAACCAGGTGGTGAGGGTGCAATTGGTTTTCTCAAAGTTAGTACTACACACTGGTGCCCTGGGCTGGAGACCACACCAGAAGACAACACGTCCCTAAACACATCAATTTCCACACGGCTAATATGCTATTGATCCCGAAATCTTTTCATCTTCATTTGATATCCAGTACGCTATTACAATAACATGAACGTCTTCTATCTAATTCATGTCCCTTTATGACGTTAACCAACAACATCCAATGAATACGACTTAAACTAACACCACCCAATGAATACGACTTAAACTAACACCACCCAATGAATATGACTCGTACTAACACGTGAATACAACCCGAACTAACACCATCCAGTGAATACGATGCGAACCAACAACATCCAATGAACACTCCTAGTCATATTCAAGAGAATTTATCTCATGTAGAGAGATGACAAAAAGGAGAGCAATTTCTTATGATATGTATAAATAGTACTGAATACAAGTATACTGCACTTGCTGTCACTCGCATATCAACTTATAACACCCTTCGACAACATTATGGCTCAATCCAAGAAGTGCTAGCGACCATCGTTACTGTATGGTCTGATAAAAACTACATTGGGTTCACTATGAAGTAGAGATTATGACAGAGTGATGATCTAATAAGAAAAAAGGTCTCCTTCATACCTTGACAAAGTTCAGATTCATATTATATGGTTCACGTTAGATAGTTCGTCAGATATGCTGAAGTATCAAGAAAATTCAGAACCAGGAGACTCGGAATTATTATGAGCAGAGAAGAGATAGACTACTAAGACTAGTGTAGTACTTACTCCATCTCTACCAGCTTTCCATTTGCAAAATGTTAACTTTTTTAAGGCTCCGTTTGACCTCATATTAATCGTAAATTATACCGGAAAACTAATTTATAAAGTTATGTTATAATAATATAATAATTATATTATCAAAATAAAACATCGTAAATTAGTTTTCCGGTATGATTTGGGATTAATATGAGGTCAAGGGGAGCCTGAAAAAAGTCAATATTTTACAAATGAGAAGCTGGTAGAGAGATGGAGGAAGTACTAGATTATTCTAAATAACAATCTGCAAAACTGTCATATGCTTAATCTGCAACATATATATATGCTGGACAATGCAGTCGAAGTTATTCATATATCACTCAGATTATATTTATCATGCGTTCAGTAATAACAAATCTATGTCACAACAATACAACAACCCCAAACCACAAACCCCGTGAGTTTCATCAATTATCATATTACAAACGTGAGTTCGCAGATCATGCAAGGGTAACAAGTTGTAAATATCATGTGATTCAGTCAACTTCTTGAGTAGAGGAAGAAGCTGTGTACTTTGTAATAGCTTCAAGAATTCTCTCTTTATCTCTTGTTGGAAATGCTTCCAGCAGAACCCCGTTTTTGTAAAAATGGAAAAGTGGAACACTCTGCACAAAACCAGTTATTAACTTATCAGAAGACAGGAAATGTGACGGAAATTGAAAACATTAACTTAAGAAATTAGACAGCTATCTTAAATGAATAAAATGAATCATAATACCCCAAATATTATAAAAAAAATGGAACACTCATCTGTAATTGTAAGCATATTATCATTGCTATTGCCATAAATTATTGTTACAACAATAAAACCAACATGCCCTTGCTATTGCATTCGCAATTTTCGCTCGAATAATTTGTTTGCCTAGAATCTTTCAGAATAATTTGTTTGCCTAGAATCTTTCAGAATGTTAATTTAATTTGAAGTAGCCGATTAGTTCATTATTAAGGCTAGACTCTATCAAACTGTAAGAATGCTGCTCAATATTGTGAATAGGTCAGTGTAGGGTTATTCAACATAGGATCGAGTTGAATTTCAATAGAGAAGTGGACTTTTGGCTTTTGATGCCAAAACCTTGTGATAGTATATCATATATGATGTAGTGAAGAATTTTATCAAGTTCCTGTAAACTTGGGAGAATCTAAGGGAAAGGGATGCAGAGTGCTGATTGCTTAATCGAGCTATGTAAATCAGGTTTTAACTTACATTATCATGGATTCAACCATTACAAATAAGTATTTAGTATATTTTAGAAGAAATGACATTATAAAATCTAATTAATTTAGGTTCGTTGACCGTTACCATTTTTGTTCCTGTATTATTTTAGACATGATTAAATTAGACCTATAAATAGGTTCAATTCGAATCAAAATATTATTAGAATTAAAATTCTTGATGAAGTATGGTGCTGCATACCCTAATTCGTAATCGCTCAGCAACTTCAGATTGTTCATCATATTCATCAAGCACCTGTAGTAGTTTACCAAAATTAGAACTTCTTAGACACAGATTTTAATAACAGAACTGAAGAATATTTAATTTTCATGTGAATCATTGCAATGAAATTTACAATTGTTAAAAGATTCGTCGTACCACAAAATCAATGAAGGAACATTAAGATATAGATTTATTAAAAAAAACATTGATTTTATAGTATGAGCTCATAAGTAACTTGTGTGCAAAGTTATTAGAAAAAAGACAGCAGATAACTCACATTGTGTTTGAGAAAAACAACTGGAGAATCTTGATTGCCAGCTCCCTTACATAACTTCATAAATCCCTGTTCGATATATTTGCAGCTGCCACAGGAAGTTCGATAGAAGTCCACAACAACTAATGCATTAGATTCTTTCGCATTCTCCATAATTCTGGAAAGTTCCTCATCTGTCTTAAACTCTCTTACGCACTCAACAGGGCAGAGCTCATCATCATCTCCGTTTAAATCTTCCACATTTTCATTCAGAGTACTCATTATCTTAGATAGTTTTTGTCCGAAGCTTTCTTTAATTACAAATGCTGCAACTCCATTCTGTCTCTTAACTGTTGCCTTCAACGGACATGAGTGTATGATACTTCTGTCCAGAAACAAATTGAAAAGTAATGTGGAGGGTCCAATCTCTAATCGAGTGGTGACTTTCCCCAAAGAATTAAAGAGCGCTTTTGTATCAAGAAATCCTTGTCTTTGCATTATAAACAGAGTGGAAATTGAAAGCAGAATCAACAGCATGCACGCTGGAGGTATGTGACATATACTGTAAAAGTTTGATTTCACTATACATCAACTCAATACAATATGGATGTAGCCTTTTGAGATCTACTCTGCGTCATCTTCGAGGAAATATAGATATATGAGCTTAAGCTGTCTACTAGATTACCACACAAGTAACTGATCATTCCCAGCTTTTAATATAGCCTGTTCACAAACAATACATTCACATAAAGAAATGTTCAATGGTAGAAATGTTGCATCTCATAGAATGCAGACACAGTTCACAGACTAGTACTTTGTTGGACATCTTGAGGGAGTATGAATACAACGTTCACTGAATCGTAAAATTATGCTATACTCATGCATTCAACAAAACTGCAATCCATCTCCTTGTTTAGAGCATTATGTCACAGAGAACTCAGGCAATGCAGGCGCACACACACAAAACCAAACCAAAATCATAAGTATAAAAGTCTGAAACAACAAGACCAAAATATTATAAAGTGATTCAACATTTGCACAATCTAACCAGATATATCCCATACGTTAAGCAAGGACAGGTAACGGATAAAACAAAACCAATTACCAAACATTAAACTGTACGTTGACACAAAACCTTACACAGCTGGATTCATGTTCTTTCAACTTGTCTTTCACCACAATGTCTAGATACTTGCCTTACTATTCTGTAGGTCAAGTTTGTCTAAATAACTAAATTACATTGAAGATACTAGACGGACTACCGAATCCTATAATGATGCAAGTATACCAAGTTTTCTTGGCTATACATTATATCAACCTGACAGTATGTCACTTTTGCTCCAAATATAAGTGTACAAGCTTGCTTAGATCCTTCCATCTATCATAAGGCTAGAACATAATACCTTGTTTCTTTCTTTTTCATTTTTCTCACAATAACCGATCTGATTAAGAAATCCATCAATTACACTGTCAATGGAAACATCATGGAGGCACAATAGCATATCAACATTTCAGAGAATGACAAGTTAATTTACTTTGGTCCTTGTACTATACTACACCATTTCAATTTTCAATTTACCTAATAAATTGCCTTTTTCAATCACACAGTTCCATGCTCACTCTCTGATCTTCACCATATAAAATGACTAACAATATATCCGCAATCGCAATTCACAAATACTAACTTCTCAGTGAAATCAAGTAACTTCATCAACTAACATTTCTTTTTCATCCAAGCACACGCACACACAAAGTGATCTGAAGAATCCGTGCAATTTACTCAACGAAATGTCAATAAACAGGGAATCAAGCAAATTAAAATGAAACAGCTAATGAAGAAATCAAACAGGTACAAGTAGAAAAACAGGGGAAGAAAGGGGAATTATAGCTCTAGCATTATTATTAACTCTACGATATGTAGCATGTTACGCGACGAAGAAACAACACAAATTCTGTGAAAGTTGAGCTAGTGTGATTAAGCATAGGTATAGGTATGAAGGAAAAGATCTGCTTACCGGAAATCTCTGTAATTTGCGGACAAGAAAGCACAGCACGTCTGTGGATTGGATAAGGAGGACTAGTATAGTCGTAGTACCGTTATTATGAAGATGGGAGCGCCCATGTAGCATATTGTTTGGGTAATTAAGAGCACTTAGATGCCCTATAATTCATCCTAAAACTTCAAATGTAAGCTACGTTTTGGGAGAGGTTGAGACAGATTGGCAATTTAGGTCCAATTCATATATTTTTATTCGGTCCGATCTATTATAAAATTCATCCTAAACCTTAAATGTAGACTACTTGTTGGCATAGGTAGGTTGAGATAGCTTGGCAATTTGGGTCCAATTCGTATTCTTTTATTCAGGTCCGTTCTACAATAAAATTATTAAATTGATCAAATGAATGAGAGCCCATAAGATGCGATATGATCGAATTTGGCCGGATTGATATGGATCTGGTTGCCGAAAGCATTTTTTTCTCACTTTTCCCCTTTTTATTTTCCATTTGGACTAAAACCTATAATCCAATCATGTTCGGATCCCTATAATAGAACAGATATGGGATGGATCTACTAGGTGGATCAGATCCGTCATAGGTAAGCTAGGTAAGTTGTCTAAGTCCCTAAACCAATTCAAAGTTACCTAACCTAGTGTTAGTTACCTCTAACTCTAACGCTCTAGTCTCAACTCTCTAGACATGTTTTAAAAGTTAAAAATATGTTCTCCATGTTCTTAAGATCCAAGAGATAGGTGCAATCCATATACATCATATTTATCATGGACAGTTAGAAAATTTAAAGATTTACGAAAAAACTTACAGGTGTTTGGCTTTGAATTTAATTGTGTGAAAAAATATTCATTGGTTTCACCGTCAACAATGTTAGTTTCAACTCCGTCAATATTAGTTTATAAGTTAGTTTCAACATGAACAATATTAGTTTCATTGGTTTCAAACCAACATGATAATCAACGTAAGTGTTAGTTTCTATGTTACTTTAATTTGTTTCAGTTAGTTTCACCAACCCTATTAGTTTCAGGATCAATAATGTTTGTTTCATTAGTTTAAGCATCACTAGCGTTAACTTTAGCATTACCGGTTTTAGTTTCGATCAGCAACGACTATGTTAAGTTAGTTTCAACATTAACAATGTTGGTTTCATTAGTTTTGGTTGAAACCAACATCATAATCGACAAGAATATTAATTAATTTCAACAATAGATATTAGTTATAGTATTAATTTTTGAGTTAGTTTCAACATCAACAATGTTAGTTTCATTGGTTTCAATTGAGACCAACATCATAACCCCGTAAGTGTTAGTTTCGACGGCAAGTGTTAGTTTCAAATGTTACTTTAATTGCTTCCAGTTAGTGTTGTTGGTTGAGTTGTGTCCGTCAAGCAATAGTTCGCCTTAATGCCTTGTAATAAATCCGTTTCGGTTCCTGAATTAATACGAATGAAGTATTTGTCGAATTCCTTACATGTCTTGTTTACATTCTTTAGTTTAAAAGTAGCTAGTTAAACACTTATCTAGAAACCCGGACATTCATCTTGTTACCTCGAGTTTAGTATACAAGGGATGTATACCGTGGATATGAACTTTGGAAGGTTGTTTGTAGAACTGATCAGTGATGTTCATGTCTTTAGGATTGGGAAATGAGGACACCGGTGATCATGAGTGACAAATCTTAACCCCAGTCATCACATAGATCATGAACTAATGCGTATGATTAGGTAACTTTGATTCTGCAAGGAATGTTCACCACCTTGTGTCATATGTAGACTGGAACATGTGTGTACGTCAAGATTTACTACTCCATGATTGGAGGATAAAAGCAGATCCCTTGATAAGTTGGTTTTGTTAGGCGATCTCCAACATTTAGAACCCAACAGAACCCAAAAAATTCTCTCTCTAACAACCCTTTCCAACAGTTGGAACCCGACAGAACCCACAACCCTCTATCTTCTCATTTCTTTTTTAAACTCGTTCTTTATTTCATTCTTTTCTCATTTCATTTTTAAACTCATTGTTTATTTCATTTTTAGACCATTGAGTAATAATAATACTAACATCACATTAATTTTAAAAATTAAAATACTTGATAAAAAAAATTACAATAAATTTTAAAAATTAAAAACATACTAGTAGAAACTAAAAATACTAATTATTACGTAAAAATACTACTCCTTTTCGTTAATGCCTAAAAATTCGCTTGCTTATTGCACTTGATCGTCTCAACTTCACTAACCGGTGCTCCTTCCTTCACCTTGCTTTAGTACTTCTTCACAACTTTGAACATTATCGACCTCGCCATAGCGTGAATAGCTTTCATAGTTTTATTTTCTTCTTGTGGTGTGCTTTTTTGTTTGTTCTTTCTTTTCATCATTTGATTTCTACATGGAGGACACTCAATATTTTCTTCCCAAGTATCACTTGAGCCATCTCCCGTGTTCACTCCGAAAGAGGTTGTGTGTTGGCCAACTTCATTGATCCGGTCGCGTTTCGAATTGGATGTATCCAATTGTGCGTATGATCTCCATTTTGGTTGATCCTTATTAAGTGATAACTTTGATATTTTCAAACTGGAACACTCTTTGATTTGTGCGTCCACATGCGTACAAACCACAAGGCCTCCACCCCTCCCGTTTATGTCTTGGCACTCATTCCACTTATTGATACACTTCTCACCTCATCCAGAGTACCTTCATACTTTGGTATATAATTTTAACATAAAATCAAAAATTAACTTTTAAATAGGAAAAATAAAATGCAAATATAAAAGGAAAGAAAATAAAACAAAATAATAAATGAAATTGAATCTTTCTAAAAAGAATGAAATTGAATGAAATAAATGAAAAAGAAAAAAGCAAAAAGTGAGTATAAAAAAGAAGATGAAGAAATCAAAAAGAAAAAAAAATGCCAATAGACTGCTGGAGATGGTCTTACGGTTGTTAAGTCCCGAACTCAAGTTTCCTTGGTGGGAAGATGGACTTCTCCGTTGAGCCCTTGATATTCTTGGATAAGAGGTAGACGAAACAAGGTTAACAACCCTTGTATATATTCGCTTTACGAGCCAACTGTGAAGGATCTGCATGTTTAGTGATACAAGTTTGGCTACGTCACAATTTATATGATTATATAAATGGACCATTCAAATAGAATCGAGTGAATAATATACTAAACCCTTTGGAAATCAACCACACTCGTATAGTGGAAACCAACTTTGTAGCTAACAAGAAGATTACCATGGTTCAAAGGTCCTCAACAGTTGGGGATGGATTTGTTGGACATCCATTGAGAAATTAGGTCAATCGTCCTGTTTTTGAAAAGCACGTACACAGAGGTTGTGAATGTTGTTCATACCTCAAACCTCAAAGGTCGTGTTTAGGGAATTTATTCAGAAAAATGTAGAGTTAACATGTTTGCACAGTTTCAAAATGAATGAACGAGGTTAAATCTCCGATGTATATAAAATACACCGAGAAAAAGAAAATTTGTTCGTAAAGAGCAACACAAGCACAACCTTATCGGAGCCATTTATTGAAATGCGTGTTAATGAGAGTCAGTTAGTTGTCCATCTCTCCAGACTCCATACCTACCAGGTAACCAACAATTATTAATCTCTCTCATTTATATAAACCAACCAACAACCAAACAAATCTATCTCACCAGAGTATTCTTGATTGACACGTACCACTACTCACACCTCTTGATTCATCCAATTTCCCCCTTTTCTGTTGACAAGTTAAGACTTCAATTGCAGCCATGGCGACCCAGCTGAAATCGGATGCGATTATGGACCAGATGAAGCTCCATATGTCCACCGATGCCGGGAAACAGATCGTCAAGAAAGTCGGCCTCGTTTACCAGATTAATATTGCCCCAAAGGTTCAATTTTTCGACTCTTACTGTTCATTCTGGTGCTCAATTGGACTTTGTTAATGATATTTCTGTTCCGATTTGCAGAAAATTGGGTTCAGTGAAAAATCTTTTGTGGTTGATTTGAAGAAAGGAGAGGTTAAAGAAGGTTAGGTTTTCTTCCCTGTTCCCATATTCTGCTCAATTATCAATTCCCATATTCTGCTCAATTATCAATGATTATTACTAATATCTTGTCTAGCTAATTGTTTTTACTTTTCATATTTACTACTACTATTATCTTGGTATTTGTCCTTAGATATATATAATTAGTGTTCCATCCTTGCACAGTCTGTGATCAACACTTTAGCCTTTTGGAATTGTTCTTGTCTAGCTTGAATAGAATAGCCAGTGTCTCATTTATGGTTTGTTTGTTGTGAAAACAATATAAAACATAATTACAAATATAAGGTAACTTACCGAATAGATAGAATCATGGACGAGCCCCTGTAAACCGTGTGCCGGTAAACTCAACTCTTATTCACCTGCCTCTCCTGCTTCAAAGCTTAGTTCCAAGATGCAAACACTCCTTCAAAAGGAAGCGTACGACTCTCTATATGTATGCAAAAGAGCTATCCAAAATGAGAGCTCAGACCTTGCAATATATAGAGGAAAGTGGCAACAATGACGGAGACGTGGTCAATCTTCATTCATCAACAAATTCTACTATAGTATTAATTCAGCTGATTTGTAGGTTATCATAGTAACCCACTTCTGAGAATGTCACTTTTGAGCCAAGTGTAATTCACAGTGGAAATTGGAATTAATAAGACTGATATATCATTGCAAAGTTTGTCTAACAAGTTTCGCCATGATATAAAGAATGTTCAAAACCGATTGTAAATGCTCACATAAATAGTTGCTCAAAGTTTGCCGAAAAATACATTTTCCGCGTTACAGTTGACACGCTTCAACCTGCTACTGCTTTTAAGTCAATTATAATTCACCCTGTGAGATGGTCTATGCATGTGTAATATGTAGTTGTGAAGCTCATCTCGCAATCTATGCGGCGATATAGCAATCTCCTAAAACCAATTACCGATGATCAAGTTATAAAGGCCCCAAAAAACACAAGTTGAACGCAATTCTAACAATCCCTCCCATGAAGGTAATTGGATGTTATGCATATGTACCTAGTAATGAAAGATGCAACTTGAGTGGAAACAAATCGGCTGAATTAATACGCCGAATAAGCCGCCACTGCAGATTTGCTGATGGATGGAGATTGACCACGTCTTGGTCATTATTGCCACTTCTCTTTATATTTTCAGAGGTCTCACGAGCTCTCATTGTGGATATCCTGAATGATCTTCCTCATTCTCTCTTTTGCTGTTCAAGTTCTTTCTTCCATTTACATACATATAGAGAGTCGAGAGTTCTAGCCATGAAAGGGTCGAAAGAGTTCAAATTGTACTCTTCCATTCGAACTGAGTGTTAGGGCGTTGAATAAGAGTCTACGAAACACGGGTTTACGTGGCCTCATTCAGGATTGTAATCCGAAGTTCAAAATCCAGTCTATCTTGTTTTCGTAATAATTGTGGTTTATATTCGTCATAAATGGTTTTGGCAACATTCAAACCATGGTAAGACACTATATCTAATAAACTTTTCGTCTTATCTCAGAGTTTATAGTTGGGTTATTGTATCCTAGAAATAACATTACACTCGTGCATTATCAGAGGCAGCCACAAAAGGGTTACTCAAAAAGAAAAAAAAAAGGAGGTGGCCATAAAAGAGTTATATGCTGTGTTTTACTTTTTGATGCTGCATTGCCAATCCGAATTTGGCATGTGAAAGTTCGTTCAGCTAGTTTTGTCTTATGTTAGTGTTTTTATTAGAGTACCATTTTTTTCCAATTTTTCTTCCATAATGAAAGACAGGGACTAAACAAGTAAATGGATACCTGAGATGTGAAAATTGATACCAAGTGACCTAAAAATGTGTTTATCTTCCAGAAGTATCCCTGAAGTTCTCTTTCCTGTGGAGACATACACATTTTGCCTGCCATTCCGAGAAGGAAAGCATTTCATTGTTTTCGTTACTATTAAGAAGATATCTCCATATTATATATGCAGTGTGCTTTTACTATTAAAAAATAAAGTGTGAATCAAGGCTCGAATTTTTGTTATGAAAACTGCAGCTTTTTTAAGTTTCAATCGAAAAGGTTGTTCGTTTAAACTTTAAAATTTGGATTTTGCTATAGGTGCATATGAAGACGGGAAGCCAGATGCTACCTTCTCATTTACGGATGATGATTTTGTTAAGGTTGCAACCGGAAAGATGAATCCTCAAATTGCTTTCATGAGGTGCCTTGCTTTTTCTTGATCACCTACATCCATAGTTTGTTTTATATCAATTGCACACACTTATGCAGTATGTTCTCTGAACAAAATGCAGGGGTGCAATGAAGATAAAGGGAAGCATCAGTGCAGCAACAAAATTTACCCCTGACATTTTCCCCAAGCCATCGAAGATGTGAATTGTGAGCATGATCGTTGTCTGTTGTAGTTCAAATGTGTTTCGTATAGAAGTACTTTGATATTGGTATATCTAATACAAAGTTAATGTCATCCAATAATAACACATACAAGGCACACATTTAATTTTCGAATTTTGTGTTGGTCAGTTCTGCATACCTGAGTCTTCCATAATCACTGGTGAATTGGAACTGCTTGGTCCCCGGTCCCCGATTCTGATTAATGTCTTTTTATTTCATTAATTAACCTGCTTACGGCACTACACAGTTCTGAAATGTTTGTTGAACTGTCAAATTGCTGAAGTGTGGGATGGAGAACCATAAAGTTCTTGTGTAGTTCTGATGAAAAAAATTTGGATGGATGACAGACTATTTTGAAATCTGAATGAAATACTACTTAGTTGGGAAGTTACCACTTACCATGACTGAATCTTCCGTAGGTTTGAAAATGGCAGACTATTATGTACCATGACTTCTAGTCTGCACTGATAACTAATTTTCAGGAATGATTGACTTGGTTGATTTGTTAGGTTGCTATCAAGATCTCCTCCTCCTTGGCATATGCCCGGGTGCCAAGTGCAAAACAAGAACATGAAACACAATCTATTCTCTAAACTATATAAATACTTGATCCATCTCTAAATTAGATCATCAGCTCTTTGGTGTTAATTTAGAGATGGTCTCAAATATTAAATCGAGATACAATATATACATACCTATCTCTCTCCAAATTAGATACTGTTTGTCCTTCAAGTCCCAATCCGGCAATATTGTGGATAATATTTATTTCCATAATGGAGGAAAAACATCCTTTCTCCATATAATGGAGGAAAATGAATATTTCTCCACATGATGGAGGACGACAAACAACCTTTCTCCATATAATGGAGGAAAATGAATATTTCTCCACATAATGGAGGACGACAAACAACCTTTTCTGATGTGAACGTTTCTTTAATCTTCCAAAAGGTTGTTACGTTTACAGTTTACTTGACATTAATCTTCACCGAGATACTTGACGACCTGTTCTCCCTCCCGCACTTGAAAACATATTATAAAACCTCACGGCATGGCTGTTCTCGTTCTCCATTTCACACACACATTGCAAGTCACAGTGGGAAGTGGAAGACTATTCTAGACTTCTAGTGAGAAAAAAAAGTCATATGAAAGTGAAGGTGCATTTTGTCTGATGTACACTATTATGTTTGTAGTATTCAAGCTAAACTACTAACTGCAAAAACCAAGCTTGTAAAATGTTCACATTAAAAACCGTGTATGTTACGGAAATCCATTTGGAAAAAGACTTATTTTTTGGCGTCTAAACTTCTAAAGTAATGCCACTTTTATTGCTTTTCCTGGCAGTAAGGCTCTGTTTTCTTCGTAGATGAGAATTTACTAATTTCAGTTCAATTTAAATCATCAGTTCAATTATGTTCCGTTATTTTCACACCATGAAAATAACGTCAAGATATCTTTTTGGCACCTATATATATGTACACAAGTTGGTGCTCGGATGATATATCAAAGAAGATAACAACCATAATGGCTACAAATTCTCTTTATGTTTCTTATCTATGCATAGTTATCACTCTCTTCCCTGCCTATGTGGCTCCTAGTCTGTTGTTTCAGGTAACTGTAGTGGCATGTACTCTGTTTGTTATCGTTTATGTCAATGTTTTGGTGATTGTCGTCTGAGTTTCCGATTAATCGAATGTTCAGGGTTTCAACTGGGCGTCTTGCAATAAGCCTGGAGGATGGTATAACCATATGCTAAGTGTTGTAGATGACTTACCTGGTGTTGGAATTACTCATGTTTGGCTCCCTCCTCCATCGCAATCTGTTGGAACTCAAGGTCACCCTGCTATCTGTCTGCATGTTAATCTCGCTAGCCCCGAATTTACTGCTTTTTTATTTATTACTACTTCTTTATCATGTTGATCAGTGGATGGATCATATTAGGCCAATTTGAGGCATTTCTTGTGAAATTACATGATTCAAAATGTACATAGCAAATCGAAATATCATTCACATTCTAGTCCAGAGGCTTGTTTTTCTGTGTCATTCAATGCTAATCCAACTCTTTTTGGCTTTAGGCTATCTTCCTGGAAAGCTTTATGATCTCGACGAATCCAAGTACGGAAACAGTGGCCAACTGAAGAAGCTAATCCAGGCCTTAAACGGAAAGGGTATCAAAGCAGTGGCTGATATTGTGATAAACCACAGGACTGCTGCAAAACAGGATTCAAGGGGAGTATGGTCCGTCTTTGAAGGGGGAACGGATGATGATCGCCTTGACTGGGGTCCCTCATTCATCTGCAAAGGTGACAAGTAC
This sequence comes from Plantago ovata, assembly GCA_028274465.1. Taxonomy (NCBI): domain Eukaryota; kingdom Viridiplantae; phylum Streptophyta; class Magnoliopsida; order Lamiales; family Plantaginaceae; genus Plantago; species Plantago ovata. The sequence goes on from CM051457.1 coordinate 25,416,768, forward strand.
TCGGACGGACAAGGGAATCCTGATTCTGGAGAGGATTATGAAGCCGCCCCAGATATCGACCATTTGAATCCCAGAGTGCAAAAGGAGTTGTCAGACTGGCTGAACTGGCTCAAGTCCGATATTGGCTTCTCAGGGTGGAGATTCGATTTCGTGAAAGGCTACTCTCCCAGTGTCATGAAAGTATACATGGAGAACTCCAAACCAGATTTTGCTGTCGGTGAGCTTTGGAACGGCCTCTCATACAATGACGGGAAGCCGGACTACAACCAGGACCATCACAGGAATGAGCTGGCGCAGTGGGCACAGAACAGTGGAGGAGCTGTCAATGCGTTTGATTTCACAACGAAGGGAATACTTCATGCTGCATTACAAGGGGAACTTTGGAGATTGAAGGACGCGAATGGGAAGCCTCCAGGACTGATCGGCATAGCCCCTCAGAATGCTGTGACGTTTATTGACAATCACGACACATTGTCACAGAACTTATGGCCGTTCCCTGCGGATAAAGTGTCTCAGGGATATGCTTATATCCTAACTCATCCTGGAACTCCGTCAGTGGTATGGTTTATAACATTAGACCGCTTCAGAGAAGTATTTGACATGCTTACTGCCTAACTGAGTCTTGACTTTATGATTTGGTTGTGTGCAGTTTTATGATCACTTGATCGAATGGGGTAAAAAGGAAGAAATATCGAATCTGAGCGCAATCAGGGGGAGGAACGGCATCTCTGCAACAAGCAAGATTGAGATTCTGGCAGCGGATGCAGACTTGTATGTAGCGAAGATTGATGGCAAAGTCATGGTGAAAATAGGGCCGAAGAACGATCTTGGAAATCTGATCCCACCTAGTTTTGTGCTAGCCAGCAGCGGGATTGATTATGCAGTTTGGGAGAGCAAGTAACTTTGAGCCATTTCATTTTATGACCAAATTAAGTTTGATTCTGTTAAATAAGACATAATTTGGTTCATGTATGATGATACTGTGTAAAATGTTCGCAATTCAGTGGAAACCTCAAAGGCTACTGCTTAATGAAAATATCGAAATATATTTTGTTCACTTGGTGAAGTTTAGTTATAAACAGATCAAGTCCATGCATGCATGAGGTTCAGTCAGATGGTAAGAGTAAGTGGTCGAGTAATTGCTACGACTTACGAGTACATAGCAAAAACTACTTAACACAACAATTTTTTATGCTCTAAAGCATGTCTTCAATGATAAATTGATGTTTGTTTTGTTATGATCCTCCGCGTTTTGTTTTAAACTTGTTCTTAAAACTCAATTTTATGCTCTAAAGCATGTCTTCGATGATAAATTGATAAGATTACATGTAACTCCAAATAAAAGGAAGGATAAGTTCTTGGGCTTTCATTTCTTATTTGGAAGGGAAAAAAAAGTGATTTGCTTGACCAGATTGTTGATAGAATTGTTAGGAAAGTTAATGTTTGGTATAATAGAATTCTCTCTTTTTCAGGGAGGACTCGTTTAATCCGAACTGATACTAATACTATCTCAGCATATTCTATGTCTATTTGCAAACTTCCCAAGATTGTGACTGATAAAATTAATGCCTTAACAAATATTTTCTTTAGAAATCCACTAGAAATAGCAGTTCCAAACCAAATGTTAATTGGAGGCAGGTAACTTCTTTACCCAAGTACATGGGTGGTTTGGGGATTAGGAAACTCACTGTCTTAAATACTTCTTTTCAACTGAAGATGCTTGAAATTTGTTAACTAAACTAGACTCTTTGTTGACTAAAGTCTATAAGTACTTTCTCTTCAACCTCTTTTTGGGATGCTATCTCGAAACCTAGTGACAGTTGGTTTTGGAAGTCCATGATAAATCATAAAGAATAGTTAAAAGAGTTTGGTGCAATGAGAAATAGGAAGGGGAGAAAAGATAATTAGATAGATTGACTGACTTGGGTGTTGTAAAGAACTATGTTAGCGAGGTAGCAGCTTTTCCGGTGCTTGTTTCTGATGTTATAAACAATGGTCACTAGGATGTGCAACTTTTAAGCAATGTTCTCCGGTCTCCCCTCTGAAATTGTGTTGAGAATCATATATGTATGGGTATCTGGTCAGCAGGATAAGCAGGTTTGGCCTTGAAATTGAGATGGGCAGTTTACAATATCATACTACCTCCATTTCATTAATAACTTCCTAAGGGGACTATTCATCGCGACTTTTAACCAGTATAATTCCTAAATTACATTAGAGAAAAATATAATAAAATTATATTATGAAATTAAATGGAGTATATTTTCATAATCAACTTTTAATTTATATTGATACGGTTTAATTTAAAAGTTATACGTGTTTAAAGGTCGCGATGAATAGTCCCCTAGGAAGTTATTAATGAAACGGAGGAATTAATAAATAATGAGTTAACCAGACCTGATTGGCCGTGGCATAAACTGGGAAATCTCCGGTATTTCCTAGAATAAGAATGTTTACTTGGTTATGCTTGTTAGGAAAGCTTCCAACTACATTTAGGCTTTTCAAACAGGGTGTGCTACATGATCGATATTTGTCCTCTTTCTGAACAAGAGCGAGACTTTTGAGCATTTTCTGCAAAATTGCAGGGTGTTTTATTTTGTGATCAAAATGGAAATGCTGATGTCTCTAACTGGAATAATTTTTTATACTCAAATGCATTCTACTTATCAGTTAGATTTCATAGTCATGGATTGGATTGTGTGGTGATGTGCTTTGTTTTTAGAAATGAAAAATTAATCAGTCAAAGAGGCATCAGATATTCTTAGAAGTTCAAAAAGTTCACCATGTGCTTTTCTTTCAAAGCCGCCTTCTCCCTGTATGAAGTCTCTACAGTGCAGATGGCAACCTGATCCTAATTTCAGATTCTGCCTCAACACTGATAGCTCTTTTATTCAGAATCCAGGCCACACAAGTTTAGGTTGTCTAATCAGAACAGCTCAAGGAGCTTTATAGAGAAGCGGCTTACTTATAAATATCTAACAATATTGTAACAGCTGAATTGGTTGCCATCAAAACAGTAATTCAGGTTGCTTTGAGAATTTTAGTCCTACTATTAATATCCCATCTGACTCTCTTTTATGCTGTCAATTGTTAACAGGATCCACTAACTGACATGGAGGCATCAACATCGTGCCAAAGAGATTAGAAACTCCTAAATCAGTTAGAGGATTAAGAGCTGGAGCTAATGGAAGTGCTGATATTTTGGCTAAGCATGGCAGTGTTGTTTTGTATAATGTAGAAGCTGTTACTAATCCCTCTTTGTGTATAATCAATCCCTCTAGTCTGGGTTAAGAATTTCAGATATTTGCCTGCCATGGCTTACTATGTCGTTAAGTAGGGACTTGTTTGCAACTTGTTGTAGACTCTAAACATCATCCAGTTGTTGATTAAGTAATACAGTATAAGTATGCTTAGTTTGGAAAGGAAAGTTGCATCTCAATTTATGGTACTACATTAAGGTAATGAATCTGCAGTATCATCTAAGAGCTGAGGAAAAACTGTGAAACCACCAATTGTTTTTCCTGGCTAGTTTCGTTTATTATATGTGATGGCTCATAAGTCATACCTGCATGAAAAAGGTGAAGTAGGATCTGGTTTAGGACCTGCATGAAAGAGCTATATTGCAATTTTCCTGGGAATGGTTGACCATAAAGAGCTACTCCGTAGTATAGTATGGACAAGAAAGTTGCATCTTCATCACGGTATCAAACATTTCTAGACTGCATACTAGAACTACTATAACGGATAGGGGAAATTCAAGTAATTTTTTATAAAGAGAATCAAATTAAGTGGCGAATTACATTACAAAAGAAACAATTAATTTTTTTTTTCAAAGTTCGAATAGTACAAGTTTTCATTTAACCTATGGAACAATATTTGATTTTTCGCCATCTATGTCAAAAAATGGAACTTAGACTTCTTCCCTTTAGTCATTTTGGATGTGGCATACTCTAAAATTTTCATTAAGCTATTTTTTACAGTAACGGTAGAGAACATTTATACCTTTATCATTTTTTATTTATCATACGAAAACTGTATTAGACGGATTAATGGTAAAAGTGGGCATCTTTTCTTGGAAAATATTTTTAAATATTTTAGAAATGTTTTCTTTTAATATGAAAATGATATACAACCATGAGCCTAGGCTTGTAAGCGGGTGGGAACCCGCTAAAACCCACTCTTTACCCGCTTCACCCGCACACAAAAATTAAGTACATGTATGGGTGCGGATTAGCACCCGCAATGATTCAATACCCAACCCGCACAAAACCCGGCCGGTACCACATCCGACCCGGATAGCACCCGGGAAAAAAAAAAAAAAAAAAAAAAACTTACACGATCTTCTCCAAAAAAAAAATTGGGAGGGGGGGGGGAGGTGGGGTGGGCACAATAAAAAAAAATCTAAATTTGAATTGTTGTTATTTACATCTTTTCCGAGGGACATAAGTTTTTTGGCCCATGGGTGGGGTGGTTGTAGGGTACCCTACAATCCACCCACCACGCCCCACCTTTTTTTTTATTTTTTATTTTATTTTTTTTAGATTGTATTGCATTATGTTCATCTTTTTCGAGGGATATAAGTTTTTTCGGCCCATGAGTGGGGTGGCTGTAGCCTTGTAGGGTTGGGTACCCTACAACCACTCCTATCCCGTAGGACGAAAAACTAATGCACTCTCGAAAAAATGAAAATAACGTCAATGCAAAAAAAAAAAAATTTTTTGTTTTGTGGGGGGGTGGGGGGTGGTGGGGTGAGTTGTAGAGTACCCTACAACCACCCCACACCGCCCGTGGACCAAAAAACTTATGCCACTCGAAAAAGATGAAAATAATGTTAATGCGAAAAAAAAGTTCTTTTTGGGAGAGGGTGGGTGTAGGGTACCCTACAAGCACCCACCCCCCTCTCCGGCGGTGGGCAAAAAAATCGTATGTTCCTTGGAAATAAAAGACGGAAATAGTGTCAATTTTTTTTTTTTTGTTTTTTTACGGGGGTTGTTGTAGGGTACCCTACACTCCCGGCCCGAAATTTTTACGATAAGAATGTTAAGTTTTTTTTTTTTTTTTTTTTTTTTTTTAAACGGGTGGTGTACGGGTATAAAGTGTCGGGTGCGGGTGCAAAATATAACGGGTGCGGGTCGGGTGCTAGCACCCGCGCCCACTTGCTTATAACGGGTGTCCACCCGTTGGGTGTAAAACCGGATCGGGTGCGGGTCGGGTAGCACCCGGTTACAAGCCTACATGAGCCAACTACCCCTTTTGAAGGGAAAAGAACCCTAAATTCGAATTTCAAACGTCCATTCATTTTAAAAAAAAGCCTTTTCAACTCCCGCTCCTCTCTCTCTCTCTCCCACACTCCCATTTCCTCTGCAAATCACCATTTTCATTTCCAAAACGCCGTCGTAATGGGTGCTCAACACAGCCGCCGCGAAAATATGGATCTCTCGGACTGCGACTCCGATACCGAATCCCAAGATACCACCTACACTGAATCCGAATCCGACGAAATCTACGGCACTCCTCAATCTAACTCAAACTCACACCATTCCTCAGATCCCAAAACCCCAGCGTCCACCGATGAAATTGAGTCTAGGCTCAAGGCCCTCAAGCTCAAATACACCAACAAAAGCAGCAACACCAACAGCAACCAGAAGCCTCCGAATCTGAAGAATGCGGTTAAGCTTTACAAATGGGTTAATGGTCACTCGGCCGACTCCAAATGGGTTTATGCGGAGAAGCTTGCTTCTTACTCCTTCATTAAGGCTTCTCAACAGGATGATGAGGATGAAGAAGAAGAGACTGAGGGTGAGTCATGGTGGGTGTTGAAAATTGGGTCTAAAGTTAGGGCTAGGGTTGACGAGAATTTGCAATTGAAGGCGTTTAAGGATCAGAGGCGAGTCGATTTCGTTGCTGATGGGGTCTGGGCGGCTAGGTTTTTCAGTGAGGAAGATTACCTGGTTTTTACTAACAAGTATCAGGATTGTTTGTTTGAGAATACTTATAATTATGAGGCTAATGATGATAATAGGTTGAAAGTTTATGGTAAAGATTTTGTTGCTTGGGCGAAGCCCGAAGTTGCGGATGATTCGATGTGGGAGGATGAAGATGAGATGAAGACACCTCCGTCGTTGAAACGGGAAGAGAGAGGTAATGATTTGACTGAGGAGTTGGAGGAGGCGGCTATGGGTGGTACTGCTATTCAGAGCATGGCATTGGGTGCTTTGGATAACAGTTTCTTGGTTAGTGATTCAGGGATACAGGTTGTTAGGAACTATAGTCATGGGATTCAAGGGAAGGGTCTGTATGTCAATTTCGATGATACTAGGTTGAGTGCTAGAAAACCTGATTATTCTACTCCTAGGAAGGCGTTGCTTATGAAAGCTGAGACTAACATGCTGCTCATGAGCCCTAGCAATGAGGGCAACCCACACTCCAGGGGTTTGCATCAGCTTGATATTGAAAGTGGAAGGATCGTGAGTGAGTGGAGGTTTGAGAAGGATGGGGTGGATATCTCAATGAGGGATATCACGAATGACAACAAAGGGGCGCAGATGGACCCCTCGGGATCCACTTTCTTGGGCTTGGATGACAATAGGCTCTGTCGTTGGGATATGCGTGATAGGAGGGGGATGGTGCAGAACATTGTGAATGAGAATACACCTGTTTTGAATTGGACTCAGGGGCATCAGTTCTCAAGAGGGACTAACTTTCAGTGCTTTGCTACAACTGGTGATGGATCGATTGTGGTTGGGTCGCTTGATGGAAAAATCAGGTTGTATTCTGTTTCTTCTATGAGAATGGCAAAGACTGCATTTCCAGGACTTGGTTCTCCTATTACTCATGTGGATGTTACTTATGATGGCAAATGGATTTTGGGGACAACCGACTCTTATTTGATTATCATATGTACTATGTTCACGGACAAGGATGGCAACTCAAAAACTGGGTTTGCAGGTCGCATGGGAAATAAGATCGCAGCCCCAAGAATGTTGAAGCTGGATCCTGTAGATTCTCATATGGCTGGAGCTAACAATAAGTTCCGAAATGCTCAATTCTCGTGGGTAAGTGTACATTTGCCTTCATCTGTCCTGTAGAACTTTTCTGCTTATGTTTATAGGCTAACAAGTCTGTATGGGGTTTTGCTTTTCAACTTGTTTGCTGTCTGTTCTGTATTGTGGCACTTGCTTTTATCTCATCATCTCCTGTTATTTTGGTATGCTAGTTTTATTTTGGTAAATTGATGCCTATGTTGAGTGGGAGATTCTTGACTTTGTTAATGTTTTGTATTTTATGATTGCTTGATGCATTTCTACTTTCTCAACCTGAAAATGATCGTTTTTAAAAATCCTGGGCAGGTACTATATTCCTTCAAAATGCTACTCAAGTGTATATTTTAAGAACCACTGTCTCACTCTTCTCAGTTCTATAGGTTGCTGTAAGGCTTCATAAGACTATTGCCACACTGTTTTTGGACAAAATCTTTGTGTTAGTAAAAACCTCATGCTCGAAATCTTCCACTATTTCTTCTACCTGTTTCATTTTATTGCTACTAGTACTAGTGAACAAGCGTGACTTGAATTGTATAAGCACTATAAATTTCTTTGATTGGTTCCATTAAGTTGCTGATACTTTTTAAGTCTTAGCGTATGGTATTTTTTAAAGAAACATTATCAGACTACTCCTAGTGTTTATAGCCTGGCATATGCTTTGTAAGAATACTGATCGACAGTTTCTGGACAAAATTTAGGTGTGTATGGAATATGGATGTGTGTTTGTTTCACCCTTCTGCTTGATTCGTGGGTTGATTATTAGTATTGCACAAGCAAGATCTGATTTGTGTATACATTTCATAATGATTGTTGGGCGTTTCCGATCAGTGCTAATTCTTGAATGTTTTTAACCGTTTGTTTAGGTGACTGAAAATGGGAGACAAGAGCGCCATCTGGTAGCTACTGTTGGGAAATTCAGTGTGGTATGGAATTTCCAACAGGTTAAAGATGGGTCTCATCACTGTTACCGGAATCACATGAGCGGCTTGAAAAGCTGCTACTGCTACAAGATCGTCCCTAAAGATGATTCAATTGTAGACAGCCGCTTCATGCATGATAAATTTGCTGACTGTGACTCACCTGAAGCACCACTGGTTGTGGCGACCCCCGGCAAAGTTAGCTCTTTCAGCATATCTAGCAGCAGACTGCGCTTCTAAACTACGCTTGTAGTTCACTTGTTCAACTCAGGCAACTCATAAGTCACTCACTTTCACGCCTTAGGATGTTTAATATTGAAAGTCAATTCAGTAGATTGGCTTTCTTTCTATATGGTCTGTAAACTGGCAAATGTAAGAAAACCAGTTTTCAAGTGATTCGGTTGCATCCCGCAATCTTATTGTTGTATTAGTTGGAATATTAGATCTATTATGTTTCTCTGTGTGCTTGTTTTACTTCAACTTGTTTCTGGTGAATAAAAGCTGATAACTTTGTTGGACCAAGTCAGAAATAAAGGTAATAAGAGTACTGCTTAAGAAAGACTGAAAACACAAATTGTTTCCGCTTTGTTTAGTTGAAAGCAGATTAGCAAGTGACAAGCTCATAAGCAAGGATTGTTGTATTCCTTGCTTATGAGCTTGTAAGCAAGGATTGTTGTATACTTTTGTATTCGGTTTTCAAAAAGAGAAAAAAGGATTGTTGTACTCGTATGCTTTAAGCCTTCAAGTTCAACTTGGTTTTCATTTCTGAATGACTCAGCCGAATAAAAGGCTCAAAAGATAAGTGGGCCCTTGCTATCTATCATCACATGCATTCGTTCAGTACATTCTACAGCCAAGCACTTGGCAAGAAGCTCTAAGAAACAGAAACAATAAACATGGAGAATTTGGCACTGGGAAGAGGATTCCAAGTTGTGGCCTCCTATGGCTTCACTAGAAAATACACGAATGCGAAATCATTCGGCATATCAAACACTAATTGGCTTATGAAGGGCTCTGCCCTGCACCACCGTCGTACGGTGGTTCGAGCTCAGCAGCGTCCAACATGGCTTCCAGGCCTAGACCCTCCGGCTTATCTTGATGGAACGTGAGACCCATTACATCTCTGCGGTAACCTTTCAATTTCAGATATTTACCATGTTTTAGTCATTGTCTCTCACACTGTTTGGTATTGGTAAGAATGTAGACTGGCTGGAGATTTTGGATTCGATCCACTAGGACTTGGTGAGGATCCTGAAAGCTTGAGGTGGTATGTCCAGGCCGAGCTTGTTCATTCTCGCTTTGCCATGGCTGGTGTTGCTGGAATCCTTTTTACTGATGTAAGTAACTCTTTCCTGGAGCTTTTTCAGTTTGGGAGATGCTTACATAGACCAGGTTTACCAAGTGTACTCTTTGGTGATCACAATCATACACATCATTTCAGAAATGAATGTGAATGCTCATTTTTCAGCTCATGTGGCTGATTTTCAGCCTCAAAGTCTTGTAAACCTGGTCTACAGAAGTATCTTCTGCTCATTTTGGTTATGCATTTTAGCAATGCAAGTGTGCAAAATTGGATGAACTGCTGTCATTTCTTCAAGTTCATATCTATTCCTCTTCGTAGCTGCTACGTGTAACAGGAATAAGCAATTTGCCTGTATGGTATGAAGCTGGCGCCACCAAGTTCGACTTTGCCAGCACCACGACTCTGTTGATCGTTCAGCTACTCTTGATGGGGTAGTGACCAAATCCCCGGCAACATGTTACTTCTAACAAGTCTCAACCCAAATATTGATTCGTGCACGTCTGCTTCTTGGCTGTACAGATTTGTAGAAACAAAAAGATATATGGACTATAAGGAACCAGGATCTCAAGCAAAAGCCCCCTTCTTGGGTATAGAAGCTGCACTGGGAGGCTTAGCACCTGGGTGATTTGCTTGCTTCACTTTTTGACTATGAGAAAGAATCTTAGATGTTTTTAAACTTAATGCAGCAAAGTAATACTCTCTTTTTTTTTTTGTCTCACTGAGTTGAAACTTGCCATTGTACAGGTATCCTGGGGGTCCTTTGTTGAATCCTTTAGGCCTTGCTAAAGATATAAACAATGCTCATGACTGGAAGCTGAAAGAGATCAAGAATGGTCATTTTCTGATCCTATTGATATACTTGACTTCTCAGAACTTCTTGAATTTTCTACTAAGTTCTACATGTTCATGTTTTCGATCATGCAGGACGACTGGCAATGGTGGCCATGCTAGGGTTTATTGTACAAGCCAATGCCACTCATGTTGGTCCTATTGACAATCTCATTCAGCATCTCTCAAACCCCTGGCACACAACAATTATCCAGACAATTGCTGCATCTGGTGCATAAGTACCTTCAACACACTTGTATATTGTTTCCTCAAATGTAACATTGTTGTAAGCCTGTAACTTCAATACAGTAACTATAAGAGAATTCTCAAATATTTAGAGCATATATTCCAAAAATCAAACTAGTATTTCAAATAGAATCTGAATTCAAAACATGACCTATACTTTACAGGACAACTTTAACTAGACCCAGCTAACAACTTCAATACAACAAAACGAAGTATTGGTTTCTTATGGCAAAAATTCAACATGTCACTGCCTAACTGTGAACAAGAACAATGCTCAGCATGTACAAATATAGACTTTGCAGAACTAAAAACAAAGAATTGTGTGAAACCCAAAAAAGCCAGCCACAGAGAGTACAAACAGAAGAATGAGCGAAATTGAGAAACATAGCACAGAAAGGATCACGCTAACTTTTGTGAGTGTGAGTGAGACGACTTCTTTCTGCCAAGGAACATGAATATCCGTGGGAAGAATGATCTCTTCTTCTTCTTGTTATGTCTTAGTTCTGGAGATGACTCAGTCTCTGTGTTGGTTGTGTTTGAATTTGTGTTTGTTTGTGATTTTGGACTTGGCCTTTGCTGGAGAGCAGAACGATCAGGTGTATTGCCGAAATCTGCTGAATCTTTCCAGTCCTCAAAACTTCCTCTTGGACTTCTACTTACATTTGCTTCTGCAGGAACAGCTCCGCTAGCTTTTCGTCTTTGCTCATGCTCCGACCTCCACTTCCTTAACTCTTGTTCCACTCCAAGTTTTCCTTCTTTAGCTTTTTCAGCCTTATCTAATGCTATTTCCAGGGCTCCCTTTCTCTCAGCAAGTTCACGATTGACTTCTTCAAGCTTACTCAAACTCTTCAATTCAGACTCCTTGGCTACTTCAATTTGAGAAATAGCAGCAGCAATCCTCATGTTCGCCTGCTCTTCTGCTGCATGTGCCTTTTTGCTGAGCTCGTAGTATTCTTCCAAAGAAAGGGTTATTCCTGACAGAGAATCCTCATCAGTGTCCTTCCGAGCAGATTCACTCTCCTCTAATGCAGTTATAGCTGCAAGTGCCAGCTTTTCTGACGCCTTTGCAGCTTCTATTTCCTTCTGAGCTGCATGCAATCTACTTTCCATTGTACTGGCTGAAGCCTTTGCTTGCTCAGCTTCTTCCTTTGCTTTCCAAAGCTCATCATGAGCTATCTGTGCAAGTGCCTTCGCTTGATCTGCTTCTTGTGCCGCTTCTTGTAGCTGCTTCGGGAGCTCCACCATTTTCTCTCTTTCCTCTTCTTCCTTTGCCCGAGCAACTGAAATTTCCGATCTTGTACTATTTAGCTCAGCTTCAAGAGAAGCAACTGCAACGGATGCCATCCCTTCCCTCTGTTGTATGGCTAAAAGTTCTGATTTCTCTTTATCGAGTTCTGAAGTCAAGGATGTAGCAGCCATCTTGAGGATATTCACTTCGTCGGTCGCTTTCTCGATATTGATCTTCACTTCCTCGAGCTCTTTCTTGGCCACGGCAATAGCTGCCTCAATATCTTCATGAGTTTTTTTCTCGGGCTCGTTCATTGCATCTTCCAAGTTTCCTTCTCCACCTTTAATTTTTGATTCCATGTAAGCTGCAAGCTCAGATTTCAATTCCCTGAGTAATGAGGTTGCTTTATCCAAATTAATTTTGAGATCCTTCGTTGCCAAAACTTGCGAATTTAATCTCTCAAGTTCTTCCTCTGCTTGCTTTAGTTCTTTCTCCCAGTGAAGTGCGTCTTGTTCTTTTGCCATAATTGCTCCAATTCTGTGCTCCTCTGCCTCTAAATGCGCAGCATGTGCGGATTCAAGGGACTCCTTTGCAGTGATTAGCTCAATTGTCAAATCCTCAACTGACTTTTCAACTTCTTTTGATTTGGCAACAGCTTCTTCAGCCTTTTTAATAGCAGCATCTTTTTCTGCTACCAACAAAGTATAGTCGTTCCTGAGATTTTCTAGTTCACCTTTAACGGTTTTGAGCTCCGCAACTGCAGCAGTATGCCTTGCTCTGGCCACCTCTAGCTGTGCCTTGGCTGCAAAGCTAGCCTCGTCAGCAATCCCCTGTTCCATTTCTTCCAGCCTGAGCTTTGCAAGTTCAGAATCCTGCTTTGCTTGTTGTTCTTCTGTTTGTGCCCTTTCAAGATTAAGCTTCAATTCTTCTATTAATCGTTTTGTGCTGTCTAGTTCTTTCAGAACTTGCATTTTTGCCTCTTCGGCAGCCTCTGATTGTTTCTTGTATGATGGTATCTCCTCCTGTGCTTTCTCCAGTTCTTGTTCTATGAACTTTCTCCTCTGCACATACAGTTTTTTTTTCCAAGCTTTAGTTCCATATCAAATAAAAAAGACAAGGAAAAGTATCAAGCCATCTCATGAAAACTAAATGACCAAACAAGGCAAGATCAACCAATTTCATGAAAAAGTTTAATGCACAAACATGTAGGCAGACCTTGGGTTAAAGTTTTCATGTAGCTCATGGCCTCCTCTTGCTTTCAAGACATTTAGAAGTGCAAAAGAAAAAAAAAAAAAAAAAGGAAGAAGAAGTGGCTTATGGGTTCTAAAGCAAAATAAGCTAAAGCCAGAAAAACACCATTTCTTAGTTAATTGAAGGTGTAAGTGGGCTTTGAGACCCGTGAACACTTTGTAGAAGAATAAACCAGGATTTTGATTGGCTAACACCGAGTTCATACAAAGTTAAGTAACCATAACGAGAAACGAGCAACTTAAAGAAGGTTACATATACCTCCACAGTCTGTACACGATGGGCTTTCCAATCAACAATTCCACCAAACTTTGAAACAGCAGCCTTCACAGATTCAAAAGGTGCGGCTGTGTCAATATGACCTCTAAGTTTCTCCGCAGATTTAGGGCTCCCATAGTTTGGTGGGATTTTGGCGATAATCTGACTAGAGCTACCATTTCTTGGTAAAGGAGATGAAACGGGGCTAAAATCGTCCTCTGTAGATAATCGTGCTACTATTTTCATTTCAACACTTCCTTCTTTCTGAGGTTTAGCTGAGTCCAAAACTTGCGCAAGTGCATGCCCATCAGAAACATTATCCCCATGTTGAGTTGAGTCCTTATCCGATTCTGCCAGAGCTGTGATTGATGGAATGGATTCAGAAGGGAGTGTCACATTATCAGTTCCATCATCCAGTAGACTGTTATTATCAACTGTCCCGACTGTGGCATCTTGGGTAACCACGGGAATATTGAGATTTTGTTTCAAACTTTCTGTTTCACCATCTGCAACTGGAGAAGCAGGAACCACGATTGGTCCTAAAATATCAAGTCCCGTGTCAACATCTTGAGTTGGCAACATGGTAGTAAGCGGTTGATCATCCAGTGGTACTAGTGGTGGGTGTGAGGATTCTGGAGGAGCATTTTCCACAAAATTTTTGGAGTCCTCCATTTAAGCGGCAGCTAGAAGTGTCAACTTCCTGGAATTGTGAACCAAGAAAGTCGCAGAAGGAATAAGTTTCAACTTGAACAATTATAACAGCAGATGAAGGCTAATTAGATCAACAAGCATATATTGGCTGACAGTGATTGTATTTACTAGTATTTATTACCAGTATAATACACATAATTTTTTCAGTCCTGAAAGCATGAATTTATAGTAGAAGATAATCATATTATGACCACTCTGCAATGTTGTTCCTTAGGGCAACTGCAATAAAACATAAAACAAGCCCACCTGTAATATTTTAATTTAATACGAGGAGATTTTTTGGTAGATTCATTGAATGCCTGTAATCATGATCTTTTTACCTGTTCTTTCCAAGTACTAATCTATAAAACCAACATCTATGATAAATAGTGAGTGATATTAAGCTTCCACACCAACAAAAACTGTTTGGTAGAACAACTAAGGATGTTCGAAACTAATACCTTTGCAACAATAATCTTGTGGTTCTAAGCAAATGATTAGCCATGCCTCAACCCAAGTTCTAACACTCTTCTTATACAGTCGGTTCATAAGAATACTCATATAATGAGCATCAAATTTCTTAAATGCATAATGAGCTCTGTCCATTGAATTGAAAACCAAACCCGTAAGCTGAGTTAAGCTAGGAATATAGACAGAAGAACAAGACTATGTATCTCCAGTTATCCACTGCTAATAAATACGAATTCATTCGAGATTAACCTCATATACAGAACACTTTTTAATAAATGTAGCATATAGCAGCAAATGAACACTGCAAAACTAGAAACAGCATAAATAAAATGGTACTAATTATCTCTTCTCATGTTATTGTTTGTCAGCAACATAACATAAAGAGCTTAAGAATTCAAAAGGACATAAAAAAACATGAACCCTACAAATTCCACTTTCACCCACAAGGAACCATTAGCCCTACAAATCAGGCTCTTTGGCCAATAATGTTTTTTCATCCACAGAATCACAAAATTAACATTCTCAGACATGACCCCAAATCTCTATTGTCGGTGACCAGCAAAATCTGATTACAGAAGAACGAAAAAAAATTCCGTTTTCAACAATTATCCTATCTAGTTAAAATCTAATAATCATTGTGAATCATACATGCAGAACATCTGATTAATTAATGAAACCAATCCAATCTTAATCTGTTACTTGCCAATAAATGAAGCAAATTATTGAAAACAACAACACACATACCTTAATCAGAAAACAAACTTGAACGAGTTAAAAACAGAAACAGGAATGGGAAACGGTGGAGAAGGAAAGAGAGAAGAGAACGAACCAGAAAAGGCAGAGACAAAAGTCAAATGAATTGTTAGAATAGAAGCTGTGTGTGAATGAACAGCCTCTTTTTCCAATATTATTCCTGATTTGTTCAGCTCACAAATACAAAACCAGAAAATGGATGGAAATGAGATTTTCTTCTTTTCAATAAACAAAAAATAATAAAAATAGGACAAATAATAATAAAAGCCAATAATATCATCAAAACAAAATAAATCTTTAATAAAGATAATTTTATTTTATTTTTTTAAATAAATTAGAAAAAACAAAAGAAGTGAATCTTTTGTTTTGTGATGTAAGAATAATAATGGGGAGAGTGTAATAACATGTGTGGAGCCTACATATGCGGAAGGTCAAACTCCAAGGACATCCATACGTTCGTTGTACTTTGTTGTTTATTCTTACGAAATTATTCCCTCATGCCTATATTACCCCTGCTTCTATGGGCTTAATATTAGCCGCCTGGTAAGGCCATTTCTGTCATTGTCAGCGATATTTATCTGGATAGTTTTTCTACTGGTGTGCTGACGCAAAAATTACTTCTTATTTTTTTCTATGGGAAATTAAAGTTTCCAAGTGGATGGATGTGCAAGAAGATAGATATACGATTTATTCATTTGAACTTGAATAGTATCATCAATAGTTCAATACCTTTTAAACTTCAATTTCAAAATCGTCCCATTTAGAATGATATATACAATGACATCCTTTTAAGCAAGCTCAAAGGTTGTAATACATAGAATAATCAATCTTGTGTTTTAAAAAAGAAAAAGAAAACAACAAAAAACTCAAAAGCTTATGGCCATCCGTTCATTTAGTAATATAAACATAACACAAATTAATGTGGACACGTAATTAGGTTGTTTATGGACCATAAAGAATGGTTAATAAAATGTAAAGCCACCGCCCACTGCAGAATCTGGGGCAGGGACTCCATTTCTTTCTTTCTTTCTCCACCTTACTTCAATAAAATGCGTAGTATTATGCTTTTAATATATGGCTTTATTATGGATAACTTACTTCCTACGCAGCTACGCGAATGGCTGATGATAAATATTTATAGTATAGAAGTAAATGAAAACATATAACAAATTTGTAGGGATTCTAGAAATTTAAACAAAGGTGGTCGTGACTACTTTACGGGCTAAGAAAAATCTAGTGACGGGGAGTAATTATGTGTCTTATTTAATTAGATTTGTTAATATTGAAGAATAAAGATTATTTCCAAAGTCTCTTATTTATTTCTGAATTATTTCTCTATCTTGTTCAACCATGAACATTCTTAGTTCTTATGTTGTCAATGACGTCTAATTCTTCCTTTCATAACCAACCATGTCTGGAGCAGGACCGTCTTAATGGTTTAGGTGGCCCTGTGCAAAACTTAAACTAAAGTCCCCTTATGAGGTCCCAATCAACATTGTAGAAAACAATAAGAAATATTTGCAACAAATTTAGAGAAGAAGGAGAAGATGGTTAGGATTGGGTAAAATAAAATTGCAATATATCTTATTTATACCAGCAAAAAGCAAAAGCAACGGCTCTAAGCAGGAACTGTTCTTAGAAATCTAGAGGTCATTGATGAAGAAGTAATGATTGAGAGGAAGAATTTGCCGAGAAAAAAGAAAAAAATATGGAATAATTGAAGGGAGATGGACGCATTTTTCCTCGGGAAAGGGGAAAGTATAATCATATTAGCTCTTGTTTATTATCATCATATTAGTTTTTTTTTTTAATTAACAACTGAAGCCTACTAATGGGCCTTGAACACCTGCGCCTGGAGGCCCCTTCAAATTTGGTGGTCCTGTTCCGTCGGGCTTCCTGCACCTGTCATGGGTCGGCCCTGGCCTGGAGGACGTCCAATTCGTGCGGATTACAATGAACTACTCGAAAGTGATCTTGAATCAAGCAAGACCCCCACAAAATTCACCCCGAACGGGTTCATACTTGGGTTGTTTTTAACCGTTTTAATTTAAAATAAATAGATTAATTTTAAAAAAACTTAACAAAACTAGGGTAAAAATAATCTATTTAAAACTTGTCGAATGATGAACAACTTTGATTGGAGATGTATCTGCTCCAATCGGAGCTGCCCAATCCTCGGAGCTATTTACAACTCCGACCGGAGTTGGCACTCCGACTAGTGTTGGGTAATGTTTTTTTTTTTTTCTGTTCTTTCTTCTAACAAATATTGGACTAGTAATGAAATGTTAATTTTTTAGGACTTATTTTGCAATAATATTTAAGACCATTTTAAAATTTGGACAAGTTCTGTGAATTAATTTTAAATAATTTATAGTCAATATTGCAAAATAAAAATTTAAAGTCAAATGTGTAATAAAGGGGAATTGAAGATGTTTGGGTCTTTATGAAATCTAAAATCTAAAAGAGAAAAACTTGTACTTTTCAGCTTTTAGTTCGCCCAAAGTCATAATCGTGGGGTTATATGTAATTAATTTTATCGAGCGGAGAGTTGGAAGTAATTAAGTTGGATGTAATTATACAAAATGTAATTAACTACTATAGGGGGGTTTCAGAAATTTACCCATGAATATATAAAGCTCCGATTGGAGTAGCCTCGGTACTGAATAAGGAAATGAAAGAAAAAAATGGAAAGAAAAAGATAAAAGAAAAAAAATTGGTAAATAAACTAATTGTCTAGGGAGAGAAAAGGGAAATGGTCTGGTCAATGGAATTTGTGAAAATTTGAACTTTGATGTAATACACTAACAAGGATCAAAATGTAAAAAGTAGCCAATTTATCAAGGTCAAGGTGTATATTGAGTTTTTCATCGAAATTATGAGCAAATTATTAAAACAGAAAATTACATAAAGAACCACTCTAAAGCACCTAATTGCTAAAACAACCACTTTAAAAACATCTTACAAAAAGGCCATTCTATTTTTATGGTGCCCTAAAATACAAGTAATCTTACAAAAAAGGTCATTCTATTTTTATGGTGCCCTAAAATACAAGTAGTCTTACAAAAAAGGCCATTCTATTTTTTATGGTGCCCTAAAATACAAGTAGTCTTACAAAAAAAGTCATTCTATTTTTTGGTGCCCTAGAATCTAATGAAACTAGTATTTTGCCGTTGAAACTAGCATTTGTGTTGCCGAAACTAATTAAACTAGCATCAATCTAATGAACTAACATTTTGTGTGTCACTTGTGATGCTGAAACTAATGAAACTAGCATTCGTGTTTGCCGAAACTAATAAAACTAGCACTTGTATTGAAACTAGCATTTTGTTGCTGAAACTAGCTTTAATTGTTGCTGAAACTAGCACTTATGATGCTGAAACCTAATGAAACTAGCATTTTGTCGTTGAAACTAGAAGTTGTGATGCTGACAATAACGCAAATAGCTTTTTGACTTGCCAAAATTAATGAAACTAGCATTTTTTTTTGACGAAACTGGCATTTTTTTGCTGAAACTAGCACTCATGATGTTGAAACTAATAAAATTAACTTTTTGTTGTTGAAAACTAACAATTGTGATGTTGAAACTAATGAAACTAGTATTTTTGTTGATGAAACTAGCAATTATGATAGTGAAATTAATGAAAGTAGCATTTTTGTTGATGAAACTAGCAATTATGATGGTGAAATTAATGAAACTAGCATTTTTGTTGATGAAACTAGCAATTATGATGGTGAAACTACTGAAACTAGCATTTTTGTTGATGAAACTAGTATTTGTGTTGTTGAAACTAATAAAACTAACATTTTTGTAGTTGCATTAATAAAACTAACAATGGAGTGATGATGTAACTAGCATTTTTGTTAATGAAACTAGCATCAAACTATTGAAACTAACACTTATAATGTTGAAAACTAATTAAACTAGCATTTTGTCGTTGAAACTAGCAGTTGTGATGCTGAAACTAATGAAACTAGCATTTGTGTTGATGAAACTAGATTTTTTGTTGCTGAAACCAACAATTATGATGCTCAAATTATTGAAACTAGCATTTATTATGCTGAAAACTAATGAAACTAGCATTTTGCTGTTGAAACTAGCACTTGTGATGCTGAAACTAATGAAACTAGCATTTGTGCTGATGAAACTAGCTTTTTTGTTGCGGAAACCAGCACTTATAATGTTCAAACTATTGAAAATATCATTTTTGTTGTTGAAACTAATGAAATTATTTTTGTATGATGTTGAAACTAGCAATATTAACAGTTAGTTTCATATAGTTTCAGCTAGTTTATGAAACTAGCTTTTTGTCTGAAACTAGTTTATGAAACTAGATTTTATGTGTTGAAACTAATATGAAACTAGCATTTGTGTTGCTGAAACTAGCACACGTGATGCTAACACTAATGAAACTAGCATTTTGTGTTGATGAAACTAGCACTTGTGATGCTGAAACTAGCATTTGCGTTGCCGAAACTAATGAAACTAACATTTATGTTGTTGAAACTAGTATTTTGTTGCTGAAACTAATAAAACTAGCACTTGTATTGAAACTAGCATTTTGTTGCTGAAACTAGCTTTAATTGTTGCTGAAACTAGCACTGAAACTAGCAGAAAATGGAATGCAACTAGCAAGAAATAAAATGAAACTAGCAGAAATGGAATGAAACTAGACGAAATCAAATGATCAACCACCGAAACTAGCATAGAACAAATGATCATGGACCGAAACTAGTCGAAATCAAAGTTTCAAGCACCGAAACTAGCATAGAACAAACGATCATGGACCGAAACTAGGTGAAATGAAAGTATCATGCACCGAAACTAGTCGAAATGAAAGGTTCGAGCACCGAAACTAGGCGAAATGAAAGTATCAAGCACCGAAACTAGCCGCTGAAACTAGCATAATTCAACTGAAACTGGCAGGAAAAATACATAAATAAATCAATGACAAAATTAATAAAAGATTACTTCTAGCTTTAAGCAACTGGTCTAATATAACTTAGCTCAGATTAACTTTACAGATATTATTATAATTAATCAAGTAATAATTATAGCAATAAGTAGACAAATTTTAGTTAATTATTGATGATACACGAGATTTACCAAAAAGATTTCAAGTCAAAACCAAAAGAGGCCTTAATTTACAACTACATATACTACATATAAGTATGTACTTGTATGGCTAAACAAACGGCATTGAACAGGATGGAGGAGAGCGAGCATTTGATAATTGATTTATTAAGATGGCTTTTTTTGTAATTAATGTTGCTTATTGATTTATTTATGTATTTTTCCCTTATTAAAATTGCAAGACCAATGAAATATTATTCCTTTAGCAAGTATTTGTCCTTTTCTTTTTATTTTTTTGTGTTTTTACAATTTACCATCTTTCTTCAATTTATTGGATCTAGTTTCGTAAATTCTCATTCAATGGAATTCCGAACTGGCGGTTCATTATTTTGAACATGGTCAGTCCTAACTAATCACACAATTAACGTACTACGACCGATAAAAAATTGTATATTAATTCTCTCTACATTTGTAAACAAAATCACAAACTATGTGCAAATTAATTAAATTCACTATGGGAGGGAAGAACATGAAAATGATCATACAAATCAGAAGAATCAAATAAATCTTCTCGGATCAGTAACATTAATCTTCCAATGTTGATCAACTAACCCAAACTTCATTTCGGCTTCTTTCCTGTCCCGTTCAAGCTCAATCTTCCTCCAATCCGATAACCCGCAAAATTGCTGCAACTCCTTGTCCATGGCATCGTGCACTTTCCACCATCGCCTGTGCGCCACGTCACTCGCATACACGCGCTGATCGGGAATGTCAAAATTACAATCATAGTCCTGATAGCATAGCCAAGGCTTCAACCCGAGATAGTGTATCGAATACACTTTGGGAGGGTCCGACCCAAATAGTTGATTCTTAACACTAGTCTCTATGGTCGAATTGGACCAAAAGTTTTTTAGAAAATTGACTCTTCTAGGAAATCTATGCCACCAAACAAAAATCTCATTCAAGAAGCCCTGATCTCCCCCATTGTACGATACAATCTCTTTCGTACGTTTCATGAACATGCGGAACGTGCAATTTGAAGGTTCGATCACCATAATACCTATAAGAGATCAGCAAAAATAACTAGGTTAATTTTGAAATTATACGTGTACATGTTCAAACTTTTATTCAAGATAAAATTAGTTTTTAAGTACCTGAATTGAAAATCGATTGGTCATTTCCAGTGGCTGACATTTGAGGAAAATTGAACAAGATGTCGAGATTACGCAAAACGATGATGTCAGCATCAATGAATATGATTTTTTCGTAGTCCGTGAGTTGCCATAACCGGAACTTACTATAATTGTACTCATTATAGGTGTATTTCTCTGCTTTAGGGTTGCGGATCCGTTTGATGAAGCGGAGCTTCCACCCGGCCCGTGCAAGGGCGTCACGTTTAGGCTCCGAAATGGAGGTGTCAAGAAGAAGGATGAGGTCGTGCTGGGTTCCGGTCTGGATCAGGCTTTGGGCTAGCGTGATAGCACCACATACGTAAGATTCCGAGGAATGGAGTACGGTTGCAAAAGCTAGTCGCTTAGGTTTCCTTTCGCCGATGACTTTGATTTTAGAAGCATCGTACACTTTGTCGATTCCTGCTAGTGTCATGAAAACATGTATTTTCAAGTCAATCGAATTTCCAATCTATTAAAATTTTATACAACTCATAAATGTAGTTTAAGTTTTAGAAAATACTAGTACTACGTACCCATGTTAGAATAGTGAAATTAAAGAAATTTGTCAAACACTTGCCGGTAATTGTTAAAGGGGTCAATCGATAAAATATTACATAACTCAGAGTTTGAGTTTCTTTTTTTTCTTTTTTTTTTTTTTTTTTTTTTTTTTTTTTTTGAGGCAAAGAGTTTGAGTTCGTTAAGAAATCAGAAATCAAGCCAAAAAATTAATGAATTCAATTCGAGCTCAAATTTACTTAAAACGACAAGGTCCAACTCAAACTAATTTTTTTGAAGTTGTAACCTAGAGTCACAAATACGATTTTTTTAGTAATCAAATCTTAAGTAGCATTTACACTAACAGATAGATCCATAATTCTATATGCCATAAATATAAACGAAGAAAAATATCTATGCTTCGATGATGTTAGGTAATTAAATTGATTAGTGCCAGTTTAAGCGTGGGATTATGTTCTTTGGAATATGTTGTTAGCAAGATATAATAATTGCATTTATGATGTAACATTGTAACGTATGAAATTATCATATTATTAGTGATAGGAATAACTAAATTAGGGGTGGTTGGATTTGAAACCACATTTTTGTTAAAAATTGAAGTCATAGCATAGAGCACCAACTATTGAAAATGAAATTTAAGCGACAAACAAATGAAACCAAACACGACATCTTTATACCTACCAATCTTCAGTACCACGAGCTAATTAATTGTGTAATGTACTAAGTAATTCTTCTCTTTTAAGTTTTTTAGCTACCAAATCTCTAAAAATTAGTCCCTTGATTGGTCACCCACTCCAATTATATCTATTTGTGAATTCCCATAAAGAGTGTCGCTTTGAACGAACCTAATATTTGAATATTGAACATTTGCATGTCCATAGTTAAACTAGCAAAATTATCACATGTTGCATATATAAATCAATACTACATTACTAATTTTTACTCTAAAGTGACTTGGAGTTTGTGAATAGTGAAACCTGAGAACAAATCAAGTATTAGAAGGTACTACTTAATTGCATTATTTTCAAGATGTTTGGTGCCACATTGAATCGTAGAGTGTGGTGGATAGTTTGAGTTTCTCAAAACCATGCACATTCTTGCACATTGACTAGAATCAATATTTAAGCAAGAAGATGAAATACATATACAATAATTACAATGAGAACTGCCTTTATGCTCCTAAAATGCTTGCGAGTAATAGTTTAGCTCAATTGATTAGTTTCAGATACTGATGTATAAGTTCGATTTTCACTGTATAGTTATTTGTTCGTAGTAATGTGTAATAGTGTAATAATAGTGGGGATGAAATACATACCTTTGTCCCATAGAGGCAGGGCCAAAGTGCATGAACCAACAGGCAGGGAAATCTTCTGCTGAAGCCTGTCCATCTCCGGCCTAAAATACCACCAATCACCCTCCCTTTTCACCAAATCGTCGCACCGAAACAGCTCCACCATCGGCATACATTTGCTCACGAAAACCACCTTCACCTTCCCGCTCCACTCTCTTCTCCCTCTCCTCACTGCCATATTCGCGGCAATCAAATGCACTTGAAGTCGAAACACATCTCTGTTCCAACCTTCCTCTGGAACCTTGCACGGCAACTTGGCGACAATCATGTCCATGTACGCGTACTTTTTGTAGTCTGGCATTGGTATTTCGGGGCAAGACGTGCCTTCAAGCTCTTCCTCTTCATCTATCCACTCTGGGAACAATGCCTCCCATTTGAATAACTCGGTTACTTGAGAAAATGTTATTGGAATGATCTGGCCATGTACCTGTTAGATAATGAACACACATGGATTATTTTACAAGGACCTCTCTACAAGTTCGAGCTTCTAGATAAGATGCAAGGAATTCTTTGAGTACCTTCCATTCCGAAACATTTTCGTCTTCCATGTTAATCATTCCAATCCTCATACCCCCTCCAATGTCACTCAAGAAACTCGGTTTCTCCCTCGTGATCAATGGTTTACGGGCCTTCATTGCGAGCTTAGGCTCTTCCAGCATTGCCTTCATCTTGATTCCATTATCCTTCTATAGTTACAAACACTTCAAAGTTCAGTAAGCAAACATATTTCAAGAACATATGGCCAAACCTTTACTATATACTCTAGCTCACCTATCTCACCTTAGGATGGCACTCGCGCAATGAACATTTAACGAGTAATGCAGCCTGTTCGTGGTAATCTGAGGCGGAAGGGCCGATGAGAAGGATAGCATATAGAACAAGGAAGAATGCAAGGAAAATAAGGTTGATCCTGATGACCATAGATTTGGAAGAAGTGGTCTTCATCATTTTCTTGAACACCATTGCAATAGAAAGATGAAAACGTGGTGTGCTTATATATGAAATGAGCCTATAGGGGCTATAAAGTTAACTGTGTAGAAAGGCTAGCTTTATACGTGCAAATGATGAATACTAGTACAAGTTTTGGTCTTTCTTTGCTATAAATGAGTGAAGCATGAGTGTTTGGTTTGTTTGAGTATTAAGAGAGCATAATTGTATGATTAGTGATTAACTAAGCCCCTTTGAGAAGGCTCCACGTGTCATGTTGCCTTGTAAGGGGCTTTTCTTGCCTTTGGGACAAAAGGCTTGGAAGAACAAGTATTCACCAGGTTTATATGTTTTCTGCCATATGTGAACCTGTGGATTAGACATATTATCTAGAAGTTCAGTTATGTTTTGTGTACTCCCCATATTGCCCTTGGTCTTACAGTCCTAGACTTTAAGTTAGGATATTGAATCTAATAATTTCAGCTGGTCACATTATTTAATTAACCATGTACTACTCTACTTAATTATACTAATTAATTATGTGATATCAAGTTTGACTTTGAGCACACATGTTCACAACACAAGATATGCTGGTTAACAAATTACTATTTTTGTTTGTTAAAAAAGTATAGAGTAAAAGAAGTTTAGTATCAAACCTTCTAGCCTACTATACTATACTGTTAAACTGTTAAGTAAACCCTATCCCACATTAGATTTTGAATGAACTTATAAGATTGAATAACCTTAATTTGACTCTTACAAAGCTTTTTAAAAGTATGATCGTTCAATTTTAATACACGGTTCCAATTAGAATAATGATATATAAAAATGAATTAGTATTCTAACTCTTTTAAAAGTTAAAACCGTAAAAAAAATATAAAATTAGTCATTTATATTACGTTTTTAATACGGTACCAAAGTATTAAAAACGTACTTAGTATTTTCACTAACAGTTTTGTGAGGTTTTTCTCCGTGATAGACGTATGGTGTGCAGAGCACTTTTATAGTTGTGCTATCAACTTCTAATAAGCAAGGTAAACGTCACTATTGGCCAATTCATCAAATCACGATATTACACCAACCTTTGATTTCCAATGCCTAAACTAAAGCATGCCACACACAATAATTGTGGGTAATATTGTCATCTCATTCTCTTTTTTAGAATTATTTGTAATTCACAACCGCTTCAATTATCAAATTATATAATTGAGTTTAGTTAGGTTTGATAATTACATCATACCGAAAGACAAAAAACATTTTCATCATTTCATCCTTTAGGCCTTCTCTGCAATTTAATGATATGTTAAATTTGTTGAATGAGCCCATTTTATTTTTAGAATCGATTTTTTGTTAGACATTCATGCAAGTGGAATAGATATTTTATACTCATCTGTGTTTTTTTAATTCTTTATGTATTCCTTTTTCGTCCTTTTTTTTAGATTCTTTACATTTCCATTTTTGGCAGCTTTCTATCTCACAACTTTATTGTGGGTCATGTCACTAATCTAAACACTACACTCATCATACCAACCTCCTAAATAACCGTTCCAAAAGCAAACGTAAAGAATCTAACAGATGAGTATTAATCAATTTTGTGGCAAATATTGTGGGAAAATTACATTTTTGGTCCCTCCACTGGACGTGCTCCTCGAATTTGGTCCCTAAACGATTGCAAATACGGTCTCCCACACATCAATACACGAATCAGGATCAATTACGCCGAATTTGGACGATGAATTGGATAATAATTAAAATACAAAATAAAAAATAGTAATTTTATTTAAAAGTTTTGGAACTTTTTTTTATCAAATTTATTAATATTCTTGGTGGGATATAAAATTATTATAATCTTGTTCAAATATGACAAAGAAATAAGATAGTGCAACTCTAATGGACGACCAAAATGGTAAAATGGTACTTTCTGGTACGGAGGGACTAGGAGTATGTATTTTTATAAATATAATTTTTTAGTATAACCATTGACCACTTTAATAGCGGGCCACCAAGCCAACTATAATCCAACCCTTAGCTACAGACAACGAATGTTACTAAATTTTTAGGTTCGGAGCATCCCAATAACTTGAGCCCTGCCCTGCCCGCATCATCAATGAATGTAACTGACCTAAAGAGACTCGGACTCCTAATTCAACTGGGATTTCTCAATTGATTAGATTACATACTTGTAGGATCGGAATAGTTAGGGGTCTATATATATTTATATATGTATATATTAAAGTAATATAATAACCCAATTGATTTATCCAATGCTAAAGTCTATGGAGAGGCCGACCTTTCCTACCAACATGGAAAGGCCTGGTTTTAGGATAAAACTCGCTGGTTTTGCCCAAACTCGCTGGTTTTGAGATTAAACCGGTCGACCGGTTGAGCTTTTACGCAAACCCGATTTTTTTGATAAAATAAATATAACCTCTCCACACACAAAACACACAGTTCAACGTTTTACTGTGTGAAATTCCTTTTTTTTCTCTCTGCAAATTTCCGTCTTCTTCTCCTGCTGAATCTCAAACTTTTTCGATCAATGGAAGAAACAAGTCGATTGTTCTTCCTTTTTCTTCGTTTTCTGCTACCTTCATGTTGGATTCAGTGTTCTCAATGTGTTTTGTGAGATCTAGGGTTTCAAATTTGGTTTCTTCTCAGATCTGATTTCACAGATCTAGGGGTTCTGATTTGAAGCATGACGAAGAGGAAGGGTTTTTTCGGTGTTCCAGACGTTGCTAATCCGTTGAAGTAGTTTTCACGACGGAGAGTTGATTCTTCCTATAACGGTATGTTAGTTTAGTTGTTGATTTTGATATTGTGAATCTGTTTTTTGTTGTGCTTTGAAGTGTTTGTGGATGTATTCATTCTATTATATGCTCTGTTTGTGTGATGTTATGGTTCAGGTGTTTTTATGTTACGGTTTTAAGTGTCTGTGGTATGCTTATAAGGTATTTTGATGTTGTTTCCGATGAATTTTGGTTTTATTTTAAGTGTATCTAGTATGCTTAATAATATACTTAATTTCTGTTGTTGAATTTTTTTTCTTTTAGTACTAAGTGTTGCTGGTATGCTTATAATGAATTTTGATGTGTTTTTAAGTGTCATTGGGATTATGAAAATTATTATTCACGCTCCTATATATCAAATTGTGTTATGCGTTTTAAGGGATTATGTTATAGTTTAACACCTATTGTTAAGATTTAAGGGTTGTGTGATGTTTATGCTTCCGTAACTACGTTGTTGTTGTTTTTATAAGTCGTCTTATGATTTGTAAGTGTTTATATTATGATTTTTAGGGGGTGTATCATTATCCTACCTTAGTTTGTAGTTGAAAAAGTGAAGGTGCATTGTTATGGTTTTAAGGGATCCTGTTATTCTTTTAAGTGATTATATGTGATAGTACGTTTTTAGATGTTGATGTTTGTGTTGTTGAAGTTTGAAGATATCCTCCTATGCTATTTAAGGTCTTACGCGTTATGGTTTTTAGGGGGTTGGGGGGGTGTAATGTTATGCTACTTTAGTTTTCTTGCTGAAAGGATTACGATGTACTGTTATAGTTTGAAGGGATCATGATATATAATTAAGGGATTATGTTATTGTTGTAAGGTGTGATTTTGTGCTTTTAAATGTGGTGCTGATGTTTTGCGTTTTTCTTTTTTGTAGTTGTTGATGTTTCTGATACTGTAGGGGGAGAGAAGATCAAAGAAGAGGCAAGATGCCCTTGCTGTTCGTATAATTGTTGGTTGTGTAGCTGCTGGTGTTTTAGATTATGAAGAGATGGGGACAATTAAACGAAAGCTACATAATTTGCGAGTTACGTAAAGTCAACAATATTTTGAAGAAGTAGGATTTGTAATAATTTCCTGGACAAAAGTGATTATTTGGATTTTATTTGAAGTAATTTCTGATTTGAACAATTAGTTTTTGCCTTTTGAACGATAAGTGTGTATGGTTTTAAGCAGTGGTTTAATGTGCAACTCTTATATGTTTTGGTTATTGTTTTTAATCTATGATATGGTTTTAAATGTATACATTATAGTTTTAACACGTCTTATTATGATTTTAAGAGACAAGGTGTTGCGACTGTTGGTATAGTTGTTGTTGTTGCAGTTGGTAAAGATTCTAAAGAACCAAGCACAATTGACCGAGTGATTAAAAAAGTGCGAGTTAAGATAATAAACAACAAAATTCTGAAGAAGTAGGGCTTTTGTGATGTGTTTTTTGGACGATAAGAGTACTTAAAAAAATGTAATGTATGATTTGGATAGTGGGTACTTAAAAAAATGTATGTACTTAAACCACAATAAGAGTACTGATAACTACACCAACTGGTTATATGTTAATACTTTTAATAAGTCATGTTATGGTTTTAAGGGATTTTCATAATAGTTAACGATGATATGGTTTTAATATTTTATGTTATACTTCTAAAAGCTTTTGTTATACCTTTTTTAAGGCGCAATGTAAAGTCATGAAACCATGCAATAAACTAGTGTAAAATTGAATACTTCATTCATGTAAAGATTGAACCATTTAGTCAATTGAAGTCCCTAAAACTAGTATTATCAAAGCAACAAAATTACAACAATAGTTCTCCATTACAATCTTAATTTGAGTTCTTAGAACGGCAAAACGGTGGGTACTTGAAACAACAACCTGGATACATAAAACCAGAACAATGGTACTTATAACCACACCAATTGCTATATGAGATATATGATACCATGCCAACTAATATAAAATTGAATAATGTAGTCATATCAGGACTGAAACATTCAATCAATTAAAGTTTTTAAAACTAGTATTACGAAAGCAACAAAATTACAACAAGCGTTCATGTGGTGTTTCTGATGCAAAATGGATATGAGTCTTTGAATTGGGTTCTTGCGAGTAAACTTGATCTTTGAAGCAACTGGATTCTTGCGAGTAAATTTGTTGTTGATCTTTGAAGCAACTGGCTTCTTGCAAGTAAGCTTGTTCTTGATCTTTGAATCAACAAAATTGGTGTTTCTGATGCAACCATATGAGGTTGTACGCGGTGTCAAAAATATCACAACTTCTCCAAACAACTTGTAGTCCTCCTTCATCATTCCATCTCTTCATAAAATAGTAGTCAGCCTAGCATCTTCATCATACGGTAGAGGTGATAAAATTTTGAATCTTCATCCTTTTGTTTCTGAAAAAAAATGCATTCCTTTAAATTTTTTGTTCATTTACATGCTTAAAACCATAATACGGTCATGTAAAACATACCATGATCTAGTAAAATCATAACAACATACTTAAAGAATATACCAGTTGACAACATGAAAATATTAACTAATATTACTAAAATTCATAGAATCAAAACCTCAAACTACAACAAAATGCCTTCAAGCCATAAGCGGGTGCACTTAAAATCATAACCACATGACTCACAAGCTTAACAAGTGTCAGCCATAAAAAAATCAACTGACATTATTTTAAATCATAATTAATATCTACTTTTAAAACCACAACATCATGAGGATGTTGAAATTACATGCATTTTATTCATCCAGTGAAATAGGAGGCGTTAAAACAAGTTCTTTTTGAAGTATAACTGTAAGAATCTTAAACCAATTCTAAACTAGTTGCCAATTGTAAACATACTGTAAGATCAGTTTCTAAAACCACAACCATCATACTTTAAACCATAATAGGCGTCCTTCAAACTCTAATATGGAGAAATATAAAATAATAGTTTTCAAACGCATAACGAATGGTCTTATAATGCTATCTTAAAACCATAACACAAAGTCTTAGACAAAAACATGTTGAATAAGTAGAATACTATAACAACATTGCTTAAAACCATAACACAACATATTGAAAAGCATAACATGAACCTTAAATATATATTCATAACATTCCGAATAATGTAAGATACGATAACAACGTTGCTAGAACCATAACTTATAATGAACATATAAATGTGTTGTGTAAAAGAATAACAACATAACATAAAACCATAACTTGGAGACCTTAAACGCGTAACATGTACTATGGTTAGAACGGTAACAATCAGACTACCGTAGAAACTGCAATTAACCATAAAACAACTCTTAAAACTATACTATGCATATTAAAAACAATAATACGTCATGATTCAATGAATAAATGCAGAAACATAGTAGACAAACTAAAAACAAGCAACAACGAGGCTCAAAAGTATTATAACAACGCCGATTAAAACCATAAAACGACATTTTAAAACCATAACCTGATGTTATCAAATAAAAATATGCACAAACATACTACATACAGATCAAACCATAACAGAAAGGCTTAAAAGTATATAATAACTTACGGATTTTGCTGTTCTGATTCAATTTATTCAATAATTTTCAGATCTGAGAATCTTCCTTCTTCACAAGTTTTGGTTTGGTGCTTCGAGTATTTTACCAGTTGAATCTGAACGTTTTGAACATCAATTCCGACCGCAATTCGATTGAATAATCAGGAAAACAACATTGAATCAGAAAAAATAGAGATGAATGAGGAAAACAGCAAAATACAATCGCAAAACGTATAGAAATCAGATGATTGTTGCTTGATTCACCTGATTAACATCCATGGAAGTGTTTTCGGATGAATCTGAACGTTCTGAACATCAATTCCGACCACAATTCGGTTGAATAATCAGGAAAACAACATTGAATCATAAAAAATAGAGATGAATTAGGAAAACAGCAAAATACAATTGCAAAACGTATAGAAATCAAATGATTATTGCTTGATTTACCTGATTAACATCCATGGAAGTGTTGTCGAATGATATGTTGTGAAGATGAGCTTTGATCGGTGAATTTCCGGTGAAATTCCGGTGAGATTTGATCGATTTGCAGAGAGAAAAGCGAAAAACACGCAGTGCACGTTCAACTATGTGTTTTAGGGTTTCTGTGATTTTGTGTGTTTTTTGACCTATTTATACTAAACCGTCCGGTTTAATTTCTGCTCAAAACCGCGAAAACCGCCTAGCGGTTTTGGTTTCTGGTTTTTGCTATAAAAACCAGGCCTTTCCATGTTAATAGGAAAGGACAGCCTTACTATATAATAACTCTTATCCAATTGATTGACCTACCAATCAATTTTAGTCCGTTGATCTTACTTATTCAAATTCAATCTGGTGCGTATATGTGTCATTATTTAATTAAAAGATATAGTATTCGAATCTTGTTGGCGTGATTTTTTCTCCATTATTTGTATTATTATTTTTATTGAAGGTGTTTGGTTCGAATCTTGTTGGCGTGATTTTACTCTATTATTTGTATCATTATTTTAGTTGAAGGTGTTGGGTTCGAATCTTATTGACGTAATTTTTTTATTTTTTATTTATTCTCTTCTTAACTCTTTATTTTTAACACAAAGTTGTATGGTCGTACTATATACTTAATTTAAAAATAGTCATGATATGTTCTTATGAAAAAAGACATACTTCATCTGTCCAATAATAAATGTAACACTTGATTTTGTTGATTTGTTCGATGGTCATTTTGACATTAACTTATTCCTAAAATCATACGATAAAGATAATTAAAAACATCATATTATGAAATTAGAATGTTTATATTTTCATAATATAAATTTTTAAATCATTTTACTTGAATGTTTACAAATAATTTGAGGTCAAAATACTCTTAAAAAATGTCAACAAAACTAAGTGGTACTCTTGTTATTGGACGGGGGAAGTATTTATAAACCAAAACGTCAATTTTGGTTTGATGATAGAGAACCTGAGGACACTAGGCCACTTGAAATTTAAATATCGTCCATATTGCGGCATTGACATGACAAAAGGCATCGACGAAACAAAATGGCAAGAGATAATAATGAAATACATGACAATATATTCAACTGATGAAGAACAACAATTACCATGCGAAAGCTGCATTGCATTACAGATTTCGAAGTTGAATGTTTTCGAAGTCTACAGATGTATCTGATGGTTCTTAACTCATCGGAAGAATACTTTTCGCACGTCTAATATCGTTCAATTCAAAACTATTAATTGCATAACTACAAAAACTATATATACATTTATAGGACACCATTTATGTTAAGTTAATTACTCAATTATTTATTTTTTGTTACGTTTGAAGTCATTATGTGAAGATTATATATTTACTCCATTCATTTTAATACATTATTTAATAAAAATAATATTTTTTTTACAAGATTACGCGTGTGACGAAGTTTCTAGGGTCGTAAAAGACACACAGAACTTGCAGCTAGCGTCATGATATACTCGTAATAATTATTAGGGATTATTATTAATATATACGAACGACAAGAATGAATAAGAAATCAACGAAATCAGCAGTATTTTGGTCATCATGTGACGATGATCTGTTACGGGAGATAATGTTTCGTGTTCCAGCTGAATCACTCAAAGAGTTAAAGCTAGTTTGCAAGCAATGGCATTCTATTATCCCATACCCCTACTTTGTCCGAACCTTTAACCAAAATCATCTTGCTGCACCACCAGTCGGCCTCTTTACGTTATCTCGCCACGATGAATATTCCTATTCGCTCGATTTGTTCCCCTTGTCCTCCTCCCCTCCTCATGATGATCATGATTATGCACTAGTAGTATCGAAACATCTGCTGCTGCGTCCAAATATTAGGACTTCAGGATTCTTGCAATGGTCTGCTGCTATTTAGTAGTGATGATATTGATGATTTTGATCATGAGCCTCAGGTTACCACTTTTCTGGGCTATGTAGCTAATTTCTCCACCAAAACATTCTCAATCATTCCCTTACACCCCAACCTTCTCCCAGATCGTAATGAGACTCCAGTTTGCGGGATGAGCTTGGCTTTCGATCCAACCAAATCCCCTTTCTATAAAGTTGTGTGTGTCATCCAATCCATGTTTCAGGGGGAATATCTCATGGAATACAACATTCATGTTTACTCCTCACATACTGGACTTTGGAGTCCTGTTATTGGCACCATATCTAAGCGATTTATCCACTCTTGTTGGGGCACCTCCTGCAACTTCATCAGTATCCCCCGTTCAAGTGATTTCTGCAATACTTGGTAAACATGACAAGGATTCTTTTTTGGTCCTACGACGTTGCTTCCAATAAATTTCACAAGCTATGCAACGACTATGACCAGACGCATCAATATCGTCATCTACACCATTATTATATCGAGTCTCTGGCCAGCTGCCTTTAGCTAGCTAGTGAAGTAGTACTAGAACATGCAATAATAAGCTGCTGCTTTGTTTCTTCATTTTCTTAATTAGCAGTACAACTGTTTACAAATTACAACAATTTATCAAGTGCTTCAAAATTTACATGATCAATTAGTCACATAAATTCTGATATATTATTATATCCACTATTTCTTACATACATGTACATAAAAAGCTTACCGGTTTCCATAACAATTGCAATGGCAATCCAAAACCCACTCTTATAGGAAATATTACTATATATCTGGATGAAATCTGTGAAACAAGATACAACTACACAGAGGCGGTTTCCTGGGGCAACTACGAAAATAATGTACTTGTCCCTTCTAATGGCACATGTCAGGCGCGAGATATAGACAGGGATTGAAAGAGATCGCCTAAGAAGTGACCGTTATATTTTACTTTTAGACGATCATATTAATGTCTTCTTTTTGGGTGGCAGTGCAGGACGTTTATTGCTGCAGTCTGTTTTAAGTTCTGTAATGAATCAACTTCAAGTTTACCTTGGAAGCTTCTATTCACAGGAGATTGATGGAGCTGCTTGCTTAATTACTCTACTTGAAAGATCAACTATCGAGAGGTGGGAGCTTCCAGTAATTCCATGAATTAAAATCTTCCTGCAGAAATAACAAGATTCATGAAATGTTTTGAGAGGCACGAGACATGGAAATACAAAACAAGCCCATCATTGTCTGTGGATATGACAATGCTACAATATTAAAATTTATTGAGTATCCAATTCCCCTTAAAAGGCCTCTTTAAGGGAAGTGAGTTAGCCTTCTTAAACGGCCATATTAAGGGGAAGGAGAGTTTGCAACTTAGCCCCGTTATATATCAGTCAGTGTCAAAATAAATGTGAGGAACTTCCACAAAACTGAATGAGTTGCTTCATAACCAGATTGAAAATGCAATATAGTAAAGCAGGATACAGACCTCCTCCTCGGATGATGATGACATTATAGGGAACATGCCGTGTACAAGAGTATGAAGAGATACATATGATTTGGTGTCAATACGGCGGTTTACAACAATCTCACCCTGCATGTTAGCCACAGGAACTGCATGAAACATCTTTCTCCGCAGAAAATACAAAGCTAAACAATATCCTCAGACCGTACCTTTGGGTTTATAATGAATATTTTATTCCTTGGTATTCCAACCTTAAGGTAGCTAAACTCATCAGTGTCTCTGTTTCCAAAACCAGCATAGAATGGACTTCTATCAGCAGGGAATAAAGCCTTGATATCCTGACATTTTTTATACTAAAAGTTAAGGATGTCTTCAAATATATACTATATATAAAAGGGGGGAAAAACACTCCAATTCCTACGTACAGGAAAATGCAGCAAAAATTTGATAGGCACAGTCACTAAATTAGAATCTCATGTACGCCTGGAAATGAATTACTAAAGATTCTTAGAGTTTGTGAAGCATAGGTTGTTTCTCATCTTAAGAGAGAAGTTCCTATTTAATCCCAATAGGTGCCAGGTGATCTTTGTTTTATGAATTAAGCTAGTTCAAGAAGGAAGCAGCTTACTTCCAGGCATGCGATCTTGAATTCATGAGGAGCTCTTCTAACAACTGCAAAAGCAAAGCACCAAAGGCACTTAATACTTTATACTACATTAATTGGGCAAGGCTTTTCTTCACTGAGATATGCAGAACAAAATCAAGTCATGATAGTAAATTATAACCACACGAATATCAAAATTATTATTGGGAAAGGTGACCGACCACATAGAATTTCACATTTAGGAGAAAAAGGCAATAGTTACAATCATTCACGGATGCAAGTAAAATACAATATTATCTTGAATTATCTTTTTAATAAAGGCCAAAAAATTAGGTGCTTATTTAGAGATGAGCATGCTGTATAGAACTTGGTCATCCTTAGAAGAGACCAACCTTGATATATCATGTCATATCGTTAGTTCAATTCATAAATCAAAATTGCTATCATGATGTACAAACAACAAAGCTTCCAAAATGAGATAATTAAAGACTACGCTCCACTTCACAATGTTAAGCACATAAATAGAAGCTGATACTAGTCCAAAGACAGGTAAAAATAAAGGGAGGGAGCACTGACCTTCTCGAAATAGAGACGGAAACAGTCCATCAGGAGAAATAACAACAGGTCCCTCTGGTAAGGCTTTTCCATCCTGGGAGTTGATGAAAATCATGTAAGAGCCACAAAAAAAGCAACACAAAATAGAAAACGGAAATCTACTCAAGTATTCTATACTACTTGTCCACGGGTCACTGGAAAGCGTGAGTGTTCTATATGAATTTTCTATTTTATCTAAAAGGATAGAAACCAGACACCAACATACGTAAACTCTTGGCAAGGAACATATTCAATATTTAGCCTTCCTGGTAATCCGAAATTTGATAAAGAAGGAATCAACTTCAATATTTCTTTCTTTTGAAGATCAACAAATTATACCCTCAGAATATTTACCTGCTTGATGTTAAATAAAAATTGCCTGGTATGGAAGGCCTGAGAAATTGAACGTGCACTTAGGAAAAGAAGCTGATATCCGTTCTCCTGCAAAATTTGCAAAATGCATATAACATTAGTATCACACATCTATGCGTGTGGAATAGTTGTTGACATCATAAAACGGAAGACTTGCAGAACATACCCCCACCCCACCCACCACCAAAAAAAAAAAAAAACCTCCTGTATATGGTCCAAAGGAGTGATTTTGCTAAGCTTGTCAGGTAATTTTACAAACATCCGTGTGGGTTATCTGTAATGTACAGTGCTCGGAAAAGGGGAGCCAGGTGATATATGCAATACTAATGAATTTGGGAAACACAAAAACTGCATATTAAGGTTTCTTTTCATCATTACTGACAATAAGTGTATGCTATGTATACCAAGAAACCATCAAATAGGCAAATAATTGTTGAGTTCTGTAGTTGCGAAAGGAAACTTCATATTTGTCGCACACACATCATCAGAAAATTGTTCTCAACTATCATTTAACAAGGAATGTACCTTGATTGCAGAGAAGAAATGAGCAACACCTGTTTGTGACCAATCCATGCCAACCAACGGCATGACCTGTCCCAGAAGATCAGAACTGTAATGTAGAACAATAACAAAACACATCACATAATGACCAATTGGAGTCGACTTGCCTAAATTCATATATAGAGAAAAAGAATCAAACATGCATGCTTTAAAATTAATAAGCAATAAGTATGGTCAGATTAAGTAATTTTAGTTAAAGATAGCGAGTCACATGGATTGACTTGAAACTCAAGCTGATAAAATTAGGTTA
This sequence comes from Plantago ovata, assembly GCA_028274465.1. Classification (NCBI taxonomy): domain Eukaryota; kingdom Viridiplantae; phylum Streptophyta; class Magnoliopsida; order Lamiales; family Plantaginaceae; genus Plantago; species Plantago ovata. Next base: position 25,453,300 of record CM051457.1, read on the forward strand.
TGTGACTGCTTAACTTCTAGCAAGTCAATTGTTCAGTTGATATACTGAATTTGGATTTTTTTTGGACATGTGATGATGCTCAACATAGCTGAGACTTCTCATCTACCGCGAAGTGTCAAATTTTAGCTAATCTTAAATCCCAAGTTTCACATCAAGGCTTGTAACATTTTCAGTGGCAAAACATGTGTAAGGAATCATGGGATAGATAAAGCTATATAGCAACCACCCAGGCAACATCCACATATGCGAGAGAAACGTGCTGATGTAACTAGATCCATGTCTCTGTGAATAAATTCTTAAGACAGGTAAATTTTGTCCGTGAACTAAATATTAAAATTCCTATCTGAGGCAGCTTAGGCCAATTTTTTAAAGGAAATATGACATGTAGCCTAACAACACGGGCTCTCACCAGAAGCACATCAAAATTTGCACTAACATACAACTATCAGGTAATCAAATAAATCTGCACACATCACCCAATTCATGCGGCTAAGAGATTAAACTAGAAAACTTGAAAAGGCTTAGCAACAATATCAAAACAAATGGAACTTCAGTGTGATGGACTGATGGTGGCAAAATCCAAAATCTAGTTCAGTTAGCAACATGTCCCATGAACTGAAATACTTTCTTACAGTCTATGGATTTCACATAAATAAACCACAAATTTGATAGAAAGAAGAAGATAGTAGCTTGGAGAATTCAGGTAATTACATCTCAAATGATAATTCTTGTCATTCAGGGAAAGAAGAAAATCAGTATTTTTATTTTTATTCCATTCCCACTGATATCATGAACTTGAGATAAATTTAAACGAGATTGCAAGAGAACTCATACCGGGTAATTGTTCCATCAACATCAGAGATAACGATTCGACTGTCCCATCTCCACAGAAAAATACGAGCGTCAACCTGAACATGTACTCTTCACATCAGTATATGAATCATGACCACAGCCATTTACAGACAGACATGAGAGGGAGAACCAGAGAAGAAAGGCTACTGGGGGAAGGGGTGGAGAACACTCCTTAGAGTGGAAAATGATAATGAAATGAATTAGACTTAAGTCACCTGTTGATTACCCAGCATTGCAGTTGAGAAAGTGAATATTACGACATTCTTCCCCTCTTTCAAATTCAAGGACGCCAGTTGTTCAGAAGTTGGGGTAAGCGTTATTACTTTCTTCTTGCCCGTGTTGACCTTGGCCTTAGACCCCTCCGACCCAGTTGTGTTGCCACTCTTTGTAGGACTATAACTTTGACAGTCATCTGTAGCCGTAGGAGATACTTTGACACTTCGTGATCTCTTAAAAGAGAATGGCCAGCCTCTCAGGTTTCCATCAATTGGTTTAGGTGGAATTTCCATGTGACCTGATGCTGTAAACAACACTATGATAGATTAACTGCTTTGAAAACTGAAGAGGACCATTTCAAAGTAAAAGATGAGGGAAATTAATTGCAGTACCAAAGCATATTTTGATACTTGAAGATAAAAACAACAAACAAGCCTAAACAGCCCTACTTATCCAAATTTTAAGCCAAGCAGAAGAAATAAAATATTCACGACTCAACCACAAACAATACAATCATAACCCTCTACAGTGACTTAGTCCGGAAGAAAAAGTATATTCCAAGTCTTCTATTTTCATTAAATAACTACTTGATGCAAAGTGGAGTATCATAGTCCAAAACCTTAATCCAAATCCAGCACAGATCAAAACTCAAAATTTCTAGTCCCCAATATAGCCCACAGCGGATATATGGCCTACAGGCAGAAGCACCATTCTCCCTCCTTCCCTCTTTTTATTTTGAGTAATTATCCTGGGTAACAGTCTTAGAGAGAGAGAGACAAGCATCAGGGTTACAACCTAGCTACACCGGGAGTTTAAAGTAACAACATTGGTGTTTTTTACATATACGCAAATGCATTTAAAAAAAAAAAAAAAGAGTAATGTTTCATGTCAAAATAACCGATGCTCACATCTAAAATAGTTGGTGATACAAAAATAACAATCAATGCCACGACATCAAATGTTTTCTCTGCTAAAAAACCAGGGGTTTACTTAAGAACACTGGTCCTTTTTTTTTTTCTCAATTTAAAAGAAGACCACCACCCACAAGTTTTTGTGCTGTAAATTTAGTTTTAGAAAAAAGATCACACATTACTGTTGCACATTATTTTATTCACTTCCAATTACTACACAACGACCCTACTGCCTAGACAACACCAATATCTTCTTTTTTATAAGGCAAACTCAAACAAATACTTCGCTCCAACGAAGTTGCCCAATGGGTTGAACATCTCACCTCTTACACCAAACCCAAGCTCTTACACCACCGCAAGTGCCCATTGGGGTCACTGGAAACCAAATTTTAAAACTCAGCCAACACCACTTTTAGAACTAAACTACTTCACCCTCTCATTGCCAAACCGCAATGAAAAGCAAACTGTAAACTCAACTTGTACGATAGAAGGATTGTGCAGGAGGAATTTTCAACAAACTTATTTCAATCTAGTGTACTTCACTCATGTACTTTTCCTTTAGAGCTGTTTGATTAGAGTGAAAATGCAGCTTTGTGAAGAAGAACACAGTCGCCATATTTCAAGGAATAAAATATAGTACTGCCTCCTGCAACACCAAATGTCCCATATCCCATTTATACCTGTCACACTACAAATGTCCCGTTCCATTTTTGGCAAATTGTAATCCCATGTGCACTCAAACATTTGAGCGGCATAGTACAAGTCCACTTTATTCCCACTACTTTTACCTTATACCTTAATCTTGAACTTTAAGATCCTGAGTGTTGACATAACTTTACGAGGTAAAAGATAAAATTTCATATAATGAGACCATCTATTACGTTAGAATGGTCACTTCACTTTGCGAATCATTTTATACTAAGGAGTATAACATTAAGCATCCCTCAGTGATGCAGTCATTAATATTTTGGTAGTACAGCACCTCACTGGTAGGTGAGAATTGGCTTACAAAGTAAGTTGCTTTCTGGTGGCCTATTGGTCATGGGTTCAAGGGTTGGTAACAGCCACTTTCCAAACATGCAAGGGTTAGGGTGTGGAACCCATACACCTTAAACCGTGCAGAGTCCGGGAGCAGAAGGGTTTTCTGTTTTATAAAAATGTCAAACCAGACAGACAACTTTTTTGGGCAGCTGGAAAATATTATATAAGTAGAAAAAAAATTATCCAAGAAATAGGAAGTGAAGTCAAAGCACAAAACATCTGCCATTTCTAGTAGCCAACAGCGTAACAATTCCAAGGTGTATCTAAGTGGGAACATGCATCTCCCATTTCTAGTAGCCAACAGCGCAAAAATTCCAAGGTGTATCTAAGTGGGAACATGGTACAGTTTTATTCCTACTAGATATGCACAAATAAAGCTCCAAAACAGTAAAACTAAAACTTGATTGGAGAAGAAGATAACGATGTAGAACTTGAGAGATAGGACTTAAATAATGACAGTCGTGGTATGTCGACTGCTAATTATTCTAGAACCAAAGTTTTCTTCCCACTAGTTTTTGAAATGAATTTAGCATGCATCAGAAGTCCTAACCAAACAGACCATACTTGAAATACAGTAAGAATAGTCAACATGTTCAAAATTGAATAAATAGGAGAATTCTCTTACCAGCAGAGATATTCTGAGGTCCTACTTGTTCCTTTATACTTTCCACATCTTCGGACATTGGCTGAACGCAGTGTGACTGGTTATCATAGTTTAAACTTTCCGGTGGCGAAGTGATGAGACCATGTTCATCACAACTGCTACTTATAGGTAACATGCTGGGCAAAGATCTTGCTGCTCTTGTAAGTTGCTCGCACTGAACATCACCAATTTTGCTTATATTAACAACACTGGCCACATTTTTTAACCCTATTCTCTCCAAATCAGAGTCGAAAAACTGGTCCCCCGAACAACTGGAGAAACGCCGACTCCGACTGGACCCAGTGTCCCCATCAGCAACTCTTACTGAGAATATAGAATCGGCTTTTTCCTCTTCATTATCTGTATGAATGGGCTCAACAAGTTCACTCTCTTTAGAATCCAAGCCATCCAGTTTAGCAAAGAGGAGAGGTTCTTCATTTAAGTTTTCTGCTGATAAATTGCATGGAATATCACAATCATGGCTTTGTGAAGAGGAGTACACAGCTGCTTCAGTAGTAGAAACCTCTTCGTGATGGAAGAAAATGTTCTGATCCCCATTTCCTACACATTGGTTTATTGAAGTGGCACTTTCAGCAATCAGAATAGGTTCATCCAAATTTGATGAAATAGTATCATGTTGAACGCTCCTGATTTCAACAGTCTGTTCTGGTGTTGAGCATTCCATTTCCATATGATTTCCTTGAACAGTTTTCTCTGCTTCCTGGCAGCTTGGAGGAATACCGTTACTACTTTCAACGTTAGTACAACCATTAAGTTGCACATTCTGGTCAACACCTTTTGAAGTAGCTACAGGAGGCAACCGTGAATCAGTACCTCTATTTTTTCTGGAAGAGCCAAGATTGGTAGACCATTTCAACTCCAAGAGATCAGCTGCCATCTCAGCACGGTCCATAGATTCTGATCTAATAACATTCATTTCTTGTTCATCCGGTGTACTCCCTCCACTTAGAGATCTGCCTCCAAAAACAAAACCAAACATCCGAGATGAACGAACATTGGTTGTAGATATAACATCCCCATCTCCCTCACTAACATCTGTACTAGACCAATTGCCACAACTCTTGGATTTTAACGTCCTTCTGCTCACCTTTTGCCCGTCTGTATCCTCACCAGACGAGGACGGAGAAAACGCAGCAGCAGACCCGTCCTCTTCCACATCAACCTCTTTCACAAAAACGGCCTCCCCTTTACTATCCAAATGCATACAGAAGCCAGCCTCCTCACCATTGACACTAATCCTAACCAACTTCTCTTTGGACTTCAACACCCCCTGGAACTTCCCGAACCGCACGTACCAGGGGGAGGACTTATAGGTGCCATCTGGTTGTACCACCACAATAATATCAACAGCACCACCAAAGGGATGAAAAGTCCCAGATACAGTATATACACCTCTACTTATGTAGCTACCTAGCCTCCCCACAGCTTGCATCTTTAAAGAAAGAAAGAATTAAAAAATAGCTACTTTACACTCCCAACTAACAGAACAGAATCTCCTCCACACAAACCCAAGCAGGAAACTCCAAGATCAAAAAACCCCGTTTAACCCAAGATCACAAATCGATCAAGAATTCATACTCTCCCTATCAATGACAACCCAGATCAAGAAACAAAGTAAAGAATAGCACTTTGAGACAAATCGAGAGATAAATTGGCAATTGAAAAGAGATGCAAGTAATCAAAGGGAAAATTAAACGAGAAAAAGAAAGAGGAGACTATATAATCCAGCTGAAAAAGGTAGTGTGCATCAAGAAGAATGAAAAGAGAAAAGGCCACATGAGCAAGCAATAAACCGCCAAAGGGGGTATGCGTAGAACAGCAGTGGCGTGGAAAGCATATTCGGTTTGAAGATTAGTATAATTCGAATGTGTCAAACATATATATCTTAATTGCACGCATCATCAATCATTCGTCACTCTTATGATGATGATTGACAGAAGAATACATACACAAGAAATAATAATTCAAATTTTGCATCATCACCATCATCATCATCAAAACTCAGACATAATATACAATGAGCAAGAGAGAATTAATTGTGTTTGGCGAAATTGGCAACCGTGAGAGAGTGGATTGAATTGATTGTTCCGTTTTGGATCATCACACTTTCCGTTTGGAGGTTTTTGTCTAGGGAAATGAAATTGGGATCTCAACTAGAATTGGAGGTGATGACACGTTATTTCAAGTTTAAAATTTAAATTACTTCGGTTTGGGACAATTTGACCAATTCCACTACTCTTTCCGTTTTACAAAATATTACTATTCTCTAGTAGAATTCACAAAGTCCATACCATTTCTATCGTAATTAGTAATGTTATGTGAGTAGACTCTTATTAAGTACTCTGTTCGGCTCGTTAAAGCTCGAGCTCGACTTGATCACTAATGTTTTCGAGTCTAAACAATTTATGATTACATGTTTGAGCATGTGGTATAGTCCGAGTAAATTCCATCATGACATATTCTCCTTTTGATACTTGGCAATTTGTTCGCAATTATGTTACTCGAGTTTTAGGCTGCTATGGTTATATCCATTCCACAAAGCATGTCCTCCAAAATGTCGTGTATGAGGCCTCAGGGTGGACGCCCCCCTCCCCCAAGTGAATTTTGATGTGGTGACATGTAATGTATCCGTCCACGATTAATGGTAAAGTTTTGACATGGACATGTGAGAGGATTCCCAATTCTGGTTCAAAGCTTGTAAAAGTTGTTGCTGTTGTAGCACCGACATAATGGAACTCATCTAAGAGTTTTCATAAGTAAGAATAAGAGAGCTTGTCATTCTTCTCAGCGGAAACTACTTGTACACATGTTAGATACCCACTTTTCGTCTTAATCCCTAGCTATTAGTTTGACAAATTGCGCTGAAATCCAAAAATGCAAACTAATTCAACAATATTCACTTTTTTAATATCCAAATAAGGTCTTAAGATTTTTCTTATTCTCACTCTTTTTTTTCTTTTTTTTCTCCTTCTTCCTTATTATTGATATGTTTTTTAGATTGTTGACGTATTTTTTCGTTTTTATAGATTGTTTACGTTTTCTTTGTTGGCAACTTTTTATCTCACAATTTTACTATGAGTCCTGCCACTAAGCCAAACACCACACTCATTATACAAACCTCCTAAAATTCAATTTCAAAATCAAACATAAACAATCTAAAAAAATGAACGAGTAATTGACCCTTATTTTTATTACTTTGAATGTTTACATTCGTAGAGATGACAATTGGTTAGCTCACTTATTAGCTTATGATTTTACTGTTGACTCGTTTGTCTTTATTGTTTTTACATTCAATTATTCCGAAGATGTATAATTATGATTTTAAGATGAATGAATGATTGATTTTTTAAAAAGAAATTAAAGATAGAAACAAAATGAACATAAATATAAATAAATAAATCGAGGGATCCAAAAACTCTCGAAGCTTTTAGCTGATCTTGGAATCCAAAACTTTTGGACACATGTATAAAGTTTAGAGGATAAAATTTCATAATTGTAGAAATTGAAGAGGCAAATAGTACATTAATAAAAGTTGAGGGCCTTTGAAACTCTTTGTTATTTTGTGATTTTGTCCCTTTCAATGAATTGAATTGAGACTTGAGAGCTTCAAATTTCTTCTCCTTCTCCAATCCTACTACTCTTTCTCGCGAGAGAGCTTTATCAGGTATCCATTCTTGATTTCACTACTGTTTCTACTTCTTTGCGTTATATATCTTTTTTTCTTTACGAAAGCACCCTCCAGTTTGTCGATAAGAATTAGAATGATATATAAGTCATCGGTAAGCTTAATCTGTAAGATGATGTAATCTGACACGTAATTTCTTGAACTGGGATTTTCAATTTTTGCCTTCTTTCAATGCCACTTTGTTAAGTGTTCAATTTCTCATGTGTTCACTGTCAATTTCCCTCACCGTTTGTTGACTGTCTATTCTGTTAGTTGACAAGTATCCTATTGTCATTGATTGTTGTGACTGTAGTTTTCTGATTGGTCTATTTGAATTTCATTTCTTGCTAGTATTAGTATATTGTAGCTTAGTTTTTATGAGAAGATGAAATGATTTTTACTTTAACCAGATGGGTTAGTTGTTGTAATGTGGATTCAAGAATAAGGGTGTTTACTGTAGTAGTTATGTGCATGTATCATGATCACTTGCTGCTACTGTCTTGCTGTTTCTCAATTCGTTTACACTAATTCCCCTGATTATTTGTTACTCCTAGTTATTGAGGTTTCAGTTCTACTGTATGCCTTTTCTTTTCGGATCAGAAGAACCTATATCGGAGTAGCTTGTTTCGAGTTTGTAACAGACTGTTTGTACTTCTTGTATTACCTAAAAATCGTATGGACAGAGAGCTTTAATGACATGTTCTTTTGCTACAGTCCACCATTATGCTCATGTGATTGCTAATATGTAATACTACATGTTCTCATTGTGTAGAATTTTGTTGGAGGTTCAAATCTTGCTGTGTTGTATTACAGGTAGCTGTATCTGGCGCTTTGTCTGAGAGGTTTACCTAAGTGTTCTGGAAAGATCCTACAATCTATTACTCTCTCAAAGTCCCAATAATGGGAAGTGTTGACGGGCCTAAGCTTAAATTTTGTATTGATAGAGGAGGCACATTCACAGATGTGTATGCTGAAATACCAGGAAGGTCCGAAGGACGGGTAATGAAGCTGTTGTCCGTCGACCCAGCAAACTACGATGATGCTCCAGTGGAAGGGATCAGGAGGATTCTGGAGGAATTTACTGGTGAAAAGATTCCTAGAAATTCGAAAGTTCCCACAGATAAGATTGAATGGATAAGGATGGGAACAACAGTGGCAACAAACGCATTGTTGGAGAGAAAAGGGGAAAGAATTGCTCTTTGTGTGACTCGGGGCTTCAGAGATCTGCTGCAGATTGGCAACCAAGCACGGCCGAATATCTTTGACCTCACAGTTTCGAAACCAACGAATCTTTATGAGGAGGTTGTGGAGATTGATGAGAGAGTGGAGCTTGTTCTAAATGAGGAGGTGACAAACTCTGCCTTTTCTGGATCGGTGGTTCAGGGTGTTTCTGGTGAGCTTCTCAGGATAGTGAAGCCATTTGACGAGGACTCACTGAAGCCTTTGCTTAAAGGTCTACTGGAAAAGGGAATTAGCTGCTTAGCGGTGGTGTTACTCCATTCTTACACTTACCCAGAACATGAAATAGCCCTCGAGAAGCTTGCCACGAGTATGGGTTTCAAGCATGTGTCTTTGTCATCGTCTCTGACTCCGATGGTTCGAGCTGTCCCTCGAGGTTTCACAGCATGCGTGGATGCATACCTGACCCCAGTCATAAAAGAGTACCTGTCTGGATTTATCTCCAAGTTCGATGAAGGACTTGGTAAATTGAACGTTCTGTTTATGCAATCAGATGGTGGTCTGGCACCGGAGAGTAGATTTTCTGGCCATAAAGCAGTTTTATCAGGTCCTGCTGGTGGAGTTGTGGGATACTCTCAAACTACTTTTGGAATTGAAACTGATATGCCCCTTATTGGTTTTGACATGGGTGGTACATCTACTGATGTGAGTCGATATGCAGGGAGCTTCGAACAAGTCATAGAGACACAGATTGCTGGGGCAATTATCCAAGCACCCCAGCTTGAGATAAATACAGTTGCTGCTGGCGGTGGATCAAAGCTGAAGTTTCAATTCGGAGCTTTCAGGGTGGGACCTGAATCAGTGGGTGCACATCCCGGCCCAGTTTGTTACCGTAAGGGAGGGGAACTTGCTGTTACAGACGCAAATCTTATCCTTGGATATGTAATTCCTGATTATTTCCCGTCGATCTTTGGACCAGACGAGGATCAGCCTTTGGATATCAATGCAACAAGAGATGAATTTATGAAACTAGCAGAGCAAATTAATCTCTACAGAAAGAGCCAGGATCCAACAGCAAAGGACATGACTATTGAAGAAATCGCCCAGGGGTTTATTAATGTTGCAAATGAAACCATGTGTCGTCCTATCCGGCAGTTGACGGAGATGAAGGGCCATGAGACAAGGAACCATGCGCTTGCTTGCTTTGGAGGTGCTGGGCCACAGCATGCCTGTGCTATTGCGAGATCCCTAGGCATGAAAGAGGTAATAATCCACAGGTTCTGTGGGATTTTAAGTGCTTATGGTATGGGAATGGCGGATGTGGTGGAGGATGCACAAGAGCCATATTCTGCTGTTTACAGCCCTGAATCTATCTTGGAGGCCTCTAGCAGGGAGAAGACTCTTTTAAAGCAAATAAAGCAGAAGCTGCAATCACAGGGGTTCAAAGAAGAAAATATTACTACTGAGACATACCTAAATCTAAGATACGAGGGGACTGACACTGCCATTATGGTAAAGAGCCCAGTAAAAGAGGACGGATCAAGAGGAGATTATGCTGTTCAATTTGAGAAATTGTTCCAGCAAGAATATGGATTCAAGCTTCAAAACAGGAAAATTCTAATATGTGATGTCCGAGTTCGTGGGACCGGGGTTACTAACATTCTAAAGCCTAGGGCTTTGGAGCATGCTTTGGGATCAGCTAAAGTCGACAGTTTCTATAAGGTTTATTTTGGGAACAGTTGGCATGATACGCCTATGTACAAGCTGGAAGATCTTGGATATGGGCATTCCGTTATTGGTCCGGCAGTAATCATGAATGGCAATAGTACTGTTATTGTCGAACCCAGCTGTAAAGCCATCATTACGAAGTATGGTAATATCAAAATTGAGATAGAGGCCCTTCAAAATGTTGTCGAAGTGTCCAAAGAAGTTGCAGATGTCGTGCAACTCTCAATCTTTAATCATAGATTCATGGGCATAGCCGAACAGATGGGGCGCACCTTGCAGCGGACATCTATTTCAACAAATATTAAAGAAAGATTGGATTTTTCTTGTGCTCTTTTCGGCCCGGATGGTGGTCTTGTAGCAAATGCTCCTCATGTTCCAGTGCACTTAGGAGCCATGTCCAGTACGGTTCGGTGGCAGCTGCAGTACTGGGGTGATTATTTGAATGAGGGGGACGTTTTGGTTACAAACCATCCTTGTTCTGGAGGTAGCCATCTTCCTGATATTACTGTGATCACTCCTGTTTTTGACAAGGGGAAACTTGTTTTCTTTGTGGCAAGCAGAGGACACCATGCAGAGATCGGAGGTATGTTATTTCCCAGAAATCTGATATCTGGTTATGCTATCATTACTATGTCAGTTGTTAGTACTTATCATTTTTTCTGTTAAACTAGGAACTTAGAATTTTCTCACAGAAGAATTTATATTATCTACAGTACCTGTAAGGTTGGTTGTGAATACCTCTGATTCCATTCAATTTGATTCCTCTCTTACTTTGAGATAAGGTGTCTTGTAGATATGTATGAGTCAAAGTATATCTATTTCAAAACGTGCAAGTATGTGGAGTCAAATTCTTATTTCTTCGTATTGACTTTCTCTCTGCTTTAACAAGGTATTACTCCTGGAAGCATGCCTCCGTTCTCAAAGTCCATATGGGAGGAAGGAGCTGCAATAAAAGCATTCAAGCTTGTGGAGAAGGGACAATTTCAAGAAGAAGGGATCACCAAACTTCTTTTGTTTCCATCCTCGGATGAATGTAGTCATGAAATACCTGGTACACGTAGGCTGCAGGACAATTTATCAGATCTTCATGCACAAGTTGCTGCAAATCAAAGAGGAATTTCACTTATCAAGGAGCTTATCGAGCAGTATGGCTTGGAAACGGTTCAGTCATACATGAATCATGTGCAGGTCAACGCAGAGCTAGCCGTCCGAGAAATGCTAAAGTCAATTGCCGGGTCTGTTTCTGTGGATTCTACCAAGGAGGATGCGGTCATAATTGAAGAAGAAGATTTCATGGACGATGGTTCCAGTATACACTTGAAGCTCACCATTGATACTAAGAAAGGGGAAGCTTTTTTCGACTTTTCTGGGACCAGTCCCGAAGTTTACGGGAATTGGAATGCACCAGAGGCAGTTACAGCTGCAGCAGTAATTTATTGTGTGCGTTGTTTGGTGAATGTCGATATTCCCCTGAACCAAGGCTGCTTGGCTCCTGTAAAAATATACATACCTCCGGGCTCATTTCTTTCTCCTAGTGACAAGGCTGCAGTGGTTGGAGGTAATGTTTTGACGTCTCAGAGGATAACCGATGTTATTCTTACAGCCTTTCAGGCCTGTGCATGTTCACAGGGTTGTATGAACAACTTGACCTTTGGGGATAATTCTTTTGGTTACTATGAGACAATTGGGGGAGGAAGTGGGGCCGGACCTAGCTGGGACGGTACTAGTGGGGTCCAGTGTCACATGACGAATACTCGTATGACTGATCCGGAGATATTTGAGCAGAGGTATCCTGTTATTCTGCATAGATTCGGTCTGCGAGAAAACAGTGGTGGTGCTGGAGTTCATAGAGGAGGTGATGGAATTATTCGGGAGATAGAATTTAGGCGCCCTGTCGTCGTGAGCATTCTATCCGAGAGACGAGTGCATGCTCCAAGGGGACTGAAAGGAGGAAAAGACGGGGCTCGTGGAGCGAATTATCTTATCACGAATGAGAAACGCAAGGTGTATCTGGGAGGTAAGAACACAATAGAGGTGCAGGAAGGTGAGATCCTTCAGATTTTGACTCCAGGAGGAGGAGGATGGGGATCTCTCTAGGCCATCAGTTAATAATTCATTGCTGTCTGTCTTCCCTATATGCAGGTCCAGTAAACTGCTGCAGTTGTTTCTATTAATGTGAATTCTGTTTAAAAAAATTGTCTCTGGAAATAAGCTAGAGATGATAATAAAGTACTGTGAAGCTCCTGATATGGATTGATGGATCAATAAAAATGTGGCTTTTCTTATCCTTCACATTTGATTCTCTATGTTTTACAAGTATATTCATCTTTTTTTTACCGTTCGTCTTTTTAACCAGCTGAGTCTGTCTTACAGGTTGATAAACTGTTTGATCGAACATGTTAGAGGTGTGAATTTCTGAAAATTACCTAAACAGACTCACCTCATTATCAGTTACGTACTGATGACCACAAGTATGGTCATCAATAAAGTTGAAGTTAAAGTACAAATTCTAGAAGATAGATTAACCCATTCACATAAAAAAAACCTAAGTAAACCTACTAGGACAAGCATTTGAATGTTTCTTGCACACTAAATATTATACTATGCACAATGAAAACGAGACCTAAGGATCTTTAATTTTTTTTCAAACTTCTTGTTGGAAAAGCCATAATGAAATCTAATGCAGTGATCAAAATTCAACAAATGTGTTCGTTCCCAACAGTATTATACTATTCTAGTTAAGAAAGTTCCAACGGTGTTCATCAAAATCAACACCAAACTCAGTTTCTGATTGACCATAAGGAAGTTTACTAGGACACATGATGTACTAAAACTTATTCAAATGATCTTATCTCTAACTAATTAGGAACAATATGACTGTTAGCTAGGATTGTTAACGTACAAAATATGTACCTGGCCTGCTAAACAAAATCTTATGATCAGTTTTATAGCCACCAACAAAATGAATGTTAGCTAAAGTCTGTACAGTACTATCCTGTAGACCTGTACAAAATCCAACAAGGTATGACCAAAAGCCAGTTTTACAGCATAGTTCCTCAGATAGATAGATACCAAACTTTTTGAATGGTGTGTTCTATAAAGAGTGACCTAACAAAAACTAGTTCACAGTATAGTTTAATTAGGTAGAAAATGCAACCTAAAAAAAGGTATTGAACTTGATCTCATAGTCCTAGGTACAGACACTTCCTTTACTTCCATTCCATCATTATATATAGTAATGAACAACTTTCAACAGAACAAATTTTAATTTACACAAGGACAAATGGAATCAATATCAAAATCTCTACAAAATATATAGTAGTAGTAATATAGTATTTGATTTAAACCTGTAATTAAATAATAATTCATGACATGTTTATATCTTCTTGTGTAGTAGTAGCAGCAGCAATGGACTTCTTGCAATGAGCAATAGCAGCTGAAATAGCAGCCTGCAGCTCTTCCATGTCACTATCACTCTTAACCACCGGACCAGAACTAAAACTACTCTCACTGGCCACCAAATGACCGCTATTCGTCGGAGAATTCCTCGTTGTAACCGGTGCAGACAAGCCTCCTCTCCTCCCTCTCAGAGGCTCCTTCTTCCCCTTCACCAGCAGATTACCGGAAAGCGAAGACTGGAAGCCTTTATTTTTCCCCTTCTTACCACCACCACCACTCCGGAACGAGTTCACGAAAGAAGGCCTCATTAGTCTCATGTAGTTTTTGATAAACCTGACCACGTCGAATTTCGCCCCACCCTTTCTCTGCCTCTCCTGATCATCGTCGTCATTCTTCACTTTGGACGACTTCCCGAACAGAGAGAAAGATTTCGCTTTCACTCTCGCTTTCGGGGCCTGGTCCGTTCCTTGATGATGATCTTCGGTTTTGGGGTTGTTTTGGGGTAACATGTCTTTTATAGGAAGTGTAAAACTGTCGAGTGAATTGGTGGAGGAACGAGGAGAAACTGGTAAATGGGAGAGGAGGTGTAGAGGGAGCAAGTGACCATGGAAGAAGATATCACCAGCAGGGGTTAAGTTTTCGGGGATTTTGGAGGATTGGAGGGAGATGGTGAAGGAGAATTCATGAGAAGGAGAGGATGATGATGAAGAAGAAGATAGTGCTTGCTGTTGTTGTTCTTGTACAGGATTGAGAACCTGTGGTCCATTGTTGTGCATTTCCATAATCTGGTTAGCTAGCTAGCTAATAACTCTATTGTTGTAGTCTTGTCTTTGAGCTGTTTTTCTTGGTTTCTATCTTTGTGTTGCTCTGATCGAAAATGTCAGGCTGAGAAGGAAGAGAGATAAGGATGATAATGAGGAAGGAAAAGAAAGAGAAGAGAGACAGAGAGCAAATGAAGTTTGTTTGGGAGTGTAAGGAAAGTCCTGTGGGGGCTTCTTGAGTCTTGCCTTAAATTTAAACTACTTAGTCTTGTCTTTCTCAATCATTGCCTTAGCTCACATCCTTAATTATTTCTTATTATTAATTATTAATTCATTTCTGTCACCAAGTATGTTCACTCCAATCCTCAAGTATGGAATTCCATCAGTATTGTACATCCTGGACGTACAAAAACTCCCACTTTTACTTTCACGTCACAAAACTGGCTTGGAGATATGGAAGTCTTCTTTCATTTCTCGACCGTGAAGTAAGACCAAGCTCATTAGCTTATTATCCTAGGTTGGAACAAGTGGATAGGATCCCCTTTGTTACGTCCCCATGTCCCCAACTGGGGCGAAAAGAGGAAAGAGAGGGATGATGTTTCTCTCCCTTTTGGCATGTGGGCCCCGGTGGGAGGCTCGAACGGCGGGCTATTAGCTCAGTGGTAGAGCGCGCCCCTGATAATTGTGTGTTGTGCCTGGACTGTGAGGGCTCTCAACCACATGGATAGTTCAATGTGCTCATAGGCGCCTGACCTTGAGATACGATAAATTTGCGTACGATGTTAGGTGTTCGTTTTTTTCTATATAAAATGGACACAAAGCGGAGTAGAGAATCAATGCTAGTCTATCGTGTTAATTGTGACCAATAATTATAAATAAGCGAAGAAAGTAGTTGTGTGGCAAGTTAAGAAATTGCCACACTAAAAAGATTTGGTTGCTTCTCTTTCTCTTTGATTGTTAAGAGTGGATGTTGAGGTAGGGGATAATTTGTTGGAATGACTTAAAGGGCATGTTAAGAACGCTCCTACAGGTTGGGAGGGGGGGGGATACTGTGGCAAGTTTTTGGCACGGAATGGTATGGAATTTATGGCTAATTAGAAATGTCGGTATCTACAAGGACGAAAAGGTAATCCCGTGGCAAGTGATAGAGAAAACAAATTAATTTGTTGGTTTTGGTTAAAATGAAAGGATAAGATGAATGAGTATGACTTGGTGGGTTCACGCATTCACACGGTTGTTAGAATCACGTCTTTGTTTAGATTTACATGCCTAAGGAGAGGTTAGTCTTGGTTTTTTAGATTTCTTGGTTGATGGTTGGTTTTGTATCTATTCTCGAGCAACTCTCATGATATATATTGTTTACCTTAATAAAATTTCATTTATCCGTAAAAAAAAAAAAAATATAGTTTAGGGTGCAACATACTGCTCGAACAAATACTCCGATGAAATATTTCCGGGGAAGTAGTAATATTTTAAGTCCAATGTGAAATCAGCAATAATCAAGAGTAGTGTGTATTTCGAGAAGAATTGAAAATGACTAGAAAGCTAACAGCATACTTCTCAATTATTATTTGCTCAATTAGCCCTGTTTATATGGGAGCGGAGCGAGAATGAAAGAATAGTAGCGTTCTGTTTCTCCTTTTTGTCTAATCATATCAACTCCGTCCTCTGTTTACAAACCACAGCGTATGAGTGATATGACTTTCAAAACTATTACATTGAGCTACGTACTCGATCGTGTCACAAATAACATATAGTACTATAGTAGTAGTATTGATTCTTTCCCGTCTAAAATACTGGTAGAAGAATTATTAATTTGCAACACGTACTTTTAAATTGATGGACTTGCACTAGTCCACCAAATTGTTATTAAAGTGAATGAAATCACAGACACAGTAGTTTGATTTGATCAGCAGTTTCCTCTCGTCCCGCGAAAGTATCCACTTGATGAACAAGTTTGGTGGCAGAACTCGACATGAACAATTAACGAAATATTCCCTCCTTTTAAAAAAGAAAAACAAATTGTGTATGTTTGAGTTTAAAATGGTTTTTTACCTTTTTAGGAATTTTTATATATAATGTTTTTGGTATTTGGTTTAGTGGTGTATTCCACATTAAAGATGTGGGTTAGAAATTTGCCAAAGAAAAAAATGTAAACAAATGTAAAAAACAAACCAAAAAGACACATAAATAATTTTAAAAAACAAAAAAATACACTTTTAGAATACAGCAACAACAAGCATATATACGTGCGTACGTACGCGCGTACTTATAGTATATAAACAAATTTGTAAGTAATAAATGCAAATGATTCATTTGCCGATAAACAACAAGCAGTTTGTCCAAAAAAACAAAGGACCTTGTCTGTCCCTACTAAAAGAATGGAGTATCTGATTGTAGTCGATCACTTTGGTTTCTCTATGCTCACTTAATTAAATATTTAATAATGTCACATTTGTCATTTCATTTTAATTTGGCGAATTCACTTGCAGTATTAAAAACTTTAATGAGAGTGGAAAACTTACGATACTAAATGTAAATGTACATAATAAAAAAAATATGAAAAACGAAATGGAAAAATTGATAAGAGAGGGAGTGATTAATCAGTAAATGGATGATAATATTCCGGGTTTGTACATGTTGTTGGTTGATTTGTACTACTAAATCACAAGGCAACTTAGTTGACTGATTTCAGCATATGGCTACTAAACTGTTCGGTCCATTTGAAGTCCGTCCCTACCACAGCTCATCAATTGCAAAAGTTAGCTCGATTCATCTCCAGGATTTTAATACCAGCACATGATCTGCTATCCCATTCAAATGATAATTCTTCATACATATAATACACGCATGCATTAATTCCTGCTTTACACATCCACGACCGGATTACCACTTTATGCACCCATGATAGTTCAGGACTCGGGAGTATCGGTTAGATTGCATTCATCTGAACATAACTCAATTGATCTAATTAAAATAAACTCATTTGTAGTAAAAAAGAACAATTAAGTAACTTTGAACTGAAATGATATGAATAAGACTGAATTAATGAACGAAATTGAATGATTTTCGAGAGAAAAAGAATAGGGTTTTTTTGGTGCTTTAGGAACTTTATAAATGATTACAACATCAGAAACACAGAGATAGAACCATGTTAGTATATAATCATGGAAAGGTAAAAGAAAAAGTAAGCCGATCGATCGAAGTACTATATATATAATTTGGTGCGATGCTAGCTCGAGATGGATGATGGGCGGGGCCAAGCCACACGGGCACATTATGGTCGATAATTAGATAGTCCAATGTTTGACGCAGACTACTTTTTCGTTTTATTACAGACTTGAGATCGACTTCTCAATCATCCAACCATTATTAATTTTATTCATTAGTTTTGGTGGAGATATAGACTGATCCATCTTCTCCACTTTATATCAAAATATTAATTACTTAATAGTATAACAAAACATTTTTATTTAAACTGCTTCGTGCTTACTCGGCTATTTCGAAGCTCTATTTTGTTTTGCGTACTTGCCCTCCAGGTTTTTTTTAGTCGGCTCAGTTTTTTTTTATCGGGGTCTCAAGTCCTCCTTAGAGCGTATTGTTACGGAGTCGGGTCCCGGTTTTGGTGATTGGCAGTGGCGGCTTGCTACTTTGCCCTTTTCTTTTGGGGGGCTCGGGGTTTATATTGCTGCGGATGTTCGCCATTATGCCTTCGTTGCTTCTCGCCTTCAGTTTGCTGGTTTGCAGGCTAAGCTCTTGGGTCCTTCTGGTATCACTTCTCTTGGACCCGCTTTTGATGGTGCCCTGTCTTTGTTTGCTGAGACCACAGGTTCTGATATTTTGCGTAGCCCCAGTGAGATCGCCCCCAGACTTATGAAGAGACTGACAGATATATATTTCACGAAGGTTGCTGCTTCTGCAGAATTTGTTTTCTCCTTATCTCCCCGTCAGGTAGCTCTTTGGACGTCTCAGCGAGGTGCCCATTCTTCTGATTGGTTGCGGGTTGTTCCTATTTCGGGTCTGGGGCAGACTATGAACGGGAGGACTTACAGGTGTGTGTTGGGTTATCGGCTTGGTGTTGCTTTGTTTCCGGTGTCCGCACCCTGCTCTGCTTGCTCTCAGGTTTTTTACGGGGATTTGTTTGGTGATCATGTCGTGTCGTGTGCTGGGGTGGTGGGTATCAGGCACCGACATAACCTTGTTCGCGACACTCTCTTGGATGTCTGCTACCGTTCTGGCATCTCTACTAAGGAGGTGAATATTGGTTTGAGTGACGGGAGTAACCGGTCCCTACGTCCTGCCGACTTGCTCCTTTACGCTTGGGATAGAGGACGTGATGTTTGTGTGGATCTGACCGGGTCTTCCCCCTTGACCCGGTCTGGGTTGGTGGACTTTGTGCCTGGACATGCGGTTGCTGATGCTGCCAAGCGCAAGTGTGCGAAGTATCGGGACTTGTGTGCGACTAAGGGATATGGATTTCTTCCTTTCTCTTTCTCGTCACTTGGGGAGTTGGATGCTGAGGCGGTGGATTTGCTTGTCAGAATCCGGGGATTTGCTTTGGCTCAGGATGCTGGGACACGTGCTGCTCTTCATATTTTTTCTAGGATTAGTTTTGCTATTGCTAAGGGAGTAGGGGCACAACTTGTTTCTCGACTCCCCTCTCCCCTCTAATTTTGTGTAAACTTTCATTGTTTTTTATATTATTATTATTATTATTATTATTATTATTATATAAAATAATAATAATAATAATAATAATAATAATAATTACTTATTACTATAACAATAATAATAATAATAATAATAATAATAATAATAATAATAATAATAATAATAATAATAATAATAATAAATCTAGGAAAGATTTGAAGAGAGTTCTAGTGCAAAGTTTTCTTGTCTCATCTCACATTCCTCATCTACCTAATCAAGATTCATGCTTGATACACAAATATTTGGATGGTGGGAGGCACCTTTAATTTGCTCGATCGACGCATGGATAGACAATATTAATTCATACTGTATTTATGCCTAACTAAGTACACATAAACTCCTGAGTTATTCCAAATATGGAGCATTTTAGCTCTGTGATTTTGATGGCGGTGAGTTCATATGTAATAAGGTATAAATTCAGGGCGTTTGTATAAATTTTCCCATATATATTTTATGCAGTACATGCATGAAATTAGGTCCCTGCGAAGCGATTTGGCTTAGTTTTAGATAATCTTTAAGCATCTTATGTACTGTAGTAGCAACTCAACCAGTGGGCATGCAAAAGTAGAAAACAAAACGAAGAATATAATAATAATAGGTACTAATAAAGCAAGGTAGCAAGTAGCAAAGACCTTGAGAGCAAAGATGAGTTTGATATGTTTGTTTGCATTGCATAATAATTTGCATCTCATGCATGATTTCGTGTGCTTAGCTAGTCCCACTGCCTTTTAAGCCCCTACACAGACACACAAATTCAAGGTACATAGACACATATACAGACACTACACCAGTCAAAAACTCAAAGAATTGATTGGATTACGATTTATCATCATATCCCACATGGGAAGGAATCACTTATCAACTTGCTTATTCAACTCAATCTTAATGTTGAACATGTCTAACTTTATGGGTTAAGATTTAGTACTCCTTTCCTATAACAAAATTTTTGATTTTGAAACCGGAAAGATTATACTACTTCTATATTAATATTATATTATTTTACTTTTAAATCATAACATAATTACTATTGTTGCTACTTCAAACAACAACAATAAAAAAGTCTGCCTGAAAAGAACCGATGGAAACATTATGTAGTAGTACTTGCCTTTCATATTGACTCAAGAACGGGATGTAGTTTTATGGGGACATGCTAACAAAGACCGAGAATTAACTCAAGAACCGCAATGAAGTATTGAGTATCGATAATGTTACTCATACTAATAAGGTGCACATTTTTATTTCTGCAAGTCCATCAAAAAGTTAAATTGAGAAAATATCTATGATGGTCCATCAAAAATTTAAGCCGTGTGAATATTTAGGATGAGTTACTCATGAAGAAGTTTCAGGTTTATGTAGAAATAGGAATAAAAATGCGTTTATAATATCACATGGACATTAATCATTGGTGACCGTGTTGCTTCAAGGGCATTTGGCCAAGTCTCGACCTACAACCGAATACTTTGCAAAAGTGTATGTTTGTCAAAACAAACTCATAAGGTGACAAAGTAACTGGTAGGCAGTAAAAGATAGAAAAAATGTAAAATTCTGAGGCATTCACTTTATTGGCCTCTCAAACCCCTCTGCTATTCACATCTCACAACTTGGTCTGGGCGCCGCTCACGAACTCAAAGCCAAACACTCCGCATAACGTTGTATTTCTTAGAAAGAAAGAAAACCACTGATGTGGAGTTGTGGACTACCACATGGGCTAGTTGGATTGTGAACCAAATAATACTGATGAAAATTGTGAAGGAATATTACAAGCCTGCATATTCTCTTTGCTGTGGTTTGCAAAACTCTTTTGAGGACAATGTGCAGATAATAATGTTGTTTCACAAATTGCATGCTACCATGAATACCCTAGGACGTAGGAAGCAAGGAAATCAATCTTAGGTCCTAACAAGAGTTTGCAAGCAAGCATGGCTTTCTACATGTAGTTTGCTGTTGCTAGGCCCTCAACAAGAGATGCTACAATCCATAGACTCCAGAGAGTACTCAAATATGAGCGAAATACAAAAAACTCGGGACTGAAAATAGTCAGGTTCATGAAAACCGCAAAACAACAAAATTGTGTACATAGAAGGGGGGAAAATGAATTGGTTTCCTATGCTAAATGTATAAATTCCTCGAGAACGGGAGGAAGAACAAAGCATTTTGAATAAATAATACAATCCAAGAGAAGAGGTCCTAGAACTTTTGATAAGGCCATGTCACAACGAGCACAGCTTTTCACTTGTTAGCTCCGGCGAAGGAAAATAAATAGAACTACTACTAATGTACTGGGGGAGGAATATAATTTACCTATCATGTGTTGTTGTTCTACAGAAATTGTACATAAGGAGACAACGACTTGCTCATATATTACTCGAAGATTGAATATCCTGTAAATTACGTACCCATTGTCATCCATCAGGCTGCAGTAACTCATAAATCTCCCCTCTTCTATACAAAACCAAGTAAGAAGCACAAAGATCCTGCTGTGTCTTGGATATTCACAAACAAGGTTCCATTCCCTCTTACAGTTCACGGATGTCATCATTTGTCAGAAGCATTTTCTTCACAGCTAACTCAGGGAGAGAGAGTCACATACTATTCACTTCCACTACTGTATCTACCAGCTGGAAATCACAAGAGCGGGAAAAAATAAATAAATAATTTTCATCGAATGTATGAACAGAAATATAAAGCTGTACAAATTTAAAAAAACAATGGTGGACAAAAATGGATGCACGTAGTTACCTCCAGAAGGTCTTCTCCCTTCCATGGCCTCTTTCTTCTCTTGGCAGCTAGAGCAAAGGAATGGACCGTCCCAAGGCCTCAATTTTTTCGAATCATTTACTCCTGCATGTATTGAAATACCTTCGCCAGGTTTTATTTCGGCTTGGCAAACCGCACACATAAACAACTTAAACATGTTGCAAACTGGGTACTTTGAGTCCAACCTGCAATACCACAGAAACCAGTCAGGTAACGAAAAAATTTCTAATAACAATAGTAAAGTAGACTGGTAGATATTGGGTTTTTAAAGCGGGGAAATCACATCCTATTTCATAAGCACAGGTAGTAAACTGCAGTTTGAAATATGCAAGAAGCATTCTCAATAATTATGACAAATGTCATATATGATACCTCTCTGAAAGTGAGGCAGATCCTTCTTCAAAGAGTTCCTCCACCATCTCATGTTCATAAAATTCTTCCTTGTCAACCTCGGAGGAGGATTCTGATGGTTTTTTACGAAACATAGACTTGAAGACTCCTTTTCCTTGCTTCTTTGGAGGTGGTTTTGCAGGTTCTGGCTTCTCAGGAGGTAGTATATCCACTACAATACAAGTTGTGTCATCCCTAAGACCTTTCACACCCACAGCTTCCTGGAAGCAGAAAAGGGTAAAATTAGAGCAACAGATGATTATACACCAGGATAAACTGAAAACATCAAGTCAATGACGAAAATTACTTTGACAATCTGAGCAGATGCAGCTTCTGGTGCTAATCCACGACAACACTCGAAAGCCGTTTCTGCAGTTATTGCATCCCAAACACCATCGCTAGAGATAATAAGCCGGCCCCCGGTTGATGGTAGCTGTAAATATACGAAATTCAATCGTGTTACATGAAATGGTATAAATTTATGGATTTTCTCACATTCTGTTTCTAGTTTTCACACAAAAAGCTTATTCCAAGTAAAAAAAAAAAAAACTAGAATCCTGTCAATAAAAGCGGTGTTCCAATAATCCTTTTTTTGGCATCATACTCATTTGATACAAGACGACACTGAGACCAACTAAAGCACAGAATAATGATTGAAGTGGTACCATGACATCATGAACGAAACACAGATTAAAAAAGAAAAAAAAAAGAGATGACCTCCATTTTAACCTACTACTAAGTACTAACATACTAACATCTCCTGTTGAACAAATATTTAATCAACTTAACATTAGAAAGTGTACTAAATTAATGCACTAGGTAATCAACCATTCCCTCCGTTCCAGATTAACGTTTACACCTTTCCTTATGTGGCGTACTGCTTAACACATTAAATTTACTTTTGGTTTATGAGATGCTAGGGAGAAACCTAATGCACCTACAAAACACGTACATGTGGGTCCCACATGTGTCGGGTCCACTTCATGTGTCTTATAGGTGTGTTAAGTTTCTCCCGAGCATGAAATAAAGCCATAGCACCTATGACCTATCACAATTAATTGTTTATTCAATCTGTATGCATTCGTCACTTGAACAGTGCCCTATTTACACGCTATCTTAAACTCCGTGTTCTTTTCAACCCATGTAAACATTAATCAAGGACCATGCGAGTACATGTTCTAATTGTAGCTGTAGAAGAGCATGGTGAACCAACACAAAGTTGCTTCCAAAATAACTGTAAAACAAATAAACTGCTTTGCTAGAAAATCGAACCTTCACTTGCTTCACATATGGAACAGGAACTATGAACTCTCCAACATCCATGTCTCCAATAGAACGAGAAAGACACAAGCCACCAGGCCAACATCTCAACGGACCAATCTACAACAAATCATTGTTCTAAGATAAATGGAGAGAAGCAAGATAAATAAAAAATAAAAACAAGATAAATAAAAAATAAAAAATTAATTAAAACCCTAAATTTAAAGTGATATGAAATTTACCTCGGTGCCACCTCCAGTATTAAGCCGGCCAACCTCACCGCCACATGAAGTTATGCGCTCCCTCCTGTTCCATCACCAATTAAACTTCTACAACCATATTATAAGAGAAATCATGAAACAGCATTTAAGATGGTATAAGAATCACATACTCTTCTTCACTGACATCAAGTCTATGATCTGCTGACAGATAATATATCCCTCCTTCAGCAGATTCAAGAACACCTCGAGAATCACCAACTGATGCGACAGTAATTACCCAACCCTCAATTATCACAAAAGTGACTGTTGTTCCAGAAGTTTGTGCTGATGCAAAAAGATGACACATATAAGAATATAATATAACAAGAGATTACATCTTTATAAATATATAAATAATAAAATATTGTATCAATCAAGGACTTCTAAGCGACATAATACGTCAATCCAACAAAATGTACATTTGCCATGAATAATTCCACAATATTTCCTTCAATAATTGCAATGACCATGACCTTTTTCCATTGTAATAATTCTATCGAACAGAAATAGAGCCTTTGGAGATAAATACATTAAATTTATACAATAATATGATACAGTTTAATACATACTGTTCGACAACTATTTTAAGCATACAGTGAAACTTATTATTCTTATCAGGCCTCAAGTTTTGAAATTATAATGAATAAATTTACAGTGTATTGAGTTTGCAACAAGGTTCTCACTCAAAAGAAAATTATAGAGGCTCTGCCGTATCATTAGTATTTACCTCTTTCTTGGAAATCTTTGTCAGTTTTCACAAACGCTGCAACCAAAGCCCTGGGCAATGCTAATACCCATTCGTCACTATTAAGATCTGCCGGGATAGCACCCAACACATTGTTCAAGAGGTTCTCTTTGGTGTATATAGCAGCAGCTGATCCGTTGTGGCCATCAAATAACTGCAGAGAAAAAAACAACGCAAAGGACATAATTAGCCATTCTAGTGCTATCAGCTCATTAAAAATCATAAAACAGTGAGAAGCGCGATAAAAAAAAAACCTAGCTGCTATAAAAGTTTAATCTTAAAGCCAACTGCTACAGAAGCATGATCAGCCACCCTACCCCTAATATGCACAAAAATGATGATCTACCCTTGAGCTGATGTTCAAGCAATTTACGACACACCTTTTATGAAATATGTCATGTCAATAACGCCAACTATAGAAACCTAATCTACGTGGGATCAATTTCCATCGAAGGAAATCTCATCTTAGATTCTAGTTACGCGACAAATCAGAACATGGAGGCATTGAGCAGGGTTTATTATTACCCCAAAAACAGAATACGTGGTGACTCCATCACCCAAAACTCGCTGACATTCAGTCTTGACGAACGTAAAGTCCTCCCCTTTCTTGCTCTGGTTAGCCTGGCCGTGCGAAATCTCAGGCCTCTCGATCTTCTCATTGGCCAATTCCCGTTTTAACAAGACCGATAACGGGACAGTCTGATGGTCATTACTCTTGGACAACATCTCTTTGCCCCTCACTTGTCTCCAAAACTTAAGATAAATTATACTCTTGACTTTTTTTACCTTCCTTTTTCCACAAGATTAGAAGAAAACTGAATCCCTCTACAAAATCAATGCTCCTTTTTTCTTGACATTCCTCATTCCACTTGATTCAAAACAGACACAAATCCAACGAAATCCTACACAAACAACAAATTTATCAACACCAATGACATAAAAAACCAAACTTCTTTCAGAATCACAATCAACACCACCAATCCATCAAGATCCTCTTAAATTATAACATCACGAAAATATATACACATCCCATATCCAGATTAAGGAAAAAGACATAAAATTTGAAATGTGAACAGAACATAGCCTTAACATTGCAAAAGGGTCACCTTTAAATGCAGATGAACAAAAACAGATTAACAATAACAAGAAAAACAAACATGGGAGTAACAAAAAGGAAAAAAAAGGAGGGAAGAAGACCGTACAATGTTGATGAATGATGAGGCTGTCGGATTTTGCAGTCATCAAGAAACGCAGATCCCGGCGCCGTTTTGGTTTCAACGCTGGAAGAAAATGGGCTGGCTGTTGCGCGTTTTTTCTTCTAGAGAGAGAGAGAGAAATAAATGATGATGGGACCGTAATTGAAACAAACAGAGAAACAAAGAAAGAAAGAAACACTTTTTTTTGCCTTTTTGCTACTGCCTTTTGAGGAGTCTTTTTTTAATTATTATTTGTAGAAAAATAAATTAATTTATTTTTATCTATAATTGAAATAGTAGAAATGTGAGAAGATAGTAATAATCGTCAAAAATGTTAATTGTAATTAAGCTGTTGTCTGTCTTGTATGTTCGTTAGTTTTCATGTGCAGATTTAGAGAGCGGTGGTGTACTAGTACATCAGAAATTGACAATTGACATTATCTCATTAATTTAATCTTAATCTTAACAATAATAATATCTGACTTTTTTTTTCATTTTTTGTTCGGCGATAATTAGAAAAGCTGGAATCTGAGTGAGCTGTTATAAAGGTGGCTTTTATTCTTTCTTTTTCTATTTCCATTCCTTTCTTTTCTTCATCGGTTACGAAGGATTGACTTGAAGTTGTTAGAGATTAATACTACTACTATTAGCTTTATCTAATCACACGTAACTAATTCTAATTATATTTTGATAGATAACAGGAATGAAAGTTCTAATAAAAATATTTGATGGATAAGATTAATCCAGTCAAAATTATGATTTTTAATATTAATGTATTCAAAACGTACAATACAAAAAACCTATAAATTAACCAAATCATCATGGCTTCATTCGAAGAATTATGGTCCATTTCTCAGAAACCATAATTTTCATTGGGATAAAATTGTCGATGCTAGACACTTCGTGTATATAACTCTGATAGTAGATTTAACAAAAAAAAAAAAAATCTAATAGTAACTCGCCACCAAACATCTCTATGACTACCATAGTTATGATCATTGCAAATGTATATAAATAAATCGCAATATCTTCCACAATGTATGATTCTTTTTTTTTCCATAATAACTTTTATTACGTCGGTCTATTTTTATATTTTGCGTAAATCAGATCCCTACAGTACCCATCAATCATCACTAAAGAGGTAAACTTTTAGTTAATATATACTCTCTCCGGCCAGAGACGGAGTCAGGATTTGAAAATAAGGGTGGCAGTATAGAGGGTCGATTCTGAGCCAATGTAATATGTTCACCCGCATAGGGACGATAATTTTTGGAATTCGAATTTCATACTCGCACGAATTTGGGATAAGAAAAATAGTATGAATATCGAATTAAAAATTTATACAGAATTTATATTTGAAGTTGTTTGTATCCCCCATTACGTTAAATGTTAAATGTATGGTTCAATTTCATTCTTATTGAGTGTATCGTGAATCCTATTGAAAGAGAGGTGTGCCTTCGGGAACGCGGACGTAGGTGATGCATGGTTGCCGTCTTTTTTGTGTGAGCTGTTATAAAGGTGGATTTATTTCTTTCTTTTTCTATTTCCATTCTTTTCATTTCTTCGCCCGTTAGGTTGAACTTTTTATCATAAAGGATTGGCTAGCTAAGTTGTTACAGATTAATACTACTATAAGTCATATCTAATCACACGTAACTAATTATATTGAGTAATGACAGATAAACAGGATGGGAATGTAAGTTGTAATAAGATATTGGTAGATTAATCCGGTCAAAGTTATGATTTTTATTTTTTAAAGTAATAAAAAATCAAGACTTAACACAATCGTCTATAAAATTAGCAAAATCAGCATGGCTTAATTTGAAGAATTATGGTCCATTTCTGAGAAACCACAATTTTATTCGGATATAATTGTTGATGCTATGCACCATCTGTATATAACTTTAACTTCTTGTCATCAAACATCTCTATGTACATCAGAAAGAAGTCAATAACTAGTCTTTTAAAATCAAAATAACGCTAAAGGACTACCATTACGAACTCACGATCATAAATGTATATAAATCGCAATATCTTCCACTATGTGTGATTTTTATTTTTGGTTTTTCCTATTTTAACTAGAGTATTGCCTACACACGCCCTCTGCGACTACTTAGATTGTGCAAGTGTGAATGAGAGATATTCGGTATATATGTGTGTCATGTGAAGTTTTTACTGTAAGTGTGAATGAGTGACATTAGGTATTTGTGTTCTTTGAAATTAATAGAAAAGACATGTGAAGTGAACCTTTTTTTTTCTTTGAATTTTTAATGTTAATCAAGTTTGTGATACTTATAGTCATGTGATATGCGTTTCAGGGCCATGTGCCTGTAGTTTCTTATTTAAGCTTCTACCAAGTCTCGGCTGTGAATGCACAAGTATGGCATTTGAATAGTCACAATCCTTACAGCTTATACAACCTTCATCTACAATGAACAATCCAATGGCCAAAATGGACCATGACACTGTTGGGACGCACCCAGAAATTGAAGTTTGCAGGTGCTGGGCAAATTATATGTAGAATTATTTCAGAAGTTCGGGAACCAAATCTTTAAAAAATCAAACATATTTCCTATAATTTTTTATCGTTCTGAAAGTTCAGGGGCGTGGGGGACGCCCCTAATGTTCCCCTCTATTCCACCCTGCAAACAGTCTCAATTTCAACACAGTACAACAAACTTTATTTCTCAACAACTCAAGTTCCAGAGTCACTGCAGCTATACAACATTTCACTAGTTAGAAGAACTTTGGTCACCATTTCAATATTCACAACTCTATGAAGGGTGCAGCAGGTTCACCTGCATCTTTTTCTTTATTCACTGACATACATTATCATTGAGGATCCTGCCGATCACTGGAAGTTAAGCAACTATATATAGCGTAAATAAACTATAAAGATCACAATCTGGACCTGCGAATGCATTTCATGGGATTGAAAGTCGGATGCCTTTGTCCAGGGTTAAATGGTGCTTTCCTCAACGAGGTGGAAGACCTTATATCCCAGTCCTCCACATTCTTCGGGACACAAGCATTGAAGAGAATCTGGCCAAGAATTCCATTAGCATTGATTTTTGGTGGGCTGGACAAAGAAATGTACCTCTCTTTATGCTCATCCTGCATGGACCCTACAACTCTATCCTCATGATACTCAACAGAGCTTGGCACCAAAAAATGGTCATTCATATCAAGGGCGATTCTTTGGAATCTTTCACTTGAATTTGCAGCCGCTTTTCTCAGATTGGGAAAGGGATGAGGAATTTCATCATATGTGCCGCCATCCGATACCATCTTCTCTCCTTCAAGTTGTCGTACTCTGTTTGAATATATTCCTGCAGCTCTACCAAGCAGATCAGTCACAGCTTTCGTGTATTCTTCTGGATAGTTACGGAAGTGACCTGTGTCGCAAGGTTATAAATCAAGGAAAGCATATCAATTACATGATTTTTTAAGTACATACTACATAATCAATTATCTAAAGAAATTGCAACAGAAAATCAGAACTTGTGGTTAATAATATCATTTCATGAGGTTGCAACATTCAAGTTACTATTTTCTCCAAGTGTGTCCTTCATATAACAAATTCGAAATCCAAATAAAATAATGTTCTTCAGCCATGTTTGTGCTTCATCTATCTTCATACTTTTTGTAAGTATTTTTCAACATTACTATATCAATTTACAAGAAAAGCTGTTGCAGCTGAAAACACATGTCCATTCCACTACCAGACATGAGAACTCCAATATCTTGCAAGCTTGTCTTTCTCTCAGACATCATGTAAATACTACTAAAACCTAACAACCTCATCATCCCCGATAATTATTGTACCATACATGCCATATATAAGTGGAATCAGAACCCTTATCTCGACCTGTCAACCACTGTATTTTTCCTATCTGGCCCCGAACTGCCGAAGTACTTGTTCCCTTCTAATTACTCATGTGAATGCAAATCTAACCAATGTATACACATAATCAATAGAAAAGTACAATTGTAATTTATTTTTTTCAGATAAAGGCAACTATCAAATATAATTGGCACATGGATATATCAATGACATATCACATTCCCGAGATTACTTGATCTGTTACTTTGGTGATATTATGAAATACTGTGAAAATTTTGCAAAATATTTCCGGTATGATGAGAGAAATTCAGGGGCCAAAATAAGAAAAGAATCTCAGTCATTTTATTGTCCTATGTTATGCACTTATGCTTGGGTTGTATTTTTCTCATGTATAGTTTTACTTTTACCATAGGTTTTAAAGTTATGTTAAGTTTTACATTTATTGCACTCCGATATTATTCAATATTAATATTATAGATCTAAACTACTGCAATTATTGTTTTCAGAAAAATACTAGAGAATAGTGGTTTTGCTCCAAAATCATAGACATGCGGCAAGAGAGTTGCTTGGTGGCAGTGAGGCGTTTGGCAGCACATGTTATCGCGTTACTCGGGCTAGTGGAGCTTTAAAATTTTGAAATATCAGGTAGGGTTTTTTTTTTTTTTTTTGTTTTGTTTTGTTTAATCTCATGCACTTATCAGAAGTAGGATGTGCACAATTCCAGAATTTCAGGTGGTCAGAGCATTAGAGGTATTTGCTACATAACATAGCCCTAGTCCTAAGAGTACCATATACTGATGATGGCGCATAAAAACACAAGTATATGAATACACTTCATAAGAACATACCCACGTGAGATGAGTTATTCCATCTAACCAGTCTGACATTGGCTCCCATGTCTTTAAGCCTGTTTGCAAAATTTGATATTATTTGATTTGGTGCTAGCTCATCATCCTCCGAGCAAAAGATGAGATATGGGGCCCCCATGCTCTGATATAAGAACAAAAAGTTAAATATTGAATGATTTGAATAAGAGTTGGTGCAGCATTAAGTTCCAGCCGGTAGGCACTTACAATTGAGGAGTATAGAGTCTGCCAATACTCTGCACGCTGTGCCTCAAATCTGCTAAGGAAAAGTGCATCTAGACTGGAAGAGATGCCACTTGCAATCCATGATGCCAGGCGTGGAGGATGTGACATTTTAAGAACAGATGGATGAAGAACGAAACGTGTTCCAATGTCGCTTACAAAATCCACTGGAGACGAATCGAAAATGTGGCCAGAAACACAGTCCCTGACTAGCCGGTAGTCATCCTTCATGGAAAAAATAGTGCACGAGATCAGGCACTTATTGCAGAAAGAAAAGATTGTTGCTCATGAGTTACAAAGAACTTCAGGGTATAGACAATGTGTGTCTTAATTGATCAATGCTTTACTGAATACTCCATCGCAAGCAAAAGATGAAAGATTACCATATATGTGCTACATTATGAAGGAAAAAAAAGAAAAACAAGCTCCGTGCTACACCTATAGACAATCATAATGTTAGTGTCTGTTTCTAGGAAACATGCACAACCCAGGAGCCACACACACAAACCATAGCAATCCACTCAATATTTACTATTTGGGTGATTAATTCAATGTTTGTAATTTCCAACTAACCTCTAAGTTTGCATGTGTGTGGGTGGGGTGGGTTGAGTTCCAATAGAATTGCCTAATGTTGGGTCCACATTGTACTTTACAGGAAACATGACGCAAGTAAATGTTTGGGAAGTTATTGTACTTTATAGAAACATGACACGAGAAAAGATAAAATGGCATACCAGATAGCTTTGTTCAGCAAACTTCCCCTCAATTATCTGCAACAAGTCACGAGGAAGCTAAACTGTTAACTGTTAAGTTGTGATTTAGTTATGTTTAGCCAATAATTGCTACAATTTCAAGAAGATATAAATGTGCTTAACATGAAAGCCTGACTGTTTTGACAGACAAAACTATATTTTACCTGAAGAACCTTGTACATACAAGCTTTAGGGCCACCAGAAAACGATGCAAGGACAACTGGACATGGCCTGAGTTTAAGCTCCTGCAGAACAAAATAGCTGCCTCAGGCGTAAACATTGGATCACAACTTTACTTTGCAAGCCAAGAAATTTTGGCATCCAAATGATGTCATTCTTTAATTAGTATTATTATTATTTTAAAATTTTAGTTTGGAGAAGAGGTGGATACGGTTACTATTTTGATAGCATATAATTAAGTGCCATGAAGTTTCAGCTGTTTGCTATGGAGGCAACTTTTCAGATTTTAGGTCAGATTTAATAGGTAGAAGTCTTTCCTGAATCGAAGACAATTACTAATAATAATAGAGTCAAAGAGCGGAGATATGATGGATGAACTGATCAGTGAGATCAAATGTAATATACGAGTATGTGACTTACTTTGACAAGTTCATCGACGATTTTCACTGCCAGTGATGCAGCTTGATCTGGAAAGAATCTGAAATGAAATAACTTAGATGCTGAAAACGGAATTTATTCAAACATAAAATGACAAGATAATCTGAATGCATTCTATGATAACCTATACATGCCGATTGCATTGACATGCAAAAAACGTGTTAAAAAGAGCAATTACAACAATAAGATTCTTATCACCCCCTAGCAAGTAGTATCTCTGAAAAGATAAAT
Organism: Plantago ovata; assembly: GCA_028274465.1. Classification (NCBI taxonomy): domain Eukaryota; kingdom Viridiplantae; phylum Streptophyta; class Magnoliopsida; order Lamiales; family Plantaginaceae; genus Plantago; species Plantago ovata. The sequence goes on from CM051457.1 coordinate 25,485,566, forward strand.
TTCCCTTGCTTATTGATAAAGGCTTCAACATCGAGCCTTGACACAACGATACATTGCTCAACCTAGAAAATACGCTGTCCACGTGGACAATATGATCGTATCGAGCAAGGGGATAGCTGTTAGCTGGACTAACAAAGGAATTACATCACAAATACACTCTCAATTTGCAAATTAGTATTGGTAAGGGGTGTTGCACCTGTGTTTAAATCGTCTTGCAGGGCTTCTTGGGGTTCTAGTTAATTTGCTGTATAACTATCCTATCCAAGTAGAAAGCATGAAGCCATATTTGCCATCACTAGAACATGGTTAAGAGTCTTAAGACTTAAGGTAAGGAGCTAGTAAAAGGTCAAAAGAAGCATATAAAGGCAACTTTTTGCAATAGTAGAGGACAACAGAAGAGAATCCAATCTATAAGAATTAAGAAAGTTCACCAGAATATACATACTAATACTAGTACAAGTCAAATATATGCAAACTACCAATAACAGACCAATAGCTAGTGCGGCGACCAGCTAATTGAAAAGCCACAAAAACAAGAAAAACAAATTGAAAATGAGGATAAAAATAAATAGAGATCTCTTAAGTGAATAGAGTTGAGGAAGAGCTTACTGATTGAGAAATTGGGAATGGCAAACAAGAGAATTCCATCCAAGAGAGGAGTAGAGATCAACATAGTTCTTGACGTGCTTATCCTGACTGGACATCCATGCGAAAATCACAACAATCCCTTCTTCTTTAACTTTTTTACCTTCCAGCGTTTCATTTCTTCCCCAATAATACCTTCCCCCAAAACCCCACATGGTGTTTGTTTCTATCGGAACAGCAGCAAAATCAATGGAGCTATTATTCTGGTAGCTGCAAAATCGGAAAGAGTAATGATGATGAAAGTATTGTGAAATTCTAGGTGACAAGTACTAAAATATGATAAAATCTGTTTATTACGAGTATTTTGTTTCGTCAATTCTCTGTTTTTCTTCACACATTTATAGGGTGGGTGGGGCCATGGTATGGTACATGCTTCTTCTTGCTTCAATCATATTTTGGATTAGTTTCTTTCCCACTACGGGATTATATTATATGACATCATTACCATATTATATTACGCAATAAGATAACTCACTAACTTTTTCCTGCTATCTACTTTGAAATTATGCGGTGTTTCGGTGATTTTCTTTTCCTTACTTCTCAAATCATTACTATAATATAATATGTCTGCCGGGTGTCATGGACTCAAGTATTAATACTCATCTCATCTATTATCTTATTTTTATTTTTTAAATTGTTTACGTATTCCTTTTTACCTGCTTTTTTATATTATTTATGTTTTTTTTTTTGACAAATTTATATCTCACAATTTTATTATCATTATTTGAATATGATATCTTTGGAAGAACTTTTTAAGGCCAAATGCATAGCCTAACTGAAAACTGGAAGTTTCAAACTTATATTTCGTTCATAACCTATAGTGCTAAACAAGGCCTAGACCGAGAACAATCGACAAACAAAATCCTTCACAAGGACATAGTTTAAAGACTGCAAAAATCGCTTTCATAAATAAAAATGCAGTCATTTGTTTTCACTCTAAGCAATGTGCTGACAAAGTACAAAAACATCAGACATTTAGAAGAATTTCATATAAATTTATAGAGTAAACAAATCCCTTACCTATTTTTTTCTAAAATAAATCACAGTCCTCAGCCGCCAATAGAACAAGAATAGATGCTAAAAAACAGATACTAGTTCTACAACAGATTCGGAAGCCATGAAAGGGAGAGGATATCCTATTGGCTGATCTCTTGCACAAGTTTCTCAAGAGCGTCAGTTGCGAGAGGAATGTACAAGCAGTCTTCTCCCTCCGAGTTTCTTCTCGTCTTGACCAACTCATGGTCTTTAAACTCTGTCAGATGAGCATTTAGTGTAATCTGGCTACTCACTAGAAACCGCTCCCGACAAATTGTGTATAAGCTGTTGAATGGCATCCCTGTAGGGAGAAAATAACCAAGGAGAAACAAAAGCTATTAAACAGTTGAAGTGTTATGTATGGAAAACCAAACTTATATGAAACCACTTGCCTTCTTCTTCAGGATGGGCTAGCTGATGATCAGCAAGAACTTTGAAAACATTCTGAGCATTTGGAGTCAAACTCTGCAAGACAATCGAGGCTGTTCTCACACTTTGGACGCTGCCACCATGAGCAAGAATCAACGGGTGAAACGTTCCTTCAACCTTGTAGGGTGCATAAGTGGGGACATGCAACCAGTACCAATTGAACTGTGTATGAACCATCTTCTTGTCCCATACTGGCATGAGACATGTTAATATTTCAGAAATGAAAGTGGCAATCTGGTATTTATTCCATACTGTATTATCTTTTATGAGACATCTCCTTGATCCTATTACTACAGTAGTTTAGGCTTTGTAAGAGCTCCTACAACAAGTAGGGCTGTTACTGGGCAAAACTCAAATTGTGGACCAAATTGTTGAATTTTCTCAAGGATGAACAAGAACATATCCAAAACAAAATTTCATATGGACTCACAGACATATCATAAAACTTTAATAGACTGTAGCACAATGTAAGAGTACTTACGAAGTGGTGCATTAACATGATCAATAGAAGCTACTATGCGGATATGGGAACAGGCTGCAATTCTCGCCAGAAGTTGTTGAGTCTCTGCATCGCGCAAACCAGGACCATCAATATTGTTAACAACGAGACACACAAAACAATCATCGCCTTCCAGATTTGGTCCATCTAGAAACAAAATAAGATCATCCATGGATCGAGTATTAAAGGGTTGCTGATTTTTAGGATGACCACCAGAGGAACTCTTTGAACGTCCTTTCAATTGATCCAGCAGAAGTTCAGCTAGTGTTATTGCAACCTGCAGAATCACAAGTATGATCCGTTAGGATTATGAGACAAAAACGTGTGAAAAGGGCCTAATGGTTTGGCAAACATTAAATATTGGGAACACCACCGAGTGTTAGACCACCATTCTCCTAGTCAGACACAAAATATTAGGAACAGTCACAACACCACCCACCTACCCAGCGCATTCTCCTAATTTTAAAACATCTGAAAGTTAGACCATATAATACATGTTCTTCTCTGATTGTAAAATCCATTCAATAAGTTTCACACTCCCACTTGGATCCACTCAATTTACACTGTATCAGATTTTACATAGGAATATATTCTTGGGCATACATTGATTACGACTACAAGGATAAAATTTGTAGCACGTAAGTAGGCAATATTGTTTGAACAGTAATACAGAGGTCAATAGTTTCACGGCCCTTCGCGGCAAAACATACTTTTGGGCTTGGAGCATCATTTGATAATAGTTTGCAGAACACTGAAGAGACAAATACTTAACTACAGTAGGACAGAACTACAAGATAGCTTCATTCAATAGTCATTTCTAACGGATGTAAATTATGACACCAGGTATCTATTTATGTAAATCACATGTAATATAACACTCAATATTCCCTATTAATGAGGTTTCTGTAATAATTCCAACTAGTGTCGGTGCCAGAAGCCACTTGATTATGTTGTATTATATGCTTCTAGGCCTGGAAGAGATGAAAGTATTAGATCTGACTTGATAAACTGGCAACATCTGAGAAAACACTTTGCCCAGTCAATCAATTAACATATTCCATGCTATAATAACAGCTCTTGCGTAGACCTCATGTCGGCTAGTCTAGCCAGCCATTTAACAAATAAACGAAGGTATTGTTCTACTGTAAACTTCCATGACATAGATATTGGCCTAGATAAAAGCTGGAAATAAATAGACAAAATGACAAATAATCATAGCCTGCAAATAGGATATTCCAAACAAGGCAATTTACCAACCCTTGATAGAGCTAAGCATTCAATTTACCGTTCCTACAGTTAAAACACCTCTTAAGTTAAAACACTCTAACTTTAAAAAGTAAAAACAAAAACAGAAGATGACATGTATTATATACTCGTAACTGACATCATAACTCATAAGTAGCCAAATGCACCACCTCCCAAACATAAGAAGCAAAATAGCAAAAGTCCTCTATTAACAACCACCTATAATTTACAGAACAGGTTTGTCTTCACTAGATGCAAACTTCATATTTATGCATGTTATTTAGTTTCACTTTCACCAAGATACTAATGATGTAAATAGTATACATTCTACAAAAGTTCAAAAGAAGATCAGAAGCTTCACGTTGATGTTATCTAAGTCATCAAAGATTTATTTCTTACCTGCTTAACGTTGATGTTTTGAAGATATCCATTGACCACGACAACAGAATAATCTGTCAGTGCACTTGAAGCAAAGTCCTCAATCAATGCTTTCTTCGACCCAAATCCATACATCAATAGCCCAAAACCACATCTTCACGTAAAAATATAGATAAGTCAAATTCCACATTTGTGTTTTCCTAGAAAGTATAAATAAAAGAATGGTCATGAATTTTTTCATCCCAAGCATTACAAGCAAAGCATTTTCCCAAGGTAATCCCAAAATATCTCAAAGCAAAAAAATGACCAGCTTTAATGCATGGGTCATGTAGTCCAATTATATGACATGCTCGCTTATACTAAATGAAACAATAAGTACCTTAATACAAAAGCCCATTCTGAGTATGAGTTCTTATAGCTGTTGACCAAAGTAGCAATTTCTTTCTCATGCTTTGGCACAATGTTAGTATATGCCTCTCTCAACTCCTGCAAATATATAACTGTCAACTAAAAACTTTCTAGCAATAATAAAAGAGTAGGGGGTGGGGATAAAAAAAGAACAGTAGCGAAACATTGATAAGAAAACCTGTTCATCTACAAGATTTATGTCAGCAAGTTTGCTTGAAGACCTTTTACGAGAACTGCCGCATTCTTTTGCTAAAAAATAGTTTCTTGAGAACCCAAACTCTTCCTCTTCAACGTCATTTGTCTCCATTCCAAAACACCTGTGAGATAACTGGTGAAGCAGAGGCGGTTTCAGAAACTTGTAGACTCACTCTTTTACTTCTGCAGATGAAACTATAACTCACATCAATTTTCAGTCAAATGAAAGTGAGCTGCTATATAAAGCTGAACTAAATCATACTGTATATTATTCAGCCACTTTTTCAACATTAGTTAATGACTCCCAAACTTACACTACCTTGCTGTTAGCCTGTTACAATACTTAACCATATCACCTAAATTTGTATGCTTGTATGGCAACATCTAGAGCTGTCAATTTAGGCTAATAGGTAGGTTTTAAATGGCCTAGGCTTACCTATTTACCTATTAATTTTGCAAAATACATAATTTCCTTGGTTGAAACTATTTTTTTCTCTCTTTTGGAATGAATAATGAGTGCCTGCTTTCAAAATTTTTATCTGTTATTGATATGGCACTGCATTAAAAGTGTGCATCAGTATAAAGTTGCTACATTGGAGAATCGTTCAGAAACAATTTTAGATATACAAGACAAAGCTCGTCATTTATTTGCTAAACGGATACCTCATGAGATATGAAACACCAGTTTATAGATAGCTCAGATTAAAGCATCTTAATGCTACCCCAAACTAATTTTCAACTAATTTTCTTTGTTACTCTCAAGCATATTTTAACAAACACGTGGCGTGCATCAAATTCAAAGCAATTTTTTCTGTTTCTAAACAGAAATTTCTGTCAAGCATATTAACAAGCACCTGGAGTGCATCAAATCTAGATGAAAAACACATTAAAATCCTAGAAAGAAACAGTAAAATAGAGAATACAGCACTAGTTTATGTGATTTGAGAGTAAGAGAAGAAGAAAGATGGGATTTTGAGCGTAATAGAAGAAGAAGCGTACCAGAAGAAGGCCGTATGTGTATGTCTGACTGAAGATTTATTTTCTTTCGTTTTGTTTAAGACTATTAGTAGGCGCCTAATTACCCAACAAATAAAACTATCTAATTAATTAAGTTGTTAATGTAACGGGAGAGAGAGAGAGAGAGAGACAAGAATGGTGAGAGGGTTTCTGCAGTTGAGTGTGTGAAGGACAGATGATCGACTAGTTTTAGACGATCGGAGATGAAGAAGAGACAACAACGTGTTAAATTACAGTTATGACCCTGATGGAAAACTTAACACCACTATTAACCTTTGTGTAATTTTAAAATAAATTTTGATGAAACATTAACACTAATTTTAAAATAAAACTTAACACCACTATTAACCCATTGTGACAGCTCTAGTAGCATCAAACACTACACCATGATGTGGGATCAATATAAAAACATCTGGATAGCTGATTTCCGGAAACAAAGAAGTCCAGGTACAATCATGATTGATTCAAGTCAATTTGCCTTTACATAATCATAACATGCAACTTTATTCTGCGATAAGCTACACCATTACTATCTTTATTTTCATATAGTAACAGGTTTAATGTAATGTAATCTTTGGTAGCTTAACAAAACCGAGAAGCACATGAAATAAATTTGAAGCTTGAATAGGAATCAACACCCCAGATGATTTTTGTTAACATTATTGTAAACAAAACCCCTTTTCTTTATCAGAAGTATGTCTACAAAAAGGCCTAATTAAGCTCCATACTTACCAACAAGAAATAGGATTTACCTGGGTAAGTTAGCGAGACCAGAGAAGTAACAGGATTGAGACAATTACTGCAAGTTAACGAATCCAAGCAACGACGGGTTAATGGTATTGATAAGGAGTCAGTTGAGAAATGGGGTAAAGATGTAAATTGGAGAAACAATATGCGAAATAGAGTAAAGAACAGACGTACCACCTTGTAAAGGTTGATCGATTGTTGCGGGTTGAAGGTGGAGGAGGAACCCTAGATTCACAATCTGCATCTGCAGAGCGCCAAGGGCAGAGAAAAGAGGCAGGAAAGGAAATGAATTGGCAAGCTTGGCTCGAACTCGAATAAATAACGAGCCGAACGAAAACAAGTAAAAAATAAGACTCGAGCTCGAGTTCGAGCCATAATTTTCATTCTCGAGCTCGGCTCGTTGGCTCGATCGAGCTCGAGCCTTAACGAGTCGAGCTCGAACCAAGCTCGTGAAATTAAAAAAAATTGAAAATTTTCAATTAAGATGTTAATATTAAAAACCAACTTAAAGGTCATGGGTGAAGTTTAAGAGACGAACTAGCATATGTAAAAATTTAAATTGAATAAATTTGTAGAAAATTCTATATATAAAATCAATCTAGTTTTTATTGAATCGTAGAGAATAAGAGAACACGGGAAGGATAATTTTACCTTCCAGTTACAGTAGTATGGTAGATAAGAAGGTGGTGCCGTGGAGACTGAAGGGATCGATCTACATATGGTGGTGGTTGCTATCTTTCGTAGTGGTGGGAGGAGTGGATGAGATTAGTTGAGATAGATTTGGTGTAGGATTTTTGTATTAGATAGGCTAGAATTATTATTGGGGTGGACTATTACGCTTGCAAAATTGTATTAATGGGTTTGATAATGTGCGGGCTATTCAGTATTGTGTTTGTTTAAATCGAGACTAACGAGTATTTAACGAGTCAAGCCGACCTCGGCTCGTTAACGAAACGAGTATAAAAGTAGGCTCGAACTCGAGCTTGGCTCGAAAACCTTATCGAGCCGAGTCGAGCCTTAGCAAGCCGAGCTGAATACTCGATAAGGCTCGGCTCACGTAACAACACTAGATGCAACTTGTGAGCGGGCTAGCAATGAGGCCAGTGTATTTCGGGAAGCATGTGGGTTTGAGGGTGGGTTTGAGCTCGGTGGGGTGGAGATTTCATTCCGTGGAGTGGTGGAAGCCAGTGATCGTGACTGATTGCGTTTCAATTTTGATGACTGCGACATGTTATTACTTTTTAGGGTTTTTGTGAATTCTCAATTACGACGGAACTTAATATATTAGTAGGGATGATCTACTATGGGCCAGACTTATACATTCTTGCCCATGTCATGTTTATAATATAGGGCGGCCATTTATTATAGGGCAAATTAATTTTGGTACCCCTGCTATTTTCCGCTATTACATATTAGTCCATCTATATTTTTTATTACGTAATCTTCCCCTGCTATATAAACGTAATTACAGATTAACCCACGACTTTGACTTTCGGCGCTCTAAGCCTTGGAAATGACCTTTTCGCCCTTGCCAGAATTTGTAATTCTGAATTATTCCAAACAACATGAAGTTTCATTTATTACACATTTACCCAAATATTTTAATGTTTACAATATTGACACAAAATATTTAAAAATTAACACACATAATTTAACTATAATTCAAAATAGTCCACAAAACTATTTGTAAACAAGCCCTTAGAATTATTATGAATAAAAAAAATGAGAAAACAATAAAACAAAATGAAAAAAGCTAAAAAATAAATTAATTAATTAATAAAAAAATCACAGCTGCTCCGATTTGCTGAGATCGGAGCAGCAATCGGAAAATCGGAGCAGCTATGCTCTGCTCCGATTCTCCGATCAAAGTCGGAGCAGAGTTCTGCTCCGATTTGCAGATCGGAGCAAAGTTGCTCCGATCTGCAAATCGGATCTGCTCCGATCTACAAATCGGAGCGGAGTAGAGCTCTGCTCCGATCTGCAAATCGGAGCGGAGTAGAGCTCTGCTCCGATCTTGAACGGAGCAGAGTGTCTGCTCCGATCTGCAGATCGGAGCAGAGCTGCTCCGATCTGCAAATCGGAGCGGAGCAGCTCTGCTCCGATCTTGAACGGAGCAGAGTGTCTGCTCCGATCTTGAACGGAGCAGAGTGTCTGCTCCGTTCAAGATCAGATCGGAGCTGCTCCGATCTGCAGCAGTGATCGGAGCAGAGTGTCTGCTCCGATTTGCAGATCGGAGTCTTCGATTTGCAAATGGAAAAAAGAAAGAGGAAAAGAGGAAAATAGAAAAAAGAAAAAAGATGTTGATGGTATAAAAAGGAAAAAGAAAAATAGAAAAAAGAAAAAAGAAAGAGGAAAAGACAAAAACAGTAATTTAGACATAAGGGCGTGTTTGGTTGGTAAGTTTTGAGGAGAGAGAGGGCGCCGGAGTCAATGCTGGACGGTGACTTGGGTTTATTTGTAATTTTCCGCGATAGATGGACTAGGATGAAAAGTAGCTGTTTAGTGGGGGTATCAAAAGTAATTATATCTTTATTATATGTTAATTTGATGTTTCAATTCTATTAATCCCAACATATTTATGGGTCCTATATTTATTTAATCTAGTTCGACTGAATTTTTTTTAACTGAATTGAATGTAAAATTTGAACTAAATTGAATTGAACTTAATTAATATGAATTGAAATTATTTGAATTATAAATTTTAACTAAGCAAGCCTAAACTAAATTGAATTTATCTGAACTGAATAGAACTTAATAAATCTGAACTAAACTGAATAAAACTTAATAAATTTGAACTGAATGCAAATAATGAGATGGTAATTCAGTGAAAGGTGAGAGGTTATATCTAAAGTGACAGGTGTGCTCACTCCACGCCTTAAGGAACACTGAAACAAACCGTCTCTACTTGGACAACACTGGAAATTGATGGCGTTGTTCTCAGGTAGAGCTCCAAAGGTGAGTGCTCATGTAGAACATGAGACGGGAATGGGGAGATGAGAGCCAAACGCTATGAGAATCTCCTAATATTCAAACAAGTCTAAGCATATATGTCCTGAAAACATGAAATTTTCAATTCTATTTTTCACAATATTGAATTTTCATACATTATTTATCAGCGTTGTTATTCCTTTTTTGTTAGTTTTTATCTGATCATATAAGAACAATATACGTTTGTTTGAACGTAAGTATTATTTTTCACCTACTTTTGAAGATTAAAATAGTGGGTTAATTTCACATATGTAGCTAAACTTTGCAACTATTATCACAAAGGTAGCTGAACTTTTATTTTATCATATAAGTTGCTATACTTTCTCATCATTATCACAAAACTTGTTATACTATTTTTCTTATCAAATAACCCTCTCTAATTGCTAGATTTGATCACATGACTTGCTTAGCTCGGAAAAACCGTGATTATTTATTACAAATGTATATGTGAATGTCTGTTTAATATTAAATTAATCTCAAATCATCTCGAAAAAGTTATAAAAAAGTTCAAATGTTATGTATAATGTTATAATACAAACAACTTGGGAATAATTCGAAGTCAAATATGTTCAGCTGGATAATTTTCATTGTCTATTCGTTCTTTATATCATTAGATTCTATTTTAATAAAACATTTTTAGATATAAATAAATATCAATAAATAAAATCGGGATCGAGATTGATGTATAAAATGACAATAATACTATGCTAGTTGTATTTAAATTATATTAATTTAATTTAGCAAGTCTCTCATGATAAAATTTAGCAAGTGGAGATGATTATTTGATAAGAAAATAAGTATAGATAGTTTTGTGATAGATTTTTTAAAAGTAGAACAAGTTATGTGATAAAATAAAAGTATAGCTATATGTGATATAAGTTGCAAAGTATAGTTATATATGTGAAATTAGACCTAAAATGGTCACCATATTTGAATTAAATTTATTTCACCTCAACCTAAAATTCTACTCCAATCGTAGTACTCACTGCCTAAAATTCGAATCAATCCTAAATATACTCAATTCTAATGGTATATTAGATAATTTGATTTAAAAAATAAATAGCATAAAGTTGATTTGGACTTGGACACATGCAGACGTCAAACGAGTTGAGATAAACATAGTAGCCTAATAGCTAAAGTCACTTTGTATATTTAGTAATATCGTACCACATTATAAAATAACACAAGTGAAGGTATTGTATATAATTGATTTGGGGGTCAGCTACATATAGGGTCAATATTTGGCACTATTTACGTATTAGTCTTGTGCACAAAAAACTTTCATTTCCATATCATATGTGTTTTTGCTGCATGATAGACTCTATACCCGTCGCTTTCATGGTCACGTGATTGACCACAACATGGTACTTCAAAGCTAATATGAACCACATATTATATTATGGGGATGTGTTTCTGTCCATTATCTTTTTACCTTGCCCATGCCATATCCCTCCAACTATGAATTGACTCAAAGTAAAATAATTTTTGTATAAGTCACCAACACATAATAGTACCCAACACTAGTATCATAGTACCAGTACCGGTACTCCTCATTTTATAGTATCTGATCACACATTTTATAGTACCAGTACCTGGTACTCCTCATTTTATAGTACCCGATCACACATTTTATAGTACCAGTATCCGGTACTCCTCTAATTCATAGTACCCCTTCCCACATTTTTTAGTACCAGTACCCGATACTGGTACTATCAGTATCCGGTCTCCTTTAATTCATAGTACACCGTCTCACATTTTATAGTACCAGTACCCGATACTGGTACTATAATAATAATAATAATAATAATAATAATAATAATAATAATAATAATAATAATAATAATAATAATAATTTTTTGACACGAATCTTCTAAGGTAATATATGAAATTAGACACAACCACACAAAATTCGGAGTAATTACGTATCAAAGACATCTTGAAACAATAATTATAAGCTCATTCTATATAAACTAATTATAATCATCCATAAGCTCCAAACTTGAACCTCTAAACCATTCGGTTGAATTGCTATTCTGGGTAGATGGTACATGCGACACAACTTCCAAATCCGGCAATCCTCAGCGGAATACAATTCGGGGCTCCAAATTGACTTGAAGATTACTGATCACGAAATTTTCCCCCAAAATCAATTTCCCCGGATAGTACTATACCAGTACTAGCTAGTGCTGATATCAATACTGGCCACGCGTACGGTACTTTAGATGAGGGTTACCGACGACAGGGGTACTGGAGGTTTGGTCGCCCGATGTCGATTAGGATGTATCGGATTATATTAGTTGATTTCGTCTTGTCGATATGCGAGTTTCTTGTTTTTTCTTTATTGACTTGGCTGCAGAATTTTCAAAATTGCAAGTGGTTCTTTTCGATCGGCGGTGACGGCCCTTCCATGGTTGTCGTCGTATTTAGGGGTTGGGAGGTTTAGATTTGGATTTTGCTAGCTGCAAATATTGTTTGATGTTTGAAAAGGAGATGATTTTATTACATTTTGTTTTTACCGACTACACATTTTTTACTGTGTATTTTTGGTCGTAAATGAAATCAAGAAAAGGCAAGAAAAAGCTTGGGGAAGCGTGCCAAGATGTGGTGACTCCAACAGGAATGAGTAAGCACGTGGTGATGAGGGGGAGGTAGGCATCCAAATGTTTTCAACTTGGGTCAAATTTGGTAGCATATAGTAAATAATGGATCAATTTGTTAAGTTTTTGTGCTACAGATCATCATGTGAAATGGTTTCCATTACAATATTAATTTGTAAACAACATATTTGATATCAACATATGAATGGTTGATTATAAGTTAATGGTAAGATTGGTATAAATGGTTGGTATTATGCTTGTTTTATTTTATTGAGCCATTCTAGAATTATATTATGCTTGTTTTATTTTATTGGGTGCATTCCAGATCGACGTATTATGCTTATTTTATTTTATTGGGTGTTTTTTATTCCACTGATGTCTATAAGTATTTTTCTTATTTATTTCACCTAACTCGCCACACTAACTTATTTGACTTATTTAAATTTAATTCCTCTATTAACTAGTTTTGATAATCTAATAACGCTAGATAATATGTTGAAGTGGTTGTAAATAGAAATTTTATTTGGAAGTTGCATAATTTTTTAATCACTTACTGCACTTAATATTATATACATTATAATTGATGTTTGTATACCACTATATGTTGCAGAAAACCCAATTCTGCTCTTTTCTGAAGAACCATGACTATACTAAAGTAAGTAAATAAGTGTAATGAGTATGCAAGATGACATATTGGCGTAACTACAAGCACAATGATATTGACTATAATATCTATGTCATAAAGAACATGGAGTACTTTAGGAATAATATTTATAATGGGTCTCTAAAGAAGAAGGTAACATGTTTTGTGACTGAAGAATTATTTATGCACCGAAATTCAAAATCGGAAGTAAATCTCTCTTAATCTCACATCTATATATTCAATATTTATCATTTTATCTCTGTCTTATTATATTTTTGGGATAATAACGTTCTAACTTTGTTATTTATCTTACTTTATTTATCATTGTTTAAGATTGATGTTTGTATAATATGTTGAAGTGGTTGTAAATAGAAATTTTATTTGGAAGTTGTATAATTTTTTAATCAAGTGGATTATTTATAATAATATTAGAGATTTGAATTTAGCATGTTTTATAAATCCTTATAACTGATATCCACAGATATATCATTTTTTGATTTTCATAATTTATTTTAAATTGAGGTTTGTATCCATGCACCAATATATGATGATGTGATCTTCAAACAACTCTAAGCATAGGTCCTATAAATTACATGAAATTTTAAATTTTATTTTTCAAAATTTTTCTTTCAATTCTTATATTATTTATCAACGTCGTTGTTTTTTTTTTAGTTTGTTTGATCATATAACAATAATACAAACTTGTTTTAACGTATAATTTATTTTTAACTGACTTTTAAAGTTAAAGTAGTCACTAGATTTGAATTAAATTTATTTCACTCCAAACTTAAATTCTACTCCAAACGTGGTACTCTCACTACCTAAAATTAGAAGGGATTATTGCTCCAACCCTAAATTATACGAAGTATCACTTGATTGATATAAGAACCACTATTTGGACCCAATGTTTTTTTGCTCTTCAACCTCATTCTTTACAATTCTATATAATTAACCCCTTTTCTTTCTATGTGACAATAAGGCGGTTACTAAGTACACTAAATATGAATTTTTATTAAAATCAAGACAATATAGTTTTGTGTGGAAATAAGCTTACTCACGAACCACAAACCTATGATGAGTGTGTAACTCGTGTAATTTGAAGGTGGAGATAATGTTGCACGTATCGAAAATCTAAAAGTTACAATTAATATTAAAGATTTATCTATTAAAAGAAAGATGAAATTCACCAGTATTTGTGTAATTGTTACAATTAAATAAACATTTCAAATTCTTGGCACATCAATACACAAGCCAAATTATGTACTACAAATATAAATGGTGTAGACTTTGGATGCTATAAATGGTGATTGTTTGTTAATTTTTTGTTGTTGTAGTGAATGTCATTATTTCTTTTCCCTTCACATTTTTGTTAGAATCATACGCGAAATAAGACAAATTTATTGCTATACAAGTTGTATGCAAATAACGAATACGATGAACCAGTTGTTGATGAGAGATCAAGTTGAGCTATTCATTAAGAGATTCTATGAATATATCATGAGACATGACAACTAACAAGAATCACATTAGCAGATTTTGAGATTTTGGAGGTTTGATTCAGAGGGAATGAAGAAGTTGAATTGTTTGGTTTTATAGATTTTTTTCATTTATTAGTTTTCTTCTTTTATTTGAAATCTTCATTCTCAAGTGATTTGGTTTTTCAAGTGTTTATTTTATTTTTAGAAATACATGAGTGTTTGTGCTTCATTTTTATGTTGATTGTTAAGTTTTTTATTAATCCCCCAAGTATAATCAGCCTAATTTTTGTAAGATATTTGTTCTGATGCAATTGTTTCACTTACCAAATTACTGCATTTTGAATTGTTATACATGTGGTAATTTCATTGCATTGGTGTTAAGGCATTCAGGTGTAGTAAATTGTATTGTTATGGATTTTCGTTTGCATATAATGTTGGAAAGTTGAAAAAATGTCTTCACTAATTGGGTTCATATTGAGATTGGATTTATCTATCATGAGGTACAACATGAATAATGTTAATGCAAAATGATTGTCTTCATTGAGAGTACAGTGTTTCCAATATGAATACATGATACACTTAAAAAAACTAACAATTCAACTCTGGATTTTCTGATATTTCACAATTTAACCTCAAACAACTCAACTGAAATTGAAATTATAACACAAACAATTTTCTATCTAAATGGAGGTCATTGGAGTTGGCACAAAATTTCGGTTGTGGTGCTCACAATGTAGTGTTGAAAATGGGAGGATGAAATTTGATAAATAAGAAATAAAATTTGTTAAAGAGTGTAAAAATATGTCGGGTCAAAGTAGATTTTAGATAAGAAGTTTTTGCCATAACGAAGAGATGAGAGAGTCATATCAAGTTAATATCATAGATTAATGATTTAAAATAAGTAAATATGTTAATTAGTATTATGTGATAGTTTAGAGAAATAACTTACTTTACCAAATTGTTTTGTGATAACATCTTGGGGTTGATTTTCAACAAATTATTTATCTAGAGGAAAAATACAAAGAACATAGGTGGTGTATGTATGTACTAAAGCAATACGGTCGATACTATCAGTTTTTTAAATTACTTATTTCTTATAAAATTTATTTTATTGTAATAAGAAGTGCAAAACATTAGATTAAACAATTAATTTCGTGTTAGAGGGGAATATTCATCAATAATATAAAATAAAAACTGAATTGTCATATGATGTAAGTATATATTAAGGAGATAAATTTGAAATCAGTTGATAATTGTCTGACAAAATTATTAAGCGGTTAAAAAAAAAAAATTGTTCGGCGAGATTACTCCAAACACAATTGTACATTAATTGAAAATTTTAAAATTCAAAGTACCACATCAATGAAAGGATATTTTAACTTGAAGATTCTTGACATTGTATACGTATTAAGGATAAAATCATAATTTATTGTATTTTCTAATTTTTGTAGGCTATATACTCATAGGATAAAAGATTTCAATTATATAATTATATCTCCTTCCGCCCCGATAATATTATATCCTTTGATTTTTTTTTCATATTTTAATAAATTTAAGAGAATAGAATTTTGTAATACAAGTGAGGTAAGTTGTGTATATGTAAATAATAAATAAAGAATGTGAGTGAGGTAATTTGTTTTTTATATATAAAGTTGAAGTCAACAATTGATAAAGTATGATAAAATTGATTGCAAATATGTTTGAATTATTATTTATATTTTTTTGAGCTTTCAATTTCTTATTCGTTTTGTAGATACCGATACCACAGGGAATCAAAATCATCAAGAATAAACGGTTGGGTGATTCATTCACCAAGATCACATTTTATGTTTCAATGCATGGCCGGGACATGAATTTTTGACAATATGATTGGGGACGGGAATGAGGAGAAGTCTATAGAGAGAGAATATTTTTAACGCTTTCCAAAGGCCGTCCCATCTTTGGAGATAAAGTTCTTGAGTAAAAAATAATAATTTTTTTTTTTGCAATTCCTCAGCTAAATATTTAGTTAGAGAAACAATAATTGTATTATTATAGAATCTTCGCGCTGATTGGGAATGGGATATGAGTTCGATTGGGAATGGTATATGAGTTCAACCGATAAAATAAAAGTTTGTAATTTTCTGTTTTTTATAACATTTTGTTATCACATTGACCGAGTAGTAAGAATAAAGTTTATTGTTTTCTTTTCTATTTCATCATTGTACATTTACATGATTATATTTGTGCATTTAAAGTCACTATACCCGTCGATGTATATACATTGTCGGGTTAATGAACTAGTACTACAAATAAAATTCAATATTCCAAACTAGTGTTCCTTTTTATTTGTGCGATAGATGCGATCGATATCTCACTCGCTATATATATTTTGCTACAACATATTATTGCACATCATAATGCTTTAGAGTGCTGCACAACAGTTGTACCATGTACCCCATATTTTGCGATATGTTATTGTTCAGCACCCTTTAGTATCACAGTACTGTACACCAACATGTTGTAGCAAACTCGAACCGTGTGTTACGTACCTCTCTACATGTTTGCATTCTCATCACTGATCATGACTTTCTTTGCTCTCCTTTGGAGAACAATCTTCCAAACACTGGAATCATCGGCTTCTTCTTGTTTTTCTTCTTAACTGAAGCCTTCTCATCTCTTTCGTCACCATTAACAAGCACTCTCGTCAGCATTGGAGAATCTGCGAACTTCACAGATCTTTTCCTCTCGTATCCATCATTGTTGATAGGTTCCAACTTGCTTGTGTTCTCAAACTTGATCTCCTCAATTTCTGGTTTCTCCAAAGAAAACTCGGATGTGTCTCGAACCGATTTCAAATGATGCAGCTCCTTCCTCGTCTGCTCCAGTTCTTGCCTCAAAAATGTTAAGTGTCGTGCCATGTTACTTCCTTCTTGTTTCGCTTTCTGCAGACTTTGCTTAGTCTCTTCAAGCTCAGCTGTAACTGCTTCAAACTTGTTGTGCTTCTCATTCAGCGTCTCCCCTGCCTTAGTTTGCATCTGCATGGTTAAAACTAGAGTTTTGACATGTCTTTCATCATACAAAAGGCTTACTCGAACTCAAAAGCCACCTAGAAAAAAAAAGGACTTTTTAGACATGTAATTAATGCACCTCTTTGAGTTTGTTAGCACATATTTCTCCAGCTAAGACTTTTTCACCGAACAACATTACTGCTTCCTTGACGGAGCGAAAGGGTTGTCGTGTATCGATCTCGACCCGCCCCCTGACCACCAAGCCTCCTTCTTCCCCTTGCATACTTGAAGATTTTAGAAGTACACGTTGTTGAATGTTACAGGATTAATTATTGGGAGGGCAACAAGAATATATATAGATAGACATAAATGTACGTACTGATGGTGACTTAGATAAGATTAGCTGAGGTAAGTTAATAAAAACTATGGGAGTTAGTTTAATTTCTTTGCGTCCACTTCACTAGACATATTTTGGTTGAACATCTTAATCTATCAGACTCAACCGCTGCCCATCTTATTAACGTACTAGAGTCGTCAAAACTTGTAAATTTGGTTTATCATCAGGTATATTATATGCAATGCAATGTCAACCTCGCGGCAATGAATAATGATTGAGCCCAGCATTACCAGAATGAGCTTCACCTTACAACCCAATTACCAATCAGCTCACATTTGATACGGACCTGCCTCCTCACGGTGGAGCCCAAGTTGTTATAGTCCACTTTCAATAAAAAACAAAGTAGAGAAATTCAATCACAAAAATAAATAATAAAAAGTGTTCTTATTGCCAAAATTTGTGAAATTTTACTGTTTATATTCTTCACATTTGTCATTTTGTTTTGAGAATGAATTCCAATTTGTCAATTGGCATAATGGATATTAGTTGAATTGTATTTAGTCTAAATCGACTAAACACTTGTGTTACGAATTACAAATTTCTATATATTGAATTCCTCATAATTCTTCTCTCCCGAACTTCTTCCCTTGTATGAATTTTATTACTTGATTTCATTTTGTTAGTCCATCCATTTCAAGGCCCTGATTAACATTTTCACCATAAATTTCTCACGTGCGTACGTATATCGGTGAATGATTTTTAAATAGAACATTCTTTGGTCGTAGCACTTTTATTCGCCATTGAATTATCAAACTGATGATACACCTACTTAACTGACTGAAAATATGAAATAAGATGTTAAACTTAATGAATTCAAAATTACGCATTACAAATCAACATGACAAATACTAAAGTCATCAAAGTCTAATAAAAGGTAAATATAAACAATTGTAGATGGACCGATGACCATAAAAATGTAAAATGTTTGTTATAGTACGAAAATGTTTGAATGTGTGACGAATCTAACGAGCCTCTCGAGTTGAGTCCAGCTCGACTAGTTAATAAAATAAGTATAAATCTAGGCTTAAACTCGTTTAAAGAACATTTAAAGAATAGGATGAGAAGCTTAAAGGAGGTAAGTATTGAATACGATTGGACGCAAATATACACAGTAATATGAAAACATGTGGGATCTCGATCCATTTAGGTTGAAGAGAATAAACCTGGCCGGCAAAACACGAGCCTCGGACCATCCACGCATGACGCATATATGCCAGTCAGTGCATTTACTTTACTTTATTTGAATCATCCATCCATCATCTCTGCTTTACCAAATCTTAAAGAGTTAAAAAAAGGATTGAAACAACACTGAATAATTAAGCCTTAAATCTTCACAAGCAAGTAAAACTCTGTTTACTGAAAACAATCAATCAATCAATCAACCAAAGACAAACCCCCAGAAACAACAACAAACGGAAGAAGAAGAAGAAGATCCGATACATTACAAGATCGACCGAAGATCTCCCAAGAAAATAGGCATAAACCTCACACCTGCAAGCATTTTTGGATTGGATTTGCACAAAGTCATTATGGTATGGAAGAGGAGCTGAGGATTTGGAGATGGCGAGAGGAGAGAGGTGTTCTTACAAGAGAACAACTCTCATAGTTTGTTCCATCAACATTGTCGTTGCTCTCTATGTTCTTCACTCTCTCTACATCTCTCTTTACATATACCCTATCGCTGATTCTGATAACAACAGTAACCAACTTAACTTGCTCTCCAGCTTTTTCCTGCCTACTATGTGTTTGTTTAATTGCCAACTCAATGTTTTGTTTCATTGTTACAGCATTTAGGTACACGCCCGAGCAGAGTGAGAAAATGCAAGAGTCGAATCGAATAAGAAGGTTATCCCAACCCAAGGAACTAATTAGAGTGGTGAGAATGAATGTGTGTCATTTGAGATGTTAGTTTGTTTCTTTAGCAGGATTTTGTGTTTTGTGAGTGTCTAATGCTGTGAATTGTGTGGGTGAAGGTGGAGGAATTCAAGAAAAAGTTCTTGAGGGAGGAGCAAGTGGTTGAATTGCCAAAGCACTTGAGGCAGAAGGTGATAGATGAGATCCTCGATAGGTTAAAAAGCTTGGGAACAACTGCCAATTCAACACAGCAACGAGGTCCGTAATGCCATTTCATTTTATTTGAAGTTTAGTTTTTGCAGTCTTGTTCTGTTCATTTACTGCAGTTGTTTCTCATAGTTTATAGTGCGGATTCTGTGTGCTAAGCACCTCCTCCACTGGTCATCCTAACCCATAAGTAGTTCTTTAAAATCCTCAATCTTATCATGAGAACAAATTATTACGGTTTGTAGCAATTATTTGGTATCCTTGAGTATCAAAGAACTGGTAAACCAGCCGGAGAGTATCCAATTGTTTGTTTATCTTACTCATACTTAATCTGGTATGTGCAAAACATAATATTTAGTTATTTACAGTTTGGCTATGTTGTTGTGCGCCGTGTGTCATCGATCTCTGAGAACTATTTTGTGTTCTCTTTCTCCGAAGCAAAATGAGTGCTACAAATGTAAAGCTTCCAAAGGGTGCACACCACATTAGCATCTTTTGAGCATGTATGAAGTCTCAGAATGCATTATCTATGGAGAGAGTTTATGCACCTTTATTTTGGGTGTCGTTTGTGTTCAGGGCCACCTCAGATTTATGACATTTTGGTGGGGGTGGGAAGTTATCATCCAGTTGCAAGAATCACTTACTGACCCTGAAACAACAGTGAAAAAGAAAATGAGAAAAGAAATCATGTACTGCCTTAGCTTAGTAAATGACACGTTAAAGTTATTTTAGCCTATGTAGATAATAAGAGAATCTCCAAGAGTATGCCCAGATCATGACATTATCTGTGTCAGAGATGGATGTGATGGATTTCAAAATATAGATTACGCCTGTTCAATAAAATAATCGCCTTCTTATGTGTAAATGAAGTAATGAACTAATCTTCAGAGGTTTTAGGTGCTAGAGAACACATATCCACAGACCACAGTCCTCTGTGGAGATTTATGGAATCTGTACAGTATCTATGAGCACTTGGGTATATTGTCTTCCACACAGGTAGCATCTTTCGTGAAATTGCAACATCATCACAGAAATTTAATCTCATGAGGCTATTCAGTGGTAGTTGTTGAGAAACAGAATGGTATGTTTTCGAGGAAAATGGTATTTGTAAAGAAGATGTGCTTGCGATTTTTTGTTCAATTTATTTTTTTATTTTTATTTTATTAATGGACAGTGTGTTCTTTAGATATAAAATGGTCTCGTAGGGGGGATTGCTTCTTTAGGTACACTATTCCTCCTCTTTCCCACTAATTAGTTCAAAATGGTTGGGATGATCAAGTCAGTAGGTCGGTGGAGAGTTCCACAATTCGAAGTTAAATGCTTAATGAATTTAATAGAATAGTTACAAATAGATTCTGGTTTTTGTAAGAGTTAAAGTAACATGTACAGTATTTAGAAAGCTGATAACAGATGATTCTTTGTCCAAAAATAATCGAATCATATCACAAATATTTGATAATAGCATATGAAATTTGGGATTATTGATCAACTTCGCAATGATTTATGTCCTGTTACATAATCTTCCTGCAATTTATAAAAACAAAAATCATCCTGATTTAGTTCTGAATGTTACGAAAATACCTGAAGAATTCTTATCTCCATTGAAGCTCGCACAAGTATTTCTGTTAACATTTGGATGAATAATTATACTTCTCAGATCAGTACATATCACCTAGCTCTCCAAAGATTGAACAGTTAACTATCAGAATGATGAATGACCATTAACGAGGCAAATTATCAGGGGTTTATACTCTGCAGTACTAATGGGTCGCTGTCTTGACAATCTCATGGGCGGGAAAACCTTGACAGATACGTTACCAAGTGCTCTGTGGCCAATTGCAGTTTTAAGTCAGAAATGGCAGTCCACATGTCATGAGGGTTGAATGCTAACACAATGAGACTAAACACAAGGGAAATTATTAAATTCCTGGGTTATTGGATAGAAAAAACAATGTGACTAAACACAAGGGAAATTATTAAACTCCTGGGTTATTGGATTGCAAAAAACCTATTGTTTGTCTGCTAATAATTCTGAAATTCAAATACCTAATAAAGTAAAGTATTACTGTATTTCTTATTCCTAAATCAGTCGAAATTATAGGGTCATAACAAATTTGAAGCAAAGTAGACCTGATATCTTCACAGTATTTAGTACGAGTATATATCATGGAGGCACTCAATATATTGTTTCAGTTTTACAATTTATATAGTTTATCCCAAATAAAATGGCTAGAGGTCTCAGCCTAAATCTAAGTTGCTCTAATACCCATTTGCCTAAATCTGAGAACACTCGGTGGAAAATATTTGCATACATCTTTGAACAATTCATTTGTCCTTTTGTTGTCAGTATCAGTTCCTGTATATATAATGTCTTCTACTTTCTGATACTTTCTGATGCTGTTTACAGAGGCAGTTGAAACCTGGCGGAAAGAAAAGTTGAAAGAAGCAACAAAGCTTGTCAATGGTGAAACTGTAAATTCAACCTTTTTGCCTGATGAAACTGGTACATACAGTCTTAGTATCACATATTGTTGGAGGAATGTTGATAGAATTACGTAGATCTCCTGATTAACATTTGGTGGAATCAAGAAAAAATATGTGCTATTATAATATTTTAGTTTATTTTCTATTATAGATACATAGAATTTCAACATTTGATGGTTTATATATTTTATCAGGATTTTTCTCTCACTGTATTTAGTGGTTTAGGTTCATTTGCTAGCCTATAAAAAGGCTAATAACCGTGGTTTATTAACATTATGATTGTTATTACTCAGTAGTCATTGATATTACAATCTTGGTTCTTGAATTTCTCTTAAGTCTGTAACTGTTTAATCTGGCATCGGAAGCCAGTTTGTTCTTTCACAATTCTGCTGCATTAATTCTTTCATTGTCCCATTGCTGTTTCATATTTATAACCACCCCCACCCCCACCCACCCTGCCGAAACACAAATAGAGAGACATGTATTCAAGCCAGGGGGACTGATGGAAATCAAGAAGAAACATTTGATATTATGAATACACTGAAGTATTTTGGGTTATGTTCTGTTATACTACTTGAATCAATAATATTGTTATATTTGTAGATTCATTATTGGTGGTTAAGATTTTATTCAGTTTCTACTTTAGCACTGATTGTTACTAACAATTAATATATTATTCTTGATATACAATGGAAACTCACTTTGGTTGCCTTTCAGATGCCCTTGTTGAAGTTCTGAGCACTAAATGGCCCGAATTAGCAGAAGATATTGGTCTGTGGATACCAGTTGAAGTCATTAATAAAGAGCATGATGACAAACCAGATGGTGAAGAGGAATTTGGTAAGGTTTCTTCTTTCAAAGTTTCAATAGTGATTACAAGACAGCAATATATATAGTAATTTGGTAATTCTTTTTATTCCCCTGCGAGCCAGATCTAGTAATTTGCCACATCATTAAATAAGTAATTTGCCTTTATACTGATTCTCCTACAGAGTTGATAAGAAAAACAATGCTCTAATGAGGCTGGAGAACTAGTCAAACTTTTTTTTTTTTTTTTGAAGAAACAAACAGTATCGAGTAAATTATGAATTCATTCACAAAGGTGGTTTGTGGAACTAGAATATAAATTTTGCTTGATAACCATGTGCATTTTTTCTTTGGGGGGCAAGCTGAGAAATATACTCATCAACTAATTTCTTCCACTTCTACATTAAGACACATTCTGTTTTCCAGACAGTGAGATATTACCTGGCAGACAGCTTCCACCTGAATGCCGTGCTGAACTTCATACCGACTATGATGGTGCAGCTGTGAAATGGGGCCTTACCAACCCAAAAGAGTCGGCATATGATTGTTGCATGTCATGTTTAGATCAAGCTAAGCGAGCCAAACCTGGTGATATGAAATGCAATGTATGGGTTTATTGCCCATCCGAGACTGGGTGCCACTCTCCAGATATATATGAACACAAGAATCAGGAATGCTGGCTGAAATACGTAATTCTCTCTCTTGGTCACATGAAGTTTATTTCTGTGTTTTCCCTTTTTATTCTTTTTGGTTATAATGCAACAGAAACTAGTCTGATCATACCAATTCTGTTAAAAACACCTGATGCTGCTGTAATGCTGTATGATTTGAAACTTGTTTCCGAATCTTCCCATGTTATTCTGATGCTCAGAATTTCTCCATGTAAAAAAAAAAAAAAACCCTTTTAAAAAGTTACAATTTCTTTTTTCTTCCTATTATGGAAAGAAAGTGCAAGGTTTTTGAGAAAACAAGGATACTTTGCAATAACAAAGGTGGAAGAAGATCTGGTGCAAGTTGCATCTACGAAAAGAGGTTTTTATGGTATCAGGAAATTGCTGATTAAACGTTGCTTTTGATTTTTGCAGGCAGAAAATCCTAAAGTGACTTTTAAGGATATGTACTCTGAAAAATATCGAGCTGCTCATCCGAATGCACCACTCATTGTTCCGTGGGTATCTGGTGTTGTCAGTGTGTGAGTTATACATAGAAACAAAATTGTCAGCGCAACTGAAAGATATGGAAGAGAGTCTTGAAGTTTGCCTCATGAGATTTACATACGTCTGAAATTTTTAATGAGGTTGGAATGTGGCGTTCTTCTCCTTTTCGTGGAAGCAGTGATACCCTTTATGTTAGTTCTGACTTGATTCTTTTTGTACAAGGCGATAAGTTCATAACACCAAGGTGGTGTTGTCTAATTGAGAAGCCATACGACATGGTTGTGGTTCTGTTAAAGGTCAGGACATGGGAAAAGAAATCCTTTTGCCGATGAATGTAACATTAGATGTTCTTTCACAGTAAGTGACTTGAGCAGTAATTTTACACGACTATGATTGTTATATATAAACGTTGTATTGTATCCATATCGTGAAATCTTAATGTATTGGATCTCTGAACCTTAACTCATGTCCTGCATGTCCTTTCCTTTTTCTTCCAAGATTAAAAAAAACAAAGTAGGAATGTTGAGTTCCGTCACATTTTTACTTACTAGGAGCAGTCCACCTTCCTTTTTGCAACTTTTTGCGTCAGAATCCTATACTGATCTGGGCGCCACTTTTTTTTGTTCTTTTTTAAATATATTTATTGTTATTGTTATTATTTTGACATAAGTTTTTTACTAACCTTGATATGGAATGATTTAAAAGTTTGTACTAATCCCAGCTGAAAAAAGGTCTGTACTACCCTTGTTAAATATATTTTGGGAGTAAGAAAATATCAATAAGACAATAATAAAACGTGTTTTGGAGTCGGAAAAAAAAAGTGGCGCCCAATTCAAAGTGCCAGAATCCTATTCTGTCGCTGATATTTGGACGCCAGAATCCTATAGCCACTTTTTCCATTTTTATTTTTTATACATATATTTATTGTTACGTGGTTTGCTTTTTTAGTTTAATCATTGTTGTATTCTTGTTTAATTTTTCTCCAATTTGTTTGTTAAAGGGCCATTATATAAATTTTGAAAAAACAAAAAACAAAAAAAGAAAAAGGAAAAAAAAAAAGTGGCTCCCAAATCTAGGCGCCAGTATCCTATTCTAGCGCCCAGATAGTATGATACTGGCTCCCAGATTTGGGCGCCACCCTTTTCACCTTTTTTTAAAAAATATATATATATTTATTGTTATGTGGTTTGCTTGTTTAGTTTAATCATTTTTGTATTTTAGTTTAATTGTTTCTTAATTGATTTATGTACGTGGTCATTATATGTTGAAATAGTTTATTTTCTTTTCAAGTTGTTTGTTTAAATGAAATTGATTATGTATTTTTAAAGTATTTTTAGGTTTTATATTAAATAAAAATTATTTGGGTCAATTTGATATTTTCAAAATTTTAAGAACTTTTTGCAATATGATAAAAAGTTGCAAAAATTTGAACGGGGCTTAACATTTCTGTATATCTGTATAGAAAAACAAAAGTTTTGGCATTAAAATTTAAAAGTCTTTCCTAAAGTAATTATTTTTGGCCTAACAAAAAAAAAAGTAATAAACGGCAAATATTACAACTACTCATACATTACATTTATACAACATCATCATATACCACCTTATATCTCCACACCTAAACCGAGGGATTGAACTCTGCATCTCACCCTTCACCAAAATAAGAATGAGCAGATAGTTTATCATAAAGAATGAAGAAAAAGAAAGAAGAAGAGGAATTTGCTAAAAGGACCATTGTTTATAATTATTATACTTTTGACCCCGAATTATTGTAGCTACATGGTTGGAGTAGTTTTATAATTTATACTCCGTGTAAATTAGTATCTCTTAGGTCTCGTTTAGAGGACGTCTTTCAGGAGATTAGCTCTTTTTGTAAAATTGGCCAAGAAAAAAAAGAGCTAGTCTCCTACACGTTTATTATTAAGCTTACAAACAAAGTGGTATGAGTTTACTGTACCAAATTGTGTACCGATTCTTGTAACTCCGCTGAGATTGTGACATCTGTCTCGAATGATGAGTCCGTTTGTTTGCTTTAATTGTATTTCTTTTTCGGTAACTACTAATATATCATAAATTCTTTAAATTAGATGACAAAAAATCTCCCTTCTCTAAAACACCATAGTTCAGATTCAAATCTACAAAGTTCGAATTAGATGACAAAAAAAAAATCTCCCTTCTAACGGTACTTCATTCTTGGAAAATAGATTGAACTTATGGGACCAAAAATGCATATACGGTTTCGTATAATCTGATGTATTTCGCGTTTAAAGGACTAAAAATGCAAAAACAAAAAAAAAAAGTAGGGACCAAATTCAGAGGGACTACTAATTACGGAACAAAAAATGCGATCTAATGTAGAATACGAAACAATACACCAAAATACGACAGTACAAGAATTGCACCCAAATAAAAACAATACACCCAAGGAAAGATACAATGAAACCCACAACCCCACAATTGACTCAACCCGATTGAGAATTATGGACGGAGTAAATCTTAACCACCTTATTCATCTAGTATATCTTCCGAGACGGAAAGCCAAGAATTCAAAGCTGAGCTAAACAATGAAAACAAAAATGCCACTAATCCAAAAACAATCAAACATAAAGTGGAGTACCAGCAATTACCAAAAATGCCACTAATCCACTTTATATATGTTATTGATCATGTCACCAAGCTAAACAATACAGCTGCTATGTTTCAGCAAAAATACACATAGCAGAAAAATAAGATTGTAGGCAATTCTAACAGTACTTCATTCTTGGGAAGTGGATTACATAGTCAAACATGCTAATAATTTCAGGAGCTCAACATAGACCAATCAATAACAGTAATAATGTATTATATGAAAACCTTCAAGCTAATTATTAAAGCTAATTAATTAAAACATTTACTTGATATATCGGAAAAGAAAAAGAAAAAAAGATGTCATGAGCAATCAAATTTCAAAAGTTTTTCAAGGTCTGATCGATGAACCGTTCAAGGGAACTAAATGATCAATTATCTCCAGTGAAGCAACAAACGCAGTTAAAGCATATATTTCATTCCAATAATTGCCATATTTACTTTAGTTGCTTTGGGTTGTCAGTGCACCAGCAGGAACCGGTGTGACTAGACTCTCGACATAGATGTGAGCGCAAACATTCCCTACTTCACCCCACTCTGAACGTCGGCATACTTGAGTTTTTGGATCATAAATCATTAAACCGTGTTCATGGTAAAACAGCATCCCTCCGTCTTTTGCTAGGCAGAATGGAGTGTATTCCACAAAAGATGTTGTAATTGTGTTTAGTAGATGCCATGATTCTTTCACCCCGTAGCTCTTCATAATCCAAACTTCAGTTTCTCGACGACACTTGTGAGGGGATCCCCACTTGCGAGTATATGAAAGATATCCATCCAGAATTCCTATAGATATGAGTTCTGCTGATTCTAATTCATGTCCACAATTCGGTGGTTGCTGTACCAATCCAAACACCTCCTTCTCTAAATCAAAAGAATAAATATTCGTTATCCTAAAGGACCAGTCTGATTCCAGCAAATGTAGGTTCCCATTCAAAAACTTCATGTGAGAGTAACTAAAAGCCGTCGTGTTGCCAAAATTCTTGACTACTTTCCAGGAATTAGTCCTTGAACTATATAATAAGGCTACCACAGTACGACGACAACCAAATGAACACGTAATTACCGACAAAACCTTGTAATCATCGTTAGACTCATTAAAACCAAATCCTGCTATGATCTTGATGGTGGTGGTGGGGCTGTTAGTACTTATTTGGGTGTTTAGTAGTGGAACTAGATCAGGCAACATGTAGGAACTTTTAGTTGCAGGATTCCAAATAAATAACTGTTTACCTTTTCGGATACAACAGAGCCCATTACAGCTACCAACAAGATTAACATAGGCCTGCGACTGATCATTGGTATAACCATTGTTTATGATTGTGAAGTCATCAAAACAGATAGATGTCGCACAGGACGACTGCACCAGACTGCTGTTTTGTTTTCTTTCAACGTGGCCAATCGGACGATGATTAAAAGATGCAATAACGACGCCGCTATTTTTCGAAGAATTCTTGAGGTGAGACTTGATGAAATATTTGTCTTCGGAGATTAATAAACACCACGATTTACAAACGCACCTGAATTTCAATAGAGATTTCACCGGGAGTCTAGGTAGTATTTCTTCTGCAACGATGTCTGGAGAGATCACCATGTTTGGATTTCTGATCGAGTTTTAATTTGGAGCTACAAGAGAAGAAGATAACAGTGATTTGATCACTAGGTGGTGGTGGTGGTTATGGTGGTGAATTCTGAGGCGTTGGTGGTGACCTTGAAAGGTGTCCGTTAGGTTTTGATGTATGCTATGTTTGGGTGTTCGTTAATATTGGTGTATAGGGGTTGATCTCGCTGGTATTGGATTTGTTAATTAAAATTTTTAACCGTTAAAAAAAAAGTGATTTTTCTTCGAATATGTTGAGCGCTAATGTTAGAATTAGCTAGAGTTGATTTTGTTCAATACAAGATGTCACCAGAATGTACTATGAGACGTGTCTTAACTCTTAATAATCCTAGCCGAGACGATCTTCTTGGGTAATATATAAAAGGAAAAGTTTTAATTAAAAGTTCACATATTAAAATTCCATCGTTGACGATCTTCTAGCTAGCTCTTTTATAAGTAATTTTTTGCATATATGTTTATGGGCCATGGTTGTGTGGCAAAAATAATTTGCACAAATTATGTTTTATCGAACTTGAATGAGTTTAAAATTACAATGTCTATTCTAAACCCCAGCCTTCAAATTGGTGGACTTTGAATCAAAAAATTCTCAAGTCAGAGAAACTTCAATTCGAGCGCTTCATTTTATCTCAAATTAAATCTCGAACTTAAGGACTTTTGGGATGAATAACGACGAATTTCTTCAACGATTATGAGCTCTACAAAGAACGTTGTAGTATCTGTTTTGAGTTCTAGTGGATTTGGTCCCAATCGTATTAATTTAGAGTAATCACATGTCTTTACGAACTTTTCTAATTAATTAACGGCTTTTGATTTTTTTTCTTGAATCAATTAAATGATGTTTTTTTTACTTGAATTTGGTAAAGAACTCCAACAACTTTAATGGAACTTGAACTTCTTCAAGACTTCTGGATGATGATCTTCCTTCTGGAGTTTGATCTTCCAATATATATTTCTAAAGTCTGCTTAGCTTGGTTTTCATTCAAACGGTGCATTGAGCTTTATTTTAATGAAGAACTTTATGTACTTCAGTCATTTGGATTTTGATCTTCCCAGTAATATCTTTTCAAGTGCGCGCATTGGCTTTCTCTTGGACCGAACAGTTATTTTCTTGGGCCAATTGTATTTACACCCAAACCTTTGTGGGATTTAGAATTTCCACCCAAACCTATTTAAAGTCTAAATTCTCCCCCAAACCTTTTGAAAAAGTTATAATTTGTCCCAAATTAGTTATAAAATAATAAAAAGTAAAATTTCTTTTATGAAAAATCATTATGAACGACCAATATTAAATATAAATTTTTTAACAAAAATATTAAATAATTTTAGAAAATGGAAAAATAACATGAATTTCAATAATATATAAAAATTAAATTAAAATATATATGTAGAAGAATGAGAATAATAAAATGAAAATTTATATAAACAATAGAAATATTTAATAGAAATAAATACATGTTTTCAAATAGAAATAAACTCAAACTATGCAGAATATTTTTATATAAAATAAAACATTATTTTTATTTTTGTTGTTTTGATTTTCATTTTGTTTATCAACAAATTTACTTGATTTATTGTTGTGTTTTTGTTTTATATGTTGTATTGGAATCTAAGTTTCTTTTTCACAATTTTAAACATCACAATTTTAATTTTGATATTCATTGAGATTTATGTTGCTTTTTTATTTTCTAAAAAAATATAGTAATTTGTTTATTTAGTTTTCAAATTTAATTAATATTGAATGAGATGTGTGCCTAATGATTTTATTTGGATTTTTTATGAAAAAAATTATACTTTTCACTATTCTTTAACTAATTTGGGGCAAATTATAACTTTTTTAAAAGGTTTTGGGGGAGTTGGTTTGGGTGGAAAAGAAAATTGACCCTATTTTCTTCAACTTCTGATGAATTCCTCGAATGATTTCTTGAACTTTCAAAGCCCAACTACTTATACTTTTACGAGGGAATCGTTTCCAAATTTGAGAGGGATGTCCATTCGTATATTATTTATTTTTAATTTGAAATCATATGTATTATTTCTAAAATTTCATGATCTTAGTTTCTTTATAATTTCCTTCTACATTCATGTGACATATTTGAATTTAATTAATTTATATATTAGAAAATAATTTAACAACTTTATTTTAGAATTTAACTTTGTAAAATTTACAAAATCATAGAAAATTGTATTTTCCTTCTAATATACTCCCTCCAATTTTTCTTAGTTGTCTTTTTATATTATTTTTAAAAAAAATTATAATTTTAAATATTAAATTTTATTAAACAAATTTTATTTGTTTCAGTGGCATCATTTATGAACGGAAATTGAGTCACGTAATAGTTTTTCCATAAGGGCTTATCAATCTTATTTGGTTAAAAGCTTCATAATTTTTAATTTTTTTAACGGGAAATATTGTTTTCCTACACCTTATTCATTAACACCTAAACCACCTTATATCTCCGTCAGGGATAGAATCATATACTGTTTCACAACTCTAACTCCCTCTCACTATACCACTTTATAACTCCTAAATTATTTTTAAAATGTGTGATTGAAATTGAGTGACATAATTATATGACGAAGAAATTAGGGATGTATATATGACGAAGAAATTAAAGTCATTTTGAATTCATGATATATTTATAAGACAAAGTCTACGAGTTCTTCGGTTCAACAAGCTTAATTAATGGAGCTGTTAGCTCTAGCCTCTATGTATGAGAGTCCTGTATTGTGCAGTGAGGTGGATTGGATATGCAATTTCAGAACAATTATTTAGTCAAACAAAATGCCAAGCTACTGGCCAACAATTGGTTAATGGAAAATACCGACCACCCATAAAATAATATAAAAGGCATAATTTTAGGCCAGAACCAGATTAGAAAAAAACAAGGACATGAAAATAAAATAGTGAACTTAGACGCCACTACTTCAGTTCGGTAAATCCAATGCATGTTCTATAAAGAGAAAAGGAAACATATATTTAATTTGAATTATATTTATATGATGAAAGTTTTTTGTTTTTTTTTTATTTTTTTTTTATTTTCTTTTTAAGAAAGATAGTTTTTCATTCCAAGTATGCCAAATAGGCCCATCGTCTCAAATATAAAATGAACATAAAGACAATCTGAACAAACTTTCCAAACTCTATGCTATTCTAGGGAAATCGAAACACTGTCAACAAGTTGCATCCAGTTTCTTCACTACCCAGCAGCGCCCCAACACACGTCTAACCACTTCACGCAGTAGTATATTTCATTCTTGCATTTTTTCCTGAAAAATACGCCTATTCCTTTCTTGTCATACTGCATATACGAACTCAGTTACCAACACTTTCCACATCCTATTTTTTTGACTTTTTCCTTTCACTTGTAGGCATATCTCGTTGAGGGTATCTTGCCAGTTACCTCTACAACACTGTCGACCAGCCCACTGCAGCAAAGCAGTCCATGCTTTCTTAATTTCAACACAACCAAAGAAGAGATGGTCATGTGTTTCATCCTCACGCTTGCAGAATATACACAAAGGATCAATATTTACCTGGAACCTACGTATTCTATCCTTTGTTGCAAGCCTTTTCCATACTGCCAACCACATACAGAATCGAGCCCGGGGAGTAGCTATGTTATTTAGTATCAAATCTTTCCACTCGAGTACTTTTTGAGTATTAGGCCGTATAATTTGATACCCAACAGCTTTATTGAACGTTGTCGTTCTCTGCATATCTTGCCAAGCCACAGAGTGTTGCACTACTTCCCTGCATTTAAGGACCTTCTTGAAGAAAAAAGATGCCTGAGAAGGTATAAGCATCTCCATAACCTGGTGCCCTTTAATATAGTACTCATGGAGCCATTTAATCCATAATTTATCCTCTTTCATGTGAATAGCCCATAAGAGTTTCACAAAGGACAGTTTATTCCAACTTGGCAAATGAATCAGTCCCAAGCCCCCTTCTGATTTCGTTCTGCAAATAGCATCCCAGGATACTAATACTCTTCTACTATCACCCGCTTGGCCAGTCCACAAAAACTTTCGACACAAACCTTCAACCATTGTCATAACTTTCTTTGGGAAGAAAAATACCTGACACCAATAATGTTGTATAGAGTACAACACACTTTGGATTAATTGCACTCGTCCCCCATAGCTAAGCATCTTTGCAGTCCAATGATTAATCTTTTTTAACATTTTTTCCATTAACGGTTGGTATTGAGCAATAGACAGTTTTTTTGCATTCAAAGGGATCCCAGGTATTTAAATGGAATCCTCCCTTCTTGTAGGTGACTATAAGCAATAATACTCTCCTTTACTTCATCTTTCACCCCCGCAAAATAGATCTCACTTTTATTTCTATTCGCAATCAAACCAGAGGTAGAACTAAGTTTTTCAAAAGCCTCAAGTAAAGCAGTCACATATGAAAGCGGTACCTTTACTAAAATATAGTAGGTCATCAAGAAATATTAGGTGCACAATTCTCAGCTTGTCACATTTTGGATGGTACTTGAACTCACGTACAGAATGTAGAGACTTCAGAATACGATTCAAATACTCCACATTGAGAACGAACAAAAATGGTGACATGGGGTCACCCTGTCTGATACCCTTCCCACCCGGAAAAAGGATCAGTCAACTTACCGTTCAACTTAATCTGGTAAGATACATTAGTTAGGCAAGTTACAATCCAGTTCACAAAGATAGCAGGAAACCCCAACGCCCTCAATAATTGATCAACAAAACTCCATTGAACCGAATCGTAAGCCTTTTGCAAGTCCATCTTAATCATACACCGTGCCGACATTTGTTTCCTTCCATAGCCCCTTATAATTTCTTGAGCCAACAAAGTATTATCAAGTATTATCTTGAGCCCCTTATATGATACGATGAAAGTTAGTATCTCTTATAATTAAAAAAAATTCTTACTATTTTTCTACCAATTAAGTTAATAATGTATCATTACAAAAATGAATAAATAACATAAGTAGTATAAAGTGGGAAGTAACTTCTCTTTGGTCAGACAACTAACTTGAGCATGTTCTCTTTATAGTAAAATACAAAACTCTCAAAACTTCAATCCAAAATTAAACACATAGAATCTAAAAATAACAACGATTGAGAGTATAATGATTTTAGTTATTCTACTCAATGATTTGAGAGGTATAATAGAGACTATAAAAAATTAATAAAATAATAAAGTGTCAAAGTTTTCTAGATGGATAATAAGTACATTCGATTTTGTGTACCACACATCAGTAAACGTTTAATTAGAGTCCATTTGTTAAGTCTCATGATTTATATATCTGCGGGCCCACCGCCACCAATAATAGTGGTAAAGAAACCAAAATACAAGGATCATACAAACACAAGGTAACCAAAATACAAGGATCATATATTCATATACTAGACATTTTCATTTTCTCACTCACTGGTAGTTGAGCAAATTCAGTTCACCATCTCTATCTCTGTAAACGTAACACAGGTGAGTTCTTTCTCAACCATCATTTGTTTCATCTCAAAGTTCTATAAGAAATGTTATAATATTCATTAATATTTTGCTGTTTTAATTGCTGGAGTTTATGAATTAGGGGTTTGAATTTGATTGATGCCTTTTAGAGTATTCAGTATTCAATCCATATCGGATTCATGTTAGCAAGGCAAGCCTATTGTAGAATGTTTCATATTACCAACTGTACTCTGTTATTATCAGCTACTTGATGAACAGAATTATCTTGGAATTTTGCAAGATTGTGACACAAATGTTCGTCTTTGCAGATTCCGTACGGTGGATTTGCGTTATTGTACGATCCTGCGAATTCTTGGTCTTTCACTTGTTAGGTGGCAGATTATGAACATCATGAGTTCAACAGAAGATAAGTCCAAGTGGAATGTTTTTGAAGCTGTCAAGGCCATAACAGGATCGCCTGAAGCTCTTATGTTGGAGATCAATTCTGCCATAACCGCGCTTGAGTATGCCCGTGCTGCTGCTCTTTTACAATCTCCAAATGTACACCCTTCTGTTTCAAAGATTAGGGGAATTAGGAATCAAAATACAACCTTGACATCTCAATAAAGACGCGCATTGCTCTTGTCAGGCGATTTCCCATGTAGGTTCTAGCATCTCCAAGCATCCTGGCAGGGGATTTGAGATTTTTCAGAGGGTAATTTCTCACAAGAAACTCTGTTTATCTGTCGTTGTTAAATTCAACAACAGATATGAATGTCCACCTTCACTAATGTGATGCCAATATTTGTTTTGTACATCATTTTCCCAATGTATACAATAAGAAACCTTTGCATTTTGTTATGAAACTTGCAAGCTACTCTGGCTTTTGGTCTTGTTGAGCAATTTGTGGACTTGGAATTATTTGGTTGTGTAAACTTGTTCAAGGAAGAATGTATAATATGGATAGCTGAATACATCTAGTCGCTATTGAAACATATAGAAGAACCATAATATAAGCGTGCCAAGGGAATGAAATAACACTTCTCGATAGTAAATGTGTTGGCCGAAACAGAAGGTCTGCAATCGATTAGCTGGGGATGTAACACTTCTCGACTCTAAGATTTGATCTAGCTAGTTGTATAACTTCAATATATCACAGACATAAAATAACTCAGCGGTACATCAGCATCTTCATTTCACGTGTATCACAAGGCACGGATAAATGGTGGAGGTAGCAATTTGCTACTTGGACGGTGAAAAGTGTAGTCAAACACAACTTCCAACAGAATATAATTAGACACAACATCATTTTCACAAAATGTGCCCAAATTAGGTGAGATATCCCCCCCCCCCCCTTTTTAACCATTATTTAGTTCTTCTTTTTCAGTTATAAGCTAAGTACCTGGTACAGCAGTCAGCAGTATTAGCAAGACCTTACTAGCAGCCAGATCATGAAATGAAGTTTGGGAGCCAAAAAATTAGATATATAGGACTATACCAAAAGTTCCACAGAGAAGGGGACATGGGACACCCCCACAATTCCCCTTCGGTTCCGTCACTGCACTGTATCATACTTTACAACTATAGCAAAACAATGGACAAAGGAAATAAACTCGCCATTAAAGCCATAAATCATCTTGTTTAGGGAACAAAATATGGATACTTAACTTGGTGGTGTCAAGTATTGTGTCATCTTGTAAACTTTTATCTCTCCCTTTTTATCTTTGCCTTCACCTCAAAGGCAGGAATGCTAGAAAAATGGGATAGGATAAGAGGCTACTATCAAAGGAGGAAAAAGACTTGTAATCACACATGACACAACACAAGCAAGCAAACATATACTTCTACCATTAGTAGTACTACCATATATATGTGTATCTGTGTTTGAGTGGTATGTCTTCATATTCAAACTATCTTAAGTACAAATCTCACCCACCTTTAGCAGAAGTAGTTTTTCATGATGAGTGTCTTCTACCAAGAAGAACCATCAAACCCGCCCAGGAAGTGCAAATACCTTGCTGCTTCAACCATCAAGCAGGCATTGTCAAACTGTCATTCTTCTCGACGGAAACAGTCTCTCTCAAGCCCCGAATCAGAAGAACCAGTTGACAATTTTGACGAAGAAGAGGAAGTAACTAGCCTAATCTCTCAAATATTATATCTCATCCCAGGAATATATAGTCTACTGTGCCATACAAATCAATTTTTTAACTCTGGCTTATATATTTTTCACACAGGTATTTGTTTCAGCAGTCATTAGTAAATACATGGAGTCCAGAAGCAGAAGAAAGCATACCACTGGAACAGACAGTTTCTCATGCCCATGGGCTCTATCTTCATCGGCATGGGAATTAGTTGTCCCTCCCAAAGATCACAGCAAGAATGGAGAAGATAAAGATGATTTCTTCTCTGTTAATAGCCAGCTATCTCGATGTTCTAGTGCTATAAGCTACGATGCTTTCGTATCTGTGAAGACAAGGTTTTCCAGATGCTCAAGCTTAAACAAGATTGATTTTCAAGATCTCAGCAAACGATCCATATTTCTGGAGTTCTGTCATTGTGATGGCTGGCCTTTTGGCCTCAGCCGTAAGGTCTTGCTACCTCCTCTACCCAAGTCCCCACCGGATTCTTGGTCATGGAGTAAAAGTGGAAGAATGAAACAGATCCACCACTGATGTTCAAATATTGGAAAACTTCTGAACATTTATTTTCATTTTTTTTAAAAACATACTGTAATGGAATAACAACCATAATACATGATTTTTTATCAAGAATAGATATGCACCTCAACTATCATTACTCTTATTAAAGGCAAAAGGAGCAGGAAGCTGGTTAAAACAACATACTCAGATACTAACTTCCAAATGAATTCTCATTATTAATCTGCAATGCTTACTTTCTACTAACAGCAACAAACCAATAACATTGCCTCACCCACATGAGATAACCAGTTTCAGTCTGGCACATAACTAGAAACTTCTATCTACTCATTCTGCCTATTCAATACGTGAAAAGAAAACAAGTGTCTGTCTTAATGATAAACAGCAAAACAAATCAGCATACTAAAACCTGAAGAAATTGCATCAAGGATAAACAATAACTGGTTTTCCTCAACGAATCAAACCGCTGTAAAATTGCAGAGCTGGAATTTATATGGGGAAGCAAACAATTAATTGCATCAGATCTGCTCCATTAAGTTTTCTGTTGCTTTATTTTTCTAAGAGCAGTAACAGTTTGAGCATAAAAGAAATAACATAAGAACCAGAAACTTCCTTGGATGAAGTTTGTCTCAACATTGCTCAATTCAAGCAAACATGAAAAGGAATCATTTCTGTGACTCCAAGTCTAAGCTCTACTCTCAATATAAGAACCAGATATTCCAGATGTCCCAAGAACAGTGACCTGCAGTACATATTATAAAGGAAGAGCTTTAATAATGTATGAAACAGAAGTGAACACATAAAAGGCAGCAAAGGAGTCCAGTTTTTTCTTTTTTTCTTTCTATCAACTCTCAAGGAAGTAGAGGCAGCATTACTTGGAACTCAAATTGATCAGATTCAGCAACAAATTTTTCACTTCTAATAGACAACTTATCAAAGAAAAATAAATCAATGGATTTCAAGAAATCTTATGACTGACTTTCATTGGCCCACAATTACTAACCAAGATATATTATTAGCAGATGCTCCACCAGTGCCAAATGAAATTAGAGCCCTGTAACTAATTCACTCAGGCAATCAAAAGATATGAAAATTTGTTTAGACAGTTTATTATCCCTTTTGTTCAAATAATAAGGCTGGGTCTCAATTTCTTTTGGTGTTCATTCAAGCATACTGATTTTCACAATTCTTATAGCTCAGCTGTAGCACTCTCTATGATAACACCCATATACGCATATTTTTAAGTTCCTCTTCTGAACAAAGCATCATAGCGGATTTAAATCATGTTGCAAAAGGAATTACCTTCCCCCACTCAGCCCCGAGACCACTGCACCTCATTTTCAAGTATATCATCTTTGTCCCCAATTCTGTCTCTACTTTCTTCTTCAAATAGCTCTCTTCTGGTCCAAAGGCAGCCAAATATGTTGCATATCTCTCAAAGATTGTCCGCATAGCACTCACATGTTCTTCGGATAAGGGCTTCACATTCTGCAAAACGAAAATACAAAAATAATTATGATCACATGGTGGCCAATAATATCTAGAAAGGGAACTTATAATCCCATTATGAACAAATTACCTCTCCACTCATACCAACTGAGTCATCCATTTCCATTTTCAGTGACATCAAGATCCCCGTGAATTCCTCCACTGCCTCTGCAGCTCGGAACACATTTTTCAGGATTTCCTGAGCTTCCTTATCATCAGTATTCTTGGCCAAAGCCTTTTTTACATCATTAACAACTGAGCCTGGAAGATCATCCCAGTTTATCGCTATTAAGTCCTTGAAAGCACGTTGAATCTCTGGGTCTTTTATGTCAGGGATGTGTGCAGCGCCATCACTGAAAAAACGTGTGCCACCCAGGCGCATTGTGAATGGATTCCGGCAATCTACATGTTTATGTTAATTGTGAGCAGAAATGAAGATTGACAAGGGTATCAATCTAATAAAGTTTTTCAGACAAGGCTCCTAAAGCATATAAGAGACCTTATAAATCATAGCAGTCAACAGATTATTGTTCCCCTATGAATTATGAAGTCACTGCTAAGTGTATAGCTTGGAACTTATCAAGGTATATCATTGACAATAAGCAATAGGATACTAACAATAACAATAGTAATATTAATAAGGTACCTGACTGACCATGTCTCTTTTTATATAATAAACAATAAATATTAGTATATCACATTCCAGGAATTGAACCCTAAACCTCCCCATACATAGCCTCATTCAGCTCTCAAAAGGTAACCTAAATTTTCAAAAACAATGGTAATTTTCAAAAATTGAACAAAAACTTGACGAGATCGAAACAAACATGTATACCTTTGCTCGGCGAGGTGGCAGGAAAGGAAGGGGAAGAGAAGTGGATGTGACGGATGTGGTTGCTGACGGCGGCGCCGGTGGCTGGAGAGAAAGCATGAGATCTTCGATAAATCGAACGACAGAGGGATCGAACTAGCATCACTTTCTCCATTTTCGTTTTGTTCCTAATTTCACTGATTCGTCTCTGCACGAAGGTGGTGGATTCTTGACTCGTGTGTTTGATTTTGATACTTCTATTAAATCGAGTAATCTTCTCATCTCCTTTTGCTTGGGTAAAATGCAAAAAAGGGCATGTATTTTGTAACATTTGTAAATGAGCCCACATATCTTCTATTTTATCTATCTATCTTCTATATAATATATATTTAATCTATCTATCCTCTATGGAGTATATAATAATATATATAAAAGCAGAATTCACATTCTAAAAATATCACCCAATCAGAATGCTCAATTCAAATTTATGTTGACGTGTAAATTTCTCATTTAAATTGGAGTAAATTTATTTTAAAATTCACTTGGAAAACATTGACTAAAAATAGAATAAAATTAAAATTCAACTAAGCATATGCTAAAAAATAATTAATCTAAATAAAGATATAATTTACAAAGCGTATTCTTGAAAATAAACGTGGTGAAAGTATAATCTCCCCAAAATCAACTAAGCATATGCAAAAAAAAGTAATTTAAATCAAAATACTACTAAGCGTATTCCTGAAAATAAACGCGGTAAAAATATAATCTCCCCAAGCGACTTATGCTGGGTAATACCATTTCAAGTTCGACTAGGAAAACAATGTAAACTTTATTACATGTTTAACTAAATTTCCTAAATAAAATAATGAAATTAATTTTGTGCAATTTTTATAAAAGTTAGTGCTTTTTTTTTTTTTTAATAAAAAAGGTTAAATTTAAACACATTAGAAAGTGTACCTTTTATGCAATATTCAGAAAGTTTTCTTCCTTTCTTGTCAATTGTTTTAGTGCTTAAAATTAAAAATGTATAATTTCAGTACCTCATCCACACAGAAAATCAGAAGGAAAGGAAATAGAGTTCATGGAGAAAACGCCTAAACGGAAGTTCTAATCTTATCGCCGCCGCGACTCTGGCTCTTGTTGTGTTGAATTCTCCGGTGTGTAAAACTTTTTATTTATTTATTTTGTTTAGGACAGAATGCAAATCTATTGGTTGACTGGAGTGCTACATTTTGCAGAAAGTGACTGAGCGAAAACTGAATGCTGACAGGCAGATATTGGATTTGGCGTGGAGAATCCAATGGAAAATTCGACTCATGATTTTCGAACTCTTCAATGGCGTTTTTAGTAAGTATCTTTTCGTCGCATAATTGTTCTCTCTTTGTCGTCTACTACTATACTAGTATAGTCTATAGATCAGCTTTTTAGGGCAGAGTTATGTGTGTCTTTGAATGATGGGATTTGCATTCCTTTGTGGATTTGTTTGATTGTTTGTTTGCTAAACACTGAGCTGCTTTACATGTTCCTTTCCGTTAATGGAATTACTGTTAGGTCATTTCGAGTTATTCCCGCGAATCCCTGCTTGATTAGGGATGAGCTAATTTGTATGCAATGTGCATAGCACTATGCCATGCTCCATTGTAATATATCCCATTTCGGATCCTCTCCATCTCACACTAACCAATATGAAGCCTTTATGCTTGAAGCAATTTTGAAGTATTATACAATTATACAAGCACATAGCCTTTAGGCTTGAAAGTGAGCAAAAATTGGGAATACATAAATGTCACAAGTAAACTATCATTGAGAAAACATATAAATGGATGAAGGAAATGGAAGAGAATCTATCTATAAGTATAAGGTGTGCATGGGAGCATCTTAGAATGTGAAGTTAAGAATACTTGATTAGATTACAGGAGCATAGCCTTGGAAAATTCAAGCCCCTGTAAGTTATTTTTCTTCCCCGGTCGAATTGGCAAAAAGTTGATCCAAAGCTTGCACTCTCTGGCTTCTGCTCATTTAACAATCTTTGACCCATGATCTACCAGAAAAAGCAAAGAAACTTGATTACATTAGTTGCCAATGAACCAAACCTCTGCTATGATACTCCAAACATTCAACTCTCCTTCTCAATGGGGTGGCGCAACCATATCTTTGTTCACAAAAGAAAAAACTGAAGCCATGAAGTCCACAGAAGTTGCCAGTTTAGGTGAGTTTAGTTTTTTTTTTCTGCCCAAGCCAGAGGAGGTCATCAAATTGCCCACTGGTGTGAGCGCTTAGAGGACCAGGGTGGTTTTTATAGTAAGCGCACATCTCTTTTGCCTAAGAAAGCTACATATGCTGAATCCTCGAAAGGCAGATGTGGTGTTAACCAAGGCCCTGCAAAGCCTATCTCCATACAAGATAATTTGGTACGATTTAATGTTACTGCCAATCCAAGCAATGATTTATGCATGTTGGCTAATGACAACTACTATTCGTGGTCTGGAGTGAATCATTAAAGGATTCTGGAGATGTTATTGGGTCATGTTAAGACCAAACCTAGCCTTCCTGAAAAGGTTGGGTCCAACGTGTGGATGCAACAGACAAGGCTGTCATGGAGTCTGATGTTAGTGGCTATGGAGAAAATTATGAGAACTTGGATATGGATGATAAAACTTTTTTTCACTACTCACTAATGTAGACAATCAACTACCTCGGCATAAACATGTTGAAACTATGCTGAAGCTTGATTATTAGTATACTTAAATGATAAAGCTACAATTCTAGGGTTAAATTCAGGCTCTCAGAATATGCTCCATGGCCTCCACCATCAGATTCCATGACATCCTTGCCTTTTGCATCCTCCCGATGGACCTTAAATTTTTCAAAAGGCTCTGTTTGGTCTTAACATGACACAACAAAATTTCCAGAGCTTTTTGCGATCAACTCCAGACCAAGAAGATTTGTTGCCATTTGAGAACATGCACAGATTACCATTTGGATTCACAGCATTAAACCTTACCGAACCACCTTGTACGGATGCAGGCGTTCCAGGGCCTTGGTTGGTGCCACCTCTGACTTCTGAGGATTCACCATTTGTGGCCTTCTCTAGCAGGAGAAATGCACGCTTTCTAGAAAAGTCAACCAGATCCTCTAAACGCTCACAACGCTCAGCATTTTGATGGCCTTCTCTGGATTGGGCAGCAGAAAAGGTTATGTGACAGTACCTCAAAGCAAACTCACCTGAATTGGCAACTCCATTGGGCTTCATGATTTCAGCTATTTTTTTTTTTTTTTTTTGTGAAGAAGAGATGGTTGATGGTTGCCCGACTGAGAAATAGAGCCGAGTGGAGTGGCCTCTTATACAAGAAGTTTGATTCATTTCCTTCTTTACCAACCCCATTTCAGGCACTCAATATGGCATATTGATTTTCAACCACTGGTTCTGATATACCACTTATTTACCCATTTGGATTATGAAAAAATTTCTTACCAAAATAAAAAAATAGGCTTCTTGTAATGACTCACCTGACTTCCCACATTCAAATGTGTTGATTCTCATTTTATGCGGCTATGGCAGAGGCACACATTTCAAAATGTGATCACTGAGCTATATTATGTTATGGGGGGTACTTTGAAATGATAGTTAAAATCCCCACCCCAAAATGACACTTCATTTTTATCAAAAGAATAAATGACAAATCCATTGGAATACTATATTCTGCAGAAAAGTGACGTACTCCAAGAGGAGGCTGTGGGTGGTGGCGGTGGTCTGGCTGGACGCAAGATGTTTGGTGGATACTCAGCAGGCAGAGAGTGGATTTTGCATGAGAGAATCCAAAAGACAAATTTGCTACTCATCCTTAGACAACCCTACAACGAATTTCCTTGTACGACTCGTGGTTTTCTGTCATGTGGTTTTTTTTTGTAAGTATCTTTTACTATTAGGTTGTTGTGTGAATGAGTTGTTATCTTTCAATTGAAGAACCCTTTATATATGTGCCTTTAGAGTGTCAATGCTATGACCTGTTGGCTTGAAAGTGAGCAAAATCGGGAATACACAGATCAGATCTTATTAATTTAATAAATCAAACAAACTACCATAAAGAAACAAGATAAATGAAAGAAAAGCTGTGTATAAGGTATGCACGGGAGTATATCTCAGACTGTGAAGTTATGAAGACGTTAATTAGTTTATAGGAGTATAGGCTTGGAAACTTTGAGGCCCTGTAGGTTCGTTTTTGTTCCCATTGAATTGACCGAAAGTTAATCTAAAGCTTCAATATAATTCTATACACACTGCCGCCTTTAACAAGCCTTGACCCATAACATATAAAGAAACTCGGCACTTCAGTGAAACTATAATTTCTGTGGCTAGACGTTCTGTTTTTGCTGAATGTACTATAGTATGACTATGACACTGGTTGGAGAGGGGTCTGGAAGCTCTATGTGTAAAATGCTTAAGAATGAAACTAGCTCATGGTGTTTCTTGATGTCACTAAATAGCATGTCCCGGGGGAGGGGGGGGGGGCTCTAACAGGGTTCCTGAACGGAGTTACTTTCCTTGCATGCAGAAACCAAGGCCAAAGGTCCTCTATTATTATTATGAGCGAGATATATTTGCTAGCTGTTTGTCTTACTGCATAATGTCTTTGAGACTAACTAGGAGTGTAGAATTCAACAACGTGTTTGTTGATTTAGGTAGTTGAAATGATTGAATGGTTTATGGAGATATATTTGAAAGTGATTCAAGAAAAAATTGCTCTTAAGATTTTTTTGGATAACCCTCTATCTGAAAGATAGGACCTGTGTTCTTTGCAGATTTCTTTCAAAATCATGTCACTAAATTAATCACATGAGCCTTCTTTAGTTCATCAAAATCTCTGCATTGATGCTTTCTAGTTTCCTCAAGAAACAATTCATTTTTCTCGTTGTACTATCATAAACTTGCCAGAAACAGCAAAGCAAATTGATTACATTAGTTGTCAATGAACCATACTTCTGCTACAAAATGCTACCAAATTCACCTCTCTTTCTCAACTCTCAACCGGGCAACCATATCTTTGTTCATGAAAGAAAAAAGCTGAAAACCATGAGCCCGCACAAGCCAGAGGAGGTCATCAAAATGCCCAACGCTGTGAGCGCTTAGAGGATCTGAGTGGCTTTTATAGTAAACACGCCTTTCTTCTGCAAAGGAAAGCCATAGATGCTGAATCCTCAAAAGCCAAAGGTGGTGTCAACCATGGCCCTCTAAAGCCTATGTCCATACAAGATGACTTTATAGTTGGTACAGTTTAACGCTACTGCCTATCCAAGCAATGATTTATGCATGTGCTGATGAAAACAATTCTTCCTGGTCTGGAGTGGATTGTGGACAGATTTTGGAAATGTTATTGGGTCATGTTAAGACAAAGCCTGGCCTTCCTAAAAACGTTGGGATTGAACGTGAGGATGCAAAAGACAAGTCTGTCATGAATTCTGATGTTAGAGGCTATGGAGAAAATTATGAGAACTTGGATTTAACTTGCAAAAGACGAAAGCTTATTATCATTGAAGTATTATGATTAACTTAAGCGGATTTATGTTGAAGATCAATTTAATACAACACACTATCTTGAATTTACTTTTTCACAAATTCTCTGAATTAGTAACTAAATAAGATCTTTTATCATTTAGAAGTTGTTGCTTGATTATCTTCTTCTTCTTCTTCTTTTCTTCTTCTTTTTTTTTTTTTTTTTTTTTTTTTTTTTTTGTACTTTTGAATTCTCATGCTTGTCAAAAAATCTGAAATGCATATAGGACTGAAATGTTTTCATAGCCATTGAGATTACGATGTCAGGAAGGTCTGACATTTACATCTGTTTTTCTGAGGATATTGGTCAAGTTTTGAATCTTCATACGTTTTCCTTTACATCATCCTCTATCATTTATATTTACTTTCACTGTCCGTTATTCTTGCTTGTGTGTGTTGCTTGCTGGCTCCAGCCTTGAAGAT
Organism: Plantago ovata; assembly: GCA_028274465.1. Classification (NCBI taxonomy): domain Eukaryota; kingdom Viridiplantae; phylum Streptophyta; class Magnoliopsida; order Lamiales; family Plantaginaceae; genus Plantago; species Plantago ovata. Next base: position 25,530,376 of record CM051457.1, read on the forward strand.
ATGAAACTCTTTTGTTGTTTCCCCCCTTTCTTTTAACACTTTGAACTGCTTGGATTTTTTTTTGATATTATTACATGTGCATCAGCCATAGATTAATTTCTGAGGGCTCTTGTGATGCCATTTGTGAATAAATTTGATGAATACGAACTTAATTATCCTAGTCGAGCATTGTTGTAATAATAAATGTTTTGATGCAATATTGTGCAACTAATAAATGTTCCTAGCAGCGCTAAATACAATGAATGATTTAATAAACATCTAAACGAGGAGAAAGATTATAAGCAGAAATATTCCCCAAAAAAAAAAAGACAAAAAAGAAAATCAAAATAAACACAAGATACGGATTATAAAAGATCTTCATGATAGATTGTTGTAGACAATCAACTATCTCTGGCATAATCTGGTTGAAACAATACTGAAGCTCAATTATTACTAGTATAAATAAATGATATTAAGCTACAGTTTTAGGGTAAAATCCAAGCTCTCAGAATTTGCTCCATGGCCTCCAACATCAGATTCCATGACATCCTTGCCTTTTGCATCCTTCTGTTGGACCCCGACTTTTTCAAGAAGGTTAAGTTCAGTCTTAACATGGGCGCAACAACATTTTCAGAATCTTTTCACGATCAACACCAGACAAAGAAGATTTGTTGCCATTAGAGAACATGCACAGATTAATATTTGGATTCACAGCATTAAACCTTACCGAACCACCTTGTACGGATGCAGGCATTCCAGGGCCTTGGTTGGTGCCACCTCTGACTTCTGAAGATTCACCATTTGTGGCTTTCTCTAGCAGGAGAAAAGCACGCTTTCTAGAAAAGTCAACCGGAGCCTCTAAACGCTCAGAACGGTGGGTATTTTGATGGCGTTCTCTGGATTGGGCAGAAGAAAAGGTTATGTGACAGTATCTACAAGCAAACTCACCTGAATTGGCAACTCCATTGGGCTTCATGATTTCAGCTATTTCTTTTTTGTGAAGAAGAGATGGTTGATGGTTGTTGCCCGGTTGAGAAATGGAGCTGAGTGGAGTGGCGTTTTATAGAAGTTTTGTTCATTGCCACCAAACGTAATCAATTTTCTTTGCCTTTAGTGATAATATGATGTGGAACATGAATTACTTTCCTCTTTCACCATCACCATAAAGGGCATGCAATCTGGCGTTTTGATTTTCAACCACTGCGATGATTAATTGTGATATACCAACCCATACAGTTATTTGCCTTGCTATATAGTATGGAAATATGCATAAATGTTTATTTAAGTAATAATTTACTGAATATATTCACACATTAAAGAAACACCAACCCCCAAATCTGGTGCTTAACCACACTCTGCACTGCTTGTGAGGCATGGCAGTATCCATCTAAGCAATGTTACTTCTTATTTAAGTCACACTTGGCTTTACAGTTCCCGTCTGATTGTACATTAACTGTGGAAAATATAATAATTAGGCTTCTTAAATGCAGAGAATGCAACATCAGAAAGTATGGGTGGAAAGGGGAAAGGAAGTATCAGTAGGCATGCTAAGTATAAGATAGATGTATGATGAGAGGAGAGTTTCCTAAAGTGCGCTGAAGAGATCTGGCTATCCGAAATTTGTTGTGCGATAGAACACAGTTAACAGTTTGTCATATTTTTACTATTGTGTGGAAGATTGGCCTTTTAAGACAGACTAACAAAGTATGGCGTCCAACTTGTTAATTGCACACGAGACCCTGAATCGACTACTTGCTGAACATTCTTACTCCAGGAACTCTTCTATGGTAAATGTGCCCTTTGTAGTGCAAATGAACCTGAATCACCTGTGTTTTGAATGTCCAACCACAAGAGCTACTTGGAGCAAGATACGTAAGTGGTTTAGCTATAGAAGAGTTCCTGGAAGCTGGGAATAAGGAAAGCATATATTGTTGTGAACAGGGTAAAGGAGAAAAATAAAGGTTAGATATAAGAGTACTGAAAGCAGCACTAGCAGAGAGTTTATACTCAATCTGGAAAGCATTGACTGAAATGTTGTTATCACAGGTGACGGTGTATGAATCATGAATACAAATACATTCTCTAAGATATCAACTCCTGTTATTGAGTTTATTAATACAAATTGTGAATAAAACACCGATAGAAAAGGCTCTGACTAGAAAAACATGAAAACAATCCGTGCATGCTAGCTGATCATGGCACCTGTTTATTTTTTTTAGTTGCATAACAATATGTTGTTTGTTTTTCCCACAGAAATGATCAATCTATTAATTCAGCTAGGGTGATTGAGCTGTGGTCCTGTGGATGAAATGAGACAGACATGGGTCCATAGATATGAAAAGGGGCAAAACAGATGCATGAGAGAAAAAGAACTGCATTGTAAGTTTGGCTGGATGGCATCTCCTGGATGGTTAGTAGACTTTGGTGAGTGTTGGTTCCAAGTGGGAGATATAATTCATGTTGTTGCAGATGAAAGAAATATTACATGCTCTTAAGATTGCAGATGAAATCTTTGTGTCTTAGGCAAAAATTAAAAGCCATAGGTACTTGGCGAAAATGCATTTGATGTCATGTGAGTTGTGATCATCCTGGTGTGTCCCAGAAACCACAGGTATATGGCTCTTCATTTCCTAGTGAGATCTTTATTTTGGTTACTGAAAAAGTTGAGTTACATGTCTGGAGTTGCAAAAGATGAATTATTTGTGTATTAAGGCATGTTTTGCTTCCAGAAGTAGAAACATAGTGATATAAGTGAAAGCTGACATGAAGGGAGATTTTGAAGTGTATATGTGTCTTTAAAGTGTCGAAGTGAGATGCTGCTGCATAATGAAAAGCGACAAAGATAGCAAGTATACTTATATTGAAAATGCCCTAAAAGGTAGAAAGAAACTGCTACTGAACTGATTTTTTTTTTGGCGTTTGAATCATATAGGTACGAAGTCTTATATCCTCTGTTTTGGCTAGCTATACTTCATCTCTTTGTGAGACTTCTGTAGATGCTAGTACCTAGGGTGTACTTAGGCATTGTGTTTTGTGTAATAGTCACAGTAAAACAGCAGTATATACCTTTCTGCCAGTTTGGAATAAAAGTTTCTTTCTTCCCAAAATAAAAAGTAGGCTCCTTGTAAAAACTCACCAGATTACCCATGGAATGAAAATGCAGTTTATACTACACATTTTGTTTTGTAATTCTCATGTTATGCGGCTACAGGGGCACACAGAACAAAATCTGATTACTGAGCTATTAAGTGTGTTCTTGAACAGGTATACAAGGGTGGTTTTACATTTTTGTAAATTGGAAACTAATCAGGTGTTTATTTCCAGAAATGGTAGTTGTGTGCTTGTGTTGTGTGTTTGGAAAATTATATAGACTCCTTTTTTTTTTTGGTTATTGTTGAAAATATTAGATATGTATTCCAGTTCCAAACATAGATTCTGTGCCAGTCTAGTATTTCCTGTGTACAATATTCAGCTCCCCATATCATGATCAGTATATTTCTATTTTCTATAATTTGGGTTTTACTTTTTAGTTTTTACCATGGATACCAATAATGCTGGATCAATCCGTGTGCTTTTGTTGATAGTTAAAGATTACAAGAGGCAAATTTCTGTGGTATTGCGTTTGCATTATCCCTCACATCTTACCATTGGGTGCTCCAGAAAATGAGAAGACACTGCTAACTACCATTTCTCTGTGGTTTTACAGGTATATGCCTTTTACCCTGTTTCGGACAATAACAATTCAAATGATGGGGTAGAGTTTCAAATGCACTCTAGGATAAAACTGCGTCCGAGTTACAAACCTGTGGACAGAAAAGCCTTATCATCAATCACAAAGCAAGTGGTTCACATTGAGTTACCTAGCAACTATATCATCAAGAACCACCTTCCAGGATCACCTCATCTGCAAAATGTCAGAGCCAAATAGTGATCTTGATTTTGAGTGTCTCCCATATGTCAAGGTATACAAATCTGGCCATGTCGAACGACTCATGTACACCGACTCACTTCCTGCCGGAACTGATCCTAAAACTGGTGTTTCATCCAAAGATGTTCCAAACATTATCCCAGAAACTGAAGTTTATGTCAGAATATACCTACCTGAGCTTAAAACCACCAACAAAAAGCTCCCTCTAGTCATATACTTCCATGGAGGAGCATTCATTTTGTGCACCCCCTCCACAACTCATTATCACAATTACCTCAATGCCCTCGTGTCCGAAGCTCAAGTCATTGCAGTTTCCGTACATTACCGCAGGGTCCCCGAGCATCCTCTGCCTACGGCATATGAAGATTCTTGGGCTGCGCTCCAGTGGGTCGCTTCTCATGCAAACGCCAATGGGCCTGAGCCACTGTTGAATCAACACGCCGACTTCCGTCGTGTGTTTCTGTCAGGTGATAGTGCTGGTGCCAATATTGTTCACAATCTGGCAATGGCAGCAGGGACTTGTGAACCTGAGCTGAACTTTGAAATCCAGGGAGTTGCATTGGTTGACCCATATTTTTGGGGTTTGGATTCGATCGGGTCGGAAAGTCAGGACCCGGAGGGAAAGGCCTACGTGGATAAACTGTGGCCGTTTCTGTGTCCATCGTGCCCAAGCTATGATGATCCGTGGATCAACCCGGTGGCACCGGGTGCCCCAAGCTTGGCAGGGTTGGCCTGTCACAGTGTGTTGATTTGTGTTGCGGAAAAGGATATATTGAAGGATAGAGGGTCGAATTACTTTCAGGTTTTGGCCCGGAGCGGGTGGCTGGGTGTGGTTGAGATCCATGAATCAGAAGGTTCGGGTCATTGTTTTCACTTTGCTGAATCAGATGGAGACAAGGCAAAAGAACGGATGGCGAAAATGGTTAATTTCTTCAATAGGGACGTTTTTCGAATCTTTTAGTGGTGGTGTTGGGTGTTTTGAACGCAATAGATACTCGAATTATCCTTTTTGCGGATTGGGAATTTGGCGATTTGTTGTTCATCTTGTATTGTTGATGTTTTATCTATCCAATTTCATTGGAGTATTACATTTCCATACACTTGAAAGATTAAGTTAATCAAATATTTCATATGGTATCCAAACATGTGGGGATGATGCTTACAATCCTTGTGGTAGATGTGGCATGTGCTCGGACTCATGCGCGCCACAAAGTACATGATGTGCAGTACTGAGATTGTAACATGCATGAACAAGGATTATTAAGTGTCGGATAATCAAACAGAACGCTGTGAGACCGTATATATTGACCAAAAAATATGGTGTTGCTGCAACGTACTTACGTAACTAAGCTCGATCGAGAATGTCATGAGCATATAGCTTGGCGTCCATAAGAGGCATAGGCTTTTGCTCAGATAACAGAGATTACATAATGGCTCAAATAATGAGAGAAAAAACATCTCCCCAGAAGTTACTGTGGAAAACTTCAAAACATAAACACCCGGCTCATTCTTTACAAGCCAACTTCATCACAAGCACATTACCAAATATGAGGTCAACTCATTAAAATTATATAGTACTGATGTAGTATTCAGCACATCATGGTATACAGCTATATATCACCTGAAAAAAATGCAGCAAGGTTGTGGTCTCATGAGTCATGACTGCTCTTTGTCCATACTGATTATTGACATAGCTCTTCAGCTTCTCTCCATGCATTTATCAGTGTCCACATATCTCAACGGGTCATGAGTTGATTCTCATTACCACATTGCCACACCACGGTACTGCATGAACATAATATACATGATTAAACAGTCATACATTATCCTACCAGTAATTGGTACTATGCTATTGAGTCTATATTGACAACAACACGGTACACATACAAATATCAATGCATGAATATACAGTATGTATGTTTTTTACTTACTCAGGACCACTGTTTTAACATCAATGGTAGTCTTGGTTACACTACAGAATGTGTAACCACTTACTCATTCCAAAGTTAGGCCATGAGCATATACTATTCGTTAGTAGGTTGGGAACTGATTTGGCACCAATGGTAGTCTTGGCTTTCTTGCCACATTTTTAACATCATGAACTACCTTTCTGACTTCAACCTTAACTTTCTCAACTTGTTACAACAAGGGGTTTTTGTGGAACGAAATTGTGCTATAGGAATGTCACCAGCATCAATACCTTTTAGACCCTAGAGCTCATAATTGTATAAAAATTTCATTGACTGGAATAGATAAAGATAGAGAGGACATGCATGTAATAACCTTTTCCTTATGTGTACTTCAATGCATTTGTTACTGTAGTTCCACTGCAATTCTCTCTTTAACCCCATTGGCGACATCATTCTCGATTCCTTCCAAATACGATTCCTGCTTGCACGAAAATGAAAGAAAATGTAGAGGGTTAGAAGACGTGGATAAATTCTTTATCTAATAATAACAAAAATCAGGATATATATAGTTTATACAATCATGCAATGTAGTAGTATACTATATACATACCCAATCATCACCACAGTCCCTCTCCTTCCATCTCTTCTGGAATATGTTAAATTGCTCTGTTCCCAATATTTCCTGTACCAACTTCTCATCATCGAGATAGAGTAACTGCACCATGAAAGACGAAAAGCAGCTAAAGTGAGGCAAATATTCCATTTAGTGACTGAAATGATGAAAGCTATGTGCCCCATCCTATGCTAGTGCATAGTATGTATGGTATAATTACAATAATGATTATAGCATAACTCACCCAGTGATCACAATCAACTTGAAATGTATCACTTGCCAACTTCTTCATCTCTTCCAGTGCCTTTCCAAAGTAGGAAGAACAAACAACCTTCATTAGAAGACCATCATTCCCTAGAATTTGACCATGTTCCAGAACCTTCTTTGCCGAAATAACTGTAGAAAGCTTAGTTGTATGCCAAATCATTAACTCAAGAGAACTTAATTCCCCAATACCAAAAGGGATTTCTTCCAAGTCCACGCTCACTAGCTTCAGACGCTCGAGTCTTGGGAAATCTGAACTTTGTACTCTCCATATCCTTAGACTGCATTCGTCAATTGACAAGTACTTTAGGCGCTTGAATTCTCCTTCCCTCGCTTCCCATTCATGGCCGCAGAATGCATTACCTTTTAGTTTCAGCACTTCAAGATTGGGCAAACAACCAACAATACTCATACTTCTCCATGGCATATTAGATGCCAATAAAGTAAGCTCTCTGAGGTTACACGGAAAACTAAGACCCATTGGGTCTATAAATGCACATAGCGGATCATACAACCACTTGAAACTGCATTCAAGTGTTTCAAGTTTCAGAAAACAAGCCAAATTGGTGAAGCGATGATGCAGTAGTTTTAAATCCTTTAGAACATAGTCCTGATCATAAGACACACACAATGTTTTTAAATTTGGAATACGGTAAAGCACCTCCACATCAGTACAATCGAAGTTTGTAATGCCAGACAAAGTTTGCAGATTCTCAAGGATACAAGTATATCTGTCATGTGTAGGAAGGGGAAGAATGACTGACCATAAGCCAATGAACTCCATATGCCTAAGGTACTGAAGCTCCCAAATCCTAGATGGTAGAATTATTTCCTCAAGGGATATGCCTTGGCAGGTAATAATAAAGGTCTCCAGATGCAAAAGGTGGTATATATGAGAAAGAAAATTTGTGTCCACACCAATTTTGCATCGAATGTATCGCAAATTAACTAAAACACTGGCTATACTCAAGAACCCACCACTGAACACCCTCAACAGATGAAAACCCTTCACAATTTCTTGTTTCTCTCCTGTATCGCTCAAGATCAAAGAATGAGCATATAGAGAGCATTCATAGGAAATACTATCTTCTATACCCCATTTTGACTTGTGAAAAACCAATCTTCGTTGCCTGTCTTTTAGTGGAAATTTTAATGCAATAAACCTCTCCTTTTGGACTTCTTCCAAGCAAAATTCTCTTAACACATCATGGACAGTGCAACCTTTTACTTTACCACTTGCACTTTGCTGCACAACTGTAAGTAGATTTCTATCAATAGATCATTCACGTACTGTAATGCAGCATCTTCCAAGGTAATATTGTTGATTGGTCTTAAAAATCCCTCGGCAACCCAAAACTTGATGAGATTGGAGATGCTGATTACACTGTCTTCGTCAAAAGTCACCATGTAAAGGAAACATGGTTTTAAATGAACTGGTAAGTGATTGTAGCTGAAAGACAATATACCTAAGCAACACCCGTCCTGTTCATTACTCAAGATGGATCTTACATTCCTAGCAATATTTTCCCAAACTTCCACTGTCTTCTGTGACCTCTTCAGCAGCCCGCCAATCACTACTATTGCCAATGGAAGACCTTTGCAACACCTCGCAATTTTCTTTCCAAGTTTCTCCAGTTTACTCACTGGAACAGTTTCTTTCCCAAAGATAACTGTAGAGAGTAAATTCCAGCTTGAATCCACATCTAAAAACTTCATTTCAAAAGCATTAACTGATCCAACACTACGGGCAACACTCCAAAGCCTAGTGGTGAACAATATTCTACTCCCATTATCATTGTCGGGAAGGAACCTCCTTATCTCATCCCATGCCTCCCTACTCCAAATATCATCCACTATAATGAGATATCTTCTTCTATACAAACCTTTGTATAAATGGTCTCCTAGCTGATCGTCATCTATGTTATCTAAGTCACGGACACCAATATCATGTAGAAGTGGACAAATTAATGTACTGATGGTGTATTGTTGAGACACTGTTACCCAAGCTCGGACGTCAAAATGGCGCATAATGAATGGTTGAGAATAAACATTTCTAGCAAGAGTAGACTTGCCAATTCCACCCATGCCAACAACCGGGATGATTTCAAGTTTGCGTTGATGCAATGTGAGCTTATCCATCAAATAACTTAAATGCTCATCAAATCCCACCATCATATCAGTGGCCTTACGTGGTGAAAATGAACCCTGAGACAGGGTATTGCTATCAGCCATTTCATTCAAAAGAGGCATAATAGATATCGGTGGAGCTAGGATCGGTACACAATGCTCCTCGAGTATTATTGGTGGATCTAGTATCGGCACACAATGGTCCAGTATGTCTTTGTGCTCATTCTGTAAAACAATCAGAATTTAGAATGAGATTGAGGTAGAGGAATTTGGAAATCGAAAAATAACAAGCTCAAATTAAGATTAAAAAAATAATCCAATTTAAGATATATTCTTGTAGCCTCCTGATCTTGGTAAAATTACATGGTCTGTACTCTCCTACATACAAGTACTTAAACCAGACAAAAGGCTATGTATAATTCAAGATTAAGCTAGTGAATGTAAAGCTTCATTGTTCAAGTGCATGAACATTAACAAAAACACATAAAAACATAGTAGTATTTAGTATGAATTGATCAAACTGTGCATCTGGACTGAAAATTAAATGGTAAAAGGGCAAAATTAAAGAAACACTAAGAAGTACCTGCTGCAGGTGATGATGATAACTAGCCTGGCTTGATTCGGCATCGTTAGCCCATTGATTGCTCAGGGATAATAACCTCCCCTTTTCAGGCAGATTATTAACGACTTTCTGCCTTTTTGCACTATGATGATCAGGCACAGAGCAACTGAGATGCTGATCCTTTTCATCGTTTTTGGCGATTTCTTTAGTAACTTCCATGGCTTTCTGGACAATACAATCCATCATTTTGATGTGCTTCTGTAGGATTTTATATTTGTAGCCGAAGAAGAAGGGCACTCCAGCATTACCATTCCCAGAAAGAGCATTATTCACCAAATAACATTCAATCATGTCTTCAGCATTATAAGCTGCGGTTGTCATTCTACTCTCTAGATCTTCAATCTGTTTGGTTCTTCGATGTGAGTTTTTCTCAAGAAACTCAATCATGAACATCACACTCTTTTCCAGAGGCTTTATAAGTGGATCATGTTCAAACTTGCATAGCACGGTCATCAGAGAACGAAGAGATGCATATGCTGAAGCTCCCATTCCAATCTGACACAGCAGCACAGCTATTGTTTTTTTTTAGTATAGACACTACTATAGTTCCGGTAATGTATAAAAGTAAAAAGTGTGTGGTGGTTTGCAGCAGAACTTAATTTCATATATTTCCTTCCATTTTGGAATTGATTCATCTAATCAAAATCTTGTTTTACTCCATATATATTTAGTGTGTGTATATATATATATATATAAGCAAAAGGAAGTATATGAAGTGATGGAATCAATATGTTTACATTTCTGCAAATCAACTCCCTAGCTAATAGCTTCAAATAATGAAAAATTAATCAATTGACATAACTTATCAACTTACTCAAAGTAGGAGAGGGTTGGTTCAGCTACAAGAACAAGAAGAAAGGACACTGGCCACACTGGAGATCAGGAGACAATAGAACCAATTACCCATCCAGCAGAGAGCACGATTGAGGAGCCGATTGTTGATTGTTTAGGGCCCTTTGTTTATTCCCAAATCCCAAGACGTTTTGCATTTAGTAGAGAGTAAAGACTGAAAGACCGTAAACATGTTTGGTCGATTATGGTCCTTCCTAGTGAGGCCCCTACTCACTGTACAATGTACACAGTACATCAGTGGGCAGGGGTCTGATCACTAGGAGCTCTCCTAGGATCAATTGCACCCTAAAAATTAAAAAACGATAGTGATAGTAATCAAGTAGGTTAGTTGAGTTGAGCTGAGATGGTGTTGGGTGGATGGTTTGATCCCTAACGAATACATAAAGCGATTTAGATGTGGAGATATAAGGTGGTATAGGATGTTATATGATAGTACTATACTATATATATTTGCCATTTATAGAAAAATGTTAGTTGACCGTTATAAAAAAAGTTTGTTAGTTGAGACTTAATATACTTCGTAAGTCCGCATTTGGGAGGCATGGAGAGCAAAACACCCCACGATGCCGTGCGCCACCATTGCAAATGGTCTTATATGGTCCATTCCACAATTTTCAAAATGTGGTGATTTTATTGTCGAAATTGAATAAATTTGTCAATTATATCAATTTGGTCATTGTAAATCCAAAAATGAAATCACCCTTCTAATGATGACAAAATCAAATATAAATAAAAATGAAGGGCAATTTGCTTATAGACTCTCTCTTAATTTTTTTAATTATATATTTATCCCTCCTCTTAGTTTAACAATTATATGCAGTCCCGTGTTAGACGAACACAATTACATTTAACCCCACGAACTTGACTTTTTGTAAATTAAGAGTTGGAAGTTACATTTTTACCCCTGCTGGTATTTCAGCTTTGGGCTTGAGCCGAACAACTTAATTTTTTTACATTATTTACACATATTCCTCTAAACTATTTTATTTTACAAAATTAACTTTAATATATTCCAAATTAACTACAAAAATTATATAAATTTCAAAATGAATTAATAATTATTGTAAAAGAATCTCAAATTAAGATTTTATTTCAAAAAAACCTCACATTCTATTTTTTTCTTTTCATCATCTTCTTCTTCTTACAGTTCCGGAGCTGCCCAGACCCAATATATGGGATCTGGGAAGATATCAGGAGTTGTTTTAACATCTACGATTAAGAGTTTTCGAGCTGTGGAGTTGTTAACAGCTCAGGTCAGGAGTTGTTATCTGTCCAAATCCGATTGGGTATGGGCAGATCCTACCGATACCTAATTCCGGTACTGAAAGTACCGAAACTGTTAATTTCGGTACCGGAACTAGACTGTTAGTTCCGGTACCAGAAGTAATTTTGGTACCGGTACTGTAAGAAGAAAGATGAAAAAACAAGAGAGAAAAGATTTAAAAATAAAAATAAAAAGAAAAGTAAAAATGATTTAAGAAAGACTAAGGCCTTGTTGGGTCTGAGATTTTTGAAAACTGAATAATGATGAGGTCTATTATTTTCCAGTCGATGGGCTATATGTAATTGTTGAACTAAGGAGGATAAAATTGTAATCGGAGCCTCTAGCGGCAGTGCCCAATGTAATTTTCCCAAAAATGAATAATGAATGATAATAAAATGAAATTGAAACAAAAATTATTTAGAAAGTAAAAAAAAAAAAAAAAAAAGAAAACATTCGTGTAGGTAATAGGGATGTGTGGGGATGGTGGATGTCTCTATCGTACCTCCCAAGTCCCAACTCCGTCATGAACAGAGTCAAAGTTTGATCTGTTCTACAAATGCATGGTGAAGCTTCAGCAGCTCCGATGCTGCTCTAGATCGGAACATGTAAGCTCCGCCACTGGAGCAATAATTCATTTTCTTTTGATTCTCCATTTTTAATATCATTTGCAACCTTTTTAATATCAATTAAATTTTATTAAGTTGTAATGCACCTAAATAATTAATGCTACTCCTATGTCCCACGCCAGTGTACCAACAATAATGCATTTGTCTTTTTAGAGTCGCTTGGATATTTATTACATGATGATCAATTGATCATAACCAGTCAATGCATGCATTAAGATTAAATAATTAATAATTAGTTAATATAAACTACTCTATAAAACTACAAACAAATCCAGTCTGCTCTGACCACCTTCTTCAAACCTTTCCTTGAAACTCCATCAGAAAAAAAGTGGAAAATGGATACAAACACTACCACAAAAACCATCATCCATGACGTTCCACCGTACCTTCGAGTCTACTCAGACGGAACCATAGACCGACTCCTCGGCACTGCAATCTCACCACCATCACTCCACCACCAATCAGGCGTCTCTTCCAAAGACACCCTCATCAACCCCCAAACCCGTCTCTCCGTCCGCCTCTACTGCCCCACTAACCTCAACGACAGCCAAAAACTTCCAGTCGTGATATACTTTCACGGTGGAGCATTCGTGATCTCATCGGTAGCCGATCCTGTGTACCACAACATGCTCAATCTGTTTGTTAAAGAAGCTCAGGTTGTCCTTGTTTCTGTTGACTATCGACTGGCTCCTGAGAATCCGCTTCCTGCAGCTTACGATGATTCGTGGGAGGCGTTGCAGTGGGTTTATGATGGGAGTGAGAGTTGGTTGAAGGAACATGGTGATTTTGAGAGGGTGTTTTTGGCAGGGGATAGTGCTGGTGCTAATATTTCACATCATATGGCGATAAGATTAGCGGAACATGCGGCACCAGGTACGTTATGGGTGTATTTGCGGGGTACCCCAATAATCAATGCTACATCTACCTCCGTCCCGACGTTTGACTTATTTAAATTTATATTTACGGTTTTTAAAAGATCTAATAGAATAAAATTTAGAAATGATTTAATTTAACGGTATAAGCAAAATGAAACACTATTATAAACTGGTAAATCAAAACGTTGAAAATACTAAGCCAGCTTCAAAGAAGCCAAAAGTTAGGGAACCACCTAACACATTATGGTTGCATATAGTATAGTAATTCCGTCGTCCACAATGAAAATGAAAACTTCTCATTTAGTTTCGTTGACTTTTTTTGGGTTTCGTTTGATTTCGAATTAATCCTAAATCGTATCGGAAAAAAATATTTTGAATTTATATTATAAAATTGGAAATCTTATATTTTCATAATATAAGTTCAAATATTTTTTTTTCAGGTACGATATAGAATTAATTCGATGTCAACGAAACTAATTCAATATATTTCTTTCCTTAATATGTTCATGTCATTTCATTTTATTAATGGTTTAGTGACTTTAGTCATTATGATAAATTAAATAACATTTTGTCAAACTTGGGGCCCCTGCAGAACAAGCAAGCCATAATAAGGTGATGAAGATCGCTGGCATATTGATGGTGCATCCCTATTTCTGGGGAGAGGAAGCCATCGGGGCAGAAACCGAGAATCCGATCTTCAAGAGCATTGTCGACCAGTGGTGGCAATTCGTCTGTCCCTCGAATCGAGGATGCGACGACCCGTGGATCAACCCCTTTGCAGAGGGGGCGAAAAGCATTGAGTTGCTGGGGTGTGACAAGGTCCTTGTGTGTGTTGCTGGGAATGATATATTGAGGGAAAGAGGACAACTTTACCATGACACACTTGTGAAGAGCAATTGGGGCGGAAAAGTTGAGTTGTTTGTGACACAAGGAGAGGATCATGTGTTTCATATCATTGATTCTACTAGTCAAAATGCCATCAAACTCATCAAATGCTTGGCTCAATTCATTTATCATTCATCCTTGACGAGCTAGGACAATAGTGTAGTATATACTACTACTACTACTACTTGGTCTTTCTTTTTTAGTTTTAAACAAAAAATAATGCGCTGCTTTTCTGGAATGTCTTGTTTGTACCTAGGAGTATATATTGTTTGATATATAAATTGTTCATTTTTCTTCTTATTTTGTCCTGTAATTTGTTACATAATTTATCTCCTTCTTAGTAGTATCTTTCTGTTGGGGTAACTGAGGATCTTTATTAACACTACTGCTCTCCTGACAAATTATACCCATCGACCATTGTGAATTCTGGGTCATTTGAAAAACCATATGGTGCTCTTAAAACATTTGTTCTCCAATTAAATGTCATGGTTTCATTCATTCTTCTTCTAAACGAATTATCACCCAACAAATTAGTATCCTGAATTCAGAGGGGCGGGAGCTAAAATCGGAGAAGATATTACCCGCTCAATCGATTTTCCAACCTATCAAACCGAGTTATGGATTCGGTAGATTTCACAAAATTTGTTACTATAAAAACTAAAAACAGAGACTTTTGAATGAGGTGGTTAAATAATGAGTAATATCAAGCAAAAATCTATTTGAAGTAGACGGCACAATTTGTTAATCCAAATGGCATGATAGTGAAATCCAAATGCCATGATGGTGGACTCCCACTGTCCGTGGTGAGAAACAAAAGCTGCTTTATATTTGCCCGGACTCCGGACCCTTCTATCTGAATTTAAAGTAACCATGCCTCGGGTCCATTTTGTAGAACAGAGAAGTCTTATAATCTACTTACACATCCTCCAAGCCATGACACCTCGGCAGTTTTTTTCGCTCACCCCTAACCGGAACTGTCCGTGACCTTAGTCTGAAGAATGAACCTGTGTCCATATCCACATGTTCGAAAAATCATCAAAGACAATTCAGAAAATAATCGCCATCATACATACTATAGTAAACAACAATACTACTTCTATAATGCAACATAAAGTATACACTATATTGCCAACAAAGTCCAACTGAGAATTTGGAGATCTTCAAGCCTACCTAGCTCATGGATGCCATCATCATATCAATCAATGATATATAGGGAAACTTTATCACAGGTCACATTCCAACTGCTGGATAGTGATATAAAATTAGGTCAATGGCCGGACCACCAAACTAAAATACAAGCAATCACAATAAGCACACATACTAGGACTTTCCTCTTGATCATGGGATGTAACACAAGCAAAGGACAGGAACTTTCCTAAGATGCAGTAACAGATAGTGAAATGTGAATCCATATCAAGTGCAAAAAAGTGAAGCAAGAGAGTTAAACTAGGAATCATATGGGATGATAAACAACCGGTAACAGTTGTTACGTGTTGCAGAACCATTTGATCAAACAACATAGTACTTCACATGGTCTCAACTGAATAAATCAAAAGACAACTGTGTTGATCATTGTCCCCAATGTCTCAGAAATATTCGAGGACATTAAGTTTGACACGTGTTCCTCCAGATGCTTCTTAGCATCTTGCCTTCCAACGTTAGCAATAGCTAGTTTCTCGGGTGACAGCTCATCCTCCTCCTGAACTGCTTTGTTATACTTGGCAGCTAGAATTAACATCTCCTGCAAAGCAAAACATTGTTTTAAACCAGAGAAACAGCTGAAATTTGCATCACAGCGTGGCTAAACGTTTCAAGAATTGGTCAGCAATAGTATAACAACGACACGCCATTAATTAGCATTATCCTCCAGAAAGTGATGGAATCATAAGTCTGTGATCATAAAATTAAGTCAACTTAAAAATGAACACCAATAACATGTGGACAAGCTTGTTTAATCATGCAGAAAGTCAATTCATAGAAAACGATGATGTGTAGGAATAAGGACCTCCCCTTCTCTACCTCACTCCCTCTCTGTGCCCAATCTTTCTTTACCTCTATGAATCAAGTATCACATTAACCAACAAATAACTATGTTCCTTTGTAGTACTTCTTATCCTCACACATTCAGTAATAATACAAATCAAAAAACCCCATCCATATACAAACCAAAATCATTTATTCCCATATAGGCAGAAGTTGAGCCTGCTGGATGCGAAAATTATGTGCATTGTAGTATTTGTTTCCTTTTCAGGAAAGGAAATATTGTCAAAAGTACAATACACTTATGAATAAATATACAGAAAGCCAAAATGAGAAAGAGAGGAGATAACCCGGCAGCATATGAGACAGCTTTTGATTCATGAAATTTGATATACTGTATTATGTTTCAGGTTTAAAGGTTTTTGGTTTAGTTTAGTCCAAAAACTTTATTCAAGTAAGACGTACAAGTTGAATGTGTTCCAAGAGATTATAAATGAGGCAGACAACAAGGTGACTTATCAGAACTCAGATAACCTTTTGACAAGACCAGTTAGTACCTGTACTAACTGAATCCTGGCACAGCAGGATCTGGAATGTGCCCTCCATTGCACATCAGAAGTCAGAAAAGATCAGGGGATATGGTCATGAAAGTAGATGAATCCGTTGGTAGCATTTACATGGTGAGGTTTGTGATTTTGGTTCTTGAAAATGAAAATAATAAAATTCAATTCATGACCTTATCAACAAACAAGGGAAGAGTTTCTGGAAGCCCAGAACTATCAGTTACCTGGACGGTCTCCTCATTTTTCTTGCAATGTGTATCAAACCGCTGTAGAGTTAATCCATCTGTCCATTTCTTCTTGTGAAGATTCAGGAGCATCTTCTCCTCAAGTTCATTCTTCCTGTAGTTGATGGCTATGGAATAGTAATGCCTATTCAAACCATGAATTAAGGCCTGCAACAAAATTAAGTCAAAAACGTTTAGACATCAAAGGCTAAAATAATCAAAATAAGAGAAACTTAAAAGTTGGGTAATTACTTGGATAGATGGTTTGTTGAGATGACCCAAATTGGATGTTGTCTGTCTTGGCTCTTGACCAAGCATCATAGTTTGGGGGTTAATCAGACGGAAAGCATCGATTACAACTTTCCCTTTAACACTCTGTATAGGATCCACCACAACTGCCACTGCCCTCTGATTGAGAGCTTCAAAACTCTACATGATACAATAGCCACCAAATTCTCAGCACTCGAACAAATCCAATTTCAGATCAAATGAACAATACAAATCTTGTTCATAAGCACCTTGAACGAATGTATTAGCTATTGCAGTCTATGACTAAGCAGCAATTAACAGGTTTCATATCTCTCTTAGAAAAACTGAATATGTTTGGCTAAACTTGTAATTCAAAGTTACTTGGTCAAAAGCAGGATACATTATCCGAAAACCAAAGAGAACTTTTGCACTCCTCGTGGTTTTTTTCATTATAGCATGGTCCATCACTCCTTCCCTAAACAGTCTAAACACTATTTCTTTTTCCCACATCATTTTAAGCTTTATAATGTTATATTCTCTCATGGTTCCGCCATATATTATATACGAGTATTAATGACAAAGGATAAATAATAAAAAAAACTATATAAATGAGTAATGAATGATAAATTATGTTCTTAAGTGCTGCATGCTCCCTTGGATCTTCCATATATTTTTGGGGTATTAATAAAGTTACTATTATTCCAACATTAGTTCGCTATCAGTTATTGACTCTTGGATTTGCCACGCATACACATCTGAATTCAGCTAAGACTAAAAGAGTACACAATGGGAGAGTAACAACCTGCTGGGTATTGATATCCACACCAGAAAGCCAGCATCCAAAACCTGGATGTGAATGGTACCACCCAACCACCATCTCAGGTCTGCAACACACAGAGAATAAATAAAATAAAGAAAATTGTTAACTTCATGGATGAAAAGAAATGGAAAATGCAAAAGCATTCAAATAATAAGAGAAATAATTAATCTAGAAGCAACCCAGGAATCAATTCCGTGGAGAAATCACCATTTCAGTGTGTTGCGTGTTTTTTCGGTGCTAATGAAATTTGAAGAATGGTGCATTGCGTGAATGGGGAATAAGATGCAAAACAGAGTAGAAAAGTAAAACGTGGAAACGAATGAAAAATGAGAAATATATTAGGGACTAGTTGAAAATTTGATCCCAGCAGAACTATATATCATCATCTCAATTCAGTACCTGCCAGTTTGCTTGAGCATATCAAGCATATTAGTCTGGAAAACATGATCAACAGCCTCAACACTCACACCAGTTCCGCTCTGTGGCATAGCAAACACGTCAACAACGCGAACCGTGTACTCGTCCACGAATTCCCCAAGCATAAGGCCCATAACTTCCATTGGCACACCCGCCCTGCCTAAAAATATGCCAAACCACAACAAATATCGAATGATCAGAGAAACGAAAGTGGAGAACGAGCGTTAATTAATGAATTATCAAGTGAATTATGGAAACCCTAGAATTACCGTGCTTAAGCATCTTGAGAAGAGCGAGAGATGAAATGTAGACTTGCTCGGAGGTATCGAGTGTTGGAGCGTCAGGTGGAGGGTGACCTAGGGCTCCACCGGCTCCGGCGAACATTCTCTGTAATCTTTCCATTCCTGCCATTGATCGAGCTCGGCAAGGTGAGGTTTTAACTTTTCAGCTGGATTTCTTTAGGAACAAGTCAGTTTATTAAGTCGTCTAAATTCGGTAACTACAGTCTTATCTATAGGAACTCAACATGTAATTCCGCAAGAACTAGTAGGTCGAACTTCAAATAGTGTAGAAGGCGACTTAAGCAAATGAAAGTCCAGAATACATACGAGATAAAGCGACCGTTCAAACACAAACAGCAGTGGATTATTATTATTAAAGTTAAAGCACTCCTTGTGGAGTGAGCTAAAATTTTCAGTTAAGTCTAAAAATACCTCATCTTAACTCATGAAAAATAGCTGCTAATTAATCACTCTAAATTAGTATATTTTCTGCTATCTTGTTTGTTTGTTTTAAATATTCAATAAAGTTTAAAGTTCCAACTCAGCTCCAAACCATTGGAATTTGGAGGTTTAAAGGTTTTTTTTTTTACTAACTTACTATATTTAAAGTTTTAATTAAACTCCAAACCATAAGGATGAGGAATTTACTATAAATTCGTCTTATTTGCATCCGATTAGGGTTCTTGCACCGAGATGAAATTACTAGAAATCAAGAAAAGGAATGTTATTGCTACAATTTGTCAGGGTTTATGAAATTGTATTCGGTTCGGATGGAGTCCGAGAGACCATAACTAAAAAAAGGCAAAAAAATAATAATTCAAAGAAGCTAACATACGGATCAAGTCCGAATTTGATCCACACAGCATGAGACTTTGTTTGGTCTTTTTAGCTAGATGGTGGTCTTTTTAGAAATTTAGCATTTTTCTTATGGGTTAACTAACTATCATGGGCTTTCTATTCTTAGGTCGACTTCGAACTGACCTGAGAACAGGTCTCCATTAGATCGTTGCCACGTGGCATTGGTACGAAGTTATTATTTTATTATAAATAATTCAATTTTAATAGTAAATTTTGAATGTACATCTATACCCTCATAACTTTTCAATTAAAGTTCATAATTTTCATTTTTAATTATATCTTTAAATAAATATTATAACTGAAATTCATTTAATCAAATTATAATAAAAATAATTATCTTAATTACAATCAAAACCAAATTAATTATCACTGCAGTCTGCGCGCGGAGATGTAACAATCATATTTTTCTCTTTAATGCCAAAGTTTTGTTCCAGGTTTCCTTCATATATCAATATATCATAGAAGTTAGCTCTGGTCCTTGTATATGAATGATGCAGGGCTAGAAGCTGGCGACACTATAAGTCTTCTTCTCCGATGAAGATGGAAGTTGGGGAAAATAAATTAAGGTTCTAAGTATTTTGGATGAATCACGATGAATATGTTTATTTGTTATGTTTTATTCAATTGAATTAACCAGTAATGATTAATTAGAAGGTTAATCGATTAATATAGAATTTAAATTTTGATTTTTGTTATATATATATATATATATATATATATATATATATATATATATATATATATATATATATATATATATATATATATATATATATATATATATATATATATATATATATATATTTTAGGTGGATTTTTTAATTAAAAAAATAAAAAGTTTGATAGATCGTACCAAAAATTACATGTAATATAGTTTTGAACCAAAAAGAAGAGACCAGATTAAATTAAGTGTCACGTGACAACGATCTAACGGAGACCTATTCTCAGGTCGGTTCGAAGGCGACCTGAGAATAGAAAGCCCCAACTATCATTGGGTGGAAATAATGTTTGTTCTGAAGAGTATCTCGGTAAGGTTGTGGGTTAACATGAAAGATTTGTCTTGTGGAGTCTTTACGATTACAATTAATTAATGGTGCGTAAAATTATAAAACGTATTTAATTCTAAAAAAAACATCATGATCGACTAGTTGGTATAAAACGTGTTTAATCGACTAGTTGGTAATGCACATTGATGTCTAAAATTGTGGGTGGATAGACTTTGTAGTGGTGATTTGAATTGTGGTTAGCGTTAGCGTTTGAGCTTGATTCCAAAAGGCTGGGTATTTATACATTGTTACTACGGAGCTTGTTCTGTGTAAGCGAGTTGTAAAAATTTTGGAGTATTTATTATACTCTGTTATTAATAAAATTATTTTTGTTGTTTAAAAAAAAAAATCTGAAAAAACATCAAATCTTGAGTGAAGTTCAAATTAATTCAAACAGGCTTCAGGGAAAAATCATAAAGCTCCGCCACCATCAACTGCGGCAGTTGACTGCCACCTCCAGGCCGGAGGTGAGGTGACATGAACCCCTTTTTCTTTTTTCTTTTTTCTTTTTTCTTTTTGTTTTTTTCAATTTCTCTTTTAACTTAATTTAATTTTTCTTTTTCATTTATCTTTCTATCTTAAAAATTAAATGAAAACTTAAGCTTTACAAAAATGTTTATATAAATCGAGGGGTTTGACGCAATTTCAATAATAATTGAGGGTTTCGTGATCTGCTGTTTTCCCAAGTATTCAACATATGGTAAACTCATGAAGAATAGTTTAAGTTCTTAATTTCTCAATCTGGAGCTAACAACTTGGACTCTGAAGCTTCAGTTACATTTCTAATTCCCACTATCCAAAGCAATACAGTAAATTCACTATGTCAACTCAATTGTCAGCAATGTGACAAATTAAAGACTCATTAACAACTACTACTACTACTATCTAGTATGTGATCATGTCGAAAGTTCAATTCTCCACAGTTGCATCTAAAATCTCTCTGTTTTCAGATAAAATCTACCTTGATGATCACATGGCAACACCACATGCAGCTCTTGTCTCTCTTATGAATGTCTTGAACCGCGTCCAACATCCTACTTGCCCTACTGCATTCGACAAGACACAGATACAATCTCTATTCGATAAAGTCAGTTTGCTTGTTGATTTTCTTGAACTCATTCAAGATATATAAGCGAATTTTTTCAGGAGACAATTACTGATGCAGCCTATGCAGCTCAGGACAAAATTGAAACATGTGTTGGGTATAGAATTCAGAAAACGGATCCTGCTAAACGCGAGCAACTTTTTCACGAAATCATAGCCAGCACAGGTTATGAGTTCCTATGTCAGGATCTAGAGGAAATTATCCGAGGAATGGATCTCATTATCCAAGAAGCCGAGGAAGTTAAGCAGAGGAAGCGAAAAGAATCAGCCATCAAGAATCACTTTGCATGTTGGCTCATCAGAGGCTCCAAGTGGAACGGTCAAGTTCGCGGGATTCCAGGATGAGGTGAATCGGTTGCTGGAACATCTCGCAATGGACAGATCCAGTCTACAAATCCTCCCGGTTGTTGGTATGGGTGGGATAGCTAGGCAAGTCTACACTCGTGGTAAGTGTTTATAATCATTCATATGTTCGAGATACTTTTCATTACAAAGCTTGGGTCAAAATATCTCCAGTTTATGATATTGGAACAATCATTCATCCCCTTTTACATGATTTCGGTGTTTGTGTAAAAGATGACGAACCTTTGGGAGATCAGTTGCACAAATATTTGTTCAGTAGGAAGTATCTCATCGTATTGGATGACATCTGGGATAGCAAGGCATGGGAAGTGATAGGTAGGTTCTTGCCTAACAATAATAATGGAAGTAGAATCTTACTAACCACTAGGCTCTTGAATATAGCCCATAGCATTGGTTCAAGCCGTCCTTATGAAATACAACTTCTATATGATGATTGATGAGAGAAGTTGGGAGTTGGGACTTACTCTCCAAAAAGGTGTTTGGGCTAGAAGTCTGCCCTTCGGAACTTGAAAAATGTGGAAAAGAAATAGCCATAAGTTGCAATGGACTTCCTTTGGCTATAGTTGTTGTTGGTGGAATGCTTAAATTATCTGACAGACTGCTCGAGTATTGGGCATATGTTGCAGAAAATACAAGCTCCATCATAAGCCAAGAAGACGACAACCAATGCTTGAAAATATTATCTAGTTACCATGAGTTGCCTATACATTTGTGCCCTTGTTTCCTGTACATGGCAACGTTTCCACGAGATTATGAAATCAGAGTCTCTGAACTCATCATGTTATGGGCTGCAGATGGTTTCTTAAAACCGAATGGGGGTGATAGTACCTTGGAGGAAGTTGTGTTAGTGAATCTGAAGGAACTTATCCATAGAAACCTTATTATGGTGAAGAAGCTAAGCTAGCCAACTTACGGTTTATAAAATCTACAGACGAGAACTCATTTCTTTTCTTCTGTGATTCTAGTGATTGGCCTTTTGGTAGGACAGCAAGCTTGGTTTCTTCAATATCCTTTCTGTGGAATCTCGAGACCTTATTGTAAAAGTCCTCTCGATCAATATAACTTACTGTCTACCATGTGAAATTTGGGAGCTGCCACACATTAAGCATCTGATCTTCTCTGGAGGACCTATCCGGTTCCCTGATCCTCCGACTGTTCATACTTATTCTGTTCTTAGCAATCTGCAAACCCTTAAAGAGGTAATTATCTCGAGTAACGAGGTGCTTTGCAGGATTCCCAAGGAAGTGCCAGCTTACTTTTGGAGCAACTTGTTCCATTGTCATCAACTTGAAACGCTGAAGTCTGAACCTTCAAGGAAAAATCAGTTTTGCTCCTAACGAGCTGAACACCGCCAAGTTATTTCCTAATTATCTCCAAAAGTTGTCTCTATCTCTCCCATGTGAAAGAATGACAGTTGTTGGTTCATCGCCATCTTCAAGTGCTCAAACTAAAATGGGATGCTTTGGCAGGCGAGGAGTGGAATTCAACTGAAGGGGAATTTCAGCGTCTAAAAATTCTGTCAATTGTAATTTGCAATTTAGCAGATTGGAGAGTAGAGAACAGTTCTCATTTCCCATTCCTTGAGTGCTTGAGTGCTTGAGTCTTCAGATCATGTTGAGATTGAGGGAAGTTCCTCAGGTTTTCGGAGAATCCATGACTCTTAAATCAATTCGGTTGAAATGGTGTGACACTTCTGTTGTTATATCAGCAAAGAATATATTGGATGAGCATGAAAGCATGGGTTATGATGACCTTATAGTTGAAGCTGTTGATCCATGGTTGGACAACAAGGAGCAGGAGGCAGAGATAAAGAGCTTGGCATCTGATAGGTTTCATGTTCAAATTAATCAAGTTAACTGTTCCTTTTATTTCTCTATTGCTAATGATCTATCTGCATGTTTTCCAGATCGGCATGAACTCTTAAATATCCTCTAGATTTAAGGATCATGATTATTCATGAGATTTCTAAAGAGAGATTCATAAATAACAGAAAGCTTGTTTGCACATTTATGGAAATTAAATGGAATTATAGAAACTTTTCAACGCGAAACTTGAACTCAAATTTTGCAAGAACTCAAGCAGGATATTGAAATCAAATTAAGACGATGATGACCAGTGAGTTACGTACACGAAGAAAGCAATGGAGAGAAAGTACTGCTGAGAAGTACCGGCACACACTGTATGCAGGTTGATTGAGAGTGACCACTGACAAGGATGAGGATGGAGAGAATGATCAAGAAGACACTGACCATACCAGGGATGATGAAGGTGACAAGCTTGCATGTTTCAAGATTGATCTATGCATATGAACCAAACTGATCATAACATGTTGCTTTTATAAATATGCAATGAATAAAAGACGAACAAACGTTTACGTTCCATTCTACGTACGGACTGATACATCATGAAATAATACAGTTCAATAACGACGTACGTACGTGACAGATATAGCATGAAATAATACAGTTCAATAACGACGTACGTTGCCACATTAACAATTATCATCCTCCTGCAGTTGCATCAGAGACGAGCTAATTCATGCGAATCCGCCCAGGTAGTTGGTGCCTAACAAATGGCTTTGGCTCGATGCAATGATTGTGGTTCCTTAATTCAACAGATGCAGCCAACCTTTGTACATATGAACTCTTCTGGAAGAACGGATGTCTAAGAACCTTCGATGCAGTTGGCCTCTTCGACGGATCCCATGATAAAAGCGAATGAATCAGCTGGATTGCATCTTGACTAATAAAACCTGCAGGTGGAAGCAACTTGGCTAGACATCCAACTGCTGGATAATCTGGGAACTGGTACTTGCTTTTCCTCGCAAGGTCATTACCCTCGGGCCAATCTGCCTTGGTCAGGCCACCAATTATGCTGGAAATCATGTCCAACTGTTGCCCAGTTCTTGATCCAGGAAACAGAGGGCGACGCATGAATAACTCCACCAATATCGTTCCCATAGCCCACATATCGACTGCAGATCCATACGTAGTCGATCCAAGAAGTTGCTCCGGGGCTCGGTACCACAGTGTCCCAACGAACCTGGTGAGAGGCGGCTGAGAATCGATCTCACGAGCCGTTCCAAAATCAGCAATCTTAACTTTCAAGTCCCTGGATAGTAAAATATTATCCGGTTTAATGTCACGATGAAAGTACCCGCGCTGATGAATATGTTCAATGCCTAGAAACATCTGGAAGGACAAATCTCTGATTTGATCTTCGGTGAAGGGTGCTCTGGGACCCCTGGACTCCATGAGTTGGTAGAGATTAAAATCCATGTACTCGAACACAAAGTAGACGTCGCCATAACTGATCCACGCCTTCAGCTTCATCACGTTGGGATGATTCATCACACGCATCGACTTGAGTTCTCGCAGGTTTAAACACTCATCCTCGGAGTAATACTTGTGGTTGAGTTTCTTGATTGCAAAAACTTGGCCAGTTTCCTTCATCACAGCTTGAAACACCCTCCCGAACGTACCGCTTCCGACTTCCTTGATGATCTCGAAACGTTCCATCTCGAATCTGTGTGTGTGTTTATACTCTCTCTATAGTAGAAGTATAAATTGTTTCATCAAGAAGAAGAAGAATGGTGTGTGTTATTAATATATATATAGCCTAAGGAGTTGCGAACAGAGTACGCGTAGCGTTTATTTTAATTTGTTTCAATTCATCATGGATTTCCTTTCCTCCAAAGTTGGGAGTAACATTTTATGAGATTTACTAAATATAATCAGGTAAAGTCCCCTTTTTATTCCTTATCCGTTTTTAATTTGCTTTTGATATTCCTTGACTTTCCTAATTTTGATTAATCTGTTTCCGTAATCCTTTTCCTTTTGTGTCTCGGATTGTGGTTCTTCTTGCTGTTGAAGAAGTTTATTTCTCCTGGTTCTGTTGATTTAATTTTGCTTTTTTACGTTGATTTTATTTAATTTCCTTTTCGGAATAGATTTCTAGTTAATGTTACACAACCCGCAAGTTAATACAACTACTAGAAGTAATTTGAAATGTTAATGTTAATGTTACATACCCATTGGTAATATAATGAAGACCGATTTGTAGTGGTCAATACATAAATCACTTTAATTTGAATCTGTATTTTAAGATTTGCTAAAACTTGCATTATTAGATCAATAACTTAATTACTTATATGGAGTACTAATATAATAATACATTTTAAAATCAATACATATTTGAGTAAGATATTTATTATTTAATTTAGCTTTACAATACAATAATTTTTAAGTTATTTTATGAAGAAAAAAACACTATATATTTTCTAAATTTCTTTAATAAAATTATTTATGTATATCTCTATACCATATTCAACTATTACTAGTGCTCTAAGGCTCTGTTTGATTCGCCTGAAAATTTCTGAACTGAACTGAATTGACCTTGATAAATTTGAACTGAATTGAACTGAACTTAATAAATTTGAAGTGAACTTAGTGAACTTAATTAATCTGAACTGGACTGAATTAAATTTATTTGAAGTATAAATTTTAACTAAGCAAACCTGAATTGAACTTAATTTATCTGAATAGAACTAAATTTAATAATTTTGAACTGAACTGAACTGAATTTAATAAGTCTGAACTGAACTAAACTTAATTTATCTGAACTCAACTGAACTTAATAATTTTGAACTCAACTGAATTTAATAAATCTGAAATGAATTAAACTTATTTGAATTGAACAAAAACTAACAATATTTGTCTTGGAGTTCAACCGCTTGGTATATTTTGTGGTGACGTTTCCGCCGGGAAGCATGTTTTGGGCAAACAATACATCACATTTGATGCGGGTCTCGACATATATGATGATGCATGGTGATACTTTTCTTCCTCATCAAATCAACACAAACCGAAGATAATTTCATACAGCATTAAATCAAGTAAACATACCAATGTACCAAGTTATAAGAGTGGCCGAATGGAAAGGGGTTGAAGTAGAATATGAGAGGTCGGAGTTCAAACCCGACGGAGACATAAGGTGTAGGTTAGATTTGTCGTTTTAAAAAGAAAATCGACCAATGTACAACTCTGTATTTTCAAAATGACGATGAATTACTGTGAATTATTTACGCAATTAATTTGTTTGCAAATAAAGAGAACCGAGGTAAAATTGATATTGAAGTTAATTTTCTGGTGCCGGATGTTAAAGAAGAATATGAAGTATTTAAAAAAAAAAAAAAAAAAAAAAAGGAATTTGAAGGAAAAAAATAAAATACTTGAGGCTTATTTGGTTTGTTCAATTTGAGTATATGGCATTTTTTTAATAAATAATGTCCATTCAACTCTCAGAAACTTTTAACTAAACTGTACTAATTTTTTGATAATAATAAAATAGAATAACTATTTAAAAATCAATTTTGTAATTCGACTAACTAGTAGCGGTAGGTCGATGTTTCTCGATATGCTAGGTATGAACTAAATGCACGAAAAAACGAAACAACTACTTACTTCTGGCAGATATACACTAAACGCTCATGGTTTACACGTGTCGCATATATCTGAAGCCTTTGTCAGTATTTGGCCGTATATAGCAGGTTGGTACCCGTCACCTTTAGGCCCCCCTCGCATGGAACATATCGATCCACTACAGACCGCCTTTTAGCTGCGTCACCCTTTTATTCTACTTTCTTACTCAAAACACAAACATTATTAATTCTGTTCAACTTTTCAACAACACAACATAGTTCTCAATCAATACAGATGGAAATCAATGACAATAATGATAAGGAAATTTACCGGCCGCTTTTGGCCGATTCTGACAGGAAGAGTCATGAAGAAGAACTAGGTGGTGGTGGTGGTGGTGGGGATGAGGATTGCAGGTGTAATCTGAGAAAGGAGATATGGAACGAATCGAAGAACATATGGTTTATAGTGGGGCCAACGTTGATTTCTCGGCTGGCGAATGCGTCTATGAACATAGTTACGCAGTCTTATGCTGGTCATATTGGAGATGTGGAGCTCGCTTCTGTCTCTATTGCCAACAATGTCATTGTTGGTTTCTGCTGGGGACTTCTGGTAATCCTATCATCTTTTCCTCTTCACCATTTTTACCCAGAATTGTGTTTTAACTTAATTAGCTAGTTTTCTGGTTGCTCAATTGAGCTTATCAAGATTCTATTAAATAAACCATTGAAGTTGTGAAGTCATGTTTATTTTAATAAGTTTCATTTTGAAGCTCTCAACAAAGTGAAGCTCTGCCTCTGTACGAACAGAGCTTCTTTGAAGCTCTAAGCTTAGACGAAGCTCAGTTCGTAAGTAGCTTTAAAGAAGCTCTGACAGATCACATAGCTTTAATGGAGGAATCAAATTGGGGAAATTGTTTTTTTTTTAATTGGCTTAGGGTTGGCGTTCTTGAAAAAATTAGGGGGATTTTTATGAGTTAGGAGATAAATTGGAATCATGTACTCTGCCTAGGGATGTTATTCGAGCTATATTTTTCATTTCTGAGCTCGAATCGTTTGGATCGAATGAATTCTATCCAAGCTAGAGATCATAAAATGGCACCAACTCGTCGTAGCCAAGAAACACACAGTTCAATGCTGAAGGGACTAAGAGTAGGTTAGATTGTCCGTTTAAAAAAGAAAATGTTGAAGGGATGTATTTTGCAAGTATTTGAGTACTAGACCGAAATTGCAAGCAACTTTTTCTTATATTAGAAAATGTAAATTGGAATTTACCCCTTATACGGCTAACACCATTCATTACTATTACAGTTGGGAATGGCAAGTGCACTAGAGACTCTGTGTGGGCAAGCATTTGGTGCAAAAAAGTACAAGATGTTAGGAATATACATGCAGAGATCATGGATTGCACTCTTCTTATGCTGCATCCTTCTTCTCCCGCTCTACCTTTTCGCCACTCCGATTCTCAAACACTTGGGGCAGCCTGACGACGTCGCTGAGCAGTCCGGCTTGGTAGCATTGTATTTCATCCCAATGCACTTCAGCTTCGCGTTCCAATTTCCATTGCAGAGGTTCCTGCAGAGTCAGCTCAAGACTCCAGTCCTCGTTTGGACATCTCTATTGACTCTTGGCACCCACGTGTTCGTCACTTGGCTGCTCGTGACCAAATTACAACTTGGAGTGGTTGGGGTAGCCATTGCTATGGACATTTCTTGGTGGGTTTTGGCTCTTGGTTTGTTTGCATATGCGGCCTTTGGAGGTTGCCCTGAAACATGGACAGGCTTCTCATGGAGTGCCTTTTCAGAGTTATTCGAATTTATCAAGTTATCAGCTTCCTCTGGTGTTATGCTTTGGTACAAATGTCTCTGATCTGTTCCTTTATTTGTGTGATAAAATGTACTAGTATTTTCTAATGGCTTCCCCTTTCTGGATTGTTCAGTTTGGAAAACTGGTATTACAGAATATTGATCATAATGACCGGATTCTTTGAAAACGCCAAAATCGCTGTTGATTCCATTTCAATCTGGTATGAGCTGCTTCCCCCTCTTTTTCTTTCTAAAACTTAATTTGCCTGCAATAGGCCATCTATGCATGCTACCATTGAATTAAAACTTTGTCGAAAATGTTTTGCAGTATGACGATCAATGGTTGGGAGATGATGTTTGCTATGTCCTTTTTCGC
This sequence comes from Plantago ovata, assembly GCA_028274465.1. Classification (NCBI taxonomy): domain Eukaryota; kingdom Viridiplantae; phylum Streptophyta; class Magnoliopsida; order Lamiales; family Plantaginaceae; genus Plantago; species Plantago ovata. The sequence continues at coordinate 25,559,823 of CM051457.1, forward strand.
AGGAATAGGGTGAGTATCATTTACTGCCATTTACGTAAACCATTTATGTGTTTTTCATGATCATCTTGATGACAATTTGTATTGCTATACCACCAAAAATGTGCAGGGTGAGGGTGGCAAATGAGTTAGGTGCAGGAAACGGGAAGGCTGCAAAATTTGCCATGAAAGTTTGCGTTGTGCAATCAACTATAATAGGCCTAATCTTCTTTGTTCTCGTCTTAATATTTCATGAGAAGTTAGCTTTAGTGTTCACTACCAGTAAAGAAGTCATTGATGCAGTTGACAAGCTTGCTTTCCTGTTGGCTTGTAGCATTCTTCTCAACAGTGTCCAGCCCGTTCTATCTGGTAAACCACTGTACTGTCAAATTCTCCAAAACACATTCAGTTCCATGTCAACAACTCTCTGATGTGTATACATTTGATTTGATTCAGGGGTGGCAGTTGGATCGGGATGGCAAGCATGGGTTGCTTGGGTAAACATCTTTTGCTACTATATTGTCGGCCTCCCGATTGGAATAGTTATTGCTTGGGGATACCATGGAGGAACTGAGGTAGGCTCTAATATGCAGTTCACTATTGACAGGTTCAGTTTGCTAAAAAACCGAGTAACTAAATTTGATGCTTCTGCTTGCTTTCGAATGGACTAATAGGGCGTATGGGGTGGGATGATTTTTGGTGGTACAGCGATACAAACTGTCATCTTGATGGTCATGACATCAAGAACAAACTGGGAAGATGAGGTAATGACTTTTAAGAGTTGTAGTAGAATATAGAAACTAATGATAATATCTGATCAATTCTGCTTCTCAGGTTTGCAAGGCCAGCAAGCGTGTCAAAAAGTGGACAAGTTCTGATCCTGCAATTTCAAACTCTTTCTAAATTCTTGTTCAAGTGAAGCCACATTGTACTGGACTTGTTCAAACTCTTTCTAAATTCTTGTTCAAGTTGTCCATCTGGAGTACCGATTCCAATCCTCAATCCCTAATCAATTTTGTCTAAACAATAACCAATACAACATCCTCCACATATAAAATATTCAATTTGAATAAAATTTGTCAAGAATCATAAACGCCCAGTTTTGTATTATTATTATTATTATTATTATTATTATTATTTATTTATTTTTTTTAATTATTTTTTTAACGCATATTATTATTATTATTATAAAAACAAACAATGAAAGTTTACACGAAATTAGAGGGCAGCCGAGAAACAAGTTGTGCCCCCACTCTCTTAGCAATAGCAAAACTAATCCTAGGGAAAATATGATGAGCAGCACACGCTTCAGTATCATGAGCCAAAGCGAAACCCCGGACTCTGACAAGCAACTCAACAGCATCAACACCCAACTCCCCAAGTGTCAAGAAAGAGAAAGGAAGGAATCCATATCCCTTAGCTGCACACAAGTCCGGATACTTCGCACACTTGCGCTTGGAAGCATCAACAACCGCATGTCCGGGCACAAAGTCCACCATCCCAGACCGAGTCAAAGGGGAAGATCCGGTCAGATCCACACATACATCCCGCCCCCTATCCCAAGCATAAAGGAGCATGTCTGCAGGACGGAGGGACATGTCACTCCCGCCAGTACTCAAACCAATATCCACTTCCTTACCAGCAGAAATGCCAGATCAGAAACAAACATCCAAGATAGTGTCACGAACAAGGTTATGTCGGTGCTTGATACCCACCACCCCAACACACGACACTGCATGATCACCAAACACATCTCCAATAAAAACCCAAGAGCAAGTAGAGCAGGGTGAAGATACTGGAAACAAGGCAACACCAAGTCGATAACCCAGAACACACCTGTAAGTCCTCCCGTTCATAGTCTGTCCCAAACTAGAAATAGGAATTACACGCAATCAATCAGAAGAATGGGCACCTCGCTGAGACTTCCAAAGAGCTATTTGACGGGGAGATAAAGAGAAACAGATTCTGCAGAAGCAGCAACCTTCGTGAAATATATATCTAAAAAGTCTGGGGGCAGCAATCTCACTAGGGTTACCCAAAAGGTCAGAACTGTGGTCTCAACAACAAAGACAGGGCACCATCAAAAGCAGGTCCAAGAGAAGTGATATTAGAAGAACACAAGAGCTTAGCCTGTAAACCAGCAGACTGAAGGCGAGAAGCAAGGAAGGCATAATGACGAACATCCGCAACAGTATAAACACCAAGCCCCCCAAAAGAAAAGGGCAAAGTAGCAAGCCGCCACTGTCAATCACCAAAACCGGGTCCCGAGGCTGTGACAATACGCTCCAAAGAGGATCTCAAAGCCCGATCAAAAAAAAGCTGAGCCGACTGAAAGAAACCCGGAGGGCAAGTACGCAAAGCAAAATAGAGCTTCGAAATACCCGTACAAGCACGAAGCAACAACAGCTCACACTGCGGATCGTTAAGCTTCGCGACAGAGTCCATAAGCTCGATGGTCTTGTCACCCTCTTCACCACAAGCTCACTACTGAAATCGGGACACACACTGACCGAGACACCAAGGACTTTGACCCCACGAAGTGGCCTGGCGATAGAAGAAGGGAAAACACCAGGAACCCTACTCCTCGGATCTTCGACCGGCCAAAAAATCTCAGTTTTGTGAACATTAAGGTGAAGTCCAAAACGTGGGCCACCCTGACGTGGGCCATCCTCCAAGATTAGTTCTAAGACCTTCCCCACAACTAAGGTATCTTCGACAATGGTGCTGTCATCCAAATACCAAGCCTGCAAGGATAAGCGCAGTGCCTGTATATATATGTGTGTAGGACGACAACTAGTTTACTATATTAGAATATTTTAAAACAAGTTTGCAAGACATCATGTAGATATACATATTTTGAATTTTACTGCTACCTTCAAAAGCTACTATTTTGAATTATAACAAAGTTCAATATATTATAAAACTTACATGTTCATCTCAAGTTCGACTATATCTAATGCTTCAAGGTAACCCCTTCCGCTTGCTCTTGAACTAACTCAAAGTGATGCTCTTTTACATCTACACAAATGTCTAGTTAAAATGTTTTTGAATTGAGGTGTTCAAGTGATCTATTAGAGTAGTCGAACACAATAGTCGGTCAAATACAGAATCAAAGTGAGTTATGACTTATAAAAGTTGTTTTGGATCTTTGTCTCCCTGCTCCTTGGGTGCTCTATGCTTCCTTGTCATTTGGCGTCTTAGTGTAGCCTAGCTTGGGCAAGTTTGTTTTCCGGGGGCCTTGTAATGTTGTATTAGGTAGTGGTTTGGGAGCTTATTGTTGTATATTTTTTTTTATCTTTCTTTCGAGCATTCCTTATGCTCTTTGTTCAATAAAATTTGGTCGTTAAAAAAAAAAAATTGTTACTATGTAAAAGCAAGCCATGAGAGAAACTTTAGGTATGAACCTGAAGGACAACAGAAACCAAAAGATAATGTTCATAAACATAAAAGCTTTAATAGGATCACACAAACCAAAAGATAGTATAGATTATTCTCACCAAGATGATAGATTTAATGGAAACTTGATCAAGAACAACTGAACAAATCCGCTTTCATTATCCGTCTGCACTTCAAGCAACACGTACCTTCTCCTTCTCTTGATTTATAGGTTCTTTCACCACTGTCTTCTAAAACACCATCAATCTCGTTCTCAATCCTCGCTTTTAAAAAAGCACAAACATACATGAGAAGACGAGCGAAACATTGTTGCAGAATTATATTACTTAAATTTAGTGTCTGAAAATTACTCTGTGGGGAAGTTAAGGGAAGTTAAAGTGAAAATATGTGTTAAAAGTGACCGACATAAATTGCGACTTACATGCTTAGAATCTAATATAGAATGTAATTAAAATAGACTTATAGACTATTTCCTTTGTCCCGAGCTAAGTCTTCCATTTATTTTGTTGTTTTTTTAAGGTTCCACTTGAACTCAAAAAATTCCAAATCATATCTAAAAATTGACGCGAGACTGAGAATGTACAACATTATCAAGAACCAGAAGGATTTCTACAAATAAAATTTGCAGAGTCGTTCATCACATGGCCATACAACCAGAAGTAGTTGAGAAACATGGCCAAAGATTAGCGTGTAAGTTACAGAAGTCATTGTATGGGCTTAAACAAGCCTCTAGACAATGGAATGTAAGGCTGTCAGAGTATCTTAAGAGCATTGGATTTATACAATCCAAAAATGAATACACACTCTTTACTAGAAACAATGCATCTAGTATCATAGTTATATTGGTATATGTTGATGATATAATCATTGCAGGAGATGATTACAATGAAATAACAAAGGTAAAGCTTTAGATCAAACAAGAATTCAAAGTTAGAGATTTAGGGAAGCTAAAATATTTTCTAGGACTTGAAGTTGCAAGAAGCAGTAAAGGAATTCATTTATCACAGAGAAAATATGCCTCTGAGATTTTGCAAGAAATTGGCTTGCTTGGTTGCAGACCTGCAGTTAGTCCAATAGAGCAAAATCACAAGATGAAAATTTTTGATCGAGGATGGGAAGGATTCAGTAAAAGAATTGATGAGAGATCCATTGAGATATAGAAGACTGTTGGGCAAATTGATCTATCTAACTATCACTAGGCCTGATATATCTTATGCAGTTGGAATGAGTCAATTCATGGAAAGACCAACTGTCAAACACATGGAGGGGCTGTCGAGGATAGTGAGATATCTTAAGAACAATATAGGAAATTGATTGTTCTTTAATACAGAGCCGAGTGAAAAACTCATTGCTTATTCTGATTCCGATCATGGAGGCTGTGTTTTCAGTAGAAGATCAACTACATGTTACTGTATATGGAGGTTCACTGATATGCTGGAAATCAAAGAAACAACAGGTTGTTAGCAAATCAAGCGCAGAAGCCGAATATAGAGCCATAGCATATACTTGTTGTGAAGTTGTCTGGCTGATTAGATTATTTGATGATTTCTGCATCAAAATTGAAAAACCAGTGTTGTTGTTGTGTGACAATCAATCTGCAGTATACCTAACTAGAAATCCAGTCTTCCATGAAAGAACAAAACATGTTGAGATAGATTGTCATTATACAAGAGAAAAGATAGAAGATGGGACAATAAATGTTCAACACATTTCATCAAAGCTGCAGCTTGCGGATGTATTCACCAAGCCACTTACGGAGGAGAACTTGGAGTTTATGTTTAGCAAGATGGGTGTTACGAATATCTACACGCCCACCTTGAGAGGGAGTGTTAGAAATCATGGTGATCAGCAGGAAGAAAACCGAGAGCCAACCAACAAGAGGAAGCAGAGCAGTTGTGGTGTGATTCGTGTTAGTTCGCCTACAACAAGAGCAGTGCGTATCAGAGCATCCAAGAAGCGAAGGCGGGAGATTTCAAATTGATGGAACAGCTGAGTGCGCACACACCGGATCAAGAATTGTACCAAATTGGTACAAAACTAGGCTTACATCTCATTGATCTTATCATGAGCAATTTGTTTCATCCGGTGAAGATTTCAGCCAATAAAATGATGAAACATGTAATAGACAGTACGAACAAGAATCACACACATTGTATTGCATATCACAGCTAGCTAGGGCAACGCCATAGTTCTATAAAAGAGCACGAGTATTGGCTCTGTTTTCTTCCTGTAAGCCGCCACCATTCATTCAAGAAAATCAATCCAAGTTTCTCCTCATGTTTCCTTAGTTTTTAACAATGTGTTCTGGGGCAGGGGTCCAGGGGAGATGTATGTTCATTTGTTTCGTGATTGTCCATTTGCACGGCTGTATTGGGCTATTTCGAATATGCCGTCACACTATATTTTTTTCCCGGTTGATTCGATTTGGGACTGGTTTTTGGGTTTAAATCAAAAGCTGGACGGGCAGCAGTTGGAGTTTGTGGTAGTATCCCGGTGGAGTATCTGGTATATCCGAAATAAATTTCCGCATGAGAGGACACATGATTCGGCGTTTGAGGTGCTGCAGTATGTCTTGAGATATCTTGAGTCCATTCGGTCCGATATATATATAAGCATGTGGGAAATGTTCAGGAGGTACTGCAGCCTATTAATATGCCGTGGACGGCACCTATGGTAGGTTGGATTAAGATTAATTTCGATGCGGCAGTTCCAAAGGTGAACGGGAATCGCAGCGGTGCAGCTATGGCACGTGACCATACAGGATACGTGTTAGCATGGAGAAGATGCAGAGTGAAGGGGCGGGTTTCTGTCGAATGTGCGGAAGCGTTAGCTGCTCAGTTAGCCATTAAGTTGGGTGTTGATATGGGTTTTCAGCGTGTCGTGGTGGAGGGCGACTCTCAGGTTGTCATCAAAGCTTTGAACGCAGTTGAGGATTTAAGATCTCAGACTGTCACTGGAGCAGTATATACTGATATTAAGGCCACAGCTCGATCACATTTTGTGGATGTGCAGTTTGCTTTTATTCGTCGGTCGGCAAATGGTTTGGCCCATGCTTTATGTCATAATTTTGGTTTGAATTCTTCAGGTTTTGGGATCCTGCCATTTGATTTTACTGAGCAGATGTAATGTAATGTTTGAATGGAAATTCACAGTTTTATTCCAAAAAAAAAAAAAAAAAAAAAAAGTTTAATAGTAGTTATTGGCCAACGACACTAATTTGCTTACTTTAATTGTAGTAAACAATATCAATCAAAGTGTAAAGTCGAGGTGTGAGATGGAAATTTGCAAGAAAAAACACAAACAATTTGAGAAAAACAAAAAAATGGGCGAAAAATAAATATGTAAACAATACTATAAACTAAACAATATAAACTATAAACTATGTACTAATGTATTGTATGTATGAAGACATAATTTTTTAGGTGGAAACTCATGTCTAGAGGAATATTTTGCCTTGATATGATGTGAACAACTTCTATTATTCCAATATATCAAAGTGCTTTTTTCGATGGTCGTTAAAGTGTAGATTTCTTTTTAAAAAATGGTAATGTTCGTGGGTGACTTATATAAAACGAGAAAAAGCTTCAATGGCGATTTTAATAGTATGAGAGAAGAGACTCCACTCCATTCGATTGTCAAACGATGATATTGAAACGAATAAATGAATAATCCATTGGGAGATGCCATTTCAATGGAAGATACAGATTAGATAGATCGATTACTTGCCCTGCCTTGTTACCTCCTTTTTACCTGTAAATTGTAAACCCATACAAATATATCCAAACGCAACATAAACCGCTTTCAGATAAAACGAACCACCAAACACACAAACCAAATTAAATTGATTGAACAGAAAAACTATGTTAAACCGCCTCTACAGATTCAGATTATCTCGCCGCCACATTCTCCACCGTGCCTTCTCTTCCTCCGCCCCGCAACCACCACCTTCTCCACCTCTATCCACACTCCAAACTCCCCAACATGCCCCTGCAGCTGCTCCTCTCCACCAAAATTACCTCCCTACCCCCACCCCTCTCCCTCCACCTTCGTCCTCCTCCTTCCCGAAATTCTCCGCCATCGCCGCCCTATCGACCTCTATTCTCCTCGCCTCCTACTACACTCTCTACCCCGAGGAAACTAAGAGATCGTCCACCTCAATTTACTCCGACCTGCAAACCGCCTACCACAAATCAAATGACTCGTTCAACAAAATCGTCAACCGGATGAAGCAGACCGGAGCTGCCGCGTCGGTTCTCTGGCAGTCGTTGCGGTCGGTTATGTCGTCTGCTAATTATGAGGTTAGGGCGGGGTTTGAGCTTCGCGTGGCGGCGTTGCTGGCGGACATTGTGGCGGCTAGTGATCGGCGTAGGGCGGCTATTGTTGGGGCTGGTGGCGGAGCGGTGGTTGATTGGTTGCTGGAGACGGTGGCTGTGCCGAATGTGACGCAGGTTGAGTCGGCTAGGGCGTTGGCCTATTTGATTGCGGATCCGAACGTGTGTGAGGCGGTTTTAGCTAGGCCTCGTGCTGTGCCTAATTTGTTGAGGTTTATTTTCTCTGCTCAGCCGAGGAGATCGAACAAGGTAAGTGCATTTAGAATATGATACTAGTTGAGAGTTGGCTGATAATTGAAATGGAATCAAGCGTTGATTTTATAGTGATGATGTTAGATGATATATTTTATTTGGTGTTGATATATTACTGTATTTCTTTGGGAGCAGCAATCTGGACGTACTTCATTCGATGTTTATGATTGTTTGAAAGGTAGGAGCATGCTTGTTGCAGCAATTATGGATGTAGTGACTTCCAATTGTGACAGTGTAGAGAAACTATCGTTTAAGCCCTTGCTGCCGAAAAATGCTGAGATGAGAGATATAGCGGCTGCTATTGAAGTGATAGAGGAGGGTGGGATGCATTGGGATGAGCAGCATGGTGAAGAAGATGATGACAATGATGATGGTGGGAAAGGAATTAAGGGTATTGGAATGAAGGTTCTGGGAGGTACAACTGTTTTGGGCCTTTCAAGAACCAGTGGGTTGGCAGATATGGAGCACAATGATGATGTATACAAGGTTTGGACAAATAAAAATGTGCCGAGTAATCTATTGTTCAACAAAGTTAGTGAAAATTCACCAGCACGAGCAAAGTTATCTTCTTCTGTCATTCCTGGTCTTTGGGATGATTTGCATTCAGAACATGTTGCTGTTCCATTCGCAGCATGGGCCCTGGCAAATTGGGCCATGGCTTCTGAAGTTAATCGCTCTCATATTCAAGAGTTGGATCGAGATGGGCAAGCAGTTATGAGTGCCTTGATGGCACCTGAGAGGTCAGTAAGATGGCATGGGAGTTTGGTTGCTCAGCTGCTTTTAGAGGATCGAAGCTTGCCTTTGAATGATTCTGTATCTGATTGGAGTTCTAGTTTGCTTTCTACTATTTCTCAAGCAAGCAAGACTCAGGACATACCACTGGCGCAAGTTGCATTGTCTGCATTATTAGTTTCTATTGACAGAAGCCCTGAATCTCGGGAAGTGGTGATGGATAAAGGCCTTCCTTTGATGAGGGAAGCTGCTAAGCAAACGATGAAGCACAAATCTGTCCAAGAGTCACTGGCAAAAGCCTTGGAACTGATATTTTCAGGTGAACTTCATATGTCTCTAGAGGAGAGTCAGAAATGGTCTGCCATTCTACTAAAATGGATATTTGGGAAAGTCTCCTCAGGCGCAATGCGTACATCTGCTATTAGCATTCTTTCACACATCCTGGAGGACTATGGTCCATCATCTCTGCCAATTTCTCAAGGATGGTTGACTATGTTGTTGACAAATGCTCTGAGCAGCAAGAAGGAATCCTTAGCTAAAGAAAGTGCTCAGCTGACAAGTGATAAAGTAAAGGTATGTTGGTGCATCGACAGTTATCTTGATTTATTTCTGGCTCTAATTTCATACTAGGATGACCCTTTCTCATCATGTCATAAAACTTTATCTTGCAGACACAAATTGATCAGTCAAATATTGTTTCAGCTTCGCAGACTGCAAATCAGTTGGCGACTGCTGTTGTTAATTTAGCTGGGGCAAAACTTAGTGCACCCACTGACATTGAAGACAACTTTCCACTAGCCGATCTTCTCTCCGTTGAACCTTTTGTAGCACCTCTTAAAAATCTTAAGAAGGACAAACTAGTAAAGGTTACTGCTGCAGATTCTGCATTAGCTACTCTGAAAGGCATTAAAGCACTGACAGAACTATGTGCAGAAGAAACGTCCTGTCAAGAGAAAATAGTTGACTTCGGAGTCCTTTCTTTACTGAAGCGCTTTTTGTTGGAAGATGATTATGAGCAACTTGCTGCAATTGAAGCATATGATGCATCACGTGCTCTGGAGGCCCAGGAAAGGTCATCATCTTCCCCTGATGATTCTTCTGCCCTTGATACATATGGCCCTTCCAAGCTACAAGTTCCAGCTACTGCTCACATGAGGAGGCATGCAGCTCGGCTGTTGACTGTTCTTTCAGTGCTTCCACAAGTTCAGAAAGTAATTGTAGCCGACAAATCATGGTGCAACTGGCTTGATGATTGTGCAAAAGGGAAGATTCCTGGGTGCAATGATTTAAAGATCCAGAGCTATGCAAAGGCAGCACTATTAAATGCATTTTGCAGTGATCCAGCCAGATGGAATTCTGAAAACGCTGGCGTTCCTGATGGCACTTTTGTTGGAAAAAATAAACAGTGCCCCCACTATGCTGATATGATATTTTTAATTAATCCTGAGTTACAGCATTGGAAGTGTATACAGGATTATACACCCAGCTCTGTAGATAAATCACCTGGAGTCGATGTTTCTACTAGTGAGGATAATTTGTCGACTAGGGCTGTTGATGACTCTTCTGCTTCGACATCTGGATCTGAAAGTGTCTCAGAAACAGATGTTCCTCCGTTAGATGTTATTTTTGTCCATGGCCTCCGTGGAGGGCCATTCAAAACGTGGCGGTTATCTGAGGACAAATCTTCAAGCAAGTCTGGCCTCGTTGAGAAAATTGATGAAGAGGCTGGTAAACAAGGAACATTCTGGCCAGGGGAGTGGCTGGCAACTGACTTCCCACATGCCCGCTTGTTTAGCATCAAATATAAGGTTTAGCCTACACATTTATGTTTCTGTGTTTCCTTGATGCTTGTTTTTATTCTTTTAAACTGCACACATGATGCGTGCTCGTTTCTTTTGGAACAAATTGGTGAATTTAGTGTTATTTGCATCTTATGGAAGTGGTGTCCTTTCATTTATGATATCAATACTTTAAATATCTGACCATTGATATATTGCTTTTTTTGTGCAGTCAAATCTTACACAATGGTCTGGAGCAAGCCTACCGCTTCAGGTTTGTCTCCCCTATAGTAATAAACTTTTAATGTCACTTTGTGCATACATCAATCACCTATGATTCGACTGTTTGGTTATTATGTTTGGCTTACTTACTGTATCTTACCTATTTCATCTTTAAGTTCTATTTATTCCTCAAAGCTTGGACAGAGGTAGTTTGGATTTGAATGTACCCTTCGTTACGTAATTGATACACATTTTGTCAGAATTAGTTGCGGTTAGGTAAAAACACATTTGGTCAAAACTCCTTATGAGGACAAGCCTCGGTGCAATATTGTGTTGCTCTTCTGTTCATGGGTTCGGGTTGTTGAAACAGCCTCTTTGCAGAAATGCAAGGGCTAGACTGTGTTTAATATATGCCCATCCTTTCTTTCTTTACCTCGCATACGTGGCGAGTGCTTAGCGCACAGGATTTCCCTGTATATGACAAAGAAATGATGTTTGATTGCCTTTTTGTCATTCTTATACTTGGTTACTTCTTTACTGATTGAGATGTAGAAATATGTTCTTCCTGTTCTTTTTTCAATTGATCTATAATTTTTCAGTACTCTATGCTCTGTATTCCCCTTCTTTAATTTCTGTCTTTGTAGGAAGTGAGCTCCATGCTGCTAGAGAAACTTGTCGCTGCAGGCATAGGGGATCGACCTGTAGTATTTGTAACACACAGGCAAGATTGCATATTAACCATAGATATATCGTATATTCATTGAATTTGATCGATGCGCATTTGTGTGCTCTTACAGTTTCTTTTATATTGTGGGGCAATAAGAAAATAATTTTTTCTTACATATACTTTTGTATCTAAAACATTAGAGCTACCTTATTTTGGGGTTGTGGCATAGAAAGACTAGTTTTCAGTGCACAGTTTAATTGTTTTATCTTTTCAGATGCACAGTTAATTGTTATCTAGTCAGATAGATTTTTATGTCTCTAAGACCTTCAAGAGTCTGGCTCAGAAAGTAATGGGTTTAACCTTTCATGAATAACCTCACTATTTTTGGAATGAGAACATCCGGATTGTAAACTGTATATGCTTTGTTACTGTACATAAGTATTTTCATTGGAAAATAGTTTAACTACCTGAACAGGAACAACCTAGAAGAAAACAATTTTATTACAACTATATCTCAAAGTCATACCTATACTTATTTTTCTCCCTATGAATATGCATTAGCAAAGTTACTAACATGAGCTTATATTTGTTGTTTCTTCTGCAGCATGGGGGGCTTGGTTGTGAAGCAAATGCTACACCAAGCATGGTCTGAACACAAGGATAATTTCGTAAATAATACTGTCGGGGTGGTATGTTGTCTCCTTGCGATGGAATGAATGAAGCGTGTTCAGCTATGTACTCTGTTTCATTTCAATTTCTGAATTATTTACATTAATGTTCTTTTCTTGGTTGAAGGTTTTCTACAGTTGCCCACATTTTGGCAGCAAACTTGCAGATATGCCATGGAGAATGGGTCTTGTTTTACGTCCCGCACCTACTGTTAGTATCTAAATCCTGATGTTTGGCCATATTGAACAATTACATAATGTTCATATTCTGGTTATTCATTTATTTTCCCGATGTGGCCAGATAGGAGAACTGAGAAGTGGATCACCCAGATTAGTGGAAATTAATGACTTTATTCGCCAACTTCACAAAAAGAAATTGATAGATGTCCTTAGTTTCTGTGAGGTATGAAAACTTCTATTTATATATTATGGAACTGAGCCCACTGTCAGATGAGTTTTTGATATGCTTGCCATTTCGGCAGACCAAGGTAACACCTATAGTAGAAGGTTATGGAGGCTGGGCCTTTAGAATGGAGATTGTGCCCATGGAATCTGCATATCCTGGATATGGGGAACTCGTTGTAAGTTCTGAATTTTAGTGTTTCAGCTTTTGTACTTGAAATCACATTCTGCATCTGTTATCCAGAACAGTAGATTTTAGTGCTTGAAAAAGAAATCTAAAATTCTCCAAAATCCAAGGATCTGAGTCAAATAAGGATTACAGTAAGACATGTTAAATTCTACTGACTACCAGTAGAATGTTTTCGACTGAACAGTGAACTTGATTAAATTTAGAAATACATCCATAACTTCAACAGTAGGATGTTATTCTCTTCATCTGTGTGGCGGCATGTGTATTCCACTGGTACTTCCCACCAGGAAGATGTTTTCTACTGGTGGAAGAGTGTTGCATGGCATTTTACAGAACTCCCCTCACGTTTGGATTTGGCACTTATTCAACATACATTCTGGTCCTCTTATTTTAGCCCTGGTGAATGTTTTATATTTTAGCACTTATTCAACATGCATTCAACGTGTCCTAATGTTCTGAGAACAAGATTTAGAAAATATTCATATGGTTTGCTGAACTCTGTTGTTACAAAAGATTTTGTTTCGGTAGATTGACAACTGTGAATATTTCATGGTTTATGGTAGAAGTGCCTAAAATTTTAATACATGATTTTAGCCAAGTGAACTGATGGCCTAAGTGGTTATAGCTGATGAGATAGATGAACACACTGATTGTAACTGTGGAGTCGTTGGTAATTTGCATAGCCTGGAATGGATAGATTTATTCAATTTGTTTTTCATACAAGTGTCGGTGTTACTGTCTTTCAAGGTAGAGAGACACCAACATGCATAATTGATTTTGTTCTTTTGCTTAGGTCTTGGATTCCACGGACCATATAAACTCTTGCAAGCCTTTGAGCAGGGAGGATCCATCCTATAAAGATACTCTGGAGTTCCTGCAGAAACTGAAAACACATTATACTTCAAAAGATGCAGTATGTAAGTAGATGAAACATTCATGTTAACGCATCAAGAATACACAACTGAAGGAAATGATGCTACAGGTCCATATATAATCTTAAACATCAGTTTTGGTAATTGAGACCTTCAGGTTGACTCTCTCTGTCAAAATCTAAGGTGTTGCTTCATATTTTCTCTCTGTTCGGAGCAGGGAGTTGTATGATACGACATTTGAATTCCGTGGTGATGGAATTCTGTGGATTCTGTAGCTCAGGAAACTCATGTATAGAAATTCGGTGTAGTGTAGTATCAGTCAGGTTTGGGGATACAACACTAACGGTAGAGTTTACTTATAGTTGACACGTAGGAGTTATCATTGTGTAGTTTCAGAATATAGGATTAGTGAATAGATTGGATAGGTCCCTCGTATATGATGTACTTGGTGATACTGATATATTAGTTCTTTTTTGTAAAGGGTTTTTACATGTTTCCTACTATCTTTCCTTGAATTAGGGGCGTGTAAGGGTGTACACGGGCTGTTATCGACAAAATTTCTAACTGACCCACCAAAATTTCTAACTGACCCACCTATAGTGGGTCAGCCAAAACATTAACCGCGGGATTTTCTACTGCGGATTGGTGTTTTTTACGTATATAATATCACAAAGAAAGAGACAATGGTCAAGTAGCAATGGTTTGCAACTTAAGAAAATTTGCATAATGGTTAAAACATGGCACATCCTCCACGATTATTAACGGAGCTCAAGCTCCGCCATCTGCGTGTAGCATCCGCTGCTCCATCATCCACATGAATTAGAAGTTTCGCCTGGATAGGCGGAAGCTCTGCTGTTAATGGTGGATTTTCTCCATTTAGTTTATACTTTTTTTTTTAAACAAAATTTAAGGCATGTTTGAGTTCAAAAATTTAATTTTGATACTCAATCTAAAAAGGGACCAGAATGTAATTGTTAGCCATTAATTGTCTTAATTCAGCATTTCCAATCTAAGCGGGTTTAAAATGAAAATCATACCACTAAGAACATCCTAGACTAGTGGTAAGGCAGCTTGAGTAGCATATGGAGGTTCGGAGTTCAAAGCCCTATATGTAGAATTATAAGGGTGGTCAAGGAGTAGTGTGTGTAGGAGTAGAAGTATAATTGTATAATTGTTAGTTATTTTTATTTTTAAAAAAAATATTCCAAACCATATACTCCCTCCGTCCCAAAACAGTTGCACCGTTTTGACTTTTTGCAAGTCAACGGAATTGAAGTTTGACTACAAATTACTCTTAAACTATAATAGTAAAATATTTATCAAAATTATATTATGAAACTTTCCATCCTAAATTTTCATATGTAATTTTGTTAAATATTTTAACATTATAATTTAAGAGTAATTTGGAGTCAAACTTCAATTTTGTTGACTGTAAAAAGTCAAAACGGTGCAACTGTTTTGAGACGGAGGGAGTATATATATATATATATATATATATATATATATATATAAGGTTCCTTTTTTTTAGTACCTTATTAGCTCCCTAATATCAATTTTTTTTTTAAACGATAAATATTACAACTACTCCTACAGTAATATTATACAAACTTTATAAACCATCTCATTCTTCCACACCTAAACCAACCACCTTATGACTCCGCCACCGCCAGTGATCGAACCCTACACCTCTACTTTACTACCCCAACTCCTCCACACCTGGACCTCTACTTCACTACCCCAACTCCTTACCGTTGCACCACCTTATGCCTTATGACTCCCAATCCCTAATATCATGTTAAACCCTACTGGTTGAACACTTACATTCTGATACGAGACAAAGGGGCGCATTAAGCCTTGTTCCAATTTCAGAGTTTTAATGAGTCAAACAAGCTTAAGCTTAAATAAAGAAAAAAAAATAAAAGAAAAAGTAAAACTATAAAATTAAAAGTTTCGATCAGAGCCGGAGTAATGGCGGAACTTATGGCTGAGCATAAAAGACACCCGCGCAAACCGCCCGTCTCTAACCTGCCCGCGGTGAACAAAATATTAAACCTGCGACGGGTTAGGTGGGTGGCGGCTTGGCGGTTGCAAACAGTCATCACACACCCTCCCCAACCCGCCATACTATATCATTTTTTATATATATATTTATTACTAGCTACAACTTCTAGTTTATACACTTGCTGTAATTTTCTAGTTTATACACCAGTTTACAGTACCTTTCTACTTTCTAGTTCGAATCTTCTCTGCACCAGTTTACTAATTGCTAGTATTTCTTATTTTGATATGAATTTTGTTAAGTTGTTTGTTGATTCTAATTAAAAAAATTATTGCAATGGTGGTTATGATGGTTTCAGCCGAGGATTGCAACACATGTTGCAATGCGCATTGCGCTCGTTTACCAATAGATCCAGCAGGTTGCCTCCTCGGTTGCTTAGAAGTGTGTAAAAAGACAGGCCACTGCCCCAGTTTTAAATCTCTTTCTCATCATTTGGATGGTGATGTTACTAAATTCATACATATATGAAAATCAAAGAGTGATGATATTTCTATGATGTAATGTTATCGTTCAACTTAATAAATGTTAATTATTTTTATGAATTTTTTCATATGAGATGACTGTTATCTTTAAGATTGAAATTGTGGCGATCACAATACGCACCGTTTAACCAATCCGGATCCTTTTAATTATTTATTTATTTATTTTTTTAATTTTAATATGAAAAATCTATCAATCCCAACCTAAAACCTAAACCTAAGCTTCGGGGATTAATCTACCATATTGAATAAGTTTAAGGTTCCTAAGTTTAATTCTGTACGCGGTTATGTATTTTTGGCTGACAACAACAGATTAGAAAAATGGCGTCCTATTGCTCCTCCTTGCGAAACCCACCATCATCTTCTTTTCTGCCACTTCACACAAATCCAACTCTCCAGTTCTTCCACAAATTCCCAATTGCACCCCAATTTATCTGCACCAGAAACCCCTATTTTCTTCGCAACCCAAAGCTTTCAACTAATGACCAGCTCCACAAAAGCACTAATGCGATTTACCAAGAAACAGAAAGCAGCAGTGAGTATGAAACAGAGGAGGATAGTGATTATGATAGCTCCAATGACGAAAATGAAGACAAATCCGTATCAAATGATGGTCCGGCGGGCCTCCCGTCGGTGATGCGGCGGCGTCGGAGGTACAGGAAGCAGTATCCCGGCGAGAAGGAAGGTATTACTGAGGAGATGAGGTTTGTAGCTATGAAGCTCAGAAACGATGGTAGAGTCAGAAAGATTCCCAAAGATGATGAAAGTTATACTAGTGATGATGATAGTAATAATAAGATTGGGGAGATTTGGGAGCCTAGCTTGGAGGGCTTTCTCAAGTATTTGGTTGACAGTCAACTGGTTTTCGGTGCAATTGAGCGCATTGTTGATGAGTCTACTGATGTTTCTTGTGAGCCCCTTTTTCCTATTAACTCAACTTTTAACTACTTTTATGGTTGTTAAATGTTTATTTAATGGGAACTAACATGCACTTTATGACAGTATACAATGCGAAGATAGTTTGCGTAACGACTGTTAAGATATTCATAGTTCATGGGTAGAGTGGGGAGGGTGGATGATTTGATTAAGAAACAAACTAGGAAGTATACGAGTTGACAAGTAATGATGAATATGTACTTGCTGTATTGTTAATGGGGTTGCTAATGTTGGTGCAGTTGTGTACTTTAGAAAGACTGGATTAGAGAGGTCAGGAGGGCTTTCCAAGGATCTGGAGTGGTTTAGGCAGCAGGGTTATGTGATTCCCGAACCAAGTAACCCTGGAATTACGTATGTCCAGTATTTGGAAGAACTTGCTGAGAAGAGTCCGCAGTCGTTTCTTTGCCACTTCTATAATATATATTTCTCACACATTACAGGGGGACAAGTGATAGCTAAGCAGGTACCGTAATGTAATCTCTCCATTCCATAACATGCTTAGTTAGTCGATGCAAAGTAAGAAGGTTGTTCTTATCATTAGTGCTTACAGTGAGATGTTGTATTTCGATGCCAAGGTGTACTGCTAAGTTTGTCTGTCGGTCATGATTTTAAGACCCTATAATCTCTTAGAACAAAAGGCAAAGATAAGGCTGGATCAAGTTACACCCACATCACCTTTTGTGCAGGGTTTAGCACATGCCTCTTGTATGTTTATGTTATTATCACAATCAGTTTTGAGCCTGCTGAGTTTGTTAATTTCCATGCGTGCTCCATTAATAACTAGCGTGGTGGTTATTATGTATACGGATGCCTCAGATGTAATGTGAATATTGTGAAAATTATATGAAGATCCTGGACATATAAAAATATAAAATTGTGATACGTGATGAAGACTATTAATGAGTAGCGATGGAATGAAATCACTTGACTTGAGAGAGACTTTGGACCTCAGTACTCAAGGATTTCTTTTGCAATAGGTGAAAATATATTATTGTGCAGGGAGATCCTCGTTGTGTCTGCAGTAATAGTTCTTGAGATAGTTGATGTTTGTCAGTTGAGTGGGAATATTAGTCTTCTCTTTCTCCTGCTCTTATCCTGGTAGTATTGTAAAAGTAGAATATCTCTAGACCCGATTTCATGTATGAACACCCAGAATCAGCGATGAACAGAACAATTGATTAATAGTATATGCTGACCACCAAGAATTCGATATTGTAGGGAGAAACTAGGAAAGTACTTATTTTAGATTCAATTGTTGTTATTAGGTATGTCAAAAGATCTTAGAGGGAAGGGAGATGGAGTTCTACATGTGGGATGAAGATGCTGAGGAAACACTGAAAAGTGTCCGTGTGAATCTTAATGCACTTTCTGAGGTAAATTTGCTACTTAATACTTAAAACCCTTTTCCTTATGAGTATCTTTGGCCACTGGCTGCTACTGCGTTGGACTAGAGAGGAGCAACTTGAACCTTGAATGATACCTGGTTTCTAATATTCAATTTTGTTTTTATATGGCAGCATTGGAGTAGAGACGAGAAAAACAAATGTCTAAGAGAAGCAACAAAGGCATTCCGTTTTCTTGGGCAAATAGTTCGGCTTATAATCTCATAATCCATTACCACTTCCCAGATCTACTCTGGTTTCAGATTGTAAGTTACCAAACTTGTAGTATCAAAATTTCAGAACCGGATTGCAAATTTGCAATATACACATGGAAGTCGCTTTTGTATAAAACCTTGAAATGCTGGGAGAGGTATAGTAAGTATGTAGTTCAGTCAATGATGGCCTTTCGCATTATTTCTCTTCTGTTTTGGCCATCTTTTCTTGTTATTATACCTTAAATGGCACTTCCATTGCAAACATCCTGCCTAATATATCTCTTGATTACTTCGCTGCTGAGTGCTGACAATGACATTATGCTGTGATACATTTATTTCTTCACCTCGCCATTGATTCAAGTGCAAGTTGCAGGGCATTCATGATGTTACATATACTAATGCTTCAAATTTTATGTAAGCAGGTAAAGGTTGCTACAAGCAGTGGAGCTTCACCATCCAGTGTCCATCAACCAATTTACAGTGTCCGGTGGTATGGGCCAGGGGCGTTGAACATCCAAACGTCCTGAAGGATTAAAATGGTAAAATTGGTGTATGCTAACGGATAGGGGGCGTCCATGGCACTATTCTTCTTCCTGGTTGCTTATTAAAGAACGGAAAGATGAAGATAAACAGCGGAGGAACTAGCCGTGCAACACAATCAGCTACAATTAAGTTTTAATTCAACTTTTCAGAGTGGTAAATTTCTAATCTAGGCTGGGTTTAGGAGTGTTTCATGTAACCTGATGAATATACAAAACTTCGCATAACCGCATTCTACTTTAGCAAAACCATGTTCATTGATTTTTGTCCCTATAAACAATGTGATGTTGCTGTAGGTGTAGATTAGCTCGGGTAGTCGTTGATGAAGTCGCTATCGTTCCTTTGTTGCTAAATGCTCGGAACTTCGAGTTGATCAGGATAGCTAGGAAGGGCCTGGCCGGAAAGACTTTTCTATTTTTAACGGAAACGGAAATCCAAATAAAAAAAAAACTGCCATCCATTCCGGAGAAATACAATGGGGGCCTTTCTCTCCTTTCCCTGCCTGTCAAGTTCCAAGTACCATCTGTAAGAGAGGGCCCCCCTCTACTTAGTAGTAGCTTGCATCAGTCCGAAGGAAAAAAATGGACTGAGGAACCAGATTACTATGGAATAGAACTTCACGTCTTTGACCTCTCCCCATTTTCTTTATTTACGCAATTGGTTCTTTCTTTTTTATGGAGCCTTGTGGACAAAAAACCGAGAGTAGAAATGCGAGAGGGAGAGGGAGAGGAAATTAGAATGTGAGTCATTCGCAGAGAAAGTCAGAAAGAATACACTCCGAAGTCATACTCGGACGAGACCCTTTAGAGTTTTTGTTAAATATTTTATCATCATAATTTAAAATTAATTTGTGATTAAAATCGATACATGTTAATCGGAAAAATTAAAATGATAGTTATATTACTTGGACGGAGGGAGTAGTAGCCTGCAATATGACTAAGTAGTACTCTCCCTGCGCCAAAACGTATCTTAAAATGAGAAGTTTACTAATTCTGGTAAAAAATAAAATTAAGCAAAATCAAAGTGAAAAAGAAAAATAACCAAATTAATAATAATATTACGAGAAAGGGTCCAGCAGAAATGCAACAGTTGAAGGAGAAGAAGAACCACAATTTTTTTAACTTTGATTTATATGATATCCGCTTTGACGACTAATTCAACCGAGCATTGTCAGGTCCTTTTAAGGGTGGCTTTTTCATCGGTGGTTTTTACATCCACAATACTCGAACCCGAGACCTTGCTTAAGTGAACTGAAGCCCCTTACCATTTGCGCCAACAACCGTGGGAAAGAAGAACCACAATTGATACAATTAATTTTTTCAAAACGGCTAAAAATATATTAAAAGTGGAGCATAAGAAATGAGCGAGAAGAAAATACATGCTAGTTGTAGCTTAGCTCACAAGTCGAAACTGAAAAAAATACAACTCCAAGAGCCTTAAGGCTTTCACCTAAACAACAACTAATTCTAAGGACTACAGGAAGCACCAACCAGAGAGGCCGAGAGAACAAAATCACCATCCTTGGGCCAAACAAAGAACTAAAGAGGCACCACAAACGAAAGGACAAGAACTGGCAGAGGGCAACCGAGCCACGAGAAGACAGGACTCCAAAAACGCACAACGATGAAGATAAGCAGGTCACCCCCACACCCAAACAAGGCTTGCCAACTCACACACACACACCACGTCCCGGACCGGGAAACACAGACACAATTGATACAATAATAAAAGGAATGGGTATAAAACGCGACTTTAGCTGCTTGTATAAGGAAAGAAAATGAGCAAAGAAATAAATTTAAAATAAAACGCGACTTTAGCTTCTTATATTAGGAAAGAAAATGAATAAGGAAATAGGTTAAAATACCAACGCTATTTCACCTTCTTAATTCTTATATAAAGCTCATGTAGCAGATTATTTGAAGGAAAATTATTAGGTTCTTTTCAAACTCTCTCAGTTCTCTCCGTTCTAAATTCTTAATCATTCAGCACAGCATCTGCTTTGAGGAAATCAAAAGAAGTTTCGTTCCTATAACGAAGATGTCTTGTTGCACAAGAAGTCTGGTATTGGGAGAGACGACAACGACAAGCAACAAGAGGAAGAGGGACGGTGGCTCTTACTGTTCATCCATGAATCAACACAATCGTGCGAAAATCACCAGTTGGAAGGATTACTTCAAGACTGATCAAACTCAAGCTCCTGTTGATTCTGTTACGCAACTCAAATCTGGAATTCCTCGTAGGCCTCTTCATGTATCTTCTGTTGATCAACTCAAGACTACGATTCCTGAATCTCGGCCTGTTGAAGATATTAAGCAATCCGTCCAGGAAGTAACTTGTTCTCGGCCTGCAACGGAAACTATGAGTACGATGCAGAGAGATATGATCACGTATACGAAATTGGTTACAAGCTTGTCTCCTGCCCCTCAACTGCAAGTTGGATGTCTGGACGAAGAAGATCTCGGATGGCTCTTCGACTCAAACAGATCTGATCAGAAAATTCAACATGGCAGTGTTTCGTGTGCGATGATCAGCAGCAGCTCAGCCTTGCAGCCCCGTGCACAATTGTTGAAGGAAGTTGGCATATATGCATTGCCATATACCCTGCCTTATTGAACTATTCTTTTTACCGTAATATACCTATGTAGATTATTTTACTTGAGACGATTTTAATTTGTAGCTTAATCGTCTTTAGTTTCATGATTTGGTTGTGTATTTAGTTGTTACTTGAATGATCAATATACATGATTCTCTTTAAATTTTGACTTTTGCGCCTTGATGTCTTTTGTTACATATATGAACTAGTTTTGGACGTCACAGATTCCAATTATGATATAGAAATTAAATAATAAAAATGAAAAACAATCACGACAATAAGATTTCAGTCCAAACACTTTCCATCACTAGACGAATCGTAGAATGGATACAAATCATGACAACAAGATTTGAACCTGCATCTTGTACTTAAAATGACACATGTATGCACCATATTGAGATTTAATAATTAAGATGGACGGATTAGACAAGAACTGAGTAGATCTCATCGGGACAACTTATGTTATATATATTCTGCTAATAGTATTAATGTTTTTTTGAACGAAAGTAGCTTTTATTCCAATGTCAATGATGTTCGATCACTCAATACAAAAACAGACCAGGGAGCCTGACCAAAAATAACAAAACAACAAACTAGTCAGCAATCTAAACATAAAGAGTCTAAACAAGAACTGGGTAGCACTTGAAAGAGGAACAATACTCAACCAGTTTACTTTGTATAGTTCCCCTACACAACAACGTGGTCTGGACCATGGTACGAAGAAGACGGCTAAAGTTAACAGTAGAGTATTGAAATTTCTTTTTATTCCTGGTTAACTAGTGGGCACAGATCAGTTCAGTTATCAGCGCTTTCAGTATCCTTCTAGTTGGTGCTTTCCACTTAATTTTCCTACACACAACTGCTGGATATTGGCCTGCCAATCCGTGATAAGCATGATGGAGTCACCAATCCATGTCTGGATAGCTCTCCAAACCCGTTGCACTTCAGTACAGCTGAGAGTTACATGATTCACATTTTCCCCACCTGAATTGCAAATACACAGGGAGAATCACGAAGAGGTATGAACTTATTTGTTGCAAGTCTCCCTCTTAGAGGCACCCATAGAATGAATTTGTCTTTGGGAGGGGCAAGGTTATTCAAGTCCCTCCAGTCTACCTTAGCAATGGGAGGCCGAAATAGATGATAGAATTTCTTTCCCACAAAGTTGGAATTAAGCTGATTGTTGATGTGTTTGTAAGTGTAGGTGTTTTACACTGTTGTTGACTAAGGTGTTAACCTAGGTGTTGAACTTTGCTGGTTTAACTCCTATGCCTGTCAACACTACACTTAGTCGTTTTTATTTGTGTTTTACCTTTACTTAACTACTAATTAGTTCCACAACTGTAGATGTTTGATGTGTGCAGGAAAGAACAAGCAAGGCCGAGTCAATAAAAGGAAAACGCATTCAAGAAGGAATGAAAACTTATTCAAGAATAACTCAATAAGGAATAATATTTCAAGAAGAAAAGGAGTTCTAATTGAAGAAGGTGCTAATTCCTGTCCAGATTCAGATTCGAAGATCTTGCTAGAAGATGTCCTGGTTGTATTCGATCTAGTATTCCACTACTATATCACCAACCTCGACATTGAAAAACACACATCTCGAGAGCAAGAGTTTACAACTGAGAAATTTGTTTAGAGTCTTTATTGTTTAGTTATTTGTTTTTGAGTCTTTATACTAGTTTTTATTCTAGTTCTCTCTAACAGCGTATTGAGATATAATAGGTAGAGTGTTACTATGCATCATCGATAAGGTGACTAATATTGTTTTCATCTAAGATAGATAGGGAGTATCCAATGTTGTACGAACAAATTCTTCTTAGTGGTTATTCTGTCTTGGCCCTTGACTGGTCATCAAGTAAGCTTACAAAAGCTCCTTGAAAATTTGCAAACACATGTTCTTATTTACTTTCCGTTTGCTTTATACTTTGATATATATTACTTGTGTTTGTTGATCTAATATGCAGGGTAATAGTCAGATTACTGCAGATTATCGAAGGTGTTGAACAACACGTACGATAACTCCTACTAATTACAAGTTGTTATCGATCTTTAGTTCTTTCAGTGTCCATTCTAGCTCATCCCTAACCATACTTTGTAATTTCATCATTTTCTTGAAAAAATGAGATACATTTATTGGAACCTTCATATCCATTGCACCCAAAGCTTATCAGCTTCCTTAGTAACAGCCCACGACATCTTCAAAATACACAAATTTTATTCCAAGTTTCTAAGTGTACTAAGAATATATAAGATGCTATGATTAAGGTGTGTGATTATAATATAAGGATGTTGTGATTCTGTCTTAGGGTTGTTAACAAGTCAATTCGATCCGATCATTGACTCTGTCGATCAATGATCGTTAGAAATATAGGGATTCGACATCAAAACCTTTCCCCATGGGCTCCATGGAATTGCTGACATAAGGCCAGCACAATACTGCTATAGCTATTATGATGAAAGAATTGAAGAGATGAACGCTCTTGCCGTTTTGACATTTCTGATTCTTTTTACAATTTTTCATTTTTTTTAAAAAATGCCAGATTTAATGGGAGCGTGACACGTGTCAAACGCGTGTGTTGTGCTGCGTTTGAGTTACACGCGCTCAATTTCGGTGAGAAAACTGACCGGAGTATCTTATTTGGACTATGGGTTAACATAGCTTGTCAGCCTACCGACTAACTAAAGAGTTATGGGGCCATCCATTGATTTATCTCGATTGCTTCGGGTTAACATAGGGTATACTTTTTGGACAATGGCAACCTTGAGTATCATTTTTATACGTGGTACAACCTGGAGTATATTTTTCAAATTTCCCCTACTTTTGCAGAAAAGCTTTAGAGATGTGAATCTCGGGTGCTGGTAGCCATTATGACTATTTTTTGGTGATATGGTTAGGAGTTGGCAATGATCTGCATCTGCATCTATTAAGTATTGTTATTAAGTATTATTTTTCAGTTTATATATGAAGTTGCTAATATAGCTTAATTGTGTAAAGAATAAAGATAACCTATTATCTAGTATTTTTGGTATTATTTTTATGCTTATTATGAAGTAGCAGCTATATATATTGTGGGTAAACATAAAGATATATGCTTGTCATTTATCAAACCTTTGGTGATGTTACTTCAAAATAAAAAAGAAAAAAAAAAAGAAAGAAAAAACTCTATAGTTGATGTATTATAAGTAAAAAGTTACATTATGATCAATGCAAAACTCTAAGTAATAAGACAATCCTAGGAGACCGCTAGGATCTATAGCTGAGAGGGTAGTGACTAATTTGGAGGAGAGAGGGGAATGATTGAAATGGGGAGATAGGACTGAACATCGGTCCAGAACCGGGACCGGTATGGTCCGGAATTGTTTTTGGGAATTTTGTAGGATCAAAGACCGGACCGTATAGACACGGTCCGGTTCGGTCCAGAACCAAAAAATACGGATCGGTCCGATCTGGACCGTATTAGACATGGATAAAGAAAAAGAGAGAGTGAATAGAGATTTGGAGGAAATGTGTGGCATTAGACTAGTCTTATCTAGGAATGACAATTTGGGCCGGACAGCCCGAGCTCAGCCCAGGCCCAGCCCAATTTTGTCGGGCCAGGCCACCCGAACACCCTATTGGGTTGGACTTGGGACTGTTATATAGGCTCGAATTGAAATTAAATGTTTGATGAATGATGAGATTTGGGTTATGGAGGGTTGGGAAATAAATCTACCAAATCCAGATCTATTGTCTATAGTATTAAAAAGAAATTTAAAAAATAGGAAAGGGAGATTCCGGTCCGATAGGTCCGGACCGAAAAGCGCCAATTTTTAACCGGACCGAAGACCGAAGACTGAATAGTAGAAAATCCATAGATTGAGGACCGGACCGTATTATATACGGTCTGGACCGAGACCGGTAAAATCAATCCGGTACGGTTTTCCGGCCCCGGTCCATGTCTTCTCAACCCTATGGGGAGATATGTGATTGGAATGGGAAGATGAAATAGTGAATAAATCATAAAGGTTTCTTTAAATTATTACGAAATGTAACAACTAAGTTAAGTTAAAGGCGAGAGAGGACATTCTAAAATGGGGGTTATTAAACGTAGTAGCAATTTTACTAAACGTTGGAAATTTATTTGTAATTTATAGAATGACTTTTATTTTACAAGTATTTCAAATAAATTCCAAACTTACTAAATTCATACAAATTATCATAAACAATTGCAAGTATACTAAATTTATCAATTCTACTTTACCATGTGACTTCTCTTGCAAAGTCCCAAGTTAATTGTTTCATGTCGTGTCGGAGCTCGTGTTCCATTTCCGGTTGCCCGTTGATGTCTCACAATTGTGGTTAATTTAGTGTTAAAGTTTGTTGACCCGGAAGGTCGAATCCTAGTGTGATGATAACAAACATGTTATGGACTAACAATATTTTTAAGTCCATTATATCTCCACTAAATCCATATAAAGTTGGCCAAATTAATTTTGATTTTTAGAGTTTCTGATTTGTTATCCGAAAGGTTAACGTATCAGTCATTTTTTCGAATGGACTGGATTATTTAATTAACAACAACACGTTTTTGGTAAACGTTGTTGTCCACATTTTTTACTTTGAAAATCAGAGATTTTGCACTTTAAGGTTGCTTATTAATTGAAATAAAATCTCTTGATAAAATATGGTTTTCATTATTTGAAAAAGATTTTCAAAGTTAATTGAAACCTTCTTTTGTTGGAATCTTGTTGGAGATATTTTTGGATATTCTATTAATTGTTTCTTGCAGGATTATTTTGGATTTCAAGTTTAGGAAAATTCTCCATCAGTAAGAGAAAGAAGGCAGTTCAACGTGAAGAAAAAGATGTAGAGAGATTTCTCCTAAAACATTTCAACTACAGATGAAATAACGTTGGAAACTTTTAGTCTCTCAATTCAGAAACAAACTCAACGTTACTCAATGTTCATCAACAAATTCAACGTTCATATTTTTCTAAAGCCTATATAAGGGTTGATTGCTGACAGAAAAAAGACAACACAATCGAATCGAAACCACAGAAATCTACAACAACTTTCAACGAGTTTGTCTTCTGTTCTTTCAAAGCTCTCTATTGAGATTTCACTGAGTGTTTTTGTATTGAGAAAAAGAGAGAGTTCTGAGAGTTTATTATTCAAATCAATCGAGTTGCATTGTGATTATGAGATCTTGTTAGCGTGTGGATAGGGAGTTGTTGTTCTCCTTGGCACGAGTTCACTTAGTCTAGGTGGGGATAGCTTAGACGGTAGCAAGAGGGAAAGACAAAGGGTTGTCTTTGAGTGCTTGTGGTTTGTAAGTGTTCTATCAAGAATCTTAGTGGAAATCCCAGGAGTAAAAGCTTGGGGAGTGGACGTAGGCACGTTTTGTGACCGAACCACTATAAAATCCTGGTTTGCTTTACTTTACAACACTGCATCATACTGCATCATTATTGCATCTTAAGTTTCTGAAAAACAAAAAACATATTGCATATTTTTCGGTCTAAAACTTACTTTGAAATTTCAGCTGAAACTTGCAGTTTTCATTTAATATTTTAGTTCGAAGCCAGAAAACTTTTTGAGGGAAATTTTTTATACACCTAATTCACCCCCCCCCCCTCTTAGGTGCATTTCTCTTTACAAAGTTAACAATGACATGTGTACCAATAAAAACAGTAGAGTAAATTATGGGGTATAAAACGGGGTAGAAGATCCGCTTCAGAACACCAGTGTTCAATTCATGTTCCACACTCTTTACCACTTTACTATCGTTAGTTATCTTCCTTTTGGTTTTTAGTCCCCGCGTTTCTGTTTTCTTTCACTATAGTCCCTGAATCCTTTTCAGCTTTGAATTTAAATTTCTTTTATTTATACTTTGGCCCACAACTTTCTATATTAAATACTCCATATAAATTATTCTGTATGTATTTTTTATCCTACTTTAAATAGGATTAAATAAGTAATATAAATATACCCGTTTCTTTTCCCTTTTCTTTTTTCTTTCTTGAATGCCTCAACTCACAACATAAAAGGGAAAAAGGAAAAAGTTTCAAAGTAGTAACATAAACGTAAAAGAAAATACGAGTACGTAAGCAATGCAAATTCTAAATGAAACTACTAAAGTGCCTTTAATTCCAGATCAATCCACCTCTTTAATGAAATTATGTCCCACGCGGTTTTGGCTAATAGCCAAATTTCGACAACGGATCGGATCCAATTAGCCTTACATTTTGTTTTTCAAATAAAAATATTCCAAGCGGCAATTTATGAAAGCTACACAAATTTCCCCATTTGTTAAAACGTCACATTAAGCTAACATGACAAGTTCACATACCTCAAAAAATTAAATAAATATCTTTAAACCGACCGCATCCTAAACTTTAATTTAAGAAAAATACTTATTTGGAGAGTTATAAACTTATATTACATACTGTACTAACCGAAGCTCAATCACATGAAGTGAAAGAAATATTTTTAATTCATTCACACCCTTTTCGTAAACCGGATAAGTTGAAACCGTAAAAATTAGGTTATACATCTTTAATCAACTTCTTCTTAAATTAAGTTGGATTTTAGACTCTGTTTTTTTCCTCTACAGAATTGTATTTAACTGAACTAAACTGAATAAAGCTGAGTTGAACTGAACTTATTTGTAGTATAAAATAATATTAATCAAATCTGAACTGAACTTATTTGTATTATAAAATACTATTAAGCAAATCTGAACTGAACTGAATTTAATGCATCTGAACTGAACTGAACTTAAAATAATCAATTTTCAAACGAAGAGAACATAGCCTTAGTAGTTATTTTTCTAAAAAAATTAGTTTGCAAACATTACTTATACAACTTCTCTAACTTTTAAATTATTACTTTTACAATTTCTCTAACTTTTTAAGTTGATTTTGAAACGCTAAACAAATCCTATAATAAGTCAATTTTACGAACTTCTCTTTTAATCAATCTAATTATTTTAAGTTGAAACTATTGTGAACATATCCTTAACCTTAGGGATGTGTTTGCAACAACTTCAACTTATCCAGCTCATCTCTAACTTTTTAAGTGGTTTTTACAAACACTCGACAAATTTTCTAATAAGCCAACTTTACAATTTTCTCTTTTAATCAACCTAATTATTTTTAAGTTGAAACTACTGCAAACACAACCTCAGCGCTAGGGATGTGTTTGCAACAATTTCAACTTATCCAGCTCATCATTAATTTAAGGAAACTTTTTTTTTAGTGTTTGTAACAATTTATAAGTTGGCAAATTATCTTAAATTAATTAAGTTGAAAAAGTTGGGTTGGACCTCATCAAACAATTTCTCCTTAAGTTAAGCTCGGTTTCAAATTTTTTTCTTCCAAAAAATTTAAGTTTGCAAACACTAATTTTATAACTAATCAATCATTTAAATAGATTTTACAAACACCTATCAAATTCTTTAATAAACAAATTTTACCAACTCCTCCTAAACTTACTTACCAGATTCGATTTATGGAATAATCTCATGTGATAAGGGATCAAATCAAAACACATGTGCTTCAACCGACACTGTTTTGCTTTTTGTACAGATTGCAGGCTACCGCACCACTACATTTTCTATGCTAATTCTTACTTTTAATATAATCTTAATTGTTAACATCATGTTCTATAATTAATATAGTAGAGCATTGAATGGGCCAACAGATCCAATTCTTTTTATCTGGAATAGATTGACTTTTAAGTATTTTCTTTGACGATGATGCATGGATGTTTCATTTCATCATATCATGCTCCGACTTAGTTTACATTCAAACAAGACCCTTTCTTTTCTTTCTTTCTGATCCTTATTTTTCTAACTATACATAAATAGATTCTTCAAAATGATCAACAAGCTCTGATCTTCCCTTCTCTTCTTCTCTTACCTCCTTTTTTCTCTATACCCATGGAGGTGGTCAGATTGAAACAACAGGTACATCTCTTCTTGCACTAGTTTTCTTATCATGAAAAAGAAAAAAGAAAAAAAAAAAAAAGTCAAAATCTTCATCTTCAAGCATACTCAACTTTGAGCATTTCTTGTATGTAGGAAGTTAAGGCACCTAAAAGGTCTCCATTGATACTGAGAACTGTGGTTATAGCTTTCGCGGCGCTATGTGGCCTATACATCTTCTCGGTTTGCATAAAGCAAACGAACATATACAGACAGTCTAATCCTTTAAAGATTCAAGTGATTGATCGACGTGGCCAATCGTGTAGACATGTTGAGATTGAAGAACAGGACATGCCTTATGTGCATTTTCCCAATCCTGTTACATATAGCAGGTAACTAGTTTTCTTACTGTTTTCGTCGTCTTTCTGTAATTACTGGTCAGAAATTGTATATGTGAAATGAGATGACTGTTTTCAGGGAGGAATGCGTGTGTAATCCTGTCCGATTCTTTGTGATTGTGTCGATGCAAAGATCCGGGAGTGGATGGTTCGAGACGTTGCTAAACAGTCATGTGAACTTGAGCTCGAATGGTGAGATTATCGGGGCGTCTAAAAGGAGGAGTAATGCTTCGGTCATTCTGCAAACATTGGATCAGGTTTACAATCTTGATTGGTTTAGCAGTGCATCGAAGAACGAGTGCACAACGGCTATTGGTTTCAAGTGGATGTTGAATCAGGTAACAACAACCACTTGCCTCAGAGACTTTTCCAGTTTATGACTAAATTGTAGTAGTAGACCTTGTGAATCCCAGTTATTTCACATCAGAGAAAATTGCATGAATGTTCACTTGAGAAAACATGCAACGATAACTCGTGATTACAATTCAAGTTTTTAGGTAGGTATTCGCAGTTTTGGTAATTTTTAGGCCACTGTTTGAAGGGGTTGATGAAGTATCACGAAGAGATCGCGGACTACTTCAAAAGACGAGGAGTATCTTTGATATTTCTCTTTAGAAGAAATCATCTTCGCAGGATGGTTTCCCTGCTTGCTAACATATATGACAAGGAAGCCAAACTGTTAAATGGAACGCACAAATCACACGTTCATTCGCCACACGAGGTAATGTACTTTCTACTCTCCCCCTATGCCCTGCAATCTGTATTACTTGGTGCTGAGATGGTTAGTCAAGAACAGTTGTTTACAGTTTCGATTTCCTGTGGCAACGCAGGCAAAAGTACTTGCGAAATACAAGCCTACACTGAACACAACAATACTCGTATCCAACTTGAGATCAGCAGACCGGATGATTCAACGAGCTTTGGACTATTACAAAAGCACAAGACACATACTGCTGTATTACGAGGACGTAGTTTCAAATCAAACAGTAAGAAAATTCTTCACCTCTGTTGATCCAAGAAATTATTTTCCGTCGTTAAAAGTGCTTATAATGTTGACTTTATGCAGAAACTTGAGGAAGTGCAAGATTTTCTGAAGTTGCCAGCGCGAAATCTTACAAGCCTTCAGGTTAAGATTCACAGAGGTGAGTTGTCAAAACAAATTGACAACTGGGAAGATGTCCAGAAGACACTCAAGGGAACTCCACATGAAAAATACCTCAAATCAGACTACTAGCTAGCTAGAAGCCTAGAAGAAACATACGCTTAGGGCCATCGATCATAACTTATGTATATAGCCCAGAAGAATTTTATTACAATCGCAAATTCTTTATCGGAAATATATTTGGTTTCTTTGATCTTCTCTTTAGTATGTGTTCTCTTGCAACTTAGGGGAAAATGTACATAACAATTTTAGCAATTTTAGCACTTGGCTACCCTTATAACTCCGGAGAACAAATTAAGGATACATGTGCAAAACAGTAACAAAGACTACGATGATCAGTCTCGCATGGGAAGTTTTCTGGTGCCACTTATAGGCGTACTTACGACCAACAAATTGGCACATTAGTTTCGATCCAAGTCGAACTGAAAATTAAGGATCCAATTACATATGAACCACTTGCTAAAGACAGAACGCTAGGAAATGAATCTCCATTTTCAATTAATGTGAAATATTGCTTGGTACAAAATGAAGAGGAAATCGAATATTGCATCTGTGATTTTCCTTTTTTCTTTTTTTTTTTTTTCTTTTTTCTCCTCACTGATTTCTTAGATTCTACATAGTATATACTTTTTACAAATTTCCTACCTATGTCTATAACCTAAATTTTCTTTCCTAACAGCTGCCTCTCAAATCTAGGAGCATACAACCTACAGTAATAGATGATATCAAGAGAGGAAGGCATTGATCAATGAGTTACTGATCCATTAGCAGATTCGAAAACAGGTTTTACTGTTTGTTCAATCACAAAGTGATCAACAATCCTAACAGTGTTCACTGGATCTTGTTTAGAGGAGATCGACCTCCACTTGCTTGGAAATTTTCTTTGGTGGCTAGGAGTTGGTGGCTGTTTCCCCTCACACTCCCACCTCGGATCTAGCTTCCACTCCTTCGGAACCTACACATGAACACAAAAGTCACTTTGAATCAGAATACAAATATAAATATTTAAAACTCTCTAGTTCCAGTTGATGGATCAAAGATCAACATTTTTCTTTACCTTATCTACCGCAAGGGTGAAAATTTCAAGATCACCCTTGGGGGTTATGTGGAACCGTGTGAATGACTTGTAGTTGGCAATCCGGAGTGATGAGAAGGCTTCGTCAAAGTGCAAGTGAAGCCAATTGATGCAAATATAAAGGTAGCTCCCGAAAACCAGTGATACAATAGGTGTTGAGAAAACCCAGAAATAAAGAAAAACAGAAGCATAATATATCACAGCTCCCCCGCGCGAGAGGCCATCCATTCCATTCTTGCATATATTGTTCCTCGTGACAGCCATTACCTGAAATATAGTATTCATAGAAGCTAATAAGGGGCGAAAATGATGGGAAAGGCATATATACCAGTTAAGAATTATAGGTTTTCTGGGAGGGATAAAGCAAGTAATTGGATATAGAAAAGGGATATGTTTTATGTAATGCAAACTTATCTATAAACTTTTTCCATGTATAACAAAAGAAC
Organism: Plantago ovata; assembly: GCA_028274465.1. Taxonomy (NCBI): domain Eukaryota; kingdom Viridiplantae; phylum Streptophyta; class Magnoliopsida; order Lamiales; family Plantaginaceae; genus Plantago; species Plantago ovata. Next base: position 25,592,501 of record CM051457.1, read on the forward strand.
ACCATTACCTCTGGAATATCAAAAGCGGACATCAGATATTTAATGCATGCAGGATAAAGGCCAAATGTCCACTGTTCTATACGAGCCCGAAGGCCTGTTGGGTCAGGAAAATGCTCACTCTCGACGGAGCGATACCATTCATATAAAGTATGATAACCTGAGAAGAGAGTTCGATTTATCAGATCAACAATGAATGTCAACAGCATTGCATCAATAGAGAAAGATGCGAGATCTAACTATTGCTAGATGACAGGATCAAAACCAAAAAAGGCTTTGGCATAAAACTTGCATGCATCAGTACATAACTCAAATAGCTTAGGGTTAATACTTGTAGATAACAAATTAATGATTACCGCCTGTAGTTCGCTTAAATATCTCAAGAGATGGTCAATGTCCCCTTGTAGGGATGTGTTTTAATACTTTCTCAAACACATGGGTTTTTACTCATATTTGGTCAAACCAGGGTGTGGTGAAAGGTAACACACAAAAGATAACGCTTTATTGCAAAAAATATATCTCGACACAGACACAATAATCATGCATGGACAAAGGGTACATACAGAACCTGATACTATGCATATTTAATCTTAAATGCCATAATAGATTTAAAAATTAAAAAAAAAACATACCTGAGGTCGCCAATAGGTCATGCCTTATACACGTCTCAATACCCAATTCCATTAGCAGCATTAGAATCAATGCGGCAGCAAGGTGTGCAGAAACATGGAGGACACCAATTAATACTCTTCTCTTTCGAGACAATTTTGAGGGCACAAAAGTTACAGCAGTAACTAACAAGGCAAAAGCAGCAGTTGATGACACATAGGATTGTCCAAGCATATCAATGAAAGCATTCCATGCCGTACTAAAGAAGCTCTGTAAGTGACCAGTAAATGTATCATCCTGTAAGATGTGACCTAGCTTACACTAGAAGAACAGCGAACAAATTAGTCATCCGTTAACATGTCGATTGCTTGACAAATCATGCAAACATGGCAAACGTTGATATGGAAATATCAGATAAACTTTTACCTGTGGAAACATTGAAAAGGTCAGGAGGAAATAAATAATGCCACCAATGAAATCAAACTGCCAATTTTTCTTCCGAAACTTCAATATATTACCTAATGCAATCTGCATAAAATATGAAAATAGCATTTTAGGAGAAAACATGACAGCAGAAGATAACTTGACCAATAGTTGAGGGAAAATTTCATCAAACCAATTAACTTTGCCTTTTGAACAATATTCTGAGTTTCTGACAGACATCTGAAATTTTATGACTAACACCCTAACATTTCAGTTATTATGCAATTAGCTTCCTTCGATTCAGTGACCTTCTGACGGAACAGATAGCAATTTCAAACAGACAAATCCCATAATAAGTGGCATTGTTAGGTGGTTAGTTACACAATCTCTAGCATTGTGGGGAAAATCGTACGATTAGTGAACTTTCAGGTAGCTAGTTGCAAAAATCACATTGAGGGAAAACCACTGAAACAGAAAATGTTGGCTCTCATGCAATTTTTCCACTACTGATATGAAACAGTTTACATACCCTGCTCGAGTCTTCAAAAGACGGATAAGATGCCTTGCTTTCGTAGGATGCTCCGTATAACTTATCAAAGTTACTAAACACATGAGTGGGATGTAAAAAGGCCCCACCACAACCATTAACGATCAAGTGCTGCACAAATGCAAGCTTCTCTGATGGAATATATGAATGGCGCATGTAATGATGTAAATCTCCAGCTAGTCGGAGCTTGCACCTTCCTTTAAGATGGTCACATATCAGATGTGATATATTCTTCCCCGAAACATCATTCCAGTACCAATCAAGAAGCCAATTGGGTTCATGGGTCATGATGATCACAGAATCATGATCACCTACCTGGAAAATAATAAACTTATACGCCTTGAACAACATCAACCCCAAAAAAGAGAAGATAAAAAAGCAACTTAAGAGCAGAGTGCAAGTAAGAAAAGTCAATGGTGCTAAATGATGAATCCGTTAAGTCAAACTGATTTGATCCTAGCAAAGAAAATGTCAAGAAAATATTTACTCGCACGGCATTGAACACCTTCAAAATAGACTTGCATGCATGACATATTTTCAACATCTAGCCAACCAATTCTCATTTATTGATACAACCTTTAACCGTAAAGAATCAAAGAAATTCCGTAGTCACAAGTCCGAAGGCACCACCTATAGCCAATTTCCCTTGTATAATCCAAACTGCCACAGAAGTGATAACCCCTTTTATCAACTTTTTTTTAGTTCAATGCTTGCACGACCCACTTGCTTTAAGACTGCAGCTAGTCATTCCTCAGGGGTCATTAAGCCTTTATGCATCACTTATTCCAGTTCTAAAAACTATCACTGTTCGTCTGGTACCAACTACAAATTTAGTTGGATTGTCCACATAAGTAGACAACCCCCCAGGTCATGCAAGTGGCATACTGATCCTCAAATTCGTTACCACAGCTATAACAATTATTATAGATCCTGTATGACTATAAGGGCTTTAATACGAAAATACGAAAAACAAATCAGGGAAAAGGGTAATATGAACGAGAATATTCCATATGCACAATCCTTTTCACATAAATAGCAACACAAGAAACCAAAATCATTCAATTCCTCCAAGTTCAAACACGAGGTACCTTTTCTTTAATCAGCTCTGAAAAGAATTTGAACTGGTAGACATCAATATCACAATGCAGAGCAAGGTCAAGACCAAATATCCACCATCCTTTCGGTAGCTGAAGGGCAAAATAGCTTTTCTTTTGGGGCATAAACCATCCGCCCAACCAGCTTTTGTGACAAATGTAGCGCATAAACGTCTGAAGCCCATCAAACCAATCTGTTATTTCGCAAAGATGCCACAACACATGAAAATACGTATTAGCCGAAAGAGAGTTCAAAAACAGAAATTTTAAGAACCATGAGTAACTGAAAGTAGAGCAGTCAAGATATCAGCAAAGAATTCCCTGATTATGAAACATTGTTTTGGTACCGAAAACTAACCATGATTGCCAGGTATAACGAAACACTGAGGACCACCATACTCCTTGAGTGTTGACACCCCGCTAGGCAGTTCCGGTTTATTTACAGCTATATGCTCCTCCTTGTACCAGACTGGAGGCTGAAGAGCATATTCGAAGGGTCGAAAAAGACGGTTCTCGTATGTAAATTCGGATGGATTAGGATAACTGTGAAAAATATAATCATATTCAATATATTGCCGTCGAAATAAGCTATATGATCTAGAAGCTCAAATAACATGACACAGAGCATTTGATGATAACAATAGTCCTATTCAATTATATTCCTGATGAGCACAGGAAGGAGGAAAAAGGAGGACAATTGTATCAGAGTAATTTAAGGGAAAACCAAAGTATCATGGTATGGACAATGCAACAATTAACATCTGTAAAGATATTCAATAAGTGTTTCTTAAGATCAGACATCTAATTTTTATGTTACTTCAGGTGTCTGACAGTCGGAGAATAGAAAGGTCACTCAGACTGCATGAAAACATTGATATTATAGAGAGCTGATGTAGAGCTTACGCAAGATCACCCCCAATAAGGAGAAGGTTGCTGCGTGGCAGTGAAATTATAGAATCATTATCTTGAACCATGATTGAAGGTTGAGCGAGAAGCTTGGCCACTGAATATGAAGAATTTCCACCGTCACCGGTATCAGCCATAAAGTCAAACCACAATTCATCCCGTTCACTAAATTGGTCATACAGAAGATCATCTTGTTTAGCTGAATCTTCAATTTTGCTCATGGCTGCCTAAAATCCAAGAATAATATACCGCACAAAATAACAACAAATATCAGAATGACTAGGAAAACAAACTTAAACCGCATAGTGTAGACCACGACACTGTTCCACAACAAAATGTATACATATTTGAATCCATAATAAAAATTGAGGCAAAGGTGCAAAATATACAAAGCTCAATTGTATTTATTATGTTAGAATACAAAGAAGATATGAGAAAAAAAAAAGTTTCCAATGTTTAAGAAAGCCGCATCTGATTTTGCCAACGTGGGAGAAGCTACTCCATCAAGTATTTGAAAAATGTTTTAACTACAGCAGTTAATTATGTGAACGACCCAAGTTGTTGTGCATACCTGCATCATGCGCATGTCAAAACGCCCAACAAACACTGTGACTGATACCAACAGGTCAAAAACTGTCTTAAATAAATCAGCAGAGGTCCTACATCATATAAGAAGAAAACTCGTAGTCAAGGATCTTTATCTGACTATGGCATGGAATAAGCATGAAAGAGAGGAGAAAAGATGAAGATGCATACCCTGAGTACCATGGAACCATATCCAGAAACTCAGGCTTCATTTGCTTTTTCTTCAACTTCTCAAATTCTTTTTGTGATACAGGATGAGTAAGAGCCCATCTGTTGTTTATCAGTTGTTAATATCAGAAGCATACTAATTAATCAAGAATATCGCAGACGAGTAGAAGCGCATAAAAGAGGACAATATTTGACAAACGCTATCAAAGTACTATATATTAGGAGCTATATAAGCTCAGGATACTTGGTAACAAGTGAAGCGTAGAACAATGCAGACTTGGAATAGATATTAGTAGTACTTAGTAATAAGAGAAGCATAAAACAACGACGACTTGGAATGGATAATCAAATAGCTACCTGATTGAGCACTTAGCTACACACCAGCAAGAGGTGTGTAGGAAATATACACATTCTCTTCTATGTTATCTCACAGGTTTTCCAAGAATATACACTACATGCAAAAAAACATTATACAAACAGAAGGAGACATGTAAGATTGAGGTCTAATAAACTCACCCTGTTGATCTTTCCACGACATAATTGGCAATGTACAGGCCAATGAAGGTGGCCCACAACGAATATATAGGTGAAATCTCATCAGGAGATTGTCCACAAGAGCCGCCACTACAAGTCAACTGCAAATAAGAGGCACAGAGATACAGCAGCAGTATAAGATAACTCACTATGACGAAATGAAGCATTTAAAACAGCCAGCAATCATACCTCACCATAAATGACCCATTTGGACAAAAATGGATAATCACTGGCCGAACCAACAGGGGCAAACCAAGATTTACAAACTTGTTCCTTGAACTCATTCATGCGAATAAATTTTGCAAGCCACGAATTACGCTCATCCTTGTTCCAAAGTGTGAACCAACCCGAATACTTTCTATCAAACGTCTTCTCTCTCGTGATAGCAAGATTGCCACAGTGGCTATAGAATACACAACATGCTATGCTTATAACCTACACAAGAATAATGCCAGAACATAAGAATCAAGAAAATTGTCTTTTACACTGGACGTAATCTTGGAACTTACAGCACAATTTTGAAGAACCGTCAGCATAGCAGGTCTTCTACCAGCCACACGAGCAACAAGACCAATATACCAGAGGCCAATGAATATGACATGGAAAACAAGAAGAAACAAAATGGAAGATAAGTAGATTGTCAGAAACAGTGAAAGGTTCATCCTCATGTCGACTCCCATTGACTGAAAACTAGGAAGATGATATAATGCAGCCACCAATATCCAGGCAATATACCTGAAACCGGGAAAAACAATATCTATCAATTAGTTCCATGATCTATCCAATCGTGTACTCTTCACAATGACAAAAATAACACCGGGAGGAAGAAAAGACATCCTACCATCGGCTGAAGTTGGAATAACTTGGCTTGATTGTCTTCCCAATAAATGGAGAAGAAAAGAAATAGAAGAACCCAAGTAAACAGGCATACATCGACCACCATTTAATGTTGCTGTCTAACTTCTGAATAAGCGTATGCATGTTATCTGATGAAATGAAAAATAGGCAACCCACAAAAACAGCAATGACTGCATGCCGTGAATGCTCGTGGGGATATGGGTACGTGTGTGTGAATATAGTCCTAACTTTCTCCATGTTTAGAGTGTCTAGTAAACCAGACTGCTTCTCCGATCCCATTACCAAACGTCAAGTATTGGAAACACTGCTCATAAGTCTGAACTGATGAGGAGTCTCGTTTCAGAGCACCACAAAAAACAATCCAGCACTTGGAATCCTGCATGTCAAAACGATTCACATCCTTACATTACTGAAATGCACATAATGCAGCTAGTGTAATCTCAAGATGGTTTAATTTCCCAGCCCATGATGCACTATTTAACTCCCAGGTAGTAAAATAGATAGAAAAATAAAAGCAAAATATCAAGTAGATGAAAAAAAGTTTGCTTTTTTGTTCGCAGCGTAATTAATACCACGCCATAGTAATAATACGGAAATCCAATACAGAAATATTCGAACTTGGCAATAAAGCTTAGTCATATTAACTCTCAAAACAACAGAACGAATCAAAAGGCTTAAATTGTAGCACTACAAAAATAGAAATGCAATAAAGTGAAAGTAAAGACAAAGGAAAAAGAAAAAAAAAACGAAAGAGCAATAGCTATAACTATATAAGCTCATGATCAAGGATTACATAACAGTATAACAAGAACAGAGAGCATTTTTTTTCAAGAAAATCAGACAAGAGCAACAAAACAGATTAACAACTCCCCCCCCCCCCCATTGCAATTGAATCCGCAACGAAAAAAATCACCAAATTAGGGTTTGATTGCAAAAAACAGAAATTAATCTTTTTCAATTACAGACATCCAAATCATACGACGAAATCAACCCAACATAAGTCACAATCTCAAATCACATTTCCCACTGCGAATTTTTTATCCATAGGAACGAATCGAAAGGAATAAAAACACGAAAAAGTACCTGATTAACGGAGAGAGACAAAGGGAATTTACAGGCCTGGTCGTAATGGCGAGCGCGTATATATAAGGGAAAGAGTAAATGGGTGTATGTATCTACTTAGCAGCATATAATGTCTGGGAATGTCTGCAAGGAACCATTTTCTCCATTAATTGGCATATTCCTTTGTACTTTCGCCTTTCTGTAGGCTCTCTCTCTGTATAATTAAAAAATAATTATTATAATAATAATAATTTATTTAAATAGGAAGGAAAAATAATGGGGTAGCCGTGTAGGTTTCCTGTAATTTCAACTCTCTCTTTCTTTTTTCTTGTTTCTTTCTGAGAATGGGCTTTTTATATGAATGAATGAAAGAATATGAATTGCCCGATTATGATGATAGGTGACGAAATACCAGAGATTGTGAAGGCTTTTTTGCTACAGCTTATATTAGTAGTTACTTCACCGTCTTGATTTCGGGCCGTTGGATCTTCTTTTTGTGCTAGCTTAGATGGCAAGGCGGTCGGTTTTAATATTCAACGCACTTTGTAGGAGTACTATTTTTCTTTGGTAGGTTTTTTGGTTTTAATTGATGCACATTTATCATATTCTCACTTTGTTCAATGCCGGAGTCCTTCGCATTTATGGTCATTACTTTTATGTTGAATGAGTATGAACATGGCTTTCAAGATTAGTAGAATTTATTTGAAAGAAAAAACGATAATTGTTTGGCTTGAACGAGTTCAAGTCTAACTCATGATTAAAAAATAAATAATCTAGTATCACGAGTCTTATTAAGGCTAGAATAGTACGGATATTTGATATGTCATGAGCCTTACAAAGTATCGTTGAGCCGAGTTATCGTTATAATAAGATTCTTAAGAAAAGGTTCAAATTCAACTTGAACTCCTTATTGAACGAGGTGAACTCATGATAAGAATAGACTCGTGTAACATTACTAGCACTGACTTATTAAGTAAGGAGTTATCAGTTATTGGGAAGATTAGGTGATTTTAAAAGTGTTGGTGCATGTGTCATCTTTACAAACATGTCAACGCATTAATTTGCTTCACACTTCATATGTTGCTTAGTCAATCTGAGTTAACTTAGTACGTTAGGTCACATATGTATTATGGAGTCCCTTTACTTTGTTGAGTTTGAGTTTGGATTGCGATGATTCAATTCGTGTCATTGTGATAAGTTAATTTGATACGTGTTAGAATTGTGTCTGGTTTGATTTCTCTCAATAAAATTAAATTTGATGAAATCTAATTCATTATAACTCATGTTAAGACGAATGTCCTTATGGTTTACGGGAGTCCAAGCGAACTTCGATTGAGCCAAGTAAGTCTCTCGCCTGGGCCTCTCCATAGGAAGGATTATTTCGGGTTACACGAGGAACGATCGAGGAGAAAATTCAAATCAGACCATGACCACACTTCCTCCCTTCTTTTTGACCATTATAGAATAACCCATAAGTCTACATAAACCCTACGTCATGGGAACCTCGAATGAAGGACATAGATACATTGGGAAGCCTAGGATTATAACTCATTATCCTATGACGGACGAACCACGAGGTATGGACCTCCCACAAGACACAGCTCAGAAAATATAATAGGTCCAAATACTCATCACAAAGCCAGATATGGACCAATGATCGAGGATAGTTGTAATATTTGCCTTTTAACAAAAAACGTCTGAGATACTGAGGTTGAGGTTGTAGCCTTGTAGCTAGGCTCTCAATCATTAAGGACAAAGAAATATACCTTTGCTCATTTGGAATGGAGTTTACTTAAAGAGGTTTACTTGGGATCAATTACATACCGCATCTTCATGACCTCAACAGATTAACAAAACAACCTCATCGATCGTCAGAATTGGATTCATTTTATAGCTTCGTTACCTGAAATTGATAACATGAGTACATGACCACCAGTAGGTTATGCACATGGATGTTCGTGGGTTGTCGCTTTACCTGTCCAATTTTGGTGGAAAGACTTAAAATGTCAAGTACAGCAATCATCACCATTTCAATATATCCATAAAATTACAAAAATAATCATAATATGAATAACTAATACTCAATTACTACTAGTTCAAGTGACTATACCTGATCTATGTTACAAAATATATCCTGTTCTTTCTTCCATTGTTTCAGTAAAAAATGGAATCTCATTTTGGATCAGAACACCATATAATAACTATTTCTTCTCAAGATAACAAACAACCAAAGTTAATTTCACGACCACAATACATTACAAACTCTAGTAGTATACCTTAACATGTTAAGTTCCTATTGTAATCTGACAATGAAAATACTAAGTTCTTGTCCTGAAGCTCCATCAGGATTGATCATATAAAACGACTCTGAATCTTTTGATCCCACAACTCTATCAAACCTTGCCCTCACATATGCCATCTCTCCATAAGCCTCCCCTGCTGCCTTCTCCTCCAAGCTCGGCAACACGCCTGCCCCCATCGAAACGCCTTTCAATAGCTTCATCACGTTCTCTTCCTCATCAGTCATGTTCTTTCTCCTGATGGAGTACCCAATCTTCCTCCCATTACAGTACACTCCCCACACAAACTCTTCAAGCACCTTCTTTTTCGGAGTCTTCGTCTCACTTTCCAGCATGATCCTCAACACGTCCGACTCCATTTCCTTGTGGAATGCGGTGGTTTGGATAGGGAGTTCGATGATGAAGAGTGGCATTCTGTGGGGGTCTTCTTGGATGGATAAAGTGAGCCTGCCTTTACGGTAACCGAATAGTGTGACTATGTTGGCACTGTCGGTTAGGAGAGGCTTCCGGTGGTGGCCGCTGAGCAATGCTACTATTCTTCCGCCCGTGGTTAGCATTGGGAGAAGCTTGAACATGCGGAAGAGGCCGCCATTGCGGATTCGGGATTTAAGGGACTTCTTTGGGTTGTGGTGGAGTAGGTTGCTGGAATGAACTGGTGCCATATATGTTCTTGGGAGAATTGAAGATTTATTAGTTTGGTTTATTGATTAATGTTGTGAGGCTAGCTGTTTATAATAGAATGGAAGAATTAGAATGTGGTTTATATGTATGTGTGTTATATGATAGTTCGGTACTTGTGAGTTTGTGGAAAGTGATGATTTGTGATGGAGAGATTGGGAAAAGGATATAAAGTTGGGCAAATGCTTATTTAGCTAGCTAGCAGCTAGCTTTGGAATGAAATGGACATCAAGTTCGGTGAATTTGGGATACCTATTGTAGTTGGGATGAAGCATCAACTATTCAGTGGGGATATTGCTTTCTGTTAGTTGATATATATACGGTGCACTAGGGACATACACCCCATATTTTGTGCTGGGGTATATTAACAAGGCCCATACACGGAGGAAACAGTATAATTATATACATTAACTAATGTGGAGAAGTGTGTGATTTATGTAGCGTTATAGTCGTGCTCTGGACTCGGCGTGTGGATAATTGGATATAATTCCAGTGTATTATCTACGAACTAGTCTTTCATGCATTTGACTTGGTCTTCTATACTCTTGGGTCGCACCGGAAGTGTTGGAATTTTGAGCTACTAGAATGTAAATCGGAACCCCAACAACATATATTTAATCATTATTTTTATGTCGAGAATGAAATATAACATTTGGTTTGGGATGGAGTGAATACTACATGATAGTGGTATCAGAGCTGTATCACAAACTTAGTCGTGAGGGCTACAGACAAAGATGTTGCACACATACTTTGATTTATTATAGTTGATTTGGGGAGTCATAAGGTGGTGCAACGTTAGGGAGTTGAGATAGTGAAGGAGAGGTGCCGGATTCGATCCCCGACGGTGGATGAGTTATAAGGTTGGTTTATGTATGGAGAAATAAGGTGGTTTAGAAAATTTGTATAGCGTTAGTGTAGAAGTACTTGTAATATTTGTCGTTTAAAAAGAAAAAGTATAGTTGACTTGAGAAAGAAATTTGAGTTATTATATAGTAAGGCTGTCCTTTCCTATTAACATGGAAATGCCTGGTTTTTATGGCAAAAACCAGAAACCAAAACCGCTAGGCGGTTTTCGCGGTTCAGTGATGAATTAAAAAAACCGATCCACTATATAATAGACCTAAAATAGCGAAAAAAACAGAAAAACAGAAAAACACACAATAGAACGTGAAACTGCGTGTTTCTCTACCGATCGGAAGAATCTCGCCGGAAAACTAACGGAATCTCGCCGAATGAAGCTTGTTTTCACCGGATTTCATCAGAAAAAGCTCCGATGAACGTTATCCAGGTGAATTAAACAACAAATCTCTGATTTCTATACAATTTCCAATAGAATTTGATGATTTTCCTGATTCAGATCTGTTTTTTATGATCGATTGATGTTTTCATGCTTTTTCGATGAATTCATTGTACGAAACATTCCGATTTAGCTGCTAGAATATTCGAATATGCAAATCAACGATGGTGAAGAAGGAAGCTTCACAGATCTGGAAATTATTGAATAAATTGAACCAGAGCAGCAAAACCGTACGTTACTATATACTTTTAAGCCTTCCTGTTCTGGTTTGATATTTATGTAGTATGTTTGTGCATATTTTCATTCGATTACACCGCGTTAAGGTTTTTAAACTATCGCGTTATGGTTTTAATCGACGTTGTTACAATATGTTTAAGCCTTGTTGTTGCTGGTTTTTAGTTTGTCTACCATGTTTCTGGATTTTTTCATTGAATCACGTCGTGTTATGGTTTTTCTAAATTCCTGAGTACCAGCTGTAAGCCTTGTTGTTATAGCTCTATGTTTGTGTAGTATATTTTTGCATTTTTTCATTGCATCACGTCGTGTTATGGTTTTAAGCAACATGGTTATAATATTTTGCTTCTTCAGCATGCTATTCTAGAAGGATGCTCGTCGAATTTGCAATTAATTGAAGAAATGCAACATGAGCAACAATACTGTAAGCTGGTGTACTTTAAACCTTTTGTTATGATTTTAAGCTTCTGCAGTATATTGATTAAATAGTGTCATCCTAGAGTTTTTAGTATGTATGGTGTACTATTATGGAACCTTGTTATGACTTTAAGATATCAAGTAATGATTCAAAGCAACATTGATATGATTTTTTAGCGTGCATTAAATTCAAATGCTATGATATAGTTTTAGGTCATATTGGTGTTGTTTGAATTACTATTGTTATAGTTTTAACACCTTGTGGTATGGTTCTAAGCATGCTTGATATGGTTTATGTATTAAGTAGATTGTTAATGTTGTCTCATAGTTTTAAGATAGAATATATGGTGTGCTTTTAAATCATGTTGTTGTGGTGGTTTTAATTTATGGGAACCAAAGCGGTTATCGGGTTGTTTACGTGTTAATCGTGCTTGAGTTTTGAGTAAGTCCATTGCCAAGTTGCTACTTCAATGTCACTTTTGTTCATAGGAAACATGAGGAGATAAATGTGGTGTATTTTGACATTGTTATAATATGTTTAGTTTTTCTAGTATGTTAGTGCATATGTTCATTTGATAACACCGTGCTATGGTTTTAATATGACGTGTTATGGTTCTGATTGACATTGTTATAATATTTTTGGTTTGTCTAGTATGTCTCTCTGTTTTTTTTCATTGGATAACACCATGTTATGGTTTTTAATATGACATGTTACGGTTTTAATCGACGTTGTTATAACATTTGCAGTTTGTCTAGTATATCTTTGCATTTTTTTTCTTTTGATAATGCCATGTTATGGTTGTTAATGTAACATGTTATGGTTTCTATTGACGTGATGTTAATTCAACATCGATTCTCTCTTCTTTTTTTTGCGCGTATTTATAGAGTTTTACTGTGTGTATTCGCGTATTTTGACGATTCTTCTTTGTTTTCCTGAATTTCGATTGATTTACGTCCCGATTTGTTGATCAAACTTTCATATTCAGATACTTGTGAAATCCAATTTGAGATGTGGAAGTAATTGAAGAAATCGAACGTGAACAACAATTTCGTAAGTTCCTGGATACTTTTAATCCTTGTTGTTATACATGATTCTAAGTTTGTGTAGTATATTTCTGCATTGTTACATTGAATCACATTGTGTTATAGTTTTTAATCTGCATAGTATACTTTTAACACTGGTTGTTATGATTAATTTCGGTTATAAGCTCTCCTAGTTATGACATTATGTTCTACTGTTATTCTTTTATACAAAACATTTATAGGTACATAATTGGAAACATGTTGTGATTCTAGCAACATTTTTATTGTATTTCACCTTTTCATCAGCATGTTAATTGAACTTTTTACATTATTCTGATTGAAATCCGGTGTGGTTATAAGCTGTCTCACTATGGTAGTAAGGCATGTTGTTGTAATTTGAATTTTTGATGCTATGGATTTTAGTAATATCAGTTATTATTTTCATGTCGTCAATTGATATATTTTTTAGGTATACTGTTATAATTTTAATTGGTCATTGTATGTTTTACGTGATCGTATTATTATGGTTTAAGCATGTAGATGAACAAAATTTTTAAAAGAAATGTTTTTTTCATAAACAAAAGGATTAAGATCAATAATTTTATCACTTCTACCTGTAGGTGAAGATGCTAGGTCGACTGCTATTTTCTGGAGAGATGGAATGACAAAGGATGACTACAAGTATCAGAAACATTTTGTTGCTTCAAAGATCACGAACAAGTTTACTCGCGAGAAGCCAATTTCAAAGACCCATATTCATTTTGCATAAGAAACACCACATGAACACTTGTTGTAATTTTGTTGCTTTGAGAATATATACTAGTTTTAAAAACTCCAATTGACTAAATGTTTCAGTCCTTACATGAATATAATGAAGCATTCAATTTTACACTAGTTGGCATGGTCTCATATATCTCATACAACAGTTGGTGTACCCTTGTTGGGGTTTTATGTATCCAAGTTGTGGTTTTAAGTACCCATTATATGTTATTGTTCTAAAAACTCAAATTAAAATTTTAATGGAGAACGGTTATTAATTTTGTTGATTTGATAATACTAGTTGTAGAAACATCAATTGACTAAATGTTTTAATCCTTACATGAATGAACTATTTAATTTTGCACTAGCTCATTGCATGATGTCATGATTTTACGTTGCGCCTTAAATAAAGTATAACAAAAGATCTTAGAAGTATAATATCGAATGATAAAATATATCATCGCTAACTCTTATGACAAACCCTTAAAACCGTAACATATATCTCTTATAACCTGTTGGTGTAGTTATCAATATTCGTGTTGTGGTTTTAAGTACGTACAATTATGGTTTTAAGTACCCACCATTGTACGTGCTTCTAAGAAATCGCTTAAGAATTTAAATGGACATTTGCTATACTACTTCATAAATTAGACAGAAAATTAAACTTCACCATACAATGCTTGCATGTTAAAACCAATTAAGACCATACACAAACTAATTATCCAATAACAAAGACTAATTCTTAACATCACACACTACTCGATCCAAAATAACATTCAACATGCACACTTTGTCCAACAATAGCAACATCTTGTATCTTAAAGCCATAATATCATATATATAATAAACTATAACCAGGACATATAAGAGTTTCATATTAAACCACTTCTTTAAAACATACACAAACTAATTGTTCAAAAAGGCCAAAAGTAACTGCTCAAATTAGAAACTATTTCAAATAACATCCAGATAAAATAGTTTGTCCAGGACATTATTACAAATCCTACTTGTTCAAAATATTGTTGACTTTTAACGCAACTCGCAAACTATGTAGCTTCCGTTCAATTGTCCTCAACTCTTCATAATCTGAAACACCAACAGCTACACAAACCAGCAATTGTACCAACAACAGACGCATCTTTCCTCTTATTTGATCTGCTCTCCTTATAGTGTCAAAAGCATCAACAACTAAAAAAAAGAAAAACGTAAAACATCAGCAGCACATTTAAAAGCACAATATCACCCTTTAAAAAAATAAACATAACATGATGCCATATAAATATAGCACGACCCCTTAAAATCATAACACTACACCGTAATCCTTTCAGCAAGAAAACTAAAGTAGCATAACATTACACCTCCTAAAAATCATAACACAAGACCTTACATAGCATAACATGATCTCTTAAAAATACAACAACACAAATATCAGCATACCAAAAAACACTTAAAACCATACCACATAATACTTAAAAACAGTGCTTGCATGTTAAAACCACTTAAGACCATACACAAACTAATTATCCAAGACCAAAGACTAACTGTTAACATCACACACTACTCGATCAAAAAATAACATCCAACATGCACACTTTGTCCAACAGTCGCATCATCTTATATCTTAAAGCCATAACATCATATATAAAAAATTATAACCAAAACATATAAGAATTTCATATTAAACCGCTGCTTAAAAACAAACACAAACTAATTGTTCAAAAAGGCAAAAACTAATTGCTGAAATTTGAAACTACTTCAAGTAACATCCAAATAAATAGTTTGTCCAAGACATTTTTACAAATCCTACTTGTTCAAAATATTGTTGACTTTTAACGCAACTCGCAAACTATGTAGCTTCCATTCAATTGTCATCAACTCTTCATAATCTGAAACACCATCAGCTACACAACCAGCAATTATACCAACAACAGGGGCATCTTGCCTCTTATTTGATCTTCTCTCCCTACAGTGTCAAAAGCATCAACAACTGAACAAAAGAAAAAAGTAAAACATCAGCAACACATGTAAAAAGCACAATGTCACACTTTAAAACAATAACATAACATGATCCCTTATAAATATCCCTTATAAATATAGCACGACCCCTTAAAATCATACCACTACACCGTAACCCTTCGGCAAAAAAAACTAAAGTAGCATAAGATTACACCCCCTAAAAACCATAACACAAGACCTTACCTAACATGATCTGTTAAAACTACAGCAACACAAATATCAACATCTAAAATCATAATATCCCCACTTAAATCAATTTCATAATCCTAACGACACTTAAAAACACACCATATCCATTATAAGCATACCAGAAACACTTAGTACTAAAAAAATAATTCAACAACAGAAACTAAGTATAATAATAAGCATACCAGATACACTTAAAACAACACCAAAATCCATCGGAAACAACACCAAAAATATCTTATAAAGCATACCACAAACACTTAAAACTGTAACTTGAACCATAACATCACACAAACAGAGCATATAATAGAAATAATACAATCACAAATACTTAAAAACACTACAAAAAACAGATTCACAATATCAAAATCAACAACTAAACTAACATACCAGTATTGGAAGAATCAACTCTCCGTCGTGAAAACTTCTTCAACGGATTAACAACGTCTGAAACACCAGAAGAACCCTTCCTCTTCGTCATGATTCAAATCCCTAGCTAGATCTGTGAAATCGGATCTGAGAAAAAACCAAATCCGAAACCCTAGATCTCACAAAATACATTGAGAACACTAAATCAAACACAAAGGTAGCATAAACGAAGAAAATATGAGAACAATCGGCGTGTTTCTTCGATCAATCGGAAAAGTTTGAGATTTAGAAGCAGGAGAAGAAGATGAGAATTTGCAGAGAGAAAAAAGGGAGTTCACACAGTAAACACATTGAATTATGTGTTTTCTGCGTGAATCGCTTTTTATAAGCTACAGTGAACCGGGTTTTGTAAAAAATCGAGCGGTTTAACCAACAGCGAGTTTTTGACAAAACCAGTCACAAAACCACCGAGTTTTGCACAAAACCAGGCCTTTCCTTCGTATTAGGAAAGGCCGGCCTCCCCGTAGACTTTAGCAAGAAATTTACATATTCCTAAGAATTAAGTGCAGTATAGCACTTGAATATAGGTGGCCAATTTAATTTGAGAAGTACAAGTCTAAAGAGTAAAGCAGATGCTTGTTAATTTTCCAACAAGGTTATTTATATATCCTTTAAACTTGTAAGAAATTGTTATATAAGCTAAAATCACTTCGGCTAAGAGTAGAGTAGTCAATATTAATTCTAATTGTACAAATGTGGAGGGATTTTGAATGTTGAAGTTATATCTAAAATTATAACGTGATTTAATCTTATCCGTGTCCGACTTTATGGTTTCGCTTCATCATGATCATATTAATTCTATCTAGCTAGCTAATCAATATGGTGTTTGTTTCATGTGACACGGTTTTAGGTGGAGTAAATTAACGAAACACAAATAGACTTTAACATCGTACGTGTACTCTCGTGCGAGTCTATGTTTTAAAAACGGAGCCGGAGGTTGAGCCGGACACCCCCTAAAAAGGATGGACCGGGGTCGAACCTGTTGAGCGGGATCGTAAGCCGGATTGAGCCGGTGTACTATTATATTATTAATATACTCCATATACAATACTACTGTATATGATAGAAGGTGTTACTTTTAAATTATAATTATTAGGTTTGGTAAGTAAGAGATTTAATATTAACTTATGAAGAATATTAAATAATATATATCAACTCTAATGAGACATTTTCGAGAGTTTAATATAAAGAGAGAGTATTTATATTTGAACAATATAAAATCTCTACCAAATGAATTAATAAAGCAAAGATATTAGAAAATAAGAGAAAGAAAAAAAGATAAAAATTAAATAAACATAAAAGGTGGACGAGCTAGAGATAAGAGAGAGAGGGTTCAGAGTTGACTTGTTGCTCTCGTATTCTTCTTTCCTTTCTAATAAAACTATGGAGTTTCTTCTTCACCTTTTATTTCCTTTCTTATTCAATTAAATGAAAATCTCTCTTCTCAACTCATCATATCAGATTGATTGATCGATAGTCAATCTTTCCATTTTTTTTTCATTCTCCTTTGATTCAATTATTTCATATTGAAAGATGAATATTCCAGATCTATGAATACTCCCACTCCAAAACGGATGAGCATAGAAATCCAGAAAAACACAGTAAAGAAGCAGCAGCAACACAGATAACGTTTCCTTTATTTAATTTTTGCATCTCAGGTCCTTCCTACCTTTTTTTTTCGAATTTTACCCCAAAACCGGAAAAACCGCCGGCTCTCCGGTTTACCGGCTCACCGTTTTTGCCGGTTCTTGCCCGGCTTTTCCGGTTCTGGGGGGGTCCGGCTTGGGACGTTTATTAGCCTACTTTAGGCCGTTGTGCACCGGTTTCCACGGTCTAACCGGTCCGGCCGGCCGGTCCAAACCGTTTTTTAAAACACAGCGTGCGACCCATTAAACTAGTGATGGCAACAAGAGAAAAGAAAGTGCAAATGGATGATGCCTTTTGAAGCTTGTTTGTTGACAAAGTTTAGTGATTGATGATTGGCATCAAATGTGATAAGATGAAGATGACCAAAGTTAATTATCGGACCACCACGATTAATGTGGGGATCGATAGAGGAGGAGAACACATCCAGCTCACTTGACAAGAGAAATAAACAAAGCTAAAAAAGTAGTAGTAGTCTTTTATTTATATAATAATTGGTGCTCAACCCATGTGCATATCTTAATCCAGATCAATTTTATTACGGTGATTTTGAATCGAATTTTGTATTAAAGATTGGACGGTTGACGTAAATATTTCAGGTGAGAGTTCAAATTTGAATAGCTTTTATCACCTCTATTTTCACCCTCTAAACCTTGGGGTATCATAACAAGTTATCTAAAGTTTTAACGTTCAAGTCTAAGAAAATCTTCCAGCTTAAATCGATGTAAAAAAACAATTGAATTTTTTATTATATGTACGCATTGTTGGGATCTCTAGGAAATAATTCAGGAATAACTAAAGAATATAATAAATAGAAAAATTAGACTTTGATTCTCTTTATTTGAACTGAATTTGGACTAAATTTATCTATGAGAAAAAATAACTAATCTTAATTGAATTTAACTAAACTTATATAATTTGCATTGAATTAGTTTTTTTTTTCATCTCAATTCCCATTGAACTGAGTTAAATGTAACAATTTGATCCCAAATTTTGGACATTTATCAGCTCGTGTACATAATATATATAGACATGTTGCATTTTTTTTTTAAAGCGGCTAAAACATTTTATTTTTTGTTTAAAGAAGGGACATTCGATTAGAAAAAAGAAAGAGACAAAAGAAAAAAAACCATTGCGGACAATTGAAATTAATAACTAATTATTGAAGTTGCAATTTCACCGGCAGATCTAGTATGGTCGGAAGTTTCCTGACGGACCATTGAATCCGTGCTCAAAGTGTATAGCAACATTTACACATTACTGCAGTGCGGGATGCTCCCCAGATCTCGAATTTTAAAACCACCATTATTATTATTTAGTTCCTATGTCTTTGTTTTTTAATAATGAATTTATTCCATTATTTATCTGTGAGATAACACATCGCCATTTAGTCCTATGTCTCAAAGGCCGTCTTGATCGATTTTATCCTTTTGGTCCAAACAATTAACATGAAAATCAACATGCAGTGTCAATTACTAGGTAGGTAAGAATGTCAAACATTCGGAGTTATAATAATCAAGTTTTTTACAAAACAATTTATAAAAATATGCACCTCATTCATAACAATCATGTTTCACCCAGCAGGGGTGATCTCTTAATACGTATGAGCGAGGAGTATACATTTGTCTTCGTCTCTAATTTATGATAAATGTAAGGAACGAAACATATATATTTGTGGACTCATTTCTACTTTTAATTTGGGATGTATATTCGCGTGGAAAATTAAATACGCATCAGTTAAAATTTGAAGATGGCCAGAGATATATATATTGTAGATAGTATAAAAGAATTTTGTTTTATTTAAAATTTGGATTTTGTAGGACCTTTAACACCATTTTATATCAAATTTATATCATATAACTCATTTGGACAACTTCATCCAAAAAAAAAGAAAAAAAAAAACTCATTTGGACAACCATGTGCCATTTGCTTCTTGTGGTGCCTTTGTTTTTTTTTCCTCCTAACATCATTCATTTTATTAATTATTATTCTTCAACGTATAGCCCACACAAAAATCCCACCATACAGAGATGCACCTCCTCTTCCCCAAAACATTGTGCTAGCTGTTCTTGTCAATCGGTACTTTGGACAGCTTTCTTACAACATTATTGAATTTCTCAGTTCTCACCCACATACCATATCAGCTTTTAAACATCTTAAGTTCTCGAAAGAGGCACCACTGGCTTGCATGGTTGCGTACTTGCGTTATTGAATTTATTGGACATTAAGCAATATCATCAACTACGGTTTAACACTTCAATGTTTCAATTTTAGACTACCACAAAAATCAAAACAAAGAAAAAAAATTGAAAAAGAAAAAAAGAGTGTTAGCTAGAGAACACATCTCATAGTAACACTCTGAGTTTCACGAGTGTTAAAAGCTAGGCTTGCACAAACCATCCGAATCCGAAATCTCACCCAAAATATTTTGGTCAACTATCCGAACTTTGATTTGAAATCTGATCCTAATTTATCCTATCCGAGATCAACACGAATCAATTTGATCCGAAATCACCCGAATAAATTTGATTCGAAATCACCCGAATAAATTTGATCCGAAATGCATCCGATTCGAATTAAATATGACCCGAACTCATCTGATCCGAACTAAATCAAATTATATTTGCAAGGAAAATATAACTAAGTTCATCTATAATTAAGATTTCATTATTAACTAACTTATAATTCAATTTTGAAGTTGTAATAATTTATAAATTGTCAATTATAAAAATAATTGTGTGTTCAAATATTCAATTATCACCGAATCCGAATTGATCTGATCCGAAATCACCCGATCCGAACGGGCCTATCCAAAATGATGAACCAAATAAGTTTCTAATTCGATCTAGATCTGAAATGTGAACATCATCCGACCCGATCCAATCTCATCCGAAAATAATTTTTAGGCTTTATCCAATTCGATCTGAATTGTCCTTTATCCAATTCGATCCGAATTGTCTAATCCGTATTCGATCCGTTTGCCAGCTCTAGTTAAAACTAGCTCCATCAGTGATAGAACATTGTTGCCAATGGTCTTGTAGCCGGCGTTTACTTAATTAAAACTCTTAAATACCCTAGATCGATGACAATGAATTGAAACGTAGCTCAGTTGGTAAGCTGCTTCAACTCCAACTAATAGGTTGGGGTTGAAGTCACCAAATCATGTACGTGTATTAATCTCAAACGACAAAGTTTTCACTAAAGCTCACATGAAGAACTCGAAAAACAGTAGTATTATTGCATCTTTTCATCACTACTCACTGGGCTCTGTTTATCCAAAATTAAAAGCTACAGATTAACAGATATCTTTGTCTGGAATCCTGCCACAAAAAATACCTACCAGTTGCCTCGTCTAGTTCAACTCGTTCCACTACCACAACTCTACAAGGCCAAATTATGAAGCGCTAATTCGTCGCCGGATTTGGTTTTGATGAGACTAACATTGATCACAAGGTTTTGTTTGTAACCAGGTGTTATCTCCCGCAATAAGATGTACCTTAATTTTCTATATAGTTCGAACTAATTATTGGAAAATAATCGATGAGGAAGAGATTTTTTCTTTCGGTTCCATCAAGTTTCTGAATGGGAACATACACTGGCAGGCGTCAACTTGGCGCGCAGGACAGTGAAACCTCGAGTAGGTATTATATTTATTCTTTTGATTTAGACAGAGAGGTGTTTGGGTTGGTCGAGCAACCAGATTCTGTCCAAGGACAATTATTCCCTCTATCTTCTTTATCGTTAGGAATTCTTGATAGTTGTCTTTTATGTACTCGTGGACACGCAGAGATTCAAGTTTGGATTATGAAGAGCTATGGGGTGAAAGAATCATGGCATCTAGTAGCTAATATTAGAACATCTTTTGCAAGACACACTCCCATCTGCTTAGCAGATGTAATACTGTTTTGCAATCATCCAGGTTTCACGATTTATATGATCAGAAAACTAAATTAGTCGGTCGTTCACAGTGGGATGATGTTGCATGGAATGTGTTCGTTGACATCGATCTATGTTGAGAGTTTAGTCACTCCCGTTCCTGTTGATGCAGTGACAAACCCGAAGCAAATGAAGTATGGAATTGGTTGCCTTTGTTTGTTTCACGGGAGATACTTGATTATTTAGAACATAAGTAAATGGCATCTGGTAGCTAATATTAGAACATTTTTCGCGAGCCATACTCCCATCTGCTTAGCAAAAGATGGTAGGATTATGTTTTCCCATCGTAGCGGTTTCATGATTTATGATTTTAAAACTAAATTAGTCCGACGTTTAAAGTGGGATTCAGTATGTAATGTTTGCGCTGACATCTATGCCGAGAGTTTAGTGACCAGTTCCTATTGGTGCAGTTCAGACAACCCAGAGCAAATAAAGTTGTATGGAAGGATATATTATCTATATGCTTTAATTGCTGTTGTTCTTTCACTGGAGCTATTGCTCACTTAGTTCCTTGAACTGATCATACCTTGATAATTTTTCTTTGAACTTCTACTTTGTATCTTTCATTCTTACCGTTATTCACACTTATATAATGCAGTATATGTATATCCAATCATACTAATGCGAAACCAGTTTGAAAATTGCTGCAGGCAAGTGCTTCAGGGTGAATTCTATGGCAAGTTTATCTCAGAAACAGATCAATCTTGCATAGAACTCCATGTCCAAATCCAGGAACAACTCCTTCGCTTCCTGTTTTCCACTTTGATTACTTCTTTAGCATTGCATTCTTCTATTTCATAGCTTCCCCTTAGACAAAATGAACAGTGGGTGAGATCGCTAGGGGGTTACGGTCAATCAAATCTTAACGTGAATACTTGGCCATTCTAAAGGATATGCATACTACTTCTAACAAATTTGTGTACTTTTATATTAAAATATATTTCTAAAACTATAAATAGAATGGACACAATTGAATAATCCTGTGACATGAGGCAGTCATCCGAATCCACATGCGACATGCCACACAGTTCGATATCCTCAGATGGATCATCAAAGTCAAATTGATGACAACTCTATCCACTAACAACCCACCCATGCGAATCTCTGTGACCATCATGCAAATCGAATTACAGAAACAAATTAAGGACAATCTGTCGGTGCTTTACTCCACCGCACTTTCTAAACTGGAAACCAGAATTTCTTAAACAAACTCTGCAATAAAATAAAGACTAGCAGTACGTGTATAACTGAAACATGGATGCCCATTTGTCTCCTCACAACAACATTTTTTTGCTTCTGCTCTTCTCCAAATTCACATGGTTGCTGTTGGAAGTAATTAACTTCACGAGTATTGTGAAAACTTTTCAACTATTGATTTGAAAGGTCAACTACTGCTTGTACTACTTGCTCTCTCTCTCAGCTGTCCATGCTCATTTTCAACTTCATTTGTCCTGTATAAACCCGGCTGTAGTCAAGTAAGTCTCTGTTTGATCCAGCAGAAAAATTCTGGACTTAAGTCAAATGAACTAAGACTGTTTTTTAAAGTTGAATCAAACAGAGACTAAGCGACCAGAACAATAAATCACGAGCATAGCTTGTGTGAGATGGTCTAACAAGACGTAATGTGTTAGCTAGACAGCCAAAACACTGAGTTGGAGAATTCCGTAACGTTTAGACATGTATTTTGACCCATCTAACGCGTTATTAGACCATATCATACTAGCTTTTGCTTTCCTGATGACATGGCATGAAATACCGCATGATAACTAGGTGTTCGCAACTAACAGAAATTTTCCATACATCAGTATAACTTTTGCATCACAGCAAGGATTCTCTTGAACGTCATGCTCAACGAAAGCTGCCTGCAGGAGAGCATATTATGTTCAGTTCAGCCAGTAAGCAAGCTTTTCTTGATGAATCAGGCCTTTTAATCGACCAATGCAAGTTTCTCAAGTACAGCAACAAGAACAAAGACAGATCATGTGTATAAAACTTGAAACCTAAAACGGAAGAAATATTCTGTGCAAAAAATAAGGGAACATGCATGCACCTATATATTCTGAAGATGATCATCTCATCTCCCTGGAGGTGTGACCTGTTTCATTTAAATTCTTCAACCGGTTCTTGATTTTGAAAGATTTCGTACTTGATTGATTCTCTTTCCCTTTCCTCTCATCTGAATGACAACACAGATGATCATATAACTATACACAATCACACAAAATAACAAGTTCTTATAGAAATACTGAACAAAAATGAATCATATGATTAGTATTCACTTTACCCCCAGGTAAGGTTGAAGCTTTACACGAAGATCGCTTTGGTTTATGGTCCTTAATCTGACTGGAGTAACGTAAATCAACCGCATTTTCCACAATCTTCTTGTACAACAACGTGCAGGTGGCTTCCTCATGATATAGTCCTTTTCTGAAATATACGACCTTATCCTCTAGCCGTACAACTTCTTCCTCCAGAACCGCAACTTCAGCAAGAAGCTCAATCGTCTGTACACATCAATTAGAACCAAAATTCTATTCAGAAACAAATGGAACAATATTGAATTTACCCAAAAAATATATTGCAAAATATCACAAAACTCGAAACAGAATCTATATTACAAATAATTTGCCAAATACTAATCAAATTTCGATTAGGGAGTTTAGGTTGGCACTACTAACATCGGATGGAAGATAAGGCGGGAGGCGAGGAAGAGCCCCCATCGGTCTGGTAAATGCTCTCGAGAGAGCCCTGTGAACATCTTCCTCGTGCCTGAGCCTCTTCTTGAGTTTATCAACCTGATAATTCACGACTTATTAGAAACCTTTCGCAGCAAGAACTATTTGTACTAGAATACATCAAGAAAGAAATACTACTAGTAGATAGAAATCATAAGCTCACATCTTGCTGCAATGCCATTTTTCTTTCCCTGATCGAACCTCGACAACAGCTTGTAGTTGGTTTCTCAGCATCCATCATTCTGTTACTCTGTCTTTCTACCTTTTCCTTCAGAGAAATCATAAAAGAATATATCAAAATTAGCTCACAGAAAGTACACAAGTATAATTAAAGCGAATTTTTCATCAACTTGCATACTTTGAAATAAACTCAAAACCAAGAACTAAGCAACAGTATAATTCTCACTCTAGTGAGTAGAGATGATCAACCTTTTCAAGAAATTAAAGACAGGTCTACAACTATGTACCTAAGGTCTCTGCTTACCAACCAGGTCCTTTCCTCGTATCTTTTACAGAAAGAAAAAACAAAATATAGGATCCCTATAAAAGGTAAAAGAAACAATTGAACACCCAATAATTGCCTGCCCTGCCCCTAAAATAACAAGATTAAAAAAGTCCTCAATGTCACTTTCTCATGTCAATTTCAGTTTCCAATCCAATCCAGACCCCAGCTGGAACTCAATTACTATTAAAAAAAATTCCATTTTCAAGTTTGTACAGCACCATAATAATGGCAAGAAGAAAAAGATGGACAAGGTTGATTATAAGACTTGTCTCTTTACTTGTTCACAATTGGATGGATCCTTGTTCATAGTCTGCAAACTGGTCCTCCTTGCTCTGCCGCTGCTATTCATATCTTCTTCAAAATGGAAAGGATAATAAGAACAGAGTGATCGATGATCTCTGTATGTGGCTGCATCAACATTTAAAGCAAATCAAGACACTAAGTACAGGAGTAAAAAGGAATGAAAATTGTTGAATGGAATTATGGAAGTAATAGACCTGAAAGAGAAAGCTGACACTCAAATTATGGGCAGTTCCTCGGAAAATTCAACAAGAAATTATGCAAGACAGAGAGAGAGATAGAGAGAAGATGCAAAATTGAATTGAATTGATCTGGCGTGACTGACATATCGGAAGCATTCATTGGGGGATGAAATGAAAGGAAGGACATTTTTTCATCTTGTCTCGAAGTGTATCGATTTTTTGGTATAAAGTTAAGATGCAACGTTTGTGCAGTCTTCTTCTGTATATGAAGTTAAAATGTGGAATCTGCTTAAATAAAAATGATATATATGAGATAGATAGATGTGTGTGCATATTAAAGTAAATGACGGAGTAACAGGACAGAGCAGTGGGGTAGTGGTGATATATACACCTCTCTATGTATGTATCTACTTATCATGATAACAGTAGATTATTATACTTTTAAAAAAAAATTATGATTTGACCAAAAAAATAATTATTATTATTATTATGTAACATTTTTTTAAGATTTTGTTTTTATTTTAATAAGAGGAATAAACTCGTTAAGTAAGTGGAGGGATTACAGCTAATATCAGTATTATGAAGGAAATGCAAACTTTAGTCTTCAGTCGCAAATCCAGGAGATTATTTTATAAACCGTTTAGAAGTAACTTAAAGGCCCTGTGGATCATAATGATTCGTTAATAATGAATGAAACTGAATTTAATTAAAACTAAAACAATAATTTTAAGTTCCTGTGGCTTATTCTAAGCTGCGAGGTCTACCAAATTGATTATTTTACACATAAATTGATTCTTTATCTGTTTAAAGAAGCATCAGAAACAGTAAAATTAGCTCACTCTGACAGAGTCCAAATTTGGATAGCTACATACACCAAGACCAAGTGCACAAATAACAAGAACTTGGTATAAACTGATGCAGGCCTCGATGTTAATTTTCAAGCATATTGCACCAGAGTTGGATTAAACTGACCAGAGATATATTGGCGCCAAGTGTAGTGAATCTTACAGACTTACAGTACAACATATACTACATAGTGTTTATTTTCTGTTTGAATTTGAATAGCTCTGTACCACTACAATTAACTTAACCCATACAAAACTTGCCCTAATTTACATTGAACACTTTGACTCAAATGATATATTTACGTCTCCCCTGCGGCAGTTTACAATTGTCATCCCGGGAAGTTGACAGGCTGACTCTATATATCTGGGCAACCAGATTTAACCCTGGGAAGATATGCCCTCGTACTCCACTCAGTACCAACAATTAGAAACTGAACATAACCAGTGTGTGGCTCTATTCCGTTAAAGAAGAATATACTCACTAAAGTTGAATGTTTACAGCACTGTGATTGCCAGTTTTCATTCATCTGTCAGACCTTCTGGAACTGATTGTGAACTTGTAAGGCCTCAAGTACACAATCAACCCACCTGAAAAAGGTAAATCTCAGATATTGATGTAGCATAAATTCTGATCATCATACACAATAATATTCCATAATGCAACCATCTAGTAACAAATCAGTGAAAGAATAGAATAATTGTACTCTAATAAGATATTGAAGAGCAGAAAGCATACCCTTCAAGGCCAGGATTCTCGGGGAAGTAAATATGCTTCAGCCCAAGTTTTTTAGCAGCTACGGCAGTTGTCTCGCCAATACATGCAATAGCATTATCCCGTTCGGATTCCGGTATTATACTGATCCAGGCACTGATGGAGAAAAGGCATACAAAGTGAGTAAACGTAAATTCACATAACAGAAACCATAAAATAACTTTCCGTTTTGGATAGGAGGGGGGATCCACCCTGGAGCACGTGGAATATTTTAGTTTGTATGCTTTTATTGGTTCAACAAGAATGTCACTCGAACCAGTGAATAATGAGAACAAAAATCTAACATAGCGTATAAAGAAGAATTCTTCCGGTCGTTATGAAAGCCAAACATGTTAACAGAAAAGTATACCGAATTGCAGATGGTGATGCCACAGCAATAACAGGGGCAGAGAGTGCCTGTTCCAAAACCATCTGGTCGACATGACTAACAGGTGACTGCAGTAAAAGATTAATACATCAGAAAGTTTGGAATAAATCATTCTGCCTGGAAATGGAACAAATCCATGAGGAATACAGAATGAAGTATATGGCCATAATGACTCCCTAATAACTAATTAAACAGAGGGACACCATCTCCTTCTTCACTTTTGACATGATCTCTCCATCTCATGACAAGTTAAGGAATACTACAAAATTAGTTAATGAAGTTTAGATCTATACGGATATCAACACCTCATATCAAGACAAGAAAAAACAATCAAGTTTAAACAATTGTATCATAATCAAGATCTCAACTAATTTTCAAGTAATAATAGATAGAAATTCAGCTGTAACAAGAAAATCCGCAAATAATAAGAGAATTGACATGCAAAATATTCCTGATCACAAAATTTAAACAGAGGAACCTCTATTTAATGGAAAAACCCATAAACTATGCCAGATTCAGGCAAAAGGCACATCTATCATACCGTGGTATATGTATTCAGTCTAGTCACCTCAAATCCCCGCTTTGCTAGATCCTCTTCTGTTAGAAAAAGCCAAAACATTATATAAGGTAGGTATAATACAATTTAAGGGAAACAGAATAGATAAGAAATGAGAAAATGAAAAGAATAAAAAAGACACAGGTAGACAATTGAGTGTTCAGTACTTCAGTTTGCAACCTTAGAAGGTGAAAAAACTTGCCCCGTCTCAGTAGGTGCAAGAGTCCAACACCTCCTGTTATAGTGCAGGGTTTTTCATGCAAGCTTATTAATAATTCAAGGTTTTTTCATGCATATCGTCAATAACGGGACGAGGTTTACAACTTTTAACTGTCAGGTGAAAGTCAAATATATCGCCCCAGCGGACAATATTACTCTTCTCACACAGTGGGTATGTTTTTCTTGAAAACAAAGTGCCATAGCTAACGCAATATCTAAATTCTAAAATTCATATGAATTTGATAAATTACCAATGTCATGACTAGCTTTTTCTGAGGCAGGATATAAGACACTGCCCTTTGTGCTATACTTGGGAAGTTCAGCAGCCAAAACCTTGCCAGTGGCTGAAAATTCCAAACAAATCATTAGGAAAAAAAAATAAAACTTAATTTCTCTTTGGGCTGCTATTAAATGGACATGGATCTTCGTTTGGGATGGTTAGCAGTGAAAACAAAAAAGTTTCATGCAGGTCACTCTTTCCAGAAATCATTATTATCATAAGAAATTGAGTGCTCAATGACCTTTGGATGGAATAAAGTCCACATTGAGGCTTTGCTTCCATGATGGTAGAGCGTCCTCAAATACATCTGCTGTTCCACCTCCAACAACTCCAATCCTAACGCCAGGGGTTCCAGCAGCTCTACGACCAAACACTAGAATGATGATTCAGCCAATAGGTAATAAAGGCATCATGAGTATATAATGATAATCCAATGAAATCTTTACAGTATTGCCTAGGGGCTGGGAATATATAAGTGGAGTGGGGATGAGAACCAAGTCATGGTTAAATTTAAGAAAGTTGGTTCAGTAAATTTGTTTACTAAATAAGTGGTAGGCCGCCAAGAGAAAAGGTAATACTGTAATAAAATTTGCAAAAACATGACACATAAAGAATTGATTGACACGTACAAATAAGGAAAGTCTACAGAAGTGATTGGGATGAAGGGCATCTATGAGATCACAGCTTTTGCAACCCAGAAATCTTTGAAGACTAGTCTTGTAATAGGTTACTATTTCCTGATTACTCCAAGGGAAAGGCCACTCTTTCATTTTTACAAGTATCAGAGGACAAACATACTGCCGCATGACTAGAGGAAGGACCATAGGAGAACTAGCCCAAAATTTGAGTCAGAAATATGAGAACTTAGGCTGGATTTCAGTAAACTAGATGCAACAAAAGCAAGTGTGGGAACATATGTATTGAAGCAAGTCATGTGTGAACAGAAAGCCACTGAGGAGTGTCATAAGCCATTTTGGTTGAAGGTGTTAAATGCACAGGATAACATATCATATCACTTATCTTGCTATAAATTTGTAGTTAAAACTGAACTGAGAAGCATGCACGAGAGATCGTAAGGATATCCAATGAAACTATAGCCTCAGATGACCACATAAAATGATAAAATGCCAGAGAACAGTGTGACCAGATACAAAGCGAACCATGACAGAATTTGGAACACTGTACATGCATTCAAAAACTCAGAATCAAGTTAAGTTGATGGTCAAATATGACTGAATAAACTGATTGATGTAAATGCCTGTGACAAAAAGAATTTAAGTCTTCTGGATCACATTTTGCAATTAATGGGTCCTACGTACTCTCTTTTTTCAATGTTCCAATACTAGACAACGAATAAGAAAATTTAACACTGTTAACACAGTTTTCATCTCCCTTCACGTTTGCCAGTAAATAAGTGTCACTATATACTTATAGTTCAATGCATACTGCAGATCCACACATAGCACATAAGTGAGAAAACTACAGTAGTTCTAGTGAACCTTACTTCCATCCTTCTAGGAAAACTCGGCCTGCTTCCGGAGAAGTTATGACAACCCAGTCGAACAATGTGGCTGCAGAAAAAAAAATATATTTGTACATGTAAGCTCTTTTATTTTTATTATTACTATTTGTTTTATAACACATTGAAAATGAACAAGAAAATCTAGCTGAGCAGAAGTCATTGAAAGCATAGTGGAATAAATGTGTGGGTAAACATAGAACATTGGACACATTTTACTCCGAAAACTCGATGCATAACATTGTCCCAAAGTTGATTCATGTTCTGCTAAAATCCATTAGCTGCATGAACCTAACGTTATAATAATTGGAGTTGCAACTGTGTTGTATACCAAAATAATCACATGCAGGGCTATTTTCAGTTGGCATCAACAGTTCTTAAAAAAAAAAAAACTATATACTGTACAGCTGGAGTAAGAAACTGGCAGTAAAATGCCCATGTAATCACAGTATTAACATGGAAGATGTATCATAAACACCAAATACATGTTAATGTCTCATACCAAGACAAGAGGAACTAAGGAAGCACTTAAAATACGGGGAATTGGGAACAGATTCATACATTCAACTATAATGCAGCAGTAAGTAATCATTGATGGAGTCATCTTGAACTTACTCCTTAATAGAGAAGATAGCCTATCTAAATCAGGCAACTGAGTGTGCTCGATGAGAGGGAGCTCTAGACAGTCAACACCATGATTTTGCTGGGGGGAAAAAAAAAAAGTTGTTAACCAATACTTACAATAATTACCACAAAACACCAAATACCAGTATAGAATTTGCGATGATACAACTTGAGTATGCAATAGACATGAAGTTGCAACAATTAGACCTATTAAACTACCAAAATAAAGGGAAATAGGCAACCATGACAAAATTTCCAGGCAATCCGATCGAACCGAAGAGTCTAATTGTGATTGAATAAAAATTTGTAGAATGTCTAGGGAAAACAAGAAACATATTGCAAGTCATTCTAAAATCAGCAAAATCCTAAGGATATTATGACACTTGATGTGCCAGAAGCAAACTTATGTTAACTAAAATTCCTTCATATAGCTCAAGCATACTAGTAACCTAAATTATCTTCTTCAAAAACATCACAATCAGAGACAAGATGATATACCATAGCAGATTAATTGAGCAATTGGTGAAAACATTAATTCAATTGGCCTCATAAACGATCCACGCACAAAATGTGATAGCATTACTAGTGCAGGTGACTAGTAGTAAGGAATTACCAGTGCAGCAATGAGCTTGGTATTTTTGCCCCGTTCACGAGTGACGACGACTTGAGGAGTAGAAATGGATTTCCGAGAAGCTGAAGTTGCGAATACATGGAATTTTCGGGTAGGAAATTGCTTGGGCGAAGAAGAAGAACAATGAATTGCAGGAGAAAGAAGCGGAGAAAATGTGCAGCCGGTAATGAATGATGATGATGAACACATAGTGTAATTATTTTCAGAGTGACAGGAAGAAGAAACCACTCCACTGCTATCGTTCGCCTCAATCTTCTTCAGCGGTTTACTCGGCTATTCACCATCTCATTTCTCCACTCTTTTCGTTGGATATGGATTTGGGGATAGATATGGAAAATCGAGAGCGGTTGGTGTTTCCTAATCTTTTGCTTTTGTGTTTTCTGAGTTTAGATATGAATTCTTGGGTTTCTAATGTAGCTCAAGTTCTAGACATCTGATGAAGAAAAAGGAAAAAAATTACGGGTCCAAACCTGGAACCGACCCGGATCCTGAGGGTCACCGGTCTACTGTTCACGGTCTGAAATGGGTCCACAGCAGATTGCATTTTTTATTGGTCATGTGAAGAAATATTGTTACGTGAAGATATAGAAGGTAAAATGGTGAGAAAAAAATTGAATTTGGGGATGATGTTGAATAAACAACCCTTCCGTATAACATAGGGCGTATTTAGTTTATTCAATCATTGGGATCTCCGGTGAGACCCCCTCTCACTATTCACTGTAAGTCCCACATACATAGTGAGTAAAGAATTTCATTGGAGTCTCCTAGGATCGAATTTTCCGATGTGTTTATATTTAGTTCATCTTCCTAACTCACCCACTGAACTGATTACTCTTACCAGCCAACTATATGACATCGCTCCGAATACAAATTCGTAAAAGTTGAGGTCAATAATTCAATAATACCAACAAGTTGGAACCTTTATTTTTTGAATTCCATCTTGATCGTTCGTGTTTATTTTGTAACCTTTCATGATGAGTCTTGTTACTTAAAAATTGGTCTATCAATATCAATAACCGTGTTGGCTTAAATGGTCGAGATTGATCACTTAGGGGTTGGCGTATTATACTTAACGATCGAGCCATCTTCTACATCTCAAATTTTAATGCATCAGATATCTTCAAGCAATATAGCAAACATTTCAACTTTGCGTAAGGACGTGCTAAACTGCCCTGCTTTTCGGCTCTTGAGATCGAAGAACACGACCCACTTCTGGAAGAGCAGAGTGTACCATGAGTATAAATGAATCTTCGGAAACTAGTTTACACTTTACAGCATTGTTCGTTCTAATCAAGAAAGACAACCTTAATGTACTATTTGTGATCAGACATTTATGATTTATGTTTTTGGGATTTTGCCTAATGTCCAGAGTAACTGGCAAAATAAACTGAACTTTGTTATAGCAGTCAGAGAATTCATGGTGAAGTTCCAATGTATCCTCTTCCTCTTATTGAACACATTGAAAACTAAAACCAGCAGCATTTGATTATACTGGTTCATAACCTGTCGAATCTGCTGAAATTTATCTCCGAGACCTTCAGAATCAGAAGTTTACTACTGTCAACAAGGAAATCGAATGCTTGCAATTTGTCAAGCAGTTTCTAACCTTAAACATCAAATAAGACATAACTAAGACAATCAATCATCCACGTAGTGCATCATGAAGTATAGCAACACGTAAAATATAGTCTCACCTAACAATATCACGGTGATTGCAACCGTGCAGAGTATCATTGGAAGCTTAATTTATTCCAATTTAGAAGTTTCATGTCAAGTGCAGACTTCTAAACAAATGTTTGCTGAAATTTCTAGCTAGAGAGAGCAGAGCTACCTTACCTAATTGGGTCAAAATTCAGTCCCGGTCCATTTTTGGACGGGATCATTAGATTGCTACATGCCCAAAGTAGTCACAAAACGAAAGTGAACTACTAATTTTGGTTGTTCTCTCCTCAGCTCACTTGCTGTTGGTGGGATCCGTACATGGGATAAGCCCCATAAGCTGCAGCTGCAGCATACATGTTTGGGTCATGAGGATGGGGTGGCATGGCATATCCATAGCCGTCAAAGAAAGGACCTCCATAGTATGGCCCGGCCCATTGATTTCCATAATCAGCTCTTGACTGCAAATGTAAAACAATACGCAATCAATGAAAATAGCGAACCAGAATTTAAGTTTTTTTTTTGCTCATTTACATAATTCTACATCCACGGGCTTGCTCTTGAGTGCCTATGTTTACCACACAACAAATTATGACTACCAGTTTGGGGTGGAAACGTAAATGTGGAGGTCAATATGCACTTACATATATTAATAATAAGATCACAAAAAGTTCGCTAAAAAAGGCATGATGGACTATGGGATGTTTGTAATAACGGGAGATTCGCAAGAAGTTCAGTTGATGTGCTATTCTGTTATGGGTTTTTCGACTGCTGGCTGGGTATGGGGGCTTACCAGAGAATCTGTCAAATGTTTTCAAAATACTGCTGGGTATATTAAACTATAGAAATAATGCATAAAGAGACTTTCTGTTCAATCCATGTTTTAATCAGAAATATGTTACAGCCTGTTAGTGGTTGCAGACTCTCTCTATGAGCATTCTCCATAAGCAAGCAAAATAGATGAGCACAAGTTTTCACGAAAGCATAACCACTTAGCCTAATGAATGATGATTACTTAACCAGATCCAAGTATGAGAGCTGCACTACAGAACATGTTTCTTCTGTGTAATTTATGCAAACTTTTTGTATATCAGCGAAAGGTGCATTTATGATGTTTAGTTAAGAACAGGAAAGCAAAGAAGTTGCAGAATTATCAGAGCGCAGGAAGAAAAGAGCCAACAATCTAAAAAATAAAAATTACCTGCTTATTAGCTGGATTACGTCCCCAAGAAAGACGAACAGTTTGCTTTCCAATAGTTGTACCAGTCAAGTTTTGCAATGCTTCCTCAGCCTCATTTCTGTCAGAATGTGTTTGCACTCATCATACAGCTGTGCAAAATGTTGATAAACAGCAAACAAAGAATAAATGCTACTAATCAAATTACCGGTTAGCAAATTGTACAAAGCCACATCCTTTTCCAACCGGTATTTTGACAGATACTATCTCACCATATTGTGAGAAAGGTTGCTTCAGATCTTCATCAGTGACACTAGGGTCAAGTCCTCCGACAAAAATCTATTAGAATGAAAACGTTATAATGGATAAGGGATATCTGATAAAGGTTAAAAGAGAAAGAAAAGGGAATAGATAACCGACTGTTGTGTTCACAGAATCTCCTTCAGGCTGCGAGCTATGGGGTGAGGCACCACCATTTGAGTAACCACCTATGAAAAATAATATTCAGTGGATGTTAGATGGTATATGTATACAAAAACAAAAGTACATGTTTTCGTGCAAATTCTAATGGAATAACAAGTGCACATTATTTTACCATCATCAAACTTTCAGCGATTAACCATATAAATATGTTAACACCTCAAACATTATATTCAAGAGATAATTAGGCTGACAAACGAAGTTCAAGTTAAATCAGAAAACTCTCACCTTGTGACAAGTATTGCTGCTGGTAACCAGATGACTTCCTTGGAGTTGCAGCACCAATACGCATTGGCCTGGTCGAACAATGGACGCCATTCATTTCCGTCATGGCCTGTGATCTTTCGCCATCATCTCCGAACCTAACAAAACCATAGCCTTTTGAACGGCCAGTATTGGTGTCAATGACAACCTTTGCTGCCTTGACAGAGGGATATTTGGCGGAAAACGTTTCATACAGTAAATTATCAGTAACATCTGCAGCTAAATCTCCTACGAAGATTGAGAGATCAGAACCATTATTTGCGCGTTTATCACCAACGCTAAATGTGGCCCAATTAAGACGGAATAATTGGTCAGTGTTGGGCATAGCCATAGATGCATATGAATTCAAAACTTTCTCAGCAGTAGCATGCGTAATGAATTCCACAAAGCCATATCCTTCAGAGAGCCCTGTTTGCTTATTGCGGATAACCTTTATGGAAACAACCTGTAGAAACACCATTAAGTTAACAAACTTACAGAACTAAAACAGCGGACATTTATTCTAAAACGAATAACTGAAATAAGCTATGGTACAAACATACAAAAGTCATCTTTTTGTTTCACTATCAGATACAAAAAGCAGGTAAATCAACTTTAAGAGTTGCAATTTCGTAAAAAACTTTCTTTTATAAGAAAACACAGAAGACACAAAGACCAAAGTATCATTCTTGTTGTTGTAAAATTAAGAACAGAAAGGTACATTGTATTCCAATCTTTACCAACAGATGAAGTCAAACATATATACTTCCCAAAAAAATCAATATGCAGCATGCTTAGGAAATTTAATGCAGTACTGCAATGCTACAATCAGCAAGCAAACTGTATAGACTGTACAGAGTTCAAATATCCTTCATTCCAAAGAAAGAAAGCAAAAAACAAAGGGAACAGTTTTTTTTCCAGAACAAGATCAAAACTTTCTATTATACACCAGTGCCAATTCCTTTTATTGTCCCCATGAAAATTCACAGTTTACAACTGACCAACGAAACATAGTTTTTTCAGCTAATCGAGCTGAAATCAATGTGAAATTTCCATACTAATATCAATTTTTCAGCTAAACAAGATGAAATCCATGTGAAAGTTAGATGCTGATTAATCAAAACTGTAATTTCTTTTGCAAATCTTTCACTATTATTTCAAGAAAAAATACTCGAATCTATTCAACTATCAATCAATCAATTGATCAATCAATCAATAACAACTAACACAACATAAAGTAATTACCATCAACATTAATTACCCAACATACAAAGACACAAACATCAAGATTCACCATATCCATCCATTAATTAAAACAAGAAAACACAAAAACAACAACAACAACAACAACAAAAAGATTCGATAATTAACATTAAAATTAGTAGAGCAAGTATACCTCTCCTCCATTAGGAGCAAAGCAGCCTCTAAGATAATCCTCATCCATCCAAGTCTGCAAATCACCAACCCAGATTGTCCTGTTCTCCCCATTGCTACTCCCATTGTGGTGACCACCACCATGGTGGTGCGGCGACGGCGGCGCGTGGTGATGGAACGGCATGTAGTGAGGCGGCGCATAATGTGGCGGCGGTATCATCCCATGTGGCATTACGACCGGTGGATACGGCATCACCCATGGCACATGCGCCGCCGGCGGTGGGCCCACCACCACCATCTTGTTGTTACTACTAGTACTATTGTTTGTACTAGTCTCATTAGCATTAGTAGTAGTAGTATTAGTACTGCTATTACTACTTTTCTTCTCTTCTTGTTTACTCTCCTGTTGTTGAGTCTGAGGAGGCTGCTGTTGTTGCTCTGGTTGACAAGATTCAGAACCACCGCCGTTTTCTCCTTTTTCACCTTCCATGGTTGGTTTCCTTTCAATCAACGAATGATGCTGATGATGATGTAAACAAAACAAAACAACACAATATCTTCTTCTATATGTTATAATATCAGCTGTGTATATAGGATAGTATAGTGAGATTTAAGATTTATTGTTGGTTTTGTGTGTTAGGGTAAATCTGACTGCAACAAGGAGAAAGAAGAAAGAGTGTTATGTGTGTTGTGGGTACTTGTGGAGGCTGCTGATACAAAGAGTTATGAGGTTTTCATGGGAAGCCCTGAGATTACGCCACATCCTCTTTAAGCCGTTGGATGATTTGTGTGATTGTTGATCTGGACCGTTGGTTTTTATTTTGCTGAATTTACTATTTTAAGGATTGTAAATAAGTGTTTGTATCCCACTGGATTTGGTCTGACTGTGGCCGCCAGTTTTTGTTAAAAAGGTTAAAGCAGGAGGTGGGATTGAGATGGGAATCTCTCTCTCTCTCTTTTCTTATTTATTTTTACTCACTATAATTATACATTTTTATTTTTCGCTTTTTTCCTTTTCTTTAATTAATGATTGTGATTTTATGTGAGTTTATGACACTTGCATATTTATTCCATTTCAAAATTTATCTAATTTTTAATTATTTCTATCAATTATTCTGAGAATATTAATAGAAAGATTTCGAGGGAGGGAGAACTGAGAAGTATATAGAACTCCCTCCATTTTAATCGTGTTTAACTATTTGATAAATAATTAAAATTTTAATTATTCTAACCATATTTTTTCGTGTTTATGCCTATTTGTCCTCTTATTTTATTACTACTATAAATTATTTCAATTTTTTACGTTCTTTATATGAATTTAGCAATATTTTTTCGTGTTTATCTTTATTTATCCCTTAAATTAATATCATGACAACTATAAAACTTCAACTACTAGTACTCCATTAAAAAACGGAAAACAAAGTGAGTAAATGGTTTAGGTTAAAGATAAAGTAAAAGGTTTCTATTATGTAGTAATGATGTCTGACTAAAATTTTGCCAGTTTGAGAAAATTTAAGGAAGAAAAGGATTTTGTTTTGTAAGCTTGTGGGTTTCAGTGTTTAGACGTCACAAGATGTGTTTGATAGAACCTAGGAAATATACACAGCAGCCTAGTCCTAGTACCACATCTACTAACTATTGTGATTTGTTTCAGAGTCCTTGTTAGATTTCGTATTTTGGGTAAAGAAGATTCTTCTGATGTATGTCATTTCCTGGATTTTCCATTTATATGCACGTCAAAATTAATAATTGACCTCTCTGCCAATGTATTAAAATTTCAATTCAATACCTAAAAGTATTAGAACTTCAAAAGACCCACAAACTTCAATTTTTTATTTATTTTAACATGCCATCTTTTTAATGGGTATGGTTTAGCTCTTTATAGCTTGGGTACAAACTTAACACTCGAACCCTACCTTAAATGTGGATATTGTATTTTTTTTTTTAATGTTTCTCTTTATGACAATATAGTAATATAGTAATGTCAGGGAGCAATCTCTTACAAATACAATGGTTTGGGTGGTTGTAATTTGTTGAGCATTTTTTATGCTTGGTAAATCACTTTTGATTAATAAACTTTTTTATCATTGTGAAACTCTGGTAAAATTTAGAATTTTTTATATATGAGAAAAACTAATATATCTTCTATCTAAGGCTTTGTTCTCTTCGTCTGAAAATGATTATTTTAAGTTTAGTTCAGTTCAAATGCATTAAATTCAATTCAATTCAATTCAATTCAGTTCAAATTTGATTAATAGTTCAGTTCAACTTCATTCAGCTCAGTTCAGTTCAACTCAAATTCATTCAGTTCTAATCAGTTCGGTTCAATTCTATTCAGACGAAGATAACAGAGCCTAAGAGTTGAAAACATTTCCTAATATATATAATTCAGTTTTGATTTTCCCCATTTTTTTTATTGTGTAGGAAATTCACGAGTTTCACAAAACTTACTATTTTCGAAAAAAAAAAATATAATGCAGTTTGTAGACAAAAATTGTGTTTTTAATGCTAGGGGGTAGTTTGCAAACTTTAAGTAACATCATTTAGATGTCAATATTATATATGAAATTGATCCTATTATATTTTAACGGAAATTTATTCTTAAAGATTAATACAATAAACTTGTGGGATGTAAATATAAATTTCATGTATAAGCAAAAAATTGGAGGTGGAGACCGGAGAGGACCAAATGTAGGCAACAGTTTTCCCCAGAGATACAATTTAGGACCATATTTGCAATATAAAAAAATTCGTATAATAGAGAAAATGAACAGGATCCTAAGTTTTACCCAATATTTCTTCTTTTTTTTTTTTCGATCCAATAAGGCTATAGGCTACAACCGCAAAGTATTTACATGCACGGATATGTTTGAGATCTACGTGACTTGAAATGAATATACATGGTGCGTAAGCTTGAGAGTATTACTCTTGAGTGTAGCACGACAAATTAGTTCCAAGAGCAAGTCTTACAGAACTAATCGCCTCAGATGGCAAGTTGAAGTCAACAAACCATGGTCTCAATCTATACGAGGAGATAAACGTTAAGCTAAGGATGCTCCCGCCAGTTCAACAATTTCAACCGCTAAGGAAAATAACATCTTATACAAGTTTTTAATTGAAAAGCATATCAAGATTCAAATAAAAGGAAAGAAGAAAAGACAAAATACAGATAGAGGAAAGCGCTGCCATGTGATTGTATACTGGACAGGGGCGAAACCGGGGGCCGGCGGGGGCCTCCGCCCCAAAAAAAAAAAATTAAAGGAATATATGATTTTTAAAAAATTTTGAAGGGATTTTTTACGATTTTTCAACTTTTTGCCCCCCCCTAAACTTTCAAAAAATAATGTTCGTCCCCCTTAATAATTCCTGGTCCGCTCCTGATACTGGACATCTGATTCAAGAATTAGAGTACAAGTTTTCCAGACCAACGGACCTCAAAGAAGAAAAACAATTGCCTTAGAGATTCATACATAGGGGCAGGGCAGCCAAAACCGGTGTAGAAGGTTTCTTCATGAGCTCCGATATGAAAATAGAAGTTGTATTTTCATACAAAAACTCATTGAAATAGAAGTTAGTGCTATATAGCATGGTCCAAGTCAGAACAACCCACACGACGGTGTAAATCAAAAACAAGTGCAAAGCCATGATGGAACGTAGTCAGCAACGTAGATTAAATGCTTTATATTGTTCATAAACTCTAAGTACATCATTAAATATTTTACTCAAATCAACGCAACTCTGAATCAATTCTGGCAGTTTTCAGATCCCGGGCTACGATGCTGAAGTAGACGTCTAGGTTTGGTGGCAGCTGCTCGGATTGGTGCACAGAGCTTCAGTCAGGGATGGTGGTGTTGGCTTACGGCTCTAACTACTGTATTAGGTGTGGGACAAAACATCCTCTAACACTGTCATGACCGCTGGAATTACTTTAGTTTGTTACTCCCTCCGTTCCATAATAAACTTTCTAAGGTTGATTTTTTTCGAACGAACTTTGACCGCAAATTACTTCTATATTACACATGATTAATATATAATAGAGTTATATTAGAATATACTTGATTTTCTTTCATAATATAATTTTATTATATTTTTTTATTGTGTATGTAGGAGTAATCAAAGTTCGTAAAAAAATCAACCTTAGGAAGCTTATTATAGAACATCGAGAATACTCCTTCCGTCTCAGAAAACTTTACCCATTTCGACTTTTTACAGTCAACAGTTTTCGACTTTGACTATAAATTACCCTTAAAATGTAATGTTAAAATATATAACAAAATTATATCATGAAACTTTACTTTCTAAATTTTCATTATGTAATTTTGCTATATATTATACCATTACAATTTAATAGTAATTTGTAGTTAAAGTCGAAAACTGTTGACCATAAAAAATCAAAATGGGTAAAGTTTTCTGAGACGGAGATAGTAGTGTTTTAGTGCTTTTGCCCAGTGTAGGGGATGTCATTACCGTTTTATGGGTTTTATTTTCTTATTTTAATTAGGTCGAAATAATTATGGTTGCACTATAATTCTCTTGTCAAATAGATATTGTTGGTAGGCATCATGACGGAGCAAAATCATGATCACCTTCCTGACAAATGAAATCACTATACAAAATTTAAAATAAAAAAGCTTATTAACAGTAATACCGCCAAATTCAAATTAAGATCACCAGGTATTTTTCTTGGGGATGAACTTATATTTTGGCCAACAAATATACCAATGCAATCTTATAGACCAAAATTAAGAGAAGTAATCAGAACAGTAATTAACACAGACGAATACCAAGAATTCTGGTCCTCAACATT
This sequence comes from Plantago ovata, assembly GCA_028274465.1. Taxonomy (NCBI): domain Eukaryota; kingdom Viridiplantae; phylum Streptophyta; class Magnoliopsida; order Lamiales; family Plantaginaceae; genus Plantago; species Plantago ovata. Next base: position 25,633,478 of record CM051457.1, read on the forward strand.
GCCAAGTTTAACGCAAACGGCTGATGGTACATCCCCACTACGATCTCTAGTCTAATGTTCAAGATACACAACACAAAATTTTAACATGGAACAGCTTCAGCCACACCATTCGCCTCCACCAAATATACCCCAGCTACGAAGCATGAATTAAACCACCCAATCAAGACTAGTAGATTTTTTTGCAGGCAAGTTTTTTATCATTCAGCCAGGTTCAGGAAGGTGTCAGCTGGGCAGGTTCGTAAGTCTCCTTCCTAACTAGAAGAATTTTTTCTGGCAGCATAGACACGGTAAGCAGCCAAGCCAACGACAGTCACAGCAGCACCAACTATAAGATGAAGAAAGTTATTTAGCATTATCAAATGTGAATAATAAGCATAAAGTAGCAATTTTACACTAACATGATGTATTATGTACCATTCATCACTTAAGCTAAAATATGTAGAAGAATAATAGTGATGCCAAGATTTAAGATGCAACAAGGAAAGTACTGTGTTAGAGGTGAAGATACCTGATACAAACATGAGGGAGCGGTTAATAAGCCTGTGATAATGTTTACGAGTTTTCCCAGCTGATGTCTCCGGAATGCTTAAATGTGGGTGCTCTGCTGCTCTAACTATCCTGTGGAATATATTGCTAAGATCTCCCTGTTTTGTGCTAAGAGGTATAGGTGCCTCTACTCCCATATCCTGGCTTACCTATCAAATGCCAGCACCATCAGCAACTATATTGGAAGAACATACTACTATTGTAGAAAGTGAAGCCGAAACTAATGTTTTATGCACATAAGCAAAAAATTCTACACTCAACTTTCACAAAAAATATAAAACTAATTAGACTAAAAAAAAAGTAGGAACAAGCCTGTAAGCTGGCCGACTATCGGGGGAACTACAGCTTTATTTTAGGATCAATATCTATAACCCTAGCTCTCTCAGGGATGAAGGATTAAGCCTGTTTTAGTTAGTTTATGATTTTAACTTCAGGCCTCACCTCAAAGAGAGGTTCTCCAACAACCACCAAAAGTTCATAGTATAGTCTCTTAAGCACCCTAGATGAAGTGAATTCAATCAACCAAAATTGCAATTAAAATACATGTAAAATATATGTTGGGTGGGGCATATCTCAAATGGAACAGAACATGCAAGTATAAATATAAATGTGAGGTTTACTCTAATAATGGATACAATATATACATGCATTTAAAGGGATTGCAATTCCATACAAACAATGCTAGAAATAAAAATAATAATTGCAAAAAAGTTGACACATAGTATCAAATGAAGGCACAACATATGTTTTTAAAATATATGGTTACCTAAACTTACGCTTTCGAACCAATATTGGGTTTGACCTTGGTCCATGCATTCAGTTTAGAGTGATAAATAAAATGTGAGAAACTCAGGAGCAAGTTTCATCATTCAAAGTGTGTTGAAAATAGTTAAGGCTGAAGTATACTCCGAGCAGAGAGTACAGGCAGATATCCAGATTTAAGCTAATTTGGCAAGAAATTTACCCGTGTTGAATCTTGAATCTCAGTCAAATAAGGGTCAAGATCTTGCTTGGCAGAAACAATGAGACAAGGCACCTCATAACCAGTAGCTTCACCTTGACTGGCAACATCCACAAGCATCTCTGTGGCTTTTTCCCAGGAAGGGGCACTAGAACTGCATTGGCAAATACAATAATTAATGAAATTAAAAGCACATATCTAACTTACACAGGTTGGCGTGGAGGCAATAGCGGAAAACAATAAAATTGATAAGCTCATTTGTGAAAAAAGTTATGACTCATGATTAGACATGAATAAAAAGCCAACATGCACTAAAAACACTGCCAATGTCACATAAAATTTGTCGAAACATCAAGTAGTACCACAGACAATGTGGACAGGAAATGACCCATAAGACCTTTAAACTAATTAAGGCCGAAATCATATGCAAATTTAAGGAGCATACCTGTCATGAACAAACACTGCGACATCACACACAGCCAAAGCATCCTTCTTGGATAGGAACTTCTTCACCTCATCCTCTGGAATTTCTCGTATGACAAGTGTCTTCTTCAACCCCTAAATATATTGTACAAAATTTTATTCAGTCCATAAATTAGCAATTTGTTACGAAGAGTAATAGGATTGAAGCTGTAAGGGGAGCCCAAGTCGCATAGGGTTGGCCTAAGATGAAGAGCATATCAACATAATGAATGTATAGTATGGAACTAGTTTCCCATTGTATTGGAGAATCAAGGTGCCTTTTGAGTTCAAGTCAAGAATAACTATTGTGTCCATCCCCAAATTCAGATACTACTTTATATTCAGAAGCTAGAAACAACTATAGATTTGTGTGCTCTACGAGCAATCATCACTTTATCACTTCTATGTGGGCAGAATCCTAAAATATTTTCAACAGATATCTCATTCTAACTACTGGCACAAGATTATAGTATTTTTCCTTTTCCACCTACATAAAATAACATTATTACTTCATTTAAGGTTTCAAAATGCTTCCCTTTTCTGTTATTCTGTGGACATATTCAGAAAGTCAAAATTGCATTAGATTTCTATTTGTCACTAGTCAGCGAGTACGAATGAATCTGAATTTGATAGATTGGAACCCTTACTACAAATATAACAATGCTTGACCTACTAAGGCACACTGATGTTCAATCAGATTCGCATTAGCATCCACGGCATAATATATTCAACAGAACAGTATCTGTACACTATACATGCATGGCCATCAATGTATGTGATGTTATCCCTATCTTATTTATTCTTTTAGGTCTTCTAAAGGCAACAACAATAGGCACTTACAGTGGGTTGCTCAACAACGTTAACAGCATATCTGTCGGCAGTTGTGGGAACATGCTCTTCAGAAAAGCGCCTGGGCAATTTATCCACATATGTTTGTAAGAATCAAACTAGTAGAGCAGATCATATGAAATAAGTTATATAGAACCGAAGGATACCTTCCAATAAATGAATTTAGTAAAGCAGATTTCCCAGCCTGTTTTGGCCCAAAAACAAAACACTGGTACACGTTCCTCTCAGTTTGTTGCCTCTTACGGTCTAATCGTCTTCTCCTAGTTACACGTGTAGCAGAGGAAGGTTCACCACCATATCCAATGTATATAAGTGTCTCAACGCTACGGACTGGGTCCAAAAGTGTCATAAGAGCCCACTGCAATACATACCGCGTTACAATAAACCCAGAGAACAATGGACACAATTAGTCATTACAGTAAAGAAAAGACACAGGCAAAAGTTGTCATTTGGAATTGTTTTAAGGAGGAGGAAGTAGAGGGGTTTCAAAATGGTTGTGCAATAGGATATTTGGGCCCATTAAATGGATAGCCATTGAAGTTGGGAAAATTATATTTTAGTTTTGGGCCTTGAATATGTAATCGATGATGATAGTATGAATAGTAAGCTATTTATTGGGCTTTGATATGTATTGAATTTGGACCATAAACTAAAATATTTATCCAACAGATAAGTCCAAAATCCTATTGGATAAGCATTTTGACACCCCTAACAAAAAGAACTTACTTGAGCAATTTTTAAGCTTTCCAAAAATAAATTGTGTTTAAGCTCTTTTTAGCTATATTATTCCATGCTTACCCCCTAGTTGCTCTTCATTAATGACATACTATTCTTTTACTTTTAATTACTTTCCTATAATTAAAAAAGGTACTGCATGGAAAAACAATTTCACCTTGATGTGCGAAACACCTAAAACATCAATTATAAAAGAACAAAGGTAATACCATCTCTTATTGATGATTCTCACTCCTACACCACAAGCACTTTATAGGCAGTGCAGAATTGCGACAAATATAATGAAAACAACAATAACAATAAATAAACAAAGACACGGAAAGAAAACGAAGCATTTTTATCCTAAAGTTTATACCCATAGTCAGTGAAATGCCACACATACCAGTGATAAGAAACCGTCGCATGATAATCCTCCAAGAGCCGTCATCTCAGCTGCATCTTGATATGGAGCTTCAATCCAAGGACTAAATTCCAAACAAAGAAATGCAGATCAGCACTTAGATAAAGAAGCCAAACAGGCAACACAACATAAATACAGAAAGTGCAGACGGATTAACATGAAAACTTCCAATTTGACATGAAAACTCATAATTTGAGTAATACTTAGCCTTCAAAGTAAACGTACTGTAAAGCTAATAGTTGACACCCTGACATGAACTACAATCACAAGAAAAGCATACGGGAATCTGGTATTTAAGTGAACAAATGATATCACCAAAGAATTTCCATCCTTCAGCTGTATTGACAACGTAGTACAAATTAAGTAACTAATCAGCAAATTTTCAGATATCTTTTGACGATAACAGTATTTACAGATGTTCCTGGGTCATGGTTGCTTTATGCATTAGTTCAATTGATTTTATCATTAGAGATTACTTTCCTCGCAGAAGATACTTAAAATTAGTACTAGTGGATTGTTCTTTTCATACTACATACAATACAACATGGATATGTTGAAACAAGAGCAAAGAGTAAAAATGTGCAACCAAGACATACTTCTCAGGTGCTGTAGAGAACAAATCTTCAAGCTCAAGAGACCTAAGAGCTCCATCCTGAAGAGAATCAGAACCAAAAATCAATAGTCTGCAACTTCAATGAACAAGTGCTAAATAAGAAAATCAGCACTGGATAACCTAATGTATATTGAATGCAGAAGGAAAAAGATAATGATTGTGAGCTCAAGTATCCGCATTTTAACCATAAAATCAAATATTCAGAGAAGGAATTACGAGTAAACTGGCCTCAACAGGAAAATTGTATTGTCAGGCCCCGTGAACATGACCCCAGATCAAAATGAAAACAAATAATTTGCTCTAAATCCCAACATGTACAGCTACACTGATAGTGAACAGCTATGAACTTGAAAAATGACAGAAGAAACTAGGCAACACTTGACAAAACCCATCAACACTCAATAGAAATCTGTAATAGTAATAATAATTAAAGCATATCTTTTTCTTAGTATTTTTTAAATGCAATTACTTTCACCCAATTATTTATCAATTAACAACTATGACACAAACTTATACACCACTGATAGTAATTATAACATCTATAAGAATCCACTAATATTTCATATAATCAAAGATAAGACACATTGTGGCACAACCGAAGCAGTCAAGAGTCAACAATATGGGGGGGGGGGGGGGGGGCAAAATACACACACCCCAAAAAATAAATAAAAAGAATGAGGCCACTTACACCATCAACATCATATGTGTGGAAAATCTTTTTGAGGAACTCCAATGCTTCATTAGATAGCTCCACACTCTACAAACATGAGAACTCGGTTAGAAGATAAAGTATAAACTACCATAAGAAAAAGGTTTGATAAACAACATGAGGGCCTTCATGCAACATGTGAACACTAATAGCTGTCTGTCAAACAGGCATTCAGACGAAAATCCTCAGAAGGGTCATCCATATTAAACTCAATCAGTATCCTATTCATGGTAGATTATGTGAACAAGATACTATGTCATAAACACCCACAACTAAGAGCCTTATCAAATGGAAAGCAATGCTAGCAAATATAATTAGAAAAATGCATGGAGTGAGATGAGTGAGTCTATAGGTATACTTACCTCGCAGCTTACAGCACCCTTCTCCACCCCCCCGGGGGGGGGGGGGGGGGGGGGGGAAGATCTCTAAAACTATTTGTTGTACGGATAAAACAACCTAAACCAAAGGAAATTCTAAAACCTGAACCAAAAGAACTGCTAAACAGATCGTTCTAAAAGAAGGGAATACCAAATACAAATCAAAGACGCCCGGGATAAGACAAATAGTTATTAGGAAGTTGATGTCTATTTGGACTCATTGATTCTATGGCAGGCACAACCAAGCTATATTTGACGTGATTACAATAAATAAAATAAATAATTTGTTTAAAAAAGAAAGAAAGAAAGACTCAAGTAAAGTGAACAATTATATTTCCAATCTATCCTCAGACGTGTTTCTCAAAGGGTAATGTTACCTGGTCAGGATATTTTTTAGGTGGAGAAGGCAACTTGTCATCACGGAGTCTGATTTCATTGTTGTAACCAAATTTTCTTAGGACCGTCCATGTTGTCTCTAAGCGCCCTTTCTCAATAAAAAGTGCATGGAGAAAAAGAAAACCCGTCAATGTAAGACCCCGCTCATCAACTCCTTCCCGTAGTTTGTCTTGCACAACCCTCTTAACACCCACTATTTCAGATGGTTGTAATGGGGCATTGAAACACTTGACCTGAATATGTAGATACCTAAATCAGGTCATATTAAATATAAGGCAAACAAGTTTAAAACACTTATCTATCAATACATAAAGATGCATACAAATATTCAAAGAAGTTAACCTGAAAGTCATTCAACTCTGCATCACTGAGAGCCCCATCTCTGTCAAGGTCACAGAGAATAAAGATTCTTTTCAAAGCCCTGATACATCGTGGCTTCAAAACTTGTTGTTCCTGATCAAACAGTGGAGCAGTAGGATGAAGCACGGCTTTTTGTGCATAGTAAAATACCTCCGGAATCTGAAGAAAGAAAAGAAACGAAAACAATATTAACCACTAAAATAGCTTCTCCTATTGCCCAGAGCAAGGAGATGAAGAATGGAAAGATGATCTTCGGAACTTATTAGAAGGAAATTCGCAGCTATGAACTCAAAACCGTTGAACCATCTATTGCACCATAGAAAATCACCATGACAAGAACAGATGTGAAATGATGTGCATAATGACAGAGATGCAGCAAGCTAAGTTGCATCAGAAAAGAACAAGACTGATACCACAGTGGGCGCATGAAAAAAACTTGGCATTAAAAATCGTCTCAGCTTATACATACTGCACAATGTATTTTGGGCTTAACCTGAATATGGTTTACTGCCGAGCATTCGATGCAAGTCTCTATCTCACGGAACTGTTGCATTATTGGTGACATGACCTGCTCCAGACTAACAGGCTGCTGATCTCCCCTCTTATCCAGCATGCAACCCACCACAATAACAGGCACTCTTACCTGCACAAATACTTACAAGCTAAAATCAAACTGAAAATTAAACCTGTGAATCCTCAACCAAAAGCAGTACTACCATAACTGAAACTCCACAAACCAGTGTCAACTCAATAATTGAATAAACAAATGAAGGTTTCAAGTAAATACCTCCAATCGACGAAGTTCAGGCAGCCAGTAAGTACTTAATCTGTCAAGAGTCTCAGGCCTATCGCAAGCATAGGTAAGAATAACAGCATCAGCTCTTGTTAGCTCTTCAACAAGCCGGTTCCTATTCTCAGGACTGCATACCAACAAAGTATGCATCAAATTCAAACTCAATACATACTGGAGTGAAGTCCTCATTTTACACATTCATACATCTACCTAAACTAACACTATAGCAGACCTCTAATTTCCTAAGAAATGAAATAAAGGAATGGAACCACCACATTACAACAGCAGCAAGCATAGGGTTTAATTAATTATACCTCGAGGAGGTGTCGATAATGGTGACTGGAACACGATCAGGATAGAGGTCCTCGGGGAGCCTAGTCGGCGGCAATACCGGAGGAATATTGGTGGGGAAATTCTCAGCGGCGGCGGTAACTATCAAGCTGGATTTGCCGGTCTTAGCGTCTCCAGCAACCACGATTCTGACGACATTGTTTCCGGCAGCTGAACCACCTCCCGCCATGAGCTAAGCAAACAGATTCGATTAGGGTTTGGTAGCTGAATTGAATTGAATTGAATTGAATACTAGAGAGGTGAAAGAAATCTCAGGAAGAGTAAGAAGAAGAAAACCACAGAACAAAATGACGCACAGGAAAGTTAGCTGCGAATAAGACGAGGGTTTAAGTAGGGACACCGCGACGTAGAGCACAAGTTCTCCAAGATTTTCTAGGCTTGGCGGTCACACCAGGAGTACTCGATCATTACTGTTGTAGATTTGTATTCGCAAATTGGTAAATGGTAGGTAACACTACTAACACACCTCATCTTTTTGTTAATCAAGGCCAAAACATTTCCCATTTTGTTTAACACCCCCAAATTATAATATTGTAGGATTATTTTGTTTAATTTGGGTTAACAATGATATTCATACTAATACTAAAGTTAACTATTTACTCCATAGTATTTATGATGATCTATTGGAAATCGAAAAATTATAGTGTGTACAAATGACATGTGTTGATTTATGAATCTAGTTGTATACTTGTATATTTGAGTCGATCAAACGAAATCATAACCGTTTCGATTTTTGTTCCAACTTATGTAGAACCAATGTAAATTGACGTTTTACAGCAATAAATTAGATGAATATGTTTACATCGATAAGTTGCTTTGATACTTTGAGATATGTTGTTGGGGAAATTCGTGCTTCGGAAAACTCGTCTAAGTATATAAGAGTGTCCTTCCAATCAAGTGTTCCACATTTGTTACTAGTACCTAAAAGAACTTGAATGGAGAGGGAGTTCTTAAACCCAATTTGCCTTAGGTCAAAATGAGATAACGACTTAACGAATATAGAGTTGTACACTGTCCTAGTGAAATGTGTATAATAGTGTTATAATGACCATGAAAAATTAGTTACCATATGCTTTGGAAATGATGCTTATTTATACTCTTTCACGAAAGTAGGTGTATTCTTCACGATCGTGCCAAGTGTACGCTTTAAATCGAGACACATAACTGTTTCAGACCCAATTAATGTGTTTATGTGCTTGGCCACTTCCAAATTAGGATTGTTTCATGGTACTTTGGTCTTTTTACTGTCTTCGAAACATTCTGGAACGTTGAGGTTGTGACCGACCTATCGGTCCGGCCAACTCTTTATAAGGTCCGAGCTACTACGTGTTCCTTGGCACTTGGGCAGACTTTCTCTTAAGAATGTAAATGTTAGTTCGGGTCAAGAAGAAACTCGGCCCAAGCCCTCATATACCTTGTATGGTCCGGTACAAAGAACTTTGCCTTACCCGAGCCATTTAGTTCATTCAGCCCTTTATTAGGACTTTGGGTATCAGGGTATCATCCGTTTTTAGACGTTTATTGGAGGCCTAATTCATTCGTCCTCATCCGTTTTTAGATGTTTGTTGGAGTGACTAATGTATCACTACAGTTGTTTACGGTTATACTTGTACATCAGACTTGGGAACATTGCAAACATATATGACTTTATACATAAGCTTTGGTATTTTGTACATCATCTTACATCTATATTACAAAGTTGTCATGTACATCAAAATACAGTACACGTCTGATCATCAGTGACCACTTCATGTCCTAGATGATAAATTGTTCCTATCAGTATTCTATGGTAGAGCTATTCTATTTCTTGTTGTACATTGCAGCTTTGACTGTGTCTGTCAGCTACTTTAGGTGCTTGTAGAACGAAGTTTCCTTTGCAAGAGAAAGCGTAAATATTACCATCTGCAGATCTGGAGAACAGGTTATTTGGAACATTTGGAGGGCTAATACAGATCTTGTGGCGATTAACCCCACAAGGAAGGTCTTCTAACGTAGACTGAGGAGAGTGATGAGAGGCTACTCGGAAGTCTACGGGCTCCGGACAAGGTTGTTGGCTCGTGTCGCTGAAATTAGACAGCAGAAACATTAAGGACATCCGATTAGTTTCCTGTCTGCACGAAGCCTTATAGGCCAAAAGGAAGGGGAAATTGCATAACATACTTTTCCAGTGATAGTCTTGGATGCTGGATTCTTGCAATGGACAATAATGGTTTAGTATCCTTATTGTTTCGTGTCCATTCACCTGGACCGAGTACATTCTGTAAGGCAAGAAAATTTGTTAACTTTCATGTACAGAGACAATAAGGGCATAGTAATATTTATGGATTCAAGAGACACAACATGACTTACGGGTGGTTTTATTCCATGAAGTTCCTGCACAAAACCTCCAAAACTTTGATCATGTGAGCTTCGTAAGAATGGATGATCCAACAGTTTACTAGCTGAAGGTCGATCTTCAGGTAGTCTTTGAAAACACAACTTAAGAAAATCTTTCCCTTCAGCTGACAGTGCTTCCGGTATAGGTGGTGCTCTGTTCAGTATTCTGAACATTGCCTGAACCTATCAGTAAGCAGAATCAAAGTCATGAATCAACTGTCAACTGTACTGAATGCATTTTCATTTTCGATGTATCATCAAGAAATTGATGACATATAAGTCTGGCAAGAAAAACACAATTAAGTAAATCACAGTATTATATTATCTTGTTTTTCAAAAACCTAAGCATAACATATAGGAAAAGAAAACGCCATGCTAAAATAGACGCAGGTTAACAAAATCGTAGCAGAACCTCATTGCTTGCTAGATTTACTCTAAACCTTCTAGGAAAGTTAAGTCAAACCCTTACTTACCCCATCACAGTCACTCCAAGGAGGTTTTCCTGTCAGCATTTCGATGACTGTGCAACCCACGCTCCATATGTCCACACCGCAGGCCAGCGCTGGACTAGTATCTTTTCGCATAACAGCTTGCAATACCTGAAAGATTTAAGAAAGTTAGACAAATTCTTGTTCTTCCCAGTGAGGAATATCGATTTAGACCTGTCATACCTCTGGACTCATCCAATGTGGAGTACCTTTCAAGGAAAGACTTATGTCTTGTCCGGCAAGCTGGTGTAAAAAGAAAATGTCCAAAATGGTCAGTGTTACTTATTGGTTGCAAAAGAGCAGCGATTACTCTAAAGAATCAGAAACAGGCCTAGTGTCCATGCATTGAATGTTTTCTGCAGGTAGCTCTTAATTTGTGGATATATATAGTCCGGTATGATTTCATGAAAAAATAAGAATTATATATGTAGCCAAATTAACATTCATTATATTGTGCTGTCCAATTCTTTATTTGCATATGCAAGATTAATTCGTAACAAATTATTAAAAAAAAAACACACAAGTCACCAATGCTAAGGAGGGCTTTCAAGAACTTGTTTTCAACCTCAAGTTATTTCTGTAAGCTAACTTTACTATATATGAAGTAACAATTTTCTGTTGGTACTTGTCGATAAGATTCAGCATCTCAAAAGCAATAATGATATTTATCCAATATGAGTCCAATGAGGTTCCAAGAAAAATCCAGAAAACAAGAAACCTTTTATTGCCAAAAAAAACACTGAAAACATGAGGAGCTTGAAAGAAAAACAGGAACAAAGGTCTCGGTTTAAAAGAGGCTTCGTACGGATTTTGATACAAGTCATATCTTGGTCTTAATTCTGGAAACTTACATGTTTCGCCAGTCCAAAGTCTGCAAGCTTCACGACGCCAGAAGCATTCACAAGTAAATTCGCTCCTTTTATGTCCCTGTATGGGAAACCATAAAAAGTTGAACTAAGCAGAAAAGTCCAGAACTATAAAATCATTTATATATACACCACTTCCAACTTGCGAAGTCTCTCCTTCAACAATCAACTAATTTCAAAGAATAATCGTTTGCTTTTACTGCCACTGAATACACTTCCTACTTTATGGTCAACAATTAAACCACAATTATTTTGTGCTGAAGTACATAAAAAGGGGACGAAAACTGGATATAATATATTCAGGAGGTAATCTAACCTGTGTATCGTCTTTTTGCTGTGCAAGTAAGCCAACCCTGAGAGAATGTGACGAGTAAAATTGCGAACTATACTTTCTGTCATGGCTCCACAATTTTCCTGAATATACTTATGGAGTGATCCGGGATGCACATACTCCAAATATATGCAAAAGCGATCCCCGACCTAAAAGAGAAATTCATAAAGTTCAAGTCTTCAATTGTTTTTAAAACATGGTACTAAATAACTAGACTAATATGCTGTACATAGTAAGTACTGTCCAGTGGAAGATGGTTGCTTACGGTTTCACACCCATAGTATTCCACAATGTTTGGGTGCTTCAACTCTGCAAGAAATTTCATCTCCTGAACAAAAGGAACAGATAACAGATTAAACATGGATAGTTGTGAGTAAACAACCGGCTCGTTGTTACAAATTATCCAGTAGGAGTTTTCAGTCCATAAATCGATTACACGTTGAGTTGAAAGGAGGTTGAAAATATAGTAATGTCTTATCATGAGAAAAGCAACGGACATTTCAAAACAGCAAGTTGTTCAAGCTCAACTGTGATGGCTTTAACAAAAAGTTTCTCAATCAATTAATGAATACGAATGAAGCTCATAGTAATAGACCCTCAATGCGACAATATCCTCGGGAACAATATAACAAGTAACAACAATGCTGCATGAAAAGCTATAATCGAGACCTTTAACATTTATACATGAACTACAAATTTCTTGATCAGAGGAATTAGGATAATGCAAATACAAATGCTTTATTGCTTTTCATGCTGTAAGATAACTGCACAGAAGTATGTAAAGAAGGAAAACCTGCTCCAACTGCTTTATACATTCTGCACTCTTGGGGTCATCAGGTATGATCTCAACCTCTTTGACTGCGCAGGTAGCTCCAGTTTCACTAGCAAAATAATAATCTAGAGTAAGGCTTTTGGACCACAATGATTGTGTAAAGTCCAAGTAAACTATATGAAAACTAATACTAGTAACTATTGCCTGATTCCTCTGTCATAATCCCTAGGTTTGGAGAAACTTAGCTCCATAACCCTTCCACTGCAAATTTAGAACGTTTTGATGCAAATGAAATTTCAAATTTTAAACCACAAGGGGTTCGCTAAGCAATAAATACAGACACAGGATTAAGATTTGGCACAAGTTGTATATAACGTTGCAGGTTCTTATCTTATTATCTCAGAAGAAAGAACCCGAATAATCATACCTGTGAGTTGCAATATATACAGTTCCATAGGTACCCCGTCCTATTGGTTTCCCCCGTCTCCAGTGGCCTTTAACACAGCAACTGTCTGATTTGTCACTGCTTTGACGGGAACAAGGGGTTGGCCATGAAGATGTAGGTGGTCGCGGTAAGGGATGAACACATGCATTACTATTATCAGGCTTCACTCCACAATTTTCCAATCGAGACTTATTTGGTGAGGTAAAAAAAGCACCATTGCAGGTAGTCATGTTCCCACAAGCTGGTGAGCTTCTTAATGCTGGACTATGCACAGGAGAATGATCGGGCGTTGGCATCAATGATTCATAGAAAGCTACGGATAATCTATCTGAAGAAGACGCCTTAATAGCTGTAGGATTAAGAAGATCTAATGTACTGTATCTTTGTGGGCTGAGCATTGGACTTGAATAAGTGCTACTTGGAGCACTCCTAGGAGGAACTTGCAGTCGTAGAACACTCCGTTTGCAATCAACATTTCGGTCTTCAGGGAATCCTCTGTTACCATATGTTTGTACGATTGATCTCTCAACAACATTAGCGGTGGCCTTTCCCCGTACTTGATGTAAAGAATTTCTGAATAATGAGAGAGTCGATATAAATTTACTAAAATTTATATGTATACATTAATACATCCATTATAGAATTTAGGACAATCAACAGCCATTCATATAGTAGTATGCAATCAAGGAAGCAAAGAACAGCTGTAACTCTATTAAGAGAAAGGCTCTATAGCTCAAGATGAGACGGATAGCCTATTCATGAAAATAGGCTGAGTGAAGCCATGTCAGACCGGTTTGAATGAAATCTTTAATGATGGGACATATCTATTTTGTGACTTTCAGGCAATTTAGCGCCATATACCGTGGGAGAATGGAGAAATCTATTGATTTCTCGAAATCTATTGATTTCTCGAGAAGCATACAGAAGATCTTCCGTGAAGGACCAGACCAACCATCCACGTAGGATTTGGAGTTGGCCTGTATGGGTCCTATATATAATTGCTCCAACAGCCACACACGTAAAACTATCTACGTACCCCCCCCCCCAAGCCCAAACACAACTTAGTTTCTACAATTCCAGGTTCGTTTCGTACCATTGTAAAGCATTGCTTCCGGACAAAAATCGGTTACTTCATACTGGCCCTACACACCAATACAGATAGTTTCATCCACAATATCCTCACTCGTGTATACCTTAGAAAAATCCATCCTAAAGCTCCTCAATCTAGCTAGCTTAACTATGAAATTTCCTTTAAATATGTTCTCCATCTGTCCCAAGGTACTGTCTCTTGATTAACTAATAAATAATGGTAAAACAAATAAAAAAATTGTAAAGGGGAAATGAATGTAAATCCTTTCAACTGCAAATCTAAATCTGAAATGAATTGAGTTTAATGAATCTAAACTGAACGGTAGATTCAAATGTAACCTGATTTCCTGCTTGGTCTTCACACCCCTAAAAGGCCCTAACCAAGGGGTTCTCTAGTCCTAAAATAATGGTGACATGGTGTACCTATAATAGTGTAGTAATACTGCCCATATATCAACCCTGTACATTTTACAGTGAACATAACTTTGCCATAAAACATTACCGATTCTACAATCAAGAAACCCAACCAAAGGCAACTAAGGTCATGTTAATTTAACTGGACTATATGAACTGAAGTGAAATGGAGACTTAGTTTTTTTTTTCCCAAACCAATCAAAATGGGGCTAAAATTAGGTATGAAGCCAGTTAAATAAACGTGGAACAATTCAACCATACCATTCAATATAATGTGAATGCGCATAATTAGTTAATCAATTAAAAAATAGACTAACCTGTGAATGAATTTAGAGGGATGAAGATTGACCTGAGGCAGAGGCAGGGGATGGGGCACAGCAGACTTAGACCAATGAGGGGTTTGCGCCCCGTAACCGGAAGCCGGAGACACCGGCAATGATTGCGACTTTGGAAGAACAACAACCCCAACATCGTCATCACTCAGGTGCCTCAGTGGAGTCGCCCGTGTCAGTTTCTTCTTCCTCTGCTGCTGCTTATCATCTGTTGAAATGTCATTTGTGCTCTTGCTCTTACCATTTTGTAAAGATTTCTTGCCAGAAGAAGAAAGTGTACTCCAAATGGAAGGCATACTAGTATTAAGTCTATAAGACTATAACTAGCTGATTCTATGCTAATTTAGCTCAAAAGAATCTGAGTAGATTAGGTACCTAATAAAGGTAGGATAGGAGAGTATGTAAGTAAATTTACGCGTTTAGAGAGTTAGACAGGGGTGGGTGGGTGAGTGCCGTGGTGTTTGATTTTGATCGGGCATTGAAGTGAAGAAAGCTACATAAAAGAAGAAAGAAAACAACGTTGTTGTAATAAGTTTTGTAGTTTGGAATTTTGGGTTTAGGTGTTTGTTTGTCCTCTTTTTTCCATGCACAAGGACGACCTTTGGAGTCAAAGACACGTACACATTTTGGTTTTTGTGTTTAAGTATAACAAACTTATTATAAAGTCAATTCAAGAAAAATCTCTCTAGATGACATTTTCTTTATTAAGTCCTCTTTTTCCATTGGAGTAGTGTTTAGTTTATTCAAATCTATATTTTATATTAAATCCAAAATGACTTTTTTTTTGTTAGAATAATCCAAAATGACTTGTAAACACTCAAAATGTCATAAGCCCTGAACTGTAGCACTTATGAAGAGAGGCTAGTTCCAATCTTTCAGCAATTCAGCCATCAAACTTTGAGCAAAATTTTATTCTGAAAATTAACTCATCCAATAGACTAGACTAGCTTATATGTAAGTTACTCCTGCTAAAAAGATTGGGTTAATGCCATCCAGAGCAGAGCACAATGTGTTGATAAATAGAATACTATGACAAACACACAATAGAATAGAAGTAACTCATTTTGTAACGCCCCACATTTCAGAGACTTAAAAGGGTTGAGAACGCTACTCATACCAATAAGGTGCACCTTTCTTTTTGGAAATCCACCTAGAAGAACTTCAGAGTTAAGCGTGCTTGCTCTGGATCAATTTTAGGATGGGTGACCCACTGGTAAGTTCCCAGTGCGCGCACGAGTGAGGACAAAGTGCACGGATTAGAACATGTGTTGGTCTGTGGGGCCAGTATATCACCCCGGAGAGCGTCCAAGAGTAACCTCATCGGCCCAACAGACCGGGTCTCGGCCCATTAGTGGGTCGGGTCGTTACACATTTTATAATGATGGTGGTCCAATTCTAATGTGATACTATTAGGATAGGCCAATTTTCATTATAGGAACTATGACTGAATAACAAGTAGTTCAAGAAGAATGATTTTCCTTGTAAATGAGTTGTTTAAAGAAAAAAAAAGTCAATGATCCTCGAAAATGAGTTGTTCAAAGAAAAAAGAAAAAGTTAATGTTCCTCGAAAATGAGTTGTCCAAAAAGAATGATGTTCCATTATAAAAAATGTCCACGTGTAAGTCATCGAAACTAAATAAATTTTATATTAAATTGGATATCCATATCCTACTAAATTGAAAAACAAATCAATGTATGTGTGTTAATATCGACTTGCATACATAAGTTATGAGATGCTAGGAATTACGTAATGCACCTATAAGTATAAAATATACACATACATATGGGAACTAAGGTGTCAGTTTTAGGCTTTGGATCGAATCTGAATCAACTTATAGGTGATTTGATCACATATGAATCACTTGGATTAAATGTGAGTCAATTTTTTTGATCTAAAATGATTATGAATTCGGATCTACATCCAAGTCAAAATCACCTCAGATCCAACATTGAATCAATTTGGATTCGACATTGAGTCACTTTGCATCCAACATTGAATCGTTCATTCATTGAGTTATGATTAACATGACTTTCAACTCATTTTATACCTAACTTGCAATTACATATGAAAGTTAAATCATCTTAAAACAACATAAAATTTTATAACAACGTAAATATATATTGAAAGATATAGGTTTTCCATACTAAAAGTAAATGAAAGGTAATTAATCAAGTTAGTGTTTATACATCTAAAACGTGCATTAAACTTTTTTGTAAGCTCAATCTATTATTGTTAGTAGTTACATAAAATCTTTGGTATCTTTTAAGCAACCGGTGAAGACATCATCGTTCCTGTTTTTCTTTTCTTGGACTAGACAGATTCATTTGATATGAGATAGATCAGAATTGATTCATCCTTGCATGCCCATATGAAACCATTATTATGTTAGGGATGAGCAAAAATTTACCATTACCATCGGTTTACGACTTACCAGCGGTAATTTTATCATCGGTAACGGTAACCATTAAAAAATGAGCGGTAAACGGTTAGGTTTTTCAGTTACCACCCAAGTACGGTATGATTACCATACCACACGTGCGGTTGCCACGGTAACCATTATCATCAATCTTATGACACGATAATTAATATTATTAATATATTTTAATATTTTATTAACATATTCATGTGTATTTTATTTTTATTAAGGCATGTATTATCATTTATATGTATATCAAAACTTACATACATGACATGCCATACATGTTCACATGTGTACAATATACTCGTCGGAACACTTACTACAATTCGCTATCTCATCTTAACATACTATTTATAATTTTTGCTTGATTTTCAAATAGTTGGAATGCATTTTACCAAATAAAAAAATATGAATGTAAAATGGATTATTGGATTATACCTGAAAATTTATGGGTTGTTGGTGAATGTTTATTTAAGCAAGTGTCAATATTATATAATGATTTTAACATTGTTTCATTTTCGATACTTTCAAGTAATATTATATTTCAGTACTTCAACTTGCATATCTCAATATATACATATTTTTCTAAATGATACGATAGGACTAACTCAATATCACACTATTTAAATTAAACATTATTACAAAAATCATTTTATGTAATAACTACCAATCAAGATTTTATATTTAACAGCATATTTACGGTGTTTTTTAATTGTGTTGACAAGTTATGAATGGTTACCATCCTACCACCGGTATCGTTACCATTTTTTTAAATACCAACAGTAACGGTTACCATGCATTTTTGGACGGTAAACGGTTATAAAAATCCTTAACTATCCGCGGACGGTACGGTAAGCGGTTAGATTAAATCTTTTACCACTAGTGGTGTTCATCCCTAATTATGTATATTGTTGGTGATTAAAAATAAAATAAAACGGTTGGGACTTGGGTAGGCATTGCATGCAAGTCGAGTGAACTCATTCACATAGGTTATACATCGAGCTAGCTTTGATCATAATAATACGTAAGGCTCAAGGTTTTTGTCGGTGGCGCGGTGTGATTATTAATTTAGGCTAGGCTTGGTTCCAATTACGAAAGTAGATCACACGTTACAAATCCTTGCACATGATAGTAATACATGAGTAGTATACATTGATTCATTCACGACTCAAGTCACGCGAGTCCAGTGCCTCATGAGTCATGAGTCCGTACCAATGGAGCCGTATTATTAGTACTTCATATATTATATTAATTCATCATGTAAACTTTACAGTAAATCGCAAGTCAATAATCATATGTCATAAAGTCTCTGAATATTGGATTGTCAGAGTGTTTTTACCAAGTCGCGATGACGTAGGAATTAGCCGTACAGTTACAGCTGTACTTCAAATTTGTTCTTCGTAAGTTTCCATTAAATTCCAGTCCCCCCCCCCCCCAGCTAAGCTGAGATTTGGTCAGCCTTGACTTGGCTTCTAGTTTAATTTCCTTAATACTAGTAGCTAGAAGTATAGTTAGTACTGTAGGAGTAGTATATTTTAACAACATGTTTAAGGTACAATTTTCCAAGTGTAAGACTCTGTCTATGAGTCCCGTGTTCGTCATTAGTACGGAGTACCGTATTTCCTTTTTTTTTTTTTTTTTTTTTAAACGGATTAATACCATATTTCCTATATTTATGTGTAATCTACCTATTCTTAACAATTTATGTTTTTTTTTTTGACAGATCAACAATTTATGTTCACATACTAGAATTTTGGTAAACTATAGTAGACTTGTTTTTTCAAAATACTAATCCTCTCGATCAAAGACTTATCTTGTCCCAGGTTATTGTCTCCTTATTTGAATTGCAGTGTGTAACAATGGCCATAACCCTCATAGGAGATGATCATCATTCATCGGTAGAAGTTAAAAGGACAATCGGAAATAAAAGAAAAGGTTTACGAAGATAAACTACTTTATGCCAAATGCACCGGTGTGGAAAATGTTTCATGATCCTAATTCTCTTTGGGCCAGGATTTATAAACAAAAGTATTTTCCTTTAACTTCATTCTGAAATGCTACTGGTGCTAGTCACAATAGTTTGTTTTGGAAGAATATAATCAGGCATAGGGATCACTTTAAGTCACTTTTTCATTGGCAAGTAGGTAATGGAAGGAATATTTCTTTTTGGACAGACATTTGGTTACATGATCATGTCTTATTTCATTACACAAACCATGAGTTTGATGCTAATGAAACTGTGGCAGATTATATTGTTAATGATTCCTGGGATATTGCTAAACTGTTGCAGGTACTGCCAGAACAAATAGTGGCTAGAATAGTTACTATTCTTATTAATAATTCCATTCAGGATGTTTTACTCTGGCCTTGGGAAGCTACTGGCCTGTACTCTATAAAATCAGCATACAATAAGTTGATTGAGAGTGAAGTACAAAGGCCAGTGTGGATTTGGAAAAGACTGGAAACTTAGAGTCTTACCTAGAATACAATTTTTCTGGTGGTCAGTTGCCCAAGATAGCTTGCCTACTGCTGCTTGGTTACATGATAGACATATTCCAGTTTCACCTACTTGTCAACTTTGCCATGAATCCAATGAGTCTTTTACCCATATTTTCTCAGAATGTGCTATCTTAATCGGCTTAGACTGTTGTTTACACCAACACACTGGGACTGTCTATGATCTTTGATTCGGAGAAGAAAGGAGAAGAGCTTGTAGGCAGGAGAAACGAAAAGAGCAGGGGCGAGGCCATATGTATGGTGACCCCGTGCAACACACGGGGTCAAAAAAGAGAAAAAAAAAATTAGTGCTGCAATTTTCACTCTTTTATTGATAACATACATGTTACTTTGGACCATTGGGCTGTATTATGTAGAAAAAAGTCACATTAAAATTGTTTACTATGTAACTTATTCAGCATAAATATGATGTTATATGTCTCAGTTTATCATTTTGTTTTAAAAATATTATATAGATAAATCGTATGTGACTGTTTTTAGATTTAGTCAAATGGGACACACGGGTTAATATTATATCCTGGCTTCGCCCCTGGAGAAGAGCTTGTGTAGGCAGCAAAGGAATAAAACCTAATTTTATCCATGGGTTTTTCTTATCTGAGCGGGTGCCCATTACTTAAGAACTTAATTTTCCGGTCCAGTTTTGGTTGCGATTTTAATTCTCATTGGTTCGGTTCCGGTTCTGAGCCCAAAGGTGAGTTCAAGGTTTGGGCCTTAGACGGATAGAACCCATTGACAAGCCTGCCTCCACCCATTTTCCAGCATTCTCATCCAACCTTAACACCTTAACCTTGAAATGAGGAGGAACCTCAACCCCATCTCACTCTCATCATCATCACTATTCTGATAATCATCATTATCAGAATCTTCCTCCTCTTCATCGTCACTAGAATCCTCATTATCACTGTTAACCTCGAACCCCATCTCATTCTCATCATCATCACTATTATGAGAATCATCAGTATCGGAATCCTCCTCCTCATCATCGTCATTGAAATCCTCATCATCACCGTTAACCTCAAGGCCCATCTCGTTCTCATCATCATCAGAATTTTGATAAGAATCGAATACATCAACCAATAACAAACTCCCATTGCACTCCACAAGAGACTTACTAAACGTATCCAAGAGGGAAAAAGACATTTTTGGTCTCAAAGTTTGAGGGGTGTGACATATGTAGTCTCATGTTTGCTCCTGCCGACAAATTTAGTCCCAAAGTTTTAAATGTTTGGCAAATTTGGTCCTTTTTTACAATTTTAGAGTTTGACTGCTGACATGGCAATCGAGTCAATCGATCAACTCAGCCACATCATCTGATGACATCATTATGACGTCATAATTATTAATTTTTAAAATTTTTTAATTAAAAAAAGAAAAAAAATCCAAAAAAAAAATTAGTTGATGACGTCATAATTTCTAAATTTTTTAATTTTTAAAAAATCCAACAAAACAATAAAGGGGAAAATAAATAAATAAAATTTAAAAAAAAAACTTATTTTGATATAAATTATTTTTAAAGATTTTCCGTAAAGATTTACTAGTGTAGGAGTAGTTGTAGCATTTGTTGTTTAAAAGAAAAAAAACTTATTTTGAAACGGAAGAGGAAGTACATTTATTCACACACTTAATATTTTTGGTAAATAATAGAAAATTATATTTAATTTTTTTGGATTTTTTTAATAAACGGAAGAGGAAGATGAAGTACCTTTGTATTTAATAAACGTAAGAGGAAGTACCTTTGCGTCTGAATTATTTTGGTAATACTTCCTCTTCCAAAAATGTGTCATTTCATACTTATTTATTACTAGAAAATAAACGGGATCGGGTACACGTAAATAAACGGGATCGGATTACTCTATCGGGTAGTCATTTCATACTTATTTATTACTAGAAAATGTGTAGCATGTGAAGCGTAATCTTGTAAAACATTATTGTTTTATTAAAAAAAATATATTAAAATGAATTGAGTAAATATATATTATTCACATAATGACTTCAAACGTAACAAAAAAATAACTAATTGAGTAATTGAAGTTAACATAAATGGTGTCATATAAATATATATATAGTTTTTGTAGTTATGCAATTAATAGTTTTGAATTGAACGATATCAGATGTACGAAAAATATTCTTCGGATTAGTTAACAATCATCCGATACATATGTAGGCTTTAGAAACATTCAACTTTGAAATATGTAGTACAACTTTCACATGTTAATTGGTGTTCTTCATCAGTTGAATATATTCATGTACGTCATTATTATCTCTTGCCATTTTGTTTCGTCTATGTTTTTTGTTATGACGGTATTCAAGTTTCAAGTGGCCTAATATCCTCATGTTCTATAAGTGTACCACTTAGTTTTGTTGACTCTTCCGAGGAGTATTTTGACCTCAAATTATTCATAAACATTGGAGTAAAATAATTTAAAAATTTATATTATGAAAATATAAACATTCTAATTTCATAATATGATGTTTTTAATTATTTTAATCGTATGATTTAAGAATAATTTAATGTCAAAATGACCATCGAAAAAGTCAACAAAATCAAGTATTACATTTATTATTAGACGGAGGAAAGTATGTCTTTTTTCAGAAGAACATATTATGATTATTTTTAAATTTAGTATAGTACGACCATACAACTTTGGGTTCAAAAGTAAAGATTTAAGAAGAGAATAAATACAAAGAAAATAATTACGTCAATAAGATTCTAACCCAACACCTTTAACTAAAATTATGATACAAATAATAAAGAAAAATCACGCCAACAAGATTCGAACCAAACACCTTCAATAAAATTAATATAATAATACAAATAATGGAGAAAAATCACGCCGACAATATTCGAACCCTATATCTTTTAATTAAATAATGACACATGTACGCACCAGATTGAAATTGAATGAGTAAGATCAACGGATTAGAATTGATTGAGTTGTAATAAATTTGTAAATCAATCGTGTTATTATATTACTTTAGAAAATAAAGGGCTTCTTACCTTTAGACTCCTTCTAGAGTCATTTACTACATCGCTTCTTACATCTAGCCCTCTTCTTAGAGTCATTTATTATATCTGGATTCATGTTATATCAACTATTACATATGAATACCTTGTTAGATAGTTTTTATTACATACAGGCTCACGAATTTAACTTGTCGTCAATTAAAACTTGAAAATTACTTTTTTACCCCAGATATAATATTGAATTCATAAGGAGTCCAAACAGTTTCAAGTTTGATTTATTACATTTTTTCCTCAAATAATAAACCAACAAAATTCAAAATAAACTAAAAAAAGCAAAAAAAAAAAAAAAAAAAAAAAAAAAAGTAGGCCAAATTGGGGTTGTGAGATCACAAAGCTCCAATCGGACTGTGATGCTCCGTTATGGAGCTTCACAGCCTTCATAGTCCCGATTGGAAATGTGAGGCTCCGGATCGGAGCTTTGTGCAGCTCCTATCAGGAGGGTCACAACTCCG
This sequence comes from Plantago ovata, assembly GCA_028274465.1. Lineage (NCBI taxonomy): Eukaryota > Viridiplantae > Streptophyta > Magnoliopsida > Lamiales > Plantaginaceae > Plantago > Plantago ovata. Next base: position 25,656,557 of record CM051457.1, read on the forward strand.
AAATCGGAGTTGTGACTGCCATCAGTTATCCAGTACCGGAATCGTAGAAGATGAAGAAAGAAAAAGATAAGGGGAAAAAAGAAAAAAAAGAAAATATTTAAAAATGATAAGGCATGTTTGGTTTCAATATAATGAACGTACAATGGCATTTTTTTTGGTCAACAAATAATTATAAATTTGGACTTGAATGTTAATAAATAATCTATCATGAATCTCTATGCAAATTAGCTATCTAGTGGGGTATATATAATAACCCCATAAATATTTCACCTACTCTAAATATTTTCCATTTTCACTTTAGTTATATCATTTTCACTATATTTTAGTTACTCTACTTTTTAAAAACTGTTAAATATTATACTCTATTTAATCTATTACCATCGTAACAGGACCGATAAAGGATAATGCATGCAGTCAACAATTTTTTGAAAAGTTAAGAATCACCCATGCTACCTAACCAAAGAAATTAAGAGTTGGTAATAGTAGTAACATTTGAAGTGCAAGAAGATTTGGATAAGCCACCGATTTGTGTCCATAAAGATTGAAGCAAACATCGTTAATTATTATTATTGTCCGGACACAGCATAATATCCCGAATAAATACCCCTCCCAATGATTAAACCCTGAATCTAGACGTACTGGTGGTGGTACTACTTACAGACAAGCCTATCTCATTTAATTCCCAGTTCAATGGATCGGTGCCATTTTGCACAATCGTACGTACCATACAATGTTTTCGTAGTACGTACTTTAACAAAAATAATTACACGTAACGACAAAACAGAGCCAGTTATGACAAAATCTGCTCGCAGGAATAAAATCCCGAGCCCCTTTTAATTTGGTATACCGAATTGGTGCCGCATTTTGCACAGTTTAAGTTATTTGGTTATTCCTGTTCAAAGTCCCACCCCAACAACTTTACACGAGCTGGTTTCCGAGAACCAACTCCCCTTTTGCCCTTTTTTACCTTTTCCCCATACAAGCCCCAAATAATTTAGTCCACTTTGCTTTGTATCCAACGACTCAATCAGTAGTACTTAGGTTGTCCTGTAGTGAATCATCTATTTCCGTTTAGGTGCAACTTACATGTGTTGAGAAGATCTCTTGTGGATTATAATCCTACTCTCCTACTACTACACTATTTAACCATGAAAGAATATAAGGATCGATAATAACTTGTTAATAGGAACAATTCGCCAATAAGCAGGATACCTGCAGATTAGTCAGACAAACACAATTAGTAATATATATCAGAATATTAAGCACAGCGGAAAGTAAATAAGAACCTGTGTTTGTAAATTTTCAAGCAGCTTTGGATAGCTTACTTGATGCCCAGTCAAGGCAGAAAAACCACTAAGAAGAATATGTTTGTAGAACGCTGTATACTCCCTATTCTATCTTAGCTGAAACAATACTAGTCACCTCACGATGATATAGAACCCAATCTATCTATTCTATTCTCAATACGTTGTTAGAGAGATCTAGAATATAAACTAGCATAAAGACTCAAAAACAAACAACTAAACAAGAAAGACTCTAAACGAATTCTTTGGTTGTAAATTTCTTGCTCTCGAGATGTGTCTTCTTCATCGTTGATGTTGACATATATATAGTAGCGAAGTGCTTGAACGGATAGCGGATCGCTTCCCTACTATTTAGCAAAGTACTGAGCGAATCCAATCAGGAAACACGTTCCTACTATTTAGCTAAACAGGACATCAACTTTGAATGACTTCAAACTCTGAATCTGGACATGATTTCGTCCCTTTATCCAATAGAAATTGTATTCCTACTTGGATTCTCTCTCCTTTATCCAAACGCTTATGATGCTCTGTTTTTCTTCCTTTCCTAGTCAGAAACAACTTCTTCCTATTGACACATTCTAGAAGCTAGTTTCCTGCACACAATAAATATCTACAGCTGTGGAACTAGTTAGTAGTAAAGTAAAGGTAAAACACAGTATAAATTATTGTTGACAAATATAGGATTTAACCAAACAGGTTAACTCAAAGGATAACTCCTTGGTCAACTCCAGTGTAAAAACACACACACACTTACAAACCCATATCCATAAATGATTGTTGGAATTACCCTCATGTTGTTATGTGATGAGGAGGAATAAGTTCGGCTAAGTCCACTTAAGTCAAGAGTAAATCATATTTAGGTCCACTAAATAAGGCTACGACCTTGTTAGGATACAACAATATGACTCGTCTCGATATGAGCATCGATTTGCGTGCATCATCTTACAGGGCTCGGCTCAATCATAGAATGTTAGAATGACCAAATGGTATAGATCTCTTGTAGCAAGTGAGCTGCCTCTTACGGAGAGCCAACTTGGATCAAGGAAAACATCCGACTAATCAATAAGGGGTGATTAAGATAAGGACTGTTGTTCTCTCATAATCCTAATATGTAGCTTTAACATCTCAGAGCATAATGGTGGTATGATCAATGTTAGAGTAATATCGTCTAGAACATTGAAGCCAACAATGAGGAATAAAATCTGGAATGAACGGTGGTGATCAATTGAGGCAGTTAGTTAAGAAGAAGAAACATAGTAAGAAACTTTGCAGAGAGAGAGAGAGATCGTGTATGATATATTCTGCTCGCTCGGCCTACTGCATTGATTTCCTTCTTCCCGTGGACGTGGGCTCACATTGAGCTGAACTACATCGATTTTTTGTGTAATCTGTTTGTTTACGTGTTTGATTGATTGTTGATAAGCCATTGGTCGATTGAAAGTTGTGTTGTTCGATTTGTTGACGTGATTGTGTTGCAATTAACTGAAACTTAGCTAACACTGTAAATTAAATTACATCCATCCATGCCTTTCATCTTATCTTAGGTCGAAGCGTCGCACGCATGGAAGATGAACACATCATGTAGGTGATTGTCTAATAAATAACATTTTTAGCATCATCATTATGAGTAATGAATATCATCAATATAGGGTTTAACTTATAGTTTTTAAAAAGAACATTTTTTCATCCGGATTTAACTATAAAATTTGACTATAAAAATGATGTGCGTGTTATAAAAATGAAGTACATGCTATCATCCCCTTAGAATACCTTGTTAAGTAAAGATAATTATCCATCCAATTTATATATAATTTGGGAATATTCTTTTATAACGATGTGTGACGTCTCAATTCTTAACAATCCCTCTAAAATTTCAAACTCTAGTAGTAGCCTAGTAGGTCTTCAAGTTTCTTGCATATTATCCCTTGAAAAATATACTAAATCGATCTAACCCTAAGCTTAAGACCAATAACTAAGATATAAGATATATAGTGCGGTTTCACTACATCTTCGACTACTACACATTGCAAGCTAAGAGCTCAAGAAGATCGGCATAACTTGTGCTCATACGATCATTTTTTTTTTTCTGTGTCTCTCTCCAGATAAATGGAGTACTAGATGTTACCACGAACATCACATTGCAATTTTATAAGACTATACGACAACCTGAAGTACATACCATAAAGTAAAAAAGGCAGCAGCAGATGAATGAATATACACCTGGTAAACAAGAAAGCAAGTAAGTCAGTATAGTAGATCTTAAAATGTGATACTGATGTTTCTGGTGAAAGTTCATGGAACCTCACTACCAGGCTGTAAATCGTAAATCCGCGTCCAGCATCTGAACCCCACTTCACATCACCCAACTCTCTCTCTCTCTCACTCCAGTCCAAACTGTACCCGCATGTTTATTTCATTCATCCATTCATCAATATTATATATATTCTCTATAAATACTCCCCTAACCTCACTCAAACAGTACCATCATCCACACCACTTGTCCAAACTCCAAACTCCAAACAGAGCATCTCAAAACTCCCAGTTTAGAAAAAAAACAGTTGTAAGCACATGGACATTTTCAATCGTAGTTCCTCAGCAAGTTCCTCTTCCTCGGACACATCCTCCGACTTCTCCCCAAAGTCGGAGCGAATCAAGGGTCCATGGAGCGCGGAAGAAGACAGGGTTCTAACCCGCTTGGTCGACCGGTTCGGGGCACGTAACTGGTCTTTGATAAGCAAGTACATTAAGGGCCGGTCTGGGAAATCCTGCCGGTTACGCTGGTGTAACCAGCTATGTCCCACTGTGGAGCACCGCCCGTTCTCGGCCGCAGAGGATGATACCATTCTGGCGGCGCATGAGAAGTATGGTAACCGGTGGGCGACTATTGCGAGGCTGCTACCGGGGAGAACTGATAACGCGGTTAAGAATCATTGGAACTCGACGCTTAAGAGGAGGTACTATCAAATGCAGCAGAAACAGAGTGAGTTGGGTAAGGAGGAGTTGAGGGTTGATGGTGGGGAGAATGTGGCGGCTTCTGGGTCTTGTGAGTTTGATGGTTATGATCCGATGACGGAGCTGTCGCTTGCGCCGCCGGGAATGGGTGGTGGGTCGGAGGTGGCGGGGGAGAATTTCTGGGGTGGGATGAGGAATGTGATTGGGAGGGAGGTGAATGACTACGTCACGACGTCGTATCATGATGAAGCTTCTTTGGGGTTTCATTTGTGATAATAAACGATTAATGATGGTGATTAATATTTTTTTTTTGAGAAGATGATGGTGATTAATATTTAAAAATGTGATTATGTATTTATGTTCGTTGTGTCCCTCTTTAACGGCGGTGATTAATTGGCTAGGTTTTATAAATGTCAATTCGTATATTGTTTTCTAGAAAGTTGTGGTCAAGTGGTTTCATTTCCCCCAATTTGAGAGATGTGTAAAAGATTCCACATGTAAATTAAATTGAGATGTTAAAAAAGTTAACCTCTACTAATTTACCAAACTTCATATCATATCATAAAAATCATTGGATATTATAACTAAGAATCTTTCTTTTCTTTTTATAGTGATGTCGAAAATTATAAATTTATGATTGACGTGACTCGTAAGTACTAAAAATCTTCCTCACATTTGAGACTACTATAACAACGGTGATAAACAACCTTTTCACATCAAGTTTAATAGGGCACGTGAGTAACATCAAATCATAATTTTAAGTAATTTTGAATTGGTGCAGACTGATTTCGTACTCATTTAGGTGGAGTTATAGAAACACATTTATAATTTACTCAATGTTATATTCAATGTATGCATAGCGGCAAAGATTAGAGTGACCGGTAAAGACTTTCGGTGAGGAATCTAACTCTTTAAGGACTTACGGTAGTTCAATAGTCAAAAGAAATTTTACGTCCAAGTTTATCCGGATCTGATGTGAGTCCTCCACCTATTATGTATTACAGTATTAGGCAACATTTCAAATCGCTTACAAGTTCGAGCAGAGTCTAAATTCCAATTTAAAATTTAAAACTCACGTGTAAAACATAGTTGTTCCATAAAATTGAGATCCCTAATTCGGCCCAACCTGAAAAAGGCTGATTTTGTCTTTGATACCTGGCCCATATTTGGTTTAAGCCTCCGGCCCAGCTCAGGTCTCTATCCCTGATAATGATGAGAAATTACACGACAGGTAAACTGAAATTGACACTCCTATGGCGACCTGAAGGAGAAAGATGGCTTCTTCTTCATCATCAGCACCAAAGCACCCCCTCTTCTGCTTCAAATGGCCATGGGACATCAATCAAAACGAAAACAATCCCCAAAATACCTGCAAGTCCGAAACTCCATTTCTTTTCAAGTCAATTAAGACTCTCAGCACATTTGCCCTCACTCTGTTAAATCCTTCATTACCACCAAATTCCGATCCAAATACTCTTCAATCCAGTACCCAAAACCACCGGAAGATTTTGAGCCCTGAAGAGCAAGGAGATGCAGAGCAGAGGGCTTTTGCTGCAGCTCTAGCCAGTGGGAAAGAGGCTACGGTTCTGGAGTTCTACTCGCCAAAGTGTAGGCTGTGCAATTCGCTGCTAGGTTTTGTGTTGGAGATTGAGAAGAGGAATTCTGATTGGCTCAACATTACAATGGCTGATGCCGAGAATGATATGTGGTTACCTGAGGTAATTTCTATCATTTTGCCATTTTTCTTTTCATATTAAATCAGTACATATTCATTCGCCGCTCAATTTTAACGCAAGTTTAGTTCTGTGAATACACTACATAAACATTGCTGGTAGATATTGAAGGTTTTTGTTTGATTCCATTTTTACAATTTTAGTATTTTACTAAGGAGAGCTTAATTTGTTTTCTTTAGATCACAATCAACTGGAGTAGTAGTAGTAGTTTCTAAGTCATTTATTAGATTGCCAAAATTTATAAGCCTGATTTTAGTGGCTACTCTCCTCCACAATGCTAGCCAGTATTATAAATATAATTGAAGTCTATCGGCTTTGGTGTTACTTTACAACCTAGAACCACTCCCCCTTTCATTGCACTTTTGGTAAATGTCCCTTGCGCATCAAGTGGATTTACTTGAAGAATACTTCCTGACTTTTCATGCATAGCTTCTAAGCTTTTGAAAACCTGCTTGAACCACCTGTCTTTAAGGTTTGAGAGCACGGTATTACGAAGTTCTCTACTCAATGTATTTCCTTTCTACATTGCTTTTCATATAATAGGTTCTCTGTTATCAAACAATTTCTGATACAGTTTATGTTCCTGTTAAAGCTACTCCACTATGACATCAAGTATGTCCCGTGCTTCGTCCTCCTAGACAAGCATGGCAAGGCTCTAGCAAAAACTGGCGTTCCAAACAGTAGACACCACGTCATAGCAGGTGTTTCCCATCTTCTCCAAGTGAAAAAGCCTCGAAAAAATAACAAGTAGCTGGAAGAGCATTTAAGCTCCAATTGGGCTTCGAACAGGTTATCATTTATCAGTTTGCCACTACAATTCCAAGTTCCTTCTCTCCAACTGTTTATGATATGCACTTTTCTTTTAGACTATATCTTTTTCTTCAAAGGCCTTTGCATGTTTGTGATCTTGGTTTGTCAGGCACATTTGCGAAATTAAGTTTCCTTGGAAAGCTAGACACTAAGCTCCTCACTGCTATATTGATCCATTCACCTCAACTGTTTGATTGAAGTAATACAGGAGAAAAAGAAGAATGTGCAACTGACAAAAGTTGAGACTGGATCACATTTTATTCATATCAATATATCATCTAGACACTAAGCTCCTCACTGCTATATTGATCCATTCACCTCAACTGTTTGATTGAAGTAATACAGGAGAAAAAGAAGAATGTGCAACTGGCAAAAGTTGAGACTGGATCACATTTTATTCATATCAATATATCATCTACCTACTAATTCATGTTGAACATCCCCTCTACTAATTTTTCTAGCTGGACTTATTGTTTTAGTCATGATTCATGACATTTAATTTTCCATTAAATCTCAAACAATGAAACTCCTTATGCACTGAATGCTCCCACAATCACCTTGACAGGCTCTTCCTTCTTTACAGTAGAAGTCAACATAAGTCATGAATCGGATGCTTGTTTCATTCATCACTGCCTGTAGCTTTGGGGTCTGGAACATCCGTTTGCACAGGTACAAAGGCTAACCTAAATCTGACGGGGCGTGAGCACGAGTAGACATTATCAACTCCAGCTTAACCTATGCAATGCAAAACCTCTAGTTGCAATCTTCTCAGCTTTGATCAGCTTAATTTTGTGTTGCTTTACTATACTGTCAGAAAGGAGATATATACATAGTTACTTACTACTTGCTTTGCACTTGAAACATCTTTTGAGGACTGAGGTTAAGATATTTATAGTTGTGATTTAACCTCTGGGGATCTTTCATTCATTGCAAAAGAAAATATATGCATGAATAATTGAGGAATGTTTTGATATCAGTCATAAAGCCTACTCCCTCCCTTCCACAAATTTTTTCCTTTCACATGCAATTTTTGGTTGGATTTCTTGGGTGTTGCGAATATTATTGGGAGTTGGAAGACTAACATATAGGTTGTGGTCGTCAAGACTCGATACTAGTGATTGTGATCAACATCATGACCAATAACTCTAGTTAGTGCTGATATGCGAATCGAGCCTTATCGAGTACTCGGCTCGGCTCGGCTCGATATGGTTTTCGAGCCGAGCTCGAGCCTAAACTTGGGCTCGTTCCACTAACGAGCCGAGCTCGGCTTGCGAGTACTCGGTAAGGCGCATTAAGGCTCGATATCATGTAGATTATTAGTAGTATTAGTATTATAATTTATGATTTAAGTTTGAGATTATTGGCTTGAGTTGCTTATATTTGCATTTTGTTGGACTTAAATCATTTTATCATTTGGGAGTCGATTGTAATGCATAATTTTGAATTTGTTTATATTTTATTTAATATTTTTGACATATTTTTCATGGTATTTTAACAAACGAACCGAGCCAAACGAGCCGAGCTCGAGCCAAATGGACCGAGCTTGAGCTTGAAATTAAGCTCGCTTCGTTAAACGAGCCGAGCCTAAGCTCGAGCCGAATGAATCGAGCTTGAGCTTGAAATTAAGCTCGCTTTGTTAAACAAGCCGAGCCTAAGCTCGGCTCGTTTGTTAACGAGCTCGAGCTCGAACCTGAAATCAAGCTCGCTTCGTTAACGAGCCGAGCCCCATCAATACTCGGCTCGTTAAACACCACTAACTCTAGTCATCAATTTTTGTTGAATATTTTTAGAGTTTACTTTTACTTTCTACACCTTAAAACCTCAAGTTCATTTAGTTTCATATCAGATCATATTTGCATAGTGGAAATTAATACTTCAAATGAGTACAAATCTATGTTTTGAATCTCGTCTCGGAGGCCGTCTCGGACGACCTCCTGAGAAGGGTCAACCCGGGTCATTTCGAAGGGATGTCTCGGTCCATTTAATTAATATATCAAATTATATATAATAAATACTATACATATTACATTGAAACATAAATGTCAATATAAATTATAAACTCATAGAAATCAAAATAAAGTCAGTCATAGTAGTTATCTACTCAATATAATATTCCACTCGGTTCGTTCTAACCAAATGAAATCAACTGGGCGTAAAAACCCAGCCTCATAAAAGCCCAAACCAGCTACACTACTTGAGTCCATCACTGTACATATATATAAACCTCCTTGAAACCCTAGCTCCCTCATTTCTCTCCGCCACCACCCAAAATGACCACTCACTTGCGTAAGAACCGTAAGAAGCGCGGCCACGTGAGCGCCGGCCACGGCCGTATCGGAAAGCACCGCAAGCATCCAGGAGGTCGCGGTAACGCGGGAGGAATGCACCACCACAGGATCATGTTCGACAAGTACCATCCAGGTTACTTCGGGAAGGTCGGTATGCGTTACTTCCACAAGCTCCGCAACAAATTCTACTGCCCTACGGTCAACGTTGACCGGATCTGGTCAATGGTTCCGGCGGATGTGAAGGAGAAGGCGAGTAAGGATAACGCGCCGATGATCGATGTGATGCAGTTTGGATACTTCAAGGTGTTGGGGAAGGGTTTGGTTGAGAAGCCGGTTGTTGTGAAGGCGAAGCGGCGTTTGGTCTCTTAATTAGGTTCTTTTTCCTTATCAAGCGCCCCCCCCCCCCCTTTTTTTTTATAAAAATCCGGGTTGACCCGGGTTAACTGTCCAAAACCTCGGAAAAATTCCGGGTTAGTGAGATTTTTCGAGTTTTTATGGTTCCATCTCATACAGGCGTCCGAGAAGCGGTTAAACCGGGTCAATCCGGGTTGACCCGGCGAGATCGAAAACGTAGAGTACGATTAACTTAATTAAGAAAAGTTCATTGTAAAAGCGAATATTCTCGGCCGTTGCGAATATTCTTGGGAGTTGCAAAAGCGAGACTAACATATAGGTTGTGGTCGTCAAAACTCGATACTAGTGACCGTGATCAACATCACGACCAATAACTATAGGCATCAATTTTTATTTGATGTTTTTCGAGTTTGAATTTACGTTTTACACCTTAAAGCCTTAAATTCAGTTAGTTTCATATCCGTTCATATGTAGTACATAGTTAAAATTAATACTTCAAATGTGTACGGTTCAACTTTTCTCAATTAACTTGAGTTTAGAGTTTTTTCCGTCGAATCAAATATAGTCTTACTCAGGGAACTAGGAAAGTTGATGGGCCAGAATGTCACAAGGTTGGGATGTACCCATGAATTTAGTGCAAGTCCCGAGGTAGCGGGTGACTGGACACTCCCCAAGGAAAAATATTTGGCGTTTGATATTATTTATTTAACTATACCAACTTCAATTATAAGACCATTAAAGAAATTTACTTTAACAAAATGATTTAATTTTAGGATAAAAGAAAAGAAGAACTTAAAATTTTGATTCACATAATCCTCTTACATGTTTGTGGTGACATTAGTTGAAAAATTGTTAATTTGGTGAGAGAGAATATAAAATGAAGATGCATAAAATATAAATTTAGCTCTCCTTGTGAACTTTTTGCGTTCAGTCAGATTGGATTCAATATTGAAAAAGATCGTGGTATCCATGAGGCACATAAACTCAAAATAGCCTGAAATGTCTGCTCGTGTCGGAAACATGGACAAACTTGATTATAATTATTTAGATAAATTAGAGAGAAACATGACTTTCCACCTTTTGTACGCTTTAACTTCGTTGATGAGAATAGTATGTGAAGTTATGTAAGAGGTAGAATTAATGAGATTACCAATTTAAACAAAATTGGCATTAATATATATACCAATCATTTTTCTTCTAATACCATTAAAATTTATATTGCTCTGATTTATTTTAATGACCAAATCTTGTTATATCATTTATATTGCAATGATTTACGTTGTCTAGCTCTCAGTGATAACATTCACATACTCCTATATATAGATCTCTTTTCTTCTCATATTCATTCATCATTACAAATACAATTAGAGCCCTTACAATTATCATTCTCTTTCACTTGAATTTCTGTGCAGATTATATTTTGCAAGAGGCAATATTTGGTTTGGGTATTTGTTTAAAAGTGTCGTGTTGCAAAGCTATACTTCAGTAAGCTACATCACTCTTGCTTTATACATGCAAGCGCACACATATTTTTTTATGTGCTTAATTGTTTAATGCTGTCTTTTTAATCATTTGTTTAATGGTGCTTTTTTAATCACTTGTTTAATGGTTATTCTTTAGTTCACACACATTAAATCTATTTGTTCCTTTATTATTAATTTGTGAATCTAAGAAGAACAAATTGGGACCGGGAGGTCTTTTGTTCTTTGATTAATCTTTTCTTTTTCTTTTCATTCTTTACCCTTGTTTGTTGGTAAAATGGTAGTTTAACTTCTATGTGTCAAATAACAACAATGAAAGTTAAGGAAGTGGTTTTGTTTTTTTTTCTAATTGTTTTTTGCGTTTATATGTTAATGTATGACTGAAATATCTATAGTGAGGTCTTAAATAATGATAAATATAGCAATGATTACTTATCTTCAGCAAAAACAAATTTTGTACGACAATTAAATTGACGTTAGATTCAAAGGTATTTAATGCACGAATTCACTTGTTGCCTAGTTTCGTGTTGTATTCTCAATTAAGTTTCTTAACAAGTTTTTGAATGATCAATTAAATGAACGAACAATCCTTAGTAAAGGAAACCCATTAAATTCCACTCTTTTAGTTCGTTTATTAGAATTTCACGCGAAGTTATGACAAACAATTTTTTTTTTGGAAACAGCACATTTATTAATAATAATAATAATAATAATAATAATAATAATAATAATAATAATAATAATAATAAAATACAGACATACAACGTGCATAAGTAATGCACACGATGAAAGCTCAAATCGAGAACTCCACCAAAACCAAGCAAAGCATAAAAGCATGTTCACACCACCACTCCGTTATGGCCTTTCCACCACTTAACTCTTAACCACCCCCTTCGTCTAGTATGTCAACCTTACTAGCAAGGTGCCAAGAGTTGGGAGGTGACGAGTTGATAAGCCAAATAGAATAACTTTCGTTGCAAGTTTAGTTATGCCAAACAATTAGCGAGTTAAACAAAAATAACATTTAAGATGTCCGCCATTTTAATGCCTCTCTTTTTATTTTGTTTTGCAGGTGTTAGAATAAGAATTCTTGTTCTTATGGCAAATTGGTCATATCGCTTTCCCTTTCTGGTGCGTACCTTAGATCATTTCGTCAATTTCTCTAATAGAGATGCTTTTCTTAAATATTTGAAAAAAATTAAAATATATATACTAATATGAAAAGGTTTAAAATTCAAATTTCTCATGGACCATAAAAAGGGAAAAAAAAAAAAAAAGTATCTCTACATGCCAAAATATTTTATACCCAAAACTACTTTTAGTGCATTAAATATTTATTTAAATGTTATATTTAGAAATAGTAGTTACTAAAATTATTATTTGTTTATAAATTAGAATGTATAAATGGGAATCTAATTTTAGTTAAATATTAAATAAGTTATCAAAACGTTTTAGGAAATTTTTTAAAATATGATTTAGATAATTGTTTATTGGAAAATTTCTTCAAAGCATAATCTTCTTCATTTTTTTTTCTCTCTTTTGAGAACAAATAAGGTTCTTAATTATTTTAAAAACTAGTTAGGATTTCATTCAATAAATAGATGGGTGAATAAGTAACATCAACGACAACATTAATTACGAACAAACGAATTTGGTAATACTTTTTATAATCCTACTTTGCGAATTTTTTTAGAAGCATATTACATTATATCTTAAAGAAGTCTTTTCCTCTTCCGTATATAGTATCTTGCATCAATTCTTAGAGAAGTACTTCGGAGTACAAATGAGGTTCTTGCTGGAAGAAAGTGGACTTTCAAAGAAAAGCCAAATGTGACCCTCACAGGAGCAGCTAAGGAAGATAGCTTCGGATAGCTGATCCAGTTGAAATTGATGGTCATCCTTATGCTTACTATTTCAAAGTCAAGCTTCCATGTACCTTCGCTCATCTAGGTAAGTGTAGCTCTACATTGTACTTATGTACTTACTCAAATGTAAGGCATTAAATTTTTTTCGCATTAAGGTTCTCAACGATCGTGTGCGAAAATGTTCCTCGTTTGTGCAAGGAGATTTGAAGAATTATTATTATAATATAAGTAACCGCTGACTATTTTGGTGGCAGCTGATTTCTATTGTAATTTCAATAGTGATGGGAGTGTTCGTGTAATGGGAGTAATCGAGAACGATGATAGTCGTGATATAGCACGAAGCTCATCACGACCAACATGTAGTAGCATTAGACGTCGTATTACTCCGCCGGCACCATTCAGTATTTTCTTTAGGTTACCTGATGGTTTGGAGGGTGATGACTACTGTAAGGCTGAAATCACTACTGATGGCGTGTTTGAATGCTATGTATTAAGAGCGGGATTACCATCTTTGTGCAAGCATTATTTTCAACATAGTCTCATGTATACTACGCTCTAACATATGTGTAAAGAGATTGCTATATTTGTTAGATTCTAATTAACTTGAGTTTCCTAAAGCCTAGTAGTTTATGTTGTAGTACCATTTTTCTTTTGTTTTGTAATGAAATGTATTTGGTCCTTGAACTTTATCGTAGTGAGTAGGTGGTAAATCACAAAGAATACCATTGTAGTACCATATTTATGATATATGATAATGGAAATTTATTGAATGAAATGAAACTGTGTTTTTTTTTTAAATCTTTTATACTACTAGATTGAGCTTTTGTGATACACTTGAGAGATTTTAATCCAAAAATAGCAATACAATCTATAATCTATCTGTAATTAAAAACAAATAAAAATAAGACCAGCACAGGTGAGACTTGAGAGCATTCTTTTTTTATTTTTTATTTTTTATTTTTTGTTTGAAACAGCCAAAGTTAATATATATTATAAAGAGTATAAGAAATGCTCGGAATAGAGTACAAAGGGAAGAAACGAAATGGGATACAATCTAATACAAACAATACAAACATGATGCAATCTAATACAAAACCTGCACCTAAGCCATCTTATTTCCCAGAACTTAACTAAAATTATTATTTGTTTATAAATTAGAATGTATCTAATTTAGTTAAATATTAAATAAGTTATCAAAACGTTATGCAGAATTTATTAAAAGATTTTATATAATTGCTTATTGGGAAATTTCTTCAAAGCATAATCTTCTCTTTTTTTTTTTCTTTTGACAACAAATAAGGTCCTTAATTATTTTAAAAACTAGCTAGGATTTCATTCAGTGAATAGATGGGTAAATAAGTAACATCAACGACAACAATAATTACGAACAAACGAATTTGGTAATACTTTTTGTAGTCTCAGTTTGCGATTATTTTTAGAAGCAATGAGACTCTATGTTAAACAAGTCTTTTCTTCTTCCGTATATCTTGCAACAATTCTTAGAGTACTTCGGAGTACAAATGAGGTTCCTGCTGGAATAAAGTGGACTTTCAATGAGAAGTCAAATGTGACCCTCACAGGATCAGCTAAGGAAGATAGCTTCGGCATAGCTGATCCAGTTGAAATTGATGGTCAACCTTATGCTTACAATTTCAAAGTCAAGCTTCCATGTATCTTCGCTCATCTAGGTAAGTGTAGCTCTCTATTGTACTTATGTATTTACTCAAATGTAAGACATTAATTTTTTTTCATTAAGGTTCTCAACAAACTTGCGCGAAAATGCTCCTCATTTGCGTTAGACGTTGTATTACTCCGTCGACAGTATTCAATATTTTCTTTAGGTATGGTTTGGAGGGTGATGACTACTATAAGGACTGAAATCACTATTGATGGTGTGTTTAAATGCTATGTGTTGAGAGCGGAATTACCACGAGTGTGCAAGCATTATTTTTAACAAAGTCTCATGCATGATACGCTATCGTCAATGTAAGTGTCATTGTTTTTAGGGTGTTGACATAGGGATTCACTTATAGGTTTACTCAACCCCTAATTAAGTTTTGGAAACAAAGACCTTAGTCGCTTTTATATAGTTTCACCTATTCTAACACAATAACTATTCCATATTTGTAGTTGGTTGTCTTGTGCAGGAAGTTGATTTATATATGGGAATTGTCGAATTACAAGAAGGCTAAAGATGGAATAAGGCTTAGTCGAAAAGGACTCAAAAAGGAATTCATGTCATAGAAGGAAAATGAGTCTTTGAAGAGGAAATCGATTCCTACTAGAAGATTATTACCGTCGCATGTCCAGATTCATTCAAACGTGTTTCCTGATTGAAGTCGATCAAGGCTTTCCACCTCTATATAAAGCATAGCATCGACAAACAGAAGGTGACGACACAAGAGCAAAAGTTCAGTTTATAGAGTTATAGGTTTATAGTTTTATTTGTGTCTTTTACACTAAATATATTCTAGACTTCTCTAACAGCGTATTGGGGGTAGAATGGATAGATTGGTTTATATATCATCTTATAGGTGACTAGTGTTGTTTTACTATGATAGATATTGAGAGTATACAGCGTTGTACGAACAAGATCTTTACTAGTTGATTTTCTGTCTTGACTGGGCATCAAGCAAGCTTACAAAAGCTGCTTGAAAAGTTTCAAACACATGTTCTTTTTATATTACACTGTGCTTTAATTTATATATATATATATATATATATATATATATATATATATATATATATATATATATATATATATATATATATTATATGTGTTTGTTAATCTGCAGATTGACGTAGGTGTTCACTGAACCCCGTAGTCAATCGTGTACCATTGGTTGGTAATTTGTATCTAAAGCAAGTTATACCGATCTTACATTCTTTCGGTCTACGTAAAGAGATTGCTATATTTGCTAGATTCTGATTAACTTGAGTTCCTAAAGACTAGTAGTTTATGTTGTAGTATTTTTTTTTTTTAATGAAATGTATTTAGTTCTTAAACTTTATCGTATTTTAAAAACGATACAAGAGGAGTAGGTGGTAAATCACAATAAGTAGTACCATATTTATATGATAAATGATGATTGAAATTTATTGAATGAAAAGAAATTGTTTCCTTTTTCTTTTTTAACTTTTATACTACACGCTTGAGCTTTTGTGATACAGTTGAAAGATTTTAATCCAAAAATAGCAATAAAAATCTATATGTAATTAAAAATAACTAAAAGTAAGACCAGCACAGGTGATACTTGAGTCGAGAGCATTCTTATTCCCAGAACTTTGAAATAGAAAGGCACCACAAATTTACAAGCCAGGGAATGAGTATCTAGTTATGTACACACGACTGTAAATATATACTTTTGATACAAAACTTAGAACAGGCCTGAACATGTTTATATTTGAACTTTTTCATACAGGGATACAAGTGACTTGTCTGCTAAATCAAAGTTGCCACTTAATTAGCATGTTGAACCCATATTCTATTCTCTCATGATCTGGAAACGAAACCAAAACCGAACCCATTTGTAGAGCATGAATTGGAGATGAGTACTCTTACCATTTGACATCAAGGGTAAGCGACTCAGAAGGTACAAGGCCAGAAGGAAACTTTGTGAAAGAAAGATTCGACAACAAACTACTCCAAGCAAATGAATCTACTTCAACAAAAGGTCTGTTCTTCTTGAGACCTAGGGGTTTCAATAACTCACCTTCAAGCCTTGCTACAACTTCAAACCATACGCGTTCAACAATAGGCCTTGTTCTCCACTCGGCTAATGTACTCCAATAATCATCAGTGCTTCGGATAACCTTTTCAACTTCCAACAGAAATCGAAATACAGTCGAGGCTCTGATACTAACTTCAGAGATCCCAAGCCAATAATATGTTGGTAGAGTTTTTCCCTTGAGAGATTTGTCACAACTCTTTCCACAAATGCGACAGAACTGAAAAGATGTCTTGGGTTCTGGTAGTCCGGTGAGAAATAACACTTGTCAGGCAGTAATTCAATCGAGTCTTGGGAGGAGAACTGTGTCTTGATATATGTGTCAGGTCTCTTACTTCGATATGCCACTACCTCTGCAGACCCCATAACGCGTATAGGTGCAAATGCTGTGCATACTGGAGGCCAAATAGATATCAAATTATACAAAACGCCATATGGTATTTGCTTCCGATTTGGAGTGTGAACTATAGAAATTACTTCAGCGCCCTTCACTTCTACAGTGATGCCTTTGCCAACTAAGATTCGCCTCAAACCAGAGTGTGAAACATTTGACTGAAATATCATGCAAAGGGGAGAAAAAGGAGCGCACTCAGGAACAGCCATTGTAATTATTGTTACCATGTAAGTAGAGTACGCAAATCGAAGAACATACCACATTTCTCAAAGACACAGCATGCTAATTGGATCCAGTGCCAGGTTTACAGGCCACACTGATGTTTTGCATGAGTGTTATTAATTTTGTAGTATCTGATTATTTACAAACACCCATTGAGCCACAATTGTTGACGTTATCAACCAGGGGTGAAGGCACTTGTCTCACCCTTCTATTTTTTATTTTTTTTAATTATGTGTATTTTTTTAAATAAATTCAATATGAGCCCTACTCAATATGGTTTTGATAATGTGATGTTAACTGAGTTAATCCTATTACAATTTGGCTATATTAAACATGAGTTCAATAAACATTTCTTTTATAAAATAATTTTTTATCAAGTATTACCTGAAAATAATGTTTTATAAATAAAGTGAGCCCTATGTATTCGGAAATCCGTGCTTCGCCGCTGGCATCAACTCATCACTATCCAGTAAAACTCTTCTGACACAATGTATACAGTATTTCACTACCCAAACTATATTATAATCAGGTTCAGCGAAAACTCACTCAACAAAATTTCAGTTAACAAGAAGTTTTAAGGACCTGCAGCATTTTAATTTGCAGTTACCACAATTAACCTGAGTACACGCAGCTGTAACTAGGATCGTCCAACATTGAGTACCAAATACAGAGTATTAATAATGTATAAACAAACTCCAAGTATCTCATAACATGTTGAACTCACCATGCCCCCAATTTATACCAATAGACAATAGAGCAACTGAAAAATAAAAATATAACAAATTATAACGTGCAAGTACGCACCTCAACATACACCTATGACATGTACGGGAGAGAGATGTGTAATGTGTTTCATGTTCTACACTCCACTTAAACCGAACTAAAAGGCCATGTAAATGTAATTGAGCTTACGTTTCAATGTCATAATGTCATTGATAAATTAAGCCTGGATCTTCATTACTTTGCACAAAAAGCTCTAGATGAACATTCCACGACAATTGATTTCAGGCAGCTGGTAACTGCTAATGCTCTCCTGTCTGAAATCATGCTCCTCTATGCATAAGCTGGGTCTAATTTGTTATGCATCTAGACTAATCTTGTATAACCATCCATGAATCATGATAGCTTAACGTTGATCAAATTATTTTTTTTATTTTTAAATAACTCCTCTAGCAACTCCAAAAAGGCTGGAACCGTTAATAATTTGTGAATTTGATCTATTGAAATCTATTCTGTATACTGCTGTTCTTAGCTTATTACAACCATTTCCCACAACTTTTGTGCACTCCCTTAAGTGAGGATGCTGTATTAATTATTTCCTTTATCTGGGATTGGAAGTCTTAAATTCTACATCTCTGTACTTTCCGAGCTCAATTGAAATCTGTTTTCTTCTCTCTCACCATGTGTGTCCCAAATAGGGTTCTGGCAAAACATGGTATTACAGAGAAAGGGAAAGAAAATGTAGAAAATATATATGTGCAACTTTACCAAAAACACCCTTGTGTTAGATGAAACCCACATATGTCACTCAATTTTGAAAAATCCATCTTCACCTTTCCACACTAAGAGAAACACTCATTTTCTACCTCAAACTTCCGACATCAATGTATAAGCAGTATAGCTGTGAACCATTGATGGGCTTAAACTACATATTTAGTCCCCAACATCACAACAAATGTAGATCTGCCTGCCTAATTCATAATTTACTTGTTTCACCAACACTAATCACAAATTCAGTAATACTTCCACAATTTCCTTATGAATCCTCATTTTAACATCCAATTCAATTGCTTCACTACGCACTTGCCTAAAACTGCTCTCCTAACATATCGTAATTTTAATAACATAGCTTGGCATTCTAGTTGGAAATTTCTAACATGGCTGAGAGATTGCAAATGTAAGGTGATAACATGCTAACATAAGAACTCTCTAACCGGTACATGCGAAAACAAAATCATAGCAACGAGATGCAGAAAAACAACAAACTTACCGGCAACATGAGTGAGAGCTGATCATCACTTCCAACAGATTGCAACACAAAAGGGCCTTCAACTTTGAAACTCCCAATTACAGTCTTGGAACCTACTTCCCTAACCAGGGTCTCAAACACCGGTAAGCTGTCACTCTTTGATGCTGCCAACTTCATCCATTCTGTTGCCTTCTCATACATCTTGAGCACAATCTCGTTCTTCCCAACTGGAATACCAAGCTCATATCTTTGCACTGTGGCATATTTAGCTTTCTTTATATCCAACTCCGACACTCGAAAATCCTCCAACACCCACTTCTCTTTTTTAGCTACAGCGTCCAAAACACCCTAATACAACAACCAGAAATAATAAAACTATCAAATCATATCCCCAAACTCAAGTAAAACACATACATACCAATGCAGATTCTTCAGGCCTATCACATTCCATTTTCCCAAACAGAATAATACAAACCACATAAATACTAGTACTAATACACTTGAAAATTAAAAATTCCAAATAATGTAAAGCTGTCTAGTGAACTCAATGACCAACTTCATTTATTTTAACAAAAATAAAGCACTGCCCAGCAAAACCCATCAACTGCAAATAAAGAAAATAGACATTCCAAATTCCCAAACAAGGAAATCCAACATAGTGTTTCTACAAGAAAGTAATAGTACCTGTAAAAAATGAGGGGGTTGAGGAGGACTAATGGATTCAGTGAAGGTGGTGACTTTGGGGAAGAGGAAGTGAGAAAGATTGAAAGCAGGTGGTGGTGGAATGATTGAGGAGTGAATCAATACAAGGTTTTGGGTGACTACTACTGATAATATTAATAGCGGATAAATTATTAGTGCAAGAATTTGGTTGAACATTGCAACGATCTATATGCTTGATTGTGTTTCTGTATTCGATCTAGTCTACATATGAACACGAATAATGATTTGTCATTTTCGTTCTCGGGAATTTTCCTTTTTCCCTTTTCTAAGCTGAGGAGGGGAATTGACAATAATGGGGTTGTCGAGGTAAATTGCAATTTGATCACCATTCTTGCAGAACCTACAGAAAACTACCATGTGTAATTTATAAATTGTAGTATCAAACGTCGGATAATACTTACATAACGTCATGAACTATTAAAATTATAGATTGGTTAATTTCGCTCATCTTGTAATACAATATACCACTTTGAGTATGCACATGTAAAACTGTATATTAAAGACTCACAATATCACACCATATGAGATTTTTAGGTGATTACAAAAGATGAAATGTACTTTAGTATGTAGTACTGTGAGACTCATAACTCTTACTCATTACATAGGTCTTCATTGTGCGTACCTTGTGTCTACCACCACCGTCGGGTATTTATTGGCGATCTCATGGGCTTTAGTTTGGTCCTACAGGTGCTCATGAGATCTAGCCTTCATTTGCTACCAGTACGCCTGAAAACTACCCGAGGACTTTAGGACAGTCACTCACCGAGGGTAAGCCTATCATTTTGTCCTGCACCGTCACTCATGATTTCCCGTACCCCGAGCCCTACTCTTTGTACTGTCATATCTTTCAATGTGCTCCTTTTAGTCAATAACTGACTTCCCCGATAGTTCAGTGGGTTATATCTGATGGTGCTCGTAAATATTCTTCCGACCCATTCTCCGAGCCCTATTAGACTTGCATCTTCCCTTGGAGTATGGTGACTTTGGGATGATAGCACTTTCTCCCTCATCCTTGATTAGATAGCTGTCATTTTATTGACTCTAACTTAATCACCTTATTAACTACCACTCACTCCATAAGGTTATGTTCTCTTTGTTTGCAAATTTTGTTAATTCAATTTAGATCAATACAGTTCTCTTCGGTTCAGATTCATTCGGTTTCTTCCAGCTCAGTTAAAATTTGTTTAGTTATTTTTTATATTACAAATAAATTCAGTCCTATTTAAATGAAGTGAACATAGCCTAAGTCAGATTTACCGAACAATATCATATTGTGCATTATATTCGTGCTTATTGTTGTTATGCAAACCGAACCTTAACGAGGTCTTAAATCGGCTTGAGCTCGGCTCGCTCGATAAGATCTTCGAGTCGAGCTCGAGCCTAACATAAAGCTCGTTCTACTAACGAGTCGAGCCTAAAAGCTCGAACATACTTGTTAAATCTCGTGAGGTTTAATGTCTATACTATAATCAGAAATTTTAGCATTAGATTTGAATGTTTATGTTTGCATTTTAGTCTCGATGACTTTAGGTTTGAACTTGAACAATTGATTGTTAATAAGTAATTCTGAATACTTGAATTTTGATATCTTATTTCAAATTTTCACATATTCTCGTATTTTTTATATGGGCTTGGCTTGAGCACGGTAAGGAGCGAGACTAACTAATATAGTTTGAGCTCGAGACTGATTTTTACCTCGTTATGTAAACGAGACGAGCCTTAAAGAGCTCGAGCCAAGCAATACTCTCGGATTGGCTTGTGAATTGTGATTATAATTTTCACTATCGGTAAATAAATACGGTAAGAATGAAAATTTTACTATCGGGTAAATAATAAAGACGGTAAGTAAAATTCGACTGCGTACGTAAGTGCCTACGAATTAGGAAGATGCAAGGCAATTAAATACTGACAATATACCCCACACCCGAAGACTAGACTAGTCAGTCGCCTACCAAGGCACGAGCTGCCAAATTGGCAAAACCTCCCCTCTCTCTACTCTCTCTCTAAAAGTCGTCGCCTCTCCAACTTTCCAGCGACTTCTCCAGGAAAAGCTCCGCCCGATCGCCGCCTACTGTTAGGGTTTCGCTTTTCCAATTCACCTCCCCTTCCTTCGATCTGCCACCGATTTCGATTCCTCCGATGTCTCAATTCACCTGCTAGTTTCCTTTACCTCCCAGCTAATCCCTGACCTAGAAATTTACCTTTTCCTCTTCGTCACTTTCTTACAATTCGTTATTATGGCTGTCAGAACGACCACCTGCTACGCCATCAACATGGCGTCCAATCTCGCCGCCGCTTCCTCCGGGAAGTGTGCGGGAGCGAGGTTCATTCACGAGTTCGCAATCCGGTCGAGAGTGATCTTCCAGCATACGCCGCCCGACTCCGATTACCCTAGATCTGGACGTGATCGCGTCAACGCTTCGTCTCAGTCGTGTTACTCGACGATGGCTGTGGGAATGCTCTCCGGCCGATCTCAATCACCTGTCGTTGACGGATTAGTTTCTCTGGTGAAGCATTCCGTCGGTGCTCCTTCTTCTTCTTCTTCTAAATCAACCGCAGGTATCGGTGCCGCTTTAGGCATTTCGCCGATTAGAGCTTCATCCATCCTTCACGTCTTCCAGGCCTCCAAGTGGTTGCCCTGTAACGAGCCTGCCAGCGCCGAAGTTGACAGAGGCGGAACCTTTGTCAGTAGTAATAGTAATTCTAGCAAAACTAAAGGAACAGTCAAGAGTGAGAGCACTGCAGAAGCCTTTGCCATGGCAAAGAACGGTGTTAATGGTACTAGTGTGAATATTTTCACACAGACTAGGGGAAGGAGTAGTAATAATAGTTGGCTATTGAAATTGATGAACATGTGCTTCATCTCTGAGGATGCTAAGGCGGCTTTTACTGCTTTCAGCGTTAGCATCCTCTTTAAATCCACCTTAGCCGAGCCTAGGTCCATCCCCTCTACTTCTATGTACCCTACCCTTGATGTGGGTGATCGAATTCTTGCCGAGAAGGTATTGTTGCTATCTACTCAACTGAATTTTTTCCAGAATTCTGTTATGCTGTTATGTACATTTGACCTGAGGTGGTTAATGTTTCACTTAATCAGTATGTGTATTCAGGAAGCCAAGTGCACTTACTTAGAAAAGCTTAGTACCAATACTCCTAGGTACTCTTGTATTTGTTTTAACATTATTTGATGCTATTCACCAGATATTAGCTATCCAAACATTTAGGCCCAATAGTCCTAGGTACTCGTGTATTCAGGAAGCCAAGTGCACTTACTTAGAAAAGCTTAGGATCAATAGTCCTAGGTTCTCGCGTACTTTGTTTTAACATCATTTGATGCTGATCACTAGATATTAGCTATTTAAACATTAGGCCCATAAAACTAAATCAACGTCTTAACTGCTTTGGAGTCTTTGTTTACATGTCCTTCGCTTCTCGTTTTCTCATAGTTACCCTATGCTGTCTTATACATACTCTAAATGTTATAGGCAAAACAGTTAAGCGTGCTTCTTATCTTGCAGTCGAAAACAGTACTTGTGCTGTAATTTGGTATTTGCTTGATGTAATGACAATGCTCTTGCAAGTAGATTATGAAATGACACAAAGGCATATTTGAGTTTCCTCGCAGCCATATCAATAGGATGCTAACTCCTTTTCTTCCATTTTATGGTTTTGCAGGTCTCTTACATTTTCAAGAAGCCTGAAGTCTCGGATATTGTTATTTTCAAAGCTCCTTCAATTCTTCAGGTATCTTGTAGGTTTATTTCATTTACTCATCACTCGCAGATAATATGCTTTGTTTTTCATGTCATGTTGTTAGTACTTTATTGTATATTTGTATATCTTATTCATTGATTGTTTGATTTGCTCTGCAGGAAGTAGGTTTTAAATCTTCTGACGTGTTTATTAAACGAGTCGTAGCAACGGCTGGTGACTATGTTGAAGTAAGTGCTGCTAGCTGGCTGTAATCTATTTGCATTTCTGTTTTCTTCACCTGTTATAAGCCTTTTTTTTCCTTCCTTTTGGTATCTGGCAGGTCCGTGATGGAAAATTGTTGGTCAATGGCATTGCTCAAGATGAGGATTTCATCCTGGAGCCACTACAATATGAGATGGAACCAATGGTAAGAGAATTTGACTTGTTCTTCTTTTGTGCCTTTTCTTTGTACTTTACCTGGTAAATGCTTACCTGGATTGTTCTGTTGTTCATTATAGATTGTACCAGAGGGCTATGTATTTGTTTTGGGAGACAACCGCAATAATAGCTTCGACTCTCATAACTGGTACAGTATGATCTTTTATTGTGAATATGTCAAGTATTTTGAACATGTCTGCTATCATACTCAGTCTTCTGTCTGTGTCCATGGACTTCCTCACATGTACCTGCACAATTTTCTTATTTCTTAGGAATGTACTTTTGTATTCAATATATAGTAGATGTGTTGTTAACTTGATTCCATGCATAACTCATGGATGTGTCTTAAGTTTGCCGTACTAGTTCTTGTTAAATGACAAGCAACGGGTTATAGAAGTTCGACTGGCCAAGTACTACTTGAGTTGCTCGAGTTTTGTGCGCTTTGATACTGAAATAAAATCTTGCCTGTTTCAGGGGTCCCCTGCCTATTAAAGACATTGTGGGCAGGTCAGTGTTCCGTTACTGGCCTCCGTCAAAAGTATCTGATCTTTACGATGCATCACTAAGGAGCGCTGTTTCATTTTCGTGACACACCACCTGGTGTGCTTTGATGGATTCCAATGTTTCCTCTGTTTGACTCTGTCTTCCCCTGATTAGTCTCTGTTGAGTTGATTGCTGTTGTGAATATTAAATTGACTACACTGTATTAATACCGTGTTCTTTTTGTGCCAAGGCCTAATGTTGGCCATGAATCTTTTGTATAATCATTTCATCTTCATTGGAGAGACATAATATGATTAAGGCTTAAGCCTGTGCATGTGACTAAGCCATGAAATCCCTCCCATGAATCAGTATTTTGATGTGTGATGGCAATTGAATGGTTAAGAGTTGTTTGATGTTGTAAAACTGCTCTAATTAAAAGTGGAAGAAATTTTCATCTGGGTTCTGACTGATTCTTGATCTTAAGAGTATCATAAAAGGTTTTGGAAACCACTCTGCTAATGAAATACAGTACTTACTATTGAAGAGCATCTTCAAAAGTTCTGAAATACTGTTTTATTTACGACAGCTGAATGATGTCTTTTGAGGTTGACATCTCAATTCCAGGTTCTCAAGTTGCTGGTACCTATTCTGTTTGTATATAGCTTGATTGACATGATAACTTGATACAGGTAGCTCGTTCACCTTTGCTTTGCTTCGATCATTTTCGTTGTCATCTCTTGGGCAGAATAGACTGACTGCTGTTCACTTGTGCATTTGCTCTAGTTTGTTCATTGCTTCCATTCTTTTGGCAGAGATAGGCCATCCACTCTTTTTTCTTTACCATTTTTTTTTGCGGGGTATATTCTGCTAACCTCTAACTATCTCCAATTATATGGCACCACATAATCTGCCTGTGTAGAAGTGAACTATGCTCCAATTATATATTTGTGATGTGGGATAAGAAAGGTCCTTTCAAGTCCAAGAAAGAGAATATATTCGTGCTGTTGTGCCCTTGTGGGAGAAAAAAGAGGTCCTTTCCATGCCAAGGGATAAGTTTCTTCGTTTCTTCATTAGAATGAACATCTCAAAGGGGCATTAGAATGAAAAAGATGTCAACCTGGATCAGCAGGACTTTTCTGCAACTCCAGCAATACTAATTAATTTGCTTTCATGTCTGGTCGAAGGAAAGGGGTATAAAAAATTACTTACTGCTAGTAGTAATAATACTTATTACTGTACCTTATTGATGATACTGGGGCTATGAGGAACTTGTGCTCTGGTAGTCTGGTAATATGGTCTTCATATGTGAATGATATCTCAAACTAATCTCAAATCATCTCGAAAAAGTTATAAAAAAGTTCAAATGTGAAGTATATGTTATAATACAAACAATTTAGGGATAATTCGAAGTCAAATAAGTTCAACTGAATTATTTTCATTGCCTATTAGCTCTTTCTATCATTAGATTCTATTTAATAAAACATTTTTAGAATAAATGTCAAGAAATAAAATTGGGATCGAGATTGAGATATAAAATGATACTTACTCCATTTCATTTGTTACTTATTAAGGAGTAAAAATAATCAAATTTAAGGAATGATAAAGTATGAGAGAAAGTGATAAAGTGGTTATAAATAATTAGAGAGAAATAATAAAAATTGATAAGTTGGTTGAAAAACTTTCCATATTTGGGTTAGTAAGTTTGTAAAAGAACGCACAAAATATAAACGTAGGAAGTTATTAATGAAATGGAGGAAGTATTAATGATAGATTTTTTGAAAGTAGAGCAAATTATGTGATAAAATAAAAGTATAGCTATATATGTGATATAAGTTGCAAAGTATAGCTATATATGTGAAATTAGCCCAAATATTAATTTGGAGTTAATTGAGAGCTACTATTTAGGAGTAGCATTTTTACATGGACTACTAAATAGTAGTTCCAAAAAAACCTCCATTTGAGTAAGTTTTAGGCCTAATTGGGGCTTTAAGCCCAAAAACGTCTCCATAGGAAGTGATCTTAAAAGGAATAAATTTGTGCACTAATTATTGCACTTTAAGAAAGTTTGTAAATAAAGATAAATCTACTTTGGAATTATAATATAATAATTATCTATGTTTTTATATTTTTATATTTGCTGTTGGATCGAAAATTTAAAAAGTTTGTATAATGAGTGTGGTGTCTGATTTAGTGGCAGAGACCACAATAAATTTGTGAAATAAGATTTGTCAAAAAAGAAAACATAAATAATTTAAAGAAACAAACAAAAATTGAATCAAAATAGAATATGTAAAGAATATGGGAGTGTGGGCTCGAGGTTGTTTTCCGGATCACAGGCTTTGCTTTGGAGTTCGAGGGCCATTTAAGTCGGAGTTCCAGTTTTGATTCTCAAGGGATCATAACGTAGCTAGAGTCTGTTTTGGGTTTCCTGCCGTTTTAGTCTTTTCCATTAGCCTCTCTGACTTTTTGGAACCTCTCTTGTACTTGAGGCTTAGTGATACACCTTGTATCATTACTCTTGTACACTTTGTTTGAGTTTTAATGAACTTTAATTTCTTTTGGCTGCTTCAAAAAAAATATATCAATAAACCTAAAGATGCAAGAGAAGCAAGAGTAAACAATGAAGCCTTGTTATCAAAGTTAAGCTGGAAAATCTTGCGACAGGAGGAAAGTGTGTGGATGCAGTTGATTGATGCAAAATATTTGAAATGGCGTCGTTTGCTTGATTATATACCCAGACCTGGTGATAGTCAAACATGGAAGGGTGTCGCCCGATGTTCTAATAGGCTGAAACTTTTTACGGTGGCAAATTGGAAACGGACAAAAAAATTCGCTTTAGTTTGACAATTGGAATGGAAGGGGTTCTCTGTCTAGTTTAAACGTCAACATCCATCATACTGAGGCGTCCATGAAACTTTGTGAGGTGCTGGATCACGAAGGCAACTGGAATTTGGAGGGACTCAAGTCGATCATTCCATCAGACATCTTACAAGAAATACTTCAATTTCCACCCCACTTATCAGATCAGAAGGATGTGGTTTATGGAGTCGAACTACAAGTGGAATTTTCTCTTGTTAGTTGGCCTATTGGGCTTTTCAAGAGCAGCAAGCAATAAACTGCAACATCTATAAGGAATGTTAGTAGACCTGGTAGAAGAGCGGCCTAAGTAATAAACTTATGCATTTTATTTGGCTAGTGGCTCATGGAAGACTAGCCACCAACATGTTGTGCAAGTCATGACATATAACGGATTCGGCTAAGTGTACGTTGTGTAACTGTGAGGAGGAAACTGTTGAGCACACGCTCAAGCAATGCCCAGCTGGCCAATGAATCTGGAGAGAACTGATCAAGATTATCTGAGTTTCATTAACAACTCGAGTGATGCTTAGTTACAACAACAAGTTACATGTAGTAAATTTAAAAACCGTGTGGCACCACAGGTGGAATGGAAGTGGATGTTTGTGGCGACTTGTTGGCACATCTGAAATCTCGTAATGCAGCAGTTTTCAGGGGAAATCCAGAGCAACTCTTTGTTAACTTACAACTCATTAAGCAGCTGAGATTGAATCTACATACCATCTGAATATATGGGTAAGAAATTGAAATCTCAACCCAAAAAGTGGAACAAACTAGAGGCGGGTTGGGTGAAATTAAATGTCGACGAAGTACCTCGAGTGATTTGAACAGAGGAGCAGCAAAGGGCCTACTCCGTGATGAGGCAGACAAAGACAACTGGGTATGGGATTTCCATAAAACTAATACAATCTCCCACAGTTAATATGGTGGAAGTGGAAGCTTTACTCCTGGAGTTGCAAATGGCCTGGGATAAACGGTATCAAAAGATCATTGACGAGGCATATTCATTGCTCGTATACAAGATGGTTTCAAGTGAACTGGATTGCGAGGAGGACCACGACCTCAAATCAAAACTTCAGATGTGTCAAGAGTTGTTTCATAAACCTTGGACAACTGAGTTAGATGGATTAATAGAGTGGCAAATATTTGTGCGGATAAGATGTCTAGATTAGACATAAGAGATACTGGGAACGATTGCTTTCGAGAATCCATTCCTCCACGGTTATACATTTTCTGAATTTTGATAAAGTTCAAAGACTCATTAAAAAAATTAATAATAATAAAAAACTAGAGATGCAATTTTCACAAAAATTAACACGTGGGTCACACATTTGAATGGGTTGAGTCTGTTGCTTTATCACTCCATTCACCTTATCTCTAGCTCGGATAACACGTGTGGGTCACACAATTTCCACACTCTAGCGAGTAGCGATTAGATGAAAACAGTTTTGCAGAACGTATTATCATCATCTTCACATAAACCCCACCCTTTTCGACAGAAGCTGAACCATACCAACCCAAAGGCGATAAAATGTTGAGAATCGGTGCACCAGGAGGAGTCGGCCAGCTCCTCGCTGCTGTGGCAGCAGCAGTTCTGCTCCGTTTATTCTCATCCCCTGGCCCGGCGCTACTTCCTGAGCCCGATGATGACGATAACGACAATGACGACGTTGCGGTGGACGGAAAAGTCCCTCCGGTCACCATTAAGTGGACTAACATAACTTGCTCTCTCTCTGATAAACCGAACAAATCAGTAAGCCTCTCTCTCTCTCCTTTTGTACTAGTGTTTCTGCTTACAATTTTATCCTTTCATTTCATGAGTGATGGTTAGGTTAAATGATCTAGTAGTGAAATTGATAGTGTTTTACTTTTAGGTAACTGTTCAAGGAGAGATAGAAGTTCAAATTCGAATATATAGCTCTAGAGTGAGAGTCCTAAGAACCTAGCATCAATTAATCAACAGCTCGATAACAACGAGGAACTGATGACAATCTGAACCTCCTGTAAACCATAGGAAGGCTATTTCCATCGAATAAGAATCACTTTGTTCATTTTACTATAGATCCTTTATAATGCTTGCACAGCAGAGAAATATCATTGTTGGATTTCTGACTTGATACTACTTGAAAGCTGATACTATTTGCCTACAAATCAGACATGATGAGAAGTGAAAGAGTAGGAAGGGGTTTATGGCCTTTTCCTATTTCTGGTACGGATGGTGAATGAGTATATAACTATAAATCATATCTTCCTCAAGATCAGGTATTAAAGCATAACAATACATGCAATACTAATTCCATAAGAAACAAAACACAATGATATGTTTTATTAAGTGTGGATTGACAAATTAGGATATACTAGTATATATTTTTAATATTAACTATGATGTCAGTTATGTCGATATGCATAATTCTACTACTGCATGATCTTGGAGAAAACAATCAAGAACTGCACTTTGTACAATAACAATCTTCACCTGCATGGTAGACTGCTGGAGATATAATTCTCATGTCTACACAATTAGTGTAAAATTTGGTACACCTAAAACCACTTAAGATTGGCTCCTTAAGGTTTTAAATTAACTTTCAAATGCAACTTCTAAACGACGCGGTCTTTAGTCCTTATAATATTGACCCTTACTCCCATTTTTTTTAAAGTATTTGATTTTGTGAAGGCCCTCCGAAACCTTAGCATACCATCTAAATGAACTTGTTTGATTGTAATTTGTATGTATACACATTCTTAATTGGATACTTGGTTAGAGTGTTTGAATCTAATTGAAGGGATATGTTGGCCAATGGCCATATTCAGTTAACCATGCATTGATAAGTGCAATTTGATCAGGTGGGAGAATGCTAGAATATATCTTGATTTTGTAATTTACATAGCAATTATCCTTTAGCACTTAACCATGACGGAAATAAGATTTACTAATCTAACTCTTGGAAAGAGATCATAGTCTAGATTATAAATACGAGTGACTTGTAAACCATTAGTACCACTTATTTTAGAATTAGAAGCAGGCCAGCAGTCCCTTCCTACTGTTTTTTCACGTGTATGTTTTGTAGGCAAAGCTAAAGTTGTTAGATGTTTTCTGCTCGTGCTCTGTAAGGCATGCATTGAGACATGACAGGATAGTTCCATATATTTAATAAATTTTCTTATACTTAGGTTCATATATCATTTCTCTTTATAAGATAGTGAGACATGGAAAATTTATATGTAAATCCATAAACAAAAAATCTGATTGAACAATGGAAAGTGGACAAGTGTCTCCTCGCCTTGTTATCTAGTCCACCAGTTGTTCTGCAGTTGGCCATGGTAAAGACCAACCAGTTATTTGATTTTTAAATAATTAACATTAGAATGTAGGTTTAAGGCAATTGTGATAATTTGCTTTATTTATTTATTTATTTTTATAAGGAGATTATGTTTGTTTTAATTTCATTATTTGGAAATCTCCACTCTTGCTCCTGTATTTAAAAAAAATTGAGACCTACTCTGTAAAACACTAACTAAAAGTTCGATGAAGTATAAGCTGTTAAACTTATTTTACGAGTGATGTTTGGAGTTGTGTGTGTCGGTGTGTGTCGGTGTTAAGAGACTAGCTGAATATTTGAGGCATTATGGTTGTTGTAGGTTAGGTTTTTGCTGAAAAATGTCAGTGGAGAAGCAAAGCCTGGTAGATTACTTGCCATAATGGGTCCATCTGGATCAGGGAAGACCACCCTGCTTAATGTGTTGGCAGGTCAGACAGCAGCATCACCCAGACTTCATCTGTCCGGCATTTTGGAAGTCAATGGACGCCCACTTTCAAATAAATTGTACAAGTATGTTAAGATTTTCATATTTGAAGATGCATTTGACATTATTGTTGTTTTATTACGTAGTAGGATTATAAAAATACTAGAAAATAGAGCACAATGTAATAGCTGAGACTGCTAGAGATATAAGAACAGGAAATCAGTAGTGTTCAGTTCATTAGATTTCTCTACCTAGGCTTTATATTATCTTACACATTGGGGGTGAGCCAGTGGGGTAACTATACTGTATTCAAACTCTCTCACGTTTATAGTCGTGTTATGTTAAAATAATGTTCTCCATTATTTATATCATAATATCTAATTATTTGACAGACGGTGTAAATTTTTTTCATTTCTGGGCTTTATAATCTCTGATATAGCTTATGACTAGTGTATTATATTCTGTAAATTCTGTCTCCCTTCTCAGATATGCCCTTAGGGAACTTAACTTGCTGGGTTAATGCTATCACATTCACAGGTTAGCCTTTGTGAGGCAGGAGGATCTTTTTTTCTCTCAGTTGACAGTTCGTGAAACACTGTCTCTTGCGGCTGAACTCCAGCTGCAAGATTTTTCTTCAGTGGAAGAGAGGAATCAATATGTAAATGATCTCCTTTTCAAGCTTGGCCTGGTAAGATCAGTATTTTGTTTGCTAACTATAGTCTTGGAAAAGCAATTTGTCTAAAGTGTAAGACCTTACCAAAATGCTTTTCTACTAATGCATACTGTGGATAGGTTTCTATTTTATGCTGAAGAGAAACTAATACAGAAGTTATCTGGTTTCTTGCTACTCTCAATTTCCAACTTACTTTGCTGCATGAGGATTTTTTTTTTTTTTGGAACAATACATGAGAATGTTTTCTCTTGTCCAATTTTCCGGAAAATCACACTTTCGTTATTAATATGCTTGCCATCAAATTTTATTCTATGCATGTGTGTACATGTATTGATATATCTACTTCCTATTTCTAACATTTGTTGTTTTATCAACTTACAACTTTTTGGCAATATCTGATGTTCTAGCCCTTTTTGTTCATACCTTTCCTACTCTACCCCTGAAATCCCCAACTTCCTTTTCTTTCTAATTTATTAGTGTAATAGTTAGGGGTATGTTTGCAGCAAAACAAATAGTCACCATAATATGTGTGGAAACTTCTAAAACATCAAATACTGAAAATTGCAGGGTTTTTAATTCCACATTTGCTCTTGTTTAGCCCAAAACTTCAATTTCTATGCCTGCATATCATTGATAACTATGTCGTACTTCCTCACATATGCATGATATTCCAAGTTCCCAGCTTCATACTGAAAATTACTTCTCCCCATCCCAAAGCTACAGAGACATTTAACTTTGCAAATTAGGGAAGTACAATAGAGTTGCTCAATAAAAGCCATCTTCCTATATTGTCCTTGTATTGAAAATCTAACTTATTACAAGTCTGATTTTAATAAAACTAACCTATGAATTTAACTAGGGGCAAAAGTATCAAGTATCAACTAAGCAATTACTGTCCATATAAGAACGTACATGTATCTAAAAAATTTGGACACCTGAAAAGGAATGCGTATCTATAGTTTTGGGATGGAGGAAGTTTTAATCTTATCTATTAGAGTTTGACATGCATGTGTTCTAAGTTGTAACCATTTCACGTATGGGTTTAGCATAAAAGTGCACTCCAAAATGAAATACGTTTTCATAATACTGGTTGACTGAGTGAGTAGTTGATGATCTTTTAAAATATTAACCGACACTTGTTGATGCCTTATTCCTGTTGGTATGTGCGTGCGGGCTCATAAGCACAGCCTTATATTAACTTCTAACGACATCCATAATGATTTTATTACAATATAATCTTATTTATTGCACAACTTCCATAAGCTAATATTACAAATCTTTAAGGTCACTTGTGCTGATTCACGTGTTGGTGATGCAAAAGTCCGTGGTATCAGTGGTGGAGAAAAGAAAAGATTGTCTCTGGCATGTGAACTGATAGCTAGTCCATCTGTCATTTTTGCTGATGAACCCACGACAGGCAAGATCTGCTTCCACAACTTTCCTCATAAAATGATTTTGGTGTACTATCTTTCGTAAGTCATTTAATTATTAAATGCTTTGGTAATTGGCCCTCAGATCTTGTTCTCCTCGCCTCTCATCTTACAACTCCGGAGGAGATATATACCTTGGCACTATATAATAGTTTCCCAGCCTCACTTTTTCCCCCCTTTTACGGTTGATGTTGTTGTGCTAAACTATTGATTAAATAAATCCATAAAAGGCCTGTAACATATGCATTTCTATTAAGCATCCTTAAAATCCTAGGAGTACATACACCCTTTTTCTTCTTATTCTTTATTTTTTATTTTTTAAAAGGGAGTACATACACCTTAAGCACCTCAAAGATTTAACTTTTGGTTAGACCTCTAAACTCATGTCCTCCCTTATCCTCTCTGTTTATATTTACACCATGATGATGGGTTCCTCCAGATTTGCATTTGTTTTCTATCTCTCTCTGCTGGCCACTTTGTATAGCTTCATACCTTATTGTAATTAAGACTGCTATTTATCTGCTACAGGTATTAATTACTGGAAATGATGCTTTCAGGGCTTGACGCATTTCAGGCTGAGAAAGTGATGGAAACATTAAGGCAACTTGCACAGGATGGACATACAGTTATTTGCTCTATACACCAGCCAAGAAGTTCAGTTTATGCCAAATTTGACGACATTGTGCTGTTGACAGAAGGTTCACTTATTTATGCTGGTCCTGCTGGCGATCAACCACTTGTTTACTTCTCAAATTTTGGGTTAGTTATCTAATTTTCATAGTTTAAGTGGAACCCTTTATACTGATTGTTTTTGTCCAATCAATTCAACAATGCTGCAAATGTCTGAAAGCCAAACTTTTACTAGGGGGTTGCTTAAGCACCTAGTTTATTTAAATATTTTGGTCTAGAAGAGTTTAGTTCTTTTTAATCAGGTACATACAACTTGGAACCTAAGTTTTTGGTACATGGCTTCTTTATTTGTGCTTGTAAATGTCCATATGTGATTTAGGTATACTTTGATAGAGAAGGTTGGCTAATCGGTTCTTGGTGTTTGTACAACCTATGAATTCTCATCTTGCGGTGAACTATGATGACATTCTGACTTTGACTCTTCATATTTTCAAAAATCACATAACATTTTGTTTTTTTGAAGCAAGTTAGAGTTCCATTGAAGCTCAAAATGTACAATATAAGAGGGGCATGCCCCAATACAAGTACACTCACTGATATCTAAACATCACTGTCATACACACATTGTCATATAAGGACCAGTAAACTCTAGTCTAGGACTATGATTTACTAAAGCCCTTAGATCAAAACTATGTTCACAATTCCTGAGGTGTCCAATCAGATAAATGAGCTCCAGCCCCAACTCTTACTACACTTGATCTAGACTAAAGCGTATGGACCAGGAACTTTCTCAATCCACATTTTCTCTTAGAAATTTATTGTTTTATTTAATGATTTTAAGATTACCCACATAAGTAAGTTTGTTCATTTCTGATGTAAAGCATGCATTATCGTTCCCCGATTGGCGGAATATCATAAAATTGTAGTAGTGTTTTTTCAGCCAAGAAATATAGGCCAGAATATCAAAATATGTTAATACATTAAGTCATTAACTAATACTAGCAAAATCAGAGTCGCTTGTGATAATGTCCTTAGACATTAGTTGTAGGAATCCTAAAACCTCCCCCAATCCTATATTTAGGATGAAATTAAAAAAAAAAAATTGTGTTAAAAACCAACAATTTCAGGAAGCCTAAATTCATTGGGACCCACAAAAATGGAATCCTAAACATGGGACTCCCTAAAAAACTTCCTACAAATGTGCACTCATTTAACCTTCCCTATCTCTTCCCTATCCATGTGGCACCACATATATCCTCCATATGTCCTTTTTTATTAACTAATTATCATGTGTGGAGCTGATATCCTAAATAATTATAAGGGACTACTTAGGAGCCATATTTAAGGAAATATTATAGGATTATTTTATTTTTGTTTTCCCCCTTTTTGTAGGAGGTCTTATTACATTTTGGACTTTGTTTCTCCTAATGCTTTTTTATACTTGCATACCCGAGTACCCAGATATTAGAACCTCCACTGGGAAGTTTGGTTTTATGTTATTGCTGAAATGCAGGCCTAAGTTCAACTCTGTCTTGCTTTTCCAAAGACGAAGTTCAAAGATAGTCCAAAAAGCGTCCACCTATGTCTGTAATGTAATATTTTATTTGACTGCCATGAATACATACATTTTGATAGCTCGCATGACATATTTATAAATGATAGTAACAATGAATGCACTGCTAAACTCCTTGGATGTGTTATGTCCTTCAATAGTCTTCAAGCAGCTAGGGTGTGTTAATATGTGATATTAATCACAGATGTCATTGATTCCTGTTTATCATGGCATGATCTGCACATAGATGTTGGCATGTTGCTATTTGTTGATTGATTTAAGGGGTGCTAAAATTGCTACTTGTGCTGATTGTATTGGTACTGTCAGGTATATCTGCCCAGATCATGTTAATCCAGCAGAATTTTTGGCTGATCTCATCTCTGTGGATTATAGCTCTGCCGAGAGTGGCTATGGTTCTCAGAAAAGAATTGATGGGCTCATTGACTCTTTTGCTGAGCAGATGTCATCAGTTCTGTATGCCAGTTCGCTTAGCACACTAGATACTGAGACCAAATTAAATATAGGAAAAAAGACTCTTGCCAAAAAGAAAGATGGTTGGTTCAGACAATTCTTCTTACTACTCAGACGTGCATGGATGCAGGTATTAATGATATTTTCTGCTTAGTGTTATGGTTTTTACTTAGTTTTTAGTATTTGTCCTCTATAAACTTGTTTCAAGATTCACAAATTGTCAACAATTAACTTGCATATCAGTAGAACATTACTTGGTTTTTCTTTTGGTAAATGGTGATGGAGTTATGAACTTCATCCTCATCTTGGTTGCCTTGATGATTAAAAAATTTCAGAGTACTTTTACAATACAGTGCTTTGTTGGATGTTCAATCTTATGTGATCACAAGTAGGCAACTTACGTTATACCCCCTCCTATCTTTTTTACTTGAAGTTTGAACGTACTTCACATATTCTAAGCATTTTAATCATTGCTCTATATGAACCTAACTTTGATGGGGTGGTACCAATCAACTCCACTATTTAAATAAAAGTTTGCATGGGAAAGTAAAAAGTAGAGTCTAGAATATAAAAGACAGCTAAAACACCTAAAACTTCAAACATTAAACTATTAAAGATACAATTAACTTTGCCAAACTTCAATTAAAAAACATAGGAGGGAGTACAAATTATACATTAAGAAAGAGATGAAACAAGGAAATAAATTATTGGTAAGTAATACTCCCTCTGTCCCGCTAATAACTACCCAATTTGCTTTTCAGAGTCTTCGATGACCAAAATTTTCACACAATGTTTTTTCATTGTAATTTTCGCCAATATAGGCTCTGAAAAGTCATAAGAGCAGTTATTAGTGGGATAGAGAGTATTTCTAACTGTCAGCAGACTTGCTAATTTTATTTTCCTTGATACATATTCTGTTCTTGCCACAGAAGGGTGTTCTATCTTGTCTGTGATATCTTTGCACTTATCTTTGTAATTGTATTCTATATAATGAAGGTAAAAAACCTCATAAGGGGTATTCACTGCGAACTTGACACCGCGGACACTAACTGTGTCTTTGATCTGTCTGATCCAGACGTGGGAGATTAGGATTCCGTAAGGCCATGACC
Source organism: Plantago ovata (assembly GCA_028274465.1). NCBI lineage: Eukaryota > Viridiplantae > Streptophyta > Magnoliopsida > Lamiales > Plantaginaceae > Plantago > Plantago ovata. The sequence goes on from CM051457.1 coordinate 25,693,459, forward strand.
ACTGTCTCTGGCACAATGAGAAAACTGGAATAAAAATTATATACTACTTTATTGAGTGTAATATATTTTGTGTCTAAAAGTTCTGTACTGTCTCTACTTCATAAAAAGAGATAAAATAAGGAAATACTGTAAGTTGTTTTTTATATAATTTTCTCTAATAGTCAGCTGATGAATCACTATCAGTTGCTAAATGGTATTTTCCTCGATAAATTTATCTGATTCTGACAAGATCCACCACTCATAATCAGGCTTCTCGTGATGGTCCGACAAATAAAGTTCGAGCTAGAATGTCCGTTGCATCAGCTCTCATATTTGGCTCTGTATTCTGGAGAATGGGAAAATCACAGACATCAATACAAGATAGAATGGGATTACTTCAGGTTTCCTTGGAACTACCCTGTGTCTCCATACATTTAATTCGCATAAAAGCATTGTCATATACATATGCTATCATATAACCTTTGATCTGTGAATTACGCCTGTTGCTCTGTCTTTACATTTTGGCATCTTGTACAGGTTGCTGCTATCAACACCGCAATGGCTGCATTGACAAAGACGGTGGGTGTCTTTCCTAAGGAACGTGCAATTGTTGACAGAGAGAGAGCCAAAGGGTCTTATTTGCTGGGTCCATATTTACTGTCCAAACTGGCAGCCGAGATCCCTATTGGTGCTGTGTTCCCCTTACTCTTTGGTTCTGTTTTGTATCCAATGACTCGTCTTCATCCAACAGTGTCTAGGTAAGTTGGGAAACTGATAACCTGTACTATGTTATAAGTTCTGCAAACTGTGTTATTATGCCTGTATTTGTTATAAGATGCATGATAATTTGAGGTATTACAACATAAGCCCAGCAGTATATTTGAAGTGTGATACTGATATATCCAGACATTATATACATTCTAACACCAGATTCTACATGCATTTAGTCATTCACCTTCTGTAATCTGTGCCATAGGTGCATGTTGTATTGTCGGTTAGTTTTGTTGGAGGGCCTCTCTCATAAGTGTTACTCCACCTATCATCAGCTCTATGATACTGAGAACCAAGCAAATAGATCTACATTTCTGAGCTTTTGCATGATGATGTCAAATGAATTAGTTCTTTTTCTTTTTAGTTTAGGTTAGAGCTTTCACTTTTATCAGAAAAGATCAACACATCTATCGTGAAAGCAAATGCATATTTTTTGTCTACCCGGGCTTTGATGCTGCTGATATCTCTTGAGCTACTTTTTGCTCCCCCCACCCCACCCAATCTTTACATGTGCATTGTGATTGTAAATTTCAAAGTTTACACAGGATTATGTGGTTAGCTGCATATACTCTGCTAATTCTTCCATCAATCTTTATCTTGGTTTTGTCCAGGCCAGGTTTATTTAAGACTTCTTTCTTAGAGTATTAGGCATTGAATCGTAGGTAACTAAGATTATTATTTAATATGGGGACTAACTCGGAAAGTTCTTATCAGATTTGTGAAGTTCTGCGGCATAGTAACAACAGAATCCTTTGCTGCATCTGCAATGGGCCTTACCGTGGGGGCTATGGTTCCAACTACTGAAGCTGCTCTAGCCGTTGGACCTTCTCTGATGACAGTTTTCATCGTTTTTGGTGGCTACTACGTTAATGCGGATAATACACCAATAATATTCCGCTGGATTCCTAGTGTTTCTCTCATCAGATGGTAAATTAATCTAAACGTTTTTGGTTGACCTTTTGGAGAAATAATTCCTCAATATAATTTTAGAGATTCTTATAGCGACGGCTTTCACTTCCAGGGCATTTCAAGGTCTTTGTATCAACGAATTCAGTGGCCTCCAATTTGATCATAAGAACTCATTTGACATTCAATCTGGAGAGCAAGTAAGTGAAGAACTTGATCATACTTTGAACTGCAATATTCTCTATTGATGATAAATAATCCTCAAAGTTTAATTTTATTTGGGATTGCCATAGGAACGAAAATCCTATTGCTTTATGACATACATTCTTCTCTTGGTGTCCTATTTGTCTAACCTGCATAGTGATGTTATTTGAGCCGAGCCGAGCATGTATCGTCGAGCTCGAATAACACACACGCCGAGCCTGGATTGGCTGGTTAGGGAAACTAGTAAAATTTTAGGCTCGAGCTCGAGCCATATTTTTTTGTACTTGAGCTTGGCTTGTTTGGCTCGAATGCACCCGAGCTTGAGCCCTGCTTGAACCGAGCTTAAGCCAAACTCATGATAAAAAAATAGAAAAATTAATAATAGACTAGTATCGTGAGCCTTATCGAGCCTAGAAAGGTATGGATTTATGGCATACCACGAGACTGCGAGTATCACCGAGCTGCGCTAGTAAGACAAGCTTAAAAAGAGGCTCAAGGCCCTTATCGAGCGAGCTTAGCTCATGAAGACCCGACTTGCATAACAGCACTACCTGCAGTGTAAATTTCATCTATTTTCTATCTTAGGCAGCTTAGTTATTGACCTTTCCTTCTTGTTTCTGCTTAACTTTCTTGTTAAGCACCTAGAAATTGCACAAAATTGCATCTGTCTTAAATGTGTAAGAGTCTAGTTTTAGATGAAAATATTTAGGGTGAGGGGATGATGACCTAATACAAGGCATATATACAAGGCATATATAGTTATCTAGATTTACATTCCCAAACAACCTTGTTTTTAGATACAGTGGCCTTATTTCCACTTGTCCAGTTCCTACGGTTCTACTTCGCCATGGTCGGTTTGTATGACCTACCCGCATGTTCAAGTATGGAAAGACATTAGACTATGATCAACTATTTGCATGAATGTTTCAAGTTCATGTACGAGAATCAATGTAGATAGTTTAGTTTCAAGTAGTAAAAGGGTGAACAAATTGTATTTTAGTTTTTATTTTGTTAGATAGCGTAACATTGTATTTGGATATTCTTTACTTCGTAGTACCTATTGGTAGTTTTACTACAGCTTTGTTGAACAAAATGACCACATTAAAAAATTTGGGTGGATGAAAGATACTTGGGTAAACTCATCTTGCAGCAGTATTATTTCAACTGATCCTAGTTAGACACCAGTGGTGTTTCTGATTATGAACAGGGTTATCCTATTCTTTCATTTTTCTACCAGATAAAAATGGTAGAATGATAATTTACATAATAGACTACCAATGATTTCAGGATCTTATAATGGCCATTCCTCCTCTTATGCTCTGCCTTTTTGTCCTTTGATTTAGGCACTGGAACGTCTTTCTTTCGGAGGTAGTAGGATCAGCGATACAGTGGTAGCTCAAAGCAGGATTCTTCTATTCTGGTATTGTGCAACCTATCTTCTCCTGGAGAAAAATAAACCAAAATTCCAACAACTGGAGCTGCTACCTCTTGATCAAATCAAACCGACAGCCAAGGTCGAGTCCCCTGAAAGTGATCCAGAAGAACCATATCAGCTAATTGAGGCTCCGGAACCTGACCAAGGTAAACCCGACCAGCCACTTAAGTCTGCTCCATCTGATCCACTTAATCTGTTTGGCCTAGAAGGTTTCTAATTGCTTGGAAGGTGTACCACTTGCAATTATTCATCTCATACAGGTCCCATTTGAAAGCAATAGAGGACTTATCGTCTAGCAGAAAATAAAATAGGTGGATGGGATGTCCTTCACTCTGAGATCTCATGAAGCTTGATCTGGGGAGGCTTGATAAAGGTGGATGTGGACTGATGACAGAAATGTTGCTGGCTTGGATAAATGTTTGATTAGAACTGTGAAAATAGCTGTATATTAATATTATGGTGATGCTCGTTCCAATCCCTAAACATGTATTGCTACAGTTGATGATGTCCAACATTATTTTTGTGCCAGGAATATAGGCTCTGATGGGTAGATATATTGTTGTGTTTAATAAATACACAAAAACTGTTAGCATAGGGTCATCATAGGGTCATCAATCCTGTTATTCCTCTCCAACAAGTTTCAGGTTGGGGCTTGCTATACGATATTGTAACATGGGGAAGAAGTAGGCTAAGCGAGATCAGATTTGATTGTTCTTAGCGTTATAAGAGGTCGAAAGCCTAGAAATTATAGAAGTGTTTGAAGCGTGAAGAACAATATGTTGCCAAATCAGATTTGTTGAAATAGATGTTCAATACTTCAATCGATGTTCATCTGCAGACTTACTTGCAGGAGATAGGAAACCTGGAAACAGTTGACCATGATAGCCTAATGCCAATACTCTAGTAGAAAAGTACAGAAACTAAAAACCTAAAATAAGTAGAGGAAATGTAGGATCCAAATCATAGGTATTTTTTGACTACTTTTGCTAAAAAAAATAATAATAATAATAAATGATTTTAATCAAAATTGATGGGTGTCTGATCAGTTTAAAAACAAAAAAGTAGGAAGTTATAGTGTTTGATAATTCAATTAAAGTAATTATTTTTAGTTTAAAAATAATTAAATTTACATGCTTTTCAACTTCTGGCGTACTGTTTTTTTTAGGAGAAGTTGCAAAATAAAACACGGAAAACCTATTTTTACTACTCAAAAAGTACAAAATTAATTTTCTAAACATTTGCAAACACTCACTATGTCATCAATCACCCTCAAAAGAGGGGCAGTTACATTGTCACTTATTTGTTTGAAATACTAATAGCATTAGTTATAGTTAAAGTACTCCTAAAATAGAATTCTAACCTAAATTTGATATCAAACCTTGATATCAAACCTGAAAAGATTGATTAAAAAAAAGTCAAATTCAGGACTCCAGAACTCCTAAAAAACTATGAACCCACATAAATTATATCATATTTATGGGGAGTTTGTAAATTTATTCTCAAATTTATACCCTTCTAAAAATCTCCTAAAAAAAATTGTCCACACGATATGATGTTTATGGAATAAATAATGTTGTTGTTTATGTTCTTTAAATTGTTATTTTTTTCTTTTTTATGTTTGAAATATGAAGGTTTAGAAGTGCTGACTTTATCACATCACATAATCAGTGACGAATTTAGGAGTAATTTTTAGGGGGGTCAAAATATAAAATTGTAATCTTTTAGGGGGTCAAAATGCAAAATTTGGTTTAATTTTTTTTTTTTTTCCTTAAGAAATTGTAAATTTCAGGGGTCACTGGACCCCAGTGGAGGACATAATGAAGTTTTAATATTTAGGGAACTAGATTGGGAGCAATTTTAGGAGTGAAATTTTACACATCCTATAAAGACTGCCCGGATATTAATTTGGTTGCTCCGTGTTCAGTTCAATTCCAAACTTACAGTTACATATATTCGCAATTTCGACCTAGTAAAGCTTATTATAATTGGGTCATCATCCCCTTAAAAGGCCTTGTAAGGGGAAAAGGTTATTCAATCTTATATGTTGAATTGAGGTCCTACTCTCAAGCGATGTGGGATGAGGTTTAACACGCCCCCTCACGTGTAGCCCGGTATGAACATCGGGTCTACAACGTGGACAATGAATGCCGGAATATACATCGGCTCAAACCCAACATGGCTGAATGACCATCATCGACTTGGGCCTGCTCTGATACCATATTAGAATTGGGTCATCATCCCCTTAAAAGGCCTTGTAAGGGGAGAAGGTTATCAATCTTATATGTTGAATTGAGGTCCTACTCTCAAGCGATGTGAGATGGTTGTTACCCATGTTGGGTTTGAGCCCATGTGTATTCGAACATTTATTGTCCACGTTGTAGACCCGATGTTCATACCGGGCTACCCATGAGGGGGCGTGTTAAACCCCATCCCACATCACTTTAGAGTAGGACCTCAATTCAACATATAAGATTGGATAACCTTCTCCCCTTGCAATGCCTTTTAAGGGGAAGGGCCCAATTCTGATAAAGCTCTCTTTCCCTCTAATTCTTGTACCTTTCTCTCAACTCCGGGACCATAAGTATATTAATTTTGCTGTTAATATGAAAAATTGAGGATGTATGTGTGTTTGGAGTTTGGACGAAGGTGTTGTGGATGGTTATAGTTCTACATCAATATCCTTTTCTGTTAGTAAAGTAATGATATGACAATTGAGATGTTCATGTTTCTCCAATCATTTGTGAATTGCAAGTTTTCAATCAATATCACTTACCCTGAGTAAATAGTGTGAGGGTGGATCATATTCGCACCTAGTATTTACCAAACCGGGAAAATTAGACCCTAGTGGGGAGATCAATGATCCACATCCACCCAGCTTATAGTAGTTGTGGGTTCACAGTGAACGATCCAACTTAGTGGTCAAACCTTCTAAGGATGTGTTCTCTTTGTCCGAACAGAATGAAGCTGGATTAAACTAATCTGGAATGAATGAATTGAATTGAATGAATGATCCGACAGTACTGCAGTACTGGATTAGTCACATGTAGCAAATACCAGTAGGAAAAAAAATATGTATTTTTTGTTGTAAATTTCACAATTATATTAATTTGGTGTTCATATGATATATTAGGGATGATTTATGATTTTCATGACTACATCTATTGGACTGGGGAGTTGTGGTTGTAATTCTACATCACTGTCTCACCCAGTTATAAAACGCAATGACATAGGACTTTTCGAGTTTTTTTTTTCTCTTTTTAGTTTGTATGATTACTTTCCGACACACAAAATAAAGAAGAGTAGTAGGTTATATCTTTGATTTTCTAACCCCGCGAGACATTGGTGAAAAACTAGAATCAAAACTCCTTGGTCCAAATTCCAAAATGATACTGAAAATAAAAAAATAACCTTATTTTTGTATTACTATTCGTGACTTATCCATATGTCATACCTATTTTTCTCATATATCTTTTCCCTACAAAATCTTAGTTCCATATATATATATATCATATAATTTACATATACCTCCCCTGCTAGATAGGTCCTTTGCATTTAAACCCTAATATATCAAAGTGTTACATCTAAGTTCAAATTTTAAAAATTGTGTTATTCATTACGGCTAAACTAAACAAGGCCTTGTCATTTTATTGCAAAGTAACCCTTTCCTTTTCCCTTTTTCTTTTCTTTTTTCCTTTTCATCTTTTACTCTTATACTCCGGTACCGGAATAATGATCAGGCATCGGAGGTCTAGTTAACTTTGATCGGGGAGTTGTAAAGCTGCAAAAGCTCCGATCGGAGCTATATAAAAGCTCCAATCTCGCGAGATCAGAACTGTTACACAACTCCAGATCGGAGTTGTAACAACTGAGATTTGGAAGCTGTAAAACAACTCCAGATATCTGATATCTACTTGTTTAACAACTTCAGATCAGAGTTGTTACAACTCCTATATGGAGTTGTAGAAGCTGCAACGGGAGCTTCGATCGAAGCACCGGTTGGATTATTTTTTTACTATCTAAAGTTGTTTTATTTAATTTTGAAATATAAATTTTATTCAGGGTTACTTTGCAATAAAATTTGAAATCATTTTAAAATTTTACAAAGTTATATGTATAATGTTCAATTATTTAGTGTGAATTTGGTAAACTTGAAAACATTTGAGATAAACGTGTAATATATCAAAATGAGATTTTTTGGTCCAAGTTAAAATCAAATATTTCATGAGCTCAGATGTAATTAAACAAGATCTAACATGTAGGTAGACGTAATTATTTCATCTTTATAGGATTCATCTGTAATTAACCAATCTAGCTGGGAGTGTAGAATTAATGACCTTTCCATATATTTGTAATATATTGACGTGTACATCTCTTAGAATTGAGTTGTATATATTAATCTTGCCATATTGCAAATTGATGTTGTTTTCTATTTTTCAAACTTTAAATATGTCTTTGGGTTAAGAAAGTGATTGTAATTCTACAATCACTGTCTCACCCGGTTCTGTTAGAAATGCAATGATATGATGTTTTTTCTCTTTCTAATTTGTGTGCTTACTAACAAAAAATAGGGAAGAGTATCTTAGATTTTCTAACCCGGCGAGACATTGATGAAAAACTAGAATCAAAACTCCTCATTCCAAATTCCAAAATGGTCATGAAAATCAAAACATAGCCTTGATATTTTGTATTATTATTAGTGACTTTCCAGGTGTTGTTTTATGTTTTTTTAAACTCTAAATCCATGTCTTTGAATCAATAAATTCTAAATCCATGTCTTTGAATCAATAAATTGTGATCGTAGTTCTACATCACTGTCTCACCCGGTTAGAAAATTAAAAATATGAGCTTTTTAGGTTTATTGGCTCTCTCTGCTTGCGCTTTTCTTCTAAGCGCAAACAAGATAGAGATAAATATTAATAGTTCATATTTTTAGTTTCTAACCGGACGGGACGGTGATGAAAAACTAAAACCAAAACTCATCAATCCAATAGATATTAAATAAACATAAAATGTAAATCAATAAAATAACCAAAAAAATTGAAATGGAGAAGAAACCAAGATAAATTACCAAATTTACATCGATGTAAATAGTAATTAGGTACTCATAACATTGTCAAATTTACATGTGAACTGAAAATGAATAATCAATAAAGACATTGAAAATAGATTGGTGAAGAAGATATGTGGATGGAGTAAGGGATCGAAGATATAAATAGGTTTCGTGTTTAGAAACAAATAAAAAGGGGATGAGATTGCTTGGCATCCCAAATGAATATGAAAAATTATAGTAGTTGTTAATCACAAGGTAAAAGGAATATGTAGAAGAAAAAGAAAACCTTGTCAAAATCACATCAGTTTAGTGGAATCAGAATTACACTTCGTTGAGTGATCTATAAAAATAGGCTAGGATATACAAGTAGTGTAATAGATCTAGATTAATCAGGTGAAAAAAGAAAGTGAGAGAAAGAAAGACAAAAGAGGAGTGAATTAGATGTGAAAAAGGAACAAAATAATGAAAACGGCCTGTGAAGATATAGGGGGATTGGTAGCGGAAGGTGAGATGCTTGGGTTTGGGTTTTATAGATGTGTATTTATATATAAAAAAGATAGGGCAGGGTTTTGAAAGCATTGAGAACTGGCACAAAATGTGTGGCGGCGTAAGAGAATGTCAAAAGTAGGGTTATCCATCCGTTATAGAATAGAGAATAAAAACAACAAGAATATTTGAGGGAAAATTCGTGCCAACACCCATGTTGGCTACGAAATTCGTGCGCACGGATAGTCAACAGTGGAAATTCGTGAAAACACCCATTAGCTGGCACATGGGCATGTGGGAATTAATTAGCAGTTGGTGATGCCACACGCGCTGCTTAATTGCTTCTGCTAAGGCTTGTTAATCCATCCCAACATTCCTTCTATCCATAAGAAAATGCATTAACCTAACGCAAAATCTTCTCTCTAAAAGTCCTTCTCTCTAAAAACCTTTAAACAACCGTTTGCTCCGATCTGGCTCTTCCGGAGCTAGATCGGAGCAGAAACTTCATGTTTTCCCTTTTTTTCTTGTTTCTTTCTCGTTTCTTGTATTAATAAATCAGATCTGAACTAATTTTCTATCCAACCTTGAGATGGGTGGCGCGTGGGCGGCGTTGGTGGTTTCGGTGGAGATGGGTGGCGATTTTGGAGGCGTAAGGGTGGTTCGAGGAGTTAACGAACAGAGAACCGGCGGTATTGTTAGTATTAATCATGTGTTGCGGGTTGATGATGTCAGTTTGAAGCGCCGCCGTTTTGTTGTGAGGCTTGAAAAGATCAGCATAGAGGGTTTGGAGGCGCGTGAGGTTCAAGTTGGAGGCGGGAGGAGGAGGAGTTGTGGCTGAGGTTGAGGTGGGTTAGGTCGTGGAAGAGATGGAAGAAGCAGCCTACCTGTGTTCTTATGGTGCACTATATAAAATGGTACAACTTGGCAATCCGATTAATAGTGATCCTACTTCCGATTCAAAACCTTCTGATTAAACCTCCGGTTCAAACATACGCACATGGTCAGGATTCATCGGCGGTTGCCGCCTGTGAAGAAGATGCCCGGTCAGTGTTTTTGTGTTTCACAAAAAAGCTACCCACCCACAAAGAACTCGGAGGTCATGTTCGGACTGGTAATTGACTAATTGCTTTCTCAAGCCCTAGCTCTTGACTTAATTTTAGTTTTTGAGATTTTGGTACTGTTAATTGTTAATAACAAGTCTCTCTCTACCTTCTGCTTCCAATTCATCATGTTAATGCATTTGGTTGGTTGTCACTTGTCAAGAACATGAAACACTACAATGCTGCAATCTATCTGTTCGACGAAATGTGTGTATGAAGTGTTGCTTCCAGTTAATAATACCATTCATTCCTATTGTCTTCTCAACCATGTTCATAAACTCTATTAATGTTTCCAGATTAATTAATTAATTAATTGACAAACAAGTTTGCATTGTTTATTTGTGATGATGGCTATTCAATTTATACATATTGACTCATCCATTCTACAAGTTCAATTTGCCATATACTAGCTGCTAGGTTCTACAAGTTCAATTTGCCATATACAAGTGTGCCCCATACCGTACTAGTATGATTGTACTTAAGTACAACCATTTATATATCTATAGTCCAACTTTAGTGAATACTTGTTATTTTTAATACTATGTGTGAATATCTTCATCCACATATAGGTGATGGTTACGTTCATCCATAAAATTAGATACAAATATGTAAAAAAAAAAAAAAAAAAAAGTACTTAAGTACAACCATTTCATTTAACAAAAAACAGTAAATTTACGTTATGTGTGTGTGCCCATAAAATTCAACCCTAATCCATTAACTTACAAAATCACCAATTAACATTTTCTTTTCAATATTTTTTTTTTTTTTTTTTTTTTTTTTTTTTTTTTTTTGTAGAACTAACCATATAAGCCATCTATAATGAACATTTATTTATTTTCATACTTTCGGTGAATATCTTCAACCACGTATAGATGATTGTTGGCTTGTTGCATTCACCCATACAGTTGGATATACGTGAACGACTAAATATAAACCTAATTCATGCAATTATGTTTATGATACCTACATGTAAGTTGTCGGATTCCATCCTTACCAATATGGGAGCACATCTTAGAGAGCTGTGACACAGAACATATTGACTATACTTAAGTGCAGTCAACCTACATGTATGTTGAGCTGCTATATTGTTTACATTATGATTTCTCACGGTTTTATTCAATGCTTTTTTAATACTATCCTTAGTATGTCTTGCTTTGTAATTTCCATATCTTCGTATTAACCTAATTCACGTTTTCAAATCATGATCACTCAAATACATTTATTTGCTGAACGACATGGTTACACTACGGACGAACAACTATATAATGTGTATCTGGGTTGTTGTGGGTTAGCTCGAGGGAAATATTTTTTTGGAGAATACACTAACTTCGAACTGAAAATACAAATGCTTGGCTTAGGTAATATAGTATACATGGATGGACGAGTATCATAGCGTGCAATTGTGCATAAGTTGTCTTGTTAAATGTTATATGCCATTATCATCTCTCACGCTCTTACTCAATGTCTTTAATTTTAGTACTATCCTTCGTATTACTTGTGTTATAATATCCACACCTTTTAAATATTAACCAAAATCATGCTATGAAGTTTATGATACCTAAATGTAAGTTGTCAATTCCATCCTTACCAAATACCAAATAAGGGAGCACAACGTCTAGAGAGCCGTGATACAAAAAACATTGACTATACTTAAGTGCGGTTAAATGAAAAAATGTCAATGAAATCAATAGAGGCTTCGAATTACTCACAAATCTCATCGTTACCATATAGTCAAGCACAAAATTGACATATTCAATTTTTCACTGTTTTTTTTTTCATATCCGGTTTTTTCACTGTTGTGATGCTATATTGTTTATCATCTCCCAATTATGAATTTTAATTTATTTACCGGTCTCGTTGACGTAGCGTCGTCAACTTTTAAAATATTTTATTACATTTTTAATAGATTATGATAATATGAACTATAAGACTGATAAAAAATATATAATAAAATTAATCTAAACAAAATACGAATGTACACAATGATTTCTCAGAATAGGAATGAAGATCTGATGTTCCAAACATAGTCAAGAATAATCTTTATTTGTAGATCTTGAAAAAATAAATTTGTTGATAATTTTTATTTAATTTTTACATTTATATTTTTTGATTTATAACCATTTAAGGATAGAGTGGAATTTGAATATATATTTTGAAAGAAATGAAGAAACGTACCAGACCTGAAAAAATAAAATAAATAGACATCTAAATGGAATAAAAGTAGGAGAGAGAGAAGGAATTAAATAAACAAAAGTTAAAAGGAAAGAAGAGAGAGAGTGTAGAAGCGCGCGTGTGTGACTCACTGACTGTGAATGTAATCAAACCATTATTAGAACAATTAATGGTGTCCTTTATCATCATTAATGGAGGGTGAATATGTAATTTCAGGTGCCAAAAAAGTCAACAGAGAGTATGAAACCAAAAGGGTGTGAATTCGAATTTTTCTTGGAGTACGTTAGTGGCCTGAAATTTTCTCAATATTTGAGTGTTAGTTTGCAACATTTTTGGTCCATCATACACATTTGGACTGTCAACATAATAACGTTGATTGTGATTCCAAAATATAACCAGCCCACTAATCCCAATATCAATCCAACTTGTCCAGCAGACACAATGGCAATGAACGGAATTATAGTTTGCAACATTTTCAATCCGTCATACACATTTGGAATTTCAAGCCCACATAGTAACATTGATTGTGATTCCAAAATATAACCAGCCCACTAATCCCAATATCAATCCAACCTGTCCAGCACACATAAATGATAATGGCCGGAATGATAGTTTAGCCTCATAATAATAAAAACAGAGAATGAACCACTCCAGAAGAAGAAATGTTAGTTTAACATGCCCAGGAGAAGAAATGAAAGTTTTACATGCTATTAATCTTGCAATTTCAATATGGAGAATGAATGTTTACTCTGGTGTAATTGTAAATTGCTTTCGACTCTGCTAATATTGTATAAATCAAACCGAATCAAGTAATTAAATAATGGAAATTATGGAGAATACATTCGTGAGCTTGAGGAATTGATCACTCATATGCAATATTGGCAAATAATGTGTGAATCAATTGTTAAATTTTCACGGAGAAAAGATTGAATGTTACGAAGTTGAAAGTATAGAAGAATTAGTAGCAGATACCATTTAAATGTTGGTAGATCATGTAACTAAGGATAATTTAGTAGGTTTGGATCCGAATTCTAGAGAAGAAACATCGCAATCGACAACAAATATTCACAACGTTTTGTTGGAGTATGAGAGGAAAATGTTGGAGTAGAACTCTTGATTGTAATGGGGAGAGTTAAAGATGAACTCAATATAGATCCAATATCAAATAGTTATATATTCATATTTTAACTAAACTATTTGTGGATCACAATTAGGGTTAAAGATGAACTCAATATAGATCCAATATCAAGTAGTTATATATTCATATTTTAACTAAAACATTTGTGGATCACAAACACACATATATGTAGAGAATTTTTTAGTAATTATTATTAGAGTAATTTTTATAGTTTTGTTGGGAACAATATACATACATTTAGATTTCAAAAATGATTATTTTATTGATTAAATTTATATTGGCCACGAGTTGTGACCGGACAATTTATTAATTTTATCAAAACTATTAATTTATCGATTATTAATTTACGAGATCTTACTCTATTTTAGGTTATTTTGATACTCAAACCCGACCCATATGTGGTAATTTCAATTGGGTTCGGAGCAGGCTCGGGTTAGCCGAACCCAGTGGCCAGTGCCACCTTCTTCACGTCGATCGCGTTCATTTTCTCTATCAAGCTCAAACTCAACAACATTTATTAAATTAAATTAAATTTAAAAAAATTGAATAAACTATATAAACTAATATTAGTACATATACTCGGCTGATTTGATACAAACAGCTAGATCCAATCTCACTTCTCTCGGTAGTTGAGTTGGTGCAACAATGGCGACAATGGAGAGCTTGATCGGTTTGGTGAACAAAATACAAAGAGCCTGCACTGTGTTGGGTGATCATGGCGGTGAAACCATGTCTCTCTGGGAAGCTCTACCCACCGTCGCCGTCGTTGGTGGCCAGGTCATTTTCAATCTCTGATATTTTCCTTCCTTCCTTCAATTTAGCTATCTATCTACATTTGCTGCGATTTATAATAATCATAATGCTGAGATCGGTTGCATTTATAGAGTTCGGGAAAATCCTCAGTGTTGGAAAGCGTAGTTGGCAGAGATTTCCTTCCTCGAGGATCTGGTATGCACTCTACATTTACATTGTCGATTTATATCCTTTTCTGACTCTGTTTAATTCGGAAAATAGACATGTTGTTGATATGGATCACAATTAGGCGTGTTAGGCTTTGCTGACATAGATACTGATGAAATGTTGTCCACTTCATTTGGATCTATATGGTTAGTATTCGGGTTTTAGGCTTCCGGTATAGAGCACTGGCTCCATTGTATGGATAATCCATTTTAGAAATTTAAAATTTCGGAATAGTAGGGCGATCGGAGATGCCAACAAGGCCTTGACTAGTCTGTAGAGCTTTAGGTCTGGTAGACTCTGTTTGCAATAGGTTTTGGGTTGTATATATCTCTATTCCTTGTTGGATTCTCTAGATTTAGTTATGCTACTTGGTAGACTCCCTTTGCATTAGATTTAGTTTTGGTTGGCTTGTCATTGGCTGTGCATCATTAATATGATTTTATACCTCCTGCAAATTGAAGGAATATTAAGGAGGTCGCTTAAGTTCCAATGTTGGTAACTTACTCGATGAAAAAAAAAACAAACTATTTAGAGCTTGGTTAATAAATGTTTCAGATGGACATTATACATGGTGACATGATATAATCAGTGTAACTTTCTTGCTTCAAATGTTTTCTGCTTTGATGTATCTAGTGTGTTCTTAAGCCATTGTTGCATGTTGTAATGAATGTCATTTGAATCTTGGTATGTGTTCCATATCTTGAGACTTGGGTGTTGAGGTTTGAATTGGACAGCTCAAGATGTACCATGTTTGCTTCTTTTTGTGTAGTGTTTTACATTCTGGGAATGACATATAAATGTCTGTCCTTTTAGTCCACTGGTGAGTGACACTTGGTGTTGATGACACTAGAGTGTGGAAGGAATTGTTGTTCTGTAATATTTTTGTTGGTCTTGTTCTCATTTCTGTCAAATCTTGACAAATTGTATGCATCTTCTCTAACACCGTTAAGAAACCAACAGTTGCAATACTTTATGCTAGCACCGAAAGATTATTAATACCTCAAGAGAATATGTGAGACTTCACTTGCATTAACGAAGATCTAGCGTATTATTGATACTAGTTTCTGTCTATCAATAGATTACATATTGTTTTTTGCATATAACTGACTTATGCATGGGGTTCCTATCCACATAAGCTTTCTTTGGCAAAATGTCCTTTTTAGAGGCTTGCTACCGGGGCTTTTGCTTCTACTTGTCTCCATAAAACTAGTAGATTTTGAGAGGCAGCAAACATTCTTTCTATGCTTATCCACTCCAGTGCATCTTACTAATTCGTATTCCTACTGTAGCTTCTCCTTTTAAAGGTCTATTAACAATTACTTATTTAGCAAGTCTCTTACTTCAGGAAAGAGTACATTATGTCTCCCTGAGCGTGATAAACGCCCCTCAAGTAGTGCTGATCCATACAAATATTTTTTGTTGTAAAGTCCCCAAAAGGAGAAACAATAAACTAATATCTTAATTGATACTATAAGTTAAGTGTAATGCCCTTGATTTTTTTTTCTTGTCAGTATAGTATTATTTGGAAGGAATGAACCGTTAAACATACATTATCAGAATGCCACTGGAACAATTTAAAAGGAGGTGGACAGAGGATTGAAATATTTAGTTGCCTAACCTTTTGCTGATTTTTTCTTGCAGGTATTGTGACCAGGAGGCCTTTGGTCTTGCAACTCCATAAAATTGATGGAGCCTCAGAGTATGCAGAGTTTCTACATGCACCAAAGAAGAAATTTGTAGACTTTGGTATGTTTGATTCAGACACGAATTTCTTTTTCATTTTTGTGTCATAGATGATATATGTACGATTCGTGTGGTGTTCTGCTTTAGTTCTTTCATTCACGGCACTAGTGGCACAAAATCAAACATAAGAGAGTTTGCCATAATTTTCCCCAACTATTTTGTGGAATTACATTTGGAGTTAAATTCGAGTTTAATACTCCCTTGATTTCCCTTGGTCATACTCTTATCTATTTCCAACTGCGGAAGTAGTTGATCACTGATCAGTGTCTATCAAGTTGGTACAGTTTTGCTAGTAAGTAAAAGCTGATATTTTCTTTAGGAGATTGTTGCCTTTTTGGCCCAAAGTCAATGGTATTCAACCTTACATGTGAATAAACAATGTAGTCAGCACCAAGTGTTGTCTATTAATGAATTTTCATTGGTACTGCAGCTGCTGTACGTAAGGAAATAGCAGATGAGACGGACCGTATAACTGGGAAGACCAAAGCAATATCTAATATTCCAATTCATCTTAGCATTTATTCTCCCAATGGTTAGTCAACACTCGTTCCTTTATATGATTCTCAGTAGTCAAATCTTGTTATGATTACATATAATCAGATGCGTGAAGAAGCTTATTGTTTTGTTGGGTCTTCTTAAAGTCAATGATTTCTTATTTGTCTGAGCTTATATCTCTTACAACTTTTGGCATCTGGAAGGTATAGTGAACACGCCCTTTAGCTATAGTTTGCCAATGCCCAACAGATGAGAAATGATGTCTACTGTGTTTAAAAGAAGTGACTATCAGAATAGATTGATTCCAAGCTGTTGAAGTATGTACGTTGAAGTGACTATCCAAATAATTCTAGCCCTAGGTTGTGATCAAGTATCTCAGGCATCTAGTTCGCTGCTGTGGATAGTTCTCTCTTTCTATCTCTCAACACAAATATCATTCTCAATCCAGCACATGCATATTTTATTGTCACATAGCAAGATTTCATTCTCTGAGCCAGATCATTTAAGAACAAAATGATACTTCGAAAAAGGGAACTGAAGTTCTGGATATATATTCTAATAAACAGAATAACTTAATGGTCGTTTAATCATGTTGTGATTTATTAAAATTAATAATCATCAATTTGTTTCGATGTCTTCAATATGCCAATCACTCTACCTCTTACTCTCACCTTCTTGCTCCGTGTTCTTCTTTCTGTTGTAAGCTTATTACATTTGATTTTCCAATTCTTTTCCTTGCAGTTGTGAACTTAACACTCATCGACCTTCCTGGTTTAACAAAGGTTGCTGTAGGTGAGCACCAAACCACTGTAATTTTATGTAGGTATAAACTGTATAATACAGGACATAATAGTATAATACTACTTTAATTGTTGTTTCTTTGATTCTTTTTATTTAAGTAGTATATAAAGCAATAACATGAGAGTCTTTTTCTTCTTAAATTTCCAGAGGGGCAGCCAGAGAGTATCGTTGAAGACATCGAAAATATGGTTCGATCTTATGTTGAAAAGGTAGATACACTAATCTGCCCCGTGATTGACATAGCAAATTACTAGTTGTATTTGTTCGATTCTGTCAGTTAGCTCCACGTCTGATCCTCTATATACCCCCATAGTTTTGCAGCAATGGTGGAGGCCATAGTAGTCACCCATAACACTTGTTTTACTCTCTAGTGGATCAATAGAGATTTGAAACACAATGTATGTTGTTGATTAAAAGACCTACTGGGGGACACATTCAAATAATGGAACCGGAAATTCTATACTTAGGGTGTTTGTCAGTGGTAGAGAAAGTAGATTATCTATTTGAAGTTGTTCGTGAATGATAGAGACAGAGATACCCAAACAGGAAAGTCTGAAGACTCGGGTGTGGAAGGGATGCAATTAGTAACCTAAATAGAAAATCTTAAAGGGATGGGGCAATTATATAGTTTTTCTAGATTCAAAATTTCATGTTTGCTTAATCTACGGTAAAAGGGAGCTATTTTACCTTTTTTCTCATGTGAACATTTATGTTTACCTTGAACTAATATACTAAATTTTGTCCAGATCTAATACTCTTATTGCATGTATTCTCACATATCAAGATATCTTTTCTTCTTTCTTAAAAAAGGGATTGTATTTAGAAAAATGAAGTTAGTGCAAAACTCTTTTAGTGGTATATATTTTTTTAATTCTATCTGCATATAATTTGGCTCATGTTTTACCTCAATGCTTTTTTATTTATTTCTTGAATTTTCTCTTTGCAGCCAAATTGCATTATTTTGGCTATCTCACCTGCTAATCAAGATATAGCAACTTCCGATGCTATAAAGCTTGCAAGAGAAGTCGACCCATCAGGTAGAAATTTGACAGTGATCACTTCTCTTTGTGTAGACCTTCATAAAGAGTCCATTGACCAGACTACTAAAACTAATTTCTTGTTTTCTCCCTTAGGTGAAAGGACATTTGGTGTTTTGACTAAACTTGATCTGATGGACAAAGGAACCAATGCCCTTGATGTAAGAAATTGTTTGTAATTTTGGTTGCTTGATGGATGCAAAAACTTGACTCTAATATAGTGCAATAAGAATTTAAAATAAAATATACCCGTACCAGTATTATTTCTCAAGCAGCTTGGGCTCTTTCATGCTTTATGGATCTCGCTTGACTTCATTTCTCACTTCTTCAGGTCCTTGAGGGCAGAGCATACAGGCTCCAGCATCCATGGGTTGGGATTGTGAACCGTTCACAAGCTGATATTAACAAGAATGTAAACATGTCTTCTGCTCGTGACAAAGAAAGAGAATATTTTGAAACAAGTCCGGAGTATGGACACCTAGCTCCAAAAATGGGCTCAGAATATTTGGCAAAACTGCTGTCACAGGTTTGTCAACCTTCCATATCGATATTTGTGATCCTCCTTTTCCAGTTTATTCTTCGTGTAATTTTTTTTTTTTAAATCGGTCGTCTTCCTTTGGCATGTGTTAGCATTTGGAGGTGGTTATTCGGCAGAAAATTCCCAGCATCATTGCCTTGATAAATAAGACCATTGATGAGCTGAACGCCGAGTTGGACCGCATTGGCCGTCCCATTGGTGTGGATGGAGGGGTAATGGCATAAACTTAAAATTGAGATTCATATGGGAGATGTCTGTTTGTTAACTCTGGACGCTTATCATATCTACAGGCTCAGCTCTACACAATTCTGGAAATGTGTCGTGCATTTGATCGCATATTTAAGGAACATCTCGATGGAGGGTAATGCTTAATACATGCTCCATGTCACTTATCTGTGTACATGCATGCAATTGAAATTTGTTAAGGTGCAAATATTGAGCATCACAACAATTACAGATTTATATTTGTACTTTGTTTTATGGCCATTATATCTTCTGAAACATTGACCTTGATGGTACTGTCAAAATAAGCTTGATGGAAAATTTCTCTCTACTGAAACAATCTTACTTTACAATTCTATATAAAATTTTCTGTGTTTGGAATATGTGTGAGCTAAATAGTGAGTTTCACAGGAGGCCAGGCGGGGACAGGATTTATGGCGTCTTTGATCATCAACTTCCAGCTGCTCTTAAAAAGCTTCCACTGGATCGCCATCTATCACAGAATAATGTCAGGAAGGTTATTTCAGAAGCTGATGGTTATCAGCCCCACTTGATAGCTCCTGAACAAGGATACAGAAGACTAATAGATGGATCGCTCGGCTTTTTCAAGGGTCCTGCTGAAGCTTCAGTTGATGCGGTATGATCTTTCAGAATTTAATTTCCTACTGCAAATTTCTCTGTACTAGAAAATATCTTCATGCTGACTCCTAGTGGCCTCTTTCCTGCCACATTTTGGTATTGTGTTTTTCTGCAATAAAGTGTTCCCTCTTCTGATATTTTTAGTTTTATGCGTAATCTATATTGTGCCCTTTTCGATTAATCCAAACTATAGCCATGCGCTGTGATATAGTTAGGTTGCCTTTTCCATCGTGAACTCTATTTCGTTACTTTGAATTCACTTTTTTTTTCTTTTCATGGTGAGACGGGCAGTGAATAATCTTTATTTGTAGACAAAACGTAGTACAATAATGGATCTATAGAAATCATTGACTTTGATGAACTTAGCCAGTCTATAGCTCGGATCCTAAGCAGCCTTTTATTGTATTATACGTGCCTAGCTGCCCCGAAGTTAATTAGTTTTGGTATTTGATACAGTTCTAAGCCAGGAAAACAAAGGTTCATAAACAGTCTAGTTTAATATCATTTCCTTATTCAGGTTCAATTGTTGCACTACAATTTAGGGCCAAGTTCATTTTTGCATTTTGATAATTATTTGTGATATTGAATATTGGGATCATTTCTACCAATTTGTCATTAAATTTTCTTTTGAATTTATAGCCATTGGCTATCACTGAACAATCACTTCCGTTCTTACTGTATTTTGTAGGTTCATTTCATTCTAAAAGAACTTGTTCGGAAATCTATTGCCGAAACTGAGGTATGAGACCACTTCAAAGTCAAGTGTGTCATGAAGCCTTTTGCCCATATGTTTGTGATATTATTGACATGTTTTTTAATTTGTACACTTAATGAAACTTACTAGTTATAATGGGAGCTCTTCACTCTTCACTTTGTTCAAGGTTCCTTTTACTAAACATATTGTATTTTGATTAATTGGAAGGATTTTAAAATATCGTATTTTATTCACTTTACGTTCCACGTCACTTTTCTGAAACCTTAAGGTGCTGTTACTTTTATGGTTCTTGTATTCTTCAGAGTTATAGTATTATGGACTACTTGGGGGTATTGATTAGACTCCACTTGATTACTAATTGGAATTAAGTTTGAGGAATGTTCTCTGTTGTTATTTCTTTGTAGTGCCAAAATTTTTGAAGAAACATTAACTCATATCCCATTTGAACTTACATGAATACTGGTTATATTATTACAAGATAGATTAGTTTGGCTGAACTATGTTCCTGCATCTTTAACCCACCGTCAAATGTCTAGATCAATATCTGATCCTTAGTGTTTTAAATTGATATGGTGTTTGCTCATTTTAAATGATTGACATGCAGGAATTGAAAAGATTCCCGACACTGCAATCTGATATAGCAGCAGCTGCAAATGATTCGTTGGAGAAATTTCGTGATGAAAGTCGTAAGACAGTTTTGCGG
The DNA here is from genome assembly GCA_028274465.1 of Plantago ovata. NCBI lineage: Eukaryota > Viridiplantae > Streptophyta > Magnoliopsida > Lamiales > Plantaginaceae > Plantago > Plantago ovata. The sequence goes on from CM051457.1 coordinate 25,714,553, forward strand.
CTAGTGGAAATGGAGTCTTCATACCTTACAGTAGAATTTTTCAGGAAACTTCAAACAGAGCCAGAAAAAACCGAAAACCAACCAAGTCAAAATGCTGATCGCTACACTGATAATCATTTCAGGAGGATAGGTAAGCAAACTCATGGTTTCTGGGAACACAAGATTATTTAATTCATATTGAACTGGAATCATGTTGGTTGTAACATGGTTTTTCATATAGGCACAAATGTGACTTCATATATCAATATGGTATGTGAAACTTTTAAGAGGACTATTCCAAAGGCTGTCGTTTATTGTCAAGTAAGAGAGGCCAAAAGAGCATTGTTGAATCAATTTTATGCTCAAGTTGGAAGGAGGGAGGTATATCTTCTTGACATTGTTTCCTAAATTTGGCTTGCTTCATTTCATTTTTCTTTTTCTTTTTTTTTTTTTTGTATTAGCGTGCATCTTTATGTTTTCCTGGCTGGCTAGCTGTGATGAATATATGAGCTTCTATGCGAGGAATGATTAAAACATGAGGAAATGTGACTTTGCTGTAAGGTCTAGATCTAATGTTACTTAAAATTGAGTAAATTCTTTGTGTATAGTAAATGAGAATCCTTACAGTTAAAAATATCTCTCGTGATTTTCTACGGCACTTTAATCCTCTCCCCATCTCCGTTAGATGCATTTCTTATATACAGGGCAATTTTCCTACGAATTGGAGAGTATTTGTAAGTTTTATGTGGTAAAATTTAACACGGATGTTTTAATGCATTGCAGCTCTTGTTAAAAATATATATATGTTCCCTATTTCCCCAAACTTTACTTGGTTCCAATGTGAGGTTGTAAGTTTTTTTCCTAAATTCCATTTGCTGCTCTGCTACAAGCAAGTGGTGTAGTTTCATTTTTTGTGTTCACCGCAACTGACAAGAAAAATTAGAAAATGGCTTGGAAAAAGTATAACTTTTGTCTCCCTAATTGTATTGTTCAGAAGGAACAACTTGGCAAGATGTTGGATGAAGATCCATCACTGATGGCAAAGAGGGAGTCTTTAGCACAGAGGCTTCAACTGTACAAGACTGCTCGTGATGATATTGACGCAGTTGCATGGAAGTAATTTCGAGGACATACATTCTTTAGTAAATCAATTTTTGCCGTACTATATACTTCATTCTTAAGCTGGTGATTCAACCATTCTTAAGATGGGAGATCTGGGATGAGCTTTTAGCCTGCATTATCCTGTTCTTCATATATTTCCACTTCTGTTGCTGCAGTAGTCATTGGCATTGCGTCAAGAGACTAAAGACATCCTGTGATTAAAAAAGAAAAAAGGAACCCAATTATTTTATTATTTTATAAGCTGTTCATTTATTGCACAATATTTTGCCTCCCAGTATCTTTCTCCCCTTTCATCTTCATAATGGTCTATGTTTTGCTTAATTGTCGGTAGAAGTTCGAACTTAGAACCCATCTACAAGTATTTGTTAGACTGTCAATAGGCAACGTCAATTTGGTGGGCTGTTTGTCTATTTGTTGATTATTGTTATTATGTATGCCGGGCTCACTTCGAAATATACTTGTAATCGAAAAAAGGAGGGAAAAAAACCTCATCAATATCAAGTAGTAATTTTTTACGTATTTCTTTTTTTTTTTTACTTCACATCTACTCTTTCATGAAGTAAGTACTAATTAATTCTTTATATTTTCATTTTTAAAAATTATCTCACATCTTATTTTAAATTTAGACCTCACCATCACACTTTTATCACACTTTTTTAATCTAGAGATCCATATTTATGTACAATATTAATATAACACTATCAAATAACAACTCATTAAAAACCGTGAAAAAAATCAAATATAGTGAAGTAAACTATCATTGGGAGTTAAAGAGTAATACACTATGTATTTTTAATTTAATTTTTCATATTCATGTATTTTTACATTCACTATTACATTTATCCCTTTTCCATAGAGTCCGTCTCCTAGTAGACCGTCTCTAGTATAGACCAACTACTACTAATTATAAATCAACCCCAACTAATTAGTAGCTTTTTAAAAAAGCCCCAAGCCAGCAACCCGACTCAGAAACGGGTCGTAAAAGCGGGTTATAACAAAAACTCGCTCTCCAGCTCAAACACAGAAACGAACGCAAGTTTGAAGAGAGAGAAACCGGCGGTAGAGAGAGAAAGAAACCACCGCCTCCATCTCTACGTCGCGCCGCCTCCATCTCGACGTCGAAACCACCGCCACGACCACCTACGTTGCCGTCGCCGTCGCCACCTCCAGCTACGCCGTCGCCACCTCCAGCTACGCCGTCGTTTCTGCATCTAAATCAAACGTACGTACAAAAAATTCATTCATCTCTGCAATTAATGGTCCATAAGCTTCAATTCGTGATCTAGGAGCTTGGATTTGTGTTTTTGTTACATGATTCATGAACTAGAAGCTCCGATTGTGATTTTGTAACGTAAATCATGATCTGGAAGTTCCGATTTGTGATTTTGTTACGTGAATCATGATCTCGAAGCTCCTATTTGTGATTTTATTACGTGAATCATGATGTGGAAGCTTCGATTTGTGATTTTGTTACGTGAATCATGATTTGGAATCTCCGATTTGTGATTTTGTTACATAAATCATGATATACAGGCTCTGTTTCGTGATGTTGCTACGTAAATCATCATTTACAAGCTCTGTTTCGTGATGTTCCTACATAATCATCATCTGCAACCTTTGTTTCGTGTTGTTGGTACTTAAATCATCATCTGCATGCTTTGTTTTGTGTTGCTGCTACGTAAATCTGCATCTGCAAGATATGTTTTGTGTTGTTGCTACGTAAAATGTGTTTATTGTTGTGATTGTTAGATGTCAACTTCTCAAAACCCTGCTGCTAGTAATCAACAGCTTCCAGTGACTGAAGAAGCAGAAACACAAAATAACAGAGGTTATATCCCATAAACTCAATCATATATCCCATAATATTAAGTATATATCCCATGATATCTAGTACATGCACACATACTGTAAAACCAAAGGTTATATCCCATGAAATTAAAATTAGGTCCCATGATATTAAGAATATATCCCATGAAATCAATTATATGGCCATATTCTCAAACACAAAACAGTATTACACTATATCATATATATCGGGCGATTTACATGTGGACCCCCTCTTATGCTCGGTAATTACATATGTTTCCTCGTTAGTAAAGAATTACGTATAAACCCTCTTTATGCAAACAATTACAAATAAACCCACGATCTTGACTTTTGCCGCTCTTAATCATGGAAATACATAATTGTCCCTGAACAATTATCAGATTTTAAATTTTACCAAACAATCTCAACTTTAAGTTATTACAAATAAACCCACATATCTTATCTAAATTATAAATTCCCCCAAATTTTTTTTATTTCTTCTTCTTTCTAATTTACCGGATTCCGGTGCCGGAATCCGGTAGCCACCATCAGCTCCGATCTGGAGCCGTGAAACAGCTCCAGATCGGAGCTGTTACAGCTCCAGATCTGGAGTTGGCAGCTCCAGATCTGGAGCTGCAATAAGAGCTCCGACGGAGCTCAGTAATAGAGCTCGTCGGAGCTCTTTACAGAGCTCCACCGGAGCCCTGTAAGAGCTCCGACGGAGCTCTGTTATAGAGCTCGTCGGAGCTCTTTACAGAGCTCCACCGGAGCCCTATAAGAGCTCCGACGGAGCTCTGTAATAGAGCTCGTCGGAGCTCTTTACAGAGCTCCACCGGAGCCCTGTAAGAGCTCCGACGGAGCTCTGTAATAGAGCTCGTCGGAGCTCTTTACAGAGCTCGTCGGAGCTCTGTTACAGAGCTCTAATGGAGCTCTATTACATAGCTCCCGTCGGATTCCGGTCAACCCATTGCCGGAATCCGGTAATAGAATTAAAGAAAGAAAAGAAAAGAAAAAAAGAGAAAAAGAAAAGAAAAAAAAGAAAAGGATTAAATTGCAAATAAGATTAAAGGAATAAGGCTAAATTCTGTAAGGCCGCGTTTGGAGAATCAATATTGAACAGTAGCTTATAAGCAGGTCAACGCTAACTGCTTAAAATGGACCTATATGTAATTCTTTTATTAACGAGGAAAGATTTGAAAAGCACGTCCATAAGAGGGGGTCCAGGCGTAAAAATCTCTATATCCCATGACATTAAGCATATATCCTATGAAATCAATTATATGTCTCATGATGTCAACCATGTCTCCCATATTCACTAGTACATGCACACATGAAGTAAACTCACAGGTATATCCCATGATATTAAGCATATGTCCCATGAAATCAATTATATGTCCCATGATTTCAACCATGTCTCCCATATTTTATAGTACATGCACACATACAGTAAACTAACAGATATATTCCATGATATTAAGCATATATCCATGAAATCAGTTATATGCCCCATGATTTCAACCTTGCCATATTCTCTAGTGCATACACATACAGTAGTACACTATATCATATATCCCATGATATTAAGCATATATATCATGATATCTAGTACATGCACACACACGTCCCATAAAATCAACAATATATGCCATGATATCAAACATATTTACCATGAAATCACCTATCTTGTGAAAACATATTTCATATGCAGACGTAAATGATCTTCCCCCTGATTTTGACATTACGGGATGCTTAAAGGGAATCAGTGGAACTTTTGATCAACTATACTTCTTGTACAAAAGGCATGCTGCAAATGTTGGATTTTCTGTGAAGAAAGCAACCTCACGTATTGGTAATAATGGTGAAATATGGGAGAAGTACTTTTTGTGCAGCCGTGAAGGTAAAAGTAAGGCAAACCCAAGCCCATTACCCATCACTCCATCACCCACTGTTGCTGCACAAGACGAAGAAGGTGATGAGCCTAAGAAGATTAAGAAAAGAAGGCAAAACTGTAGTGGAAGGTGTGATTGCAAAGCAATGATGAGGTAAAAAAAAACTCACATGTTCTCAACTATATATCCCATGATATCAACAATATATCCCATGATGTCAACAATATATGCCATGATATCTTACACATGTTTTTATCTTCAGGATCCAAAATATTTTCAAAACCGAGAAATATGTAGTCAAAGAACACAAAATTGGGCACAACCATGAACTGAATAGACCGGAATGGAGTTACTTCAACAGGTCAGAAAGAACGATTGATGATGAGAGGGCAGAAATTATTGATTTGTTCGAGAAAGCAATGGTGAAGCCAACCGACGCGTTCAAATATTGTCAGCAGCTGCGGGCGGGGAAGAGAATGTTGGAATAATCCAGAGGGACCATATCAACTACATTTGTCGCAAGAGAACAAAAATCATGGATGGTGCAGATGCACAGTGTGTGTTAGACATGCTTAAGCAAAGAAAAGATGAGGATCCGCAGTTCTACTACTCACACAAGTTGGATGACGAGGGTAAAATGTGCAGCCTTTTCTGGAGGGACTCGATGATGAAGAACGACTATGAGCTTTATGGTGACGTCATGATATTTGACACCACATTCAGGACCAACAAATATGGACTAATTTGTGCACCGTTGTTGGTGTAAATAACCACTGGAACAATGTAATGTTTGCTTGTGCATTCATTGCCAATGAGCAAGCTACATCATTTATCTGGTTGATGGAAGAGTTCATGAAAGCCATGGATAATAAGAAGCCAATTACAATCTTCACTGATCAAGATTCAGCAATTGCAAAAGCCATTGTTCAGGTACTATGTTATGACTTATACGTCGCATGATATTGCTTAAATCTCCCATGATATCTACTTTAAGATATTAACACACACAAAAAAAAAAAATGAAAATGTATGCTATATTATATGAACTGTATACTACATTACATGAACAATATACTACATCATATGAACTCTATGAACATGAATAATCTTCCATAATTTCAACTGTTATATCTCATGATTTCATCAAAATACCCCATGATTTAACCAATATACCCCATGATTTTAATATATAAGCACATGAATAATCTGTCCATTATTTAATCTTGTGTAGGTTTTTGGAGATGAGACCAGACACAGGCTGTGTCTTTGGCACTTGTACCAAATGCATTAAAAAACTGCTCGAAGCTTAGGCATAATGACAAATTCAATGAAGTTTTCAATATATGCATCTATGGGTTGTCAAATGAAGAAGAATTTGAAGAATACTTCTCTGGAATGATTTGTGAGTTTGAGCTCGAAAATGAATCTTGGTTCGATCAACTGTATTCTCTAAAGAGAAGTGGTCACCTGCCCTAAGCAAGCCCTTCTTTTCAGCTGGAATCCTATCTACTCAAAGGAGTGAGAGTACAAACAATGCAATTTCATTCAGAGCCAACAAAAATACATCTCTCACACAATTCTTCAGACTCTTCGATGTAGTGATCAACCGCTGGAGATCAAATGAGAAGCATAAAGAGCACAAGAACACTCATAATAGGCCAAGACTGAACTCTAACAATGCTCTTGTCAAGCATGCTGCTGAGGTATATCTCAAACTATATATCCCATAATATCAACTATATATCCCATGATATCAACTATATATCCCATGATATCTCTCACATGTTTTTATCTGCAGATATACACACTCAAAATCTTCAAGTACTTACAGAGACAATTTAGAAAAGGACTAGAGACTACAGCTGTTGAATCTGTAACAATTGGCGACAAGATTTTGTATGATGTCTACCCTGATGATGATCCAGAAGACATTAATGGTGTTCTATTCATTAGGCATCCATCTGGTGAGATCGAAGTGAGCTGTAAATGTAGACACTTTGAAGAGGTTGGCTGGCTATGCCAACATTGCCTCCGTGTTATGGACAAAAATAACATAAAACGCATACCCGAGAAGTACATACTACAGCGCTGGACAAGAACATCTAAAGCGAGGGTATGGGACCGTGTTGTACATACCAACAGCACAAACAAGAATGCACAGGTATAATAAAATCTTCATTTCTTTTCTATCATATCATCTATATATCCCATGATTTCACTTTAACATCCCATGATATCTCTTTGACATGCCATGATTTCAATATAACATCACATTATATGAAAACAAGAATGCATTGCATGGAGACAGTCAATGAACATGAGCTTCAATCAACTCATTATCAAATCAGAAGGAAAAAATGAAGCCAGAAAGATAGTAGAAGATGCATACAATCAAGCCTTGATGGGAATAAACAATCTTATAGATTCAACACAATTCAACTACATGCCACAAGAAGAAGAGTCCGACATACCAACAGAAACTGCTGCCCCGAACACTAGTGCCAAACCAATTGTTCTAACCCCACACAATGTGCTACAAAAGGGAGGAAAAAACAAAGGCCAAAGACATTTCTAGAAAGACAACAGAACAAGAAAGAGCAATGGAAGAAAAGACACACTTTGAAGTACCGCCGGACAAACACTTGATATGATTTATAGCAAGAACTATGTAATTCTTCCTATAACGACTCATCTTATTTCATTTTACAAATTATATACATTAATCCTATGTTATGTTTTCTCAGACATATATCTTATATATATATATTAACATTGTTTTGTTGCAAGTCATACTCATACATGCCTTATTCTTATACCACATGAAGTTAGACAAAAATACCCCAAGATTTCACTTAAACATCCCATGATTTTCCTTTATCATAACAACAACTCAAAACAACAGGCAGGAAAGAAAATTACTAAAATGTTTACCACAATATCAACTACATATGCCATGATTTCACTTCATACATCCCATGATTTCGCTTTCACATCCCATGATTTCACTTCATACATCCCATGATTTCGCTTTCACATCCCATGATTTTACTAAAACATCCCATGATTTTACTATAACACCAATGATATGAAATCACCTATCTTACTTAACAAGGATGTTTTCCTTCATCTATGTATACAAAGATTTAACATTAACTTCCAATGATTTCATTTTAAACATCCCATGATTTCACTTTCAAGTCCCATGAATTTACTATAACATCCCATGATTTTTTCTATGACATCCCATGATTTTACTATGACATGCCATGATTTCACTTTCAGTCCCATGATTTTACTAACATGCCATGATTATACTATGACGTCCAATGATTTCACTTTAATATCCCATCATTTAACTTAAAAATCCCATGAAATCAAAAAACATGAAAAACAGGACAAAAATATAACTTGATCATATCACCGAATATACCATGATCCAAAAGCAGAAAAAACTACATGATCTAATATCCCGTAAAAGGTATAAAGTATCCAATGATTTAAGTAACAAACTATACCATGTCTTTAACTAGAAAAAGAAACCTATCATACTATTTTAGGATCTTGTTGGATTGTATCAACTTTAGGATCACCATCAACCAAGGAAGCTGCAATAGCATCAGTAATCTCTTTTTTTTCACGTTCAACTTCAGCTTTCCTTTGCTCTTCAAGTACCTTTCTCTTCTCCATTTCCTCCTTCTCATGTTTATCAGTAACTTTCTTATACTGAATCCTCAGAAGAGTATGTAGAGACCTTGGATTGTGATTTACATTGTCACTGATTCTTGCTTTGTTATTAATAAAAGCAGCAACTTTCTCCTTCAGTGATGGAAGCGCCGAGTTTAATTTCGACAAAGCCAGCGTTGCAAGAATTTCAGCCCTAAGCACCTCTCTCGACGAAACCTAAATTAAAAAATACAGTTAGTAAAACTACATAACATATACACAACATATATATCCAGAAAACAAGAACAGTCCATTGAAAAAAAATATATGAAAACAAGAACAGTACCTTGTAAAAGCGCGGGAAATCAAAAACCTTCCATAAAACAACTCCATGTGCTTCATAAGATAAACACCACAGTCCTCGGTATCTTTTTCAGTCTTAATCCAATGAAAAGGAATCTTCTCCAATGTAAAATCCCTAATATCTCCATCACGACGCAAAGAATTTTCAACAAGGCACTTCTTGAAAACTTCCTTCTACAAAAAGAGAAAAAAAGGCAACAAAAAAATTAAAAAAAAATGAACTGTAACATAAACTATATGCTATGATATAATCAATTTGCCATGATACAAAAATAACTTACCAACACAATGTAAAAACTTTCAACGGCCAATGGATCAGTATTCCTATTATCAAGATACTGCACTCTCTTCAATTCCATATTCACCACATAGCAAGTGTAATGATCCCCAGCTATCAACGGGAAAAAGAACTACAGAAAAAGCAAATATACCATGATATCAACAATATATCCCATGATATTGGATACATATCCCATGATCTCAACAGTAAGATCTGAAACACAAAAAAAACTAATATACCACATGTTTTCACTAAAATACCCAATGATATCACACAATATACCCCCATGATTTCACTAATGTACCACATCATATCAGACAATATAATCCATAATTTCACTAATATACCCCATGATATAGACAATATACCCCATGATTTAACTAATATACCCCATCATATCAGACAATATATATCAGGATCTCAAAAATTAAAAAACATAACTTAATAAAAAAAAACATAGCAACTTACCAGTTTTACACTTCTAATATCAACATCTCCTGGCCCAAGAACACTTCTGAAGGAGTAGAACATCATTTCCAACATCTGGAACAAATATTTGTCCTTAAACTTAACACTGTTATCACTAAGCTCCTTTTGAAGTCTTTCTTTTTCATCTTCATCAAACGCATGAGCCAACTTCCTCCATGGATGCTAAAAAAACAGATTAACTACGATTAATAATTGATTGACAAACATCAAACCGCAAGAAAAAAAAAAAAAAGCAGTCAGACACATACAGAAATATGGATTGATAACCACATTCGGTGCATCCCTGGCTTAGGACGGAGGATAAGCTCGGTAAAATTCAAATTTCGGATCCAGCAATCAATAACACTTGTGCAAATCCTCTTCTTAGGACACAACGTCCTAATGCTATCTCCATACATGGAATAGCTTAATCCCATATCAACAAACTTTCCCTTGATCCTACATTAAAAAAAAAAAAATGATATAGGGAAACACAAAAGTTACATGAACTGTAATAGAAAAAACACCCATGATAACAAAGTTATATCCCATGATATCAGCTAAAACATCCCATGATATAATGTAGAACACAGAAACAGAAAATAAAAAAATAAAAAAAATACCTGCTATCCTCAGTTATGAAGAACAAATAGTCAGCCACTTCTTTTCTGTAAGATCTCATATCATTTACGCCCTTTATATACTTCTTAATCACCCTCATAACGGCAGACCCCAACACAAGAGAATCATCAAACTCACCACAATCATCAAAACATCCAAGTTCATGAAAAGAATAGTTGGGGAACCTATCTATGAACAATGCCCGAACCTCTAAATCCACCTCAATCCCTTGAATATCCTTCTTACTAGTATGTAGAAGCAAAACTTCATCGTCCATGAGCTTCTGACTATCATCAGATCCATGATCCTCATCAACTTCCTTACCTGAAGATCCAATCATAGGATTCTCTACAACAACAACAGCCATATCAACCTTAGAACATCCATGCTCCTCCATATCAACTTCCTTCTCCACATTTTTCACTGCATCAGCAACAACTTCCTCATCCACAACAAATTCCTTCTCCACATTTTTCACTGTATCAGCAACAACTTCCTCCTCCACATCAACTTCCTTCTCCCCCTTGTTCACTGCATCACCAACAACTTCCTCCTCCACATCAACTTTCTTCTCCCCCTTGTTCACTGAATTACCACCAAGCTCCTCCAAAACAACTTCTTTCTCGCCCTTCTTAACTGCATCACCACCAAGCTCATTCATATCAAGAACAACAATCTGCTGATCACCCCCAGTCACCAAAGTCCCATCACCCTCAACAATTTCTTCCGTATTCTGATCACTATCCTCATGCATCCCACCCTGCATCTTAACCTCTAGCTCAACATTTCTAGCTATAGAAGAAACATCAATGTTCTTCAGCTTCTCAGGATACAACACATCATCTAATAATTCAAATTCCTTCTCCATACCACTGGTTCCTTCATTATTATCAACCTGAGTCGGACTCTCATTCAAATTGGCAGGAACAAATGAATCACTAGGTGAATCATGCTGAGATGCTCTAATCGACTCCCCAATCCTCGACTTCAATTCAACACAAACATTGTCAACAAATGAATGAAGCATAGGATCATCATAAAACCTTTGAGTAAACCAACTCTGCGATGGTTCTAGTACATCATCCAATTCCTGACCACCAGAACCACACTTCTGCATCCTTTCAAGATGAGCACGCGAAGCATTCTCAATATCATTCATGAAAATTTTCCATGACTCTTCAGCAGTCTATAAAAAAGCCAAAATAAGCAAACCAGTGAGAAAACAATAGGTATGTAAAGAAGGAAAAAAAAAATGAAATCAACTATATACCCCATGATATCAACAATATACCCCATGATATCAACTATATACCCCATAATATCAACCATATACACCATGAAATCCTATACACATGCAGTAACTTCAAATTCTGACATAATAAAAACTTCAACAATATACACCATGATATCACCAATATACCCCATAATATCAACCATATACCCCATGATATCAACTATATACCCCATAATATCACCTACATACCCCATGAAATTCTATACACATGCAGTAACTTCAATTTCTGACATAACAAAAATTCAACAATATACCCCAATGATATCAACTATATACCCCATAATATCAACTATACACATCATCATATCATATACATGCAGTAACTACAAAATTCTCTGATAATAAAAACTTCCATAAAAACAAAGTTATATCCCATGATATGACACAAACATCCAAATAAAACATGTACACACAACTAACAGAAAAATAATAAATAAAAAAAAAAAAACATACCATAACAGAAGATTCGTCTCTAGCCTTCTTCGGAACATAATACACAGCACCTTGACCAGGAAGTCTCTTTGTAAGAGGATAGCTGGTATCACGCAATAATTTACCAAAACCTCCATTCTTCTTCTCATACTCGATCCTCTCCGATATCAGACCATCATTCCAGTGCTGAATCAAAGGGAGATCACGACCTTGAACCCGTTGTCTCACACTAAACCTCTCCAAGTAACAACCAATAAGAACCCAGAGGCATCCACTCATAGCATTAAACTCCGAAGTTTTAAAACTCCTAACTGCAGAACCGAGCCTGTCAAGAACAAAACTACACCAATCATATGTCTTGATCTTCTTAACGTTCTCAACAGCTCGCAACAGCTTCTGATCAACAACAGCAACAGGCAAAGGTGCCAAGAACACCCCACAAACATACAACACAAAGAGCTTCTTGAACTCATCCCCCGCCTCCTTTAACTCAACCAACCGATCAGCAACTGTAGACAAACGAACCTCACCAGATTTGGTTTTATGTTCAGTTGCCCACGTCCAACTGTCAATAATCTCCTTCCTATACCTCCCTTTATCACCATACTTTTTATCCAAAGGCACCTCAACACCAGGATTGCGAGGGATCATAAACAGATCGTAAACATCATCACCGGTTATAGGAAACCTATCATCACCAACCACCATATAATAATTTTCAAACTCGAACCTCTCCACCAACCAAGGAGTAAACTTCCTAGGCAGATAATGTACAATAACATGCTGCAAACCACCAAAACCTATATCCATTACAGCATCCAATTGTGCTGTGTTAAATTTTCCAAACAAGTCCAACACCTTCTCAGCCTGACAATAAGCCTCCATCCTCTTATGTCTTACGCTACCATCAGGCAGAGTAACACAAATCAGGTAAGACTTCTGCTTCTCCGACAACTTATCAAATTCAGCAGCAGTAAAACTTTTCCCCTCCTTACGCCGCTTTTTCTTATCTCCCTGAAAATCTACAACACAAAAAAAAACATATGAAAACCCCATGATGTTACCAATATATGCCATGATGTTCACAATAAACCCCATGATCATATTTCTATTAATATCAAATACACACAGAATTTACACTAAAAAATGCCATAATATCTACAAAAGACCCCATGATATCCAAAAAAGAAAAGGATACAATTCACAGAATCAAACACACACCCCATGATGTGACTAATATATCCCATGATATTCACAAATAAACCCCATGATCTTCAAAAAAAATGCATAGACTTACCAGAATCAGACTGACTAGGTTGCTTCCTTTTATTAGTCTTCTTCAAAGCATCAGTAGAACTGGACCCTGGCTTAAAAGAAGTAGCCGAAACAGCTCTAGTCCGGCGCATATCAACAACCATCTCTAATGATAAAACAGAAAACAACACCAAATCAAAGTAAACCCCATGATCATATTTCTATTAATATGAAATACACACAAAAAATACACTGAATATGCCATAATATTTCAAATAAACCCCATGATATAATCAAAAGACCCCATGATATCACATAAACTTCCCATGATATGACACAAACTTCAAATGATATCAAAAAGAGAAAAAAATCTATTCAAAATACATAACAAAACAGAACACAAATACCTTTTAATGAGTCAGGAGATGTCTTCTTTCTCTTGTAAACTACACCACCACTTGGACTTTCATTTTTCTTCGCACCAGAAGGAGCTCGCGTCCTTGTGCTTGGTTTATTCATAGCAGCAGCAGCAGATGTAGTAGATCGCGTCTTCCTTTTATCACCATCCATATCTAATACAAACAAAGCAAAAAAAAGGAACAAAGCACCATGAAAACCATCCAGAAAAGAAAAAAATGACATAAAAACGTCAATGCAGCACAATACCTTCAATGAAGCACAACAACAAACAACAAAAACCACAACGTATAAGCAAAAAATAAACAGAAACCACCATGCATAAGCAAAAACAAAAACAAACAGAAACCACCATGTATAAGCAAAATTCGAACAATTGAGTTACAAAAAACAAAAATAAAACTACTACTGAACATCACACACATAAACGAGCATAAAACAAACACAATACTACTACAAAATCACAGAAAAATAAAAAAAACCACATCCAGAAAACCAAAAACGACCTAAAACTTCAATGGAGAACAATACCTTGAACTGAGCACAAAATCGAACTTAAAATACACCAAACAACCGTCGATGAAGATGAAAACCGCTTCAAAACCGTCAATCGAACGCAAAAACGCTTGAAAAAACCCTAGAGAGAGAGATCGAACTGAGAGGAGAAAAAAAAGAAAAGAGAAAGAAGCCGTGTATATCGGTTAATGTCTGCTAACCCGAATAAGTAACCGGGTCATAAATCCGGATCCGCGTTTTTTAAATGGGTAGCGAGATTTTAGTTGGTAAATTGCAAAAAGGTCCCGTCTATATTAAAGACCGTCTTTCCTGAGAATTTGCGTTTCCATATGTGAAATATAATAGATTAACACTTTCAAATTTATTTTTGACTTTGCTAAAGCATTAGCAAATGTAGACACTAAAAAACTTCTTTTTTACTGAGGATTACTACTACGATACCTGTACTACCTTGAATTTTAAAGACAGGCAAGAGTGGAAGTGGAGATATGCTAACTAAATATCTCATCGATGAAAAAGGTAAAAGGAATTGAAGATATTCCGAAAGTGTACACGAAGACATACATGCCTTCTTGAGTATTGGGTCCCGGGAAGAAATATCTGCGTGATGGTCACACGCGAGTCACAAGTCTCGGAATTTGACCGTGAAAGGCAGCAAAATATCTACGTGTGCTTGCTGTGTTGTGATGCAATGTACCTTGATCAAGACTTCACGATGTCACGTGGAAGTTTGTGAGTGGCTAATCCTGTCCAAGATATTTTTTTCGTATCAAAATATAGTTCTTCATCCCACCACGTCTTCCTTCTCCCATTCATACTTCCCGTATAATAGTTTCTTGACTTTTGCCCCTATACTTGCACTTAACTACCAAATTAGCATTTCTGGAAATGCAGTTGTGCAGGTGGGTAAAACAGTTTTTAAATACTTCTGGTTCATTTGATATTCGAAAGGGAAATATCTTAATGTACAAGAAACTTTAAAAAATAGTAATATAACCATTGAAAATATAATATAATTGAACATAGGAGTTTCTTAATAAAATTGGAGTCAAATATATGGAAGTATATGATAGTATTTTATGTTACATCGATATATTATGAACACTTTCGTATAATTTGTTAAATATTTAACTTGTTTAATTTATGAGCTTACTTGTTAAAGATAAATATCAAAAGTTAATTGCACGTTCAAATTGGGCATGAAGAAAAAACATAAACACGGAAATTGACAATAAACACGGAAGTAGCATTTAGTGGGTTTATGGTTGATGTAGCAAGTGCTATTGAAATTAAAGGAGTGAAATATTTCATTTAGCTTAGTATTTATTATTCTCTTAGTTGGAATATGACTAAACAAAAAGAACTGAATGAATTTATTTGTATTAAAAAATAAATAAATATAAATTCGAAATGAACATCTTTTGTTATTAATTAATTTATTTGAATAATGTTAATAATCTACCGTCATTACCTTTTTTATGCACACCGAACAAGTCCTACATACTCACATTATAACATGTTATATGTAAACCAAGAACACAAATCAAATTAAACACTCGGACTCCGGCCCAGAAGTTCAGAGTGCCTAAATTATAAAAATGAAATACCATTACTCTTTCATTTTAACCGACCGGGCGACTTTGAATACTGGTGAAGCCACGACATGAAACTGAATTTGGTATTTTGGTGAATCACAAAACTTAACTTTGGAGAGGGGAAATGGCGTTTGAGTAATTAAGCCGACCTTCCAACCTAATATCGGCATCAATCCAAACCGACCCAAGTTAATTAAATTATTTATTTATTCAAGATATTATTTATACATAGTACAACTCATCGTCACTCACCCATATCAGCAGCAGAGAGAAAAGACACACACACAACAACTCGAAAATATCCGTCACTTGCAAAAGAGAAATGGGAATGGAATTCAAAGAGGATGAACAAGAGGAGCAAGGCATATTCCCCCGAACCTGCGCCAAACGTCTCAAGTGCGCCGATAGTCCAGACACCATGGACGATGAGAGCGAGGTGGACGAAGAAGAAGGCGAGATGGAGCTGGCTCAGTCACGGCTATTGTACTCTCCGGCCGAGTTTCCGACCTCAATTGTGGTTTCCGATGCGATGGAAGCCGATTACCCTGTCATATACGTCAACACCGTCTTCGAACGAGCCACCGGATTCCGTGCCGATGAAGTCCTCGGCCGTAACTGGTAATCGTAATAATCCTGCCCTAGCCTTGCTGCTTTCATTTCATTTCCTGAATTGCGGATTCTTCTACCGGAGTGAAGCTATTGTGTTGTGTGTTTTTATTTGAATTTGCCCTGCTTTTCTAGTAGAAATTGAATATATAATAAAATGTGTTTGGATGGTGGTAAGTAACTAAGCATTGAATAGAGTGGATCTGGATAATCTGGTAATGGATGGTGGAATTGGGGACGGAATTTCGTGTCTAACATGTTCGAGATCTAATGGAAATTCAATTGCAATTTTCGCGGGTACCACCACCCAGCCCATTTTGGTTGACATATGTGATGCAGTGGAAGACTTAAGCGACGGTCCGGGTTGAGCTGAGACTATTTGTGCAAATTGCAACTCGAACTCCGTCTTATAGCTTAGACCACAATTTTGGTGAATTTTAGTAATACTAGCAGTCATCTAACACCATGAAAATGAAAATGATAGACAATGTGGATTAGCCACGTTTCATTTCAAAAAGCTCCGTTGTTTATTTACATACCTAAGTATGTAGCACAGAAGAAACCCATGGATGTCATGAATCTGTAGATAGTAGTGTAATTGTTGTATTGTCCAAGTAATACATAAGAAAAAGCCTAATAATGATTTTTCTTTTCTTTTTGTTCTGTTTTTTCCTGGTTTTGCTCGTGTATCACAGCTGAAGCAACCAGATTTCCCTTTTGACCTGGGAGAGTTGAATTCATATGTGTGTATTAGGAAAACAAAAAACATGTAAAGAAAAACAAAACAAAACGAGGAAGTGTGAAGATCTCGTGGATATTGTGTTATATACAAGTTCACATCTAGTTGCAAAAATTTTGTATGCGCGCATCTAATGTCTGAAATTCATGTATGGGGTGTTTTTATATCTTGGTGCGATTTTGATAGAAATCTTTGGAAATTCAAGTTATCTTAGAAATGTTTTGGGTGTCTTTATCATGCAAAATCTTTATAACTTGTATTGACATGTACTTTATTCAATTTTTCAGCCGATTCCTGCAATTTAGAGACCCACTTGCAAAGAGAAGACACCCTTTGGTGGATCCAGTGGTTGTTTCTGAGATGAGAAGATGTCTTGATGAAGGAATTGATTTTCAAGGAGAGCTTCTGAACTTCAGGAAAGATGGGACACCCTTGGTAAACAGACTTCGACTTACTGCAATTCATGGTGATGATGGGGTAGTCACTCATATTATAGGCATTCAAGTATTCTCTGAAGCAACACTAGACCTTAATAATGTATCATATCCAGTTTTCAAAGAGACTAGCCGAGAGTGGTATGTCGAGCCTGATGAACAGTTTCGAAAGACTGGTCAATTGACACATTGCCAAAGTGAGGAATCGTGTGGAATTCTCCTGCTGTCTGATGAAGTACTGGCTCACAATATATTATCACGCTTGACACCAAGAGATGTCGCATCAATTGGATCTGTCTGCAAAAGGATTCGACAATTGACGAAGAATGAGCATTTGAGGAAGATGGTGTGCCAAAATGCATGGGGAAGAGATGTTACGGGTGCATTGGAGTTGATGACTAAGAAATTAGGGTGGGGTCGTTTGGCTAGGGAACTCACAACTCTTGAAGCTATCTGTTGGAAGAAGTTCACAGTTGGAGGTGCTGTAGAGCCTTCACGGTGCAACTTTAGTGCATGTGCAGCGGGAAACCGCCTGGTCTTGTTTGGGGGCGAAGGAGTCAATATGCAGCCAATGGATGACACATTTGTCCTTAATCTTGACTCAATGAGCCCAGAGTGGCAGAGAGTAAGCGTTGGATCTTCTCCTCCGGGACGTTGGGGACATACGCTCTCATGCCTCAATGGTTCATGGTTGGTAGTATTTGGTGGGTGTGGTAAGCAAGGGTTGCTAAATGATGTCTTTGTTATTGACCTAGACGCTAAACATCCGACATGGAAAGAAGTGTCTGGAGGGACCCCACCTCTCCCGAGATCTTGGCATAGTTCGTGTACTCTCGAGGGCTCGAAGTTAGTCGTTTCAGGTGGATGCTCTGATGCAGGAGTGCTTTTGAGCGACACATTTCTATTGGATCTCAACACAGAGAAACCAATGTGGAAAGAGATTCCTACTTCGTGGGCTCCTCCGTCGCGATTGGGCCACACTCTCTCTGTTTATGGAAGAACGAAGATACTGATGTTTGGTGGACTTGCCAAGAGTGGTCACTTACAACTACGGTCTGCGGAGGCATATACTATCGACCTGGAGGAGGAAACACCGCGTTGGATGCAGCTTGAATTAACTGGTGTTGGAAGTCAGAGTTCAGTTGTTCCACCACCTCGTCTTGATCATGTTGCAATGACAATGCCTTGTGGAAGGATCATTGTGTTTGGTGGGTCAATAGCTGGTCTTCATTCTCCTTCACAACTGTTTCTATTGGATCCTGCGGAAGAAAAGCCATCCTGGAGGGCTATCAATGTACCCGGTCAACCACCCAAGTTTGCTTGGGGTCATAGCACGTGCATCGTTGGAGGAACGAGAGTGCTGGTCCTGGGTGGTCACACTGGAGAAGAATGGATTCTCAATGAATTGCATGAGTTGTGCTTGGCGAGTAAGCAAGATTCTGATCCATGAGTTCATTGATTCTCTATCTCGACTCCTGAGTCCATGTTTGCGAAAGCCGAAAGGCTGTGTTGATGTTGATCCAGAGAGGGTTACTTGATCAAATATGCATATTACTAAAGAGGTGCAGATGGCTGTGAAGTTGATTCAAAATGCCTAATTGTGATCACGGTGGAGTTCTGTGAAAGTTGGAAAATATAGGGTGGTAGCATCACGAGGAAGAAAATGCCACTGGCTATTTTATCGAGGTATTCAGGTTAATGAATGCATATGAATACTCATGGAATTTTGCAGCTGGGTTATCTGTCGAAGTAGCATAGTAGTAGTAGGATATCTGTAATCTGTTTGTAATCCCTAGATGTTTTATGAGGAGGGTAAATGGCGTTGGAGCTCGTAGTTTTCTCATGAGCTAGTATCTGTAGACATCTGTGTATATTCTGTATAACGTGTAAAGTCGGCCTCCCGGTAGTGATATATTTTATTATTTATATGGTTTTTTACTACTACTAGTATTTATTTTTTCTTAATAAAAAAATAAAGAATAGAAAAAAGAAAAACAGACAGTAATTTGGGACTCATTTTGAAATCTAATTTTGTAGGGGTTTGTTTAAATGAATTTTGTAGACTACTTTGAAGTATAGTAATTATATGGGTTAATTTTTAAATATTTTATGTTAATTTTGTAAAAATAAAAACATCTTGAATAAATGTGTAATAAATTAAACTTCATGTTAGTTTGTCAAATTTTAAAATCTGAAATTCAGGTGAGGGCAAAAAAGTAATTTTCAGGTTTTAAAGTGTCGAAAGTTAAATTCGTGAGCTAATATGTACTCTCTCAATTTTTTAAATAATGAAGTTTTAGCATTCTAGACACATATTAAGGAAATGATTAATTTTAAATATTTTATTCTTTCAATAATTGTTATATAAAAACTAAATCCTAGCTAATCAATATCACCAATAAAAAAATAAGTGTCTTTTCTCTTAACAGTAAAAGATTTGTGTGAATTCTTTATTCACAATAATAATTGTCCTTTTAGTCAATTTGTGAAAAAGGAGGAAACTAACTTTGGAAGTGTAATATAATAATAAAAATAATATATAACCTTAAATATCATTCTTTTAAAAATAAAAATAAAATGCTAAAACTTCATTATTTGAAAAATGAAGGGAGTAACTAGATTCATATAGTAGGGGTACATGTGATAAAAAATATAGTTGGGCTAATCTGTAATAGATAAAAATAACGGGGTATCAGATGTACTTTCCCTTTAGACCATGTGGACCATCAATTAGGGCTGGACTTGTAGACCATGTGGATGCCTCTTTGGGGTGTCGGTCCGAGTAATGCTAACCATGTAGGAAACGGTGAGACAGTCCCAGCAACCCCACAGGTTGTTCAAACTGAGAGCTTTGAGGAGGATTCCTTGGAGGATATATATACCTCCATATGATGAGGAGATTCCTTCAAGATCCGATGATGTAGTAGAGCTACACGTACCACGACCTAAGATAGAGGTCATTGTGCTTGATGACTCTAACTAGATCAGTTATAGTATTGTTGGTCCTCGAGGGAGGAATGTACCACATGCTTAGATAGATGTGGTAGTGGTTGATTTCATGCTATGTTTTATATTTTGACTTATAGTAGTGCATGATAGTTTTCATGTACTACGACGGTGTGTGGTTTTCTATATTTTGTCCATAAGGGTACTTGTACTATATTTGGTATGTACAATTCTAGAGATGCTAGTGCTAAACTGTGTAACACGTGAGAAATTTGTAGTTTCGAACCAGTGTGTTTAGTAATGAAAAATACTTACTATTAAGTTTACGCTTCATTTCATTTGTTAGTATTGTCTCCTAATGTTAACTGTGATTATTAAGCTTGATACTTCTCTTTCTTTCAGAAAATTTATTCATAAACTTCCACATCGATTGCATCAACAAGTGGCTGGTCAAGGACACGGCATGCCGCTTCGAGATCAGGGGCGAAGCAAAAATTTATAAATGGGGGTGGCAGTGCACAAGGCCAACTATGTGCTCATGCGGTATGATCACCCGCATGCGGAATTTTCGGAGCCTCATATTTTATACCATAATTTAATGAATAGTTGAACACAATAGAAATCTCTAATTAGAATTTTGTATGAATTTTATATAGGAAAATAGTATGAATTCCGAATTAGAAATTTGCACGGATTCTGAACAAGACCAACTTTGGCGGTGCATGTTATAATGCGTGTATTATAGGTAAGTTGGCTAACTAAATATGAAAGAATTTTTGGGGTGGCAACAAGTAAATTGTACAAAAATATACATATAAATAATAAAAAATTAAAACATTTGGGGGTGGCGGTCGTGTCCCCTCTTATTACAACAAAATATCTTATGCGATATTACAAATTTAATGATCGAGTATTTATTTATACAATATGAAAGTGTTTGTAGGTTCTAACTTGAACTTATACTAGACAAAATTAACGATGTTTGATCCAGTATTGTCTAAACACTTAATACAGTACCACTATATATTAATATAGGCACTTACTAGAGGTAACAAATAAATATGAGTAATAATAGGGAAAATAACTCGGGGAAGTAAAATTTATCAAGCAATATTTATATTGCCTGACGCACAAAGGTGAAAATACTAGTATAAATTATTCACGATGAAGTGCTTCGACTCTTAATTCTATTAGAAACCACAAGAGAGTGTGAGAATCACCAACTAATCTAACATATATAGAAAATAAAAAGAACTTGTTCTTTTCCGTATGTGAAGAAGTCGATTCCTTGGGTTTATATATAATGCTTTGTATAAGACTCATAAGGAAACTCTTTGTTCCTTAAGATCTCCTGATTATTAAGAATTTATCACCAAGCCAGTCTTGTTAGGAGATCTTTCCCTATACTTGCATATTTTTCAAGATTTCCAATGTTTTTCAAACTTTTCTCTATTCTTTCCTTGTTCGACTAAGATTCTTCAAACCTAAATCAGGCATACCAAAGTCAACCATAACCGTAAATATAATTATTTGGTTAAGAACAATCAAAACTCATAGTCTCAGACAAATTCAATAGAGTGTTTTAAAGAACTGTGCAAATGGTGTTCGACAACACTCCAAGTGTTGAGATTAGTGATGTTTAACGAGTCAAATCGAGTATTGTTTGGCTCGGCTCGAACTCGTTAACAATCGAGCCGAGCCACGTTAACATAATGATCCCAAAATCAGGCTCGAGCTCGAGCTACATTAGTTAGGCTCAAGCTCGGCTCGTTTGGCTCGAACGAGCCGAACCTATATAAAAAATGTGAATAATTGAAATAAAGGTATAAAAAGTCAAGTATTTAAGATTACTCATTAACAATCAATATTTCAAATTATAAATCCATCAAAGACTAACAAAATGAAAACATAAACATTCAAATATAATGCTAAAATCTCCGATAATTGTATAGATATTAAATCTCACGAGCCTTACAGATTACTCGCGAGGCGAGCCGAGTTTGTTAGTGGAACGAGTTTCATATTAGGCTCGAGCTCGGCTTGAATACCTTAGCGAGCGAGCCAAGCTCGAGCTGAGCCCTCGGTAGGGCTCGGTTCACGTAATAGCACTAGTTGAGACATCACCAAGGTCAATACCATACTCTTGACACGATATAAATTAAATGTTCAAATATTTGTTTTTCCCTTTGTAAAGTTAACCTTAATCAATCAAATTATATGATTTTGTAATGGTTAGGGATATAGCCAGAGCATAAATTACTAATGCCAGAGTAATTAACATTTTATACACATTAATCATTTCTAAAAAATTGCACAAATTGTTTTGACATTAGTAATTTCTGCTCTGTCTATTTCACTAGCCTTTTTGTAATTTTTGTAATGTAAATTCAGTTTGTAACTCATGCATCTTTCATTGTTTTCTTTATGACTGTACGTAAATAGTTTTAAGAATTCATTTTACTTGTTCTTTGCTAAAATAGAAAAATAAAATTATTAGTTAAAAGTCAGCAACGTATCTACTATTATGAGTAATAATCCTTTCGAACTTACAGAATAAAGATTTTGGTGTTTAGTAAAATTAATTTAATTTCATTTGCCTATATTCTTCTTTTTTGGACACCAAAATTAAGTTTAGTAAAAGTTTCAGAATCAAAATTGACAATCTAGATTCTAGAACAAATGCTATGAGCAAATGCCTATAGCACTTCTTTTTTTTTTTTTTAAATAAAAATCCTATATAGCATTGAAGTCTGAAGACACTAGGAGCATATGACATGACAAAGGGGTGTTTACAATACATTCAATTTAAAATAAGTGGCTTAATTTAATTTTAAAGATAAGTTGGTAAAGCTTGATAATTAGAGAATTTGATGGGTGTTTGCAAAAAACCTATTTAAAAGTTAGATAAGTTGTAGGAGTTGCAAACCTAACTTTTTGGACAAAAACAACTAAAATCCAACTAAAAACCAGTTTACTTTAAAGAGAAAATGCTGAAGGAGGTACAACTCAGCTTCTCCAACTTCAACTTATCTCGCTTAATTTAAGAGAATTAAACAGTTTATAAGTTGTTACAAACACTCAAATAGCCGATTCTGATTAAAATAAGTGATAAACTGGATAAGTTAAATTGTTCAAATACTCACAAAATAGTTTTTTTTTTCTTTCCAAAAACCGTGTAAATTACATTAAAGCTAAAAACAAATTTCAACAAGTTAGTTGATCATTAAAGTTGATTAAGAAAGATTATTTCAACTTTTCAAGTGAATGAGAACCGAGACGAAAGATATACTGTACTACTTGCAGTTTTTTAGTGGTGAGTTATAATCAAACGATTCAAATCATCTAGTTGAAGTGATTAGTTATAATCACATCATTTATTTAGAAAAACACCATCCCTAATGAAACAAGGACTGTTTTGTCATTTTCTCCCTAACCGGTCCGGGTCGCCTTCCCAAGTGCAGTTTCACAAAAAACGCACAGCAGCAACAGTTAAGTTGCAAAACAAACTCGTCTTTCTTTCCTTATTTTTTTTTCCAGCACAGAAAGAAAAGAAAAGAAAAAGAAAAGAAATAGCACATGATTTGATTTGAATCCGAGTCCAAGCATCTGTCAGTCTCTCTCTCTCTACAATAATACCCACTCCATTTTCGTTCTCTCCATCTTCTCTCCATTTCCCTCGACCTTTTTGCGTGTTTTACATTCACTTCCTGCAACTATTTTTTTCCTATTGATTTTTGGGGGTTTTCTCTATTTGATGTGCGACAAGTGCAGTCACTAGATCCACTATGGAGGATTATTCCGGGGAAGGGAGTTTTGTCTCTACGCCTGAGTTGATTTCCGGCGACAATGCGCCGGCTGCTACTCCTGTCTACGCGTCGGCTGCGTCCAGTAAGGGTCCGCCGTCTTCGCGGCGAAGAGCATCGTTAAGGCCGAGCCTCGACGCGGATGAGTTTATTAACTTACTTCACGGCTCGGATCCGGTGAAGCTGGAGCTCAACAGGCTCGAGAATGAAGTCAGAGGTCAGTCACTTGAGCTGGATCCGCTATGTGTCAATGTCCTACGGCGTCGTTTCAGTGGATTCGTTGTGATTTATGCTGTTAGTAGCTAATAGTCTGTGATTTAGTTATGCATTGTACTGTGTGTTTGAAATCATGGCATTTTGATTTGTTTTTGCAGATAAGGACAGGGAATTGGGGGAAGCTAATTCTCAGATCAAGGCTTTGAAGTTGTCAGAGAGGCTTCGGGAGAAAGCTGTCGAAGAGGTTCCATCATTTCGTATTTACTTTATAATTTAATTTCTCAGATATTAATCTAGTTTGCGCATTTATTCTTCAGTATATAAATACTAGTTCCAGAGTTGGAAGTTTATCTGATACTATGTGATAACCTTAGCCCTTAGGATTGTTGACATCCGTAACTTCGTGCAATGTGTTGGAAATGCATGTTTATCGGTGCTTTAAGTTGGAAAATAAGTGAAGAATAATTCAGAATATACATTTTGTTCGCTGAATGCTCAGGAGTCTGAGCCATTTCCTAGTGATTTCATTACTTATTTCCTTAGTGATGTAAGCCGATATTATCATATGCTCAGAGTACAAGCCTTTTGCTAAGCCCGGGCTATTACACTCTGTCTGATCCTGGGTGATACATGAGGTTTACTAGCTCAAGTGGTAGTTATAGCATTCTAAAAGCGTGGTCAATGGAGGTTTGCTGTGGCATGTATGTTCTTTCATAGCTGAAGTAGATTCAATTCTGCATGTATAATTTCATATCTATCTCATAGGAAATTACTGACGTCAGCATAATGATAGTTCGACTTCATGCTTGTCTATTATCTATTTTGTGCTCTGGTATTGTTATTAGCTTTTTAATCTTTGCTTCCCTTTTAGCCGCCTAGTGGAAAGCAGCTATGACTGAAATGTTGTTTATTTTGTTTTAGCTCACTGATGAGTTAACAAAGGTGGAGGAGAAGCTCAAACTGACAGAGTCTCTTCTACAGAGCAAGGTACTATCGGTAGTAGCAGCCGTTGTATTCACACTTCGGAAGAGTTATGTGATGTGATTATGATTTTTTCTTCTAATCTCCTTTGCAGAATCTTGAAATTAAGAGAATTAATGATGAAAAGAAGGCCTCTATGGCAGCCCAATTTGCAGCGGAAGCTACTCTTCGGCGAGTTCATGCTGCCCAAAAGGATGATGACATGCCTCCAATTGAAGCAATTTTGGCTCCACTGGAAGCCGAGCTGAAGCTTGCACGACAGGAGGTTTGTGCTTGAATTGGTTTTTCCTGTA
Source organism: Plantago ovata (assembly GCA_028274465.1). Classification (NCBI taxonomy): domain Eukaryota; kingdom Viridiplantae; phylum Streptophyta; class Magnoliopsida; order Lamiales; family Plantaginaceae; genus Plantago; species Plantago ovata. The sequence goes on from CM051457.1 coordinate 25,740,270, forward strand.
GTCTCATGCAGTTCAAGTCAAACAGATGATTTCTTGAGTACTTACTTGCCTTTTCTACTAGATTGCAAAGCTGCAGGATGACAACAAAGCACTGGACCGGCTCACTAAGTCAAAAGAGGCTGCTCTACTGGAAGCCGAGAGAACTGTGCAGGTAGCTTTAGCGAAGGCTTCTATGGTGGATGATCTGCAAAACAAAAACCAAGAATTGATGAAACAGATTGAGATTTGCCAGGTAACCCTCTTGCTTCCAGTTTTGTTTTAAAATATCTCTTATATGCTCAAGGTTTCTCTACTTAATAATAATTTATTTATTTTTATCAGGAAGAGAATAAGATATTGGATAAAATGCACCGGCAAAAGGTAGCTGAGGTGGAAAAGCTAACCCAAACAGTGCGTGAGCTCGAAGAGGCTGTGCTTGCTGGTGGTGCTGCTGCCAATGCCGTACGTGACTATCAGCGGAAAGTTCAGGAGATGAATGTAAGATCCTTTCAACTTGCACGTATTCAATTGGGGGCCATTTGTGGTACACTTACATCTACTTCATCTCTTTTTAGGAGGAAAGGAAAACTCTTGATAGAGAGCTTGCTCGAGCCAAAGTGACGGCAAATAGGGTGGCAACTGTAGTTGCTAATGAGTGGAAAGACGCAAATGATAAAGTAATGCCTGTCAAACAATGGCTAGATGAGAGAAGATTCTTGCAGGTTTGTGTACCTCCTTTATGATTTGTCACTTATTAACAGCCTTTATTTATTTTTTCATGAATGAGACAAGTTCCTTCCACTGATGTAACTTTTTGTAACAGGGTGAGATGCAACAGTTAAAGGATAAGCTTGCTATAACTGAACGAGCAGCAAAATCTGAAGCACAATTGAAAGTAACTCTCATTCTATCATGCTAAAACAACTGTAAACTATGGTGTTCCTTAGATCTAATAAGAGCTGTCGTTATATTTTTTTTATAGGAAAAATACCAATTGCGGCTTAAGGTTCTTGAGGAAACTTTAAGATCACCAGGCTCAGTTGCTCGTAGCACACCGGACGGAAGAAGCTCAAGTAATGGTTCTTCACGCCGCCAGTCTCTTGGTGGAGCTGAAAACATTTCCAAACTGACTTCTAATGGATTTTTACCAAAGAGATCACCATCATTTCAGCTGCGATCTTCTGGTAGTAGTACAGTGTTGAAACATGCAAAAGGAACATCGAAGTCATTTGATGGTGGCTCCAGATCTTTGGACAGGAGTAAAGTTCTCTTAAATGGATTAGGGCCGAATTTTAAGCAAAGCCAGTCCTGTGATGGGACTAAGGAAACTGAAACACCAAATAGTTCCTGGAAAGGTAATCAAGAGGAAAAGGCCAGTGATCTTCCAGTAGTTGACAGAGAGGATACAGTGCCAGGTTTGTTATATGATCTTTTACAGAAAGAGGTTGTTGCCTTGAGGAAAGCTGGCCATGAAAAGGATCAGAGTCTCAAAGATAAAGATGATGCTATCGAGGTTGGTCTTTTAGCTGTGTTCTGATATTTCACTTAATTTGTTGATTAGTTATGTTTGGTTTTTTTTTTTTTTTTTTTTTTTTTCTCTCTATTGGATACATCTTAGTCACATCAACATGCTTTTTTTTGAAACTAGATGCTGGCAAAGAAGGTTGAAACATTAACTAAAGCTATGGAGGTTGAGGCCAAAAAGATGAGGAGAGAAGTGGCTGCTATGGAGAAGGAGGTGGCTGCCATGCGTGTAGACAAAGAACAGGACAATAGAGCGAAGCGACTAGGGAATTCTAGGAGTTCCGTCAATAGTTCTCAGTTGCTTCCTGGAAGGTATGCTTGATCTTCTCAATGATTTGTTAGTTCTTAGTTGTATCATGTTGCTATTGTTTGGCTCTATCTTTTTATTGATTTCTGTAAAGCCACCTGAATGAGATTCTTCCATTGGTAGAAGGGCTGTCTTTCCAAGATTATACTAATATGCTACTCTGAAAACATATTCATGTATTTATAGTCATGTTAACCTGTTTCTGCACTTCTCCCCGCTCCTGGATTTTGATAGTCTTTCAATATGGCAAAGAAGTCAAACTATGATATAAACCCATGCCAATGCATGTCTAGTCAACATGAATATCCTTAATCTTTACTATATAATAACCACAAGGATTTTAAATGTGGTTTCTGAACTGGGCCAGCATTTGTGCAGATTGTAAGACTTTCATCAGTTGATTTTTTTTGAAACAGCAAATCTAACCTACCCTACTTCCTTATGTTGTACTTTCATTAGTTGATGAATACTCATACAATGTTCTTCCTTATGTTGTACCATTTGCTGTCAGATTGTTTAATCATTGATGCAGAGTTTCAGTTACTACTTTCCATTGCTCGTAGTGTAAAATAATGTGAAAGGGTAAAAAGATTGCAGGAGTAATACCCAATCAATAGTTTACCTTTAACATTCTAGTAACTTTTTCTTACAACTTTATTATTTTTCCTGGCATCTATAATGCTACCATATAAATAAGTAATTAAGTATATACAGTGCACTTTCCTAAATCCCACACAAAAAACACTCATTGGGTGGAGTTAGTAGGTTGTGAGCAAGCATGTTCTCTAAATTTATATAATGAATATTGATGTAATTATATGGCTTTGTTTTAGTTTTGATTTTAGCTGACCAAAACTGTGATGCCCGCTTGGTATTTTTTGGGAACTAACAAACTTTGTCATTACTCCCAAAAACAGATCATTACAGTAAGGCCAACTTTAAGTCCAGGCCATCCTAGTCACCTATCAGTACACCAAAACAAAACAAAGTAAAAACCTACCAGTTTCTATCCATAAATGAGTCTATACACACAGCTTTTTAGCCCTCTTGGGTTTTACGCAACTAATAATTTGGTTTTAGGACCCAGTTTCCAGTGAATCTGACTTGTACTTGCAACCCAACCTCTTCTACCTGCAAATCACTATTTCCTGCAAACTAAACAAACAGAAGTCCATTCCGATAAACCAGTTCACCTCTTTGTTTGCTTTGTCCTAAACAATTACTAAAACCAAACAGGGGCTATATTAGCTTAATAGCTTTGCTTCCTATTTTGTTCAGAGTTCAGAGTAACATGATTAGATATTGACATTGGATCTGTAGCTCTTTAAACTGATTTTTGGTTTCTATCGAAGAGGATGGTGGAGTGGTGACAGTCATTAACCAAAAGCTATCAGTAATAGATCTTCATGGTGGCATTACTGTAAACTTTATGCAACCATAGAAATTTCATTTAGGTTGAAAGAATATTTTGGATATTGACTCCTATGAAACGTCATGTCCGTAAGGTATGTTTAATGTTCTTATGGGAAGTCTATCATATGCCACTTCAATGCATATTATGGCAGGGAACTAGTCAGAGATGAAAACGTAATCATTAAGATAGAGGCACTTCTTTAGAATTGAAAACTGCTAGTCTTCGCAAGATTTGTTAAGGTACAAGTCTGTGGAAGGAGAATATGAAAATCAGTGTATATGACTATAAACAATGTAGCCGGAATGGGAGGTAATCATAAGGCTAAATATCTTACTGAGGAATTGGTAAATGAGTAATGTTGTTTAAGCTCTTATTTTCTGTGGCTCAGACATTTCACATTTTAGATTATAATCTGATATCGTGAAGGGGTCAAGAACAACATAAATGGATTTGGTTTATTGTATATATGTAAGATATGGATGTCAGGTGCCTTGCTAGACGCTTTGAGGTGGGCGGAGCAGTTTTTAAGATGGCATGCATACTTGATCTGAAGTGATCCTTTTTTTCTGGCTTATTAAACCTATTCGAAATGTCTAAATAGCAGGCTCTGTTCCTGTTGCTTGTGCAGAATTTCTTGGACACTTCAATGGTTATTTTTAATTTTCTTCTTCGAGATGCCTAATCAGTGTCTTGGTATCATTAAGGATGTATCCCCAGTTTAATTTGAAAGCACTGTTCTTCCAGTGAAGGGTTTATTTAATACTGCTTTCACTAGGGTCTCATTTCAAATTTGAACAGTCTAATGTGTTGGTGTTTTATTTGGTACCAAAGTCGTTGAGAATCTGATGCATGTTGGTTTTAATTGTTCACTCTCTTGAATTTGTCTGGTTACATCAGTAGATTGATGTCCTATGATATTGATCTTTGATTGAAGTTCTTGAATTTGTCTGGCTATGATATTGATCTTTGATTGAAATTTTACCCGTACTAATTTTTGTACCTGGCTAATGTTACCTTGTGCAGGACCATGACAAGAAGTGGCTCAATGCGTGGTTCTCAATAACAATGGACAGTTTTGAGGAACTATTCTCCCGAAGTTGTACTGGTCTTTTCATCCTTTCCATTTTCCTGAAATACCCGTCACTGTTGTTTGTATAATCATAACACAAGCATGCCACTGGCTCTGTGATTGTGGCTACAAAGAAAATATGCCGAATAGTTGAACTCTGGTGGAAGGCGTGCTTCTGACTTAGACTATGATCACTCTGCTTAGATATAGCAACAAACGAGGATATCCAAGTTGAGCTAATTAACCTTGTGGCAGAAATATTCAGAGTGGTGGTTAAATGTGTTGTATAGGTTGTCGGCATATATCGATTGCCCCCTCCTTTTCTTTCACTGCTTGCAGTCTGTATTTGTAATCTGCATTTAGTGTGGTTGCTATTTGTTGAGGTTTCTTATTAATATTTTTGTGGCCTATGAAATATCAGATTTCACATATTTTTTGTCCGTCTATTAGAAGCTTGGGCAAGTGGTGTTCTCGACTTTAGACAAAATATTCAACGGTTCATTGAGTTCTTTCTGATTCTACGATTGTTGCCTTTTTTTTATATGACAATGACTTGCTGTGTTCGGTTTTCCTCCAAGTGAATTGGAGAAGGTAAGTTGTTAAGATCCAGGTCACCTAAAAGCAAGGTCCTCAAATCGTGCTTCCATAGTCCCATAGTGTTTTTTAGGCTTTAACTCAATCCTAACCCGATTAATACCCGCTCCTCATTTATAAGTGACGGTACGGGTTTGCGTTAAAATCCGAACCCATATCCCATATTATACCTGTAATTATAAGACCCGAACCCTAACCCAACCCGATGAATTGGCATGAATCCAACCCGACCCAAAACCATAGACATTGTGGGCACGTTCTCCAACCGGGCCATGACCCGACCCGGTCAGAAAACCCCACCCAACCGGGTTTTTGACATGGCCCGCTGCCTGACCTAACCCGTGTGCACTTGACCCATTCTTCCTCACCATGGTGAAATTTCAAAATGTCATTACAGCTTCATTTCTTAACGAAATCGCATGATTATAACGACATTGGATTCGTATTGACGTCTTCTACATGTTCCAATTTAGTGTTCGAAGTTTCATCGCCTTTTCGAGAATTCGCCATTGATGACTTGAAACTTTTCGAAAGCTCTATACAACTCCGTTTCTCAACCAAATTCAACGATTCTTTCGTTATTGAATCCGTCTTGACCTCCTCTATCACCTTTGGGTAACAAACCATCAATTTAGAATAAAATTTCAAATTCAAGTTCAAGTTCAAACTTGAATTTAAATTTTCGTTCTAAATTTATGGTTTTTTGCCCATGGATGATAGAGGAGGACAAGACGGACTCAACGACGAAATAATCGTCGAATTTGGTTGAGAGATGGATCCGTACGGAGCTTTCGAAAAGCTTAAAGTCATCAATGGTGAATTCTCGAAAATGGGATGAAACTCCAAATAATAGTTTGGAACGTGTAGAATAGGTCAATACAAATCCAATAGAGTTGGAATCATGCGATTTCGTTAAGAAACGAAGTCTTAATGACATTTCGAAGTTTTGTCATGATGAAGAAGGAGTCCGGGTTATTAGGGTCTTAGAAATCATAACCCGTACCCAACCCGTACCCGTTGATTATTAACGGGTCGGGTACGGATTGAGTTTTAAACACTTTCGGGTTGGGTTCGGGTTTCAACCCGTTTTATAAATTTTCGGGTTGGGTTGGGTTCAACCCAACCCATCGAAAAGCCTAGTAAAGACTCTTATAGATAATGAGGAATTTGATTAAAAAAAAAAAAAAGGACGCCGATTCTGATGACCCTTGGTTTAGTTAAGGAAAGATCATTAAGAACACTCCTTATGGAGGCTTTTTTTAGCTTAATTGAAACTTAAAGTCCCAATTAAGGCTAAAAATATCTCCAACTAGGGCTTTTATGGGGCTATTATTTAGTAGCACATGACAATGAACTAGTAATTAGTAGACTTTATTTAAGCCCAACTATGGAACCCACATTAATATATCCAATAATATGGAATAATATGGTTATAGGGACCCAATTAAAAATCTCAAATAAGCCCAAACCATAGGAGAGAAGGTTTTTTTTAGGGATTTTATGTTAAACCCCCCTAATTAAACTCCAACCATAAGGAATGCTCTTAGGGTGGAACTACTTAATATGGGAGATTAAGGAAAACCCTAGGTTTTGTACAAAGTTTGGAAGTTTTGTGGTTTTGAGATTCAACTAGAGATAGGAGATTTGTAACAGAACTTATTTCATGTGATAGTGTATTTTTAGTCCTCAGATAGGATAAGTGGATTAATTGAGGGATACACCACCCTCATATAAAATGATGTCATTTATTTAATGCAATAACTTTCAGCAAGCTATATGGCTATTTGTGTTTACTTGTTTTACAACTTTATGAGTAGTATTGCTAGCACTTGAAGTTTTTCGTACTCTGATAAGTTAAGTACAAAAAATCCAACAGTTTTTTGAGAAATATAGCCGAAAAGACAAAAAAAAAACAGCATAAAAAAATGTCACCGTCTGGTTGTCTTCTTTTTAAAAGAAAAAAAAAGCGATTGCAACTTTGCAATTTGTTGGGAGCACGTGGATGTATTATTGCCCAACATCTTTTTTGGTGAGCATCACGTCGTAGTGCGGCGTGATTCCGCAATGAAATTTACGATGAATTTCTAGTGAGCTATTACAACAGTCCATTTTCAGTTCATCGAGGCTTGAAGTACTCGTTGTGGTGAACAACCATAGTGAGAAGTCTAAAATAGAATGTTGTAAGTTTAGATAAATTTAATTTTTAAGGACATTTAATGGCCCCCTTATAAAAAGGTATAGCAACTTAGTTTTACAATTACATTTTAGTCCAAAACCGCCTATCTTTGAGTTGACTGTCTTGATATTACAACTTTGCCATTGTGTCTAAACTTGACAACCAAACAAGTGCTTAGGATAAAAATATTTTTAAAAATTAAAAATAAAATAAAATAGTGAGCTCCACCACTGGTGGTGCACCACCATTCTGGTGGAGTAGAGCTCTGGGGAGATGCTCCGCCATTAATGGTGGAGAGCTTTTGCTCCACCAAAAGATCTTTCGAGCTCCAGCTGCTCCGATTGGAGTAGCATATATAGCTCAAATTTTTCAGAGCGTCAAAGCTCCGGTTAGTTGCTCCGATCGGAGGTTGTCAGGTATCGGATTTTGGTACCAAAGTTTAATAAAGAAGACGGGGAAATTTAAAAAAAAAACATTTTTTAAAAGTTTTTATTTAATTTTTAATTTTTTTTATATAAAAATACTAAGGGTGTTTGGATGGGACAAAATCAGACTTTTCAATAGTGATTAAATCGAAATTTGATCAAATTCGTAAACTAAAATATAATTGTTAAATGAAATCGGTTATATTTATTATTAGGAATTTAGGACCACTAATCGATTACTAAAAATGAATGTACCCTTCCTTTCTCATTTTATGTTATCAATTTATACTGTCGTGAATTCATCATATGATGATATGGATAGCTTTATCCAAGATGATCACGAGAGTTAAGCCGACAAAATAAATTCACCCATATTCCCAACCAAATTTCCCCCCTCCGTTATTTACAAAGTGAAGTTATTACAGCAAAGTCAATTTCTAGTTTTTGTCAGGTAAACCTGCATCTAGAGCTGTGCTGCCACCAATCAGTCCATCAATGGCTTCACTCACCACCACCTCACTCCTCAATCCCCAACACTAAACCCACTCACTCACCACTCCTCCCCAATTCCGATCCCTCTACCAGTTGTCCATCTGAGATGCTCCCAACCATGTCTTCTCCCACCGCCGGTAACGTCCCTCTCCTCCGCCCTCGCCAGTCGTCTTCCCCTTCCATCCCCCGCCCTTCCCCTCTCTCCCTCCTCCTCTCCCGCGCCGCCTCCGTCACGAATCAACGGCGAGGAGGCGCCTCCATGCTCGTCCGTGAAACCGCAGCTCGCCAGCTCGAGGAGCGCCGCGCGGATTGGGGCTACTCTAAGCCTGTTGTTGCCCTAGACATGATGTGGAATTTCTCCTTTGTGATTGTCTCTGTAGTTATGCTGATTTGCACCAGGGACGAGAATCCGAATGTGCCGGTTAGGTTTTGGGTGTGTGGATACGCTCTCCAGTGTCTGGTGCACGTGGTACTTGTGTGGATTGAGTATAAGAAAAGGAATTCTAGGCAAACTAGATATGGAAGTGGTGGAGAGGAGCTTAGTCATAGTGATGATGATGAAGAGGAGGATGATAGCTCTGCAACTTCCCCTTCAAGGTCAGCTAAGTCTTATAAAACTTGAATTACTAATTCTGGTGTGGAAATTCACATGCATAGGATTCTTACTGAAGCTCTTTGGTATCGCAGTGCTATCAAAAGGTGTGAATCTCTGAATACGATGGTATCATTTCTCTGGTGGATAGTTGGCTTTTACTGGGTTATCTCAGGTGGTGAAATTCTTTTAAGAAGTGCTCCACGTTTGTATTGGTATGTCTAAGTCCTTATTCTGTCTGTCTTATTGGCTGTACTTAGTCTATGGTCTTGAAGCATTCCATTTAAAGATCATATATTCATGTTTAAAAAGTAATACCACATCTGGGAGCTTTAGTATATTCTTTACCCTTTGGCATAATATTAATCATTAACTTGTCACGACAATGGTCCTCAATTTGCATACCAGTTTCTTGAATCAATGAATAGTAGCTGGGAGAACTTCACAAATGGCTCTATGCTGTTGCATGGGTCCAGATATGGTCCTTCAATTGGCCTACCCCTAGCTCCTTAAATATTTCAGAAGTTCTAGCTTAGTCCATTAATAATTAATACTAGTAATACTCCCATTTTTTGATGAATTGTTGGTCTTTTAGAGTTTAGACTAGTATACCACTTTGTGGTCACAATATTGTACTTAGCCAAAGATGAGTTCAGTTTAGTTTCTCAGATTACAATAGATTAAGTATCATGAACTTTCGTGCAGGTCCAAACTCTTAAAATTCTCCTCCCATAAGGTAGTTCTGTTATACGAAGTAGTATTAAATTAGTTACATTAATAAATCTGCTAGGAGGGTTGTTCTGGCAGATGTGAGGGTTGTATCTGCATAAATTTCTGTCCGAGCATAGTCCAAATCTAAATTGTCATTGCTTCTAGACCTATACTTGTTGTCATATTTTATTTGGTATTCAGCTTCCTGTATTTGTTCCATGTTGGTATGTTGGCCAATTCATTATGAGGGGAGATCTCCTTAATATTTGAAAGAGAAGGGGTGGTTAGTATAAAGATGTAGAAGAATGAAGGGATGTAAGGGTAATTTCGCTTTTATACTCGTAAAGCATGTTTACATATCCTATAAGCACTTATTTATTTACATGCAAAGGAAGAATAATTCATCTGTGCAAAATGGCTAGGATCCTGTGGGATTCTGTATTTCGGATTTGTAAATTGTCTTGGTCAATGCCAAGCAAGGTCTCCTGAGGGCTTGGAGAAGGAATCTGAAAGATAAAGATAAGAAGGCTTAGTGGAATCTCATACCAGGCTTTGTCATTTGGTGCATTTAGATTGAGAGAAACAATAGGTGTTTCGATAATATTTCTAACCCAGATAGGAAATTCCTGAATAATTTTGTGGGTTGTTACATTGCAACTTTAATGGAGCACCAAGTAATTCTTTTCCTGATTGTAGTAGCTTAGTTTATGTCTAAGTTGTTGTAATACACTCCTGTGTATTTTTCTCTCAAATAAAATATTTCATACTCCAACCATTAGACTTGGTGCACAGAATCATTAGACTTGAAAAACATGGTATTCATTGCCACAAATAATAATAATAATAATTATTATACATTCATTTAAGAATCAAGATTCATACAATGCGAATGAAAGAAAGTTTTACGAATTGTGTAAAATCAACAACCCATACCTCACTGAAAGAGCATGTTACGTGAAGCCACAGTTTCCTCCTAAAACATGTTCATCTTGCTTAGTGCTATTAGAAATTGGCCTGATTTGATAGGGGCAATTTAACCTAAATTTGGGTTTTTTTCTTTTACTATATAGTTGTTTTTCTTATTCCGTTCAACATCTCAACAACTCGCTGATTGCTCAAGTTTTACAGGTTGTCTGTGGTGTTCCTGGCATTTGATGTGTTCTTTGCCATATTTTGTGTTGTCCTAGCATGTTTAATCGGAGTAGCACTATGTTGCTGCTTACCTTGCATCATTGCCATTCTTTACGCCATCGCTGGCCAGGTATAGGACAAAAGTTTTGTGGGGAATGTTTTTGTAGATTGGTAAATGTTCAGCCCTGTAATGTATTGCTTTGACATGCAGGAAGGTGCATCAGAGGCAGATTTGAGCATCCTCCCCAAATATAAATTTCAGGCCTATCAAGACGAAGATAGAGTAGGAGTTGGAGCTGGCAGAATGGTCCCTACAGAAACAAATGGTGGATATATGGCTACTGAGCGGATTCTTTTACCTGAAGATGCTGTAAGTGCTTTGTACCTTCACTCGTACCCATATAGGATCATCAACTGCCCATCTTATTGCTTGTCTCGATAGATGATGCAATTAGGAAATAAGAGTGGGTATGGTCTTTAATTTTGCACTTTGCTCATTTACATATATGCATTAAGAACTGTCTTCTGTTTTTAACAAACAACACAATATTAGAATGATATTAAATGGGGAAAAAAGGGGAGAGACAGAAAACCAAACATGTTAATAATGTATTATTTGTATTCGGATAAAAGCACAAGATACTACAAGGAAAATCAATGGACATAAATTTAGTCACCGAGAAGAAAATAAGCATACCATATTGCAAGTTAAAGGTCATCATGTAATTAGAACTCTCTAGAAAGTTGTGTTAAACTTTCCACTTCCAGAAGTATGGTTGCCAAGCGTTAAGCTCTCCATGAGTAGGACTCTTGGTCAGGTTATAAAGTAAAACTCTAAAACTCTAAAATGTAGTAAACTCCCCATAGGTACATTTCTAGAATATGGTTGTCAATAAATAAGCTGGACTGCTGGAGGTAACTAGAGATATCTCCCATCCTATCAGAGTATATTAGGAGCTTAATGCAATTTGGAGTAAAATTTACTACTTCGTTCCTTCTAAAGCTTCATGTTTCACATTATCAGAATAATTCTAAAAAAAAAAATTAGAAGTAGAAAAAGATTAAGAAATTTTGTATGAATGGCGATTTTATGTGCATAATAACTTAAAGTTCAAGTTTGTGACTCTCACCAACTCTTTTTGAGTTTTTTTCTATTTTTAATTATTTAAAAAAATTGTTCTGGGAATTGTAAACAAGAAGCTTTAGAGAGAACGGAGGGAGTATTAGTTTCTACATTTTTCTGTTACTTTCTTTGTACCTCTCAGGAATTTTGTATATGTCTGCCTCTCAGGAGTGTTGCATATGTCTTTGCCCATATGAGGACGAAACAGAACTACATGCTCTACCTTGTAATCATCATTTCCATTCAACATGTATAGTGAAATGGCTTAAGATGAATGCTACGTGTCCGCTATGCAAGTATAACATCCTCAAGGGTAATGATCAAGTGTAAGAAAAAACTCATATGCGTGATGTCAGAAATAATATAATACCAATAATCTGTTGTAGCTTATCTGTAAATGCTGATGTTTGTTTGCTTTCTTAAGATAACCATAGTACCTTGTAGATATTTTATTTGTTAATGCTGTTGTATTTTTTTTGTGAGGACATTGTTGTTATAGTTGATTGAAGATGGATGGATGTGTATATACCATTGTGGCCCATGCATGTATTTACTTTCTTTTTTAGCTATTAGAAAGAGTACTAGTTTACTTGAGAGAACATATTAGAAGATGTCCATTTGAAACTGTAAACTTTTGTAAGTCGCATTTTAACTCTGTACAATCTGATCCACATTGTCTCGCTTTTTCCCTAAAATTCACCATGAATTGGCTGTGAGCTGCCTTTGATCTGTAGTCACTTGTCAGATCATGGGCACAGCTTTCCCTGGCAACTCAATCATATTGCAATGAAGTGTACATGTACTAGCCTGTATTTTGCTATATTGTAGCCTCCCTAAAAAAATTACTTTATCATCTGCACATGCATTTTTTTTTATTTTTTTTTTAATTGGCAAAGTGAGTATCTTTCCCATTTACTCCCGTGATGACTCGAACCCAACCTATTGGTTGGAGGTTAGGTTGGAGGTGAAACAGCTTACCAACTGAGCTACGCTTTGTTGTCCATCCACACATGCATTGAAGTCTCGGTTTCGCGAAGTATTTCTAATTCTATGCATGTTGAGATATTTCAGAGTCGTAATGATTCAGACATAAACTTCATAAATAATGAAAAAAGATTTGCCGTAGAGCACCTTGAAATTCATATTGATCTCAGTCATTGAGTTAAAAAAATCGACACAATTTAAAATCATTCAGGCATTTTCACATAGATTTAAAGACCGTGATCCCCTGACAATGATTCTTGATGTCTTATTAGTATGAGTCAGATCTCTATGTATTGTTAATCTCATTCATGTTCGTGGTCCATGTGACCAAGTGGTATGACCTAGGGTATGACAACGCTACACCACCCCATTCATTTTTGCTGATGGTAAGAGAAACGAGAGCAGGCACTTCACCAACAATATGTATTTACTCACTTTCCCCATTTGCCATGAGACCTCCATATGATTTTGAAGACTCATTTGGCGCCAAGCTCACGCAAGAATATTTTGACCTATGCCCAGTAGGCAACGGACAAACTCCGTGTGCAGCGAATGTCCACCCTACAAGTGTTGGCAAAATTAAGCCACAGGTCAAAAAGACAGATTATTCTTAGTCTCTTGTTATTAGAATAATAACTTATTAGAATAATAACAAGAGACAGCTGGGGAGGAAAAAGAAATGAACATCTGGAGAAAACACAAATTAAATAAAAAGACTACAACAGGGTATCTACTACAATGAAGAAAACGCAATTAGGTTCTGTTATTTTCATCTAAAAAGATCTGAACAGAGCTTAATTTATTGGATCTGAACTGAAATGAATTTGTTTATAGTGTAAAAAACTACGGATTCAAACTAAAGATGTTTTTTTCATATGAAAATTACTTGTTTTTTCATATGAAAATTAACAGGAACTTAGTATAGTATCCATCCAACCCCAATAGAGAGGAAAATGTGGAATGCACTTCAATAGGTAAAATCAAGCGTTTGGGCTATCTAAAACCATTTCCGTTACCAACCACATTGTACATACATGATGAAAGTAACTAGAATCAACTTCCAATCATTCCAAAAAAAAAAATTACCAATGGAAACTACCTACCTTATAAGCAATGATGTGCGCGACAGGAAGGCCTTGGCTACCATCTTGAGCCAAAAGTGAAATATCACCAATAAGATCTAGAACCTTGTGTCGACAAGGCTCATCTTCAAAATGCAAGGGAGGGTTCAACCAGCCTTTATTCATACTGCAGGAAATATTTTAATCATGACTTAAGATAAAACAGTATCTGACGGATCTCCTCAGGGAATACATTTTATCCAAAACTTGAAAGTGCTTTTGGTGAATTGCAGTGAGCTTATAATCATATAATGGAACCTTGGGGACAAAAGAACATCTAACCAAGTCTATGTGCGCACAATATACTAAAACAGAATCTTTTAGACGAGAAGTTATGCAGTCATTATGTTTTTGGAAGTCCATGTCTAAGATTTGACAAATGTGTTTTCTCCAAATGGATGTTACAACTTTATAGTAATGGAGATTGAAGTTTTGTATAAAGAGTTCTATTTGGATTGCTCGTACTTTATCCCAGTTCCCAGATAAGGTAATCAGTATAGCTTATTAGTTACTATCTATATACAATGAGTTTCTAATTGAAGATGTTAAGTCTGCTTTCCTAACATGCATCCCTTTTGATTGTTCCTTAAACATCTTAGATCAAGTGATAACTTTACAAGGACAGGAACCGCCCTGAATCCATCCATGATGGGGGTACGGGTAGGTGTGGGTCAAATGAAGTTTTATTCACATGGGGTCAGTCATAAGAATTTTGTAGGTTCTTTTTTTTTTTTTTTTTTTTTTTGAAATCATTTGTAGGTTGATTAATTTATGTATTTTATAAATTTTAGGAAAAACAACTACAGGCAGAAAATTTCTACAATGGCCAATAAATAGATGTCAGAATTTCGAAGTTAATCTTCTCTATCTTTTTTTTCCCTTAAATTTTGATTTCCTTTTACCAATCAGTTGCTCAATCACAAATAAGTTCATACCTACATACGATCGCTGTTTCTGTGGAACCCCCTTTAATAAGTCCTCGACTCCGCATGTATTCCACCTGCAAAATGTTTCTTATTTAGATTCCAGTAGAAGTTAGATAGAATTTGCTAGAATATGATTCATTGTCTAGAACTAAAGAGTGTCATTTGACTCATTTCCCACAGTCAGGCAGTAATTTACATAATTACTCCACAAGACATGTAGATGTATATTTTCATATAGTGAGTCCAGTAACCCAATGGAGGGAAAAAGTTACTGCTTGAGGTTGGTCTTAGAAATAAAAAATAAATTAAAAAAGAAAAAAGGATGGTTGTCGAAAGTCTCCATGGATACATCATCTTTTAGAAGTTTTTGCTGTACAAAAATATTAAAGGAAATCATATTTTCTGAAATGTACTTACTGAGCAGGCCATACACAAGATTAGCATTTGTGAAACAAAGAACTGAGATTCAGACAAAGGAATGACAAGGAAAAACATTCATGAATCACCTCTTCATAAATACAGAATGTCCTGGATGAAGCTATTTGCTTAGAGTAGAAAGACTCATCTGATAAGTTGGATGAGAACCATTGGTGTCCAATAACAGGTGCCTGCCAAAAATTGCATCATATATAAGTATGTAACACATATTACCATCAACCGGAGTACAGTATTATTGGATATGACCCAGAAATAAGCAAAAGGAGTAAATAAATATACAATCACAATACATTTCAGATTCATTTTTTCTCCGACAGTTGATCTTAGCATAATAAATACAAACCTATATTACTGCATATAGACTTGGAAACTATTTCTGGACATGTGTGGCATATGCAAAGCTTAATTCCTTCAATTAAGTTATTTGATGATTGAATTCTATGCATCGAAACATAATTGCATCACAGGAATCACTATCTCATCAGGAACATTGGAAGAAAAAACACCTGCTCTCCATCTGTTGTTCCAGTTCCCAAATAAGTGCTGCAACAGTATAGTATACTTCTTGTGAGATGGAGAATGTGGTACAAGAATACCCTCTTTTCAGAGTGATCGACTAATTAACAAACTAGATCACGGTTGACAGTATTGGAGAAAGTACAAACTGAATAAATGAGGTCATCAAAAGTCAGATCGTTTCTTATGCATTTGACTATTTGAGTTGAAACCTAAGAAATTTCAATTGATGAGACAGAACATAATACCTAAAACCCCATAATTTAAAAATAAGCAGTTAGACAAGCACCGGTGATGTACTATTGTGATTGAAAAATGAAATCAATAAGCTGAAAGTAACTACCTGTGGAAAGTTTATGCCATATGTTATATTGACACTTGAATAAGGGAATGCTGCAATGAAAGTATCATTCTTCTGCAGATGAACAGGTTTATTGAGATATGGTGCCAACTTTTCATAGCGTTCACCAGCGCCATCAACAGCAACTTTTAGTCCAACTTGATCAATTGCATCAGCCCATTCCCTTGAAGATCCATCAAAAATAGGGACCTGAGAGTATGGTTTATCAAACAACAGTCCTATCAGTTTTATCAATTGTGGACAGCTACATGGCTTAACTGAATCATCATTGGGATCAGAGGAAATGGCTAACATGAAGCCTTTCATACTATGGCGCCAAGAAAGAAAAAGAATCTCTTAGGCCCTAACTTTTTGCTGCTTAATTGAATGGTTCGTTGGACAATTCCTCATCATCACCTAAATCTCGCCCCTGTTTTACAGAGTACTCGCCGTACCTTCATAGAAATTGACAATCAGTACATCTGTCTCTTCAACAGATACTTCAAGCTGTGGACAACTTCATCCACAAGCCTAGTAGCATCCCTATATGAGATTATCGAAGCACATAAAGACCTACTAAATCCACTCATTGGCTCATATAAAGAACTTAATAGGCTATTAATTCCAGAGTAACTCAATAAGATCCCGTGCTTTAAATTCGGAAATTTCTGTTTTTAACTTTATTACTACTCAGTTTCATGCTTATGGCATTCTGTAATTCTCAATCATATTGGATAACTCTAGCCTTAGAGAAATACCATTCTTCACATTGACATCTTCTCTTTCAACATCCCTTTTTTTTTCTTTTCCTTTCCTGTTTTAATAAGATCATTACCAGCCTAAGCATTCAGAGTTATATATCAAGGTTTCTCTTTCAGTGTTCTAGATCTAGAAACAGCCCCAGGCTAGTAATGGTCCAAGTGTCTCTTCTTCCCTAAGAAACCAATTTCTAGCACTTATTTTACACTTCCTTGACATAAACCCAAACATTACAAGGTTCACAACTATTAAGGGCCTACTCCATGTGAATCACAAGAGTGAAGGGGGTGCAGACACAGTTGTCTAATCAAGTTTGCACAGAAGACCACATCATCATTAACCTTCAACCAACCAGCTTTTGGGCATAAAAATGACTGAAATTCTACCACATGTTTAGTAAACCTAATCTACTTTATGACAGACTCCAAACAGCGGTGCCAGTGACTAGTTTATCAGCCCGAGTATCCTTCCAAACGTACCAGATTCAGACTTCTACCCCAAACTATTCCCATCATAAACAAATTGACGACCGTAAACTAGTTCCTTAAATCATGAACACCTTCCTAAACAAAACTGGCCTATACAGAGTGGTAAACCTTTTCATACAGGCACTCATTCATATGATCATATCCTTTGTTCTTCAATATAAAAATGGCCAGTTAATCAGATTGATTCCTTAGTCAGGCTCCTATGCCTTTCCCTAAAATTCAGGAAATTGAAGAGGATGATAGCTCAAATCTTAAACGTCACTATATACAACTACATTCTAAAAGGCAAATTATATCCCTATCAAAATAAACGATCACTCAATTCCTCTTCTAAAAAAGCAAAAACAATTTGAGAAACAAGTAACAATGACCTCAAATGAAGGACCACAATCAGCATCACTCTGAATCTCGATGCGACAGTTATCTACTCCGGTTGCCTCGAGCGCCGATAGCAAATGCTCCACAGTCTGAACGCTATACCCGTCTTTACGGAGAACTGTGCAGAGAGGTGTTCGCTGAACACAATTGTGTATAGAAGCACGAATAAGTTTCGATCCGACGACGAAGTACCGGCCGAGTCTGGCTTCGGCCGGGAGTATTTTGACGGTGAAGATTTGGCCGGAGTGGAGTCCCCGTCCGGTTCTCTCGATACAATTTGCTACGGTTTGCTGCAGTTTACCTGTCTGCAATCAGTTTGTCTTTGTCAGCTCCAACACGTGATAAATAGTGTGTACAAGGCAGAGAGATATGTACATATACATACAGATTTCCAGGAGAGAAGGGGTGAAGAAGAGTTGAGATACTTGTAGGCGGCTGCAAGGCTCATTGATGTGATGTTGACTCCCCAAGTTGCAGCAGATTTTCGGTAGCTTTCTGTGAGCTGTAAGCTCTGTGTATGTTGGCCCCGAATGTTTGTGATCGAATTTGGTTGGTACTAGTTCGGCCTACATATTTCAACGCTCCAACGCGATCTATCTTCTCTAGTTGAACGGATGATTATGAGCAGGCTCGACTTGTTTTTTACCGAGCTCCAACGCTCATAAATTTATTTATAATTATATTCATAAAAAACACATATAACATATATTCATCGATTGGTTATCTGTTTGGTTGAACTTCACATGTACGGTTAAAATATACAAGGTGATGTTTTTCTCAAGTGGATTTTGAAATACAACTTGAACCTTTAAAATACACCTATGTTCATTGTACCAATTAGTGTAATGGGGAAATGCTCGTGAGCTACATCGAGGTTCGCGAGCCCGAGCTCATAATTTTGAGGTTCAAAGAAACTCAAGTTTGAATTCTAAACAACTTGAGCAGCTCGACCAAGTCCCTAACTCAACTAACCATGTGAGGGTCCCTAAAACTGACACATGGAGATTAAACATTAAATTAAAGCTAAAAAGCAATTCCGACCTAAAGTTTAGCGACGTGTACTTTTTTGTGAAATATTGAAGCGCATGCACAATCTCCACTTAATCGATGTCGATCTAGGGGTGCTTAATTAGACGATTGTTGTTGAGGTGAAACGCCAATTAAGACACTCGCAAATATTCAAATTTATATTCTTGGAAGCATACAGAGCCACAATTAAACAAGTTAGTATAATAGAATGTATGACTAGAATGTTGTTCTCTCATAACACTTAGCATGAGATTTAGTAAATACAAGACACAAAATCGGATCTCGGGTTGCAATTGACAGGAATGTATGGTTTTTGGGGTTGAGTGAAACAAATCTTTATTGAGTACGTGAAAATTGTAAAGAGCTCGAGAGCAAACGATGTTTATCGATGGGAAAAGGGTGTAAAGGAAAAAAGATGTCCTTTATAAGTGCATTAGGTGATCAACAACGAACTCCATCGAACTAAGACGTCTTAGAGAGCAAACGATGTTTATCAAGTTCGTTTGGAGGTGCATTAGGACGCCTTAGTTCAAGGACTACCATCGAGAGATAAGGAAAAAAGATATGTAGCACTAAGGTGATCAACACATACCTCGAAGATGTAGCCCCGAAGCACTATAATTGTCAGAGAGAGCAACCACGTACGAGAGAAAAGTATGAAGTGTTGCCAAATAAAAGTTACAAGTCGATGTCATTATCCAAGGTTCATTGTATATGGATGTAAAAGTGTACTAAAATTACACATGGCATTGTATTATTGGAGGTTCATTAGGACGTCTTAGTTCAAGGACGATCATCGAGAGATAAGGAAAAAAGATACGTAGCACATAGGTGATCAACACATACCTCGAAGATGTAGCCCCGAAGCACTGTAAGTGTCAGAGAGAGCAACCACGTACGAGAGAAAAGTATGAAGTGTTGCCAAATAAAAGTTACAAGTCGATGTCACTATCCAAGGTTCACTGTATATGGTTGTAAGAGTGTACTAAAATGACACATGGCATTGTATTTTTTGATATAGTTAAGTTGAGAGTCATATAAATAAGACTCTCATCCTTATATATCACCGAGCAATATTCAACATTGTACTGTTACTCTGCAAAAATTATCTATCAACTCCACTTGTTGTTCGTATTCCATCTCAAATACACACATGTTCATAGGAAATCACCCATCACTGCATACTGATCCTGTAGGCCTAACATAAAAACACTTGTAAGAAAAAGCCTGTAATCCGATTCTCAAAACTTTCCTAAACGATATTCAACCTCATCATGGAGTTTGGCGGCTCACATTTACGAATTTTTTTTTAGCTACTCATAACAGTAGTAGTAAACATGGCAATAACGTAAAAGAAAGGCGATTGGAGAGAGTAATCTTATGATAATGTGCTTGACAATGCATTCAATATTCATTATTTTTCAATGGTTTATGATGTTTCTTCAATGACAGCCATGTAATTTGTTTTATTCTCCTGAAAATCTATGAAGTGAACATAATAAACGTGAACTAAATTTAATTAATGTAATCTAGACTGAACTTATTTGAAGTAATACATTTCAACTAAGCAATCTTGAACTGAATTGAACTGAACTTGTGTGTAAAATTGAGGCTAGAGGGTGTTTATATAGTCGGGAATGGCTGAATTTTGTGCCCCTCGGTCCACATGGAGTAGTGGACTCATGAGTTAAAACACGTAATTTTCGCATGGTCCAAAAACCGCCCATATTTTTCCGTTATTGTCGACTTTCATCTTCTGGCTTTAAAACATCTCATATGCAAAAATGTCATTTTTCATTGTTTTATACTCCCTCCGTCCAGTCAAAAATGTTTCCCATTTCGTTTTGTTGACCATTTTTGGGTCGTAAATTACTTCTAAATCACATCGAATAAAAAAAAAATTTAGAAAAATTATTATAAACTAGTTTGATATTTGTACTATTTTAATATAATTTTTTTCATTTTTTTCTCCTATATGATTTATAAGTAATTTGCGGTCGAAAAAAAGTCAACAAAAAGAAACGGGAAGCTTTGACCTGGACGGAGGTAGTATCTTTTTCAGAGCTCTTAATGATAATACTCGGGGTGGACCAAATTTTGATGTTAACTTTTTTCTTCTTAATTTTAACTTTTAAATTAAAATAAGACTTACATACAAAGAGAAGTACACTCGATATTTATGTTATAAGAAATCAAACCGAAAATACAAACATAAAAAGGATACATCATCATGAGTCATCTTCGAAAGCCACCCCATACATCATTCCAAATCCAAAATGATTCCCTATGTGGATAATTTGAACTGGATTGGTGACAAATAATTCGTTTTTTTTTTTTTTTTTAAGTTAAATTAATCTAAATGTAATCCAAATTTGAAGTAATTATTTATTCGGATGAAAATAACTTTTTTGGTTTGAAAAAATCTCAAATTGAATTGAAATTATTTGTGGTATAAAAATAACAAAATAAATTTAATAAATATGAACTAAGCCATCAAATTTGATATTTTTTCAAATGAAAATAAGATAGCTTAATCTCACCCCACTAGAAGTACGAAGATCAGCTAAATTATAAACAACTTATTCACCTTGCATATATAAGATAACTTGATTGGTATTTTTTCATATATATATACATTAAAAAGATAAAACAAGTTTCCGTCTCACATAAGTGAAAATGACATGTAGATATACCTCTTCCATCACTTTCAAGAGAACTATACTCTACAGTTCCATCCTTGGTTGTCACTTTGATTGCTCCTCGAAGTAAAATACCTGAAAAGGAAAACACAGTAAAAATCAGGAAAAACATTTGAAAAGAAAACAATAAAAATGGAAAAATAGAGTTTCACAGGCACATGGAAACTAAACCAACCGCAGTACGAATTCAAAATTTGATACACTCTCCCAAAAACAAAACCAAAAACCAAAACCTTTCTAAAAGTGAAAAAAACAAAAGCGTCCCTCTGATATTTATTATTTGTACCTCTCGTGAAATTTTTGAAACCTGGGATCTGTTTCTCTTCTCTTCTTCCTCCCCTCCTCCTTCGACCACCCACCCACCCACCTCGTGGCCAACACGTTATACCCATTTTCCAACTTCAATCCGAACCACCTTGCTTCCTCGCTCACGATTTTTACACAATCACAATCAATCACATTTCGCAAATTCAATTCCACAGCTCAGCTCCTCAAACACTTGCTCGCCCTCCGTCGGTCGGTCGGTATTTACTCTGCCATTGCTACAAATTTACTCTCTACTAGTGCTTGAATACTTCCAATTGGAGCAGCTGATGATGAGATGCTGAATTAGGAGCAAATGTGAAATGCCGGCCGATTTGGATCTCGACGTCAGCTGGGAGTCGTCTTCATTTCCGTTGAACTGGAGGAACCTCTGCTAGGGTTTTCCGATTGCTCCTCTTTTTTTTTCTTTGCCTCTCTCAAAATGTCTAGCGCCACTACAAAACGTGCTTACAAGCTACGTATCCTTTTTATTAATTTCCTCATTTATTTCTTAAGTTGAATCTGATATGAAAATGAAAATAAAAATAAAAATAGAAGCATGTTTATTTTGTTTGGATCCGGTGGATGAAGTAATCTTAGCTTATTTGTTAATGCCGTCTGTTTGTTCCTAGTATATGTGTGTACTACTTAATTACATGCCTGTGCTCTTACATATTGTATAGCTCATAGGCATTTCAGTAAAATGGTGTGGATAGATGAATAGTGATGCTATTCTGGTTGTGGTCTGCATATGTTTCTCACTTATACTTCGGCACTAGCTGTTACGATTCGATTGTTGAACATTGAATAAGATAAAATTCGGGAACTGTAAAAAATATTCTCATCTCTAGGGGGTTGTGTTGAGGGAAACAGGTTTTATGTTCTATATTGGAAGAAAATGTGTTTCATGGTGATTAATTAGAAATACTATATACAAAAAGGTTACCTTTTTGTATACTAGTACTATATGTTATAGGACGTGGTGTAAGGAAGTATATGAGTTGGAATCTTAAACCTCATGATGATATCTAACATGGTAATGGTTATCCGCCCACCAAGACAATAATAAATTAGCAAAATAAGTTATCCTGATAGGTGAACAACAGAAATTAAGTAAACAGCACAGTGGTTTCCGATATCTAGTAAATTAGTGGCAACCGACTGTTAGTTCAGCTATAGAGACATAACCTGTTTCTCTAAGTGTTAAAATGATGTCCAATGGGAAGCAAATTTGTTCCCATGCCCTCTAGGTCTGAGCCTGTTTTACTGGCTCACATGGTTTTGTAGGCCATTTTGTATGCCCGGCATTTTACTCCATGTACACCTTAAAGATAGTAGCTGTGGGTTCCCAATATCGTCCAAGATAAGTGTTACTATCATGATTAGATGAAATGCATAATGGGTACTTTGCGAAGGGCAATATTCATCTTCAAAGTTGCAATACGAAATAATTTTACTCCCTCTGGTTTACAGGTCCTAGTTGAGTAGATTATACAAATATTTGTGAAAAAAGATGTGGGTGTGCTTTAAAATTCTAGTAAACTGTGATTTTGGAGGCCTTGACTATATGCGTTTGTTAGAGGAATTTGTAGCTCATTCTTCAAGTGTAAACTGCTTAAAGATTGGGAGGAAATCGTCAAGGGTTCTTGTGACTGGAGGAGAAGATCATAAGGTCAATCTTTGGGCTATTGGCAAGCCCAATGCCATACTGGTCAGTTAATTACCTGTTTTTTCTTTTCCTTCAGAGTTTTGGTACTATTCTGTGCTCCTGCTCCTTTACTGGTCTCGTTCTTAGCAAAGTATTGGTTGCTTCTGAAAAGTAATTCCTCCCCCTTCTGAAATCTCTCTTTTACATTTTTCGTATGCTTGAAATTTTTTACTTCCGTTTAAAAACGCAACTCCTTTAGCCCATCCAATTTAATTGTCATTACACTTTTTATTATTAGTTCAATTCTACTAATAAAATAATACTCATCAATTTTTTCTCTCTAACTTTTCATCAAATTCCTGTGAATATGTAAACAAAACATTTCAAACGGGGCCGGAGGGAGTACTGAACCAGAACGTCTGTAGGTGGGGTGGGTCTGTATGTTGGAGCAGGGAGATAAGTGGGGCTTACGAGGCAGGGGAACCACAAATATGTTGGAATTTTGCGTTTATGTGTTCTATACTTATTCCATGATATTAATAGTCCTTTCTGGTCAAGATATGTGCAGAAGAGAATTGAGGATATTATATTTCCTACCATTTTCTTATTTGGTGTTGTTTTGTTCATGATTACATGCATAGAGTTTGTCGGGTCACTCAAGTGGAATTGATTCAGTCAGCTTTGATTCTTCGGAAGGTTTGGTTGCTGCAGGAGCAGCCAGTGGTACCATTAAGCTTTGGGACTTGGAAGAAGCTAAGAGTAAGCTTGATGATATTATCTTTGTTTATGTTGAATTGTATTTTGGTATTACTTTCATACAAGTAAAGGCTTGCTCCGTGTATTTGAATTTTTCCATGTCCTGAACAGTAATTCGTACCCTCACGGGACACCGATCTAATTGCATATCTCTGGACTTTCATCCCTTTGGTGAGTTCTTTGCATCTGGTTCTCTGGATACAAATCTGAAAATATGGGATATGAGAAAAAAGGGGTGCATTCATACTTACAAGGGTCATACTCGAGGAGTTAATGCCATTAGGTTCACTCCTGATGGGCGGTGGGTCGTATCTGGTGGAGAGGACAACACCGTGAAGGTTAGATCTTTTAACCTTTTTATTTCATTTTTGTAATTTATCCCTCGAGATATCCCCACTTTTAGTTGCAATCCATATATCAGTCATATAGCTGAAGCATCTTATTTCCATATTTATGATGCTAGTATTTTCCATTTTTGTTAGTGAACTACTCTTGTTGACCTGTTTGATATAGTAATCTTTAGTCTTTGCCCAGAAGCCAAGTCTTTCTATACAAGTATTTATAAAATCGTTCCTTCGGATTATTATTTATTGTTATTACTATAAGTTTATTTTTTCTGGTATATACTTTATTCAGATTTGGGATAAGTTCTGTTTACATTCCATACCAAAAGGCATAGTCACTTAAATTCTATTTTCGCTGCCTTTCCATTTTTCACGTTAAAAATTTCCTTTGGCAGCTGTGGGATCTAACTGCTGGAAAGCTTTTGCATGAATTTAAAAGTCATGAAGGCCAAGTGCAGTGCATTGATTTTCATCCTCATGAATTTTTGCTGGCAACAGGTTAGAAAACCTATCTTTTAGTTCTTGATCTGCAAATTAATGTCTATACTTTATTGCGGTCCCATCGATTACATTTCTGGTTAGAGCAATAAGTGAGAAAGGGATTTCTTTCATTTACGTGAAACAGTACAAATGGTTTGCCTGGACAGCTTGTGCTATAATTGCCCTGCTTATGAATGCATCTTAGGCAGCGAACCACAAGTATTTCAGTTTATAGTAGTACATGTTACTGAGAACATTTTTACTATTATTGCTTAATGCATTCACCTTTATTTTCAATTTTCTTGATACTTGTATTTATGACTAGTGTGCGTGCGTATGTACATCTCTTAAACTATAAAAAATTTAAGTTTCTATTATTATTGACAGCCAAACTCAAGCATTTTGTAACTTGTCAATAAACGGAAAATCACAACTTTCCTGAGTACTTTCTAAATGCAAACCAGTAGTATTATGTCCAAGCTTTTGTTATGGTAACGTAATTATCAGGGATCTACTTTACATTATTCTTCAACATCAAAGAGCATCCAACTTATTGTCAGGATATTGCATTAAGATTTGGTGTGTACTTAAGCAGTTAAGCTAATTAAGTCTTTATTAATACTGAACAATGAACAACAATGCAAAGAGAATTATGACTGTAAATATTACTCCCTCCATACAAAGAATAGCTTCCCGTTTAATTTTTTGACTTATTCTCTTTTTCATGTTCCGTTATACTTTCATAATATAATTTCCTTAGTCATTTTTACTGTATGATTTAGGATTAGTTTTGGCCGAACGAACCATAAATTCAGTCAACAAAAACGGAACGAGAAGCTATTCCTTGGATGGAGGGATTAGCTGTTTATCCCATATATAATGTTCATAACAGTGATATTATCTGTCACAAAACCTTAAATCCAAATTCTAGCAGCTTAATTCCTCCAATGATCATGAAACTAGCATTTTATACCAACAGTATGCTGTGGCACATTGGGCTGGAAGAGCTGAGATGGCCATTCCCTTAAAGACGACTATTGTCATCAATAGTAGTTGGGCCCTATATTAGTTGAGGACTATTCAAAAGAAAAGTTTAGAACCTTTGGCAAATTTTTTGGTGTAGTTTAATATTATTTGTGCAATTAACCCTTGTATTTGATATAAATAATTACAGAACTGTCCAAGGTACACAGATGTTAAAAGCTACCCATTGGCATTTGTTCTTAAGTTAGTGCAGTTAATTCGCATATTACATTACCAGTATAATTTTTTTTTAATATTTTTGGTTATTCATGTTGAGATAGGACAAAAAAATCATTTATGTTTTACCTTTTTATGCTTTTGGTGAATAATGCTGTGCACTGTTATTAAATTATGCATATCTTTAATTTTTTTAACAGTGGCCTTATTTATGGTATGTACTGGCAGGTTCAGCTGATAAAACTGTTAAATTCTGGGATCTTGAAACTTTTGAGCTAATTGGTTCAGCTGGGCCCGAGGTTGTGCTGTTTGTTTTCTATTCTTACCATATTGTTTCTTATTCTTTTATACGATATGCATTTTTATTGCTGTTTCTTTTTTTTTTTTTTTTTGGCCTCTGCTTATGGTTTCTAATGTACTGTTCACTTGTTTCATCCAGACCACAGGAGTGCGTTGTATGACCTTTAACCCTGATGGCAGAACTCTACTATGTGGCTTGCAAGAGAATTTAAAAGTGCGCATATATACTTTAATATTTTCTTAAATTTATAGTTAAAGGCTATTCTCAGTATTCTATTTATATTATAGGTTTTCTCTTGGGAACCAATCAGAAGTCATGATAATGTAGACGTGGGGTGGTCTAGATTATCAGACATGAATGTTCATGAAGGAAAGCTTCTCGGATGTTCTTACAATCAGAGTTGTGTTGGAGTGTGGGTTGTAGACATCTCGGTAAGAACAAAATATTTTGGCATTTACTGTATATGAATCTTTTACCTGTTCTCGTATTAAACCTTTTCCTTTTATTTGTTGACGTTCTGATCTATCAGCGTATCGAACCATATGCCATGGGTAGTACTGATCGACTAAATGGTCAATGCGAGACTAAATCTAATTTTGGTGGTTCAACTGTACTACCTGAGGACAACTTAAAGGCGAATATGGGCAGGCTTTCTGTTTCCCATAGTTCTGATTCGGGAAAGGGAACCAGATCTCTTGGGAGGCTCTCTACCTCGCAGAATTCAGATCTTAATAAGGATTCTAAACCTTTGGCAAGTAAGCTTTTCTTTGCTTTGTTGCTAATGTGTGCTCATGCATTGATTAGTACATCACTGAAAGTCTCTCCTTTAGATGTCTTTCTCGTCTTGTACTTCTATATTAAGCTGAAATTATGCTAAATACTCTTATTGGTGCTGATTGAAGCTGCTGTTACTGTTCCAAGCACCCCTCAAAGAACGAATCCTGCTGTTACAAAAACAACTCAGATCAACCCACCTGCCACTACAAATGCGACAGCCCCAAGGCGGCAACCTGTTAAAGTCCATTCAACAGGAAATATATCTGTATACAGTAGACCTGATGTAATACCAGTGGTAGTCCCTCGGACCAATCCGACGGCTGAGGTTGCTACCGAATCTAGAAAAGAAGGATTTCCAGTTAAACCAGCTCCTGTGCCTTCACAGTCAAGAGCATCTGATCTTCGGAATTTTGTGAATGTCAGAGATGACTTCGAGGGGCACTATACATCTAATGAGGCAGCACATTTTACTCCCTCGGATGGTAGTACTGCTTTAGGTAAGAGCTCAGTTATTGGAGCTTCTGTCATTGAGAGAAAAACAAAAGACGACAGGCGTTTGATTTCTGAAAGATTTACTACAACCACAACTACAACTAGTGATGCTTTTGCCAGATTCCAGCCGGAAAGCTGTACGTATTCACCTCCGATTTATACTTCAGTCAACTTATGTTATCCATATTCCATGCGTTCTAGATCTAGTTCATTTTTTCATAATACGATTTTGTTTAGTATATTGTATCTCATGGGTGGTCCTCCAGCACAATGCTTAAGATGTTGTACTGTGACTGATTTTCGGAGAATGGAGTTTGGTGTTGGCAGGACATGGTCATAGAGCGGGTATGATGATCCAGCAGGATCAAATCTCAGAATGGATCATCTTTTTGACAATACTATTTAAAATTCAAGCCTTCAAGGCAATCTATGAAGTATGAATAATTATTATTTTCTCAGAGACACCAAACTTAGCAAAGATCCTAGCAACAAAGTCTTTAAGGTGCTTACATGTTTCCTCCCCTGAGTTAGGTTCTAGTGGTCCATTCCTTGTGGCACCACCAGGAGATGCAGAAGTTATGGCTATTTCCCAACTTTTTGTTAAATATCATAAAAAATGACTGATTACAAATTCTCACCACACTTTTACGTCCAGAAGTTTTTTCTATAAACTGAACCTGTAACACATGGTCGAGTAGAGAATGCAACTAGCTGATATGTATAAGTAAAATAAATACTGTTATTAAACTACTTGTAATATTCCATACGTGTGGCTGGTGTTGTTTACTCTTTTGGTTTCTCTCCTCCCCTCTGAGTTCATGTCATCTAAAATTATTCTTAGCTTCAAACAAAAGAAAAACGGCACAGTCAGTTTGGATCCTTGTGCCTGTAATGATTGGATTGTGTTTGATTTTTGCGATTATTGAAAACTTGAGTTTGGAGTTGGATTAATTGTGGCTATAAATTAATTTTTTGAAAGGGATAATGTACCATAGGATGTGTATGTAAGATAATGTGATGCTTTGGTTGGACTTGATGGATATTGTTATTAATTAGTACTAGTTGCTAATAAGAAGTTATTACGTAATCACAAGTGAAAGAAAGATTAATGATTCATATATTATGAGACCAATTATTTTTTTCTTCAAGAAATCTGCTAACAGTACCATTCATGATTGCTTTTAATGTCATTTCATCTTTTGGTTTGCCATCATTGATATCATATTCTTTCTCATATACAAGTATTTCAATAATGGTTTACGTGCACTAATAATTTCTCTTCTGGTTGCAGATGAATTTCGCGGAAGTAACGTTAATATGGATACATCTTCCACGGAAGGTGAGAATGTGTTCTGATGGGTTCAAACAATAAGCTATGAGAGGCTTTCTTTGAGCAGTCTGATAAACAATGCAATTTTGTGAATGGATTGTAGGCAGAAGCAATTCAGTTGTCCCACATTGGGAGCAGAGAGATAAAAGCTCTTACCGGCAAAACATTGCAACAAGGAATAGGAATTTTTCTGGGAAATCAAATGCTGTAAGCACACTCCTCTCCTCCATTATACAACTGGCTTTTCGTTTGCTTATATCATGTCATGATTTAATTATATACGGACATAATTCAGACAAGATTAGTAAGATTAGTATGAGATAGTTGATGCACATATTTCTGTTTTTTAGAGGGTGCTTAAGGCTTAAGCATCCTGGGCTCTTGAATCTCTCTTTGTTCTGTCAGCACACTTGAACTTCAGTGGCCGATTAACTGATCTGAGGACATGACAATAAACCATCCATATGCCTGATTCATGAATGTTATCTTTACTCTATTAAACTCATGTTAATAACTTCCACATTCACAGAGATCCTATACATCGAATGGTGAAACTGAATCGGTCTCAGCTAGTGATGAGGATACAGTTGCAGACTTGATGGAAATGCATGATCAATTTGCTGGCTCAATGCAGTCTCGCTTGGCCAAACTAAAGGTAATTGTTTCTGTATCCACTCCGCATCATGCTTGCTTTTTTCAGTCAATTTCAGAAAAGTTACACTCCCATAGCAATTGATGGTCAACGGAATAAGTTATTAAGTATAGTGTATTATCTGATTCATCATTAATGAACATTAAGACTAGAAGTGAAGGAAACTTGTTAAATAAAAGAAAACCCCTTGCAATGGACAAATGAGAATATTTTCGAATTCATAAGCATGATGCTCAAGTATCAAAGCAGTAACTTCTCATTGACATAGATGTGTAGAGTTGATTACGACCCTCAAATTCTAAAAATTCAATGAATCATCCAAGATATCTAAATATGGAGTAGTTCAAATATATGGCCTTAACATCTCTTCCAGTCTCAGTAAACTGCACAAGAGAATACTAATATACTTGAATAACCAGAGGAGAAAAAGAGATGAGTGATAAACCATAAATATGTACAGTTAATGCAAAAAAAAAGAAAAGAAAATAGTAAATAAATTAATAAAATCATGCCAAGCATACTTGCAAACCAAAACCCTATGAATCACTCAAAGTCTCTTGTTTTGCAGTAGTGTAATTATGATAGCCTGAACATTGTCTACAGTATCTGGGAAACTGCATGATTAACTAGAATAGCCAAGGATAAAAAGAGCACAAACGTGACATAAATCTCTAGTATGTAGTATTATACCTTGAAACCAAACCATCAAATGTTTGTACATGCTAGTATAAACATGAACAAGCGAAAGTGAAGTGGAGCCAAATCAGCTTTAATCAACTACAATCAAAATCATTATATCACTTTAAGCTGGCATGATAAGAACTTATGATGTGAAATTTGAATTGGTGGAACTTATCTGGCTATGGCTTAGTTATTTATGTTACATTCATTCTTTTGGTAAATCACAGTTTCTTTTAACAGCTCATAAGTTTGATGAAGACTTACAGCTCACAATTAACCAAATATTTGAGTTAATAGTATATTTATGGTTAGGTTATTATGTTGTATGCAGGCTGTCATGAATTACTGGCAAAGGAAGGACCTTAAAGGGGCACTTTCTGCAATAAGTAAAATGGCTGATCATGGTGTGAGTATCTAGATTTCTTTCCTATAATTTGTGCAAGAAAAAGATTGCTCGTTATTATTACTTCCATTGCAGAACTGCTGCAATATACGTCAACCTTCCATTTCTCACATAATTATCACTCTAGTACTCATATTTGTCATATGTTTC
This sequence comes from Plantago ovata, assembly GCA_028274465.1. Lineage (NCBI taxonomy): Eukaryota > Viridiplantae > Streptophyta > Magnoliopsida > Lamiales > Plantaginaceae > Plantago > Plantago ovata. Next base: position 25,771,002 of record CM051457.1, read on the forward strand.
TAACCATAACAGGTGGCTGCTGATGTAATGAGCCTTTTGGTCGATAAAACTGATTCTGTCACATTGGATATATGTTCATGTCTTTTGCCGCTGTTGACAGAACTTATTGAAAGTGATATAGACAGGTACATTTTTGTAAGTTGTTGAGAATAGTTATTATATTGGTTTTTTTTTTTTGTGTGTGTGTGTGCGCGCACATGCTGTATCACTTTTGCAACCTTTTTTTTGAAAAATTATTTGGATTGAATAAGCTGAAAACCTTTTTTTTTAAAGATCATTGAAGAAAATTATCTATTAAACCTACTGATGAAGTGATGATGGATTCCTCCTCTTGAATGTTCATTTAAATCTAGTCTTCAAGAGTGTTTATTTATTTATTTTGCGTGCGCGCGGGGGGTGGGGTGGGGGCAGTGTATTATTCAAGAGATTTGTTGAATGTTCTGAGCAAGAATTGGACTTTGCATTATAGCATCCGTGAGGAAATTTAATGTCACTGGGGAGCAATTAGAAAAGAATATTGAACTAGTTTTTAGTATTGTGTCCAATCTGTTGTGCACTCTGTGCATGCTCTATTTAAGTATATCACATCACTGATACAAACCAAAAAACGTCAAATAGACAATGGAGAAGGAATCCCCTGGTGAATATCATTTACTTGTTGGATGATAATATGGTATCTAAATTTGTTGGCGGAGTACATTACATATATACTACCTACAAGGAAATATTGTGATCTATTCCTATGTAGTCTCATGAGCTGCAATTCCATGAAGATCAGTGGCCCTGTACTACCTCAGTCGAGCGTGCTAAATTTGTACTATAGATGTGCTCTGTCACAACTTGCATACATTCCTATTTATTTGCTGATAAATGTTGTGTCTTCGTGCAGTTACATTTCTTGCATTGTAATCTAAAATAATAAAAGCTTTTGATGGTCATGTTAGATCTGATGATCTGCTTGCCTTTTGTCTTTTAGGCACCAAAATGTTGCACTAGATATGCTTCTGCGATTGGTTAGAGTATTTGGCTCTGTGATTTATTCTTCAGTATCTGCGCCTTCATCTGTTGGGGTAGATATTGAGGCTGAGCAAAGGTATGGGTGGTTATTTTTAGATAATGCATCATTTCTATAGATTTTGGTGCTGTTATTTCTACGTAGTTCTCATTTGTCAAAACTATCTTATTTGATGAGCTGCTAATGCTATCCGTTATATGAAAGGTTGGAGCGCTGCAATATTTGCTTTGTCGAACTTGAGAAATTAAAGCAGAGTCTGCCTGCCCTTTGCAGGTACGTGTTAGTTATGAAACACTGGACTACTGTAGTTCATTGCTCCGTATTTTACCACTCACATGTGTGTATTTTTGGTGTAATAAAATATCTATATTCAGGAAATTGCAAGTAAATCTCTCTGTTTCCGGATGGTGCAGTGACCTCCTCCCTGTGGGGTTCTCTGCACCTACTCTTTTTTTAATTCAAAACACAGCATTAAAGATGTTTCTTCTTATGAGAACAAATACTGATTACTTGCAGTTTTTAAAGTTGATTGTGTACGGCAAGTAACAAGGGGAGTTAAAACTTGTACAAAAACTACTATAGCTTGGTTAAATTGAGATTCAAGTTTCTATATGCTTATTGCTTTTGCAGAAGAGGAGGTTCTATTGCCAAGTTCGCCAATGAGCTGAATCTGGCCCTTCAGGAGTTTTCATGATTGGATAAATACTCTGTATTCGTAACATACAAGCACCATACTCTTGATGCCCGCTGTGGTATATGGCTCTGATGAAACAGCACTCTCAGCGCTCTTGCTCATTTTGCTTCACGGTGAAGGCAAATTGTGAATATTCCAAGTGGGAGTTACTACTAATCGCTGATTAACATCAGACTAATTATACGATGGCCTGGTTATATGCAATGGACTGGGGCATGCATTCACGATGGATGCAGGGGTCACGTCCTAACTGCTTGTTGTCTAACTGAGTTATGGACTTGTTATTCTTGAGTGGAGATGGTTTTTCAAGTGTCGACACAAGAGGATCATAGTTTAGCGAGACCTGTACAAACTTGATCTGTGTCTAATTTTTATCTGTGGTGGAAGTTGCATCATGTGATAGCAAGAACTCCCCTGGGTCTGGGCATTTGGCGAATGTGTATCTTTGTAAAAGCCTGGAGAAGCCAAATTTGGCTTCTACTGTGTATTACAAGTTTCTGTTTCTAATAGATAATATTTGCCCAAGTTTGGTTTGAAATTTGTCTGTTAATTTTGTTGTTAAAGTTGCATAGTTAAAAACTCTGAAAATTTCTTACGACTAATTCCATGACCTTGTGATTAAGATTTACAGAAAATTACATAAATATAATATAAATATAAATTTGCTACTCTAGACCCCCCTTCTTACAAAAACCACCATCTTCATAAAACTATTACAAAAATCTATTTTTTGGTTCACTAAAATCTAATCAAATAGTATTAAAAAAACTCTCTAAACTGGATTTGGACTTCAAATTCTGACCAAAATGGATTTTGATGGTGTTTTTGACATCCATTAAGGTTAATTAATTACTAATTAATTATATTTAACTACATTATGTATATTTATCTAATTAAATTCCTAAGTAATTAGTAACTAATTATATTTTACGAAGTACTATATATTATGATGACTAACAACAAAATTAAATAACCAACTTGATTTCACCTGAAATTAATTAAATCGGAACTAATATTTATCTAACCAAATAATCTCCTAATTAATATCTATATACCTTTTCTTCGTCTGCCCCATTCTGAGTAATGTTTGGCATTCAGTTTTGAGGTGGTTGGGTCGAGACAGAGCAGCTGGAATGTGAAAGTCAGGTCCCCGAGTTGCCGGTTTTTCAAAGCAGTGGCTGAGCTAATATACGCTCTTTGTAATAGATTAAGGTAGTATAGAATTTGTGTTTTTTGCTGCTAGTTGACATGTTGTCATGTTCTTTTGTTTCTGAAACGTTGTACTTGATTTGATTACTTGCAATAAAGCTATCTTCATTCCAAAACTAGCATTTGTGTTGCCAAAACTAATAAAACTAACATTTGTGTTAATGAAACTAGCATTTTGTGTTCAATTGTGATGCTGAAACTAATGAAAGTAGCATTTGCATTTGCCGAAACTAATAAAACTAGCATTTTGTTGCTTAAACTAGCAATTATGATGCTGAAAACTAATGATACTAGCATTTTGTTATTGAACTAGAAGTTGTGATGCTGAAACTAATGAAACTAGCATTTGTGTTGTTGAAACTAGTATTTTTGTTGCTGAAACCAACACTTATGATGCTGAAATTAATGAAAATAACATTTTTGTTGTTGAAACTAATGAAATTATCATTTTATGATGTTGTAATTAGGTCGAGTTTAATAAAAAAAATTGGATAAGAAAATTCTAGCATATATGAAATTTGCACGAATTTTGGATAAGAAAATAGTACGAATATCGAGTTAGAAATTTGTTTGTACAAATAGCATTTCGTGCATTTTTGTTGTTGATATGGTATTTGAAATGCTTGACGTGGCTGAGCCCGGTCAGATAGACATGAATACTCTGACAGGCTGGGTAGTATGCAATGGTTATAACTTATATATATACTTCTAATATACGAGTTCTGTTAACTCTATGAGCATTTTGTATCCGACGTAAATATAATATGAAATTTCCAGATTTATTATTGTATATATTTTGTGTTTAATTGTGCAGGTTAAGATTTACAAGGATCGCAAAGTACTTGCTTACGCGCTTAATGACACCAAGACCGCCGTGAAGCAACTAAACAAGATCGTCACCACGATTCTCGCTGTAGCTATTATAGTTATCATGGGCAAAAGGATTGTGAGATATATCAAATAAGATAAATTCTATAAGACCATGTGTCAAAATTTCAAAATATTTACCATATAAAATTAAGAAAAAAAAAAGATAAAGCGAACTTCAAATGTGAATTTTGTGCAAAATTCTAACTCAATATTCAAACTCTTTTGGAAGTCCTGAGACCCCAAAATATTTTAGGCCCTAAGAGGTTGAACATACCGCATGGGCCCAGAGCCGTCTTTTGCAAGTCCTAGGGCCCCAAAATTTTTGAGACCCTAAGCGGATGAATATATTGCATGGGCTCAGAGCCGGGCTGGGCCCTGCTACAAATGTGATGAGTCTCAGTAGTAGTAACTCAAGTAGTAGTAACTCACTCTTGTGAATCTATTCAAAAGAACTCACTCTTATGAAGTAATAGAGCATTTAAGTATGTGGAAGAAACTAAATCAAAACAAACTATCTAGCTACAAATGTGATGAGTCTCAGTCGTACGCAGTAACTCATTCTTGTGAATCTACTCAAAGAAACTCACTCTTGTGTATTTAAGTATGTGGAAGACACTAAAGCAACTAGCTAGCTACAAGGAGATGGACTCCCTCCCTACATTCACTTTCGGTAAAGTGAGCTTTCAGACTTTGCCATATGTTTGGCGGAGTTTGAAAGTGGGGAAGAGTTGTGCGTCATGAGTCGGTGCCCATTTCCATTGCATCGACGGGTGGCTTCTCTGCTGTGAGATCGTGCAGCTAGAGATGGCGTAGTTAGCTAGCTAGGTGGTTTATTTTGATTTGCAAGCTAATTAGTGGTTTAGTTTGATTTGCTAGAGTTTGATATGCTCATTTGTAACTTGCATACATATAAGCGGGGATATGGGGTGGCGAGAGGGGGAGATTGGCACCCCCAATTTTTTTACTTTTGTTATTATTATATGTATATTTATGAAAGTTTTACTTTTCGTCACCCTAATTTTTTCATTAATGTATGTAGTTAGTTTTTAGTTAGTAAAAATTACCAATAAGACAATAATGTCTTTAATTTTGTGAGATCCTATGTCAAAACTGAAATTGAACCATATATCTAACATTTAACATATGAGGAAAAAAAATACAATCTACTTCTGATATGAAGTTTGTACAAATTTCTAACTCGATATTCGTACTGTTTATGAAACTAGATTTTTGTTTGAACCTAATTAACTTGCCCCAACTAACTTCTGAAACTAACTTTTTGTTTGAAACTAGTTTATGAAACTAATTTTTATCTGTTGAAACTAGTTTTTTCGGTGAAAAAGATGATTTATACTTTTATAATTTTAGTTTCCATATTTTTAATTGTTTTAGTTTAGCATAAATAATTTATTACAGTTAATTTAATCATTTTATAGTTAGTTTCAGCGCAAAATAAAATTAACACCTAGTTAATTTCAGAAAAAATATAGAATTAACAGTTAGTTTCAGCTAATTTCAGTCATTTTTAGCTAGTTTCAGTACATTTAAATTATTTTTAACTAGTTTCAACTAATTTCGTCTAGTTTCAGTGACCGAAACTAGCTTCCGGGTGTCAAATTTTGTCTAGTTTCAGTGACCGAATCCAGCTTCCTGTTAGTGCACATCAATTACATATTAGCCCACGATCTTGACTTTTCACGAATTAAAGCCTGAAAAGTACCATTTTGTCCTCATTTATGTTTTAGTTTTCAAAAAACACCCAACACCATCAATTATCTTTTATTACATATTTGACTCTAATTTTTTCTATTTTACAAAATTAACTATAAATTATTTAAAATTAACCCCTTTACTTATCTAAATCTCACAATGATCTTAAATATTATTGCAAAAAGATCCTATACAAAATTCTTGATTCATTTTCAGTCCTTTTTCTTTTTCATACCATAAATTAGAAAGTGATAAAAAAATAAATAAAAAATAAAAAAATAAAAAAAGCAACAACTCCATCGGAGATGTCAAAAGCTCCAATCGGAGCTTTTTACAGCTCCGATTGGAGCTGTAAAGAGGTACGATTGGAGATTAAGATAAGCTCCAAAACGGAGCTTTTAAAGAAAAAGAAAAGTAATAAAAGAAAAAATAAAATAAAATCAAAGGTTGAAAGAAAAATAAAATATGATAAGGGCTTGTTTGGGAGGTGATTTTTCAGAAATGTTGCAACTTGGTCAACTCAAATGGGGGGTAAAATGTAATAGTTGAACTAGCAGGGGGGAAAATGAAAAGTCATGCATGAAAGGGGTGTTTTATGAAAATTTCTCTTTTTAGAATTCCTACTCGTCCCCACGACATTGAAGTAGGAAATGTTTCCCAATTTCATGCACAAATGTGAGTAAAAAGATTTCCGGTTCATAAGTAGGAAATTCTGGTCTGACTAGAATTTCACATTTCCTATTAAAATTTTCTAGCAACCAATCAAGTCAATGTGACAAATTTTGAACAAAATATTTACTTTTCTACCAAACCAAACAGGCTATTAGAGTTACTTATGCACACTCCACATTCCTTTACACCTCCTCTCTAATTAAGACTTCAAAATTTAAGTAATACCTAAAGTTCATTCTTGTTATCTTATGCACAATTTTATTTAACGAAATTTTATCATAAAAATTAAAGTTTGCATTTTCATGATATTATTTTGTTAAATATTTTATTATTATAATTTATAGTTAAAGTCGAAAAGTATTGATTATAAAAAGTCAAAATGAATAGCTTAAATTGGAATAGGTGGAGTATAGTATACTAATACTAGTAGTCTAAAATGTTTCTCACTTTCATTATTTGTTATTCGAATGGAAACTTTCTATTTCCATTTTTTTGGCAAGTGGTCCCTCCATCACAATTAATGTATATCTTTATAACATAATTTTTACAACTTTACCAACTCATTATTCTTTTTTTATTCATTGTTTATTCTTACTACATTTAAATAATATCCATTATTGATTAGTACGTACTATTTTTACAAATCCATATTGTGTTTTTGCTATATAGTTTCATAGTTTTACTTTTAACTACTCCCTCCTATCAATAATAATAGACGTTTTAGGAGTTGGACATATATTAAGAGATATTAATTGATTCTTATTAGAGACCCCTGCAATACTGAATGTGTAGCATTGGGAATAGTAAAATGTCAAATGCTCTCTCATGGTTCAAATAAAAATAAAATTGATGCAGCATTAAATAATGAGATTAATATAGGGACATAATAATGATGACTCTATAACGTCAACTATTTCACAATTAGCCAAAATCTCAAAACGTCAATTATTGATGATAGGAGGGAGTAGCTTCTTTTTTCACAGACCGAAGAATTCACATTCTACAGTTGTGCATAATTAAGTGTGCACCATGCGGATTGCGCATAACAACTCATTGCCAATGCCATTTTCGCTTCTAACATAGCAAATACCTTTATGCAAATATGAAATATCGTTCGAGCAGATATTTGATCTTCAGAAAGAACACTCAATGCTTGTATTTTGCATATATAAAGGTGTTAGGTTGTCTCCTTCGTATGCTACTAAACCTCTCTTTACAATATCAGGATCAAGAATCGCAATTGCAGGTCTTGGAACATTGGAAATGGAAATTCTGACCTGTAAATTCAAGTATTCAACATTAAACTCCAAATTACTAATCAAAGTCTAAGAACATGATAAAAAAATTATAGTCCTTCAGCAATTATCTGAGGATCATCCTGTGCCTAGTATATAAACCTTCGTTAGTTTTTTTTTTTTTTTTTTTTGAGGGACTTCGTTCGTAAATTTTAACCAGTACTTAAACTACTCATCATGTATTCCTGAATTCTTTTAGTATAATCCTGTTGATATGATAAAACTGAAAGGCACTAAACTGTCAAAAGAACTGTCCTAAGTAATCAACGTTTGGCGGAACACGTGTATAAAAGCACACTGATGTCTGAAAGAGCTCCACAGACGGCTTCAAAGGTCTAGTGAGACAGTGAATGTATTATGTATTATCGTCCATTTTTGGTGGAGCCAGAGGTTCATTTGTTCATTTAGCCTTGAGATAAGATGCACTAAATCAGAATGGATATCTAAGCCATTCTTGCTTCATTTTCCTCAAGTCTAAGATGGTAGTCCTGTTTTCTATTATGGCTCAACCATCTAACACAAGTTCTTATCTTGATACGCAGCAAGTACATAGAATGCAAAAAAAAAAAAAAGAAAAAAAAAAGCAGAAACAGAGATGCTCAAGTGAATCAGCAAGCTAAAATACTACTCAGTACTCATAAGAATCAATAAGTAACACATCCATAAAGTACAATTTTCAGTTGAAAATATTAAAAAAGTTTCTGATTGTGTTTCAGCCGAAATGGACAAAGGAATCAAACAAGAAAAATTTGTATGTTTGAAAGTTGAAACATGGATCAAATTTTTCAGCCAACAAATACACCAACTACTTATATATAGCTTCAACGCATAATGGTCTTTTCAATGGTACAGCAGAAGGAAACCTATGGCGCCACTTAAATCTCTCGCCTTATTAAGAATCAATCGGAGTTGGCAGAGGTGAATACCGCAAGAACACTTCTTCAGGCTCAAGCAAGTTGATATGATCCAGGATTGGCATCAAGCCAAATCCAATTACCCGCAACTGTGGGTTAGAGTGCCCATGTAGGAACACACTGTCTATCTGCAGGAAATGAGAACATCACAAGAGAATTAAACAACATATTGAGTTGTATATATGCTTCAACTGTGCAACTTAGAAGTAAAACAATCTATCGCATCCAATTTCATTATAGTTAACTCATGACATGGTAAATACACACCTGCTTGCATCCGAACATTTTGAGAAGCTTTAGTGACGAGCAGCTATCAACAATCATGCCTAGAGCATCGGTGCTAATTCTGCAGCACCATGATATGTCCAAGTAAGACAAATTCCTTGACCGCCGAGCAAGTGAATAAGCAGTATTAGGTCCAACCTGTAAAATATCACATCATTAAATGGGTGAATCTCAAAACACAAGCAGTTCCATCACATCATTAAGGACCATCCTGAGAGGTATATCAGTGATAATACCTGCCTTACGTAATTCAACGTAAGTTCTATCAGGGACCCTCCTGAGGTTTCTAAGAATGCAGCTACAACTTCGTCACTGCAAGTAAAGAGCAAGAGAGATATAGTTTTACTACACATTCATACATTTGATGATATGATTGAGACACAACCTGCCAAAAAGCTGAATGACCGAAAACTGCTAATTCAACTAAATGCATTGTGAGATATATGATATGTATACCTGAATTTGGTCCTTGTGAGATTCAGTCGTTCAATAAACCTGCATCCATTAGCGAGAAGCTCCATCCCCATGTTTGTGACTTTCGTCAGCCTTGAAATGTTCAGCGCTAATAAACCAGGACAATGACCCGCAATTGCTCTAAGAGACGAATCAGTCAATTCCCTGCAATCAGTTGGAAATGGAGTGCAGCTTAATTTCACAATGATCATAAAATTCTAAAATTTGAAACTGTAAAGAAGGAGAAGAAGAATGCGACTCACGGGCAATCAGCCACGTCAAGGTCCTTAAGATTGTTACCACATGCACTGACTAACTGAAGGATAAATCCATCAGACACGTCCTCCATGCCGGCAACAGAAAATACTTCCAAATTTTCAAGCAACATGATAGACCTTGCTATCCTCATTGATTTTATTTTCTCGCAGTTGTCTATATATAGCTCTCTCAATTTTTTGCCCAAGTGATGAGCTATAGACTTCACAGCCTCGCAGGTAAGAAGAGGACACTGACTCAGATTAACAGATACAAGTGCAGGCGCTGACTTGACAAGTAATTCAACACCAACGTCTGTTAAACGGCAAGCACCTCTGAGGGATAAGACAGCTAACTTAAGGAAGCTGTTTGGAGATTGAGCCAACTTATCTCTGAGAGCAAAATCAAACATGATTTGACCACAAAGGTCAAGTTGTAAGACCTGCAGTTATGTTGAATTGCAAGTTATCAGAAAAGGTTAAGCACTATATAAAGATATAAACATTACATGGGATCCAATACAAATACGGAGTATAAGCATAAATTGAAAACAAGGAACAGTTACCCTTAGATTTTCGGTCTGCCAACTCTGAAGTGACTGCTGGAACTGAGTATCTGTTAGCCACGAACAGTTCTTCACCCGTAACTCAGTCTGACATCCTTGCAGGAGAAGGTTAAAAATATCGGCATTGATTCTCCTCATATCACACAACCGGTCAATTAGTTTCTTCTGGAGGAAATAAGGAACCAGACTGAGCGAAGCTATGCAATTTGCATTTTCTGCGAGAACTTTCAACGATAACTCCACCAACGAAGGAACAAATGAAGAAGCAACGCTATGGCCCTGAATCGAGGGTGTCCACTCAATCAACTTCTCTGCTTCTGTCTTCGAAGTTCTTGCTCTAACTTCTTTTAGTGCTTCCCAGAAACAGCCACCAGAACTCCCCAACTCATTGGCCGGTTTTTGTGTCCCACTATCTTCAGCAGGATGTTCAGGACGAGCAAACCATCGAGCAGATTCTCTCAGTTGTTCACGACTATATTGGTCAAATAATCCCTGATTACCAAATAAGCGTCTCTTATGGCTGGTACAGGAATCTGTGGCCTGATAGGTTGAGGCCTAATGGGCAAGGGGTGCTGAATTTCAACATCTACCACTGTATCAGCCAATAATCCCAATCTATTTTCTTCCTGGCGTTGCCTAGAGCTACTTTCACCAATCTCCATATCATCATTTCCCAATCCCAGTCGCAAAGTTCCCTGCCTAGAACTACTCCCTCAATATCCATGTCATCAGAATCCTCCTCGCTATCACTCGAAATAGCCTCCTTCGACTTTCCCAAATTGTGATCCCGATATCTATCCCTATTCATTCCCCCAAGCCATAAACCCTCAGAATCTTGATTCCTACCAAATCTCCTCTCATAGTCCTCAGCCTCAAGACTCTCTGAAGCAATGTCAATAGAAACCATATCCTTTTTGTCTAAGCCCAACTCTTCCATCCGCTTCTCAACTCTCTGATTCCACCTCTTCATTTTTAAACAAAAAATCCAATTCAAGGAAAACAAAACCACCCAATTAATCAAGATAGAAGCTTTGATAAAAAAATTTAAAAAAATGAAAGGAAAATTTGGTTTTTCTCTATGTTAACAAGAAATACCAATCAAACCACCCTTCAATCACCTATCAAGATACAACTTTCAATTAGAAACACACAAGAACAAGAAGAAGAAATGGAACAGAGGAACAAAATTCAAATTTCAGAAACAAAAACAGAGAGCTGTAGATTATCAATCTCTGGAATTCCCAGAAAATTGAAAAGCAATTTTTGTTCAAATGAAGATAAGCTAAAATGCTGGATGAACACTGGATGGGGAGGAAAATCTTGAAAGGGTAGTGAGGTGATGAGGGGGAGGAATTGAATATATATATTAAAACAGATTTGCCTTGTTCCTTTATAGGATGATTTCTCTTTGGGAAATTAAGTAAAGTGAGTGTAATACAGTTTTCTTTTTGATAATTTTGGGAATCCATTGAAGAGTAGTGTAATCTTGTAGCTGGAGAATGAATGTGAAAGGTAAAGCAGAGAAGAAAAAACCGAGGATTGTTGTAATAATGATTTTTTTTCATTTTTGGGGTTTTATATGAAATGTGTGATTCAGTCCTTATTGCACTTTACTCCTCTCGTGTCTCCGGCTTATAGAAGATGCCCCAGTATTTTATTTTCTTTTGTTTCTCCCCACACCCCAGTTATCAATAATATTCCCGGGACGTCTCTCTTCAGAATATTTTCAGAGTTCTTGCAAGTCAAAGTGGCGTGCATCATATAGTGACTTATATATGCATCTACCATTTAAATTTCTGTTGATTTTAGAGCTATTACAGTAGTTAGAATAAATGATTTGATAAAACAGAAAATGCAAAGTTAGGGTGTGTTAGTTTTATTATTTCTAAATATTTGGGGATTTTTTTTACTATGACAAGAAAAAGAAAATTAAGGATGTACAAAAGAAAAGGAAAATTAATAACATCACATCTGTAATCCAAAAGAAAAAGAAAACTCTTAAATTAGGAGAACAATTAATATTTTACTGTAAAGCTTAATTGAATTCCAATGATAATTAAAATTAGATTTCCTTTTTATTCTCCTTTAATTAATAATTTTTTTCGAAAATTGTTTTCTTTTTCTAAATAATATACTACTTGATGAATTGTGGAAAGTTTATAGTGGTGTTATTTCAAACTTGATGGTGTAGTTTTATGAATAAAACATATAAAAGGGGTACATTGCATAAAATGGAAAATTTAAAACCCCCATTTTCAAGTCCTTCAACAAAGAACTGGATAAGGTATTTATTATTTCCTTCCGCCCTAATGGCTGCTGAGAAATGACCACAAGCTCCTTGTGAAAACTGGCGAAGCTAATCACTTATTCACTTTGCTTCCATTTACCGAAATTTGACTCCAAATCTGACACAGCGAACCACTTTGAGGTGTGCATTGCCGCCTCCTGCGAGCTGAAGGATGGTATCCTTGTTTGTCGTGTTTAATTCTCCAGTTGTTCTCTCTATCTCAATGTCTATTCGAATCGTGTTTCCTATAGTCTATAGATATCAACTAAAGTAAAATTCAACTAGCTAGGATTTATGTATGCTAAGATTAAAGAAATCAACTATTCGAAGATATCATTAAAGTAAAATACTTGTACTCCATCTAGATGCACATAGTCCTAAAAAAGAGTACATATACCGGGGACAATTTGATATACGAAGTTGACATTATAAGCAGGCTTCTACGTTAGACTAATATAATTCCAGAAGAATAAATCAATTTTATAGAAGTGGATCTGGAATACCTGTTTTGAGAAAGATTGTTTCCTTTGGTGTTCAGAGTAAAACAATAATAAAACCTGAGATTTGAATCTGAAAAAAATAGAGAAAAAGAAATCATGTTATACGAATAAAAGAAATGACACAATCCATGAAATTAAAAATATTTAACAAACATCAAATCATAATGCCATCCACATTCAGACACATTAGAAGTTTAATTAGATGAATAGAGTTACTCATTGGCATTCACATTACCAACTTCTAAAGTTGAAAGTCGTTCATCCAAAATCCAATCCAAAATGTTTGTTTGGGTCATTTTAGATATGATTGTCAGATCTGCAGTAAAATTGACATACCTAAAAAAACTATACAAAAACTGGCTATATATACAATCCCAAAACATGCGCTCAATCGTAGGTCACAAAAATTATTCCATAGAAAAATCACAAATTGTTCAATTAACATTATTGAAGAAATTGGGAAAATGAAAAATGATTCAAATAGGGTAAAAACATATACTTTAGATTTATGCTAACATGCGCCGAAACAAGATGACGTACCGATATTCAAGACAAATTGATCCCGTTGATGCTAGGCGATACACGAGGACGAGACCTGAGACTAGTTACCAAGCCCTTTTGCAAAGTGAATCTCAATAGCTATCTTGGAGGCGCTGGCGCAGTTTTGTTTTCAATAATCAAACAATTGAAACTGAACAAGATAAATTAGGGTTTTTATGGGTTAAGAACACTTTTACATCATTTAAATGGGCCGTGGGTCAAATAAATAATAAATCAAGAATTAGGATTTTATGGGTTAAACTAAGGATTGCTACTTAATATAATTAGAATTGATCTTAAATTAAATATGGCTTTTGTATAGGCTTGGCATTAGGTGCGCATTGGCCAGCCCATAACATACCCATGAAAAAAAAACTTGAGGGTTGGTTGGTATCCATCCAGCCCAAGCTAAACGGCTATAGCGGAGCTCGAGAGGTTCGTCAGCCCCTATGTTTAAGATCTCATCTCGGAGGCCATCTCGGACGGCCTCCTGAGAAGGGTCGACCCCGGTCATCTCGGACATTTGTCTCGGAGTTGTCTCGGAACATATACAAAATATATAAAATTATATATAATAAATACTATACCTATTTAATTATTTATCAACAAATGACATTGAAAATTTAAACATAAATGTCATATAAATTATAGAAACCAAAATAAAGTCATAGACTCATAGTAGTACATCATTAGAACATTACAATGTTCCAAAACAAACAAACAAGTTCAAACTTCAAACATTACAATGATCTAAACAAACAAGTTTAAGATACAAGTCAAGTTTTCTTTTTTTTTTAAATTAAAAAACCCGGGTTGACCCGGTTTAACCGGCCAAAACTCGGAAAAATCCCGGGTTCCGAGATTTTCCCGAGTTTTTGTGGTTTCGTCCCGCGAAGGGCACCGAAACTCGGTTAACCCGGATTGACCCGGCGAGATCTTAAACATAGGCCAGCACGGGGTTAGTTGTGTCCGAGTTTTTCTAAAACTTATAACTTTTTAACAATGTTAATAATAATTATAATTTTTAATTCCCCATACAACATGTATAAATATACATAAAGTTTAATGAAACATTTGAACATGTACACATCATACCACGGGGTGGGCATCGGGTGGGATACCCCATCACTTCACCCACATTCGGAGGGAAAAATAAAATAAAAAACACTCACTGAAATATGTGAAAACGTTGTTAGCGGTTTTCTTTTTTCTTTTTTTTGGGGGGGAGGTGGAGAGAGGGCATTGAAAAAAATATTATATTCAAGCGAAACCAAAACATTTGAAAACCATGTTATTCTCTACGCGTCACAAAATTTTATAAACAATTTTTACTTTTAGGTGTCCCACTACATTTTAATCATTACCAAAAAATGAAGTTCCCACACTACAAAAGCATTACTCTTATACTTTAAGAAATTAACTACTCCACTAATTTTTTTCATTCTTTTATCACTTTAATATTCCTTCATTTAGTGTTTTTTTTACGTGTTCTTATTTTAACGTGTAAAATAGCCAAACAATCAGTCATCCGCTCACAAACAATAGTCAACCGCTGACGACGGTCGACGGTTAGACAAAATGTTCATCCATGATGATTAACCTATCTGCCTATAGTGGACATGTTAGAAATTTTGTAAACAATTACCATGTACTTGACCGCGTACTCCATAGTTATTATACTGTTGAGATTTCTCCCACTTTAATTAGAAGTGACTAGTTTCTGAGTGCTAGAATTCTACTGGGAAACTTCCCAATAATTATTTAATTACAATTATTTACAGTTAGATGGTATCTAGGGGGAGGGGGGAATATCTGTTGTCTTTATCTGTTAATAAAATGATTAGGATAAAAATCTTATATGTATAGATAAAGTTGAGTAGATTTAGGATTTTATTTCAAACTATATTCGGCTTAGAAAACAACTCTTTGATGTGTCGTCCAACCGCTGTCCTTGTGTTCAGTCTTCGTATGTTGTTATTCCGTTTACTCAAGAACACGACACAATGGAAGTTATAAGGTGGTGCAGGAAGGGAGATGAAGTGGTGAAGGGAGAATTGCGGGGTTCGATCTCTGACGTAAACATAAATGTGGTTTAACTGTTTAAGTATGAAGGTATAAGGCGGTGTAGTATATTTGTATAGAAAGGGTATGACTAGTTGTGATATTTAATGTGTTAAAGAAAAAGAATATCAACTTTCATTTCCGTGTCAAATTCAATTAAAGGATGTTCAATTTTTACGTACCAAGCTGAACTAATTAATGGAGCACGATCTCGGTTCTTCCAATATCTCAATTTCAAACATGATCCAACACTCACTCCATATAAAGAAACTTAGTAAACCGTGTTTACCTGAGAAATTCCCATAAAACTCCGGGTTTATGATTGCATAAAATGACGAGACGACCAAGAGACAACCGAGAGGGACAGGTCCGTTTGTTCCAGAATGGAAGAAAATTAGAAAATTTAGCACATTGTCTGTCGGTCTCAAAGTCAATGCATGAAGCCCCACCCCCAAAAAATAAAAGAATAAAAGAAACACCAATTGAAGATCGAATGATTTCACCCAAAATTACAATATACTCCTAATGTTTAAATAAATTTCAGATCCACCACAACTTTTTATGGAAATAATTGCATATCATACATATTCATATTCCTTACAATTAAATATATAAAGTGTTTAGATTTACACTTTTTGTAGTGGAGTTTGAATCTACTTTAATTAATAGCTCCACATCTCTGGTAGAGCAATCTTTTAATTTTAAAGATATTTGAAAATAGATGGTATTATTGCTCCAATTTCGATTGTTGTTTATTGAAAAAAATTAATAACAACCTTGTTTGTTGGGGCTGAAGGGTGAAAACAATGTGTATCATTTGGGTTAGAATTTTTGGAAAATAGGGTAGGTGTAGTAGGAAAAGTGATATGGATTTAGCGAGATAATATGACGAGTCCTATAAATTTATTTTGTAAAACTCAAAAGTAAAAGTGAATTCCGAAAAAAAAAAATGAAGTTATTTGTTGAGAAAAGAGAATACTCCGTAGTGTTATAAATGGGGAGGCATTAAGTTTGTAAGATAGGGTCAAAATTAAATGATGCAACTACTGTGAGACGGATGAGTATAATTCGGATGGTTGTTTGATCATCAATTTGATCTTTTAATATTTCTTTAACAACTGAATGTATTTTAAATAGTAATTAAGTGTTTGCAAATGCTTTTAAATTTTAATAGGTATTTTTGGTCTACTTTTGCTAGAAGTTAAAAAAAGTTAATTTTAATCAAAAGTGGTGGGTGTTTGATATTTTAGTCTAAAATCATTTTAAAGTCACAAAAGTAGAAGTTATAGTGTCTGGTAAATTCAATTAAATAACTTATTTTTAGTTTAAAAAGAATTACGAACCGCTAAAAGCAGGTAGAAGTATCAGTTTACATGCTTCTCAGCTTATGGCGGTTACCTACTTTTTTCAGGAGAAGTTGCAGCATAAGTTATAAAATAAAAGACTAAAAAACTACTTTACTAATCCAAAAGCACAAAAATAATTTTTTAAACATTTACAAACACTCACTAAATCAACATAATTACTTCATTATTTATTCCCCACACACACTCTGTTGTTCATCCATCAATTTTATTTTTGTATTCATTCATGTTTCTTAAATAAATACCTAAAAATATATATTAAGGATTAATAACAAGGGTTTAACGTGTTGTGGAGAGACAGAGCGGTCCCTACCTTTAGTTCGCAGTTTAAGAACTTTAAACATAGCCTTTAATGGTAGTCAGAGAAAAACTGAGATACACACGGACCAATCAAATCCCCTCTCTAGCTTTTCTCTCATTCTTTATTACTCTTCTCTCACACACTCTCCAGCAGGACCATTTTATTCTTCCTCTTCCTCTTCTTCTGCAAATCAAAGAATCAACAAATTCTCCGCACTATAATCTTCTCTCTAAACACCTCAATTCATCTAACTTACAGAGTGAGTGAGAGTTGGTTGTTATAGTAGTAGTAATAATACATGGACTCAAAGTCGTTGAGGTTCATAACCCACCAATCATTCTTCACCGCAGTTCGATCTGATGACCTCGCTTCCCTCAAGAACATCATCGACTCTGATGGCTCTGATCCCTCTTCTTTGGTTAAGCTTCTAAACGACAAGAATGAAACTGCCTTGTACATAGCAGCTGAAAACAATTTCCATGGGGTTTTTCTCTACTTGCTCTCTTTCTGTGATTTGGAGACTGTTTTGCTCAGAGCCAAGTCTGATATGAATGCTTTCCATGTTGCTGCTGCTAAGGGCCATTCGGGTACTCCTATTTCTATCCCTCTTTTTTTTTTTTTTTTTTTTTTTTAAATAATATTTGTTTGTGATTTGTCTTGTTTACTTCTGTCCTTTATGTGGTTTATTTGATTCTTTGATATGTGCTGTTTTCGAAATATATGCTGTTGTGTTTTTGTGTTCATTCAGAATTGTGGATTATAAGTAGAACCAGGGTGGAACATATTGGAGAATTAATATAAATGAATCAGTTGTAATTCTATTATACTAGTACTAATGTTCATTGGGAAACTCTTTTATCTAGTAAGCCTAGCCGGATAAAAATCTTGCAACTTGAGAATCTGTGGCTTTTTTTGTTGCAGAAATTGTAAAGGAACTTCTTGTAAAGTGGCCTGAGCTTTGTAAAGTGTGCAACTCTTCAAACACTAGCCCTCTATATTCAGCTGCCGTTCAGGGACATCTAGAGGTAGTGAACGCCATATTAGATGCAGATGCGAGTTCCGTAAGGATTGTGAGGAAAAACGGGAAGACTGCATTGCATACAACTGCAAGATATGGCCTACTGAATCTAGTGATGACGCTTATCACGAAGGATCCCGGAATAGTATCGATCAAAGATAAGAAGGGCCAAACTGCTCTGCACATGGCTGTTAAAGGTCAAGACACTTCTGTGGTGGACGAATTGCTTGAAGCTGATCATTCAATATTGAATGAGCGTGATAAGAAGGGAAATACGGCTGTGCACATAGCTACACGGAAAAGTCGTTCACAGGTATGTTATTTATTTGTACCCTACTCGAAACATAAAAATTTACTCTCCATTTGTTTTTGCTAATTCATCATTGCTATGTAAGTATTGGCAGTACGTGCAGTTATATTCCACTATGTATATGTGTTAGCTTGTGCTCGGTAAAATTGTAATCTTTACATGTTTAAAGTACCATACATGGTCTTGTGTGCAAGGTGAAGAATTATCAGCGTACAGTGAACGACCTGCGTTCCAATATTCATGAATGATATTTGTAAATTTAGCTAAGGTTCATGTTACTCATATCAT
This sequence comes from Plantago ovata, assembly GCA_028274465.1. NCBI lineage: Eukaryota > Viridiplantae > Streptophyta > Magnoliopsida > Lamiales > Plantaginaceae > Plantago > Plantago ovata. The sequence continues at coordinate 25,789,608 of CM051457.1, forward strand.
ATAATTTTTCCTAAACTAGCTAACATGTTTTTCTGTTTAATTATTACCTGAGAAGATGATTTAAATTGTTTCATCATGCACATATCTTGCTTACACTCATTATTGGTGATTACTGATATGCATACTTGACTATTACGCATAATTGAGCTGATTAACCCAATCATGTCCTGCACCACTTGACCCTGCCAGAAGACAAAACACGCTACAAATATTAGTATTAGATTTGGTCAGCCATGAGGAATGATTAAAATCTGTTGATAAGTGCCAAACCTCTGTTAGCTTCATCATGTATCACTAGTAAATGTTGGTACTTGTTCATAAATACATGTATCAATCCTCTGCTAGGTGCTCTATGAGAATGTTGTTTGCAGACTGAGGGAGGTAAATGACTATATGTAACTGCATATATGCACATTAAGGGGATGGACATATTGTTTTGACCAAGTTGTGTGACCAAAGAGTACTATTTTGCATATAAAGTAAAAAGTTTGGGGTTTTATATGTGTACAAGTGCCTATAGTGTCTTATGTCAAATGCTAATGCTTCATATAATTTGCCTCTCCATTTCAGATAGTTCTCCTGCTGCTCACCTATAGGTCCATCGACATAAATGCCATTAACAATAGCCGTGAAACTGCAATGGACATAGCCGAGAAACTTCCATATGGAGAATCTGCTCTGGAAATTAAGGAAGCTCTAGTAGAAGCTGGAGCCAAGCACGCAAGACATGTTGGACAAGTTGACGAAGCAATGGAGCTAAAGCGAACCGTGAGTGACATCAAGCATGAAGTCCACTCCCAACTCATACAAAATGAGAAGACACAGCGACGAGTATCTGGAATTGCAAAAGAATTGAAAAAGATCCATCGCGAAGCAGTTCAGAACACCATTAATTCCGTGACTGTCGTAGCTGTTCTTGTTGCCTCGATAGCTTTTATCGCTTTATTCAATTTACCAGGCCAGTATCTGTCAGATGGGCCAGAAGTTGGGCGAGCCTACATTTCTAATACTATTGCATTCCGAGCATTTTGTCTTCTGGACTCTACAGCCCTATTCATCTCTCTCTCAGTTGTGGTGGTTCAGATCACGTTGGTTGCCTGGGATACTCGAGCTCAGAAACGTGTGGTGTCAGTTGTGAACAAAATGATGTGGACTGCTTGTATTAGTACATGTGGAGCTTTTTTATCGATATCATTTGTGATCGTTGGGAAGAAAGATTCGTGGATGGCAACTATGATAACCGTACTGGGAACTCCGATTCTTATTGGCACCCTAATCGGCTTGTGCTACTTAGTTTTCCGAAAGCATTTTGGTGGTGGTTCTGATTCTCAGAGACGCATCAGACGGGCAAGTGGAAGCAAGTCATTCTCATGGTCTTATTCGGCAAATATTTCAGATTTGGATGACTATAATTCCGAAGAGAAAATCTATGCCTTGTGAGATTATTTTAGTACATATGAGTATGCTGTTGAATCTGTTTTTCCAAGTTCCAAGTATATGAAGTTGGTGTTCATAGTCCATAGATATATATCCTTTGAGCTGTCTGTAAATGTAGATACGAACATGAGTCACATGACACACATATCGGCATATGTTATATATGTAATGTGGTTTAGACGAGGAAAGTATTGATATTTCTTCTGTTACTTTTGTAGCCACACTGACACTGTAGTATAGTATAAAAACCAGTTTAGATTCAGTTTAATGCAGTTCATTATTTAATTATTATTTTTATATTACAAATTCAATTTAGCATAAAAGAGGTTAATAATATGGGTAGCCTAATAAAATATAGTTGTGCAGTTTTTTGGCCTGCACGTGCATTTATCTAAATTTTAATGTTTCGGTGGCTGAATGATATTGTCAGCTTCGTACAACTAATGCGCATAAAGAGATGGGAAAAATGAAGAACAAAAGACAGCTTTATTCTACAACTCATGGACATGGTACACCAACTTCCTCCTCTTGAAAACAGCTATGTCATGAACTATGGCACTGAATGGAAGTAATAAAAAATGAATTCGTTTATATATTTTGATATATAGTGTTCTTGCTTTAGCGGTAAGTATGCTCTCAATACCACACTAAATAACAGAACTACAAGGAGGTGCAGAAATTTTCATGACCTGACCAATTCCAAATAGTCTCTGTTCCATTCCCAGGCCACTAAAATCACATTTGCACAGTTCCGGGCCAACACAAAATTCAGATGTAAACGCCAAGATGATAACTAATTCCGCCTTTCCATGATTCCATTTCAACCATTGCCATAAGATATATTCTACTATTTTATCAACAACCTCAACTGGAGACGTTTCAATATTCTTAAAAAATAATATCATTACGATTTTTCCATAAGCACCAAAGTGGCGAAGTGTACCTTGAGTCACCACAGATTTGAAGTTACCATTGCATCGAGTTGCAAGGACCTCCGTTGCTTTCCAACCATGTTGCTATTCTGCTCCACACCTCATTAGCAAACTCACAAGTCCGAAATATATGGTCTGCACTCTGCACTTTCCTCTTCCCTGCTGCAAATTTTACACTAGTACTCCTTTTGAACGTCTGACACCTTTTATTTTCCTCTTGGCAAAATTTATTGAACATTATTTAAATGGAATGAAAATTATTGTGAGTGGAGTAGCTTTTTAAATAATTAAAAATATTGTGAATAAGATATTGTATTAGATTAAAAAATAAATAAAGCATGTTCATTTAGGTGGTAAATTTGAAAATATAGTATTATGTATGATGAGGATATTATAATAATAATAATATAAATATAATAAATTTGAAAAATGAGATGATTTTGAATCACGGAGTACTGAAAATTATACAATTGGCTGCCTTCCATGAGTAATCTTATCAAGAATAACATTTCACTGGGACAGAAACGAAAATCATGCACAAGTAGATCTTTGCCATAGGTTCGTACCGCCAACGGATAATTATAGCTATAACGTATAAAATGAATAATGTAACTTTTACATAAAATACATCCTAAAAAAATCTATATATTCCCATATGGTTTTGGATAAAAATAACAGAACCACATGGATTAACATGTCCATTCGCCGTTCACGAAAAAAAGAATAGCCGGCCTGGGCAACATCGAAGCATGCCAACTGCTCATCATCTTAACCCCTTTTCTTTTTACCCCTTTTAATGTATACAATAACAGATGCTATTAGGATATACAATTTACAATATTTTCACCAGAGGACCTTCCATTCCATGATCACCTCGATTCAATCAACCACGACACCAAGCAAAACATTAAAGCTGTAGCTGTGCAGGACCTCGGCGCATAGATCTTGAAGAAGTCCTATTCAGCTCTGACCTTGGTGGAGACCGCTTTGGTTCTTCAAGTCTTGGTGGTTCCTGCATGTACATATCAGCCAAAACCAAAATGCATACTTGTATTATTAGTTTATTATTACTTGCTTTAAAAGAATGAATTAATGTAAAAATTAAAAAGGGTTCATTTGAACTTTATGAAAATGTGGCGTTAGTTTGTAATTAAGAAAGAATTTTCCATCTACATTCTGGTATAACTTGAACATTCAATTTTGATTGCCAAGTCGATTAGAGTGCACAATGAGGTATCCGAATTAATCAAGTGGCAAGATAAGGTGAAGTCAAACCTTTGCAGATGAAGTCAAACTGGAACGAAATTGAGCATGTGACCTATAATGTGATCGATGGTGCTCCTGAACTTGCTCAAACAGCTGCAACCTCGAAGAGAAGTCTATTCCATTATGCATGTTCCATTGATCTTCAATAAAATTACCGTCCTCAGAGACCGGTGATCCCTTCAAGAGCTTGACCTCTGGAAGAGAATTTCCTGAGGGCATTGGCATTCGCGTCGTTGACTGTTCTCCGAAGGAGTAAGAAGGTACAGTTTTTAATCTAGTCCGCAGAATCTTGAATGCCATACTTTGCTGTATACATGGGTCAAACAAAACTAATCAATCAGCTGTAAATAACATGTGGAGACTATAAACTAAAGACACAAATCTTACAATGAGCTTAATATTTTTGCCAATGACAAATCATAGTCATCTTAACAGAATATTTCCCAGTATTAAAATTCACTCCCTCCGTCCCGCTCACTTCTTTCCTTTTTTGTACACTTCTCTTACCACTTTATTACGGGTCCCCGCCACACATAATATAGAACACTCATTAAATCCGCGCACAAAAGCAATCTTAGGCTATTCATTGGGACGGAGGGAGTACAAGATTGGCCAAATCATTGAATCATCTAGACCACAACAAATATTCAGTATATCGTTGTATAGCAAGAACAGCATTGCACATATCAGGGAGTGAGGAGGATGAAGTGAGCAACGAAAGAGGTAGATTTAGCATGCAGGTCTCCTTAGCAAGATAATTGGATTGGCACAATAGTGCAAGGCTCATCAAATTTTCATACAAAATGTTTGTTTCATACGGACCGCCAATATTGCTAAATGAGATGCCCCAAGGAAGAGTAACTAAATGTCTTTATCAGCGAAAGAAACTGAGGAAGCAATAGTAGTTCTGAAATTTGAGCTAACAAAGCCATTTTGACACGAAGGGATGCCCATGATTCACTCACAGGGCGCTTCGCAGAAACCCACAGAGTGACCAAAGGACTGTGCTTTTTGAAATATATGCTATCACACACTATTTACATATTTCCTTTGGCAGCAAAGATAGGGTAATTAACAAAGAGCAAAATAGCAGTAATATCATAAAATTGAGCAAGCTGAGAAACTAAGGCTTGAATTGAAAGCGATTAATAGAAGCCAACACAGGCCACAAGTTATACTGTGCAAGATAATTACATTGTTGACATACTACTTTCAGTCCCCGAAACTGAAACTATTGACGCATTAACAACTTTCCCGCAAAGTTGAATGTAGAAAACAAAAAGATGCTAAGTTATAGAAATAAAGTAAGAAACACAGCAACTAGCCAACTACCTACCTGAGGAAGCAACATCAGAAGACCATATAGCGCTTTCAGCAACCACATATATCTTCTCGGTTCAAGAAGCTAAAATATAAAGAAAAACAATGTCATCACCAACAGTGTTAAGTCATAAGGTGTTGGTCAAACACTATAGAACATAAAAATTAAAAAGATAATAACAAACTTTAAAGACAACAACATGCAGCACCAAGGATATAGGAATAGCTTAATTACTTCCAAGAGTGCAGAGGATTTCAAGGCTCGGAGATACAAGAAATAATACTAATATTTTCCAGAAAGGAAGATTACTAATAACAAGATACTGTATAGTTACAGATAATCACTAGACATCTGTCAAGAGAACACTTGTGCACCTCTGTTAAGGAAATGAGTAAAACGACTCAAATAACACATGAAGTATTTTATAAAAAGTATTTTTACTGTCCAAGAATATAATTTGTAGCATGCTTAATTTTAATAACTCCCAATAAGAAATCATCCCTCATAATGCCAGTCAAGACAATTCCAACTATAATTCACAATTATTTTGTACATGTCAGAAAAGTTTATTTCTCAACAAAGTGAACAAGAAAAAGGAATATGAGAGGACGCGTGCCCTCAAGGAAAAAAACAAAAGGATACTTCCACTGTTCTACAACACAACTTGAAAGTAAATGTATTTATCACAGAGCATCGAACAGGGTTGCCACAGAAGATTGCAGGGTCACCAAGTTCCAAGTTTTTTACAGGGTTGACATGTCACATAAACACATCATGAAGAACATGCAAATATCTACTTCAAACAATGTACAAAGCACAATGCAGATACATCCGAGCTGCACAATCAACATATTTATGAACTGCAGTTTCTACTATCCCACTTCTATACGGGCATGTGTATGTGAAGGTAGCTATTGGGATAGGAGGCCATCACAGCACAGCAATGTTTTACGTGAATATGAAAATAAATAATCAAAATTCCAAATATCTTCAAAGCAGTTATACCTGTAGTCTGAGGTAAGCAAATGTAGGTGTCTCCAAAAGGTAGATCAATTTATCCAATTGCACTAAAAACTTCACGTTGATATCCTCCTCGACCAAAGACTGAATAACAGTGCTTGCGTGCTCGTACGTCTGATGGATTATGGTTGAATAAGAGAGTACAAAACCATAGCAATTTCAATGCTGGGAAAAAGATGGCAAGAAGGTGCTGGTCGGGACGAATATGACAACAGAATGAAAAACCATATAACAAAGTCTTACCTGAGCTAAGAAACAAAGGCTTATAATAGCCATGGGTGAATGGCACCACGAGGCATATAACGAGAGAAACAAATCTCTCCCAGCATCAGTCAGCAGCGACTGCTTTAGAATGCCACGAAGGTTGCTCAACTCGGAAGATGTGAGCAGAATCAAATTCAAGGCCTAACATAGAAAAATGAACAAGAAAACCTATGTCAGCACACACCCTTCACCTACCCTCAATATCATGCACCAGATCATTCTCTTAAAAGGATAATACAGGTGCATCGTGATATTTATAGAATTTATAAATTAGATCAGACTACAAGGTACATGGCATAGAAACAATGTAGATTGCATTTTGAGTCAGCACCTGAACCATAACAGATGCAAATTCCAAGTCTGACTCTCCTCGAAGTATGTTGGAAAGTTTCCGATAGACTAATTCTGCATCTAAAAGTACACATAATCTACGGATGATAATAGCCCCTCTTCTGCGAGAACATAAGATCGATTAAATATACAGAAAAATGCACCATGCAATGGAAGCAAACTTCACCAACTTAACAGATTATTTCCTCACTATAGCCTGATCTAGTTGCTTCAAGAAACTTTAATGAATGTGTAAGCCAAATAATTAAACCTAGATACAGGTACTCACTTCTCCAAAAGTGAGTTGTCAACTCGAAAATTGTAGATTAAATAAACAATGAGCTGGTCAAAATGCTTGTCATCTTTTGCTATGCAAGCATGGACGTCAAGTACCAGAAGCACAACCTGTATTAAAATTGATAAGTAGAAACATGTTACAGAAACAAAAACAGCAATTTGATAAATTACAATGCTTTTTTAGTGAGATACAAACAAAACGTTTCATGTGGGGAATGTAAGGTATTGAATCCAAATTAATTCATAATTCATAAATATGAGGCAATCAAGGTTCTAGAAAATACTGGAATACAAGTACAGCCATCCAACAACACAACAGTTTTTGCAGATGAAAAAGAACACAGTCTAGTCTGCATCAACCATGCAAAGAATTCCCTCTCGGTGGGTCAGCAGTACCATTTACACGAATATAATTTTGTACGCTCACACAGAAGAGTCCGACTCTCACTCTTGCAAGATAGTTAGATTCTTCATCATTTTCCTTCTAGTCATGTTCCTCCCTCATATATCTTAGGAGTATTTCTTTCTATCTGATCACCTAATCACAACTAAGACTATTGTCATTGTTATTGCTATTTGGCAAAAAAAGTTTTTAGTAAACCATCAATCTAAAGCTATGGATAAAGTGAGCTTAAGATGCAGCTTTCAACATATCAGGTTGAGGTAGCGTATAGGAAGGGCTATATAATGGAATTAAGGAATAATATTCTAACAGTTAGGATAATACAATATTAGCATTTTGGGTTATTTCGACGACATATATTATCTAAGATTTGAATATTTGTAGTTCATATTCTAGAAAAAACTCTGGTCTATTCAATTTCTTAGTTTAGGTTTAGTTCTTAGCCCAAAGTTTCATTCACATTTCCAGGTTCAGTTCAATCTCAATAATGTCCATAATATCCACCAAAACCGATTCCAAAAGAGAAGGCAAGTGTAAAAACACTAACATATTCAAGAAGCTATGCAAAATTAATTGATAAGAAAACGAATATGAACAAGCAACATCCACTCCAGATCTGCCTAGTTGAATAGAGTCAAGTACAAGCAATCGCAAAATACAAACATAAATTGCCCAGAAAACCATTTGCATGTGCTCTGAATACAAACCAGAACCCAACAAAACAAAAACAATTGGAAATATTTCAAAGACAAATAATAATTTATTCCAGTAGAACGGATATCAAATTTTAGGAAAATAATGCAAAGGATGCGAGCAAGTACCTCGTCAGAAGGATCTGAAAGTCCCTTCAAAAGACTTTCAAAAATCTCACTCAGATATGACAAAACCTGTTCAGCAAGAAAGACATAATCATCCAAAACAATCTTGACGTGCTAATAAACTGAAAGTCCCTTCAACAGTCTTTCAAAAATCACTCAGATATGAGCAGAACCAGTTCAATTGAGATGCTGAAAAAATGAAACTGTGGACATCATGGAAAGACATTAAAAAATAAATAAATAAAAATAAGGTGCTAATAGTGGCATATAATCCTACCCTAAAAATAACTATTGCTGTATAAAGGAACACCATACATTACAATATGAAGAAAACATTAACCGAATAACCGATACATGATTGACATTCATCCTCAATTTCTCAAGTTGATAACATATAGAAATATTACCAGACTCTGCCTAGAAGGCTATAAATTATAACTATGTAGTCTGATTCTGTGGAACTCACCGAATTGAAATGTTTTAAAATAATTGCACTTAGGAAGGCATGAGAACACCTAGGACTTGAACACCATGAAATATCTTCTTTTTTTTTAAATGGCCAATCTAACCTAATCTACTCCTATTCCTACACTACTCCTTAACCACCTTATAACTCCAAATATCCTAAACCACCTTATGCCTACGTCAGGGTTCGAACCACTGACCTCTCCTTGCTACTCCAGCACCTTTACCATTCGGCCACCCTTATAACTCCTATGAAATATCTTATGTTGTACTAATAATGTTGGACAAGCAGCACCACACTAGAAAATTACCACGGAGAAACATATATTCCATATTTCGTGTATATTAAGATTTCAGTGAACAGAATGAGCAGATCAATGTTAAATTTGAGTGCAACATCCAGTCATGCCACTCTTGTCATTCAGGGCCCTTTGGTTGCAATATAACTTCAAGGACTACTTGTGAATAGATAAAATTAATATATTTGTCATGAATAAGAACCACACAGGAACACAAATTATTAACCATACATGAAACCGCCAATGTATACCCCAGTGAAATGTTCTCTTTTTCCAGTTGAGGTAAGATCAAAACTTATAAATATATCATAATTTTGTAAATTTCCATTTCTTAATATAGCAATTTGTTTGTCAACAGGTAAAACTCACTTCCATCTCTTTAGATGGAGAATTAACATTAACGGGGAAATAATTATGACTAGAAATTTATTTTAGCTTTAGCATGCAAGAAATTGCCAAGTTCCAACTCTTTCCAGATTCGTCTTGCTTTCTTTCTCACTTCCCTTAAACCTTCTTTTTTTTGTTCCTTAACATTTCTAGTCCAAATATTTAGTTCTTTTATGTCAACGGTGATTTTCCTACTATAGCAATCGCATTCATGCAGTGCCTAGTTCCTTGCATCACCCACCACTCCTATCTTAGAGTGGAGGTGGAGAAGAAGTTAGAGAGCACGATACGTAGAAACAGGATCAGAATCGAAGAAGACAAAGGAAGGAGGATTTAAAGAAGCAAAGAAAATAGGCGAGAAGCGTAATTACCAGTGTTTTCAAGTAAAACCACATTTTACGTTGCGAAAGTTTTTTTTTTAAATTATACCACCATTACATGAAACATATCTGTGCAAATTACTAGTTTGTCCATTTATTCATTTATAAAGACACTTCTTGTTTAGGTCAAAACTCAAAAATCCTGAATCATCATTCTGATGTACTCTCTCCGTCCCATTGGATTCTATACGTTTCTATTTTTGGCTTTGGCATAGTTTTAGCGGGTCCTGCCACTAAAGCATTTAACACATACTACAAACCCTCCTAAAAAACCAATCCAAAATCAAACGTATAGAATCGAACGGGATGGAGAGAGTACAAAAGAATATGATCCAGTATACATACAGAATTAATGCAAGACCACCTCTAGTTGGAATCACGGTTGATACTTATAGATCAAGAATGCAAAGATCAGATATGGCATTACTAGCTGTATTGAGACTTCAAACACAGGTAGCACGGGGAGGGGGCATCAAATGCACTTTTCTTGCTGAGTGTTTATACATAATAACTAGAAGCCGATAATAGAAAACTAGTGTACCCACTAAAATGGAAAAGAAATTATTCCCAAGTGAAACATAGTTGCTCCAACATAGATACTTATTAACCAGGGAACTGTAGTTGCCAATATACCAAAAAGAAAGAAAAAAAAAGAGTTTCAACTTGAAAGATCACCAGCCTGTAATGATTAACAAGAAGGCATTTTCTAAATAAGGGGATGAACACTTTCATAGGGTACAGGTAAGCTACATGGTGAAAACACGGATATATCATAAGAGCATGCTAGTAGACAAAGAAACCTTTATGATAAATTGATAACAAACAAGTTGAGTGGGATGAACTAAAAGAAAAACCATGGTACCTCTGTCCTGTGACGGTCTAAAAGGGTCAGTATCCAATGCAATGCCTCGATACGTGTAGCCTCCCATTCACTATATAGATGCCTAATTGAGAAATGAAGAAACATCAAATTAGTCCTCTATTCTGCATATTAATTCAGAGGCAGTGTACATATGGGTCCTGGGAAAAATTAAAATCTCTATCCTAGCGAGTTTCTTGGATTACATGTACCAGCATCACATTAACTAGACCAAAATAGAGGGTACCTCCTTGCTACTGATAGTATGGCTCCCACATCAAAACCTTCAGCTGGGTCAGCTCGGATGCCGCGAAGCTCTTCATTTGTTTCACGGGCAACCTGTGTTAAATAAGCAATTAGATAGAGCTTAACCACAAAAGGAGGAGGCATGTAACCAAAAGGTCCAAGAAACATTGGCATTTAGTAACTCGTTAACATAGGCACATAGCCCTCCGAGAAAGAAGAGTGTGTCTCCTTGAGAGAAAAAGTACAAGAAACTACACTTAACAGAAGAATAAAGACTTACAACTCTTATTTTCTCTTCCTTGTCGGATATGCAAGGCAGAATTGCTCCAAGAATATCCGCATAATAAGGGACAAGTTGGTCACCACCAAGTTTCACAAACTCGTTAATCTACAAAACATAGTAGTAACTGAGACTCATTTGAAGCAGGAGCCGCCACCAAATCCAGCAAACTTGTTAATATAAAAAAGAACGTATGAGTAGATGTACTAACCCAGGTAATAGCAGTCAGCCTAGTAAATTCATCAGGTGAAGCTGCCCTCTGAACCAGAATCTCTGCCATGCGACCATAATCTACGGACTTCAAAAGTTCAAACAGTTGTCAAAACCAAAACTTACACTTGTCAAAAGCACATGGAAATGCTCTACACAGGGCATAGTTGAATATAAGAATCATGTTCCCAGGTTGACCAATAGATCCTAGGGGGTAGAAATTGATTTTCACCGGTGTTAGTAATAATCTCTCGCCCCAATCCTTATTTTTATTTCCTCGAGCTTATTCACATGTGTAGTAGTTAACCAGGGTTCATCAATTTATCATTTCAATATCTTACGCCTCCACCGAGATTGGAGGGGGGTGGGTATGCTGTCATCATATCAGCGATGAACTTACAACTTTGTGAAAGAAATATTCTACCTGAAAGCCTAGATGAAACAAGGGTAAACAGATAAATAACATGGATAACTCTCTAGTTAAGGCAGGACAAGATTTGAAAAACGTCAGCCAAAATCATGGTGGGAAAGAGGTGGCATACAAGGGTTTTGACGGTCACAGAGGCAGTTTTGGAATGTTCAGTTCCGGGAATCTGCGGGATACGATAATAAAATATTCAACAATCAAGCAAAACAAAAGGTAAAGGAGCCATACATAAATAACAAGTAATCAATAACATAAGGCGGATCAACCAAAATAGCAAACACTCAAAAAAAAGTATTACTTACAAAGTACAAATTGTATAGACTGATACAATAGATGCTTCAGTTTGAAATCTTGCCGAAGATAATCAGTAAAGAGAATCAAAAGACAGAATTCTTATTTAAACATTGGGCTCAAGTATACTAATTTCCTGACAGCCTTATTTCCCAATATCAGGGGCAGCTAATGTAGAGCTTATATTTTACTTTTGAATAACTCACACAAGGATATGAAAGTTATATGCAATTAAAGGACTCTTTTGCACACGTTTCATGGCTATGGAACTGTCTTTAGATTGTAGCGCGATTCTCGTTTCTCAAGTAAGTTTTTTGATTAACATGCAATTCTACTTCTAGATTATTATTATTATTATTATTATTATTATTATTATTATTATTATTATTATTATTTACCTGTGCAGCACAACATATACTATTTATTGTTTCATAAGAACAGTACAAAGTTGTACAGCTTTTATCAAGACATTGTTCAAGGCTTGATTCCCGATTATATGGATACTTTTGATTGAAAAGTACTGATAGAATGTAGTGAATTCAAACTAAGACAACAATCAGGAATAAATCTGTATGCATTTTATTTTCTTTGATGGTAAAGTTCCTATTACAACTGAGAAGTAACAGAAAAATGTTATTTCCAGATTAACAGTATCTCTATGGTTTTCCATGGTCCATGCTATTAGGCAGTCTAACTCTCTTATTAAAGGCTCGTTACATCCGCATGCCACATTGTTCTGTGATATATTATATAAAAAGTAATTGCTCTCAGTTGGTAACCCCGCACAAAAAAGTAAGTTTCCAGCTAAGCGTCCTAATAACTGAACAAATGGGTATGAGCAAGATCACTACAAAAAATTAAGGAATAAACCCCATCCATCTAGTACCGATACAAGTGGTGGATGCATCAAAACAAGGAAACAACTGACAATTATTTCCCCATGTTTGAGACACAGACTACTCAGCAGCAGTCAATTACTTCTAATTAGCAAAATAAGTGGTCTTAACATCAGAATAAGCCTTACTGGAGAGTTTTTTATTTCTTGAAGAAACTCAGAAAGGGCTGAATCAGCTTGTTGCCTTATCTCGTGGCTGGAATCACTTAGCATGTTGAATAAACCTGCAAGTTATTTATCACGTAAGAATATTATAACAGACATCACTAGAAAAAATCAATATTAAGGCCGCTCACCATCAAGGAAATCAGGAAGAAACCCCAGCATGTCAATATCTGGAACACTGTCTAGAACAGTGATCCAACCAACCAAAAATTGGCGAACATAAGGATTCAACACATTCATCCGTTCTCTGAGCAATGGGATAAACTCTTCAATGCTGAACCACAAGAAAGAGCAGTACAAAGTTAAACAAATTAAAGATTACTGCAGATCAGCATGAAAACTTATAGTGACTGAAAGGGAGACGAGAATGAAGCAAAGGCAGACCTAAATTGGTCGCTTTCTGTGACAATGTCCTGTCAGGCAAGAAACAAATAATTTAAAATCATGTACATATATGCATTTAACATGCTAGTAGTAAGAGGAGAGGTGTACCTTTACGAGTCTATCCAAAAGATGAGCAGCACTCTGCACATTAGCATCTGAATCTGCGGAGAGCTTACATAATGCGTCAAATATCTGGTTGAAGAAGACTATAAAATCGCCTCTGACCACCTGCAAATTATTAGAGATAATGAAAAACCAAACGCACGAATTAACAAGCAAATTAAATTTCAGACAATGCACACCTTAGCGATGTTGTACAGAGCTTCACAGGCATAATAACGAACTCTACTATCTTGATCGGTAAAGGAATTCAACACCGGCGGCACAATTTGCTGGAACATCGAGACAGGAGAATTGCATCAATGGAAAGAGGCAATGTTCGAAGAAAACAATCCAGGAAACTACACTAAGATGTTAAAAATAAAATTTAAAAAGCCTTACAGACTATGCAGTATGCAGTGATTGAGGAATAAATGCAGAGAAAGGTACAACCAAATATACTTAAGAACATAACCTCAGGGAAATGATTGATGCCAATACAGCAGATACCACCACAATCACAAATTCCAACATACATGCCTCTTGCTTTAATGTTAATATGATTCAACGTAGTGTCTCCAACATGTTTCGCTCTTTTTTATCACGGGGAAATAAAATACCCCACAATCTCAAACATTGGTTCATAATAATACCGTGCCACATATTATGACCAAATTGTAGAACAAAGTCTACACTTCCTCAACTATATTAATATCAGAGATATAACCCAGCATCATCATTCCAAGGACTAGTAGTAGTAGAAGTCAAAGGTGATCTTAGAGAAACTCTACAACTTTTTTACAATTGTGAAAATAAATTATCCTTGAACAAAAACACTAATCACCAGCCAAACTAAATCGATCAGCTGTTCTATCCTATTCGGCCACACCGAGGATTCAAACAATAAGAATCTGCAAAACTCGCACCACTACCATTCTACCAAGTACCAGCTAAATAATTGATGATATCCTGATGCCACCAATTTAAACAGCTCCATTCTTTTTTAAATAAAAAAAAGGAAAATCAATTCCACAGACCAGAAGTGAGAAATTCATGGTTCTCTTACATCAAGGTGTTGTGCCGCTTCGGAGGTCAATCCTACAGTTGCAGCCGCCAATCCTATCAAGCCTCCCTATACCCCCAGGAAAGAAAAAAAAGGTAAAAAAACACAACAATTACGCAACATCATCCCTCGGATAGGAAATTGAGTAGTTAGAACCAAAAGTAAGAGAGAAATGCAAACATACTTTACGGTGATTAGCCTGTGGTGAAGAAGCATATTCGTTGGTCAACAAATTGATAACAGCAGTAATTTTCTCATGATCTGCAGCTGCAGTTAACTGCTTCACAATTCCTTCCACCTAGATCCAGACAATCCTCTTTTTTAAACAGCTGAGCACAAAAGGAGAGGGGCAAAAACACAAGCTCCGATGCATGAAGAGAAATAAACAAACCTCGAGAGCGGCATTTTTGCGCTTTTCGTATAGCTTATCGGATAGATTACGGAGCACCGCTGCTGGAATTACAGATAGCGCATCTGCCATGGACAAACCCCCAAATGACGGACGAGTCTCTTATTCTATGTTCAAATTAGGGACTATCACATTTGGTCTCTTACACGAATTTATTTGTATATGCAGAAATGTTGGTTAGGGTTCATAAATCTCTGTAATTGGGGGAGAAGAGAAGATCTCGTGATGGAGTATGAAGAAGAAGAGAAATTTGGGAAAGAAAGATGATGACAATAATAATCAGCGACTACAGAACTAACTGGACAGACAGACAGACAGGCAATAGATAAAATCCAAATTTTCGAGAGAGAGGTTTTATTACCTTTTTCCTATTTTCCTATTAACTCGTCTTATACTCGTTTTTCCATTACTCTTACCTGCTTTTTTTTTATTTTTCCAAAAAACATACTACCAGTACTTCCTCTTTCCATTTTTGACTTTTTTTTATTCAAAGTACAATGAAACTTGCTCAGTCCTGTTTCAAACTTTTTTCATTTATTTTATTAATTTTTTACTTATATTTGACTTCAAATTAATTTTAAACAGTAATAAAAATTAATATTTAAATTTATAGTATAAAATTTGTATAAAATTTGAAATCTTGTATTTTCATATGAAGTAGAATTAGTTAGAGTCAAATGAATATTAAAAAGATCAACAAACCAAATGAGAAGTTTAGGGTGAAAAAGAGGAAGTAGTTGTTTTGTTGACTTTTTGGATCCAATTTAATTTCAAATTAATTTTAAATCATATCAGTAGAATAATTTTGAAATTTATATCATGAAAGTATAATCTTTACACTATTATTTTATAATATGATTCCAAAATTATTTTCGATACAATCTAGATTTAATTTTAAGTTAAACGGAATTTTAAAAAATCAAAAATAAAAATAAAAAGTTTATATCATGAACAAATAAGTAGTATAGTATTTTATTTAAACTACCAAATATAATGTAATTGTTAATATTAAGACCCTTAAATTTAAGTTTACTAACACCGGGAATAGTATCGAATTTGAGAGATTCATTAGGGAAACTTATACACACAAAAACTTTAAGGGGTGCAAAATTACATACAATACCAATATTTAGGGACTAAGGCTATGTTCTCTTCGTGTAAAAATTAATTATTTTAAGTTCAGTTCAGTTCAGATGCATTAAGTTCAGTTCAGTTCAGTTCAGATGCATTAAGTTCAGCTCAGTTCAGTTCAGTTCAGATGCATTAAGTTCAACTCAGTTCAGTTCATATTTGATTCATAGTATATTTTATACTACAAATACGTTCAGTTCAGCTCAGCTTCATTCAGCTCAGCTCAGTTCAAACCTGTTCTGATTAGACGAAGATAACATAGCCTAACATGCACATTCAGAGTATTTCCTATGATGATCAAACTTTATATGTAAAAAAATTACAGAGAATGTCACACACAACAACTTGATATATTTGACTAGGGGTGGGGTGGTCGAAGCCTTGTTGGGCTTTCGGTTCAAAGTCAAGTACTAGACTAATTTGAATTAGAATAAAGATGCTTGTTCACTTATTGGTTTGATTATTATTTTTTATTGTTATTATTATTACTTTTTAATTATTTTTTGGAACCTGTATACAAAATGCTAAAAAACATAAATCGTGAAGATTAGTATGTAAGCTAATATTTTAATTAAATAGAAAGCCATGTTACATGTTATTCATTTTGATATTTCTAACATAACTGTAATACTATATATTATGATGTCAAAAGAAAAACGCGCTTGTTAAGTACACTATTTGGTGGTCACTGGATGTTAAAATTGAACAATTTAAACTCTGTAATAACGCTGAATAAATACTAGGTAAAATAAATGAGAAACAAAACAAACCCATATAAGTGTAATCGGTGCAGTTAGGTATCTTGCTACATATACATAGCATGATATTTCATTTAATGTTAACCGATTAGCATGATCGAAGACTTCATTGTCTCAAATGCATGACCATACTTCTCTTGTAAGGAAAACAATAAAAATGGTGATGTTATGCAATGTCATCCATTTTAGATTTATTTGGAATGTGGATGCAATGCACTTGCCTGATCAAGATCAATAAGTTTGAAACTTTAACACGCGTTGCTTGTTTACATGTGGATCTACGATTATACATCAGTGTTACGCTAACACAGATAACGATTACTGCTTCTCCATTCAACTAGGGATGGCAATGGGCCGAGCCGGACTTTCAAAGGCCCGATCGGGCTCGGGAAGACTAGCACAAAGCCCGGGCCCGGGCCATGGCGGGCCTAAACATTAGGCCCAAGACTGGGCCCGTCATGGGCCGAGCCTTAGGTTTTCAAAATTTTATTTTTTTTCCCAATTATGTAGTAACTTTATGTAGTGTATTATTAGTAGAGTGGTGAATCTATTTAATTTGTATCTTTTTGCTTGAGATCAAATATCTTGATATCACTTTATATCATTTGTAGTTTATCATGAACTTTCTTATTTGACATATTGAAATTAGTTAAGATTAAATTACTTAATAAATTATATAAATATACTAAAAATATAGTATATAAAATGATTGTATATCACTTGTAAATCTTAAATGTATAGAAAAGTATATATATATATATATATATATATATATATATATATATATATATATATATATATATATATATATATATATATAGTGCACGGGCCGGGCCGGGCTCAAGCCAGGCCTACGGGCCAAGATTTTAGGCCCGGGGCCATTGGCCTAGCTATGAGCCCAAGCCCGACCCATGGGCTACTCATGGTTGGGCTTGGGCTTGATATATTGGGTGGGCCCAGACCGAGTAGCCCAAAGTGTCATCCCTACATTCAACGTATTCATCAAGTGAAAAAAATTCGTACATCACGCAGCATTCCAAATTGTTCTGGTTGTAAAGACCAACAAAGACTCATCAAGAGTGTAATTGAAATCAGATTTGCTAGTTGATAATTTTTTCATTCCACTAATGATCCATATGTTAGTTTATTTGGGTTTTTTTTCTTTCTATTATATGGTATCCTAGAAGACAGAGCAACAACCACCCACCCCTCCGGGGGATCTTCACTCATGATCATAAGTCACGAACTTCAGTTAAAGAAATAAAGAATCAAACCAATACCTTACGGTGGAAATTTGACATATTTATTTGGGAAATTCAACCCTACCTTAGAAACCGAGAAAACATATCTCACAATTACATATGTCGTTCAACAATGTGAAATTGTGAACTAATACAATCGTGATGAGGAGCCTAATATGCCGGTACTAATTATTTCGTAAGGATTTCTTGTTGAATGTTTTCTCAAATAGTATAATTTTCAATAACACATGCTATTATGCTAATGTTCATCAATCATCGAAATGAATTATCATGATAAAACATTCAAAGTGTAGTGTTGTAGTGTTGTGCATAATCAATCGAACCGAGTGAATTTCTAGATGGATTAGACGTACTATTAATTGAAATTGTATGTTGCATAATACATGGGTTGAAATAGCAAGCGAATGTCTAGGACATGATATATTAGACACAACTTATACATGAGTGAAAATATGACTGATATGATAAAATTGTTGTTTAACTATAAAGTACGTACTTTCCTTTGTGTGAACACACCGAGAAATTACATCCATTGCAATCAAATGGTCATGGGCCGATAAGAAAAAATTAAAACCGACCCGCTACAATCATATATAAGTGGCAGTGTACTGGTGTTAATGTCAAATTAAAAAGGAATGTTTAATTTTCTACTCAGGCCGTGACAGGGCAATTAACAACAACTAGAAACGGACTAAAAAGTAATACATAAACAATTTAAAAAAACAGATGAGTACTTGTTTTATATGGATGTATATTTTTACAGACAAATGGAATTCATATGTTTCTCTTAGTGGTATTGTTCAGTTGTTGTGTCATAGGTACCCCAGTTTCGATCTTGTTGGTGCTACAATTCCATGAAGCCATTTTTTTTTTGTTTTAAGTATTCTTTTACATTTTCTTTATTTTTAGTTTCATTTTTATTTCTGTCTTGATTTACATTCTCCTGTTTTGATGATAGTTTATTTTTAGTTTGACTCAAATATTAATGCATTTTCATTAAATTTAATTAGTTTTGAAAATTCAATGACTTTTTACCACTTTTTTCGAATATCAGTTTTGAAATTGTAAGGTTTCGCATAGAGCCTCGTAATTCTTGAGCCGGCCCTGTGCAGGTCAACAACATAATAGTATCTTTCGAGATATCCCACCTCCCCAATTGTACGTTTTTATAGTTTGATAGGAGCAATAGTTGTAGAAATTGTAAAATGAGCCCATTTCCCAAACTTGAGGCGAAATTTAAAACATGATGAAATCAACAAGATTTCACGACTTCTAATAACTAGGACCATAATAATTGAGCTCTTATTCTTAAGAAAATTGAAAATTAATTCCTACAATTGAGTAACTCATTTTACCCTCTCTATTTTTTCATTATTTGTGTGGCACCACATATATTAATGTGTCCTTTCTCATCATTAAAACATAAGAGATAGGGTACCTCTAATTATCATCTATGGAGTTGATTTTCTAAATAACTATAAGGAAGGACTTAGAGCTTGTTTGGTTATGAGTGGTAAAAGAAAATTCAGCATTTCCTAGGAATTTGGCTCAAACCCTACGAGTAGGAATTGAAGTAGGAAATGTGGTTTTTATTTCCATGTTTGGTTACAAAAAATGCATTAGGAAATGTTAGTTGGACCAGAAGTCCATTTCCTTGTTTGGCTATACGATTGAAAATTTTCGGAAATTGATTTTTTCCGTAATTATCCCTATGTGTTTCTCGTAAACAGAGTCGTTTTGTTCCACATCTTGTTTATTCAATCGACCAAGAATTAGGATTTAGGCTTCATACAACCCATATATAAAACAACGAATGAAAACACAGATACAAAATATCCTACAAATTACAATTTTTTTTTGAAGTAACAAAGCAAAAATCAATAATGGTTTCCCATTTACCCCGTGGTGGCTCGAACCTCTAACCTATTGGTTGGAGGTGAAGCAGTTTACCAACTGAGCAACGTTTCGTTGTTTTCGTTGTCACATATATAAAACAACGAATGAAAACACACAACATATCCTACAAATTACAATTTCTTTTGAAGCAGCAAAGCGAAAATCAATAATGGTTCCCCATTTATTTCCGTGGTGACTCAAACCTCCAACCTATTGGTTGGTTGGAGTTGAAGCAGTTTACCAACTGCGCTACGCTTCGTTATCACAACATCTAAAATATTAAATATTGTATCACACATGCTAATCCTATATTTATTTGGAATTGGATTCCGGCGGATAAACGTTGTTTACACTTTACCTAAATTGCAATTTAATTTATACTACTAGTATATATTTTCGCTTGCGAAACTTGAGTCGTTAGCTTTAATATCTCGACCCTATTTTTACGTCTGGTTTTACACTTTACTACCACTTAGAAAAATATTATAGAATTCCCTCTAAAGATTAATTTAGGTATAAGGACTGACTATTTCATTTTTCATTACAGTAAAAAAAAGAAAAACTTAACATTAGAGGCGGCTGCTTAAATATTGTATTGCATGTGCTGCTAGTCCTAGCTTTATTTGGAATCGGATTCCGGCGGATAAATGTTGTTTACACTCTACCTAATTGTAATTTACTTTATAATAAACTTCCAATATTTTCGTTAGCGCAACTTGAGTCGGTACCCTTAAATTCGACCCTATTTTTACGCCTGGATTTATATTACTACTAGTACTAGCGGCGAGGTCTCTCATCAATTGATTTGGGGAACCGTCCGTGATTCGTGATGGATTTGAAAGCAGTTGACGAGCGCTCGTCGTCGTCGTCGTCTACAACTGCTATTGGTTTTACCTCCTCTTCTTCAACCCCCATTGATTCCTCTAATGTTGGTTTCAAGGTACCGATTTCCCTAACTCCTTTTCTCTTTTCCTTTTTAATTTCTATTGAATTGATTGATTATGTAATTTCGAATTTTCAAGCTGACTGCCTTTCCTTTGTTAAATTATTCAGCTGTTACAGAAGCATGGCTGGAAAGAAGGCACCGGACTCGGCATTTCCGAACAGGTAGTTAGTTACAATATATCCTTGTTCACATTCTATTTATTTAGCTATCTGGCTATATCTGTTACTTAAATGGTGTATTAAATGTTAATATACAGAAAAATCATGGCTAGGGTTTTTATTTTATTTGAATGAACTGGTGCTGTGAATTGTGATACACCCTGTTGTTAGGATGCGTAGTACCTAAAAGTTCATATACTTGGCTGGTTTTGTAGACATTGGACCTGTTTGGGTGAATTCTACCAGGGATCACGAATTCATTATCCAATGGCTTGTGTTTCTGCATCTATGTTGTCTGTCCATGTGGCTAGGATTGGTAATTTAGTATAACAAATTGACACATATGTATGATGTGTAGCATAGGGATATGGATCTTTCCTCTATGTTATATTGATTTGGTAATACTTTTGATGATTTGTTCCGTTCTTATGTCAATTAACAGTGCAGAAATTCGTTTCGATAAAATTCATTCCGGTCAAGGTTTCTTTTGCAAAATTGTTTCGGCTTTTTGCTAACTAGTCATCTGATAAATTGGTGGACAATTAAAGAATGCTGATGTGTTTGTGTGCATACTGTTGTTCATGAAAGTGTACTGTCGGTCTAGTTTGATCTCTTGTAAATGCCAAAATGTTATCAGTTATCTGAATTTCATTGACCAAAGTACCAAACACTTGTATTCATCTGATCTTTTACATCCACACAGGGAAGGCTGGAGCCTATACAAACTATAGTTAAGACAAATAAACGGGGACTTGGAGCAGAGAAACCAAAGAAGTCAACTAACCACATAAAAGATCATGCTGTGGACAAGGTAATTCTTGTATGTATTTATTGTTTCTTCAGGGGAGATTTATTGTAGAGTTTCCAGTTTGTGCTTAAATTGCAGTCCCTGGCTCCCTGCACAGCCTGTGAAAATCATGTGTGGTGTATGTGATATCTAGGTTTGTTATTATGAAGAACAGTTTCCGCTCAGAATATTAATGATATCTAGGTTTGTTATTATGAAGAACAGTTTCCCCTCAGAATATTAATGATGTAGGAGAAGAACCCAGTACCATACAAGAAAAAGGAGCAAGAAAGAGTAGAATATGCTGTACTTTGAGCAAGCGTGAACTATAATAACTAAAGAGGCACTCAAGGTTTGAGTATTCAGAAAATTTATAAAGAAGAATTTAATGAAAGGTAACATTGTTGTGAAGATGTTTTCTGTACTGGATGATCATTACACATGAATAGGCTCTATTTAAAATATGGGGAGAGAAATGAAAGAATATGAACCTAATAAATACAGCAGAAAGTACTACTATTCAGTAGTATCAATTATTTCAGCAGATTTGCTATCTTTGCTCAAAGATGGTGAGCAGTCCCTTTGAGTTCTTGTCCCCAATGCGTGGATACCTTTTGGAGGGCTTTGGAGCCTGAATATACAGATAAGATAATTGGAGGCATCCTGACACTGCTGTACTCTGTATTCCAGCAGCCCTTGTCTGTTAGTAGTATGTTTATGAGTTTTGACGCAGATAGGAGTGATAGTGTTTGCTTCATTGGGTAGGTCTTTAAGTCGTCTGGTTTTCTGCCGGGCTATCAACTCAGAGTTGGACTATTTCTCTAATTCAGTTCATTTCCCTTATCTCCTTTTTCTTCAGTTTGATAGTACAGAGAGAATCTAACAAGTGACTCAAACAGAGCATAGCTACTTAACTTTTAATATTTCGATGTATTAAAAACATTTAAAGATGGATACATATTAGTGTATCTTAATTTGTCATATTGCCCTCTTGACTGTCTCATGTTTTACGTATCTGTATCTTTGTTTCTTAGCTTATCGATGATTCATTGAACGTTCTAAATTTAGAATATGAATACTGTAATAGACAGAATTCTACGCAACAAGATGTTGTTTGTGTACTTAATTATAAGAAAAAGAATAGAAAAATGTGTTTCCTTCATGGTTATCATTTATCGCATGTTCTAGTAGTGAGTAACATAGCAATGTGTTCCATCATTAAAGTGATGTGAGGCTTAAAAACTGTTCCATTGCCCTGAGATTTGTTGTGATGCCTTTTGCTGTGATTTGATGCAGGAGATCTGCAGTTGCCATTAGGCACAAATATGTTGGGAATTTCAATATTTTAGTCCTCGAGTATGTTTTGTGAAAATTGTGATTTTCGTAAATAGTAGGAAAATTAGGGAAGTATGCCCTCTATAGGAGAGGCATTGATTTTACTCATGTTCAAGAAAATATTGATTTTTTACTAGAATTTCACTTAGTTCTCTGGTAATGCATATGCAAGTGCACTTACTAATACTGTAATGATTTCTGTAACTATTTCAGCTGCCGAAGAAGAAAGGACCCAGAGTCACAAAAAAGATGAAAAAATTGCAGAAGTTAGAAGAGCAGTATCGAGAGAAGGAGTTTGATCAGGCTTTTCTCAGAATGTTCTGGCCAGATAATGTCTGAATTTTTCCTGTCTAACCCAAAAAATACACTACACAGAAAAAAGGGGCACCTTTATAGATGATGTCTGAATTTTTCCATGTCTAATGTGCAACACTTTATAGATGCTGCGTTATATTTTCCTTTGCTAGCATCTCGTAACATGTAGATACAAAAATTTTCCTTTAAAAAAGAGGGGCATATGTGTATGTTTAGTTATTTCATTTTACTGTTTGAAAATCTTCAAACAAAATTGATTTCGTAGATAATTTGTAATTTGTGGATGGGATCGTGAGATTAAGCCAATTCTCTGTTCCTGCACGTGCTGTACAAACTACAAAGCGAACAAGGGAAATATGAAAAAGAAGGGAAAAAAAAATAAAATTCCCTTACCAGAAACTACTGGAACTGCATCTGGGTGAAAAATTCCGGCATCAAGCAATTACGGGTAAAATTCAATTGGGCTAAGTGATAAAAGGGAGCCCAAATTGTCCTGAGCTGTAAAATTCCCATTGGACATTTGGATAGAATGGATTGTTAGGGCCATTATTCCTACATTCCTAGAGTAATGTAATAGTTCAGAGGGTCTGACTCAATTTTGTCAATTCAATAGGTGTTGTACACATTTCCGATCATTCAACAAATGCAGATCATGACCAGCAACATAGGTGAAACACAATTGTGCTTTAATAAGAATAAAAATTTTGTGCTTGTACAAGTGATGGCTTATTTATTCAAACAGTGCTAACTATATTGGTTAGTATAAAATGTCTCAATCTGTAAGTCAACAAGGCTTGAAAGCTCGAATGCATCCAGCTCCCTTCTTGGCTGTCATGTAAAGGGAGAATCATTTCCTCTTCTTATCCTCAATTTTAATAAGCTCCACAGGTGCTGCGGGTATCCTGGTCCACCATTCCCTTACTCGTCTCATGCCTCTATCGGTACTTTCCTTCCTGAAGGGGCTCTCTCTTGTGAAACACTCCAAAAAGACCAGTAACATCAGGTATTTCAGCGGTAAGAGTGCAATAATCACACCCATACAAAGCAACATGAGACTCATCTTGTCTGTTGCCTGGAAGTTCAAAGTGAAGTTTGTCATGCAAGATAGTGGAGATGTCTTACAACAGAAACAAATATCTTAAAAACACAAATGTAATTTAACAAGTGAATAGTCCCTCTTAACCTTTCGATCAGATTCAACATTTTATATGCTTTAGTTAATGGTTGTTGCGAGTTATATCCATGACATAGGTCTGAATTTATGCAGGACAAAATCTGGAGCAAAGAGTAGTCATTGAGACTTCTGTGGAGTGTTAGAAAAATGCTGCTAAACTTTTTTTATTGTTTAGAAACATGTGATGAAGAAAAAAAGTATAGCAACATATTTGACACAATTTGAAAAGTTTAACTACATATGTGAAATTAACCCGGGTGTAATTTTAATGACAAAATTACAATGCAAGGAACACTCACTATAACTAATAAAACAGCATTCAGCAAGAACAGCAAAGCCCATCCCTTAGTCCCTTACTACTAGTGCCCTACTTTATATATACGAACTTTTTCTGATTAACTAGTCATTTAACTTCAAATTTCATAATTCCGTACAATTAGTGCTGTTTAACGAGCCGAGCCGAGTATTGCTGAGGCTCGGCTCGGCTCGTTAACGAAGCGAGCCTGAAACCAGGCTCGAGCTCGTTACTTAATTTCATGCTCAAGCTCGTTACTTAATTTCATGCTCAAGCTCGGCTCGTTTGGCTCGGTTCGTTTGTTAAAATACCATGAAAAATATGTTAAAATATCAAATAAAATATAAAGAAATTCAAGTTTATGCATTATAATCAACTTCCAAATGATGAAATCACTAAAGTCTAACAAAATGCAAATATAAGCGATTCAAGCCAATAATCTCAAACTTAAATCATAACTCATAATACTAATACTACTAATAATCTACATAATATCGAGCCTTACCGAGTACTCGCGAGCCGAGCCTAGCTCGTTAGTGGAACGAGCCTAAGTTTAGGCTCGAGCTCGGCTCGAAAACCTTATCGAGTCGAGCCGAGCCTTAACGAGCCGAGTACTCGATAAGGCTCGATTCGCGTAACAGCACTACGCACAATGATGGATGGTGATAACATTTGAGTGGCTGATGCTTACTCACGGAACTACATTCAAGCAATAATCATTCTTTGATATGATTATATTATAACCCAAGTGATGGAAAAAAAGTAGTAAGCAAACACATCACATGGAAATACTCAAATACCTGTGGCACAACACCAAATAGGAGCACACGCATTTTCAGAAGAATAATGTTGCCAGTTTGAATAAAAGTTTCAGCTTGAGTTATAGCTTCTTGTAGTGATAGGAGCTGTTCAACTGCATTTTTACTAGGTGGGGCTACAATTTTGAATGCCTCCAGTTGCCTTCTTTTGTTGGCATTTCTCCGCCACAGCAGTACAAGTGCCATAAATACAAACATTGATGGTAAAAGAAACTTGATCCAGTCCCTAGAAGTCACCAAAAAGTTATTTAAGAACTAACAGAATTGATAATGTCACAATCTAGAAAACTTGGAAGTCATCAGACCTTCGATAGAACAGTTAACAACAGAATAAGAGGCATTCAACTTGATTTTATTTGTACTCTTAACAACTGCAAGCTTCAATCTGTGGCGTTAAATGAATTACAACTAATACCTGTATGATTTTTTTTCAGGTTAATTAATGATAAGTACATGAACAGAACAAAGGAATTAGTTTACAACTGACATTTTTTGGCCCCTTCAGATTTGAGGAAAATGGTGCTCTTTATTTCGTTTTTTTTTTTTAAATACTATTAATTAATTTATATAATCGAACTAGTGTCATGTCATCTTCTAAGTTCTAACAGTCCAATTTATCCATATCATCATACTTGTGTTTCTATGAAATATCATGGAAAAACCTAAAATACTCATTAGAGTTTCACAGCATAATAACAAATGAAGAGGACCTCACCTGAGTATCAGATAACCTACCAATAACACAAAAACCACCGATTTATACGGGTATTCCCATGAAGCCAGGCATTGTAGCCAGTTAAATGTCTCGATGAGTGGAACTAGCAACTCCTGCAAATAAAGAAAAAGCTCACTATGAGAAGTTGGAGGACACAATAATGTTCTCATTTTAACATATTAACATATACTAATAACTAAACATACTCAGGCAACTTTTCCAATCAGGTAAAAGAAAGGTAAAACAAAAAATAGAAGAAGAAAAACGAAACCAAAACTTAAGTCAGAGGGAGAGTTCCGGACTTCCGGTCACAAAGGAGTGGAATCAATTCTGAACTTTTCAATACAGAAAATGGATTTCTTCTGATGTGGCAGTTTTCTAGTGACACTAACAGAGAAGTAATTTGACGTCTATCTATGCAGAAAAAATTCTATTAGAATTTCTTATGCAGAACAGATAGCACAAACAAAAGTTTTAACTAAATTGAAAATCTCCATGCTTAAGGACACCCTCATTATCGTCTGCCAGATATAAGAGGTAGCATATGATCCATGTTACTGTAATGAATTTCAAAGAATTTTCATAATGAATACCATTATTTCGTTTCTAGATAAAGAAGCAATATCTTTTCAAAATATGCTATTATTAAGTCATAATGTAACATGCACTAATTGTAAACACTACATTTGAGTTCTGAGAGCAATGCGTTTACTTCCTTGGTTCTCAAACAAAACATATTTCCAAATTAAAGCACCTCTCTTTATAGAAGGACAATAGTATGTCACAATTCCCTGCTAACATACAAGCCTGTAAGTACTGTTCCACTAACGCAGTTAATCAACAATCTTTGCCAGCACGAAATAATTATATAGATGATGGCCTTAATGCTTCACATAACAGCAAAAGAGATGATAGTCATGTTCGCAAGTAAACAGGAAACTGTTATGGACACACGCAGACCCATAGATAAGTAAGAGAGAAAATTCTGAAACAATGATTTTTAAAAAAAAAGGAGGAGAAAAGAAATAAAGGATAAGTGATCAGGAAACCTTCATCACTGCTAAATTGGTATCAATGCCTTCCACTTTCACTTGATCAACAGTTGCTTGAGCAGCTTCAGCCCTTCCGGTATTCGATTCCAACTGTTTTACAATGGCTTCTAGAGGATTTGGCTCTCCAACATAAACATCCCCTCCCAAAAATGCTGCTTCACCATACATATCAGGCTCCTTGGATGTAAAGATTCCAAGTGTACTAAGTGCATAAAAAGTAACTGGGAATATTTGAGGTCTTTTAGCATTTGGAGAAGTTAACACATCACGTCGCCCATGACTGGCACCAATAAGAGTTATGCGATTCGATAAGATCTCCATAATCTTATCGCCCCCAGGCAGACTTTCAGCTAAGTTGAAACACAACAGAGTTTTGTAACTTGATAAGGAGATCCGGAAAGCTTCTCTAACTGCACGGTATCTAAGTATCCCAAGAATTGCACGAGCAAGAACTTCAGACTGCTGATCTTTCAAATTATACTTTCTTATGAACTTGTGAGCTCGCAAAATCTCTAGACAGGTATCTAACCAATAATCTCTTCGTGAGCAGCCCTTGAATTCAGGAAATTCCAAATAAACAGGCTCTGTTCTATACAAAGTCTAAAGTCAGGATAACCATTCTATGCACAAGTTTATGGAATGAAGAATGCATCAAATAATATTAAATATATTCAAGTATACTAGGTTTATATTATAGTCTTTTTCATGTTGATCAGATTGCTTTTACTTTTTTATAGATATACACTAGACGACTAGAATTTTGTAAACCAGAAAAGATCTATTCATATTTAATAAAAATGGTTTCTTGATGTACATTGAAAGTTCCACAGCAGTTAGAAAACATACATGGCCATGGACTTGTACATCACTGCTTTATCAAAGAGACGAGCACCCAAAGGTCCAGTTAATTCGGGCTTTATAGATTGCTTCATGTCTGTTGCCAGGTCGTACTTGACAGCTTTATCATATAAACCAACACCGGGCTCAAAGTATAATGCATAGTTCGTCAATGTCAACCGCCCTGAAAAACTAAGAAACTATGTGAGCCAGTGATCTAGTAGAGAAGGTGAAAAATTCTGGTCCAACAAAATGAAACAACTTTAGGGTGAAAGTAGCTCAACAAGTATATAAATAGACAAAAGCAGAAAATAACCGCAAGCTGCTAGTTGCTTAGCATGTTTACATATCTCACTTCATATTCTTGGAGTAAAATAAATTAAAGAAGAAAACTGCACCGTAGCATAAGCATGATGAATCTCAATTAAATACAATTTTAAAGATAATGTTATTGGGAAATAATAAACCAAAAAACTAGCAATGCCTGGTGTAATTTTTATTTCTTCACTGCAATAATATATCAGAAACGTTTTTGAACGAGTAAATTACTTTCCCATGTTAGAAACTGCAAATCATCTCCAGAATGAGAAACAACTGGTTACCTGGCCATGCAGACATTCCAATATGTTGCAGAACAGGCTGGGTGGGGACTGTTCCATCTATATCTACAATAATCTCATCCTCAGAAAGTGAAAGATTGGATATGAGTTGGGGTACTAAAGAACTTTGCACCGATTTTGTGACCCTACATCAAAAGTAAGTAATATAACGGTCAGAAATATTTTTTGCTCCAGAAATAAATACCTTTTCTCAATTCGTTATTATATTGATGTTTTTTGTAACTTAATGGGTTCATGGTAACATCAATTAAAAAAATTAAAGCAATAATATATATTACAAGCATCAAAGAACTACATAATCAAACCAGAAGGGCTGTATCCTAGAACAGTGCAAGCAAATAGTACTTGACACCTTTTTAGGCCCTTAAAGTCCTCGAGAAACATAATGTAAAGACCAATCGGAATAGATTCTTTGCTAGTTACGGTAATTGATACAGAATCAAGCACTTAAATCAAGAGCAATAAAACGGATGCACTTTCTTGAACATTGGCCGACAGTTGAGACTTTTGAAGACACAAGCTTGAGGAATAAACAAAATATAAAATTAAAAAAAAAAGAATAAATGAAATTACAAAATGTGGCCAGCTGAAGTTTCATATATCACAGATGAAACAAAGCAAAAGAAAAAATTAGCAATGATAAAAGTCTACATTCCTGAGAGCAGTGAACATTTCGATTTTGGTCCACTAGAGTAACATAGTTCCGATTTTTTAGAGCCCTTTAAAGTAACATGGTCCGATTATGATTCTCTAAAAACAGAATTCGTCCAATTTTGATCCTTAAAGAACCAAGTCCGATTTTGGTCCTTTAATGTTACATCAACTTTAATACATGCCTCTGTTTCAAAAAAAAAACTTTAATACATTGCCCTGAGAAAAAGAGAAAAAAAAAAAAAAGATCGGACCATGTCACATCAACTTTAATACAAATTTGCAAATTGAATTTTCTGAAGGAAGTGAGACATACTTTTCAAGACTTCGAAGGTACTTGTCAAATACTAGAAAATGAAGTCTGTGTTCCTTAGAACATGTCAGAGCAGAGAAAAGATTATGAACTGTTATAACATCTGCAATTACAGGACAGGCTGGAGCTATCCGAGCAAAAGCTTCCGGACCAACAGTCTTCTTGTTATCAACCTAACGGTGCAAAAAAAAAAAGGTTCAATAAGCACCATTGACTAATTATTGTCAGATTCCATAGAAATAAATATATAAAGAAATGTTACCATGATTTTAAAAATGATTGTTAAACATTAATAATTATAAACCTGAACAGCCATTTTGGTGGAATTGGAGTAAAATAACGACCAACCATCTTCATCCTCAACATCTTGATTGCTGGAGGGAGTAGCATCCTGCAACAATATGCATGTCAAGCTTAAACAGAAAAGAGTAAATATGGAGAGATCAACTTGAAAGACTCTTTCCGAAACGAAACGGAAATGAGACGGGAACACGGAAACACCAGAATCCAAAAAAGTAGGAATCACACGTTTATTTTTGTATGTTTTATAATATATTTAATATGTAAACTAAATTTTATAAACTTGTAATGAAAACATGGGCTTTAAACAACCAAGTAAGATAAGTATTAAAAAGATACCATTCCATCAAACCACAATACAACAGTACAACACAATAAGATGATGAGCACAAATCCAAACAAGTAAGCACTAAGCAAATACGCCCAATAAACATAAAAATGGCACAAAGCCCCAAAATAAATTTTTTAATAATAAAGAAATATTAAAACAACAAGGAAACGTATTGGCTGAGTTTCCTCGTTTCCATTTCGGAAATGTATTTCATGGAAACTCAGGCCTAATACACATTTCTGTGCTTCATAGCTCTTTTCAAAAGATCATGAATAATTTTCCCATCAGCATCTGATCTCATTTTTCTTCTTCCTATTAATAAATGATTCTTTCAGGCATAATGTTCATTCTTTCTTCATTTCCAAAAAATTAAAGGGGAACACAAGGTTTCTTCTTACTTCATCTTGCGGCTCAGTATCAACACCTGGCGCTTCCCATGCAAGCATCATATCAAATGTCAGGCGGCGAAACTCCTTATCATTCAAATAATTTGGCCGTGTAACATCCATACATAAAGCTTTGTATGAGCAGAACTCAACAAAGTTTCTGGCATACATTGGGGGTTTCTTAACAGTATCAGGCAGCTCATCAAAATGATGCTGTAACTCTTTGCTAGATACACCAAGGATCCTGCAAGAAACTGACACTCCCTAAGGCATGAAAGTTTATGATAGGTAGAGCTGTTCAAGGCATACAACACATTTTGATTTAACATAAAAAATATGAATGGAAGGTTTAATTGCTAAAGATGTAAAGAAATATCATGTTGGATTGATTGTAATACAAAGGTCCAATAAATACAACCACAGGAAACAACTGAAAGCAAAACAAATGGCATGCTTGTGAATAGTGGGAGTGCTAATGAGGCTTGCTAATGGTCAAAATAGGAAAGCTCGTTGTTGGATCTTCATTGACAGCATGAAAGTTAGGTTACTTTGCAGTTACATAACCAGCAGGTGATATCAGGATTTCTGATTGAGGCTGAGATGCATAATACATGTGTAAGATTAAGAAGCAAACCCATATAGACCTACAAGATTCAATAAACAGATAGTCCAGAATATTATAGGATGACAACACCGAGAATATTGAATCTACAGGAGGATGCCTAAAGTCCCGAGTCATATAATTTAAGGTTATGGTGAACAGGGTAATTACACCCAAAATGGCTTGAGATAACAATACAAGCAAAGATAATCTGCCCTCACTTAGTAAACACTGAAGTATCTTAAGACACAATCTTTCAGCTTGATTGACAACTTAATCCAAAGAAAGCAGCTTGAGTTGCTAGAAACAACTTCCTGCAAAGCGGAAGCCATCTTTAACAGATAAGTGGGTGCAAGTTTGTGCCACGACATGCTCCTTAAGAGCAACTTTTCTTTTGTGAGAAAATAATGACAAACCAAACAAATCCAAACAATGTGGTGACAATTTGACTTTCTAAGAAAGACACTGGCTTCAGGATCAAGGGAATCAGGTTCTTCTGACATAAATTTAACCATGGTTTCTATCCTCATCTCCACTGGCAAATAACTCTCATGAAATAAGAAAAAGGTCAGGGCAGAAAACATCCAAGATAAGGTAGGCAGATACATCTTTAACTTCGTTTAATAGATAAATCTCTTGGTAAAAAAGGAATTACTATCATGTAGCACCTCTATATGGATATAGTGATTTCTCATCAACCTGCTTTTACTGAAGACTAGTAAAGAGAGTAGCTTACAACACGGTACATGACTCAATCTTAGTTTGCTGTGTGATAAATTTGGTTTTGTACTGTGTGCAGCTCATATCATAACCTTTCCTCTGTCGAAGTATGCAAGATAAGCAGAACGAACTGTCATAAAATTGAACTGTCCTCCAACACTTATGGTTTCTTTTGGAATCATTAGCCATGCTAAGTGAAGTGAAATCACAGGAATTGAAAATACCAATGAACTAGTAAGGTTTGAAGCTGTAGGAAGTTCAAGTGAGTCAAGACACGTTACCGAGAAGAGTCTCGGTTATTGGCACCAACACAATCTTTGGACAATTACTCACCTTAAACAAGAAATAACGAAGCCAGTTATGCATTGAAGTGGAGTTGAGACTTGTTCCCACGGGAAGAGTCTCAACTGTTGGCACTAATGTAATGTTTGGACAGGCACGCACTCACCTTAGGAGCAAGTTGACGATAACTGAAATGGGGCCTGTTGAGCCTCTACCAGATAAACTTACAAAGAAATCAAGGAATGAAACCACATAATTAGTGTCCCAGGTCAGATGCAAGATTCTGGACTAAAGGAATAAGAAACAATCCTCTGCCGCAACGCAGGATAGATTACCTACGAGGGAGAATCTTGTGGGGACAAAGTGCTATATGATCAAACTGCACCTTAATGCAGGTTTTGCAATTGTGGCATGGAAGCAACAAAAAATCATCTGTTACTATCTTACCAAAGAACTTACACTATGTTTGGAAAAGGTTCTATGTTTCATATGTATATTGGGCTGAATTAATGATCTTAAAGGACATCAGGGCAAGACACACAACTTGATAACTTTCGGCCAACTAATGACTTGGTCATTTGTGTGTTTGGAAATCGAGGGGATCATCTGGGCAACCAAAGCTTCGGCAAGGATGCTCTTGTGGAAGTAAATAAACTAAGATGGTGGGGTAAAAAATTGTATACCCAAATTGTATTGTGTTCTTAAAATGTTCACACCCTGATATCGTAGTAGATTCTCTTGGAATGTGAATTCAAGTTTGATATAGGGTGGAGGGGTTGGACTTGTTGGCGAGGTGATTGAACCTGAACGCCTCTTTGGAACATATAACTTGAGAATATAATTGTGCTACGGATATAGAAGTAGTTTCTTTTATCGAAACACAGCATACTGCATACACATGAAAAGAAAATGGAGGAAAGGTATGCATTAAACTGCATATATTTACATCATTGGTACATTCAGCAATAAGGAGTCATATACGTTATATTGTGAGGGATAGGCTAACTTTTGCCCTTTATCAAAAGGTACTTATGAAATAATTGCACCTGAGGTTCGACATAGTATCCAAAAACCACATTCTATCGACAGGTCTGTATGGATACTCCTGTATTTTCAAGTGAACCACACATACAGACATGCAATGATCACCTAATCACACCATACACTATTTCAATTTTTTTACACAACCAAAATAAGGTCAAGTGCAAAATCCCTCACCAATTGTGGCTTGTGCACCAAAAGTCTACATACAGTTAAGACAAATTCTACAAACTACAAATAAAATAATCCCGTGATGTGCAAATGCAACACTAAAACAACATACATCTAGGGCAATTTGCAAGCAACAATATATATACACAACTATAATCAAAATGAGCAATTAAAAAGAAGGCAGAATTGGTTACTTGGCACAGCGAGAGACGACGGAATTGGCGATAGGAGAGAGAAAGGGAATGTGATCGTCTTGCTTGGGCGAATCGACGTCATCAAAATTGGGGGCGCGGCTTTTGCTGCTTGGAGAGAAAATCGACTTCAACAACCAGAGAGTATCATTCTTTTGCACGATTTCTCCTCCACCTCCACCTCCTTCATTCTCCATTGTTTTTCAATTAGCACTTTGGCTTTTCTTCTGAAATGAATTCACAGACTAGTGTTGTACCTGTCAGATTTCTACAGAGAGACACAGATTCTTTGCTTCTTTGCTTTAATGCTTTCTGGATATATTTATTTGATGGATTTTGTTTTCTGGTTGCCTCTCACAATGAGTGACACACATGATGCTTTGCTTCAAGGGTGTGTGTCCGTGTGTGACGATGTTAATTTTAAGAATTAGTCTTGAAGCACGAATTAATGGTCAAATTCGCACTAGTCCACTTGGTAGCGATTACCGGATACAAAGAGTCCGCGGGTAGCAATTATTCAAATCCCTTAAAAGTACTACATCAAACCAACTTGGGAACAAGTCCCATATTGTAAGACTAATCCTATCTGGATATAGTAAAATTAGAACGTTGAAGATTCGAGTGTGTGACACAAAGAAGGTTGTTGCCGACTTTGGCCAAAATGTATGTTGGATTGCTGGTACACAAGTGCGAGCTGCCAACCCTCTAGTTCAACCAAAGACTCCTAATCTTCTCCACCATCGGCCGGTGACTCCGTCCTGCTGTCACCGTCCTATTTATACAATCTCATTTTGATGGGGTAAACACTTGCCTTACTTGCTCAAAAACTTTTCGAGAAAAGAAAAAAACAGATGATGAAAAGTTTCATCTTCATGTGTACAAAGTTAACAGACATAAGAAATAGACAAATGTGGACGCATCAAATTCATAGCATATGAAATTTTATCATGTATGACTAACCACAAGAAAAACTGAACTCTTGAAAAAACATGATACTTACATATTTTTTTGCCAATCCCAGGCTGGAAGCTTGTAGGGATTGTGATATAAGGACCTTATATGCTAACTTAATTGTAAAAACACCAGAGGACTCATATGGCCAACAAAATCTATCTTGTTCATTAATAAAAACATGAACATATATAGACATGGTATGTGTATGACACTAGTTTAACTATTATACTTTTAGCTATAACACTAGATAAATGCCATAACATCCCTGTTCATTTTATACATGTACCATGATGACTATGCCCATGTATAATAATCATATTAGTACGACTACTTGTATTTCAAATTACAAACTACTACATACTTATCATTAATTTTTTTATTTTTGGAACTAAGATCTTTACTTTCTTATTATCCAAAAACAACTCCGCACAAACCGATCCGATGATCCAGGTAACAACTAATCATCAAAACTAATCCTATGCCTTTACATCAAAACAACAGCCAAGCATCTAACAAAAGAGTTGTTGACACAAATTATCTAACTTCTTGTTCAAACACGCCCTACCTTCAATATTTCGCATGATTTGCTTACAAAGATTCACGCCTATCCAACCATCTTGGGATATGATTTGATTTCTCAATCTCCATATCTCATAAACAGTTTCAGTAACATCGATTTTAAGCATCTTGGCTCGGACAGATTTCCCCTTCACAACACCAGTTAGCCATCGAACTTGACTGTCCCGATCATGTGGCGTTCTTTCCATACTAATCTTGCTCATACTATGTCTCCAAATCTTCTGGGTGAATGGACACACAAAAAATAAATGACTAAGGCTTTCTTGCTGAAAACAGAAAGTGCAATATCCATCTGTTTAGACACCAAACTTCCTCAATCGATCTTTTCTCGAAGTTGTCCTCTCAGGCATAACCATAGATCAGAGCATGTTGTTGGCCTGGCATTATTATCCATCATCACTTTCCTCCAAGGCACTGGATTCCTATCACCACACAATTCTTGGTAATACTATTTAGTAGGAAACTTATCTCCACTCCGTATCTTCTCCCATACCACACTCTGTATCAAAATCGTTCTTTGCTTGCGAATATATAGCTTTGAACAACCAAGAACAATTACTCTTAGGGAGAAGCGTTACATTAGCGAGGACATGCATTCTTTTCTATTTCCCTTCATGCTTCGCTGATCCATTG
Source organism: Plantago ovata (assembly GCA_028274465.1). Lineage (NCBI taxonomy): Eukaryota > Viridiplantae > Streptophyta > Magnoliopsida > Lamiales > Plantaginaceae > Plantago > Plantago ovata. The sequence goes on from CM051457.1 coordinate 25,825,807, forward strand.
TCGTGCCATTCTTAACATAGTATGCATGTATCCACCTTACCCAAAGTTTATCAGCTTTGTCACATAGATTCAAAAGCAGTTTTGTTGTTGTTGCTCTATTTAAGTCAGAAGTTAATGTGAGGTTGAGACCCCCCGATGCTCTAGTATCACATACATCATCTTTGAAAAAGGTGACTTACGTGATATCTCGTCACTTTCTGTCCATAGAAAAGTTTTGCACAATGCTTCAATAGTCTTCAAATTCTTTTTTGGTAATGGAAAAATTTGCGCCCAATGGTTCGTGATAGAGAACAACACGCTTTGGATGAGTTGAACTCTACCAACATAACTAAGGAGTTTGACAGCCCAATGATTAATCCTAGTAGTAATTTTGTCAATGTGTGGCTTGGAAAGATGAACCGAAAGCTTTCTTGTTATCAAAGGCACACCCAAGTATTTGAATGGCATTTTACCCAACATAAAGCCAGTCTCCTGCTGAATCTTTTCTTTTCCTGCTCTTTATTTTTAACTTCTCCCATGTACACTTTACATTTCCCATTGTTTGCCTTCAGACCAGTAGGACAGGAGAAATCTTCAAAAAGACTACATCATAATATGCACAGAAGTACTGTCCCCTATACAGAATAGAAGCATATCGTCGACAAACCAAATGTTAATAAGTCTTACTTTTTCACATCATGGGTGAAAGTGAAAATTGAAATCAGGTTGGCTCTTCAATCTTTGCAGTTTTCTACAACAAGTAATCCATGACCAAAACAAATAGCACGGGAGAAATGGGATCCCCTGTCAAATCCCATGCTTAGCAACAAGAATTCTACTTGGCCTCCCATTTATACTGTATTTGTAAGATACCGACCGAACACAAATCATCACCCATTTAACAAATTATAAACTAGGAAAATTCATTTCTCGCATTATCCCCTCCAAAGCGTCCCAATCCACAGTATCACAGGCCTTTTGTAAATCCAGGAGCATACATCTTGGGGAAATACCTCTCCTTGAGTAGCCACGAACTAACTCATGCGCAGTGATTATATTATCGTGTATAACCTATCTGGAATAAATGCAAATTGGCTATCACTTACAACTGTATCAATAACATTGCTGAGCCTCTTGGTTAATATCTTGGAGATGATTTTATACGTCGTGCTACAACAGGAGATAGGCCTAATCTATTTCATTGTCTTGGCATCTTTTGATTTGGGTATCAAGGTAACCAATGTACAGTTCACTGCTTTGTATAACCTTTTTGACACAAATAAATCTTTGACTGCATCAATAATATCATGTTTAATGACTAGCCAACTTGCTTTAACAAATTTGGCAAGCCATCTATTCCCAGTGCAATAGTATTTATCACTAATTATAACCCTTGACTTTTGTTTTATATTGTAGCCTCTTTATTCTTGTCGATTTTTCAATGGGCCATTTACTAGTTGAGATTATAACATCCACAAGACTCACAACTTTAATTTTTGGCCTATTGCATAAACGTTAGTAACCCACAACAAATTATGCAAAACTAGCATGATACGTTCATGCTATGTCACTTTCCCTTCATATCATCCTAAGAAATTTTACATTTTCTATTTTTATTAATAAGAAAAAAGAAAACTATTTGAGTGATTTCCATAAGAGTCTTCAATTCAATTACAATTTGCTTAGGTAAAATTTATATTACAATAATTTCAGTTCAGTTAGGTCAAGTGCATTTTTTTTCTCATTAAATCAAATAAAGCCTAACCGAAATCACAACAAGTCTCTCTTCTTTTATTCTATTTTCATTCTTTTTTTTTATTGCTACTTTTTTATTTTTAGAATTCAATGCCACATCAACTTTGATTTTAAATAAAAATCACATCAAGTGTGGACAATACAATTTAAATTAATCACATCTCCATTAAAAGTGGTTCATTAATTTGGATAAATCACAACCCAATCCAATTTTAAAAGGAAGTTATAATGTGGTGCAATGGAAGAGAGTTGAATCAGTGAAAGAGATGTATAAGGTGGTGTAGAATGTTCGTATATGAATAGTGAAGGAACAGTTGCAATATTTGTCGTTTAAAAAAAATCAAACAAAATTGTTGTTGTTCATGTGTGTAAAATACGATCAATCAAATTAACCGAACGTCACTTGGATAAAATCGTTGTTGATGGGGTTTGAACTCTAAACCTCACGTTTTGATTGTATATATATGAATATATTGAAATGATTAATTAATCAAATATATTTTCTCATTGAGTTGGAAGAGTTTTTTTTTCTCTCCTCATGTTTTTTAACAAACAAAACACTATGGAACATGGATAAAGGTCAAAGAATTTGTGACCGAATTGAAGGCGATCATAACTCTCCAACTCCCAATTCCTTAAGTCACACTTCAATCTAAACCCTATATATACCCAGAGTCCATATAACTCGGATAATCTTTTGTCGGATGTTGTAGACATCAATGTTGACAATGGAATGGAGTAGTAGCAATGGATTTTAGAGAGATAAGTTGAAAGAGAATAGTGAAATTTGTACTCTGCAGCAAAAAGTTTGCAGCGATTATGTTTATGCCATTAATGAAGGAAGGATTGATGTGTATATTTTGCCGGATGTTGTAGACCTCAATGCTCCGTACATCCGTTGATGGTGAAATAATTATAATAAAAAGAAGTGTCTACCGTTTTGGAACTTGTGGATAATGTAAAGCTTTATTAGATTTATTGTTCTATGAAAGTTTAAGATTCAAGGTTCTGTATGTATGAAGAGGTGATAAAGAGACTGCAACATAACGTGTTGAAGAAAAAAATAAAACACCAATCCCAAGAAAATTGTTGTTGTTCAAGTGTGTATAATACAATCAATCAAATTAACCAAACTCCAATTAGATAAAATCATCGTTGATGGGCTCAAGCTATGAACCTCACGTTTTGATTATACATGAATATATGGAAATAACTAATCAAATAAATTTTCTGATTGTGAGTTGGAATTGTTTAGGTTTTTTTTTCCTCTTCCAGTTTTTTAACAAGCAAAACACTCAGATGTATGATAAACTTCTTTAATATAACAAATTAGCTCCAAACAACTCATGTGTTAGGGCCAAATTACTTTTACTTTTTGTGCTTTTCTTATAGGTATGGATTTTCTAGAACGTTAAAGGTAGTAAGGAATTTACCATTAGATGTGGCTGAAACTTTGACGGCCTATCCTCAATTAGTCGCACAAATTTATGATCATTTTGATGGATTTATTTCAACGACAAATCAAACAGAAGAAGAATGTACCTATACACAGTTGTTACACCCCATCATCTATAATATGTCAATCAAGTTAAGATATTATTAATGGAGGTAGACTTGTATATGATGGCACTAAAAATTGGGACACTCAACGTTATTTTGTTTCTTTTGACGTTGTGCCGATTAATGAGAGATCCAAATTTTCGGAATTGACTTTGACGGAAATTATCCTCGTGATTAGGGCTGAGCACCGGGTCAAACCCGGACCGACCCGGAATGGACCGGATTATTCGGGTCAGTTTTTGCATGACCCACAAACCGGACCGAATATGCCCGGGTCTAGCCCGGTCCGGACCTTAAAAAAAAGAAAAAAACAAGAAAATTAGGAATACGAGAGAGGTAGAAGGCAGAATCTTGCAAACCCCAATCCATTAAAACACCCAGCAAACAAAAACTAACAAACCCAATGTTATGGAGCGCGACCTTAGTTCGCTATAGTTCGAAGTGTCTAGGATTAAGACACCTGTCAGGGTAATCAACGGCCAATGAGCCTTGTTAGTTGATGACCCGGATTGTGCTTCTATAAAGCTCTGTATCTCATTTGGGAGAAGTTATGTTTTGAATGATAATTCCATTTTACTCATTAGCTAGCTCTATCTCTGTAGAATAATCTAGGCGTCTCATAACAATTGGTATCTAGAGCTCTAGGTGTTGTCATGGTGGCCGCGACGAATATTGTGCGGATTGAGACGCTCGAGCAATCCAGTGAAGCTACTCAAGCTCAGGTGCGCGAGCTGGTTGTAGCTCAACAAGCAATGGCGGAGACTCTCGCAGCTCGTGCCGATGCTCAGGACAAGCGCTTGGATGCAATTCATGCTTTGATCCTTGGGTTGAAGCCGCAAGGTGCTGGTGAAGATGTTAATCGGCCAAAAACCACTGAGAAATTGCCTGAGAAATCAGCTGAGGTACTTCCTGAGCCTTTGAATCCTAATTCGCTGCCTATTAACCGTTCAACTCGTATCGATTTTCCTAAATATGATGGTGGAGATATTCGTGGATGGTTACGTAAATGTCAAAAGTATTTCGTGCTTAATCCTATGAGTGAATCGGAAAAGGTAGTTATGGCTGGCTTACATTTTGAAGGATTGCCTGAGTTTTGGTATTTAGATAATATTGAAGGGCGTGAGGCCATGGGATGGAATCGATTTGTGGAATTGTTCATTCAGAGATTCACTGCAGTCAGGGGTGATGATCTCATTGGGGAATTTAACAAGCTTAGGCAAACTAGTTCTGTGGAGAAGTACATTGAGAAGTTTGCAGAACTTCGAAGTTTCATGTTGCAGCATAACAAACACTTGGACGAATTTTACTTCGTCAGAAGCTTCTATAGTGGATTAAAGGATGAAGTGCGTCATATGGTGGAAATGCTGTGTCCTTACTCTTTAGAACAGGCTTACTTAATAGCTAGAAAACAGGAGGTGTTACTTGAGTCTATGCAGAAAGTGCATAAGCCTAGTGTTAGTAGACCTGTCTCTGCTTGGGTGAGAGAAGAGAAGAAGGAAATAGGAGACACTAAGCTTGTGCCAATTAAGAAGTTGAGTAAGGAAGAGCTGGATTTGAGAAGAAAGAAGGGCTTGTGCTTTAATTGTGATGAGGTTTACAAGTTTGGGCACAAGTGTAAGAGACTCTTCATTATTATGGTGGATGAAGACTTGTGTTATGAGGAAGAGAGTTCTGGTTCTGCTAGTGGAGATGCCGGCCTAGAGGAAGTGGATTATGGGGTGTCCTTGCATGCTCTGAAGGGCCAAGTACCTGTGGATACCATTAAATTGGTGGGGAAAGTACAGAACCATGAACTAGTGATCTTAGTGGACTCGGGTAGTACTCACAGCTTCTTAGACACTGGAGCAGCTCAGAGATTGAAGTGTGAGCTGGAAGTTACCAATCCACTACAGGTGACAGTTGCAGGTGGGGGAAAAATAGAGTGCAACTATAAGTGTCCACAACTGAGCTGGGAAATGGCAGGTCACATTTTCTCTGCTAGCATGGGAGTGTTGCCTTTAGGAGGCTATGATATGGTGTTAGGGGTTGACTTGATGAAGAAACTAGGGCCTGTAGTGCTAGATTATGAGAAACACACTATCACATTTGATCACAAGGGTGAAAAAGTGTTAGTACCTGGTCTAAATTCAGAAGTTTCAGTGAGTCTTATGACTGGAGAGGGAATCAGAAGAGTGTTGAGGAAAAAAGATGAAATAGTATTTGGGTGTTTCTGTATGGTTAGCTCAGTGGAACATGCAGTTAAGGAGCAACCAAACACACTCTATGATGACTTGCTGACCAAATTTGCTGATGTGTTTGCTACACCAGCTGGGCTACCACCATTAAGGTCTTGTAATCATGAGATCAATCTCAAGCCAGGTGTGGAGCCCTTTAAACAACCCCCTTACAGATACCCCTATATGCAGAGACAGGAGATTGAAAAACTGGTGAAGGAAATGCTTGAGGTGGGGGTGATACAACCTAGTCATAGCCCTTATTCAAGCCCCGTTCTTCTAGTGAAGAAAAAAGATGGTTCATGGAGATTTTGCATTGACTACAGGAAGCTCAATGCCTTGACAGTTAAAGATAATTATCCAATTCCACTCATTGATGATCTCCTCGATGAATTACATGGTGCTGCAGTCTTCTCTAAGGTAGATTTAAGAGCTGGCTATCATCAGGTGAGGATGAGAGCTTATATAGAGAAAACTGCATTTGTCACTTCTTCTGGTTTGTATGAATTCACTGTCATGCCTTTTGGGCTGACAAATGCTCCAGCCACCTTTCAAAACATGATGCATGAAGTGTTTAAACAATATTTGGGAGTTTGTGTGTTAGTGTTTTTTGACGACATTCTCATCTATAGTAGGACTGAAGAACAACATAGAGATCACTTGTGTATAGTGTTTGAACTCCTCCAGAAGCACCAGTTGTTTGCTAAGAGGTCTAAGTGCTCTTTTGGTGTGTCTCATGTTGAATATTTGGGCCATATTATCAGTCATGAAGGGGTAGCAGTTGATCCTCAGAAGGTCAAGTGTGTAAAAGAATGGCAAGTTCCTAGCACTTTGAAGCAGTTGAGAGGTTTCTTGGGAATGATAGGTTATTACAGAAAATTCTGCAAGAACTATGGTGCTAGAGCTAAAGTCCTGACTGATCTCACAAGAAAAGGAAAGTTTCAGTGGTCAGCAGCTGCAAGCAACATTTGAGGAATTGAAAGAAATGTTATGTACAGTTCCAGTTTTGCAGTTGCCTGATTTTTCTAAAGTGTTTGTCTTAGAGACTGATGCATGCTATGGGGGGTTGGGAGCTGTTCTTATGCAAGAGGAACATCCATTAGCTTATGTTAGTAAAGCTCTTAAGCCAAAGAATCTGGGATTATCAATTTATGAGAAGGAGTTCTTGGCCATTTTGCTAGCAGTAGAGAAGTGGAGATCCTATCTCTTGCATGCTCCATTCATTATTAGAACTGATCAGCGCAGTTTGAAGTTTCTTGTGGACCAGAAATTCAATACTCCAGTTCAACATAAGTATATGACAAAACTCTTAGGACTGGAGTACAAGATAGAATATAAAAAAGGTCCAGACAACAAAGTGGCTGATGCACTTTCCAGGAGGGGAGTTGTAGATGAGTATGCTGAGTACTATGCTTTATCTGTGGTGCAACCTCAATGGGTGCAAGAATTGTTAGAGAGCTATGTGGGGGATAGTGCTGCTGAGGAAGCATTCTTGCTGTCTGCTTCACAGTCTATGAACCTGAATTATATCTATCTATTCAATGGTTTATTGAGATATAAAGGTAAGTTGTATGTTGGAAGTGGAGGTGATCATAGAGAAAGGGTGGTGCAGACAATGCATAGTAGTACTGAAGGAGGGCATTCTGGTATAACTGTCACTTTCCATAGAGTGAGTCTATTGTTTGGATGGCCTTCTTTGAGAAGTGATTGTCAAAAGGTGGTTTCTGAATGTGGAGTTTGTCAAAGGAGTAAAGGGGAGCATGTCAACTCACCTGGCCTTCTGCAGCCACTTCCTATACCAGATCAAGCTTGGCAACATATTTCAATGGACTTTATTGAAAAACTTCCAAAATCTAGAGGAATGGATACCATACTTGTAGTGGTGGATAGATTCTCAAAGTTTGCTTACTTCATTCCACTAGCACATCCATTTTCTGCTTCTACTGTTGCTCAGCAGTTCCTTGATCAAGTCTGCAAGATACATGGGTTGCCTCTAAGCATTGTGTCTGATAGGGATAAGATTTTTACTAGTTTGTTCTGGAAAGAGTTGCTGAACAAACTAGGGGTGCAAAGGCTGTTGAGTACAGCTTATCACCCACAGACTGATGGCCAGACTGAGAGGGTTAATCAATGCTTAGAGAATTATTTGAGGTGTATGTGTGGACAAGCTCCAAGGCAATGGAGTACATGGCTCTCTACAGCACAATGGTGGTATAATACATGCCACCACTCAGCTTTGGGCATGAGTCCCTTCCAAGTTTTGTTTGGTTATAAGCCAGCAACTTTGGTGACTGCTAACTTGGTGGAAACAACTGTGATTGGTGTTGAAGAGCTGGTCACTAGGAGGGAGGAAATTATAGCTAAAGTCAAAGAAAATTTGCAGCTGGCCAAGGAGAGAATGAAGGCTATAGCTGACAAGAGAAGAAGTGAGAGGCATTTTAATGTAGGTGACTGGGTGTACTTGAAGTTAAGGCCATACAGACAATTTTCAGTGAGAACAGGTGATGTATGGAAATTGAGTCCCAAGTATGCAGGGCCTTTTCAAGTTTCAGAAAAGATTGGTGAGGTTGCTTACAAGTTGGAACTGCCTGCTGATAGTAAACTGCATCCAGTGTTCCATGTATCTCTATTGAAGCAGCATGTTGGTTTAACTGAGAACACAAGCAGCACTTTGCCACCAATGAATGGGGATGGGGCTATTGTTCTTGTACCAGTGAAGATATTAGCTCGAAGAATGGTTAAGAAGAACAACATGGTTGTGGCTCAGGTGCTCATACAGTGGGAGCATCTCCCTGAAGATGAGGCAACATGGGAGAATTACTATGATATGCTAGCTAAGTTTCCAGGGCTTGAAACTTAAGCTTGAGAACAAGCTTTTCATAAGGAAGGTGGAATGTTATGGAGCGCGACCTTAGTTCGCTATAGTTCGAAGTGTCTAGGATTAAGACACCTGTCAGGGTAATCAACGGCCAATGAGCCTTGTTAGTTGATGACCCGGATTGTGCTTCTATAAAGCTCTGTATCTCATTTGGGAGAAGTTATGTTTTGAATGATAATTCCATTTTACTCATTAGCTAGCTCTATCTCTGTAGAATAATCTAGGCGTCTCATAACACCCAACACCAATTTCCCAATTCAAGCCTCCAATTATGTCCAATCTAATTTCAACCCACATTATAAATCCTCTCTTTCTAATTGCTCAATCTCTCTTTGAATCATTCATCATCAACCTCAAAACCCAATCTCAGATCTAGTGAAAAGATGAGAGATGAAGATGCTTTGGTGGTCTTGGTCTCTTGGATGAAGGTGGCCTTGTGATGAAGAGGGGAGGGAGAATCCAAACTCACATCCAGTGGAGTGGAGAGATGTAGATGTCGGAGATCTTAGTCTCTTGGATGAAGGTGGCGTTGTGGTGAAAAGAGGTAGTGGCGAGCTGTGCTTGGGAGGAGAAGAGCCGGTATGTGTGTTGTGTAAATGGAAATGGATGAAGTATGAATTAGGTTTTTTATTTGGGGTAAACTAATATAGGATATGTAAATAAAATTTATTCTTTATTTAAAAAAAAAGCATAACTACCGGGTCATCCGGGCCAAACTCGAAAATTTTCGGGTTTGACCCGGAACGGATCGGACCCGAAATTTGGGAAAATGCATGACCCGTGGTTCGGACCGTATATCCGGGTCCGGTCCGGTTTTATCGGTCCGGACTCCGGGTTAGGTCTGGGTCTGCTCAGTCCTACTCGTGATGATACAGAACATGCAAACATTGATCTCCTATAAGGAGCTAACATGTTTAGTCGGATATCTTGAAATGAATAAAATTCCATAAATTACATTTGTTTGATGGTGAAATTAAAAAAAAAAAAAAGATGATGTCTACCGTTTTGGAACTTGATTGCATCAACTAATTTATTTATTTTACAGCAAAAGTTTATATTTACCAAAATTGTCATTTGGCATATAAGTTGTCGTGTGTTTCATGATTTTTTTTATGAGAACTGAAAATTTTCCATCCCAGAGAACTCTTTTTAAAACCTTTTATTTTGTATGTTTTCTGAAAACCTTTTCATTGGGCTAAAACTCTTTTATTTCTTTGATTTATTGGTATTCGATTGATAAACCAAAGAGTGCATTTAATGATTTAATGTTGGGAGGAGTTCAAGACCATTAATTAGACAAATAATTCTTTAATTAGAAAAAATGCCTAATCGCTGCATGATTTCCTTATGTTTTTATCTTATTGCAACTAGACATGTTTTTCCAACAATTATACGTTTCTTTTGAAAAACCCAACAAACCAACAAGGAGAAAGAAATAATGCGTATGCATTTCAGATAGCAATTTGGAAGATAAAATATATTAATACATGCAACAACACTTACATAATTAATAATCTTAATTTAATTGTACATAAACTGCATTTCTTGAATTTGTTTTTTCTTTTGTAGATCGATGATCATGTAATTAAGAAAGTGCTCAAGTAATTTTCCTTATACATTAATTAATTAGTTGATTAATTATTTATTTATCCCGATCCCGAGAGAAAATCTTGCTTTCGGATATATCGATCGATCACCTTTTACTTTGAGGATGATAGTTGGTATCATCAAGAAGGTCTTCAAGCAACTTATCATCATAGTACTCAATCTCGAATACTCCTTGATCTCTCGAACCTGAAGCCGAATGAGTTGTCGAAGAGCTAGTCGCGGGCAGGTTATATTCACCTGGAAAATTGAGGATTGCCAAATTACCCCGGGTGGCATAAGCCGCCTTGTCATATGCTCTAGCCGCTTCTTCAGCGGTGCTGAATGTCCCGAGCCATACTGGCCGAGCACCTACTTTTGTGGTGTCGCGTATTTCCGCGACGTACTTGCCCCAGGTCCGTTTCCGAACGCCTCTGTACTTAATTTCTTCTCCGGTAGATTCCTTAGTCTTGTCCATTTTTATGTGTTAATTTGATTTGGATGTCGTATGTATGTTACTATGCTGTGTATCTTACCCACGGCGTGGTACGTACTTATATATTGCTCCCCAAGTTCCAAAAGTATTTTTTTAGTATAATTGAGTTATATATTTTCTGTCTTGCTCCAATTCTATAAGGTTTTTTTGTAGACCATGAGCCTCGTCAACTTGTTCATTTCTACTTTCGAGATTGAATTATATTTTCTTAAAAAAAAACTAGGTTTATTTATTATACTCCAGTAAAAAACATTATAGTCTATATTATCTATGTTACTCGATCAAGTTGTTGGCCCAGAATTTTGGATCCTCTTGTTTCAACTAATTAGATATTAATAAATTAAAAAGAAAAATCTACATGGGGTTTAGGAACTTTTTAAAAACATTCGAGAGAAACATTAATTCAGCAGCTTTAATTTGCCAAGTTGCGGATCCAGTGGAGAAGTTTTTATCGCGCGCAAGAATCCAGTTGTAGTTTAACTAGTAGCTGAATTTGTAATTTATTTAAATTGAACATCTGTACAGATATTACGGCGGTAGTAGTCATAGTTTGGGATATTTGTCCATTTTGGTCGGAGGAATTGGTATCATATGCAATGATCGTAACAAAATTGAAAGGAGGGAGTGTCCTAATGTATTTTATTTTCCATGATTTATTAATGAAAATAGTTTTAGTAAACATGAAAAAAGATTTACTCATGATATGATACTGAATTATATTTCCCCATGTTTAAGGAAGAAATACTATTTTAGAATCGGTCTGAATAATAAATTTATGATGAGGAAATGTTTTACACAAGCATAAACCCTACTCCATATTGCATGAACTTCTGCTGTTAAGTGGTTGCTTCTGCCCAGGAAATTAGCAACAGCCATCACAGAGGTACCTATGTGGTTTATTACAATACCACCAACCCCAGCGATGGCGTGGTCTCAGATACTTATATGTGAACCATCTACATTAATGCAAAGATAACCAGGGGAAGGTTTCCATCTACATATTTTGGAACTCTAACGGAGCATAACTTTTCAGGAAAGGCTAACCTATGATCCTCAATCAGATTAGTAAACCCCATTTGAAATTTAAATAAACTCAGAGTTTTATGTGTACCGAGGGGAGAAATTAGAGATGACATGAGAAGACTCGAGAACATACAAGTTCATTTTGTGTACCGAGAGGAGAACTCGGTTGCAAATATGTTAGCCAAGGAAGCTAGAAAATTTGGAAGTATTAATGTATTTGATTCAGAGTTAGCTGAATTACCATTTTGGGACATGTGTCCGATCGGTTGATACGGTATGATGAAAACTTGTGTATTTCTCGAATGTTAACTATCTTTACTTATTATCAATGTATTTCACTTTTGAAAACTTTCTTAATTATTACATGATGATACCGGTATTATCTATATCTTGTAAATTGTAATCTTGTTAGAGAGAGAACTATGATCATTATATATATATATGTATATAGACACACACACACTATGGCTATATAAAACCAAGAAAACAAATATTGAGGTGCTCGTTGAGAAGCTTCAAAGTTCATAAGTAGCGTAGGGACAATTTTACGAGAAAAGAGAAAAGAAAAGAAAAGATGCGCAGGTGCAATTACAGAAATTATATAGAATCTCGTTCCAAACCGGTGTGAAGTCATCTTGTTGACGTACTTTGTGACATACTCAACAACTGAACATTAAATTAGCATATCCAAGATTTCGAATCGTTAGATTTACAGAATTTAGTCTATTTCGCTCAATACTTCTTCTAGATCACATCAAATATAAAACTAACCCAATTAAAATGAGTCTTCCACCATCGTACTAGAGTCTAATACTATACTACAATTTTCTTTCTTTTCTTCCCTCCTTTTAGGACATATACAATCATTGTTATCTGTAAAGAAAATTTGATTGATGTCAGTGGCACAAATTGTATTCCCAGTTCTCTCACTGTGATCAACTGGTCAAAGTGTTGCTGCTACAAGTCATAAAGGGGTAAACGACCAGTTTATTGATGATGCCTTTGATTGCAGGCACCATAACCATAAAGACAAAATCTACAAACGCAATAGCTGACTACACTAAAGCTAGTCAGCTACTAGGACTTGGCCAAAACTAAAGTGAAAAGCTCAAGATCATCATTCATCAAGGAAACCTGACCATATTACAAACTCTGCGAGGAAATATACGATTTTTCCCCATATCACCACCATTTCAAATGTTCGGTAAACTCATCCAATTTACAATTCTCCGGAGACTCACACCACCATAGAGTTTCTCAACTGCGAATCTGTGATCACCCAAAGCAGAGGTGTAGTGGAGAAGCATCACTAGAACAACTGAAATTTTAACTGTAAAAAACACCTACATGATGCTGCTGCATCCATGCAAACGTACAAGAGGCACTTTTACACTGTATACAGACTCATGGGATCAGATTCTTGCATTTCATGTCATGAAATAGTATATAATCATTGTTTTCTTCTAGAATGAGGGCACAACAGACAAAATATTGAATAACAGAAGGGGATCAACCCATAGGAATGTAATAATAGGATGGATGCCCAACTGTTGTCGAGAATACATTTCCTGGTTCATATGCAAAGAAAGTGAAGCATAAATCTTTCTTTCTAGCATTCAGCCTAAGCATGTCTATCACCTATTTCACTGTGCTGCTAAAATATTTTTATTTCAAAGAATAAGAGAAGATTTTATAGCCGCACATCCTAAGTCTCAGCCTACTGTTTAGATCACCATTGCATGATTGGTGGTTGTTGAACCACTGCGATGTTCTAACCGCAAATTATCAATCTTTAAGGCCCAACAGAAACCAACCATAAATTCCGAATAGTAACTTACACGTAGCTCGCATGCACAGAATAAGTGTGGCATGTTATATACTGTGCTGATGCCCTTTTCTGCTGCAAATTGATCTAGGATTACTCTCATGGACAAAATAGAACACCTTTTTCCGCACAAGGCTGCACCATGCGACAAGATTTCATTGAACTGCTCATATTATAGACCAGTTTCCAGATCAATTTGTCCAGCTGATTTTGAATATTTGAACCTGTCAACTGTCAAGTGTAGACAGACTATTAGCAAAATAAACATCACTTCTATGAAAAAGACAGGCAGGAAACTGCACACCCAAGTAGACTGACTGTCTCACTTTCTGAAACAAAAACCCGCCCAAGTCTTGTCAACTCTCCCAGACTTTTCTTGAATCTTTTTACCGTATCTCAACCTATATGGAGACTTAAACTTAATTCCCAGATTGACCAACAGATCTCCCCTAATAATCCAAATTATGCATGTTCACTTCAGATCCACAAATTAAAACCAGTTTTTAAGGATTCTCTTGGAGTGCAGCGAGTAAAGTCTATAGCATACCACTCAGTGAAAGCCTTAATTGTAGTAATGGCCAGAAGATGATGCACACCTTGAGAATAAGCTGAGCTCTGGCCGAATATGAAGGGTGACTTGTGGCAATATAAGCAAAATAATATTACCATCCACAGTATATAAAAGATGGAGCATCTTCACCTTCTTCCTCAGAATATAATGTTATGCCATTGTCAACATCCCCTGCATATACAAACAGTCAATAACCAGAGGATATTCTCCAAACTATCACATGAAATCAGCATATAATGTTATTTCATCGTCAACATCCCCTGTATATCCAAACAGTTGATAACCAGAGGGTATTCTCCAAACTGCCACATGAAATTATTTCCACGAGCTTTGCCCATAGCATAAAATTACAATAAAGTTCATGTTCTCCATGTAGCTTTTCTTTTTCGCGGGTGGGGTTGTTTATTTTGATGCGCATTGCAGAAAACAACAAGCATAAACATACACAAAAGTAGAAAGTATGACGACGAAATGCTCCTACAAAATTAGTAGTAAGCAAACCAAAAAACATCATGCAAAGCAAGCAACAATGACACATAAAACCATTACCAGATTGCAACAGAAGTATGCCACTCCAGGTGAAACCGCAAATTACAGAATAAGAAACTTACAAACAAAACATTGTTGAAATCACAGACAAGATTAATACATAAATCTAGAATTACAAATTGTAGATTTAGACTACAGCAATTGGTTATTTCCTCCCTGGAGAAAGTAAATGGTCTGGCGCCATATCTTGAGTTCAGATTTGTGAAGCAAAAAAGTTGAATCAGCTTACCAATTTGAAGTAATGACTCGAAAATGAAGGTACATAATAAATGAGAAGCAACAGTCAGAAAACATCCCAATCACATGGATCAATATTCCAAGAGAGATAGTACTATTTGTGTAAAGCAAGGTCGGGACTACCACAGTAGGACAGATGAAGCTAAACTATATTGGAGGTTGATTGGCTGCAATGCGATACCTAAGAATGCAATGGAATAATGGATTGTGTCTAAGGCAAATTTACTAGCGTAACATGTCTAGACAAAAATTGAAGTCTCAGACCAAATCAAGTTAAACAAAACTAACCACAATATGTGCCCTACAGGAGTAGGGGGCACTATGGTGTGGATTGTGTGGCACAAGGACATAAAAGCTGCTGACCTGAGTGTATCAGAGAAGGAAGCCATAGGAAATGGAAAATCTCGCATGGTCTGATCAAAACATACAGTACCAATAAAATTCAGGCTAGTATAATAATTGGAGAATAATAGTATTAGATACCTACCAATTTATGCAAGCCACATTGCAGGTGGCTGAAAGGTGACATGTGAATGAGCTCAACTCCCAGCTATTTGATAGCAAAATATGATGGTAGCATTTTACAATTGGCGATATTACCAATCCCAGGTAGCAGAACACAGCGGCCAACACCCCCACATCCAAAAACCAGAAAAATTCCTAACTTCCAAATGTTAGAAATTACTTAATTTAAGAATAAATAAATGAAAGAACCGTAGCCGCCAAGAATTGCACCACCAATCACTCCCTCCTTTACCACCAGCAATGACGAGCAAACAATCATGCAGCAAAAACACAACAAAAGGCCACCTTTTCTGGCATTTTCGGCTACAAAGCTGAACTGTGGCAAAATGGCCTTCACTTGAGACAATGAACCCTGGCTTCTTCAACTCGATAGCAGCACGCTATCGCAGACAATACCAGAACATAAATCTTTGTGAAAATGTTGTACTATCTGCATTCTGCAGGACATAAAATATCCAGCATCCTCTTCCACAGCATATAAGTGATAGTTAATTACAACCATCACTTGCACATGGCATTTAAAATGTTGTCAATAGCACAATCCCTGCACATAACAAAATATGAGCTTAATAATAAGTGTATACCCCACTCTACCTGACTGTACCACACATGTAATCAACTTCAATAGGTTGTTGATAGTTTTTTTTTTTTTTCACAAATAAAAGTAAAAATAATCATTATCTGTGTGTGCTTGAGCATGAAGGGGCACAATCATGCAGATGACAAATAACTGAATGAATAACTAAACACAAGAAGCTTAAAAGAACCTTGATAGCCAATGTACCCATGGGATAGCACAAAGACTTGTATTCTGGATTCAGATGAACATCAATACCAGACAAGCAACCAAAAGGCATCAACGATTACCAGAATTCAATGAACAGTAGATTCGTTGGGTGAAATAGTTGAGTTACAGGGGGACAACATATAAAAACAGAGGAAAGAAAAGGGAAAAAATATCTTACTACACAAATTGCTGATGAACATTATCTCCTCCTATAAAGAGTATGACTATGGAGTCTTCCTATGATATCATGTTTTGAGCTAAGGATAAAGGATGGATGGGGGTTGCTCCCAGTGCAACAACTCTTGAAAAATAACAGGACGAGGGGGAAAACAGAAATATCACTCAGAGTACACCTTGCATGCACAGGCATGTCTTTCTAAGAAAAGAGGTTATTAGCAAAGCCAGGTGCAGACTTTGAGCAATGAGTGTCTTATCAAAGATTGGCTGCAGGGCTATACCAGGTAGTGCATACATAGAAATGTATTCTCAGACCAATTCAAGTTTGCCAAGCAACTGAAACATGTTCTGAAATATGTCTATCATAAGAAAACTGCTCAGACAACTAACATATCTAATCATCTAATGTAAGTGTACTTTGGCACCTCATCTATTGTCACTTTATTCCAAAGGAACAGGTACAGAAACCGAGTAACACATTACAAAAAAACTCCCTGGACCTAATGTCATTGACTGATCGTGTAACATGTCAAAGCACAATTCCATAACACATTAGCTTTTATCTAGTCGTTTTTGTTTTTTTTTTTAAATAATCATAAAAGGTTACTCTCTAGTGCAAACCTTTGTGCAACATTACCTTTGCCCACTAAGTCATGAGTTTGTGTTTCGGAACGAGCCTGTTCGCAGGGATGAAAGGGTAGCCCAACCTCCCACTTACCCTGAATATCTTGGGAGCACTTAATGCACAGGATTTGTCTTTTTTAGAAATGGTTATCTGGCACAAGGGTAGAAAAACATAAATTTTATCCATACAAGTATGGTAGCATAAGAAATTCTAAGAAATAAAAATTTTCACAAGTTAAATTCGTGAAATAATAAGTTATTCTTTTTCAGTTGCATACAACAGACACTCAAAAGTTTTAAGCGTGCGTACATCAAATGATATAAAAGAAATATTCTAATGTGGCAAACGTAACATAAATTATTTTCAACCACATATAAATGAAAGAATACATAATGTCAAGAGTATAATTCAATTTTCTCAGTTCTACTTTACCCATAATATCAAGGAAGAGACACAAAAAGGTTAACAGCTAAAACATATTAACATACTAGGGTTAAAACTTTATATGTTCTCAGTTCTCACCATAATACTCATTATTGCTCAGATATGGTCTGTGGAAAGAGTAACTTCAAAAATCACTACATAGGTTTCAAAGAAACTTTAACAATTCACTCAATTCAGGTGAAGAATTATGAATAGCACCACCTTCTCTTTTCGGAAACACATACTGTATGTTTGTATCATTATTTTTCATTACTAAGAAGATTATTTCTGCAAGCAAGGGTGTTTCAGTAATTCATTTGCTTAGTCTAGATTTGATCCACAGATAAGCAATCAACAGAGACATGCATAATGAACTGTAATTCATGAAGTACAACAATCCCTTCTGAAAGGAGCATATACTAGTGAAACCAAACAAACAGAAAGAAAGTCCGTACTGATTGAGTTAATGGGGATAATATAGAAGACATGTTTTCATATACTATATCCTCAGGAAGTAAAACAATGCAGTAGAAAAGTCAGGGAAAAATATTTCTAGAAACAAGTTCATACATGGTTGAACAATCGTTAAGTCCAGCTGAGAATAATATTTCAAGTGCGAGGTTGTGATTGGTGGGATGGGGGTGGCCCGGGGGGGGGGGGGGGATATGGAAATGGCTTCAGATGATTGCAACAGGATTTAATCAATACTTACCACGTGATCTGGGTTTCAGAATGCATCCTGGCTCGATGAACATTCAACTCTTCTGCCTCGGATCTTGGGTGAAAAGCTGTAGATGTAGATTATCAAAACCACAATTCTAGGCCAATTCACGGTTGTGTAACTTGAGAGGATTGAACCATTTCAATCATCTCATTCAGAAGAGCATCAGCCTCTTCCCCCTTGTCAAGCCCATGAAGCTTTCGTATGAGACAACCATATACAACTTTATCTGGTTGAACACCTTTCTCAATCATCTCGGAGAGAAAATCCTTCGCTCGATGAATTTGGCCACATCTACAAAGTCCGGAAATCAAACATGTATAGGCATGAAGATCTAGCTCCAGACCAGTTTCAGTCATTCTCGTTACAAGATCCAAGGCTTCTGGAACATTTCCCTGCTTCAAGGTACCATCAAGCAAAGATGTATAGGCAATTGTGTCTGGAAACAAGCCCTTTTCAAGCATTTCCAGAAACAACTTCCTAGCATCGTCAAGGAGCTCGTTGCTACACAGACCATGAATCAGTGACGTATACACAACAACATTAGGTACCAAACCGGCTCTTTTCATAGATTTAAAATACTCCATTGCTTCCTGGACAAATCCTAATCTGCACAGGCTGTTCATTAATGAGGAATATGTTACCATAGTTGGTGCCACGCCTCTTTCCTGCATTTCGTTTAGCAGATTCCGCGCATCCATCTCTTTCCCTGCCTTAAAATACGCATCAATAAGAGTGGTATATATCACACTACTGATCTCAATATTGTTTTCCTTCATTTCAACCAACAGCCTGTTCACGTCTTCAAACTTCTCCCCTTCACAAAGCCCCAGAGTATAGTTCCATAGAGCAGTAAATCAGGTCTGATGTCCTGCTCTTTCATTTTCTGCAAAATAACGAAAGCGTCATTGGGCCTTTTTGCCTTAAGGTACCCATGAATAAATGCGGTATAGGTTCTCTCATTAGGGACTACTCGATCATTCGCCATGTCTTTAAAGACTTCTTCTGCCTCCTTTATCTTCCCCACTCCACATAGCCCATCAAGCAATGCTGTATATGTGACAATATTTAACTTCAGACCAACTTCTAACATCTCTTTCAGAAACTTCAGAGCATCATCAATATTCCCCACCTTACAGTTGGCATCAATTAACGAAGTGAAAGTGAACTCATTAGGAGTCAAACCAACTCGCCACATATCAACAAAAAATTTAAGCGCCTGGGGCAACAATCCTTCTTTACAGAAGGCATCAATGAATGTACTATAAGTTACAACATCAGGTTGAATATGATTTTCTTTCATCTCTCTCAGAAAGGTGAATGACATTGGCATCTTTTCATATTTACAGAAACAATTAATTAATGTATTGTAAGTAACTATATCTGGAGAACATCCTTCTTGTTTCATCTCCTCATATATACAGACTGCATTATCCAAATCCCCAAGTTTCCCGTATAAGTCGATGATAATGTTGTATGTAACAACATCAGGAATGACACCTGTCCCCTTCATCCTGCTGAACAAGCTTCTCGCAGAATTCATATCCCCTTGTTTACACACATGAGCTATCATTATGTTATAAGTAAAAACCGAGAGTGCCATTCCAGTGCTAAACATATCATTAAGAAACTCCTTTGCCAAAACCCCATCTCCCACCTTCGTCAACTTATGCAAAAGGACATTACACGACCGTGCTTTGGGCGTAACCCTAAAAATTTTCATCCTTAGGAAACACTCCCTAGCTTCCTCTAACAACTCCTTTTCGACCAATACGTTGAAAAACTCATCAAAAACCCCATAACCTGGGACGCACACATTCCGCGTTAACCACAGAACATCCAATATCATAATCGAATTAGAAAATTTTTCGACATTATCATCCACTCGTGGGCTAACACTGAGACTAACCAATTGATTAAGTATATTGTGTGCATCTCTATACATCCGGGAACAGAACAAAATGTGAGCTAGGACACAATAAGTTTCTGTAGTGTGCCGAAATCCTTTATGAGATTCAGCCCACTTGAACCACTTGAGAGCTAAAACAGGATCCTGTTTCAGATCAATTAGGATTTTCGACACACGAATTGGAGCTAAAACCGAGTCAAATAATCCCAGTAACCTACAATCGCCCCATTTCCCATCCCTAACAATTTTTCGAATAGTATCTGTATCCAAATTATCAAAATCGCAGGTAGTAGTAGCAATAGTAGTTAAAGGATACCGGAAAAGATAGAGATAATGAGAAGTGCAGGTTAACAAATTCTTAGGAAATAAAAATGGAAGAGAGAATAGCGATGATGAGCTTACGGCATAACAACAGTGCCTGCGTAGGAGAAATAACATGGCTATCGAAAGAGCAAAGAAACACGAAAGCAATTTGAGCTCCATTCATTCAGCCATTGCTCGTTCATTGGGGGTGTGTGATTCTTTCTGTTGAGGCGTCACAGTAGGGTTTTAGAGCAAGAAGAGGTTTAGCTGGGGGCTTGGCTTTCTCTCTCACTAGTCAGCAGTCCTCAGTAGTCACTAACCTGAGGGCCGAGTTCGTGATTTTGAATCGGTCTGACCCTACAAGTATATCCCGGCTGAACCGGACAGATTCCTACCCATACATTTTCATGTTTTTACAAGGATACTGAGAAGGATTATAAATAGATGTACCTTAGGCTGCTCATTGTGGTGAACTGCAGTTCACGCAGTTCAACGCAGTTTTGTGAACTGTGTGAACAACATCTCAGTTCACTAGCCTACTATGGTGAACTGGTTCATGCATTTCACCACTCTTTTTTCTTTTTGTTTTTTTATTTTGTATTTGATTTTTAGATTATTTTTTATGGTAATTAATATTTTTAATTTCATATTAAATTTAATTTAAAATAATAAATATTTTTTATTAAATATTAATTTTTTTTATTTTTTGAATAAAAAAAGAATAATCAAAATATATGGAAAATTGGTGTCTATTTGTAGAGAAAACAAAAATATGAGTGTTGGTAATTTTTTCGAATTTTTTTTGAATTTATTTTGTTGATGTTTTTTCAATTTAATTGAAAGACAAAAATAAAAAAAGAAGATTGAATCAGGCAGAGACAAGTGTCACCGCCTGATTCAATTTAAAAAAAAAAAGAGAATGAGTGGTGGGCCACTTGCCCACCACTTTTCATGTGAAATGTACGCGGCGTACATTGGTGGTGAACGAAGCAATATTTCTTCATGAACTTTGCTATGAACCACCATAGTAGAGAAAAATCAGTTCATTGCCTAATGAACTGCTTCATGAACACCCATAGTGAGCAGCCTTATGTTCAGAATTGGACGGGGTCGCTTAATGTGAATGACATTAACGTTGTTGACTACCAAATTATCAGAAGACATCAACGAACATTTGGATTTGAGTTCATCTCTAGTATACTATTACGTCGAGCGGGGGCAAGCTTACATGCCTAAAACTTATGAAGTTATGATGACTCGGGGCCATGGCCTGTGTGAATGGCCCAAGCCCATCCCATCAAGGTAGTTGGGTGGGCGTGCGCAAATTACTCATGGGACAAATTTATGGAATCACCAAAGCAAATTGTTTCGTATACACCAAATTTATAACTAAGGTTGAAAAAGTTTGCTCCGACGTTAGTAATTTGTGTAATGAAATTATCACCAACAATTTACTTGCTCGAGTTAGGATTCATAAGTTATCGGTTCACCTATCTTTGTGGCACCCACATAAGTTTCCGATTGTGGATTGCAGGTAGTTGTGTTAACTGAATTGAGTATCGCATAGCTCCGCTCGAGCTAGACAACACTTGAACCTAGTCTTGGTTTGCTTACAAAACTAGCTAAGATCCAGGCTCGAGTTCAAGACATATACTTGAGCTCATCTCGTTTGGCTCGAACGAACTGGAGCCAAGTACACATTCAAGAATTTAAAATTACTCATTAATAGTCAATATACAAAATCATAAAGTCATAAAGGCTAACAAAAATAAATAAATAAATAAACAATTCAAAGTTAATACTAACACCCCAATATATAATATACTATGTAAATGTTATTTCCTTTGCTCGAGTGAGTTCTTTATATGTTTTGTTGACTTTTTTTAGTCATGTTTCACCTTAAATAAATACTGAATCACAACAATAGAATTTTTTATGAAACTATATTATGAAAGTTTAGGCACCATATTTTTCAGAGTAACATTTTATGAATCAACGTTTTATTATGATTTAAGAGTAATCGGAGGTCAATTGTTGCAAAGTGCGTGATTATTTCTAGTTTGTTACTAGCTACGTGATGCTTGTGAAATTGTAAAAGTTCAAGTTATGATAAAAATGATGTATTAGTTGACGATATATGACCCATGTAATATCAATATTCTAAAAAACAAAAAAAGGTCAGACGGAGAGAACAAATCAACAAAGCAAACGTAAAGAATTAATTGAGATTGATGGTACATGAAGTGCTGTTACGCAAGCTGAGCCTTAACGAGTGCTTAGATCGCTTATCTATTCGAGCCGAGCTCGAGCCTAACATAAAGCTCAACTCAAACATACTCTTTTAACATTAGATTTGAATGTTTATGTTTGCATTTTGTTAGTCTCTAATGACTTTATGAGATTTGGAATATTGATTGTTAATGAGTAATTCTGAATACATTCGAATTTTAGTATCTTATTTCAAATTTTCACATTTTTTTATATGGGCTCGGCTCGAGTTCAGTAAGCCCGAGCCAAACTAATGTAGCTCGAGCCTGATTATTTTGGGCTCATTATGTAAATGAGCCGAGCCTAAACTCGGCTCGATTGTTAACAAGCTCGAGCCGAGCCAAGCAATACTCCGCTCGGCTCAGCTCGTTAAACAACACTAAAAACATTGGAGTAGTTTTAAATAGTAAATAATATGTTTGAGCCAAAACATGGACTATGAGTTAGGTCTGATTTCGACCGGAGTACCTTATCTCGTTGAGCCGAACTCGATCCTCACCAAATGTAAGCCAAACCGAGACTTCAGTAGTGATCCGATTGCATAACGGTACTAGTTGCAGGCCTGTACCCTGTAGTGGTGCGGGGTCGAATTTTACCCAAACGAGTACTGTCCTTCTAGCCATAGGCCCAATCAAACGCCAAGTTTTTCACCAGTCCACGCGAGAGCAAGATTAGATTAGTACGTCAGCATACATAAAGATGCTGAAATGCCTAACACTTAACCACCATAGTATCCCAGTACAATTACTCAAAAATTGGTATTCCCCTCCTAGAAGAAGTTTCTGCATCGCAGCCTCTCTATTTCCACCACCACCAGTAACGATGAAACCGCCGACGGCGAAGAAAGTGAAGCACGAGATGGAGATGTTCGGCGATGTTAGAGTCGATAACTATTACTGGCTTCGCGACGATTCGCGCACAGATGCTGAGGTCTTGGCTCATCTCCGGGAGGAGAATGCCTATACCGATCACATAATGTCTGGTCTGTTCCCATTCCAAATTTGTTGAGATATGTATTTATTCATTTGATCAAATTTGTCTTATACTATTATCAGCTCCTGGTCAGTTGAATGCTGCGAATTTGATTATTTCTGTTCGTGATTGCGCTCCTGTTAGAGGAGAGGTTTATTATTAAGTTCAGTATGAGATTGAGTAGTTGAACTGAAGTAACAGATATATCACTGTGTTATTTTTGTGCCATGAATCGGGCATACGATTGGTGGATATGGAAAATTCATACATAGAGCAATGAATAGGACCTCTATGGATGAATTGAAAGATCAATTTGGATGCATTTATTGCTACCTTTTGGAGTGATGTGGTTGATTTCAACCACAAGGTCTATGGATTGCAATGGGGTTCTCAATGATCAGCACTAGTTGATAATAATGGGATATGATCAACCTTTATATACTAAACATGTCGGAACTTATAAAAACAAAGTTCTCTCGAATATAATGTACATGGTTTGTTAGGAAATTGTAATTAAGTACAATGCCAGACAAAAAATGTGGAAGTAGTGGTTTTACATACTGTTCAATGCTTTTACTTTGATGCTTATGGATATACGTGGTTAGATTATGTTACCCAGTGAAGCACTAATAAATGTACAAATCAAGCGCTATGAGAATTGAAAGAGAAGAAACAACTAGGTTAGTTTTTTTCTAATCATGTTTATTTTAACCAATGGAGCTTAATATTTAATCTGTTAGTAAAACCTTTTAGTGATGTACTTGGACCGTGTGTGCATTGTCACTGCTTTTTCACTTAATTGGGGATAAGTATCTCTTTTATGTTGCAGAATCACTACATGACTTGTTGCATTGATTTCTAAATTTTCGCTGATAAGTATTGCAAGTAGGATCAGCAATTGTTTTCTTCAGAGTTCAGATATGGAAGTCTCAGATTTTGTAATGTGTTTTTTCTTTTATTGATGAATGAATGCTTTGTATAGTGCACATGTTTTTTTGCTACTTTAAGCTAATGTGTTATTTCTCAGGAACCAAACAATTAGAAGATCAGATTTATAGTGAGATTAGAGGCCGGCTAAAGGAAGATGACATATCAGCACCCATACGTAGAGGACCTTACTATTATTACAAGAGGACTTTAGAGGGTAAAGAATATGCCCAACATTGCCGGCGCCATGTACCTAATATTGGTGCTCCTGAATCTGTTTACGACACTATGCCAACAGGACCTGATGCATCGCCTGAGCATGTTCTTCTTGATGAAAATGTTGGAGCTCAGGAACATGAGTTTTACGTTATTGGTGCTTTCAGAGTAAGGAAGCTTTTCTCTTAAGTTCTTCCCTTTAGCTCTTGCATCTTGTAGTGCTTTTATCTGAATATTCTGTTTTCTACTTATAATCTTTTTCTTCCAGGTTAGTCCAAACAACAAACTTGTAGCTTATGCAGAAGACACCAAAGGGGATGAAACTTACACAGTTTATGTTATTGATGCTGAGTCTCAAGCACCGGTCGGGAAGCCTCTTGTTGGAGTTACATCAGACATTGAATGGGCAGGCGAAAATGCCTTAGTTTACACTACTAGAGACGAGATACTCCGGCCAGATAAGGTATCAATATTGAGGCTTAATTGTGTAGTGCTGTCGCGTGCTTGATGTAGATTGCAGCATATGTTGGTTCTTTTGTATGGTCCGTAGAGGCTTTTTCTAATGTACACATTGAATGAATAAAATTCGGTTCACTTGGGGAAGGACCATTATATGATGCACCGTCCCGGTTTGTGATTTTCATCCATTAACCTTTACAAGCATAATTGTGTTTATATGAGGATTAGCTGTTTATGTTGTACACAGTTCCTCTTTGTTTTTTATGTTGTACTCGGTCCAACTCAGTCCAATTGCATGGAATGTCTGTTTATGTTGTACACAGTTCCTCTTTGTTTTTTATGTTGTACTCGGTCCAACTCAGTCCAATTGCATTATTCTTTACCAACAGAACTCTGTTTATCGTATTACTCTTGCATCTAAACATGACTTAGTGTGTGTGTGACGGTTTGTACCGTATCATCAAAACTAGTATACCTGTCCAATCATACTCCCTGTGGAAGTTTTCGATGTTTATTGGTAGTTGAGGATATAGCTAATGTCTGTTCTCATATAGGTGTAGGAATCGGATAGTTTTATTTTTTGGTTGGGAAATGGTTGAATATCAGTCTAGAAGGTGTGGGTTGTAGGGTAATGGTGAAGGACAGCATAAAAGCTTGGCATGCTCCTGCTGTTTACATACCCCTTGGAAATTCAGTCACCATGAAGGGTGAAGTAGTGTTTTTTCTTGCCACAAACACTTATCTTCTTGTGTTTCTTTACCAGTAGAATTATGTGATCACTCACTATGACCTTTTATTAATAATAATGCAACTAGTCACCTTTTGTTGCTTTTGGCAGGCATGGTTGCATAAGTTGGGGACAGAACAGTCTTCTGATTCTTGTCTCTATCATGAGAAAGATGACATGTTTTCTCTGGAGCTTGCTGTTTCTGAGAGCAAGAAGTTTCTCTTTGTTTCATCTGAGAGTAAACTCACGAGATTTGTGTTTTACCTAGACATTTGGGACCCTGAAAAAGGACTGTTTGAGTTGACGCCACGCGTGGATGGTGTAGACACATCGGCAAGTCACCGTGGAAATCATTTCTTTATAAAGAGGAGAAGTGATGAAAGTTTTAATTCAGAAATATTGGCTTGTCCGCTAGACAATAAATCAGATATGAAGATTATTCTTCCTCACCGACCAAGGTAAACAGAGCACATATACATATCTGACTAATGCTTGAATACATCTGAACATGATTTGGCATGCTTAAAATGTGTTAATACATCAACATACTTACATCTGAAGCTGTATACACAATTGGTCCCATGGTCTAGCGGTTAGGACATTAGACTCTGAATCTAGTAACCCGAGTTCAAATCTCGGTGGGACCTTTTTTATGCTACAATTTATTTTCCTCATTTTTTTATAGCCAAATAAGGCGTTGGAAGCGTATGTATGATCCTTTTGTTGTTTTTACTTTCAATTTTCAGATACGTCTCATGAATCCATTTAAGTGGTGTTCGCAACAACTTCTACTTTTCAAATGGAAAATAAAAGCTCGTCTAATGATGTAAAAAGTAGCAAAAAACTTCAAATATATCCACAGGTGACAATTCCTAAAAAATCTTCATCTATTAATGACATGGATCCGCTTGTCACTTGTTAGATATATTTGAAATTCATAAATTTGTTTAATGCTGACAAAAGTAGATAAACTTCAAATATTTCCAACAAGTGATAATTTGCTAAAACTTCATCAATTAAAGATACAATGGGGGTACTATTATTTTGTAAGATTAGACAGATTTATCAATCTCATCATATCTGTATAAGAGGTACTGACGCATTTGCAAAAGGGACTGGTACATTAGATTCAAATTGGTCTGGAAACTGCAAGTAACACACTGTGCAAGTCTTTGTCCAATAAATAAGTTGCCTTATAGCCTATATTCTAATCATTCTCAGTCAGTTGAATATTTAGGTTCCTTTAGCTTTGCTGCATTAGGAGGTGTATCTTTCATAATGTTGTTGTTGTCATAATCCATATATCATGTTGGGAAAATATCTTTGCTGCTTCAACCAAAAAAAAACCAAAAAAAAAAAAAAAAAAAAAAAGTTGGGCAAATTTCATAAGTTCCTGCCTGCCACGTTCCTATGAGCTGACTGAACTATTCCCTTGATTCTTGCTAACCAAATGGCAAATGCAGATATGTGACTTCTACCTTCTTGTAATTCACTGCAAAAACAACGCTTGATATTTACGGTTAGAATTCTTCTTATTTGTGAGAGAATATTAGAGAGAGAGAGAGAGAGAGAGAGAGAGAGAGAGAGAGAGAGAGAGAGAGAGAGAGAGAGGCTGTAGATGCAATTGTAAGACTGACTATAAATGCTAATTGAACTTTGTATCTCAAACAAAAAACTGTTCCATTTGAAGCTCTAATTTTTCATGGAACTGAACTATGCCTTGTAGCTATACTTATGTTTGTTTTGTGGGATTATGCATGACAATGCAATTTACTACCATTAATTCCTTATGCTGACTTCGGTTAACATGTTTTATGCCTTCACCACAGCGTCAATATTCAGGAGATGCAGTTATTTAGGAATCACCTTGTGGTTTATGAGCGTGTAGACGGCTTGCCAAGGATAACTACATATCCACTTCCAGCTGTTGGAGAGCCACTAGAGAGACTTCAACATGGCCGAGCTGTGGATTTTGTTGATCCAATTTACTCAGTGGATTCTTCAGAGTCGCAGTTTTCATCCAGTATTTTAAGGTTTCATTATAGCTCCATGAAGACGCCTGGCTCTGTATATGATTATGATATGAACTCTGGAATATCAGTCCTCAAGAAGATTGAAGAGGTGCATTTCTATTTCTATCACAAAAACTGTTTGGATCACATTTCACTATTTTCCCATCTTATAAGGTCCTACTTTCAATGGTTTTCATTTGCTGTTTCATCTATTTACTGCATAAAGCTGAAGGCTGAGATGGAGATAATTGTTTAATTAGGTGGTGAGATTGTGGTCTGAATGTGTATGCAACACACCCTTCATTGAAATTCCTTATTCTCTTATCAAAATGATTAATTGTCATATTAACTACTGTATATGTTTAATAATAAATGTATAAACATATTCCTGTCACTTGAGATTTTTAATTATATGCCATATAAATGCTGGATTGCGTTGTATTCTTACTCTGAAGTAAAATGCATCCATTTGTTTTCAAGTCTTGCAACTTTTGTACCTCAAAACTGCTATACATCTGTAATTTCCAGGTTTAAGCATATAAGAGGGCCTGAATCTTCAAATTCGTTGATATCGGTTATTGATAAATCTGCATAACCTATGGCATCACATTCTTTATTCTACCTGATCGCGCATAGGTGAATTTAAAGAGTTATTTCCTGGTTGTCAACTTCGAAAAACTGAATATCATACGACTGTTTACTTATTCATTCAGGTCTTAGGAGGCTTTGATTCCGTGAATTACGTGACTGAAAGGCAGTGGGCTGCTGCCCCAGATGGCACTCAGATACCGATATCAATAGTTTATAGAAAAGATAACGTGAAGCTTGACGGTTCAGACCCGTTACTTCTCTATGGCTATGGTTCTTATGAGGTAACTTTACTGTTGAAAAGGCTTCTTTTCGAGTTAATCAAATAAAGCATAAGGTTGCCAGTACTTGTTTATTCTACCAGTTTTATTGTGTTTCTTTATGGCATATGCTGTATTTCAGAAGTACAGCTTAGGTAAATAGTATTTGCATACATTTGCATCTAACTTGTATATGAACTTGTACACGAGTCAAGGTAACATAGTTGACAACTATGCAGTAAAAGAAATAATAACTCTGTTTCAAATTTATGCTATAATACAAGATAATTTTAGCAATCACCATATGCATGAGCCCAGAAATGTTTTTTAACTCAATAATTTTTGTAATTGTGCCATCAGCAATCATGTTATTCAGTTGGATCTTGTTGAACAACTACCTGGTTCATTTTCTAACTGTTGATCTTCTCAAACAGGTCTGCATAGATCCGTATTTTAAGCCATCAAGGTTGTCTTTGCTAGACAGGGGTTTCATTTTCGCTATTGCACATGTACGTGGGGGTGGTGAAATCGGGAGACCATGGTATGAAAATGGAAAGCTGCTCAAGAAAAAGAATACATTCACAGATTTTATATCTTGTGCTGAATATCTCATAGAGAATAAGTATTGTTCCAAGGAGAAACTTTCCATTGAAGGAAGAAGTGCAGGTGGTTTGCTAATTGGTGCTGTTCTTAACATGCGTCCTGATTTATTTAAGGCTGCTGTTGGTGGAGTTCCTTTTGTTGATGTTTTGACAACCATGCTAGATCCTACCATTCCCCTTACGACTTCAGAGTGGGAGGTTAGTTTGCTACTCATTGTTTCAAGTATATAGCTATTCTCAATGGTGTCTTCCCTATATTGGTTCCTTATTAATCATCAAAACAAGCATGACTGAGCCCCGTAATGATTGCTCATTTTGTGTGACACCCGAGTTTAAATTAGTACTTGAATTTAATTTTTATCAATAGTTTAATTATAGTAGATCATTTTATTGATTTCACATTTTAGACCGTATCGGGTTTAGAGTATAATAATTTAACCACCGAATTAGTACGTTCGATTTATACCCTTGATCGAATACGATTTTTTGTACAATCTAGTAATCAACTAACTTTCTTCCAAATTAAGTATCTAGCTAGTAGAAAATTATTATTTCTATTACCATACAAATTATTACTAGGGAGCTATATTTATAAACCCAACTAGGAGGGTAATATATACACCTGTAAATTTTTTAGCTAGTTTAGTCATCTACTTTCACTTCTTCATACTCCACGTAGCACGTAATTAAATTTTAATTGTTAAACATGATTTAACCTTTAGTCTCCAAAAATATCATTTCTTCATTCATTACTATATAGTAGTTGCACAAAATAAAAACAGAGAAGAGAACTGCAGTGAGCAAAAGAAATAAAATCAGAAACGATCGAGTGTGTTACCATAATCCAAATCTTCACTAGCTAGAACAAGGGTAAATCACTATTTTCTTTGGTTCTTTACTTTACTCTATATTCTTACTTATGTTTACTTAATTAGTTGCAATCCTATCTAATTTAGTATTCAACTTTTTGTGTTAGCTTTAAACACCTTGTGCACATTTCACAACTCTGTATGTTTGTATCACTTCCCAATTAGCCTAGACACTAAGGCTGGTCACCCTAATTAATTATTAAGATTACTCTAAGCCCACATCATTATAGTATAAACAGCACTCAATGGAATCAACTCTGTTTCTGAAACAAGTTACACATGTATATATATTGCTTCTTTACTCCCTAATTAGCCTCTTAACTCTAAGTAGCTCAATTTACCAAAGCACATAGACTGAACTAGCTAGTTTACGGAGCCTAAAAGTTTGATTCTTATATTACTTGTAACTAGTATATTAGTTTAGCTAAAAGCATGGCGGAAGGACTAAACAATTTCAGTTAGTACTACTATAGACATGCAGAGCTCAAATTGTAAAGAGTACTAGTCGGTAATTATGCGATCATGGCATATTAGAGAACTCTAAACAAATTCCAACATCTCTCTTTCACAAACTTAGCACAAGACAAGACCATGTAATTAAGGTAACCTAACAAAATCAATTGTAGTACTAATCATTTTCTGGTAAACATATACGTAAAGGAAACAAGAAATTAAATAAGACAAGAATAAAAGTAAATTATACCCTTGTTCTAGTGAAAATTTGATTCTGGTGGTAAGACACTCGTTTCTTATTTTCTTTTGCTCACTTCCTTTTCTCTTCTCTGTTATATTTGTGCAGGTACTATTAATGAATGAAGAAATGGTTTTTGAAGACTTATAAGTTACATGATAATTTTATTTATAACTAATAAAATTTACATGCTACGTGGAGTATAAACAACTGAAATAAGATGACTATACTAGCTAGAAATTTTACACCTGGATATATATTACCTTCCTTGATGGGTTTATAATTATAGCCCCTAGTAAATTGATCTAATGATGATATAAATAATAGTTTTCTATTAGTTAGATACTTATATGGAAAAAACTAATGTACGTACATGTATTATCTCGGACCCTATCGACTAAGTGAGTGTATAAGTTAAATCATATTAATTCGGTAGTTAAATTATCCTACTCTAAACCCGATACGGTCTAAAATGTGAAATCAATAAAACTGATCTACTATAATTAATATAATTTCAATATTAATATAATATTATTTTCTATCAAAAAATATAATTATTATAAATTTTGAAATAAATTGAGTTGAAGTACTAATTTAAACTCGGGTGTCACATTTTGTTTGATAGCAATTCCAATGAGGAACATCTGCAGCATCTTAGATGTGATTTTCAAGTTCTCAAGGATCAGGGTCTGTATGCTAATTTGGCCAACTCCAGTGTGAACTTTCCTGATTTTGTTTTCATTTTGCTTATGGTGTTTCTGCTGATCCTGAAAAGGTGAAAGCAATTTATGAATGGTTGTGCATTAATCTTTGTCTAAACGTTCGTCGTTTTGCTGGTTTCGGCTATTTTTGCGAGCCTTTCAAACTAGATTTTAGCACTAATGTGATTCCTATTGTTGATTGTCTTCAAAACACTGAGCTTATTAAGTCTGAAACTTGTTAGAATATCTTTTTAGTAGTGATAGATTAAGAAAATGATGGAAGCTCCAGCGCTGATGTGACTCCTATTGTTGATTGTCCTTAGAATGCTGAGTTTATTTCGTAAGCAACTTGTTAGAGTTTTTTTAATAGATTAAAAAATTGATGGAAGCTCCTGTTTTGTGCACCCTTATTTTAGTTTAGTATTTGCAGTTTGTTGTGATGATTCTGGCATAGCCGCCACATAGATACAAATATACACATTCAGTAGCTTTTTTTGTGGGAAATTCGGTGATTCTAGTAAGAAGGTACATCGTTTAGGATTTACATTTTGTTATCTGCTGCATCGTCTCTTTGGTTTAGCCTGGGTTATTGACTTGCTGTGACTTTTCTCTGTGTGTGTGTTTAATTAAAAAAGGTGACATTGTAACAATTTTGGGCTTAAATAATACTAGTAGTAAATTTTTTGCTCTTGCTTTCTTATGTTAATGCAGGAGTGGGGTGATCCTCGCAAAGAAGAGTACTACTTCTATATGAAGTCTTACTCCCCTGTAGATAATGTAAGTTACTAATTTTGTAATGCATTTTATTTCTTTCTGGACTCAGGTTATGTGAAAACATTACTTGCCTGATCTATATTTGCTCTTCTTTCCAGATTTCTGCCCAAACTTACCCAGCTATTCTTATAACCGCCGGATTAAATGGTAAGTCTAAAGTTATATTCTAACCATTATGGAATTTGAGTACCACTCAGCTTGATGTGAAGTTTAGGCTCTCGGACAAACTCCTTTTTATATGTATGCTCTGTCCCTGAATAAATTGCACTCTTTCTTTCCAATGGCTTTTTAAGGGTCCGTTTGACCACAAATTATTCCCAAAGCATAACGGAAAAGTAACTTAAAAATTATATTATGAGCAGTTGATCACGAGACAAGACTTTTTTATGTAGTAGAATCTTTCATACTAATATTACAACGTGTGATAATATGAGTAAGTTCTGAAATTCACATTTTGTCTTTGTTGGTTCGGGCTTGTATATATGAGATTGGTCTTTATAATTGTTGCATTAACCGTATATCTACCACAAATATAACTTGGACTTTTTAGTCGTGTGTCTTAGCATTATATAAACCTGATTTCAACCACTATTGCAGATACACGAGTTCTGTACTCGGAACCAGCTAAATTCGTAGCAAAGTTGAGAGAAACAAAGACCGATGATAATCTTCTTCTCTTTAAATGTGAGCTTGGTGCTGGGCATTTCTCAAAATCTGGAAGGTATGTCTTGTTGGTTTTTTCTTTCCCATTCTTAGTGTTTTGAATTACGAGTCACTATTGTTATTCTATAACGCATAGCGTTATCAGATTACCCTAAAGCCGCTGAGTTGCCTGTATTAGTGTATTGGATAATGAGTCTTTCCTAAGAATGACCTATAAATTGTACTCATGGCATCCTAGTTAGAATCAGGCTGCAATAGCTATAGCATTTTAGTCTTTCAGTGACATCTCACATAAGTGCTGCTGTTGCTCGTGATATGCGTAATTTGTTTGCCAATTGATAGAAGAACTAACGTCTTTCTTCGTGTTGCTAGATTTGAGAAGCTCCGGGAAGATGCCTTCACCTATGCTTTTCTCATGAAGGCATTAAACATGATCCCTCCATCATCTTAGTGGTTTGAAATTATAAGTGTTTTATGATTCAAGATGCTTTAATTTTATTTTATCTCTTATTCCATGAATTAGAAATTCGTTTTTAGATGTGTAGGCAAAACCAATACATTAAAACTTCGGATCAGGCACCTACTAAAATGACTCGTAAAACTTTTATTCATGTGTCTTTTTCTACATTATATCGAGTTCCGTTGGATGTGTAGTGTTAGTGCCGAATTGTATCCATACCTGAATTTCTAAAATTGGGATGTTCATAACAAGTATTTTTGGTGTAGCAAGGTTATGTTTCCTGAAGTTTATTATTGACTGAAAACAAGTACTTCTAAAGATAAGTATACCTACGAGTCCGAAGAGTTGTAATTGAAGAGTTATACTTGCATATAACAAAATTATATACCAAAATGTCGTAATTGAAAATATGATTAACCTTGTTGTGATTGGGATTGATGTCATTTAAAGTTGGTGAGTGAAAAAGAGTTGGAATATTGCTAAGCCAACGGATAAAATTGGATGAAGAATGCAAAACATGTGATGCGTGTGAAAACAAAAATATAGAAAGACAAAGAGGTGAGAAGTAGTATGACGAGAATCATACATGAACTAAAACCTGGATAAGAATTAAGGGCCGATAAATGAACAGAACTAAAACCTGGATAAGAATTAAGGGCCGATACATGAACTGAATTAAAACCTGGATAAGAATTAAGCGCCATAGTTATCTGTAGAGAGCCTCCCCACTCATTCCTAAAACGGCAAAATGATGACGAAGATTCAAGTCTATATCTCGAGACTTAATAACCTGTCAAAAGGCTCTGTCCGTTTCACATATATAAAACAGCAAAACCATCACCATTCTTCACATAATCTCTCTACAGTATCCAATACCACACCACCATGCCATCTCCCATGGAAAATGACAATCACTCCGATGACCGCCACCACCAACTCCTCGACAAATTAATCGAATCAGCTCGTCCATTCCTACGTGGCGATCTCAACTCCATCGACACCAACCTCCCACGCCTCATCTCCGTTATCCAATCTGCCGGTGCGGGAGAATGCTGGCACAAAGACGGAAGTTTCCTGGACCACCTCTTTGGTGTCTACAGGATCCTCAAGCTCTGGGGCACACCGGATTCCGTCTGCCTCTGTGGCCTCTTTCACTCCACCTACTCCAATTCCTACGTCAATCTAGCCATTTTCCCTCCTACCTCCGCCGGCCGCGACACTGTTCGCAGCCACGTTGGCGAAGAAGCCGAGCGGCTTATTCACCAATTCTGCATTGTCCCTAGGCAGGCGCTAATTCATGATTTTATCCTGTTTAAGTATACTGATGCCGAGCTTGTTGAGCACCTTAAAGCGTCTGAAATTTGCGTTGACAGAGCTGTGAATGGAGGTGATGGTGAACTGGATGAGATTGATTATGGATGGAGGAAGAAGATCCAGTCGATTTTGCCGGCGGAAGGGATTAAGGTTAAGCATATCAAAACAGGGGAGGATATTTTGGTTTCCAGGAGACTTGTAGCTACCTTTCTTCTCATGACAATTGCGGATTTTAGTGATCAACTGTTTAGTTTCCAGGATAAACTGCTTGAGAATTTTAATGGTCGTCTTGAGTTTACAGGTAACTCGACCTTGACTACGTTATGGCCTGGTGATGGAAAGCCTGGATTGTGGATGAACTCGGCTTCGAGGATGGGAGCGATATATACGTTGATAGTTCGAGAAGAGATGATTTACAAAACAGAGATGAAACAGGGCGTGATCGGTAGAGATGAGGAACTGGAGCTAGTGATTCCTCCTATTTTCGACAAATGCCGGAAAGTTCTTGATGCAGGAGACCAGATTGTGGCAAGGGATTTGTATTGGGAGGCAGTTTGCGAAACGGAGAAGATTGGATTGGAGAAAGCGGAAGAGAAGCTGTTGATGAGTGTGGAGAAGAATCCGTTTGTTGGTGAACCTCATGTCGTGTTAGGACAGATTTATTTGGGAATAGGGAGGTTCGAGGAGGCGGAGATGGCAACGAAGAGAGGGCTGAGGTTGTTGTTGGAGTTGGGGAGTTCATGGGACAAGAGGATGTCTTGGGCTGATTGGATTGCTTGGGGCAGGGTGTTGTTGATACAGGCTAGGGAGAAGGCTTGGCCTAATCGTCCTTGGGATATGCTCAGTTTGGGACTGGTGAAGTAAAATAGTAAGGGTAAATGGCCTAATAATATATACCTAAAGTTGGCCATGAACTGAAGTTAAGTTAATCACATTGATGTTCGTTCATCTATGTTTTGGTTTATTTTAATGTTGGGTATGTATGTATTTGGAAGTAATGAATAAGGGTGGCAATAAATAACCAGTTGGTGTCACAAAGTCCCGATGAGAGTTGAGAACACCATCCTTATGAAGGAAGGGAAGGATTTAGTATATTACACCAGCCTGGTTGGTTACTTGATTGAAGAGATTTGTTCGGTTCGTTCCACTTAAATATTAGAAGGGAATAGTGGTGAAAACTTACTTTATAATGTGGATATATACAAGTATTTATAGGCACCACAAGTGGGACCCAATCCCTTAAAACGGAACTTATAATCGTCGGCTCAGATCTTGCCATGTCTCGTGATCTTAGTTGTTCGATCTCATGTCTGAGTTTGACCATGGTTTCTATTGGATCGAAGTCATCCGTTCGAATCTAATCTTTTGAGACTCCACCATGCCTTCTATTTGGTCAACAGATGCCTTCGATCCAATAGAAACCATGGTCAAACTCAGACATGAGATCGACCATGCACACATGCGGCTCCACCATGCCTTTTATTTGGCGGAACTGCAGAAGTCATCCGTTGAGCTCTACCATGCCTTCTATTCAACGGAAGACATCCGTTGAGCTCTAAACTTTTGACTCGTTATGTGTTCTCTGATGTTGGTCCATCAAATTTTATGATCATTTTATAAACCACTCAATCATGATCCATACACAAATTTTTAAAATTGGGATGTTATTAATTTTCCTTTATTATGCCTGAAATACCAGACTACTCTTTTATAAAACTTTTGTAACCAATTTCAATTGAATTTAAATTTATTAAATTTATTGATGTTCATATTTCTTCTGACAAATCAAAGAGGGCCTATTATCATCATGCACAGTAAAACTCAAACAGGTTAGCTTTGTTAATTTCTTTTACTTTGAGATCAGTTCAGTTTACATTTTTGAGATAATCTCAAACCTGGAGCCCGTAGTTTATGTGTAGAAGCTTCCCCAATCATTTGGCATTCCCAAAATGGCAAAATGACAAAGTCTATAATATCTCGAGACTCTCAACAACCTGCCTAAAAGGTGAACTAGTGGTAGTTAATAGCCCCAAAATCCTTCACGACTCTGTTTCTGGTTCCCACATATATGTAAGCAAAACCATCAACATTATCATAATCATATCTCCACACTACTCTCATCCAAAACCACCATGCCATCTCCCATGGAAAATGACAATCACTCTGCTTACCACCATCGCCAACTCCTCGACAAATTAATCGAATCAGCTCGTCCGTTCCTACGCGGCGAGCTCCACTCCATCGACACCAACCTCCCACGCCTCATCTCCGTCCTCCAATCCGCTGGCGCCGGAGAATGCTGGCACAAACACGGCAGTTTCCTCGACCACCTCATCGGAGTCTACAAGATCCTCAAGCTCTGGGGCGCACCTGATTCCGTCTGCCTCTGTGGCCTATTCCACTCCGCCTACTCCAATTCCTACGTTAATCTAGCCATTTTCCCTCCTTCCTCCGCCGGCCGCGACACCGTTCGCAGCCACGTTGGCGAAGAAGCTGAGCGGCTAGTTCACCTGTTCTGCGTTGTCCCTAGGCAGGCGCTTATTCATGATATTCTCCTGTTTAAGTATACTGACGCCGAGCTTGTCGAGCACCTTAAGGTGTCTGAAATTTGTGTTGGTAGAGCTGTGAATGGAGGTGATGGTGAACTGGATGAGATTGATTGTGGATGGAGGAAGAAGATCCAGTCGATTTTGCCAGCGGAAGGGATTAAGGTTAAGCATATCAAAACAGGGGAGGATATTTTGGTTTCCAGGAGAATTGTGGCTACTTTTTTACTCATGACAATTGCTGATTTTAGTGATCAGCTGTTTAGTTTCCAGGATAAGTTGTTTGAGAATTTTGATGGCCGTCTTGAGTTTGCAGGTAACTCGACCTTGACTGCTTTATGGCCTGGTGATGGAAAACCTGGATTGTGGATGAATTCGGCTTCGAGGATGGGAGCGATATATACTCTGATCGTTCGAGAAGAGATGATTTATAAAACGCAGATGAAACAGGCAGTGATGGGTAGAGATGAGGAACTGGAGCTAGTGATTCCTCCGGTTTTCGACAAATGCAGGAGAGTGCTTGATGCAGGAGACCAGATTGTGGCAAGGGATTTGTATTGGGAGGCAGTTTGTGAGGCCGAGAAGATTGGATTGGAGAAGGCGGAGGAGAAGCTGTTGATGAGTGTGGAGAAGAATCCGTTTGTAGGTGAACCTCATGTCGTGTTAGGGCAGATTTATTTGGGGAGTGGGCGGTTTGAGGAGGCGGAGATGGAGGCGGAGAGAGGGCTGAGGTTGTTGTTGGAGTGGGGGAGTCCATGGGACAAGAGGATGTCTTGGCCTGGATGGATTGCTTGGGGCAGGGTGTTGTTGATGAAGTCTAGGGAGAAGGCTTGGCCTAATGATCCATGGGGTATACTCAATTTGGGACTGGTGAAGTAAAATGGGGGCCATGAACTGAAGTTATGTTAATCACATTGATGTTCATTCATCTATGTTTTGGTGTATGGTGATGTAATTGGAAGTAATGAATAAATAAAACATCACTGGTTGTTAGTATCACTAATCAGTATAACAAAGTCTTGAGAAACCCCTCATCCATCTTCTCCACTTTACTACTTCCGTTTTAACTTTCAATACAAATACTCGAGTCTTCATATTGCATTATTGTGTCACTGCTTGTGGCTTGTGCTCAAGTGCTTTCTCATTATGGTATTT
This sequence comes from Plantago ovata, assembly GCA_028274465.1. Taxonomy (NCBI): domain Eukaryota; kingdom Viridiplantae; phylum Streptophyta; class Magnoliopsida; order Lamiales; family Plantaginaceae; genus Plantago; species Plantago ovata. The sequence goes on from CM051457.1 coordinate 25,864,151, forward strand.
TGGTTAAAACAATCTTTTAGCTCCCAACTTTGAACTGAACTGACATTAAACTCTATCTCCTTTCCTTTCTCACCTTTGAAATCCTACATTTTGCCACAATTTTGACCAAACATACATTTTGCCTTTGAACACTTCAAAAGCATGTAGTAATTTACTCTCGAAATAGACTAAAAGTGTGAAAGAGCATAAACAACACAAAATTTCGTATTTCTCAACCCCTGGATGACTTAGAATGCTTGGTAGTGGGTTTTGGATGTGGAATTGTGGATATTTGATTTTGAAGTGTAAATTTACACTACAAAATCATAAATCCATTCTCAAAATCCGCTACCAAACATTGGTCTCAATTACATGCACCGTATTAAGGTGGTTATTGGTAGAATCGGGGTTAGAAACACAATCAATGCGACCGAGGTTAATTTCATGACCGTGTAACTGCGATTTAATCAAATTGTGCTTGTGTTCGAGACACAATCCTTAGTGTTTCGAAATCATAACCTCTCATGTTTTTCAAAATGCAAGAATTGACATGTTGAAAACCTGACCCGCTCAAACACAACGAGGCGAGGAAAACACACACAAAGAACTATAACTCCTTTCTAGAGGAGTCAAACGGATCGCGGATCGAATTATTTCTAATGAGTGATTTTATTTCGGGAGTCTTCGGATCGAATTCGAATATATGTTCGAATTTCGGGTCTTGAACAGATTATAAACCAACCTCTGATTACAACTTTATTTCGGAAGAATTTTCCCGCAAGAATAAGATAATGAGGTCGAATTGAGTGATTTTTACATTGGACAAAAAATATCCCCAAATTTGTCCCGTTAATTCCCATGGGCAAAAATAAGAATAATCCGAAGACTAGCAGAAATGGCGGCGGGGAGGATGAAGACGAGGTGGAGCAGCTACTCCGAGCAGCACAGGATGACGTGCTGCTCAAACTCACCACCAATTCCCACATAGCACGCTCCTCCGCCATCGATCCAGATCTCGATCGCCGATTCCAAGCTCTCAAAAACCCTAAATCATCATCATCATCATCATCTTCCCCTTCCTCCTCTCTTCCGAGCAAAGTTACTCCCACTAAAACAGCAACAACAAACAAAGCTACCGTAGGCGACGGAGATGATCTCTTCGCTAGATTTGCGGCCCTCAAGGGTCCTACTACTCCGTCCAATCCTGCTGAGATTGGAGGTTCTTCTTCTATCAATCAGAATCAGCAGGTGAAGGATGATGACGACGACGACGACGATGAAGTTGAGAAGCTGATCAAGTGGGCGATTGATGCAGCAAGGCTCGATCCTTCCCCACCATCTGATGATGATGATGTAGAATCCGACTCAGAGGATGATGATGATGAAAGTGACAGCGACGATGCTGATAGAAAGAGTAAACAACTCCCCAAGGGCAAGAAGAAATGAAATGAGTGTGAATTAATGTATCCATCCATTAATTATTAAGCAGGTTTCTTCATCCATCTGTGATCTGTCTAGTTATTCTTTTGTGAAATGTATCAATATGCTCTTCTCTTCTCTTGAAACTGGACATAAAATATCTCATGGTTTTATTTTTGTTTAGCTGTTTAAGTCCTGTAATTTGCCTGCATTAATTGGTTCCTAGTTAGAAGAAGCTTTATTGGGGAACCCGGAACTAAGTGCCAGAGCAAGACTGCTGAGAATTCTTCATCCAATCATCGGTAATGCTTCAGATTTACAACCTGCTAGGTAGTAGTCCAGTCCAGTTTGATTGGACTAACAAGCATTTTCCTATTCAACGCCAGTTATTAGGCCAGTTTTTGATTCAGTATACTCTTCATTTGTTATGTTCACTGGCTTAATGCTAATGAGTTACAAAATATAGTATGCTCATCTCCCTAAAAGAAAAAGCACTAAATGAATAACTCCGGTTGTGTGTTTAACTGGTGTTTGTCGACTGTCGTAATATTTATTGGGCATTTGTTTTCCATTGGTGAATATTCACAAAATGTTATTTTTCCTGAATATGAGATCATTTTGATCATGTGAACCTCCCTGTTACTGTTTACCATATTTCTGTTGATTCCTGTGGCGGATAAAATGCATGCTATTTTCTATATTGATGCATTGTTGTATGTTATGTACAAGTAACAAGTTTGATGAATGAAACCGTCTCTTATGATTAATTTCCAATGTTCGTTAAAGAAACTGTTATTACTCCATAAAGGATTTATGCCAATGATCTAGCTAATAACATATCAAATTACTCCACCTCTCTAACAACAGATTAAATTGGTCGATTCTTTTTTTCTGGATCTCAAACTCTCTCTTCTCTGCTTCTTTCTTCCATTTGCGGCTATATACCTCCAGTAAAAAATCCGAGCTCTAAGTATCTAACTATCTTCTCCTAATTAAGTTCCTGAAAGAAAAGGCTAATTTTTCTACTCGATTCGGATTTCATTGGTGAAACGTTGCTAAATTCAGAGGTTCGTACTCATTCAGTTTAACTAGTTGGGTTGGATTGCCCTGTTTTATTTGGCTTTGTGGTTTCAATATGTAAAGATTGGTTGGTTTTATTATGTTGGATTGGGATAGGAGTTCAGTGGTTATTCTGTGCGGCTCATGGAAGTTTGGTGGTCTTATTTCATGGTTCCAATGACTATGACTATAAATTATGCCAGTATAGGGAGGTCGACCTTTCCTAAAACATTAAAAGTGTTAAACATTAAAAGTATCAGATTTTTTACTTACCTAATCTGCTCGGCCGGCTAGATTATTTTATGGTATAATTTTAATTTTTTAGTATCGAAAGTTTTCGTTAAAATTTTAGAACGTCATTCTTTTAAAAAGTTATAATGTATAAAATTATGACTTTTACACTAACACAAACATTCCATATAATTTGTACATCTACCATGTCATCATCATCATGGAGGTTAACAAAAAATGAGTCATTTACTCTACTATAATTCTCGATCAATAAAAATCATGTGAAAACTGAAAAACCAGATGTCGAAGACCTTCTCCGATGGGAAACATGAAAGCAGGACGAGGTCAGGAATTAATTTAGAGGGGACAAAAGTAGTAATAATTTTATATTCGACAATAAAAAAATACAGTTGCCTCAATGCTGGATTTTTTTCTTTAAAAAATAATTAAAAATAGATAAAATTTTAGAAAAAGTTCATAAAGTTAACAGCTTGAACTTTAAATCATTATGCACATAATATTTTCATTTATCATCACAAGTTCATAATTGTTCTTTGCGAGTACTTATGGTTTACAATTGTTGCACATTATTGATATTTGTTCTCGATTTTGACAATATATAACCTAACAAGCATTAAGAAAAACATCTTCCATTCGAACAACTATCTTCTTTTACTTGTTTATTTATTTAAAATCCCAATTACAAGATAAGGACTCAACTTGAATCAAATTTTTAGGGGGGCAAAAGTAAATGTTACATAGATATAGATGGTACACTCTAAAAACATATTGAGTGGGGGCAGCCCCCAGCACACAGATCACTTACATACTAGCGGACTAGCCTGTCGTGAAAGGTAACAATAAATGACCATTATGAATTTATGATGCTATATATATTACCACTTTAGTCAAATGTCCCCCACGGGCTTTCGACTATAATATCATCAACGTATTGAATTACTCTTACATTTTTATTTACTATTCTATACTAGTTTCGGTAAGTTCTTAACCACTAAGTCACCGAGTAACATTCTTCTATATAATCATCCTACGTACGCATCTAATTACCAAACCATTCATATCTCGCTAAATTACATCTCTCTCAATATTTCTCAAATATGGTTTTCATTAGCTTAGTCTTGAAGGTTGTCATGTTCGCAGCAATGCTACTAGTGTCGGCTTGCAGTGAAGCCACACACCAAGCATTGCCTGCGGAAGGATTAGAAGTTGAACACAGATTTCAGGCATGGATGACCAAATATGGGCGTGTTTATAAGGATGATGCAGAAAAGAAACACAGATTCAAGATTTTCCAGGCGAATGTGGAGTATATCGACTCATTCAATGCGCAACCTGGTAACACATATCAGCTCGGGATAAATCAGTTTACTGATTTGACTAAGGAAGAGGTCTATAAATGCCCTCCGAGCGGTCCTGTGAAGTTGACGACTAAAACTGATTAGTATGAACATTACAGTATTCATGAATCATGTATTCACCATCAACACCAAATTATTTGTAAGTTTTTTAACATGATTCTACATGTCCATGTGTATTAATCAAAAGATTTGAGTCTGGGTTTGCTATGATTGATTTGATGCTTATGCAGACGATTTAAACATCATTAGAATTTTGGAGAGTTATCAAATGTGGTATGTTTATTGAGAAACGAATTTGAAATGAAAGGTCTTAAGAAAACAAGGTATTGGATCTTCAAATTGAGCATGTAAAAGATGAATGGAGCACTTTGCACCAATCAACTTACTACATAGAAAAGGTGTTAAGAGGTTCAATATAAATATTGCATCTCCATTAAGTAAATTAATGGTAATACGATCACTAAATGTTGAAAGAGATCCATTTTAACCTTGTGTATTTGACGCATTGATGTATCTTGCTACAAACACAAGGCCGGGAATAGCATTTGCTGTAAATTTAATTACTAGCAAGATATAGTTATTCCCCAACACAAAGGCATTGGAATGGGATTAAACTCTTATTGTGATATCTTCAAGGAATAAAAGATAACATAGTTGTAGCATACCAATTATGCATAACTCTTAGCAGTCCATGAAGCAAGTCGGGAGTGCCTTTGGTTGATATCTGTCACTCATCATATTCGTAACACATACTACCTGCCTACAGTGGAGGACGTTGCAATCGTAGCTAAAACACCTTATATGCATGTGGTGCTTAAAGCATAATTCAAAAAAAAAAAACTAATAATAATAATTTGCACTTTAACCAGATACTAAAAGATTACTCGACTTGACTTTGATTTATTAGTTTGCATTACAAATTCTACTCCGTATGTGTGTGATTCATTTAAAAGTGATATCATTTGCGAACACAACCTGAGTGTAATTCATTTAAATGATTCCGAAAATAAAAAAAAAAATGCACAAAATTGGAAGTGGTATTAACTTGAGCAAAACCCCTCCTTAACAAACTAGGTCACCCTAGCAGGTTAAGTACTCGTCAATTCTACAACAATCAACATTGATTTCCCTCTGCAATTACAAACTACTACTATTATCTTAGCAAACTTTGATAAGTTCCTTACCCTGCGTCCTAGTAGTACATAATATATACTGACAGCAACTTCGAAAGCTTCCCAAATTCATACTAGCAACATCTCGTTTCCTAAGTAGAATGCATTGATTTAAATCCTTCAGTGAGGCCAACAACTTTAGCTGACACCTTGGACTGCAATTTTGCTACAGCTTGCCGGATATCCTATCAATAGGATATCAACATATATACAGTTAGTTATCTAGTAAATTGAAACACAAACATATGCACCAAAATCCAAATAGAGGTTTCGGGATAAATTTCATTCACTAAATACAGCCATAAAGCAACTAACAAAAGCTCGTAGTTAACTGAAACGTAATAGTTTTCATGAGTTACTGCATTTACAGGGTGAACCAGTAGTTTCCTGTATGGTAATTTACCTCAGTATGATACCGAGGAGAAAAATGAGTCAACAGTACAGCTTTATTCCGAATCCATTCTGCGTGGTCCAGAATCTGCATTTCCAAATAACCAAGCACTGAGACCAGCAAGCAAAAAATCACCAAGATAATTGCATGAGCATTCTCTCTCCAGAGAAAACTCAGAGGTCTACTGAGCAGATATTTAGGAGTCACATATTATAGGCTACTGAAATACCTCTGATATATGGGTATGACCATGTGCCCGTGCATGCTCTATACTAACATTTTCATCCAAAAATGTTGCCTGTCAAGAAAGAGACCTTACAGTTTTAGAATGCTGAATTCTCAAGCCGGGTTAAGAATTAATTGCAAACACAGCTAGTTGGAATCACTTCGTCAATTACTCAGATATTTGACTTTGACAGCAGTTGGATGTGTTTGTGTGTGCAGAGAGAGAGAAATAACAAATCTTACTTCTGTTACAAGAATTTTTGCCCGCAAAGCATCAGCACTGCGGGGATCACGGAAAAAGTCAGATGTTGTATCTCCGGTGAAGGCTACCTCAGGGGATAATACAGTATCTACGATCTGTTTAGAAAGTGAAGAGAATAAGATCCTAATACAATCTGTAAACTAGCTTATAAGATAAAAATAAATGGCCAAATAAGTGGAAGCTTTGCTTAGTTTCAATTACTCTCAGACCCTGCGTGGGGTGTCATTTGAGGAAATATAGGGTGAGAAGAGAGAATTTAACAACAAACCTCAACTCCAGACTTCTTAAGTTTCTCAATTTGTTTCCCTTTCAAGTGCACGTATTGCTTTCTCAGCTTCTTTCTGACAGAGTAAACAACATAGCCCTGCAAAAATATAAGAAAGCATTAGTCACGTTTTGCCAGTACTCAACTATACTGGCAAAAAGAAAAAAAAATAAAAAAGAAGCCTTTACTAACAGAAATATGAAACGGAAATAAATAGTTAAACAAATTGTCATGCGTAGGAAATACGAGGAAAATATCCAACCAGGAACATGGTTCAGTAAACAAGTTCAGTATAAATTATTACTGTAGAAATTCTAACTAAATTAGAATATGAAATAACAAAAAATACTTAATACATATCCTAATAATACTAGAAATGTCTTTGATTTGCACCAGTAAGCCTACTTAGGTATGTTTGCACCACCTAACAAAATGTACACACTGAGGTGCTAACAATGGGAAACAAACAATTATTTATAAAAGCATACCTGGCTGGGCACTACATGGTGTGTTTTGAATGGCCGCACAACAAGATCATTCCGCAGTTCATATGTTTCACCTGAGAGCATAAATCTGTGTCAAAGAACGCAAAAGAAGATATACAACTCAATGTAAAAGAAGAGTAGAAGACTGATTACCTACATCAAGTGCTACCAATTCAAAGTTCAGTTCCACCTGTCCCAAGGCCCTGTGGATATCCATTAACCGCTCAACATCCTCCTTTATAAATGGAGGCACAAACACAGTGGGAGGTTTTAAGTTGTAAAGACCACGGGTTGCAACATACATTGGGAGTCCGCCCTGAATCAGGAAGGCAAAAAACTCACTGCAAGTTCTATGTCCACATGATACCAGTCAATGCAAATCATATGCATAGACAAGGGTAAAAGCTTTAGAAATATTTGTAAGGCAGCGACCTTCATCCCAAGAGATATGGTTTCACAGAAGAGAAGGTAGACACACACTTTAGAAACATACTCAGGTGAAGCAAAATGTGTTCGGAAAATATTAATATCTGAGAACCAAATTCCTTGGAAACATCAACGACACTGTGGTCATGATGGAGCTCAAATTGGTGCATTCCGTCGAATGATGGTAACAATAGAATGTGTTAACCATTAAAGTCAAATCAATTCAAAGATCATCATGCTATCGGTATCAAAGTAGGTTTCATAACATGTGCCTCATAAGATGAAGGTTCAAACGGGAGGAACTGTAAATTGGCATAGACCTAGAATTTGTAAGGAACAGATGAAGTCTGTCCCGACTCCACTAAACCTACTGATGGACAAACTGGCATGTCGAATAATCCATGGAGACATGTAATTGTAGGTCTTAAAAATATGTGTAGATTAATCATTGAGTTAGCTATACTAATATGAGAGTTCTGAGACACATTTTCCGGTGAGCTTGAATGAACACAACAAAAACATTCCCCTAGAATCCTAGATACACTTTCTCATTTCTGCTACTATTTCTTACTTACTCCCAAAGTTCTCTAGCTACATTCTGCATTTTGATAATTTAATCTCTAACACTGCAAAAATTGACAAAGCATCCTGGCACCAAAATGATTCTGAACTCCGGTGGATACTATCATATTAATAACATTTTCCGGTGCGTTTTACGCCTGAAGTTGACGAAATCGAAGCCAAAATGTCAATGCATCACTCTAGAGTACACATATTTTCCTAGAATTTGCTCCAATTTACTACCAAAATCACGAAATTATACAACCAGTGCAGTGCAATGAGATATTAGCTCACAAATAAGGATAAAACATACATACAATGTGATCGAGGTGAGCATGGGTGATGAAGAGGAAATTCTGCTGGACAGCTCTAGACGGACACCTTCCTATGTCGAAGGCACACTTGAGCTCCGGCATAATTACGCAGGTCTCATGGCCACCAATCGAAAGTCCTTCGATGGAATAACCTTCTAATTCGAGTCCTTTACGATGAACCTGGGCTCTGGCCTTTCTGAACTCTTCTTCTTCGATTGCACGGCCGATGGCTGACAAAAAGCCGGAACCACTGTTGACAGCCATAGATGCTGCCCTAACAGTGGGAGGAGGATGGTGAATTGGGAGGTGGTGGTGGATTCCGCCGTGGTTTGTTGGTGGTAAGGTGAGGTGACGAAGTGTTGGGAAATTTGGATTTCGGGCGTGGAGTGATGATACGAGTTTCATAGTGTTTCCGCCCTGGAAAGGGATAAAGTGTTCCCTGTGTTTACAAGAGGCCGCCTGTGGGCTATGGCAGTCTTAACTCTTAAGCCAAAACCTGGTTGGGTTGGGTGCGTCTAACCTATGTTCCAAAATCCAGACTCACGTTGACTCTATCACCTCTCCAAATCGAGGCTTTTGAGTAATCCGGATTCCGGAGTAATTTAATTTCATATTGTATAGAATTATATTATAGTATAAAAATTTAAAAATATTAATTTTCCAAGAATTGATTTTCATTTGGTGAAGCTCCCGAAACAAGATTCAACCATGTCAACATGTTGATCTTCACTATGAGGATCATGTTTGCTCAACCAGCCAAACAAATTGTGTCTCAAGCTTGCTCAATTGCATTTAGTGTGTTTTAAGATCTGTTAACACCCTATTTGATTAGTTTGAAAAACTAAATGTTCATTTCACATAAATTCAGTTAAAAATTATACTATAAATAAATTATTTCAATTCAAATTTATTTAGATATATTAAACATATACGAAATAGCAAACTAATACCCGAGCCTAGGGAACTCACTAAAGTATTTCTCAAATTCTATATCAACTCATCTCTATACTACACGTAGTGTACTCCCATTTTTTGTACGAGTACAAATTTAGGTCATACTCCCTCATGTTAGATTTAATTGACGTTTTACTAATTTGCATATGAGCAAATTAGTTGACGTTTGACCAGTAGTTGGTCATATGTAACTCTTCTTTATTACTTTTCTTTTTGGGGATTACTATCCATTATTACATCTTATTCTTTTCTTATTGGCTCATTATTATTGTTTTGCATGCATAAGTAGTTAATTTTTAATTTTTAATGATCTTAATCATTAATTATAGAGGTAATGATGAAAACACACTTTTCTTAAAAAGTGTGAAATACATAAAACGTCTATTATTTCTGATAGGAGGGAGTAGTTTGCAAGCCCTTATATTTTCTCATTTTGAAAACTTATAGACGAGTCTATTTATAATTGAGATTGTTTAAGGAATCCCCAAAACTTTGGTTGGCCATTTTAGAATACCTGATTTTGTTCCATTTTATCTCATCTCAATATTGTATATTTCACCTCAAATTTGAGGTGAGGAGGTTTTTAATTAACCTACAAATGCTCTCAAGTCCAATTTGCAAGTGTCACGGAAAAAGAAAAATGTAAAAAGCAGCCAATCGTGACCGCAGAAAATAAGAAGTGAATCCACGGCAAAGCGCCAGAGTTGGCAAAAAACTTGAAAAGCTCAACATTGGCTCCAACCCCAAAATCCCAAATACATTGTTTTGGCGCCAACTCTTCGAAAATCAGCGATTTTCGCCTCTTTGAAATCCCAAAATTTTTAAATCATTTCCCTCTCAAACAAATTCGCGGTCCTTCTACACAGATATATACGCCCTCTAAACCAAACCCTCAATTCACAATTACTTTTCACTTTTCCCTAATTTCCTCCCTGCATCTCCGAATAAGAAGAAGAGTCTAGAAATGGCTGGTGACGGATCCTCCAATTCATCCACCGCATCGCGGCTGAGGAAGAGAGTTGAAGCTGAATCCTCCTCAGATCCGCCTTCTCTCAAGCGTGCCAAGGATGGCAGTGCTTTCGCCAAATGGTCAGTATCGATTCATTCCTTTACAGATCTAAATGCATATTTGAGTTTGTTACCTGATCTGATAGTGTGAATTTGCAGTGAGGAGTGTAAGAAAGACGTACCAGTGGCGTTGATTAGCTTCCACAACTGTAGCCTCGATGCAAAAATCAGGATGAATCTCGGTGTGTATTGTTGATTGGAGTAGTATTTCTAAGTAATTAGGTTTTTCTGAGAGTTATTGAAACTAATTTTGTGTTTTTGTGTTTCTGTAGAGACTATAGCTGTGGAAGTGCCTGCTGAGACCACAACAAAGAAGAAGGCTGTGTCATCTTCGACTGAACCGAAACCAAAGAGAGAAAAGAAGGCTAAGGGCCAGAGTGGACCAAAGCGCCCTCCTACTGCCTTTTTTGTTTTCATGTAATTAATTGTGTGAATTGTGATCTGTTTGGGGCTGCATCTGGTTGTTGCGTGTTTTGATTTGATGAATGTTCTGTGGTTATGCAGGGCGGACTTCCGGAAAACCTTCATGGAGGAGAATCCTGATTGCAAGAAAGTTTCTATGGTAATAATGCTTTTTCCATGAGCTGTTAGTGTAGCCTATTGGACTGTGCTTTTGTCCGTGTTGTTGAGGTCTGTTTGTTCTGTATATAGGTTGCTAAGGAAGGTGGTAACAAATGGAAAGCTTTGTCTGATGAAGTAAGTCTGTGTTTTCAATGTTGGTTCTGATGTTGTGAGTTTTGGGTGAATGTTGTGTTGATTTGTTGTATGGTTTATGGTTGGTGTGTAAATAGGAAAAGAAGGTGTACACTGACAAGGCTGCTGAGCTTAAGGCAGAATATGAGAAGGCATTGGAGGATGCTAAAGAGGCTGAAAATGGACAAGTATGTTCATTTGTAGATTAGTCTTTATCACTATATTACATTTACACAAATTACTAGCTGCTGAGATGAACTTGTATTTCTTGTTTAGGATGCTGAGGTTGTAGATGTCGACGAGAAAGAAGATGAAGCTGAGAATGCTGAGACTGATGTTGTCGATGAAAAGAAATCAAGCAGGAGGAACAAGTTGATCCTGAGTTGGAAGATTACTAGTAGTGCACTTCTGAGTTGCATGTTTTGTCTTGCTATGGTTACTTAGTTAATTCCTATTGAAGTAGCTTTAAGATCTTGTATAGCATCAAATCAACCTCTAGGAGCTTATGGTGATTTGTAGTTTGTGAAACTTGAGGTTTTAGATTTGTTCTTTTGAATGAAAGATCATTTCTCCATTTTAATTGAATGTTTCTAGTTGATATACTTACATGAAGCTGCTGATGGTTCATTACAGTTAACAGTGTCAAACATGGCAAATTTATAATGATGGAATCTAACTTTCCAATAATTGCATCTGTAAAAGAATCTATATTGGAAGTTATTAAAGTGAAGACAACAACAACGCTTGAATTGTAATGTAATAATGCTCATGTGGCATGAGCATGATTGCTACAAGTATTACATAGTAATCAAAAGCCATCATATCACTGGCTAATCTTTCTATTATTCTCTATCACTTTGCAAGGTGGCAAAGGTTTCCCACACAAGCACAAGTTGTGGGCATAAGCAGCTGCTGGAAATATGTTAAAGGGTCTACCTTGTGGAATCACACCGCACAATCTATTCGCCCTGAAGCTTGCGTGCCTTAGTTTTGTGATTGCCAGCAAGCTATCTGGGATTCTTCCTGTAAGGCCATTGATTGATAAGTCCACCCATTGCAACTTGAGCAACTGTCCGAGACTTGATGGAATTGTGCCTGATATTTTGTTTCTGGAGATACTCAACCTTTCCAGCATACTGAGATTTGAAATAGAATTGGGAATATGACCTCCAATCAAGTTACCTCCTAAATTCAGCACTTTTAAATTCGACCCTGTACCAAATTCTGGAAGTGTACCTGATATCCGGTTGTTTGATATATCAATAGTCTCCAGAAACCTGTGTGTGGCAGTGCTCAATATGTTCCGGAGAGAACCAGAGAGCTGGTTCGAATGGAGATCAATGGATGAAATCTGGCCAGGCAATGCAATATTTGAAATATCACCAGTTAGGAGATTGTTTGAAATCTTTGCACTTTCCAAGCTTGTCATCTTTGTCAAGAAGTTTGAAACTCCACCAGTGAAATAATTGTCGGACAAGTCCAAGGTGCTCAGCGTGTCTGGCCTGCTGAAGTTCGGCAATGATCCTCTTAGTTTACAGCCTGCGAGATGGACAACAGAGAGTTCTCTAGTTGTGATCCAACTGGGCACAACTCCTAAATTCAAACTGTTGTAAGAGAGGTCAATAGACAAAAGAGACTGAAGGCCACTGTGCAATGAAGGTAAACTGGTGAGCGAATTTCTTGACAGATTCAGATTCCACAAGTTATGCAACTGTGAGATAGATTCTGGAATCTGACCACTGAACCGATTGGAACTAAGCCTCAAGACAGAAACAGACTTCAAGTTCCCTATCTGTGGCGGAATTCTTCCAGTGAGGAGATTCTGATCAAGTGAGAGCTCAGAAAGTCCGGTTAGGCCGTTACACAAAGAAACGGGGATCTCCCCCGTTAACTTGTTCCCACTAAGCACAAGTTGTGTCAGATTACGAAGCTGGCCAAGACTACCAGGGATAGAGCCATACAGCAAATTGAAACTGAGATCAAGGGACTGTAGTCCTTTAAGGCTACTCAAGGGAAAAGGTATTGAACCAGTTAACAAATTGCGACCTAAAATTAACAGCGAAAGGTGTTGTAAATTACCCAATGCAGGCGGAATTTGGCCTGTTAGTCGGTTTCCACTCAAAGACAGAGCCTGTAGATTAGCCAAGCGACTTAAACTCGAAGGGATGGTTCCTTGCAATGCATTATCATCAAGAACAAGCTGAGTAAGACGTGTGAGTTTAGAGAAACTCTCCGGTATAGTCCCGGAAACACGTTTCATCCCAGTTATCACCATTGTTTCCAGAAAATTCAAATTGCCGAGTGAAGGCGAAAGACGTCCCTTCATAAAGTAGGTGGCACCCCCTTGCAGCACCAGCCTGTTGACACGTCCGGTAGCAGGGTCGCACTCCACGCCTTCCCAGTCGCCTCCGCAGCAGTTTAGTCCAGTCCATGAGGACATGATCCCCGTCGTGTCCTTCACAATGCTGGCCTTGAAACCGAGAAGAGCGGCCCTGTCGGCTCTTGTGCAAGCAGCTAAGCAAGATGGGGTGTACATGAACATGAGTAAGGCTGTGATGAGGAATATATTGGAAGCAGACATTAGGATTTGCCTCATTGTGGGATCTGAAAATCTGATCAGAGGTTGTCTGGTATGATATGTAAAAAAGGGAATGTAATGCAATGAATCTAGCAAGTGAGAAAGAACATTTCTTGATTTGATTAGATTACAAGAGTAGCTTTTGGTGGTGACCTGGACAAGAATGAGAAGAAGGGTTGTAAAGTGAAGTGAGCATGGGGCTTGTAGGTTTGAAATGTAGGTGTGTGTGTGTTGTTTTGACTCACTTAAAGTCTTAAACAAGAAGAGACAATGATGGCCAAAGATAGTGGAGAAATTGTAGGAACAAATTATATGTAGTATATGTTGAATGTGATCTGGCTGTTTTATTTCCAAGTCTGGGCCATGTCTCTCGCCTTTTATAACGAACAGATCAAGGGTAAAAATTTGAATTACGTTATTACATTCAAGTGGTTCACATGTATAAATCTCTTTATTTTTGACCGTTTAATGGTTGGTAAATATATGTGATCTCATTCTCACGAGGACTCTAAATGTCCATCTGATCGTTGGAGCGTGCTGGATTCAAATTCGTTTTCAAAAACTTAACTTTGTGTTTTTTCTTCTTCTTTCTTGTTCTTCTTGTGGTCTGGTCCCTCAACTCCATTATTATTTGACTTATTAACATTATGCAATTCAAGCCAGTAATGAAAGCTTAGCCGACTTAACAGACCTCTGTATCTCAGCATCCGTTTAATCTAGACACACAATATGTTCTTTTCTATGATTTCTCCAGTGGTGCTTTTCTTTTTTTAACACTCAAACTGGCCAGTATTCAATAGGTTCATGGCGGGTAATAACGTTAATTGACAGAACTAGAAGTAGATCATACCGGTAATCATACCGTATAACATACAAATACAAGGTATAAATGTGGGCAAAATTCTTGTAAATGTGATATTAGACCTGATCTATGAAGATCTTGAACCACATGGTTCACAACTTATCATCGACCATGGTACATAGAAATAATGTAAAGCACTACTACATGTACATGTAACCGGCAGATATGCTACATTCCTACCGGTTAAATTCACACAAATCATATTACACGGGGTGAAGCAGCTCATTTATTGTTGAGCTGGTCGAACACAAACTCGACTTCTATTGGAGGGTAAACAACGGTTTTTTATATGCTACCTCACGTTGTTGTGTCCCCTTATGCTTTAATATATTGTACTCCATTCTTTTTATGCTGCATTCTCCAACAAATAAAGCATCCTGAGACACTGCAATATACTATAGCATAGACTAAACTGTAAACAACTCGATATTGACTCCAGCTACTAAAAAATGGCCTAAGAAAAGAATGTAAAAAAGTTGGCGTTTACTAATAATAATACTATGGTCACGAGAGATCTCTAAATAAAAAGTGGCAATAGTACAAGCAACGAGTGCAACAGGAAAAGAGTTCACAAGTGACATGCTCAAACGACTCAGGTTACTATTAGTGCTCTAATTTTTCTCTGTATAAATTAAATAAAGTATATTTTACCCCTACAAACAACAGTCTAAAGCCTAAGAAACCAGCTCCACAAGAACAAGTTGGCTGACCTAAATAAAAAGATTTGGTAATATATTAAGCTTAATCTAGAAAAAACAATACTATGATACTTGTTCAGTTGTTCTCCTGCAACCGTAACACCTTCCAAACACCCAAATTGTCCGTATAAGAAGATATATCGAGACACCTCTTCTAACGCTCAAGCAAAACTCATGTGAGTGAACTCTTCTCTAAAGAACATGTCCGAGCACTTCTTCAATTCACAGGATTCCAGCTCTTGATTCAGCGAAACTCATCGTGGAATCCATAATCACCATCTTCATCCTCGTTGAACACAGCACTATAGAAAACATATGGGCTCTCAACCATCTCTGTTAAGGTCAGACGCCCGTCCTTGTCCGCATCAGCCTGAAAAATGAGGAACCAAAATATTCAGTCTCCTCCAACTTCTAACGACTGTCATGCGTGGGATTTCAGTCATCAAAACCGTTTGGACTTGGAACAACAAAATGAATGGGTTCATTTGTTACACATCACAACTAAGTACAAGAGATGGGCTGATTTTTGGAGAAAGATAGTTTCTGAGGTGGTCAGGCTGGAGACATATTATTAGGTAAGCTGTACTCAACCTTGAGAGTTGAAAGATTGGGGGAATCGGAGGGTAATAATACAACAAATATTTCCTAGAGGTAAGTTCCGAGGATGAAACTTATTTCAAGGGATTGGTCATGCCTCATAGTAACAGATAAGATCATTAAGAGTGTCACAGCGAGATTGATCCATGATATATACGAGCTATTAGTGCTAAGTAACTAGAAAATTATGCTTGGTCACTCTATTTTGGCATCCAGGCTCATAACTTTGAGTTGAGCCTGTTAATGGAAATAATCCAGAAACAGTTCGAACTAGCTTAAGGTGCATATCAGACACTAAGCAGCACCGCTAAAGGTCCGTTCAACTCCCATGAACTTGGGATTTTTGACTAGAATAATAGGCTATATCTTGAAGTATTTGATGATTAATATGCTAGTGAAACATTTTTCAATGGCAGTGGAATGATAAACCTCAATATTTTACCATTGATGCGAATAGAAGGATTATGGCCCCATCCTCCCAAAGAAGTGTGACATGTTTGGATTAGTTTATTGGAGAATTCATATATGCTTGACGTCAACGAACTGAATAAGCATTGGATTTTGAAAATGAAGCTCCAGTAAACTATTGAGCATCTTATAGAACTTTGAGGCAAGGGTTTCTTTGGCACTATTCGATTCATATTTCATTGTTTTGACAAGTTGAGCCACTGTCAAGGTATGGGACTTTAGGACAGTGAAAAAGGTTAAACATGGAGAAGCAAGGGCTGGTGGATCATGTGGACAAGAATTGCCCTCAACTGGAACATTTCCATCCCTGCCTGAAAACAGTACCAGGTATGCCATTCCAAGCATCCAAACACTTTTTATGGGAAACCAGTATACCAGGTTCCCATTGAGATCTTATGTTAAACAAATCCAGCAACATCCATTGTGAAATAATGGAGGAATAGGATAAAGAGCCATCCTATCCCATCTGCCTACCCAAGCTAAGACTAAATGCATCAGCCATTAGCACACATCTTTCATATCATAATACCGAACTCCGGGCAACTTATGTATTTATCTCATGCAAAAGATCAGTATCAGCTCATCAAGTTGCTAAGTCAATCAATCACATCAAGGGATGTCTAATTAATCTCCACATTTGAAATTCATTAGCTGACAAAGCGAAGTCATAATAAATACCTGTTGCATGATATACTCTGTCTGCTGTTTAGCGTAATAATGCTCAGATGGATGAAGCTTCCCAATGATGGGTAGCAATTCTACGTCAGACAAATACCTACAGGGAATATAATATTCATTAACGAAGAAGTTGTTAAAGCATTTCAACCAGAACATTAAACAGATGAAAAACATAATCAATTACCCGTCACCATCTTTATCTAGCTGGGCAAATAACTTTTTCGCTGGAGCCTCATTTGAATCATCAAACTCGTGTGGAGAATTATGATCCTCTTCATCATAATTTCTGACGAGGTCAAAGAGCCCATGGAAAAACTCTTTGAAGTTAACCTTGCCATCTTTATCAGTATCTCGTTCCCTGAAAAATACCACGAAGCAAATATGAATGCATATTTACTGAAGAAAAAATAAATAAACATGAAAAATCAAACAAATTACCTCCCTCAGACCCTCATACATGGTACGTATTAAGGTACACACAAACCAGGAAGGAAAAATAAATAAATAAATAAAACAAGGATTAGAAATGAAGGCTAATGAAAAAGATCGTTCCGTGCCTCTCTCCCTCTCTTATAATCTTTATATACAACCAGTGAAACTGAGTTCTTACCAAACACTATTGTCAACTGAGCAGCTATTTCTAGTTTCCAGTCCTCATCAATTTATAAAATAGCTTTCCATTCAAATGTGCTAAAAAAACTAATTAGTAGTAAATCTCTATTATTATATCTGTTTATTATCTGTTGATTATAACTTCATCTCATGTTTGTGCAAAAATGCACGACATTTTGTTCATTCATTTTTCAAATAAGAGCCTAATCTCTTCAGTTAAATAGGAAATCTTGAGCAACCCAAGCTCACATAGGAATGTAGGTCACAATCAGAAAAATAAGAATGAATTCAAAAGCCTATAATTTGGAACTTAAATGTTAATATAGGTAAAATCCTCTTCATCAGGTGCATTTCTGAAATTTAGCGTCAAATGACTGTAGATCTGCATGTAAAAGATCATCTTTATGAGGAGCACCTATGTAGTTTAGTGACGAAAGAAAGAATATCAGGATGTCAAATGATCTTTATGAGGGGCTTTATGTAATTTGTCCACAATATATGGCATATCTGGTAATCCAGATAAAGATCTGTGTTCGTTCCCACAATCTCTCTTCTCCATTTGTCATTGTAATTAAACTGGAATGTGAATTTCCTATGTTACAAGACCGTGAAAAAAAAAAAAGTGAGGGAAGCTCTTTATCCTAGAATAGGCAGGGGACAACCTTAAAAAACAAAGAGCACAAGCTGCGAGGAGCATCCATGGGATTGACTAAAAAGAGATGCTTTATTTTATGGCACTAACATTTTTCTATTTAATTGTGTTTTAAGAAGATTAAGGCACTCTGTATAAATTTTAAATACTTCTTGAAAGGATCAGGGCTTGTAACTGTTACAAAACCAACACCACATTGATGTCATGCTTATGACATGTAATGACAGATTCTATAGCACACATGTCAGTGTGTATCTGTTAAGGAGATCCCGAGGTCCTATCTTTCACCTTGAGGATTTTCATATAAATCTTCCAACTAAGGAAGACATCTGTCATCTCAATTTATAAAAGGAACATGCCAGAAGGTTGATGATGTCAGAACAATTATAACTGCATGATGGCATTGTTTAAAAGAACTCTGAGACTTGCAGCTATTTGATAGCAGATTGCTGCACATATCCATACCACACAGTTGACCTTCTGAGTGTCAAATTTCGATATAAGTATATTAGGCCCGACAGTTGATCCTTGAACATAAACCAATCTTAGTTGGTTGGTCCATATGTCACTTATAAGCCTTATGTTCAAAGAGTTACTAACAGCAGACATAAATTCTCATATAAAATGAATCCACAAATTCGACACTCAGAATATCAAATAGCGTGCTCCCAAGTTGTATGTACATGCAGTAAACAGCTAAAACATTATCCCGCATAACAGGAGTGAGAACAAAGTAGTCAAGTCTCAAAATTCATTCAAATATTGAAACTTTTAATTGTCATTTCCAACTGCTTTAACTTTTAACAATGTGCCGACCTTCAGGTTCCTTTGTATGTGTTATGGAAGATGAGTATTTTGCTCATATGAAGCATTTGATTGTAAGTTAACAATAAGGATATAAGAGTAACAAGCCATATTTGAGATGGTAAGCTAGAGAATTTTTCGTCACACACCAAACGCGCAAGATGAATGTAGAGTGCCTTTAATGATCTAGCTATAGTGTTGATCTTAATTCATTTCTCACAGGCCACATGTTCTCTAAAAACTTCATGTGACGTAGAGAAGTCATCTACTAAGGCTACTCTATGCAACTTGTACTGGCTTCAATATAAACATAGTTTATACATCATATGTTTTATACCTTAAATACACGACAGTAATATTACCAAGATAAACTAATATTGACTGAGCATTAGATAATAATCTCAGCTGAAAAAACTATCACATGAAAGACATGATTAGTCCATCTACGATTTTTGCCAAAGTATTCTACAACAAACCATACTCACTTGGTAGACTATTTTTATGAAACATTCCTTGTCTGAAACTTAAGTTTCATTATGCGTTCAGTTTAGTGAAACATCAAACTACTCCTAAAATGTCAGGCAGGCAACACCGTACCGTGACAGAAAAACACAAGAAAGATAGAATTGAAACCTACTTCCCTAGCAACTTTTGTTGGGGGATAAAGAGAAAGCAATATCAAAAGATTAAACTTTATCACAATTGACAACACAGAACTGACTTACAATGTTGAAAGTCAAATAGCCACTGATGTTTGTGTTGGACAACACATGAACATCAATGAACACAAAAGGTATTTAAACTAGAATTGGTTCCAACACCAAGAACAGTATGAAAGAAGATGCCCAGCAAAAGATGGGATGCACATCATGTAAAGGTTATGCAGCAAGAAAAGTTGTACAGTAGATCCTAATAATGAACCTCTTAGGATCAATTCCTGATAATTTAGGCAAGAAGATTTTACATGACAGATAAGACATGAAAAGCTAAAAAACTCAGAATGGTGTACTGGTGATTTTGTGAAGTGTGATGAGAGGGACATTGGTGTGGCAGGATGAGAAGGAATAGAGATGGATATTAAGCAAGTTTGATCACAGAAACATAAGTCAGTACCTTACTTCTTCCTTGCATAACCATTGAAGCAACTTGGGATTGTTTGTATCAGCTGGATGAAGAAAACTGTTACAGGAAATAATGGGAAGAGATTCAATTATCTGGGATATTAAGAAAATAAGAAACCAAAGCAGGAAATAGCCATCTCCTTCAGAAATATTCGATTCCTAGTTAAAGAAAGAAAAAGAGAAAAGGAAAGAACCTTACTCATTAAACTCTGTGATATTTAAAAGACCGTCACCATCCATATCAGATGCATTGAAGTGCTCCTCTTTCCACCAGCCCATGTCATATCCAAATGAGTTATTATCTGAAAAATAAATTATCAGAAATAAGAAAAAGACACTACAATACATTACAACGCACATATAATTACTCACATAGAAGATGAAGCTTAAGTTTGTCGTGGGGGGGGGGGGGGGGGAACAAAGAATAAGAAACTCTCCTCTCCCATACAATACTATAGTGTACTGCACAAGAAATCTGGACGTATAGTAGAACAGTGAATTAACATGTTGATCTGCTTATCCTACTACAAGTATGTAATCTAAGGCTGCTATATAAACCCTTGACATCAATCTCTTCCAAATGAGAACACTATTTCCCTGGGGACAACAAACCTGAACTAGATGTGGATCTGTGTGTTCACTCATCTATAACATATTCGGCAAATGTTGTTCATTAAACACTCACATGCAAGCATATTCATAAGCTTCTCACACAACAAAGAGATCCTGAACTAGCAAAGTTGCACCCCCTTAAGTATAGATTACCTCCTGATCAGAATCAGATCAATTGTACAGACCTAAGTAAACCTATCTTCAACGTAACGTTCCCTATAAACAATCACCTCTAGGTGATCATTGGCAGTCTTCCAACTATGTTTCTTCCTAAATAAATGTACCATATTTAAGAAGCACTTGAACTGTTTCTACATCACCAAAACTAAACAACAAGGAAACAAACATAAACATAAAGATCTCGACTTTCCGGTGTCGAATAAAATCCAATCTTGAGCAACACAAGAGCATTAAACAAACAAAAGGGTATAGGTGAAAGGTAGTAGTACAACTGACCAGAATTAGCCCAAGTGGGAGGCTGATACTCGGCAAAAGAAATAAAGCCATCCTTATTCTTGTCATGAACCTCCATCTCCCTCTGAGTCCTATGCAAGACCTCTTTCTCACTCTGCTGCTGATTCCACCAAGTCAACTCAGTCTCAGTGATAAACCCATCAGCAGGGTCAACATCAATCTTGGGAAACAAAACCAAGAGCCTGCTAGTAACATTGAACTTGTCCTCATCATTCAAGTAGTCCTCAGCATCCATGAAATCCTCCCATTCCGGCTGAGATTCATGGCCCTGAGCTGCTGCTGCTGCTGTGTCGGGTTGGTGGAATTGGTGCTCCCATTCTCGATCCTCTCTCTTGCGCTCAATCTCGGCTACCAGAGGGTCGAATGCGGCGGCACGGTGGTGTTGGGCGGTGGGTGGAGTGAAGGTGAAGTTGGAGCGTATCTTCAAGCGGCGGCTGCTGCGGCGGTGAGGGTGAGGAGAGTTGTTGTTGTTGTGGGAGATGAGAAGTAGGAGGAATATAGCTACTGTGAGGTAGATAACGATGATTGCTGTATTGTTTCCCATCTCCTCCTCATCAATTCTTGAATTGGAATGAAAATCTCAGATCAAATGAAAGATGCTGATTAAATTGATTGATTACTCCTCCTATATGTAAAATAATAATATTTTTTTAATAATTGAGATGATTATGAGTGAAGTTCACTGCATTATTAATAATTGAGAGAGAATAATGAGAGAAGAAGAGATCTATCTATCTATGTAATCAATAATCTAATGGAGTTTGGGAGTCCATGAATGAAGAAAGAAAGGAAGAACGTGAGTTAGTGTTAGGACAGTCGTGATTTGTCTCACTAGGTCATTATTAGTATCGATTTTATCTATAATAATTATTAAAATTAATAAACACAGGAGAAAAGTAAAAGAGAAGAAAGAGAGTAAGAATAAAAAAGACACCAAAATTGATTTTTGATATAAATAATAATGAAAATTGGTAGCCGAAAACATGTTTCATTTAGAATATGGGTATAATAGTAATAACAACTCCTATATGACTTGTAATCACAAAAAATGAAGAGGGTCTAATTTGACCGATGGAGGGCAAAAGCTTGGTGCATGATTGCCTGATTGGTGAATTCCCCTCCCAAAATACAATCCATATTTCAAAATACAAGCGCTCCTAACCGAACTCACTTTGCATGTGAAAAAATGGGATTTGACCACGTTTAAAAACAAAAAACCATTGCTTGGTAAAAAATGGACTTACATCTCATGTAAAAAATAGAGACAAAATGTGTTTGGTTAATTGCTGACTACTAGGGATGACAGTTTGGTCTACCAGCCCCGGGCCCGGCCCGATATACCGGGCTCAGGCCCGGTCATATGAAGTCATGGGCCGGACTGGGGCTTATAGCTAGGACCATGGGTAACATCTTGATCAGTAGGTCCGGCCCGTGATTATATATAGTATTTATATTTTTTATATATATATAAATAGACTATATAAATATGTATATATAACTATATAATTTATAATATTTATAGACTTGTATTATCAAAAATGTTGTAGTTTATACATTTGTAATACTTTTCTATACTTATAAGATTTCCAATTGTTATACAATCATTTTATATGTACTATATTCTTAGTATATTTATATAATTTATTAATTATTTTAATATTAACTAATTTCAATATGTCAAATAAGTAAGTTCATGATAAATTTCAAATGATATCAAAATATTTGATCTCAAGCAAAAAGATATAAATTAAATAGATTCACCATTCTACTAATACTACACTACATAACTAAAAAAACAACATTTAGATTACTAAATAATTGGCAAAAAAAAAAAAAAAAAAAAATCTAAGGCCCGGCCCGACCCATGACGGGCCGGGGCTTGGGCCAAATGTTCAGGCCCGCACTGGGCCATGGGCGGGGCCTGGGCTTGGTGCTAGTCTTCCCGGGCCTGACCGGGCCTCTGAAAGCCCGACCCATTGCCATCCCTACTGGGGAGGTGGCCGCTCGAGGGTATACTGGAGCGGCCTCAGGTAGTAAAGCGGGTTGTCCCGCCCGCGACAGCCTGCTAGCCCGGTATTGCGTCCCGGGCGCGATAGTCCGGGACTCTTATGTTGAAGCTTTTCTAGTGGTTTCCGACGAATTTACCGGTGGATTCCGGCCGGTCCTACCATGGGTCATCACTAATTGCTTGATTGATTATGCTATGTTCAATTATTCCTCTTCAATTGGGACAATTTTGGATTTGAGTTTTATGAAATTGAATGTGGGTTTGAATTAGGGTTTTTAATTAGGATTTTCTGAAATTGAATTGGGGCTTTCATTTAATTCTTGATTGCTTTAATACTCTCATATACCTGGATATATTAGTTACATTGATTGATTATATTTCTATTGGACATTAAATCATTATTTTCTATTTGTTTTGTGTTTTTTCCTTTACTTCACTGTCTCGCCCGCGATCCGCGATCTCGGTATTTTGGGCCTAGTGCATTTTAGATAGAATGTAAAGACGGAATCAACTCATTATCACATGTTATAGTTTTGCTTGTGTTTTTAGTAGTGTTAAATTTTTTATGGTGGTGTGCATACCACGTGCAAGTGGATTTCATATTTGTTGAATAACATATTTATGAAAAAAGTAAATGGCATAATTTCTATTATTTGAAATACATTGTCTAATCATCAAGTATTTAATTTATTCATGTAACATATATACTAAAGTTTGTTAGAAACTTCTAAAGGGACTCGAGCGCTAGCTACGTGCACCCTTTTTTATTTTTGTGCCAGTGCATTTTTGGTAGAAGGTAAAGAAGGAATCAACTCATTTTAATCATCTGTCATAATTTTGCTTATTTTTTTGGTAGTGTTAAAAAAATTGATGGCGTGCATACCATGTGCGAATGAAATTTTTTTTAATAACATATTTACGAGAAAAGTAAATGGCATAATTCAATTATGTATACTATTGAAAAACATTGTGTAATCATCTAGCATTTAATTATTTATGTAACTTACTCATGTGTGTTAGAAGCTGAGGTTGTTGTCTATAATTAAAGCAATGTGTAATTGAAGCTGAGGTTGCTGTCTATAAAGCAATGGATCATTGGCTTTATGATTCAAAGAAGGAATTGGCTTTGTTGGACTTAAAAACCAAGGAGCAACCTGTTACATGAATTCCCTTCTCCAGACGTTGTATCATATTCCATACTTCAGGAAGGGTGTATACCACATGCCGGCTAATGTAAATGATATACCATCAGCAAGTATTTCTTTTGCGTTACAAAGCTTACTCTACGTACAAGTTACAATATAGTGACAATAGTGTTGCTACCAAGGAGTTGAAAAAATCGTTTGGGTGGGACACGTACGATGCATTCCTGCAACATGATGTTCAGGAACTTTAGGGTTCGATGTGAAAAGCTTGAAGAGAACTATTACGTGCTATCCAACAGTTATTTGAGCATACAAAGGGGGGGGGGGGTATTGTTTATCAACTTCCCTCCGGTACTCCAGCTCCACTTAAAGCATTTTGAGTATGACTTTGCACGAGACATCATGCGTAGATAAATGATCGCTATGAGTTCCCTCTCCAGCTTGATCTGGATAGAGACAATGGTAAATACTTGTCCCCTGATGCTGACAAAAGTTTACGCAACCTTTATATACTTCATAGTGTTCTGGTCCACAGTGGTGGTGTGCAAGGTGGTCACTATTATGCTTTTATTAGACCAACGCTTCCTGTCGAGTGGTATAAGCTTGATGATGAAAGAGTGACAAAAGAATATATGAAAAAGGCTTTGGGCGAGCTGTATGGTGGTGAAGAAGAACACTTGCAACTTCTCACATGTCATATTTTTGCTTGTGCTTTTAGTAGTGGTAAAAATTATTTGGTAGCGTGCATACAACGTGCGAGTGTATTTCTTATTTTGTTTTAAATAACATATTTATGAAAAAGTAAATGGCATAGTTCACTTATGCATATTATTGAAAACCGTTTTCTAATCATCAAGCATTTAATTTATTTACGTAACTTACTTATGTGTGTTAGAAACTTGTAAAGGGACTCCAGTGTTGCGTGCAAACTTTTCTTTTTATTGTGCCAGTGCATTTTAGGTAGCAGAAGGAATCAACTCATTCAATTCTCACCTGCCATATTTTTGCTTGTTTTTAAGTAGTGCTAAAAAATTCTTGTAGCGTGCATACCACATGCGAGTGGATTTTTTTTTATAAAAAAAAACATATTTACGAGAAAAGTAAATGGTAGTTAAATTATGTATACAATAACTATTGAAAAATATTATGTAATCATCAAAAATTTAATTTATTTATGTAACTTACTGATGTGTGTTAGAAACTTGTACAGAAGACTATACCGTTCGTACACACCTTTTTTTCTTTACTGTGTCATTGTATTTTAGGTAGCAGGTAAAGAAGGAATCAACTCATTCTCACCTGTCAAATTTTTGCTTGTTGTTGTATTAGTATTAAAAAACTTTGATGGTGGCGTGCATACCACGTGCGAGTGGAATATTCAAAAAAAAAAAAAAAATTCAAAAAAAGTAAATGGCATAGTTCAATTATGTATTTTATTGTAAAACATTATGTAATCATCAAGCATATAATTTATTGCTACAAGTTATAGTATAGTGACAATAGTGTTGCTACCAAGGAGTTGACAAAATCGTTTGGGTGGCACACGTACGATGCATTCCTGCAACATGATGTTCAGGAAATGTAGGGTTCTATGTGAAAAGCTTGAAGAGAAAATGAAGAGAAGTGTTGTGGAATGTGCTATCCAACAATTATTTGAGGATGCAAAAAAGAGGGGGGGGGGGGTATTGTTTATCAACTTCCCTCCCGTACTCCAGCTCCACTTAAAGTGTTTTGAGTATGACTTTGCACGAGTCATCATGGTGTAGATAAATGATCCCTATGGGTTCCCTCGCCAGCTAGATTTGGATAGAGACAATGGTAAATACTTGTCCCCTGATGCTGACAAAAGTGTACGCAACCTTTTTATGCACTTCATAATGTTCTGGTCCGTGGTGGTGTGCATGGTGGCCACTATTTTGCTTTTATTAGACCAATGCTTTCTGTCCAGTGGTATAAGTTTGATGATGAAAGAGTGACAAAAGAAGATATGAAAAAGGCTTTGGATGAGCTGTATGGTGGTGAAGAAGAACACCTGCAACTTGTCACATGTCATATTTTTGCTTGTGTTTTTAGCAGTGTTAAAAATTATTTGGTCGCGTGCAAACCACGTGCGAGTGAATTTATTATTATTTTTTAAATAACATATTTATGAAAAAAGTAAATGGCATAGTTCAATTATGTATATTATTGAAAACCATTGTCTAATCATCAAGCATTTGATTTATTTATGTAACTTACTTATGTGTGTTAGCAACTTGTAAAGGGACCCCAGTGCTGTGTGCAAACGTTTTTTTTTTCTAATTGTGCCAATGCATTTTAGGTAGAAGGTAAAAAAGGAATCGACTCATTCTCACTTGCCATCTTTTTGCTTGTTTTTTTAGTGTTAAAAAGTTTCTTATGGCGTGCATACCACGTGCGAGTGGATTTTGTTTTTAAATAACATATTTACGAGAAAAGTAAATGGGGGCTCAATTATGTATACAATAACTATTGAAAAACTTTGTGTAATCATCAAACATTTAATTTATTTCTGTAACTTACTGATGTATGTTAGAAACTTGTAATGAAGACTATACCGTTGCGTACATACCTTTTGTCTTTATTGTGCAATTGTATTTTAGGTAGCAGGTAAAGAAGGAATCAATTCATTCTTACCTGTCTAATTTTTGCTTGTTGTTGTATTAGTATTAAAAAACTTTTGTGGTGCCGTGCATACCACGTGCGAGTGGATTTTTTTAATAACATATTTAAAAAAAAGTAAATGGCATAGTTAAATTATGTATTTTATTGTAAAACATTGTGTAATCATCAATCATATAATTTATTTCTATAATTTACTGATGTGTGTTAGAAACTTGTAAAGGAGACTCGAGCGTTGTGTACACACTTTTCTTTTTATTTTGCCAGTGTTTAGGTAGAAGGTAAAGAAGGAATCAATTCATTCTCACCTGTCATATTTTTGCTTGTTGTTTTAGTGGTATTAAAAATAATTTGGTAGCGTGCATACTACGTGCTAGTGGACTTTTTTTTTTAATAACATACTTACGAAAAAAGCGAATGGAATAGTTCAATTATGTATCTCCTAAAACAAAGTTCAATTATGTATGTTCTTGAAAAACATTGTCTAGTCATCAAGCATTTAATTTATTTATGTAATTTACGTACTGATGTGTGTTAGAAACTTGTACAGGAGACTTTAGCACTGCATACACACTTTTTGTATTGTGCTAGTGCATTTTAGGTAGAAGGTAAAGAAGTAATCAACTCACTCTCACTTGTCATATTTTTGCTTATTTTTTTAGGAGTGTCAATTAAACAATTTATGGTGGCGTGCGTACCACGTGCGGTGTATTTTTGTTTTTGAATAACATATTTACGAAAAAAGTAAATAGCATAGTTCGATTATGTATATTATTGAAAAACATTGTGTAATAATCAAGCATTTAATTTATTTTTGTAACTTACTAATGAGTGTTAGAAACTTGTAAAGTAGACTCCAGTGCTCCGTACACACTCCTTTTTATTGTGCTCGTGTATTTTAGTTAGAAGGTAAAGAAGGAATCAACTCATTTTCACATGCCATATTTTTTCTTGTTGTTTTAGTAGTGTTAAAAAAATTCTGGTGGCGTGCATACCACGTGCGAGTGGACTTATTATTTTTTAAATAACATATTTAAGTAAAATGTAAATGGCATAGTTCAATTATGTATATTATTGAAAAATATTGTCTAATCATGAATCATTTAATTTATTTCTTTTGTAACTTACTAATGTGTGTTAGAAACTTCTCCAACTCCGCGTACACACTTTTCTTTATATTGTGCCAATGCTTTTTAGGTAGAAGATAAAGATGGAATCAACTCAGTCTCACCAGTCACCGGTCATGATTTACTTACGATAAATTTCTCTCTTTTATTCTCATAATCGTAAATACATGTCCCTAGAATACCTTTTTTGCCCCCTACCAACCTCTTTTTAGAGAAACCAATATAAATACTGGTGGTACTGCCACCTCAAGTTCATTATCACAAAAACATCTGAGTTTAATCATATTTGTTATATAAGCAGAAATGGAAACAACTGTGAAGTGCAATAAGTCGGCTCTAGATGGTTGTCAAAACAACAACCAGCATCCACCACCTCAAAGCTGCCCACGTTGCCAATCAGGTAAGACGAAGTTTTGTTACTACAACAATCGCTCTTTGTCACAACCTCGGTACTATTGCAAAAGTTGCAGAAGGTTTTGGACCCATGGAGGCACTCTTAGGCAGGTGCCAGTCGGTGGTGGTTCCCGCAAGAACAAGCTATGTAACATGCTCTTTGGGGAAGGCTCCTCATCAAGCACAGTTGTTACTCCGAATGAGGCTCTCGTACCGGCTCCAGATCTTGATATGAGTTTGGTTTCAGGTCAAAGCCAAAGATCAATTGGCGCTTGTAGCAACATTTTCTCCACTAGTGGGGCCCTTTTACCACATTTGCCAGATTTTCGAGCGATCAACCAGATACCTTTTGCTGCTAGAAGGTTTGGTGCAAACTTATCCAACTTTCAAGGTATGGGCATTTCCTCCATAAGGCAACCTCAAGTTTTACCGCAACAATTTAGTGCAGAATTTGTGCATGGACAACACAATTTAATGAGATCGTGGAACTTGGATTTCCTAAACAAAGATGAGGCTAGCACTTCGGCTGGGGCATCTGGCCATTTTAATCAGGGTGAGCATGCGGATTATGTTGGAAATCCAACACGCAAGGATCGCCACTAGTTCGTGGACCGGGTTTGGTAATGGGAAGCATCTAAAGTCTAGGTTTACTTAGATTGTTTTGTCGATAAGCCAGTATTTGAGATCTTTTAGGAGATATCCTAGAAATGTCTTAAAGATAAAAGCGAGTAGAATCCAATTAGATTTTATTTATTAATAGATTTTTACCGTTTTTGTTCACCTTAAACAAGTGTTCAATGAAAGTGTGAAACTATATATATATATGTGTGTGTGTGTGTGTGTCTCATGACTATGCCCAATATTTACAATTTGATGAAATGAAATGATGTCTTTTCGAATATTTTTGTCTGGATTTGACATAATTTTTAATATTTTCTAACATTTTTATCCATATGATAATTCAAAATATTTCCAGTCATCGTAATCCAAATATCAGGAAGTAGTTTTAATCAAAATGAGATCAAATCAAGCAACTAGCAATGAATGAAGTGCTTATGAAATTATGATGAATGTGAAGAAACTAATTTTATGTAGTAATCCCATTGGGAAAACAGATCAATCACAATTTCATCCCAAATTTATATATGAGAATTCGAAAAATGCTTCAAACGGAACCGAAAATTTTGGGAAAAATACCAATCGGGATCGAAAATTTCCTAAAGTCTCATACCAAACACCTACCCCTACTACTGCCCTGCGTGTTTAACACGTACACTCTTGATTCTTTATTGTATACGTGCATTACGTGTAAAAGGTAAAGAATGAACCAACTCATTCTCAACTGTCATGCATCATTTACGATGAAGTTTGTAGATGTAATTAATCCTTACAATAAAGTTCTAATTTTTTTTATTTTCATCATTTTAATAAATTAAATACATATCCCTTACCGTTGCAATACCCTTTTTTTACCCCCACCCATCCTTTTTACGCAATTCACTTTAAATTACTACAACCGCCTCAAATTTGCAACCCAAAAAAATTGTCCGGGTTGCAAATAAGGTAAGACCAAGTTTTATTACTACTACAACAATCACTCTTTATCACAAATGGTGGTCAGGCAGGTCCAATCAGCAGTGATTGCGAACAAGCTGACATTACATGATGGTGAAGCTTCCTCGTCAAGCGCAATTGTGACTCCAACAAAGGCTCTCCTACCAGGTACCAGCTCCAGATTCTCTTATATGGATTTGGTTTCCGGCCAATTTGGCACTTGTAGCAACAATTTCTCCACTAGTGGAGCCCTGTTATCCGCTCTCGCAGATTTTCGAGCAATCAACCAGACATCACTTGCTGCTGGAATGCTCTGTGCAAACTTGTTCGACTTCCAAGGTTTGTGCATTTCCTCTATGAGGCAACCTCGGGTTTTACCGCAACAATGCAGTGCAGAATTTGTGCATGCACAGCTCAATTTTTATGAGACTAATTCTCTTATTATGGACTTATGGTTATGCATTCTTCTGCTTATGTGAAAGTCATATGTAATCATGCGCAAAATTAACTTGGATTTGCGTTACTGCTATATTGTCTGGTCTATAATGTTATAACCAGAAAAGAAACATGGTTTGGGATTCATTGTCTAGTACCTTGAGTTGCAAATTTTGCAAAACTACCTTTTCAAATTCTCAATCAATATAGCAGCCATGAAAATAGAAGGGAAAAAAAGTTAGTAACTGGTCTTATCCCTCATCTTAACCACCACTAAAGATGCAGTGCCGACATGGTATGAACTTGTACACAGACGTATACGTATAGTCCTTGGAGAGACAACTCAACTTATATCAAAATGGAATGACAACGAGGCCCTGTCCATGCTTGCAGCAGAACCATCATCTACGTACATGTATGTCATGTATACCTCCCCAGTCCCCCTGTAATAGACCAGAGTGGAACAGATTATGACAAACTTCGAAACACAAGAGGTGGAAGGGTGGAAGCTTGATACACGATGGAGAAACATCTATGCTTGAGAAATACAAGGTATCATCAGAAACCATAAACAACAAACTGTATGTGCTACCCAAAGAATTTAAGGCGGCTAGTTCAGAGAACAAATTAAGTGTTCACTCAGGTGGAATTTTACGGTACTACTAGATTAAAGGTAAAAATTACGACGTTTTGTTTTTCGGTTTATGTCATTTTCATGGAAACAGTAGAGAAAAAGAAATCATTTTACAAAGTTAAAATTATGTCACAAATGCATCAATTCATATTTATTCACAGTTTATGGGAAAATATCTCAAAACAATACCTGTCTTCAAGGTGAGATGAGATGGAATCTCAAAGTCTTGGCCTAGCACCTCCGTCGTGAGGAATATGCAGAGCATCATAATGACCATAGCCATGATAGAGGACTTTAATAGTATTGTTCATTCCGTACTCCTGCCCATACTCAGCTATGGAAATCAGACCACCAGATTCTTGATCGTCCATGTAAACTGTGATTGGCATCATCCTGGAATGTAATTATGGTCATTACTTTTGGTTACAATTTGTATTTTGTACTCAACTCAAATTTTAGCAATTTCATTTATGTTTGAAGGGATGACGAATGTGTTGGGATAAAGATCTAAGAGGCTATAAGAAACGAAAACATCAACAGGAATTAAAAAAGATGCATTGCCGGCATGCTTAATGTTCCATCCCATGGTTAAGGCACAATATTATGCATTCATGATAAAACAAACAGACAGGAGTATTATAAAAGAGAAAGCTGATCCCAAGTGCAGCTCAAGATGCAAACTTACTGGAGAACATGAGAAGCCATCAGCAATTCTGGTTCACCTCCCCATACATGATACATGTGACTTCCTTATTTGTGAAACATAAGCATCAAAATCACCTTCTATGAACCTGAGATGATGTAATTTTCCTCTTGCATGCAGAACACGGTCAATGGCGCAAAACACATCTCAAGCTGCCCCATGAGGATTTCACTGCAGGAATCTTGTGTTTTGACCACAAGAAAACTCAGAAGCAAGTGTTTGGTTGTGTTTCAGAATAGAGAATAGAATTTGAATTGGTACTTTATTGTTAATGTGTTTTGGTCTATTACTTTTTTGCACTTTTGCACTTACTTTTGCTAATCGAGTTAGACTAAAAACACAACCTGCTTTTTGATGTTCTGTAGGAACTAGGAAGAAGAAGAGACTGAACAATCGGTTGATCCAAAAAACAAACGTGTCTTACACATATAAGTAATTAACATTCTTATTAAAATTTTGACATATCTATGTATTGGTGATATCCTATCAATATTGGTGCTTTCGTAGGGTATAATCGAAATGGTATTCTAGTTTTAGGCTGCTTTATAGCATGCTCTAAACGAAGGGCAAGGTTCATTGGATTGTTTTTAATTTTATTATTATTATTATTATTATTATTATTATTATTATTATTATTATTATTATTATTATTATTATTATTATTATTATTATTATTATTATTATTATTATTATTATTATTATTATTATTATTATTATTATTATTTTTATTTTTTTATTTATTTATTTTTTTTAATTTTTTTATTTATTTATTTATTATTATTTTTTTTTAAATTTTTTTTTGGGGGTGGCTCAGCTGAGCTAAACATCTATAGGGTGGAAGATGATTAGCTAAAAAGCCTGTGCCTATACGTTCCGGAGATACAAGAAAAGTTTGTTGGTAACTTTTTGCATGATATGGGCTGAAATCTGGATCGATGATAAAAAAAAAATTAGAAAAAGAAGTTTGAAGAGCTGCAGGGTGTTTTATAACGAGTTTTGTGATGTTGCTTGTGGCTAGGGGCGGAGCCAGAATCTTAAATGACGTGGTAGTGTGGCATGACTGAAAGGTCTAAATATTTATATTAATAACATTTTTTTATTGGTTCTAAGGTACAAAATTAGAGGAAAATGACTACTTCAATAACACAACTCAATATTAAAATATAGGTAGCACAACCGCGCCTCTTATTGCATCCGCCCCTGCTTGTGGCAACAGGTTCAAGTGTTACTCGTTCACTCAAGATTCAAGAAGTTCAGACTGAGGTACAATCACAGTAGATAGAAACGGAAGAATATATATAGTTGGATTCTCCGGCTTTGCTTATTCTCGTACTTGACATAATGACATGTGTTATTTCAGTGAGATCTCGATTATGCAGCAGAACAGAACCATGCAATTAAATCTTGTCAAGCCTTTAAAAGTTTCATGTTTGTTTTACACTTTTACCTACTCACATTTGTTAGAGAGAACCAAGCAACTGGGTAATAAAATTTCCGGAAAGTCTGGTCACAAAGTTCCTACTTTCATGTACAAGGGACAAAACATGTAAAAGCAAAGCCACTGTTGTGTTCATAAACCTAATGGTGGATGTCCTAATAGCACAGAAGAAAATACAGATCGAAGCATCAACATGACAAACACCGGCGTTATATATGTCACTAATCCAACTTAAGGTGCAATAATTCCACATGATACAGCAGGGAGCTAGTTTATAGAGAGCACAAACAGCACTAGGAACAAATAGTATAAGTTAAGTTTTCACTGCCCTCCAACCAGCTGTATTTTCCAGGAGTCCTCCACAATCGGTTAATCAACACCCCAATCTTCATAAGTACTGCAGATCAAAACAATAAAGATGGTAATTAAGATTTAAGCATAATGTAGAAGGTACATGATAAAGAATATCAGGGTCAATGTACAGCATATGATGACCTTCAGACCTTCCCATCAGAGAGCAATTAAAGAACAAATACAAAACACGGCAGCAGTCAGCTGTAAATAATCACAATCATTGATAATAACCAACAAATCTTACCTCCAGCGACCAGTCGACCAAATTCCCCAATTCACGACCCTAGAAATATTTTTAGAAAAAAACCAAATCTTATTTGCACAGCCCTGCGCCCCTGCCCTGGTGCCCAATATCCTGGCCAGTCATACTTGGTCGTCCAAGTCTTCCGCACCTTATCTACGGGATCCTCGTCCGGCGGGTTACCATCTACGTCACCTTCAAGCACCGCCTCAGCGTTACATAGGTCGGAATTTATATATATACTTATATATAGCAATTACTTTCTTCACTCTGTTAATTTAATCAAATGGATGGGAATATTTTGTTTGGTTAATTTGATTTGTCTTGATTAAGGCATGATGCTATTGGTTTCATTCATCTGATTCTGTTGACCACATCTTAACAAGATTAGATTAAGCTAGTAAAGTAATATTTTTGACTCAGTTCAGGCACAAGGATTAAATTTTTTCCTGTCCTGTCATCCTGTTTTTCTCATTTTTTTCTAATTCAATTTCTTTATTCATTTATTACATTTTACAGGTTGCAATTACTTGTATTATCAGGTCTGACACTACTACTCAAACGGAGATTATTCTCAAGGCGATATGAGTTGGTTTTTCATTCTCTTAGCTAGGCAATCTATTTCACCTTTCAGCTTATTTTCTTATCTTCAAATCTTGGAACTTTAAAAAGGAAGGCAAAACCATCCACCCCCTGCCCCCATCCTCCCAACCCACACTCGTACACGCAGGATTTTATATTCTAAAATTTGTCAGCTTTCGAGACCTAGATAACTAGTTAACTTCTTAAACAGCTTTTTTGTTGTTTTTCTCTTTCAATATTTGATTGCAGTACATGTATGTATATACATAGCTCCTCGAGATGGAGTGTAAATCTATATGCCCTAAAGCTTGAACCTTAAAACTTCTTCTTTGCTGTGCTCACAGATGTAATAGTGACTTTATTCTCTTTCTTCTTCTTCTTGTTCTTCCTTTTTTTTCCCCAACTAATTCTCTGCTCTTAGAACTGACAGGTGTTATGTTTGTGTGTAGGCATGCATGCACCGGAAAAGACTTGTTAATGAATGATAGGATTAGCGATTTGCCTGATGATATTCTCATCCATATAACACTGAAAGAAGCTGGGAGTACTAGCGTGGTATCAAAGAGATGGAGACATCTTTGGGCATATGTTCCGAATCTTAACTTTGATGCTTCTAAGATAATACATGAACTGGGTTGGGTTCTCACTCTAGATCGTGTAGGTCCCGAAGCGGCCAAGTATTTTCGTCGGGTGGACCAAGTAGTGAATTCACATATGACTCATGCTATTGATGAGTTTCGGGTACAGTTTAACTTCCCAAGAAACTACTACCAAAACTTTGATAATTGGCGATCAATGCATTTAATAAGAAAGTGAAGAGGCTTGATGTGAACTTAGGAGTGTTTATGAGAAATATCTATCACATATCCTATAATTTTCCTAACCTACCACCCTGGGAGCTGCTAACCTCTCTTCAGTTGGCCTATGTAAACGTGACTGGCGAAGTTCTCCAGAAATTCTTGTCCGGTTGTTCAAATCTTGAAGTTTTAGCTGTCGGATACTCACTTTCACTTGTGGACTTGAAAGTTGTTGGTCCTCCTAAACTAAAATATTTAGTAGTGGATTGTTCTGAGATGGAATGTTTGGAGATTTCTGCACCGAATCTTAGATCCTTTCATTTCAAAGGGAGAGGAATAAGTGCTGCGTCTTTGAAAAATTGCCCTAATCTGGCTGAAGTTTACATCGAGTGTTACTTGGACAAGGTTTTGTTATGTGACTTTTTAGGTCTTGCAAGTTGCATCTCTCAACTTGAAGTGTTTACTCTAGATGATCTGTAGACGAATTTGAGGTCAGTGCTTTAAACTTCTCTTCACCCCTTTTTATTTTATTGATCCAACGGAGAATAAAGTTGTGAGTCTTGTGACTTTTACTTAATCTTGTCTTCCTTTTCAGTGTCTTTCGAAAATGTTTCCTGTAGCCCCAAGACTCAAGATGCTGCATATTTTAACTAATGCAGAGGCTGACGAACTATTCACCATTACTTCCGTGATAAAGTCTTGTCCTTTCTTGCACAAATTTGTACTGGAGGTAATCTTCTTGTTGCCGTATTAATATTTGGGTTTAAATTCTTAGTCATCCGAACTCTATATATACGAGATGAAAAAAGGTTATGGTGACAATGAGTAATGTGTTTGTTAATGAACATATTATAGCACATGTGTTTTGTGTGAGTTGTGTCAATGACATTGTCACGACTCTGTCTTTTTTACTTAGTGGATGCCTAAGAAACTATTGCATCAATTGCACCTAAAGATCCATTTTTTATTAATGATTTTTCTGAAAGGTGAGGAGCTAGCATGAGTTTTTCATGAACACATACATACTTGCTTGCCTTCTCTTTGTCTTGATATTTGTCTGTCTTACCCTATTACACTTGCTCAGTTGTACTACATGTCAGTATTTTCTTGTGGTTGATCTTTCAGTGTTTTACTTACTTTTTGTTGATTGCAGCTGGATTTCACAGTCGACATGAAGATGACCGAAACTACGAGAACAGCCCAAGTTTTCCCTCATGACAAGTTGAAGAGTCTGGAGATTACTGGATTTTGTGGTTGTGAGGCATCCATGGGAATTGCCATGCATCTAATTAAATTTTTTGTTTCAGTAGAGAAAATCACGATTAATGCAAATCATGACGATCCTTTCAGTAATTCAGGACAACGCAGGTTAAGAGGAAAGAAGGAGGCTGAGAGATTGTTTGCACACGTTAAACCTGGGACGGACTTGGAAATCTTTTGTCCTGAGACAGAGTAATTGCATTTGGCTTCATCCAAGATCATGATTGCTTCAAATTATAAGCTCTCCTCCGCATAATAATGTATTGTTGTCAGATTGAATATTTTTATTTGGTTAAACCTGGGTGTTTTTTTTTTTTCTTTCGAAAAGCACCCTGTTATATATATAGATCTAGGGCACCCTAGATTATAGTTTTCTTGTGGCTGACTTATTTCTCGTTCGGTGCCAGTTATGGACGATTTGCATCACAGGGGATTGGATTTAGATAATTAGTGCCCTGTTTGTCATTGTGATTCTGAACCTCTGGTTCATGTGTTCAAGAAGTGTGTGTTTATTTTATTTATTTATTTATTTATTTATCACTCTTTATTTATTTATAATAATAATAATAATAATAATAATTATTATTATTATTATTTTTTTTATGATAAAAATTATTATAAATCAACGACAATGAAAGGTTTACAAAAAAATTAGTGGGCAGCCGAGAAACAAGCTGTGCTCCCACTCCCTTAGCAATAGCAAAACTAACTCTAGAAAAAATAAAATGAGCAGCGCGCGCCCCAGGATCCTGAGCCAAAGCGAAACCCCGGATTCTTACAAGCAAATCCACAGCATCAACATCCAACTCCCCAAGCGTCGAAAAAGAGAAAGGAAGGAATCCATACCCCTTAGCCGCACACAAATCCCGATACTTCACAGACTTGCGCCTGGCAGCATCAGCAACCGCATGTCCAGGCACAAAGTCCACCAACCCAGACCGCGTCAAGGGGGAAGACCCAGGCAGATCCACACACACATCCCGACCCCTATCCCAAGCATAAAGGAGCAAGTCTGCAGGACGGAGGGACCTGTCACTCCCATCGCTCAAACCAATATCCACCTCCTTACCAGCAGAGATGCCAGATCGAAAACAGACATCCAAAAGAGTGTCACGAACAAGGTTATGGCGGTGCTTGATACCCACCACCCCAGCACACGACACCGCATGGTCACCAAACAAATCCCCATCAAAAACTCGAGAGCAAGTAGAGCAAGGCAAGGGCACCGGAAACAAAGCAACACCAAGCCGATAACCCAGGACACACCTGTAAGTCCTCCCGTTCATAGTCTGGCCCAAACCCGAGATAGGAACAACTCGCAACCAATCAGAAGAATGGGCACCTCGTTGAGACGTCCAAAGAGCTACCTGGCGAGAAGATAAAGAGAAAACAAATTCTGCAGAAGCAGCAACCATCGTGAAATATATATCTGCCAGTCTCTTCATAAGTTTGGGGGAAGCGATCTCACTGGAGTTGCTCAAAAGGTCAGAACCTGTGGTCTCCGTAAACAAAGACAGTGCACTATCAAAAGCAGGACCAAGAGAGGTGATACCAGAAGGACACAAGAGCTTAGCCTGCAAACCAGCAGACTGGAGGCGGGAAGCAATGAAGGCATAATGGCGAACATCCGCAGCAGTATAAACACCAAGCCCCCCAAAAGAAAAGGGTAAAGTAGCAAGCCGCCACTGCCAATCACCAAAACCGGGACCCGACGCCGTAACAATACGCTCCAAAGAGGATCGGAGAGCCCGATCAAAAGAAAACTGGGCCGACTGAAAGAAACTAGGAGGGCAAGTACGCAAAGCAAAATAGAGCTTTGAAATACCAGTACAAGCACGAAGCAACAACAACTCACACTGCGGATCATTAAGCTTGGCAACAGAGTCCATGAGCTCGATGGTCTTATTCACCCTCTTCACCACAAGCTCACTACTAAACCCAGGGCACACACTGACCGAGCCACCTAGGACTTTGACCCCGCGGAGTGGCCTGGCAATAGAAGGAGGAAAAACACCAGGAACCCTACTCCTCGGATCTTCCACCGGCCAAAAAATCTTAGTTTTGTGAACATTGAGGTGAAGACCAGAACGCGGCCCGTCCTCCAAGATCATCTTTAAGACCTTGCCCACAACTAAAGTATCTCCGACAATGGTGCCATCATCCAAATACCAAGCCTGCAAGGACAAGTCAAAAGAATCCCTGATCTTACAAACCAGCGGGTGTAAAACCAAAGCAAAGAGAAGAGGACCCAAAGGATCGCCCTGCTGGACCCCCTGACCAGACCAAAGAATGTGCTCCCCATAGTACAACCTGGCCGGACTGGAATAACAGAACTCAACCCAACGGGAAAGGACAGGACAACGGCGACGAACCTCAAGCAACATAACCTCACGATCTACCAAGTTGAAAGCATTCTGAAAGTCAACTAACAACATGGTCAAGCCCACCTCACTGCCTCTCGCCTCAACAAACCGACTCAAGGCATGAAGAATAGCCACACCTCCACAGGGTACCCCAACACCAAACTGGAGACCGTCAAAGTACCCAGCCAAAGAAGGGCCAACCAAAACAGCACCCACCTTAGAGACCAGGCGCTGCCAAACAGTACCCACAACAATCGGACGTATACCACCACCCGGCTTAACCAGCGGAGTGAGAGGTGCACTAGCAATATACTCACCCAAAACATGCGGGCACTGACCCTCCAAGAAAATATGAACCACCCGAGTGATGGAGGTGATCAAATCATCAGAGAGAGCAACAGCAGCACCGCCCAGACAATCAAATAAGTGCTGAGCTCGCAGACCATCGCGACCACAAGAGGTGCCACGAGGGAAACTACGAATCATATCTCGAACCGTAATACTGGAGGCAGAAAGGGCGCCAAGGCCAGCAGGTAAAGGAGACAAAACAGGGGAAGGAGCAGAAGGGTGCTTTTCCTGCAAAGCCGCCAGGGTCTCAACTGAATAAGGAGCAACACCAGAAGAAGAAAGAACCCGAACAGCTGCAGAAAAATGCCCATCACTAACCTTCCTAAGACACTGACGAATATTGGCTTCATCCAAAGCCGAATGTGACTCCTGACGAAAAGAAGGCGAATCCACAGCCAAAGTGTCACGAAGAAGCTGCAAGCTACCCCCTGCACATCCCAAGTACGGAGGGCAGTAGTAATGCACTCCTCCTGGCGCTTACGCCGAACAACCGCCCGACATTCATGACTACTCCTCGGAGAAAAAGTCTTCAACGTACAAAGAGGCAGCGCAAGCAACCGAACCCAACAAGAAAGGTCATCCGGAGAAGATACCACATAATCCAAAGCACCCTTTAAAACTCGCGAAAACCCCAGACGAAACTTAGGAGGGATTGACTTAACAGTACGTAACCACTTAGCCAACAAAGCATCAAGAGAAGCTAGAGAAAAACCCTGAGCAGCCGAGACACTAACATCAACAGGCGAAGAAGCAACAGGAGCACGAGGCACAGGGATGTCAAACATAGTGAAGTGAACCACACCATCACCACAATCAGGAGCCGCCACAACATTGTTACTGTCATGCCGACACCGCGCACGAACGGTATGAGTAGTAAGGCAAACTCCACAGAGCCAACGACCCATCCGCCTCAAAGTAGCCTCGGTTGACAGGTAAACAGGCAAACTAGTAGCAAGAGCATTACGCGTGACAATCTGTGCCTCACCACGAAAATGGCGATCACGCATGTGGGTAATTAAATAATT
The DNA here is from genome assembly GCA_028274465.1 of Plantago ovata. Taxonomy (NCBI): domain Eukaryota; kingdom Viridiplantae; phylum Streptophyta; class Magnoliopsida; order Lamiales; family Plantaginaceae; genus Plantago; species Plantago ovata. Next base: position 25,904,237 of record CM051457.1, read on the forward strand.
ACTAGTAAGACCATTTCCACTGCCGTCCTGACACTCAGAAAGTCCAACGAACGGACAATGGAACCGCACAACCTCAGGCATTAAACAAACCTCCAAACACCCAAACCAAACCACAACCAAGCCCCACGTCAAGGAACACGGAACCAGAACAAAAACAGAGACAAAACAGAGAACAAAAAGCTTGGAGTCGGCTAGCAAAGAGGGCAGAATACAACCTGCAGAACACCACAGAAAAACAAAAACAAAAACAACCTGCAGGCACCCCTCACACAACTAGAAAACGGAAACAGAGGAAGCAGCAACACCACGCACAACACCAAAAACAGAAACAGAGGAAGCAGCAGAAAACCGCCCAGAAAACAGAGCATCCACACGCACAACGCAAAAACAGAACAACAAACCGCCGCCCATAAAAGAGCAAGGGACAGGAGACGGTAACCCAGACACACAAAAACACCAAAACGTTGATCACACACAGCAACCGCAATCAGCAAGCCCCAAAACGGAAACAACCCAGAGAAACCCAATTGCGGCAAGAAAGGGAATTACCGGCAGGAAGCGAAACGGGGGAAGCCTTTCGCGATCACGATCGCCAGAGACCATCGATCGTTTTTGGTCAATACCCGGCGGCGCGAAAGCGATCAACCCTCGAGATCGACAGTGATTTTGTTGGAGAAGACGCTGAATTATTATTATTTATTTATTTATTTTTTTGGCCTTTTCACCATTACCAGCAAGCAAGTTTGCTAACAGCTGATACCATGTATATGTGATTGGATATTGCAGGTTAAACATGCAGCCTGCCTTGATGAATGTATAGTTTTTATTACTACATCTTGTTGGACCTTTCCTTAGCTAAGATTTTCAAATTACACAAAAAATGAAAAAAACTATTTCTTTGGTCTAGCATGCTCTTGAAATCCAAATAGCAATTCATTTCAATTAATCAGCACAGCTTCTCTTCTTGAGATTGTCACAAGCACAACTGCAAATCACCCATGGATAACATTCCTGAAGTGCAACATTTCAATTCATACAATTTACAAAGTTCAATAAACATTCTCCTTAATAACCAACTGAACAAACACATGCAAGCACCAAATCAACCTGAAACACAGGGCAACAAGTCATCATTATCTCTTCATGAAGGGAAGAAAAAAAATGAAGTTTGCAGAATTCATTACATACTTCTAGCTAATTATCTAGCAGAACCACAGGATTCTAACAGCTGAAGTAACTAATTAATGTCTTACTGTATGTATAAGCTTTTTGCTTGCTTCTTATTGAACTATACTAGAATCTTCATCATCAACATAGATAATGCCATCCGGCTCCTCATCAACATCACCATCATCCTGTATATCCTCCTCCTCCTCATCATCATGGGCATCCAATCTTGAAGTACATTAAGATAATAGGCATTTTTTGCTTTTTGTAAATTGTACGCCAGTCAACACATATCCCAGTCACTAAATCTCCATACCTGTCCTTTCTTTTACTGAAAGAATTCTGTACGAACATATTATAAACAAGATACAAATTTCAGAGGATGCCCACAAAGAAAAAACATCTCATGTGCATGAGTAGAATAAGTGGAAGAAAAGAAAATTTATCTTGGACTAATTGACTAATAACTGTATATACTCCAAGAAAATTGTGAAAATCTATTATTGCAAATCAAAACAATCTCAGAAAACGATATCAAGGAAGTTTAAACAAAAAATTATCAGGAACAGCTCGAAAGATGACATTTCTATAGTCTATTTCTTTCAGTATTCTTCCCAATGTGACATGTTCCAAGTGTAATGTCACTCTATTGCAAATCAGTATGTGGGCATTATGAAATGCCACAAAACCCCAAAGATCAATCAGCACTAGCAATATAGAAACATTAGTCAGAAACTGAGAAGATGACAGGCAAGATAATGGCACAACAAACATCACTGATAATATATATAACTGCATCAACACAAGGTTCTTAAATCTATCAAAATTCCACAAGCACATTGGCTAATTCAACAAAACATTGTTATTGAATACATAGCATTCAAGTTGGACTCACCAATATACTAAGATTTAATAATTTTGCGATACGAACTTAACAAGACTACTCATACACAGTTGGAAATAGTGGCATTATGCGATACTAACCTTAACAAGTACTACTCGTACAGAGTTGGAAATAGTGGAATTATGCGATGCGAACCTTAACAAGTACTACTGATCAACTAGTTAATGCTTCAGACCGGCGCCGGTTCGCTGATCAAGAATCTAAGTTTCCTTGACCAGATTAGGGTGATCTCAGTTAAAAACTGGCGAGCTTCCAAGGATTTTGTTAAAAATTCTAAATGTCATCCATGGGTTATGAGCCACACTAGTACATGTACGAAAAGAAACAAGAGGTACTACTCATTTGAGTGTGAGATATTTCATCCTTGCTCACCAAACAAAGTTCATGTCCCGGTCCCGGTCTTAAAATCAGTAGGGCGTCGGATGAACCCAATAACAACTGGTTATATCTTAACAAGCACAAGGTTTGGTTGCATAAAAGTCTAGAGGAAGTGATGTTCCAATGCTGCTGGAGAAGAGGTAATTCACATATGATGGATTGTCCTAAGACGCTCCAGCATTATGAACGACCTGCAGTGAGATGCAAGCTTTATGCTTTGCTTCAATCTAGCCTTTCATGCTCCTTGGCCTTGTACTTTGTAAGATCTGAGTTCCGCGGCGACTCATTGATCTGGCATACTTTCTAACTGCTAACTCCCCATCTAACTTACCTCTAACAGTTGTATCCTGTGATTTTGTGACTAGGAGTATGCTCCTATATTTTTGTAATAGGGTTCCATATACTGTGCTGTCTCTATGATGCTCTCCTTGTATATTCAGTTAGCCCTTATTTAAAAAAAAAAAAAAAAAAAAAAAAACTGGTTATATCCGTTAGCATCCAAGGATGGTTGGGTGCTTCTTGGTGAGAAGGATATTACGCTTTTCTTGCACAACCCTTTCACCAATAAGGTCATTGAAACTGATTTGGACGCTAGTGATCATTACACCATTCTAGCTACGATTTTGGGGAGCCCTTCGGATCCCGAACACTGTAAGATTTTCAATGCAACGGTTCACGGTGATTTTCGTATCTCCATCGACAGTTACGTACGACTGCCTGTCAAGTAAGAGTCTTGACTCTTGAGTCAGTATTGGTGGGCAAAATGACATACGAAGAGCATGCAAATACATTCTATAGCGTGCTCTACATGAAAGGTAAGCTTTATTGCCTTTTCAAAAATGGCAGGCTAAATAGCTATAACTTTGAAGATAAAGAATGGAAGTTGTTGACCGAAGGATTAGTGACGTCATGATTTGCATAACCCCAAAGATCAATGATTAGAAAATATAGAAACATTCAGAATCTGAGAAGATGAGATGTAAGATAATGGCACAGCAAACATCACTGATAATATATATAACTGCATCAACACAAGGGTTCTTAAATCTGTCTAAATTCTACAAGCACATTGGCTAATTTCAACAAAACATTGTTATTGAATGCATAGCCTATGGTTTCCAGTTGGACTTACCGATATACTAAGATTCAATAATCATGCCAAGAAACATAAAATATAGTCCTACTATCACACTGTAATTTAATTTACCCGGAAAAAGAAAAGTGGCAGAAAAAGAAACATAGGTGGAAATACTGGTATTATGCGATACGAACCTTAACAAGTACTACGCATAGAGTTGGAAATAGTAGCAGTATGCGATACGAACCTTATCTACGTTTCCTTGACCAAATTAGAGTGATCTCGGTTTGTAAAAACTGGCGCTCCAAGGATTTTGTTTGAAATTATAAATGTCATCCATGGGTTATGAGCCACACTAGTACATGTACAAAAAGAAACAAGAGGTACTACTCAAGCCATTTCATCCTTGCTCACCAAATAAAGTTCATGTTCCGGTCTTAAAATCAGTAGGGCACCGGATGAACCCAAATAAGATAAGAACTGGTTATATCCGTTAGCATCCAAGGATGGTTGGGTGCTTCTTGGTGAGAAGGATGTTACGCTTTTCTTGCACAACCCATTCACCAATTAGGTCATTGAAACTGATCTGGATGCTAGTGATCATTACACCATTCTAGCTATGATTTTGGGGAGCCCTTCGGATCCCGAACACTGTAAGATTTTCACTGCAACGGTTTGCCGTGATTTTCTTATCTCCGTCGACACTTACGTACGACTCCCTGTCAAGTAAGAGTCTTGAGTCAGTATTGGTGGGCAAAATGACATACGGAGAGCAAGCAAATACATTCTATGGCGTGCTCTACATGAAAGGTAAGCTTTATTGCCTTTTCAAAAATGGCAGGCTAAACAGCTATACCTTTGAAGATAAAGAATGGAAGTTGTTCACCAAAGGATTAGAGACGTCATGATTCGCATAACTCCAAAGATCAATGATCATTAGAAAAGTATAGAAACATTCAGAATCTGAGAAGATGAGTTGCAAGATAATGGCACAGCAAACATCACTGATAATATATATATAACTGCATCAAAACAAGGGTTCTTAAATCTGTCTAAATTCTACAAGCACATTGGCTAATTTCAACAAAACATTGTTATTGAATGCATAACCTATGGTTTCAAGTTGGACTCACCGATGTACTAAGATTCAATAATCATGCCAAGAAACATAAAATATAGTCCTACTATCACACTGTAATTTAATTACCCGGAAAAAGAAAAGTAGTAGAAAAAGAAACATAGGTGGAAATATTGGTATTATGCGATACGAACCTTAACAAGTACTACACATAGAGTTGGAAATAGTGGCAGTATGCGATACGAACCTTAAGTAAGTTTCCTTGACCAAATTAGGGTGATCTCATTTTGTAAAAACTGGCGAGCTTCCAAGGATTTTGTTAGAAATTCTAAATGTCATCCATGGCCGGGTTATGAGCCACACTAGTACATGTACGAAAAGAAACAAGAGATACTACTCATTTGAGTGTGAGCTATTTCATCCTTGCTCACCAAATAAAGTTCATGTCCCGGTCTTAAAATCAGTAGGCATCGGATGAACCCAAATAAGAACTGGTTATATCCGTTAACATCCAAGGATCGATGGTTGGGTGCTTCTTGGTGGGAAGGATATTACGCTTTTATTGCACAAACTTTTCACCAATAAGGTCATTGAAACTGATCTGGACGCTAGTGATCATTACACCATTCTAGCTACGATTTTGGGGAGCCCTTCGGATCTCGAACACTGTAAGATTTTCACTGCAACAATTCGCAGTGATTTTCATATTTCCATCAACACTTACTGCATGTCAAGTAAGAGTCTTGAGTCAGTATTGGTGGGGAAAATGACAAACGGAGAGCATGCAAATACATTCTATAGCGTGCTCTACAAGAAAGGTAAGCTTTATTGCCTTTTCAAAAATGGCAGGCTAAATAGCTATACCTTTGATGATAAAGAATGGAAGTTGTTGACCGAAGGATTAGTGACGTCCTGATTTGCATAACCCCAAAGATCAATGAACATTAGAAAATATAGAATCATTCACAAACTGAGAAGGTGACAGGAAAGATAATGGCACAACAAACATCGCTGATAATATAACTGCATCAACACAAGGGTTCTTAAATCTGTCTAAATTCCACAAGCACATTGTCTAATTTCAACAAAACATTGTTATTGAATACATAGCGCATGGTTTCAAGTTGGACTCACCGATATACTAATATTTCAAATCATGCCAAAGAAACATAGAATATTGAATACTACTATCACACTCAAATTTAATTTACCCAGAAAAAGAAAAGTGGCAGAAAAAGGAACGTGGAAATAGAGGTATTATGCGATACGAACATTAACAAGTACTACTCATACAGAGTTGGAAATAGTGGCATTATGCGATACGAACCCTAACAAGTACTATTCATACAGAGTTGGAAATAGTGGTATTATGTTCTGTCAACCTTTGTGTGAGAAATGAGTTCGGTACAAGATTCGCAATTTGAAGCTACGATTCAAATGGATAGGAATCATCAGATTAGGCCTTGGTCAGATCTTCCATAAGGTATCATTGGATAGTTATCCAGAAACTTCGTTGCTGTGACCAAATGAGGGTGATCTCAGTTTGTAAATATTGGCGAGCTTCTGAGGATTTTGTTTGAATTAATTGTCTACCATGGGTTATGACTTATGATCCACCTTAGTACATGTAAGCAACTCAATTACAAGAAGTACTCATTTGCGTCTGAGCTATATCATCCTTGCTCACCATAAAAACTTCATGTTCGGGTCTTAAAAACTTCAAGAAACAGTTGGTTGCATCCGTTTGCTTCCAAGGATGGTTGGGTCCTTCGTAATGGGATGTATTCTACACTTTTCTTGCACGATCCTTTCAGAAATAAGATTATCAAAACTAATTTGGAGATGAGTGATAACGTTATCAAATTATTGAGGGGAGCCCTTCATATTCGTACTGCAACGTTTCGCAATGATTTTCATATGTATATCAACACTTACTGCCTGTCAAGTAACAGTCTTGAGTCAGTATTAGTAAAGAAAAGGAAACCACCCGAAGCAGCTTTCTATAGCGTGCTCTACATGAAAGGTAAGTTTTATTTCCTTTATGGGGATGTCAGGCTAAATAGCTATAGCTTTGAAGACAAAAAATGGAAGTTGTTGACTGCAAGACTTGCAGAGACATATATGTCATGGAGGAACTCGAGGGGTGGTTGGTTAATGGAGATTGAGGAAAAGTTTGTCCTGGTTTGTATGAACAAACCAATGTAACACATTTTGAGTGGATGACATTCAGGTTTGATTGGACTGAGATGGCTTGGGTTTCTGAAACAAGTTTGACGAGTTGTGCACTCTTCATGACTTATGATGCAGCATGTTCTGCGCCTTGGACAGACTGCCATGGGAAGAAGCTAGATGGCTGCAAGCTGTTTTAGCATAACTCTGTTGTTGATGCTGAAAATCCTTTGAGGTTCAAGTGGTACTCGTTTTGATTCCAAAGACAGGGACCAACAATATGGGAGAGGCAGTGACTAGATTTCAAAAGAAAAGACAATATGCTATAATTGAATTCCCAGACGTGATGGATGTTATGTGTGTTTTGTGCAACCACCTTACTCCGGGATTGAACTTTTCCTTTTCATATATATCTATTTATGTTTCAGAACTCGAAACAAATTATCCTCACTTTGATTCCTGGAACTTCTTCTTGATATTATGGATGATCTTTCTCCTTGATTAGTGCATGATTTTATTATTGATCATAATTCGATTGGTCAGGATGTTTTGCTCTTCGTTTTTTTCGAACGTGCATGTGTAATGCACATTTATTTGTTAGCGCATGATTTTATTGTTGATTTGTTTGGTTAGGATGTTCTGGATTTTGGTTTTGTCCAAACGCGTGTAATTGTTTCCCTTGATGTTTTGCCATTAGATTTTTCCAAACCTGTGTAATTGACCCTTTGATTAAATGAAAACATAAAGTTTCCTGACTTTGATTCCGGGAACTTGTTACTATTATGGATGCATTCACCGTTCATATATTATGTCGACTTTGGTCACATATTTGCAGCTCTTAGTGGCTTTAGGTCCGGTCGTGCGTGCTATGTTCGCGATTCATCAAAATGGAAGGCATCGCGTACTAGAACTAGGCGTATAACTGATAATCGACTCGAAAGTGTTCAAATTTTAATATAAACTTATAATTGTTATTAGAGAAACTAACGATTGTTAAATATGTTAATCATATCAATCACGTTTTTCTTGCGCCAAAGTCACATATTTTGAAGTAAGTATTAGGAAAATATCTATTGTCCTTAAATTAACATAAGAAATCATGCAGCTAGTTGACTCAAGATCACGAACCTTAACAAGTACTGCTCGACTGGTTAATGTTTGAGTTCAGCTCGACTCGTTGTTTATAATTATTACATAAAAAATTGAGTTCAAATATGAACTCCGATGTTAATTTTTAGATTCGGGTGGTTTAAAATCACTCGTCGGAAGGATACCATTAGTAGATATAAACATAACATAAAGATATAAAAAGGAAACACTTGGGCAAGCTAGGTGACTGAAATTTAACTTTTCTAAATATAATTAAAAACATTTCGGACAAGACTAGTGTGGTGTATTCTCTTTACTGTCGACAAAAAAACATTTTAGGTCTACAGCGATTTCTGCGCCGGTTCCAGGTATGAGATCCTATATTCTTCCGATCGATGTGTCTGATTCCAATTAATTTCGTAGCTATTTTGTATTTGTGATTGGACTTTTATGTGACTGATTCTGACCAGCTGCTTTTCCATTAATCCTGATTTTAAATCCGTTGAGCAATTCACCAGGTGTTCTATGTATATAACTTTACTGAAACTGACGATCGAACAGTTTTTATTATTTTTGTCAGGTTCTGTGCGTGAGAAATGGGTTCTGTACGAGATTCGAGATTTGAAGCTCGGATTCAAATGGATAGGAGGAATCTTAGGGTTACACCTGCTTGGTCGGATCTTCCAGAAGGTATCCTTGGAATTGTTATCAAGAAACTAAGTTTCCTTGACCAAATTAGTGTTATCTCAGTTTGTAAGAACTGGCGAGCTTCCAAGGATTTTGTTAGAAATTCTGAATGTCATCCATGGGTTATGACCCACAGTAGTGCATGTACAAAAAGTAGCAATAGTTACTACTCATTTGAGTGTGAGCTATTTCATCCTTGCTCACCAAACAAAGTTCATGCTCCGGTCATAAAATCAGTAGGGCGTCGGATGAATCCAAATCACAGCTGGTTATATCCGTTAGCTTCCACGGATGGTTGGGCACTTCTTGGTGGGAAGGATTCAATGCTTTTCTTGTACAACCCTTTCACCAATAAGGTCATTGAAACTGATCTTGAGGCTACTAATTGTTACACCATTCTAGCTACGATTTTGGGGAGCCCTTCGGATCCGGACCACTGTAAGATTTTCACTGCATCGGTTCGCAGTGATTTTGATATCTCCATCAACACTTACTGCCTATCAAGTAAGAGTCTTCAGTCAGTATTGGTGGGAAAAATGACAAACGGAGAGCATGCTAATACATTCTATAGCGTGCTCTACATGAAAGATAAGCTTTATTGCCTTTTCAAAAATGGCAGGCTACATAGCTATACTTTTGAAGATAAAGAGTGGAAGTTGTTGACGGAAGGATTCGGAAATCCTTATGTGTCATGGAGAAACCTTAGTGGTGGTTGGTTAATGGAGATTGAAGAAAAGCTTGTCCTGGTTTGTAATATGAGAAATCCATCAAACTATGACTGGATGATATTCAGGTTTGATTGGACTGCGATGGCTTGGGTTGCAGAAACAAGTTTGACGAGCTGTGTGTTCTTCATCTTTTATAATGCAGCATGGTCGGCACCTTGGACAGACTGCCATGGGAAGAAGCTACAAGGATGCAGGTTGTATTATCATGACTTTTATCATGATGTTGTTGGTGAGTTATGGTTCGAATATTGGCACTCATTGATTCCAAAATCAGGGACCAACGATGTGGGAGAGGCAGTGACTAGATTGCAATCAGGACAATCAAACTGGTACTATTGGACTCCCAGGCGTTATCGATTGTCTTCTCTGTGTTTTGTCCAACCACCTTATTCTGGGATTTAAGTTTTCGCACTTCATGCATACTTCATGAACTATTTATTTAATTTTCAGAACTCTAAAAAAATGTGTCCTGACTTTGATTGTTGGAACTTCTTGCTATTATGAATGCATATCTTTCTTAATTGTTTGTTTCTCTTTCAAGTAGTAGTACTTTTGAATTTGAGTATGTAATCTAGTAACTGTTGGATCAATTCTTGAATAATCCACATTCTCTTGAGCATGTATTGATTAAACTGAAACACGTCACCAGTTCTTCTTTGTTGCCTTTCGAGCTTTCGCTGATTTATAATAGGGTAGTAAGTTTAGAATGTAGCAGGTTCACTATGTTCTTGGTTTAAATATGGAGAGTGTTGGTTTTTCATTTAAATTCAGGTTAACGCGCGGTTTTATCTGAAGCTAATGTGTTTCAGAATGATACTTAAATTAAGTCCTCGATAATTTTCTACTGATTTCGCCTGACAGACAGTCAGTGCACATTTATTAGTGCATGATTTTATTGTTCTTTTGTTTGGCCAGGATGTTTTGCAATTCGTTTTTTTCCGAAAAGTGTGTAATGCACATTTATTAGCGCATAATTTTATTGCTGATTTGTTTGGTCAGGATGTTTTGCACTTCTCTTTTATCGAAAACATGTTTTCTACAATCTGACTGCAAACCATCTATTTATCAAAAAGCTTATAACACTGGCTACCTGTAAATTATGTTCTGTATCTGTACCAGCAATGACCTGTTGCTGTTGTTATCAGATGTTAATTGATGTATTAGGCAATTGGTCCTTACTTATTTTTATAATCCTGTTGCTTTCCTTATCCATTGGGAGCAATGGGAGTCTTGCTTGTAGGACACAACTACACATTAAATAATCAAAAGCAGGTATATGATCTGAAAATAAAAATTACTTCTGCCACAAACAGGCAACAAATCTTTTTTAGTATATATTATATCACTGGATTAGTCAAATAATATATTACATTTGAATATCAAGAAATTAAGAAGCAGAATATTACAAAGAAGCAACTGATCCTACACTTTTAGAGAAACATTTCTTATGAGCAGAGCAAGTTTCCTCCACATAACACTGATTCCCAAATCACGCATGCACAAACTACTTATGTGAAGCGCTATAACTTTACGCAAAAACTGAATTTAAAGCCTGTATACATGTTTATTTCAGAGAGATATGAGGAATAAGGAATGATAGTGTTCTTTAGGAGCTAGAAGTAGTTTCTGAACATACAAGAAGTAATGAAACAGGTCTTCTGCGTCTAATTAGAATAGCCTATATATCAGTAAGCAAATTTACTGCGCCTAGAGATTGAATATTTCTCATTTGTGTTGAAAAAAAAACTCAACATTCATTTTTCTACTTCAGACCTTCTTTGCTAGATGAGGAAAGACTCTCAGAGCGCTTTCGGCTCGAAAAATCCTGCCTAGTCGAAGTTCCTACTACAGACAATACCTGTCAAATGACACAGCATAGTATTAGTTTTCGAGGTTTCACTGATAGATAGCAGTGTTGGGAAGGTCTACTATAGCTATAGAAGAAATTTCACTCTATTCTTGGTTGAAAACTACTCGAGATTTTTTTTTTTTCCTCAGAAGATTATATAACCAAACTTGAGAAAAGCTATTGCAAATCAAAACAATCTCAGAAAACGATATCCAAGGAAGTTTAATCAATAAATTATCTGGAACAGCTGGAAATTAAAGACATTTAAATAGTCCTTTTTTTTCAGTAGTCTTCCCAATGTCATCATGTTTCAAGTATAATGTCACTCTATTGCAAATCAAAACAATCTTAGACATCAATACCCAAGGAAGTTTAAGCAAGTATGATAGGCATTATGAAATGCCACATAACCCCAAAGATCAGTCATCAGCATTAGCAAATATAGAAACATTAGGCAGAAACTGAGAAGATGAAAGACAAGATAATGGCACAACAAACATCACTGATAATATAACCATCAACACAAGGGTTCTTTAATCTGTCTAAAATAATCCACAAGCACATTGGCTAATTTCAATAAAACATTGTTATTGAATACATAGCATTCAAGTTGGACTCACCGATATACTAAGATTTAATAATTAATCATTCCAGGAACATAGAAAATAGTACTACTATAACACTGTAATTTAATTTACCCAGAAAAAGATAAGTGGCAGAAAAAGAAACATACAGTAGGTGGAAATAGTGGTATTATGCGATACGAACCCAAACAAGTACTGCTCATACAAAGTTGGAAATAGTGGCATTATGCGATACGGACCTTAACAAGTACTACTCATACAGAGTTGGAAATAGTGGAACTATGCGATACGAACCTTAACAAGTGCAACGGTTATCATATCTCCATCAACACTTACTGCCTGTCAAGTAAGAGTCTTGAGTCAGTATTGGTGGACAAAATGACATACGGTGAGCATGCAAATACATTCTATAGCGTGCTCTACATGAAAGGTAAGCTTTATTGCCTTTTCAAAAATGGCAGGCTAATAGCTATGCTTTTGAAGAAAAGAATGGAAGTTGTTGACCAAAGGATTCGGAAAGCCTTATGTCTCATGGAGGAACCATAGTGGTGGTTGGTTAATGGAGATTGAAGAAAATCTTGTCCTGGTTTGCATGAGAAATCCATCAAACTGTGGCTGGATGATATTCAGGTTTGATTGGACTGAGATGGCTTGGGTTGCAGAAACAAGTTTGACGAGCTGTGTGTTCTTCATCTTTTATAATGCAGCATGGTCGGCACCTTGGACAGACTGCCATGGGAAGAAGCTACAAGGATGCAAGTTGTATTATCATGACTTTTATCATGATGTTGTTGGTGAGTTATGGTTCGAATATTGGCACTCATTGATTCCAATATCAGGGACCAATGATGTGGGAGAGGCAGTGACTAGATTTAAATCAGGACAATCAAAATGGTACTATTGGACTCCCAGGCGTTATCGATTGTCTTCTCTGTTTGGTCCAACCACCTTATTCTGGGATTAATTAACTTTTCGCACTTAATACATACTTCATGAAGTATTTATTTACTTTAATTCAGAACTCTAAACAAATGTCCTGACTTTGATTGCTGGAACTTCTTGCTATTATGTATGCATATCTTTTTTAATTGTTTGTTTCTCTTTCAAGTTGTAGTACTTTTGAATTTGAGAATGTAATTTAATAACTTTCATAAATTAAAACCATTCAAATTTCATAAAATATCATGCTCAAAATTCATACTATATTATATACTTCCAACCGACAATTATATATATCTGTTGAATTGAGTTTCATTCTTTAACATTCATCACAAGCATTCTTCGATTATATAGTACATAATTAATGTTGGTATATGTATATGTTCACCCTAGCAATATACACGCTAAAAACATTCTTTTGCTATTATGAAATGCCACAAATTATAACCCCAAAGATCAATCAGCATTAGCAAATATAGAAACATTAGTCAGAAACTGAGAACATGACAGACAAGATAATGGCACAACAAACATAACTGATAATATAACTACATCAACACAAGGATTCTTAAATCTGTCTAAATTCCACAAGCATATTGTTATTGTATACATAGCCTATGGTTCAAGTTGGACTCACCGATATACTAACATTTAATAATTAAGCATGCCAAGAAACATAGAAAATAGTACAACTATAACACTGTAATTTAATTTACCCAGAAAAAGATAAGCCGCAGAAAAAGAAACATCCAGTAGGTGGAAATAGTGGTACTATGCGATACGAACCCTAACAAGTACTACTCATTCAAAGTTGGGAATAGTAGCATTATGCGATACGAACCTTAAAAAGTACTACTCATACAGAGTTGGAAATAGTGGAATTATGCGATACGGACCTTTACAAGTGCAACGGTTCGCAGTGATTTTCATATCTCCATCAACACTTACTGCCTGTCAAGTAAGTGTCTTGAGTCAGTATTGGTGGACAAAATGACATACGGAGAGCATGCAAATACATTCTATAGCGTGCTCTACATGAAAGGTAAGCTTTATTGCCTTTTCAAAAATGGCAGGCTAAATAGCTATACTTTTGAAGATAAAGAATGGAAGTTATTGGCCGATGGATTTGGAAAGCCTTATGTGTCATGGAGAGACCTTAGTGGTGGTTGGTTAATGGAGAAGAAAAGCTTGTCCTGGTTTGCATGAGAAATCCATAACTGTGACTGGATGATATTCAGGTTTGATTGGACAGAGATGGCTTGGGTTGCAGAAACAAGTTTGACGAGCTGTGTGTTCTTCATCTTTTATAATGCAGCATGGTCAACACCTTGGACAGACTGCCATGGGAAGAAGCTACAAGGATGCAAGTTTTTTTTATCATAACTTTAATCATGATGTTGTTGGTGAGTTATGGTTCAAATATTGGCACTCAGTGATTCCAAAATCAGGGACCAATGATGTGGGAGAGGCAGTGACTAGATTTCAATCAGCACATTCAAAATGGTATTATTGGGCTCCCAGGCGTTATCGATTAATTGTCTTCTCTGTGTTTTGTCCAACCACCTCTGGGATTTAACTTTTCGCACTTAATGCATACTTCATGAAGTATTTATTTACTTTTCAGAACTCTAAACAAATGTCCTGACTTAATTTGATTCCTGGAACTTCTTGCTATTATGGATGCATTATGTTTTTTAATTGTTTGTTCACTTTCAAGTAGTAGTACTGAATTTTGAATTTGAGAATGTAATCTAGTAATTAACGGTTGGATCAATTCTTGAATATTCCAAATTTTCTTGAACATGTATTAATTGATTCAACTGAGACACACCACCAGTTCCTTTTGTTGCCTTTTTGAGCTTTCGCTGATTTATAGGGTAGTAAGTTGAGAATCTAGCAGGCTCACTATGTTCTTGGTTTAAAAATGGAGAGTATTGTTTTTTCTTTTAAATTCAGGTTAATGGTTTTATAAAGAAGCTAATGTGTTTCAGAATGTTACTTAAATTATACTCCTCAATAGTTTTCTACTGATTTCGCCTAACAGACAGTATGTGCACATTTATTAGCGCATGATTTTATTGTTCTTTTGTTTGGCCAGGATGTTTTGCACTTCTATTTTACATCCGAGCGTGTGTAATTGTTTCCTTTAATGTTTGGCCAGGATGTTTTGCCATTACATGTTTCCAAATGTGTATAATTATGATTGCTCAGACTTTGATTGAATGAAAACATAAAATTTTTCAAGAAAAGAAGTGACAAATACTCATTTTGGTGTGAGTTGTGCGATCCTTACTCACGAAAGGTTAACAGACTGATCTATAATTCAGTAGAGTATGCTGTGAATCCAGATAACAGTCAGTTATATCCATTTGCGTCCAAATATGGTCGGGTGCTTTTTGGTGGGGAGTATTCTACACTTCTCTTGCACAACCCTTTCACCAATAAGGTCATTGAAACTGATTTGGACGTGTGTAATTACACCACCAGATGTTTCTGCAGAAATTAACTATGCAGTTCCTTTTGTTGGATTTCGAGGTTTCACTGATAGGTAGCAACTTTGGGAAGGTCTACTATAGCTATAGAATAAGTTACTTGTTCATTATTTGTAAAGAAAGCATGACTTTTGAAACTGTGTGTTTCTGTTTCTGTTTCTGTTCGAAGCATGATGACAGATTGATGAGGTACTTTTTCCTGCTTTGAACTCCCTTCTTTCCCCTGAAAGAGTTTGGATCAGTGTAAAAGCAAGCTACCTATTGAGTGGACAATCATGAAGAACCTTGTGATATCTGGGGAGTAGGATCACAGGTCTTCACCTGGAGTCGGAAGAGAAGTGGATGTCATTTGTCTAGACATGTGGATTTGGGTTGGTGATTTCTGGTTTTGAGCCTGGATTCTGTAGCTAGGTTGTTCTTCTTGGTTAAATGGCTTTAGATTAGAGTAATAATCCTAGATTAGAGCTCTTGTATTCCATAGTCCGGGCAGTACACTGATTCTACGTTGTATTTGGCTTTGTCTTGGGGCATGCCCCTCTTATCTCTGTACTTTGACTCTTTCAGGTTTCTATTCAAATTTACCTTTCATGCGGAAAAAAAGTTTCACTCTGTTCTTGGTTGAAAACTGGAGAGTTTTTTTTTTTTTTTCTCAGCAGATTATATAACGGAGCTAATGTAATTTGGATTGTGACCAGCTTTGGTAAAAAGATATCTATGTCTAGCAGATATTGTTCCTTGTTAAGCAAAACACGTATGAATTAACTTAAAAGATATTGATAAGATCTTGTTCTTCATCAGACCTGTTTAAAAAGCTTTTGAATACATGTACATTTGTCAATGAAACAAAAAATAAAAATGTTTCTACTTCACATTTCGTATTAATATATAAGATTTTTTATTTTTTTTGAAAGGGCTAAAAATATATTAACACAAGAGTGAGCATAAGCAATGCTCGAAAAAGAAACGTACAACGAAAGTCACAAACAAGCCAAGAGGCTCCCTAATCGCTAGAGAATACACCTTGCACAAGCTCAACCGCCCGACCATAGCTATAGTCTACCGGAAACAAAACAAGAAAGGACAAAAGCATACTAGAGTCCACCACCATACTACTAAGATGCAACAGGCGAGCCATGATGAAATATCCTCCAAGAGAAAAAAGATCCCAACATGACCGAGGGGAGCAGCGAGAGACAGTGAGAGGAAATGGAAAAGCAAGCACCAACGGAACAACTCTAGGCCAAAGGGATCGACCTAACAATCATCGATTGAGAGGAAAGTAGTTTAAAATAATTTCCCAAAACCTCCCACCACCTTCGATTTTCCGAAAAGGATTGGAGGATATAGTTTATTCACCCCCCCCCCCCCCCCAACCCATCAAACCTCAAACCTCCAAGAAAGAATAAACATAGAGCAAGTAAACATAGAGCAAGTAGTTTAAAATAATTTCCCTATATTCCAACCAAATGATGGTTTCCTTATCGCGATGGAAAGTATAGTCTATTCCTCCCTCTATGTTTGAAACTCCCCAACCAAAGTCGAGTACAAGGTCACCACACCGACCCATACAACTCATGCGGTCTCGCTCCTACACCCTATGCCAGATACTGTACTTAAAAAGAGCAACTTTAAGATAGGAACATCCGAAGCTTCATCACACGTCAAGGTCCATCCTTGTTGATGTGGGATGACAACGACTTATGTTAACTCCATCCCTCATCTTAAGTACACACAACCAACAAGTGGCAAGAAATTTAAAGCCCCACCAACATGAGAAGATAGAGCCCAAGGGAAACAAAACTCACCTAAATGGAAAAAGACGGAGCACCCAAGTCCTTCCTTTGTGATCAATCAAGCTTGTGCTACCCAAATGGAGGCCATAGTTGTCCTAAGCCAATGCCCCTAAGAAAAACAAGACACACAAGGAGAATGAAAACCGTTAGATATTAGAAAACAAAACTCCCGCCCTTCGCCTACCTCCCCACCCGCGCCCAACTCATTGGGGTATCCCCATACTTCACCTCTCCACTTCCTCCCCCAAGAACACTAGATAATCAAACAACGTCTTGGCTCTAACACCCAATCGTGCAAATTGTCATAAGCACCCAACTCCCCTTTTCCTTTGAGCCACCACCAACAATTCACCTTTATCTTATCTGCCACTTCCCATATAAACAACTTATTGCCTTGAAAGGATATATAGTTGATTCCTTGCTATCCAAAGTTTCCACAACGTAGCATGCCAAAAAGTAAGCCACACCCTCTTTTTTCCCCATGGCGCTAGACCCACAAACAACTCAAAAAACTCTACCAACGTTGGAGCTTGGGAAAAGAAACATCAAGCCAATCACCCAATGTAGCCCAAACTTTGCTAGCAAAGTTAAGATTTCTGATGATATTAACATTTCCTAAGGCGAACTAGGGTGATCTAGCCTACGTTCGTGGGAGTCCGGAATACGTTCTCGAAGCTCTCAACATCGAGAAAAGGTCATTTGAAATATACGAGGAGATATATGGTCCCAAAGGTAGGTCAGAAAGAAGAGCCATAACGAACATTGCCACTATGGAAACTGCTCCAGCAGTGGCAGTAGAAACTCCATCCTTCAGATAAAGAACTGAAGTGATGCTCCTGGATTCAGCCTATATAATAAAGATTTATGTCAGATTGTGAACAGAGCAGGTAACACATGAAAAAATCATAAAAGAAGAATAAAAACCTTTCAACGCCGACACCGCCTATGGCCAGTAGAAGTGCATTGTGGACTATTGATATAGGCCTGCAAATTCAGCATCAGATTTTGAGTTTAAGATTACAGAAATTTCATCTCAGGGTATGATCTTTAGTTAACCAAGCATCAAGACTGACCTTAAACACATGTTTCAACATAATCCAGTAAATAAATAAACACAGACATACATGTTTATAGGTTTGATTTGCATCTAATTTATGCACAACAGAGGTCAAGAAAACTCACAATAAAGCAATCTTCTGGTAATTGGCATTTTGGGAGCTCCGGGAGTCCCATAGGGCAAAGGACCCATCTCTTGAGCCAGACACAATAAGCTCTGCAAAACAGCACGATGGAGATGGGTTAACATATAGTTTAAAGAACTGTAATCATCACTCACTACCAGTTCTTGGAACTTCTTTTTTATGGAACTTAAGCCTAGAATAGACAGAAGAATTAGAGGTTTCTTGTGGTATTATCCTTTTACTGTAGCTTCAAGATTTTGGAATGAAAAGTTGTCATTTTTTGCTGTTACGTTTGCAATGAAACGTGTTTCACTTAAAACCATCAAATACTTCATTTCTTTCTTCCAGGGGTATAATAGTAAATGTACTCTTAGGGGTGTAAAACGCATTTACTTCACACATTCGCAAACTAAACCAAGCACCACACTGCGTTTCGTAATCACTTGATTTGCAATGTAATGCAAGCAGCACGTTTTCAAAAACGAAGCTATAAAATTTGGTCAAACTAACTAATCCTACTATTTGGTTTCAGTGGTTGCATGTTTACAAGCTGAAAGGAGCAGGGATATGGAATGTCCTGATGAAGGAAAGTGACTCTCATTGGTGGAAAGTCCTTCTCATGATCAGACTTAGAGATGAACTTTTGGAGAAATGTACTGAAATGAAAGACTCAAGATGGAGGTTGAAGCAGCTCAAAGAGAAAGTTTAGCTGTGGTATATCATCTTTCTTAAGAAGGAAAATGAGGTAATATGGGTTGATCAGGTATGGAACGGTTTTTCAACTCCTAGATCTTCTTTTATTAGTTGGCTTGTGTGTCATAAGAGAATTCCAACGAGAGATAGACTCTTAAAAGTTTATATCATTGATGATGCGAAATGTGCTCTTTGTGATAATGAAGATGAGAGAGTGTAAATCATCTCTTCTTTAATTGTACAAATTCTGCTGAAATTTTGAAAATTATGATGAGGAGTGTGGGGATCTGTGTTAGGCCTACTAACTTGCAGGATTGGATAAACTGGTTTGGGATGTCTCAACATGGTTGTGTTTAAAATTAGAGTTGCTGTCTTTAATAACACAATTGATGGAATTTGGCGAATGAGAAATCTGAAGGTATTTGAACGGAAAGTTCAACCTGTGCAACTGGTTTGCAGTGAAATCTAGGGCGCTGCAGGTACGGTTCAGGTATCAAACAGGTAAGAAGATGAATAGATTTGTGAAAACTCTTTTGGACAGATTGGCTAGTGTGTCGATCTGCTGGTTTTACAGCTTGACTTGTTTTATGTCGTTTTGTAAAGTTCTGATATTTCACTTGGAGAAGGTAGTTTTTGTGTTCTGCAGATTATATTGGTTTGGTGCTAGTCAGTAAAGATGTTGGCTGAGTACACCATTACTGTTGTATAGAGGTAGTTTGCTTCGACTTGAGTCCTTGGAAAACAATTATGGATCGCCTGATTTTTCACATGGAGAGTACTTTTAAACTAAACCATAACGAAAAGCTGATTAATGGAATTTTATACTATTGTTACGAAAAAAATACAATACTTATCACTCATAATAATATAATTTTATTAATTGTTTTCTCAACTGTGTAAAATTTATTAGTTGAGAATAAAATTAAAGAAAATCAACAAAATAAACGTACATAGTTACAAATACCAGTACGTCTCAACGAGGCATATCATTCTCATTTCACAATCCGAAAGTGTGCAAATTACTCATACACCCCCGGTCTGTATAACAATTCGATTAGTGATACACTTTCCCAGTTTTCCCACTCAAATCCATAAAAGTTGTGTCGAAAATGGCGACTCAGAAGACCCTAACGGACTTCTTCCAGCAGCCACCGGCAAAGCGCCTTAAGCGAGCCACTGCTTCATCCTCACCTCCACACAGCCCAAACGACGCCGCTTCACCATCAACAACCCTAATTACCTCCGACCAGAACCGGCGTATGGAGCTCAACAAAGCCCTCGCCGTGTCCAAGCGCAACCTCAAGCTCTGCTTCGATAAAGTCTCCAAATCAAAAGCCGCTGGTAACACTTATAATATCTACCTGCTTCATTTCTGTATCAATTTATCATTTTCATTTATTATTTTTTTAAATCAATACAGGAGCAGGATATGTGAAATTGGAGGAGCTTCTGGTGGAAGAGACCTGGAAGAAAGTGCTATCGAAGGAGCTGCAGAAGCCTTATGTGGAGAAGTTGAATGAATTCGTGGGGAGTGAAATTTGCAGTGGCAATACGCCGATTTACCCTCCTCAGCATCTGATATTCAATGCACTCAATACTACTCCATTTGATGGTGTCAAGGCTGTTATAATTGGACAGGTAAACTGCTCAATTTTGCATTTCTGTTAATATACCATATATCTGTTAATATTTGCTTTCACAATTGATTCAATTTCAGCATTCTTATTATGTAGAAAGACAATGTTCGATTAGTATACTCTTAATATTGCTTCGAGGAGATTAACATTCTCACTGCCTTTCGGAATTGTTAGGAAAGTTTTTGTGGCGTGTGTTTGGATATTGAAATTTGTTTGGTCGTTTTTGGAACTCTTTTAAGTCTGATGCAATCTCATTTGTTAGTTTTTGTATCTGTTGACATTGTAGGTTGCGAAATACATCCACTCTTGGAGTTATATTTTGGAACTATGATGTGCATTTGGTTATGGTTTCAGGACCCCTATCATGGACCAGGGCAGGCAATGGGACTCTCTTTCTCGGTGCCGGACGGTGTAAAGGTTCCCTCGAGTCTTGTGAACATATATAAAGAACTAAACCAAGATTTGGGATGTTCAATTCCGTCAAGTGGGAACTTGGAAAGATGGGCTGTGCAGGTTGGGGTGTCCTTCTAATGTGCTTCTGAAATATTGTTTCTGTATTTAGCAGCAACTTAGAAGCATGCATTTGCACTGGGGAAAATTCTTACATAGAACTGATGGACTGAAGACATTTTGAGAAAATATCGACCCCCACTTGTAAATGTCTGTAGTCTGTACACCATGGTCTATGCAAGAATCTTACCTTGCAGTCTGCTAACTTTTTTTCTTTTAGCTGACGATTTGAATTTGACTAACATGCTCTTATTGATTTATAGGGTGTTCTGCTGCTGAATGCTGTTCTTACTGGTGAGCACCTGATTTGTTGGAACTGACCAGTCACTTCTCTCTACCTCCTTTTAGTGTGTGTGTGTGTGTGTTTTAGTGGCTAGATATGAATCTACGTTCTGGCATTTAAAATTTGGAAAACATATCCTTTGCTTCTGAATGGAGGAAAATACACTACATATAGACCTTAGAAATCAGAATAATGAACGACTTTGGGGGGGGGGGGGGGGGGGGGGGGGGATACTATAAAAGATGATAGTTGGGATGTCTCCTGATTCTTCTTCCTAGGAAGCCTAGCTTAGCCACTTTCACCCTATAGCTGACATTGTGGAATTGTGGGGTCTTATACAGTTAAGCAACATCAAGCAAACTCCCATGCAAAAAGAGGGTGGGAGCAGTTTACAGATGCTGTAATTGGAGCTATTTCGCAGGGGAAAAGTGGAGTTGTTTTTCTTCTCTGGGGAAATTATGCTCAAGCCAAATCCAGGTAATTTATCATGTTGATCTGAATAATGAAGTAGATTTAGCTTCCACAGTTTTACCTTTGCCTGAGTGACAGGGTTTACTCCAATAAAGGCCCCTTAACTTGAAACTAGTCTTCTCCGCCTAATCTGCACTACCTCTGATGGTGCTTATTTCTCCTAAATAACACATTTACACGTGATATCATGCAGCTAATGAATTGAAGAAGAATAATATAATCCATCCTTGTCCCGAACGTGTAATTAAAATTCAGCTTGTAGCTTCTTTTTTTGTACGCGAAGAAGTATATTAAAGATAGATGCAAACAGGAATTATAATCCTACTAGAATCCTTCTAAAACTTAACATACTAAATAGCTGTAATACCAATTTAACTCAAATATGAAATGACCCCAAAATACCAAATATCCTACTAACATTAAAGTATCCTTCTTGGCTTCAACATTATCCTCGAATTGAAAATATTAAATCCTGCGAGTGAGTAGAAATATGATCAGTAATTGAACTCCAAAAGTCTGACTGAAACCTTCCATAATCATTGCATCTGGAAGATTTTATTTAATGATGAGGATGCCTTTATGTTACGATGCTTTTAATGATCAGCAATTGAACTCTTTTTTACAGGTTGATAGATGAGTCGAAGCACTATATTCTGAAATCGGCACATCCTTCTGGTTTGTCTGCACATAGAGGCTTCTTTGGGTGCAGGTTTGCGTCTTAATTGCAATACTTCAAGTATACTTTATGTACTATTATACATTTAGATTTTCTATTAAGAATAGTTAGACTGTGAATAAGTATTTTGTAAATTCTAGTTCAGATTCCCTTGAGTTTCCTTCCCTGATTAAGTATGAAGTATTTAGAAATACACAAATAGTCTTTCTGCTTCTTAAAGTAGCTCATCTTGCTACATTCTGCATATGCATGTAAAACACGCCTTACCGATATGCACAAATGTATTGATAATAGGCTAAGAGCAATTTGCATTTGTTTTTTGCAGGCACTTTTCTCGTACTAACCAGATCTTGGAGAAAATAGGGATTTCTCCAATCGATTGGCAATTATAGTGTGTCTTCTCTAGGTGTTTATATTCGGATTTGGACCGGAAAATAGGCCAGAACCGGACCCGGATAGTTACCAGATCGGGTTCTGGTCCATATAAATTGCTTACTTTACTTTAAGTTCCGGTAAAAAACCTGTATAATCCAGAACTGTACGGATGGGTTAACAACTTTAATTTTCTAAGTAATATTTAAGTCTCCAAAATTATAATTTACGAGAGCAACGACTCTTGCTTTGAAAATTTTCTTTGAAGATTTTCTTTCTATTCCTTGTTATATATTCTGTGTTGGTCTGTTTGTGTGTCTAGTTACGGGTTTGGTCTACCCTAGGCGGTCTCATGTGTCTCCCTCTCACTGTAGCATGTGGGTCCTACTGTGGGACACACAAGCACAGTGAGACTGGAGGCACATTAGGCCCCCAGAGGCTAAATTACTAGTATAAATCAATATTACAAAGTATGAGATATTTTGAATCTCAATCGTACTAGCTTAAACACATATAAGGTGAAAATTATTTAAACAAGTCTAAACCTCAAATCTAAGAACAAGTTTTTGTAAGGCTAAACTATAAAGCTTGTAGAAAATACTACAGGAAAAACCCTAAACAATAATTTGATGAACTCTTGATTTTTCCGTAGTTTTTTAAGTCGACTTCTCACTCATATATATTGTGGTGAGAAGAGTCTTGGGAATCTTCTTCACTTCACTGAGGTAATTTGTCTCTTGGGATCTTCTGATGATTTGAGACTTAATCACCAAGTTAATTAGAGTGATTTGGAGATCTTTTCTTATCCTTTTAAGATCTCCAATATTCTACCAAATTTTACTTTATTCTTTCCTTGTATTGTCAGAACGCTTCTTGAATATTCTTTGTTCGATTCCAACTCTCCATACTCCAACCCTACACATCTCAGTCAGCTAAAATCGTGGAACCATTCATATTAAATAAGAAAAAGCAAAACTAATATAAATAAATTGTTTCAAGAACTGTGTAGTGGTGTTTCGCTTCGTGTTGTCACATAACACCAAAGTGTTGTTCACACAACGCCAGTGGCAACATTGCATTTTTACACTTACATATGCATTTTATTAACACATACGACTAGCTAGTATAGTTGAAGACAATTGGCTGATCATAAACAATTTATTCGACAATGGTGAATGTTATCTACCTGGAGTCTCCGGATGGTGGGGATTTTCGTACTCAAACCGAACATCAGATTATGTAACTGGGGATAAACAGATTGCGTTTGATTCTTACACGTTCTTTGTTAATTGGCTTGAAAGATTTCCATAGTACAAACTCGAGAGTTCTTCATAACTAGAGAGAGTTATGCCGATCATTACGTGCCTCAGCTTGCTGATTTAATCCTCCAGAATAATAAAATTACAAATCAAACTGTCATTAAGCTAGAAAGGAATTGATGTAATTAGTGCCCTACGCGTGTTCCATAGTCTTCTTTTTTACATAATCACAAAATTAATACTTAACCAAAAGTATACTTTTCAGATTGGCAATGCTTATATTGACTACACGGATAAGTGTACAGGCACATTGGACCATCTCTGGACAAGCGCGCTCATACCCGATGAAACTCACCAAGTGATCATAGAAAACTGCAATTTTTCTGATCGAAAACATGTGAAAATGCGTACACATGTTTAAAGCATCTACAGAGCATGGCAATGTCTTCCTTTACGACACATATGCACCCTTATGTGGCTCGAATTCAATTGCTCTGATACCATACATAAGAATAAAATATAAGTAGTAAAACTGATTCTTTATGGATATTGCTATTTCTAGGATACAAAATTGCTAGTTCTAGAACAAAATTTGATATTTTACAAAAAATTCCATAAATTTAATAAATTGTAAAAGGACTCATATCATAAATATATTTTAATAAAAAATACATCATTTGTATTTAAGTATATAAACGCAAATGAAAAGTTTGAAACACACATACAAAATCGCAACATGAGTGACTACAATGGAAATTACAACTATGATGGGTATGAAGACGGTTAATGTAGAGGTATGTTTTAAAATTGTTGAATTTTATATACACGACTTATTCATTTCTTCAAATTTTATAAGTACGACTTCTCCATATTATCGAATTTTAAAAAGATTTACCAACGAAACATTCATTTTTATTTTTTTAGTTGATATATAGGTGTCCACGGAAATGGTGGCAGCTCGATGATGAGCTACAATCCAAATCATGGGCACCTCCACACCAAGTTGCCCAGGAAAATGTGGGCAGCTCGATTATTATTATTTATTTATTTTTTGGAGCAAGAAAATTTTCTATTACCAAAACAGTGACAGTACAGCAGCCCACTAAAGTCCAGGCTCAGTAAAACACCCTATACAAACTCTTCATCTTGACTATCTCAGCCTACTCTATTACAATACACAAGGAGACCTTTGTGTAAAGTAGCTCTATGTTTCACTATACAGATTATCTGCTCTCCATTGAGAGGTCTGTGCGGCTTAGCAAAGACAGTAGCATTGCGTTCCATCCAGACTGCATAAAACGTTTCAACAGCTGCCAATTTCAACAGTTTACTCTTCATAGATTTCCCTTTGCACATCTTTATGATCCAATCCAGTTCTGTCCCCCATCCACCTGGCTGATGTGAAATGCATAACCAATTTAAAACTTGTACCCAAATCTTCTTCATTTCTGGGCATTCATAGAACAGGTGTTCTATTGATTCAACATTCCCACAGAAAGCGCAAACTCCATCATTCACCACCCCAAATTTATTTAACCTGTCCTTCGTGGGCAGTCTGGATTGGCAGCCTAGCCAGAAAATAAAATTAGCTCTTGGTCGGCCTAGGTTGCCAAAGAATATCTTCCTCCACTGTACTTTAGGCTTTGTCGTACGAAGCTCTCTGTAAATCTTTCTTGTATGAAACTGAACCAGTACGTACTCCCTCATCCCAAGCATCAGTGAGCACCACTTCATTCCTATATTTAAACATTGCGTTAATTATTATTATTATTATTTTATTTTTTTTATTATTATAGACTTTTATTATTATTATTATTATTCAAGGTTGTAATAATACTGTAGTTACTCAAGTCTTTTTTTTTCTTTTTTTTTTGAAAAATATTTAAAATGTGACGAATCTTCCCAATTTCAGTTTCAACATTTAAACGTGGACATACACAGTTAACATTAATTTTTTCAGAAGGACAGGAGTGAAGTGTGTGTGCACCACATCGCCTTGCCATGCAGAGCGAAAAACTGTTTTGAAGCTCGGATATCCAACGAATACTTCAAATATCTAAACAGTCAGGAGTTCCATAGTACTAGTAAACTTCACCAGTCACAGCAGATATATAGTAAAATGACAGGATGGTTTAAACACCAAACTAAAAGCTTCCATTATGTTATAATATCGAATCAACAAATTCGATGCTCAATAACTCAGAGCTTCGAGCAGCAATATTTATATGAGGATCCAAATGATACAGTTCCAGATGAATCTCTCTAGTATCAATAGTGACTCCGCATGGTATCACATTCTTATCATCAATTAAAAGACAACAGTTTTCGTAAAAACCATCTTTTGGAGGAAGATTTAACAAACAAGACCTAGAAGCAGTTAACAAGTTCCTGTCCCTAAAAACCATTTCAGTATTTTTAACATCTAATATTAGACGGTGGGGGCGTCCCAACAGCTCCGACACATAATTCATTTCCCCATTGGCAAGTGCATGACGGACACGAGTAGAAGATACTTGCCCTACCTCCTTTGAGTTATTATAAGGCATGTCTCTGGATTCTTGTTTCTTGTCCATAACAGAGTCAATTATATAAGCTCCCATGCTATACTCCTCGCACAGCCTCAGTAAGTCAGATGCAGTTCCAGCAGCTTTATAACCAAACCGGTAGTTTTGACCTGTTATAATTCATTTTCAAACTTATAGCAACAAAGGAAGAATTGCAAATTCAGCAGAACTAAAGGCCTGTAAGTAGTCTATAACAGACGTACACATTGATCTTCACAATCTACCACTCCCCACCCAAAAAAAACAAAAAACAAAAAAACAAAAAAACAAAAAAAATTGTGCAAGTGTAACTTTTGGAGATCTGCACTAAGTTAGATATTAATGATCAACACAAAATGCTTAGTTATCAGCACAGCGTGGACCCTAAAGTCCATAGATTGATGACTTACATACCTGTATTCAAAAATTTCAAGTGTAATTTTCGGTTTTCTAATGTTTAGCACAAGACAGCTTCCAGAATACTAAGAAGATTTATTCTCGCTGAGAATAGAGAAGGCTACACATGCACAAGGAGAAGTACTAAGTAAAAAGCAGTACTAAAGTTGGTATATCATGTTGAAGCCTAGCCAACCAACACTAAAGTGAAAATCTCTGTGGAGTCGGCCAAGCCTAAGACTATTCACCCCCACCCCCCCCCCCCCCTCCGTCTTCTAACATCGTTATCTAAGGGATCAACCAGCATGTGGTATGGGTAATAAGGGCAATATGGAGGGTAGTTGTAATTGATAGAAGATGGATGTGGTTGAAATAATCTCAAACCAATTGTGGGATCATAAGTAAATCAAACATATAAATTTGGATATTAATACATGAATTATATACCTGCAACAACACCACGGACCCCAAGCTCATGGGATAACTTCTCTACAAATTGTTGAGGTGTCAAATATCGTACTTTTGAAAACTCAACCTGGAATTCTTTTGGTACAACACCACTGCAGAAAGGTGCCCACAAAGAGAGAACACGTTTCCGATCACATTGAGCAACTATGGGAGGCCTGTTAAAAAATAATAGTAAAACAAGATGCCATTAGCTCATCTCTCAACTTAATTCACTAGAACAGGACATGAAAACATTTATAGCTTATGGCCTGCTGTGCAACACCAGAAACCTGCCTGCGTAAATTTAAGTTGCATACTAACATCCACTGTGAAAGAATCAACAAGAACCCTCCCTCCCTTTCATCTATGTTACTGTTAAGGTAATTTGTTTCTTGGATGATGATGATGAGAGAACTCAATTGAGGACAAATCATAGTGTAAGATACGTGTTCTAGGAAGAGTCAACCTTCCTCTGCTAATCCGGGACGGTGCTTGTAAATCACAGGAGAAAAAATTTAACGGTCAGCGCCAGACTATTCTAGACTATGTGGTATGATGGTATAAAAAATTCCCTAACACATTGCAAATCAAAGACATGCTAATGCTTCCATACACTATTCTTCAGAAAAGCTACACTATGACACATTTACAGCATCAAGAAATACACTGCCTGCGATGAGTGGTGTTACATAAGTCTCACGTTAATATCATGTAACCTGTCTTACTACAACTGATATGCCCCTTGGTTAGTTTCTGAAACCGGCCACATTAAGATTTCCATGAGCAATTTGAAATTATACTAAATTGTGGATAGAATGATTCAGAAAAAAAGCTATATAAATTTCAAACCAATTATATAAAAGATAAATAACATACATACAAACTAATGGTTTAAAAGATGGAATATTCTTTATACCTCGTCTCCCAACCAAGTACCTCTGCCATTCCAATAAAGGATAAGAGATATGGAACTCCTATCTTTGCAGCCTGGATTGCAAGTTCACGATGACCAATGTGAAGAGCATCAAATTTTCCAAGTGCAACGATCCCTCCTATAGTCAAAGTCAATGATCACATGTATAATATAAGAATCCAAGGACAAGTAAAATATATAGTTCGAATTCTAAATTAGAGGACCAGAAGAAGCACTGGTGAGTGTTCAAAACACGCTACAGCAACTTGAAACTTTGTTTAAAAATATGTATATACTCATTTTTTAAGTGAATCAAACAAATTGCAATTTCAAATGCAAATGAGCTAGATGTAAATTTAAGATTGGTCAAAACCAATGTTGTCGATCGCGTATCGCGCTAGGCCAAAGAAAAAAGAAAAATCCGGGATTGTGGTCGTAGGCACTAGGCAGGATAGTGAAGTAAAAAAAAATAATAAAGAAAAAAGAAAGCAAAAATCATAGAATATAAGTACTTGGTGAGTCATACTATATACTATTACTTCAATATGCTTTTTTTTTTTTTTTGCCTTTCCCCCCCCCCCCCCCCCATATTTTTTTGGCTAATGAGTGGGGGTAAAATTGACATTTTTTTTGGCTAATGACATTTTACCCCCACTAAAACGCATCCCAGCAATCGCCCACGGGATCGCGAGCGGGCAGTCGCGCCGCTATGTATACCTGTCCCGCTACACGGCTGGTTCCTGGAGTGGTCGCGCTGGGATTGACAACAGTGTTGAATCACTCTTTACTAAAGGTTTGTTAGTTAAATATGAAATGAGCCTTATAACTCTGTTTTAGAAATAAAGTGATCTAGTAGTTTTCTTGTGAAGCTGTCTGGTATGTCTCATGAAGAACACTACCTACCAATGTCCTTGAATCTTAGATGGGGGCTACTTCTACAAATGACAAATCCAATTAGCACAATGATCCATCTTGCCACCAATGCAGAATTTTGAACAACTTCTCTAACTCTATATATCAATTAGCATCCATCGAAAAGAGTATATAAAGCCTATTTGGATGTCACCTATCCTGGTTGAAATTCACGATGGTATTTAAGCAACTTGAACCAAAGCGCAGTTAAGAATGAAAGGAGATATTTAAATGCAAACTGGAGATATAAAAGTCACCATAACAAAGTTATATAAACAACATACGATATTGAAAGCTTGAGAAAACTAAGAGGATACACACAGAACCAACCTGCAACTGGAGATAATCTTTCTGATGCAGGACCCTGACCATTTCCATCTATGCTGTTCACATGTTGAAAAGGCAGCTTACATTATATATTATTATAAATAAGAACCATTTGACATTCAGAACATATGCAAGAGGTAACTGATCGCTAACAATGCCGTGCACTGATTCCTACGCAGTTTCTAAGGTTCAATCTTTCTCAAGCTTTTGCCTCGTTAGAATTACACTTAAAAGGAAATGTGACATTGATGTTAGCTTACCTAACATTGGCTTGCTTATATGTAAGCTTTTTACTTTATCACATCTACAGCTAAGCAATCACAAGCGGATGAAGTAGGCAGTATACATAATCCCCATACTAGCCATAAAGGCATTGCAAATAAGCTTTAAATTGATGAATAGTAAACGTAAGATTGAGTTGTGCAACAAATCCTAAATCAGTGACCAGTATCAATTGTGATATCTCAGTGTGTCTTAAGTGAATTCAAATTCTGCAATGGGCCTAATAACAAACTATTCAAATGCAGTCGAATTGCCAAAACAAGAACAAGATAAAAGGGAATTGAATTAAAGAGAAGGTAGGGAATATTGTATTGATTACCTCAAACAAGCATCTGGGTCTTGCTTATTACTATTGGCGAGTGGGGAAAACGAGGAAGAGCATGAACGAATCGAACCCAATCTGGAAGTAATTCTCTTGGAGGAGGATAAAGCAAAACGCCATGGGAGAGAAGTTGAAGAAGAATTTTTGCGGTTGAAACGAGGGTGTTTGTTATACAAGGTTGAAATCCCAAATTGGTAACCCGCTGTTGTTGTAGTACTAGTGTTGCATTCACGAAGCTGAAGAGAGATACGAGAGCTGCTCAACATCATTATTATTTTAATGCTTCTTCTTTTTCTTCCGGTCAGGTGGGTCGGATTGGAAGAAGAGAAGATAACAAAGAAGCTGCTGATTCAACAGAAAAGCAACCAGATGAACAATTGATTACGTTTCAGGTTTTTGGCCATTGGAATTAATTTGATTTGATTTTGTTGGCTTAGGGTTGCCTTGGCTGCTGTCTGTGCCTGTTAATCTGTTATAACCTCTGTACTGTGTGTCTGTCTCTGTAGAATAGAGATAGTTGTTCAGTAACTTCCCAATCTTCGAGTTGTGAAAATTAAGTAAATTTACTCTAACACCCCAAATATTCCTTACCCGAATTAGTACGTACGGAGCGCAATGTTTTGGGGCAATTCATATTAGCCGACGACGTCATTTCATTTGCTGTCGGTTTGATCCTGAACCTGTTGTATGGCTTTATACTGTCATTTAGCACGATTAAATTTAGTTAAATGCTGCTGTTATATGATGTTCATACCTTCTTCAATTATTATCAAAAAAAAAAATGTTTGTTATGTTCTGATTCTGTTTTATCGTTGACCTGTCAATTCGATATAGTATGCAACTTTGCTTTATGATAAAAGTTTAAAATATTAGTTTTAGCTATATAAACAACATACGCTAAAATTCATGCAGTTTAAAAAACACGATAAACATTCATGCATATTACCTGGACCAAGGAACGGTGAAAAAGTATACTGCTACTTGTTGCAACAATCAAATCATCAAGAGTAGCATTTAAACATGAAACCAAACATTAACAAGAATTGCAGCACAGCTGCGAGTTGGCATGTCCAATTAAAATAGGATATTGCTATGATGCCAGAATGACTTCTAAATCCCATCTGCAACTGGTTCATTGAGCACGTAGAACACGGGTGCGATATTCTCCCAGAGCCCAAATAGGAAATATATTCCTGTATGCAGCATATGTAATCATACAATTCCTATTGAATACCCCCATGATCTCCTGAAAAGGGAAAGATAGTTGTGAAGAAGAAGAAGACATCAGTTATACGGTCATTTCAGCAAGAAAGTACTCCCTCAATCCACACCAAATGTCCCAAATGTCCTATTTGGTTATGGGAAGGTAAATAGCACAAGTGTATGCGACCACAAAAAATTTGAGTGCACATGGGGTTACAATTTCCCAAATATGGAAAGGGTACACTTGTAGTGGGACAGATCTAAATGAAATAGTTGACATTTAGTGCGAGATAGAGGGAGTGGTACAATAGGGATGTCAATGGGTAAGGATACTTAGATCCAGACCCTAAAGCTACATTAAGTAGTACATTGCCAAAAAATATCAGTTCAGATAAGATGCAGGCAAACAACTACTAGTTGCAGTTGCAGGGCTGCTTCTGGGCATCCAAGCATTAAAGTCACTTATAAACTAATTGAGACCGGAAATCTAAATTGTAATTACCTCTTGTGGGAAATCTCCATTTTCACATTGAGTATTTATCAGGACTTTGGCTGCCCGGTGTAATGGTGTGCTATCTCTCTCAGCCTGAAAAGCAAAACACAAGCAGAATGATATTTGAATCAGTGTAAGCAAATATAATAGGAATGTACTTTTCGAAATTACATAAGAAAGAGTCCATTTTGCTGGCATTCAATCTGAATGAATTCAACTAAAAATTGACCCTGAAATTATCTCTGGTAGTTTTTCTGTAAGGAGGTCATTTCTGTTTAAATCCAAAAGATGTACATATGATCGGGAGGTTCACAAAAGAAACTTCAGGCAAGAAGTCAAGTAGTCCATCACAAAAGAGAACACTAAGGACTTAATCGCAGTGACCATCCAACCATATCAGCTGTAATGAAGGTATGTGAAACCAATAATGCTCCAATAATTATTAACCAGCAACCAAGATAATTGTTTGTTCAGGGGTGTTAACCTGTCCTGCATCAATGAGAGCCAGCATAGCCCATCCTGTATTTACCACATGAGACCTATTGCCTTCAATATTTGAGTACACCTGTACAGACAGATGATGATCAATATCACAGCTCACTTCTTTTAAGTTTGAACACACAAGACACCAAGTAGGCAAGTATAGTAGCTCGGTCAATTTTAGCACTTGGTGCATGCAAGTGGGATTTACATTATGTTAGATATAAATTTTCAAGCATAGAATATCTAATAATGCGAATTTCCTATTCACGTAATAAGAGTTTTCTCAAAACAACCATAGTTAAAAGTACCTAGCTATGCAAAACACATCATAGTTTACAGAACAAAGGTCCAGATCCTATATTCTTCTTTCCCGCCAAGATTAAAGCTTGCAAATGAACTTGAACTTTCACCCTACATGACTTACCACCAAAAGCTCAATCAATCATGAAAAAGGAGTCATCTCAGTAAGCTATGTCACTATAATACATTTGAATGTTCTCCGGGGTCTAAAGCCTTATACAATACTAGTTCTCAGCTTTTCACTTGTACATGTGTTCCAATAAACATGTGTTCCTTTCATAAACTCTATTTTTTGGAGCACCAAGCAATACACAGGAAACAATACCCTTTCCGTCCATCCCAAATATAGGCTTGGACAGTGATGGCACATGGATTAAAAAGAACTATGCAAGTCATATAACTTTACATCAAATTTCCTAGTATACCGTCAATTATTATAATTCATAAAAATTAGTACCACTCACAATACAGCAGTTGAAAAATGTGGAATTCAATATGGACGTTTTAGTGAAGTAGCTAATGTGCCTTGATAGTCCAAAAAAAACTATAATATGGGACAAACTAAATTAAAAAAAAAAAAACTAAGCCTATTTCTTTGGTATGGAAGGAGTAGCCTGAAAGGCAATAACAAAAGCAGTATGCAGTGTAGTCTTCTCAATTATTCGGGTACGAGGCTAGTGCACAAGCACACCAAGATTTGTAGAATATTTGCTATTAAGGAATTAAGGTCATGTCCTTTAGTTCCAGTCATGTACCTCATCAATTAGATTTTGCATGTGACTGCAAAGGTACAGTTCTGTCACATTGTATGTGATTATATGCAAGCAAAAGGGAAAGCAAGAAACAAGTGGGAATTGATTAAGATGCTTTATTGTTCTTTGTTATTCTGTACTTGTGTAGTACTTTTTTGTTTTTCCAAAACTATCTCAGATCACCTCCAAATGAGTCTATCTTTAATCTAATATATTGTACTTCCTGCCAATGGTGGTCAATCATTTACCTATGAAATCAGGAACTAATCTCAGTGCAATAACCAATCATGCTTTTGAAACACAACAAAATTCCGTACTTACGAATCATAAAAGTAACAATAAAAAATAGAAAAATAAGTTACCAGCATCTAACCTTGTTTTGGCATGACAAATAACTCTCCCCCCAACCGCCCGAAGGGAGCTGTTTAGACAACAGAAAATCACACGCCTTTCGGATGCTTGAGCAATTATTGAAATTTCTCCCAGCTGCTACCAAGCCTTTTACACCAAACCAAGTTCCATAAGTGAAACAAACACCCCAGGATCCGTACCTGTTGCAATATGCCATTAGACATTTTTGTACATGCAATATTTTTAATCATAGGTTATTGATAATGTCTATATAACTGAAATGTAAATCATCATCATAATAAAATTAAAAAAATTAAAAATAAAAAATAAAAAAAGCCTGACCAGGATCCATCAGGTTCTTGAATCTTCTCTATGAATTTAACAGCTTTCTCTATAGAACGCTCCACTTCTTCTTCCCGGTGCCCAGGGTATAATTTCTTAAATGCTGTTAATGCTTGGATGGAGGCCGAGGTGCATTCAACATAGCTGCAGAAGCATTAAAGTAAAATTTACTGAATGAAATTATGTCTGATCATAACATCCACTGTAACTCTCTGAAAAATACACACACGCTCTTGTTCACATGCCATAAGTAGTTCCTTTAAATGATCTATCATAAATCTAGATATTTTGGTAAAGTATTAGTTAAACCTAGTCCACAGCCTTGTACATGCCTACTATATACGACATATAAAGTTAAAATAAACTTGCTTCAGAGTGCCATTCGCAGAGGATAGTAAGTATAAAGGCACAAATATCTTACGGGTAGTCAATGACGATGTCACCAAAAGTTTCTGCAGGATTGATTAGCTGAAAGCAGGAGAACAATCTGAAATTAATGACAGAACCTAACAGAGAGTAAGTAGTAAATGCACTCAAATCTATAGTAGTCTGTCTATTTGTGAATAACAGGTGCAAAAAGAGGCAGCAAATATAATCAAGTTACTTAGGGATAGGTACCTCCAACCAACCATAAGATCTTGTGAGCTCATAAGTTGCATAGCCACCATCACTGTTCTGCAAAGTGTACCACATGATATTTTCTTCAGTTTGCTGATAGTATGCATTTCAGTATATCTAAGTAGCGGGCTGCAATAAAAATGCATGCAACACGTTCACCCTACCTTCAAATATATTTTTAGGTCTTAGAATGTTAAAATGCCATAAATTACAACACTCTAGTAAAAAAAATCAACTGTCACAGAACTCATTTATGTTATTTGGCGGAAGTGTGTCAACACATTAGTCAGGAAATGTTGATGGCATGCTGTGAGTAGTGTCTCACAATGCAATTGGCCACTGTTTAGTTAGCCCTTAATAAATCGTCATTGCTGTTCTGTTTTAGGCTTTCCATCTGTGGAGAATAGGTGTGATGTGTCATTTTGATTGTTGTTTAGCCAGCTTGTGTTGTGTTGTTGGAGTCTGTACTTGTATTGCCTACTTGGGCGTGGGGGGGGGGGGGGATGCTGTTTCAACCACTGATATGCTTTGAAATGGAAAATGCTCTGCCTCCGATAGTCAAGGATACAGAAACTATAAAGCAGTCAAGATCAATCATATATTAGTACCTGTAGTGAAAGGATAACATTTACAGCATCATAGAGTCGCTTTGCGTCCAGTGGTTGACCAGCAATTTCTGCTGGTAACTTTGATAATGATAAAGCCGCCTAAAATAACAGGTATAGGTTACTAGGAAATATCATTCTGTAGCAATCAACTGTTAAAAAAAACCATTCACTGAATAACTAATTACTTTCAGTCCCTCTGCGGTGCAATCTGAAATGGGCCAACCATGATCTGCAGTTGAAAATGGCCAAGCACCTTTGGAGATATGACGATACCAATAATCAAGATCACCAGGACAGTCATCCAAAACCTTAAAATAAGTAGATATTGTATAAGAAAATTATCAGAATATAACAAAAGATAATGAATATAAACTTTTAGTCAAATTCAACAAACATTCATGGTCTACCTGTGAATTCTTTAAATACAAATGTGCTTTTTTTATAGTTGGGCCAAATTCTTCAATGAGCTCTGATGAAAGTATGGCTTGAACGGCAAAGGCAGTGTCCCACAATTGACTTCCATTGTATCCCTGCAATGTATTGTTTTCTCAAATTTGTTTCTACTACATTATGCTGAAAAGAAAACTAGCAGCAGTAATCAGAAGTAAACACAGCAGCTTTAAGGTTAAAATGAAATAAAAGGTGCATTTGACTTTTTAATGATTGAGCAATAAACTATCATTGGAATAGCCCAAATAGAAGCAAGATTTGCCTATTCCACGTATGCTTGCCTTTGGGTATCGACTAAGCTATTAATGTAGTATTGCATTTGCACTTATTGTGCTCATCTGTAAACATGGCTTGGTATTTCTGCAATTGCAATGAGCAAACATGTAAAAGGAAGTCTTAACCACAGGAACAATCTGTTCCATCCTTCATATATAGATCACAGGGGAATTTTGCTACATTCAAGAGCTTGTTTTAAAAGAGAAACCAATTGAAGAAATAGGTCCACAAATTCAATCCAGACCAAATAGATTATAGACCTACACTCATAGGCATGGTGATTTTTTATTTAAACAATTCTTTGTGGGTGCATTGGATGGCCAAACACATAAAAAGCAAGACACTAGCAGAAGAATATCCAACTGCTGAAAATAAAGTGCCACGAATATCCAACAATTATTCTCTCCACAGCAAGACACTAGCACCAGAATAAGCAAATTTTGAAATGAAGTGTGGGAAAAGAAAAAATCCAACCTGCATTTTCATTCCATCCTCAGCAAGCCAAAGGTAATCATAAATTCTAGGGAGATGTAACTTGAAAGCTTCTGAATTTGGATCTTCCACCCAACAGCAAAGCATGTTCAAGACCTGAAATATTCAATTAAAATAATTCCATAAGATGCAGGTGAGATTTTTAACAGCAAATGTTGTCATTCAATATGAGGGGTCACTATGAGCAGACAATAAATATCAAATGATCAAGATATTATAAAATATCTGCACGAAGATAATACCCAGAAAACTAGACTGTAGACTTCAAAGAATTGTTAAATTTGCAGCAGAATCGGGTTCAGGTGGACTTACAAGTCCCACCACCTTAATATTTCACGTAGTTAAGATTTTCTAAAATTTTGCGATTATTTTAGTAAATCAGTGTATAAATCTTCCTTCTGAACACACGTCACCTACACTACCAGTTCTGGTAAGGAATAAAATCTGAATGCCAAATAGCCAATAATAATTACTTCAAGCAAACCTTGTTAACAGGGCCTATGCATATGTAACGAGTGTTTTCATCTTCATAATGTATATGCTCCATAACTGTGCGAAGAGCCTTCTCTCTCAACTTCTTTCCAGGCCAATGCATCAAAATAGGCTCAATACCTTTATGAAGGCATGCCCAAAGTATATCCTGTACAACAGGGTGTGGATAGTATAGATCTTCCTGCATTAATGCCAGATGTCATGATAATATATAGAACAGATAGCATTGGCATTATACTAATGAAAGTTGGAATCGATTTATACTGTTTTCATGACAAAACAGTGTACAACGATGTCCATCAAAGGCAACCTCTTCCAATTCACACTTTATCCCAATAACCCACCACCCCACTTATCATATGGTTTTTTAAATCAATAAATGGATGTCACCAACCTTTGCACATTCATTGCGTGCGTAATCCCATTTAATTTCATGATACGGAACTGTATATAGCTCTTTCCTCAATGACAAAACCGTTGGGGTAATAGGTCCAACAAATCTTTTCCCGTACAAGTAGGACATCGGGAGATAAACCATTCTACAATGACACCACATTCTTCCTGCAATATCAGTGAAAGAAAATCCTCTTTTGTCAGGAAAAGAAAAAAAGGTCAACATTACATCAAGAAAGATACTTTCTTTCTTTCTTTCTTTTTTTTTTTTTTTTTTTTTTCGTTTTTTAAATAAGAAGAGCCCTTTTAAGTGACATGGAACGGCTGAAGAACTAAATGAAATATTGACACAATTATATTATTGACCAGGAAAAAGAGTAATTTTCTGGAGAGATAGGTGCATATTAGAGAGCAGTGTAATAATACTGAACAGCTATAACACCCAGGCCCTTCTTGGACCGGATTTTGGTTACAAATAACTTCCCTATAGTTTACATACTAGCCCCCAAAAACCACCACATTCCTTCAAATGCACTTTTCCTCACTTATGTGCACCCTAGGAACTTTTCAGGACCCATCCTAATATTGCTCCTGGCTTCTGGCAAGCACACTTAACTCTAAAGTTTCTTATAAATGGGCTCCAAAAAGAAAGATGCATATTGTTGGTATGAGTAGTATCAACAATCCCCTTGAGCACTTTCATAATATGAGGTCTAACATTAACAACGAAGTAAATTATCATTGCTCTCTATTCAGAAAGCAACTTTGTGCATGAAAGATAGAAAAGCATGTAATGCCAACATTTTGAAGATAACTCGAAATTATTTTCTTATTGTCAATATAGTCTGGCTGAACAATTTCAGGAGGTAAACAGTGGAACTTATTTGAAGTACGAAATACATGCAAAGATTATGAAACTGGAGTTTATATACAACCCAGAATTGAAGTAGTAAGAGCAATCTTTGTCATTAGTGATTATTACTTACACGAGCAGGCTCAGAAAAGTTTTGCATTAAAAGAAAACAAACAAAAAGAATCAAAACAAGGAAGTAGTATTTGCATAAAAGCACATTTACCTGGATGAATAGGGAGAATATACGGGAGAAGCCATATTTCAGGTGGAAGAGGATTGTTTCCAGACCATTCAAAAACTCCAAGTACCTTATATCAAGAAAACATATAGTATAAATACTAATTATATTCCAACTATTTAAGTATCTAACTTGTTTTACTAAATGTGAACCTACAGGTTACAGGATGAGGTACTAAACTGAAAGCCACAATTTTCCCCATGATGTAATAGCAGTGGCACCACCGTGATTCAATATCCAGTCTCGTCCTTCCTCCATTGCTCCATCTCCATCATTTGCTCCTTCACCAAGTAACCTTAAAGTAACATAGCTCAAAACAGATCCAAACATGGTGCTTGGACCTTCAATATGCAAACCCCATCCACCATCTTCGTTCTGTTGCATAGAATAGTTAAAAGCTAAGCCATGTTGTTCTTTAACTGCATATTCACAAGAAAAGGAATAGATACACCTGGATTGCAAGTTTAGAAAGACAGAGCAACTTATGAGCTCTCACCTGATGATTGTAAAGATAGCGGCATATTTCATATCTGTGCTCCTTAGATAATATGGTATTTAATGCCCCAGTAACGGACAGCGCAATAACCTGTACCATTAAATAATTTAGGGACAATAAAAGCCCTTAAAAACATGGACATTTGCAAATGACCATTGGCAGCAAGTATTTATTTATTTGTATGTTACACACACCCCCATCCTTTGGGTTACATCAGCTCTTACACCAAAGCCCAAGTTAGCTCGTCAGGAAGATTAACTTGAACTACAAAAAGTGAATTGCCCAAAATGAACAATAAAATTCAATTGCAGCCAATAAATCAAATAAATAGTCTCAAGCCTACTGGTGTTCTGATTTTATGAATTTCAAAGTAAAAAAAATCTTGAGAGGGGCCTTTATTACACTGATAAAATGATGTGAGATGAAATGGTCAGTACTCAGAAGCTTATTTATGAAACCATTATTCACTATTTTTACGCCATTTTACCACACCATGGACATGCTGAAATCTGAGTTTTAGTTGAAGAACCGGAGGGGAAAAAATCAGCAGAAACAATTTTTTTATCAACTTTCCTATCACTGTCTAGCACAACATGTGAAGCTTTACAGGGAAGTATCAATATACCAGGCCAGGCATTAGAAACATTGGGCCCCCATAGTCTCCTGGCCAGTGACCATCCTGAGCCTGCAGAGTCGAATGAAAACCAATGGCCCTCCTGAGCGTGTCAGTAATTACATCTTCTGTGATTTCTTCGCTGTCTTTCACTTTAACTTGGGGCAGATTTGAGGCTCTTGGATTCTCCTTCGAGAACTAAATGCAAGTAAATAAGGATATTAGTTAATGATTCATTGTCAGTACTTGCTCAAGACAATCGATGTTGTAGAAAAAAGTAAAACAACCTTTTAGTTACATCTAGTGATTCACCAAGTTTATAGCACGCCAGCAGGAAATAAGATTGCAGGTCCTCTTGGATATTTCATATAATGTTTTAACAATATAAGACAACTACAAGGCAGATCTAAGATAAACTGAAATGAAACATATGTCAAATTCTAATTCTAGGGGTTGCATGCACTACCAGATTGTTTGAGAAAGATTTAATAACAATCGAATGGACATTAGAAATATTATTAAGTAGCCTTCTCAAGGACCAAACGGATCACTAGAAATCAACAAAAACAGTACTACATCACTAATATCGCAGGTTTCCAGTAATCAACCATTCAAACCTTAAGTTCATGCTTACATGTAGTTAAGGATCAAAATGCCAAAATATAAGTGTAACCAAAAATATATATATATCAGACGGAAATATTATTACTACTAGCAATTTAGCAGAACTAAACATAAATTGTGTATAACATGAAAACGAACAAGGCAAATGGTAATCGTCACTAAACCTGAAGTCTCATCAAAAGGTCGGATGAATGTTTCTTCTCGAACCGGTTCTCATGAAATTGCTCGCGTAGGTTCTCGATCTCAGCCAGCTCCTCAGGTGATCCGCCATTAGCATCAAACTCCCAAATCTGACGGCCTACATGCCCGTTCACCGATCGCAGCCACGGGCTCGATCCTTCGGCGATTTTCAGCTTCCACATTGTACAAGTATTTCCCCCTTTTTCACCTCTTCAAACACACAGACACGACAAAATTAGCAGCAGGAGTGAAGTAGCAGTACGTAGGGGGGTGATCACCGGTCCAACCCCAGACCGGATTTGGAATGGGTGTGGTTTGAGTCTTTGAGATACCAAAAACGGTTCGCTCGGTTTAATTTCGTGATAAAAACATGAACTTTCCAATTACATGAAGTTAACTTCATTACTTCCAAATTAAATAGATTAAGTTGACTTCAAATTTACTTAATTATTTCATGTATTACAAAATAAAAATTCAGTTCAAATTTATTAAGACGAAAAAAATATGACATAACACCATCGAATTAGTTGCATATACGAATTAGTGCGCCAGGTGTTAGCTAAAAACTTAAACGTTGAACATGAGTTAGATAGTTTAATTTTGGCCCAACCCTAGCTAATTCATTGATGAGCCTCCGATCAAGTTTTATAGTTGATTGTCATCGCACTCTAGTGTCAATTATTGCCGATTTGATCCTCAACCCGTTGTATGATTTTATATGAGTTGTTTCATTAAAACTAAATTCGATTAAATGTTACTATAATCTTCATACTCCGTTGAGTTATAAATAATGTAAAATTTGGTTAATGGTATTAGTATGATCATCGTGTACACTTAGGAATCATGCATAATGGGCGATTCTTGTAAAAATGGGATTGAGCAAAATATATGAACTATTAAATTGGACTCATATACCATAGCGGCATTAGTTTAGTAACTCATAGTTTCAAGTTCCAGTTTCAAATCAAGTGTAAATATCTCAACATATAGCTGCGCTATAAGCTCTTTATTTTGTGTGAAAAAACTATTTCCAGATGGTAATGTACTCATCCTTAGTCCGTACGACAAGTAGAGAAACCATAACATGCATCCTGGGAAAGCCTCGTGTTAGGTCAACATGATCAAAGTACATAGAAACTCACGTTGTCAATGAGTTTAGAAATCAAGATACAATAATCGAATTCAAGTCAATACCAAGTCAAGTCAAGATTATTTCATTCAGGACAACACTATCACAAATTTAGTTAAGGAAATCATAAATAAACATTACGGAATTCAGAATTCAAAACGTATTTTATGAATATGTATGTAATTTTTTAAAGTTGCTTAAATTAATGTAATTTTCAGAATAGCACTTCTGGAATTTTATACCAGTTCATCAACAAGAGTCGCAGTCGGAGTTAAGCTTTGTTCTCTTCGTATTAAATCTCATTATTTTCAGTTCAATTCAGTTCTGTCCAGACTTGCTTAGTTATATTTTATACTACAAATAAATTATTTTAAGTTCTGTTCACTTTCATTCAGTTCTGTTCAGTTCAGTTCAATTCTGTTCAATTCGGTTCAATTCTGTTCTGTTCAGACGAAAAGAACAGTTTCATGCTCAAGGACAGTTTTAGAACTCTGTTGCTTGGCTTCTAAAGTCTATTAGTTCACTTCCATCGCAGATACTGACTGATAATAGTGAGTTTTTGTACTAAAATTGGAGCATGCAGTGGCGGACGCACATCGAGGCAAGGAGGGGCAATTGCTTCACTCCGATTTCGATTGTGAATTGACTATTATGCTCCATTTTACTCCATACTACTGTATAATGAACTTAACATGTTTAAAAAAATGGAAAAGTTATGTAATCTAGAATCTGTACGGTGATATAATCCCTTTCACACGGATAACATGGATCATACGATTAAGTAATCCTTTTCATACCAATCGAGTAAGATTTACCATCAATCTTATTCCAAAGTTGAAAATTTGTGGCCCAGCCAATAAACGGCCAATTATACAGTACAGTTATCTGTCTATTAGGTGTGAAGGCAAGAAATATAATTGCAACTACAAAAAATGACACGGAATAGAAATGGTCAAACCCAGAATTTATTACTACACGTATAAAATGCAAGACAAGACTTGGAGAAACAAACAAAAGGGACAGAAATTCTTGAACTATCATGTAGTACAATTTTCTTCCCGTATATATATATTTCAAAGGAACTCCATCAAATTCTTTCTTACCTACCTGTCTATATATACAGTAGAAAGGGCCTGTTTTGTTATAGTATTTACAAAGACATGTCAAGTGACAGTCTTGTGAAGATGGCTCTAAACAGCCTTGGCAAAGGATTTGACTTATGTTCCGATTTTCGTCTCAAATACTGCAAAGGAGACGATAGGCTTATCGTCCTCAATGAATCGTACGCACGAGATCTCCATGTCCCTGGTTTCGGATTGTATGGTGATGTATCGATTGATATAAAATGCGATAAAGGTGACCGTATCAGATACCAGTCAGATATTCTCAACTTCAATCAGGTAACACATAAACATGTACTAGAAAATATTGATTGATTGTTCAAGTGATTTTTTTAGATAGATGGTGACAGTTTAGTGATGAACTATAGATGTCAGAATTCTTCAACCAGAAATGTAGTGTGCCTGGAAAGATACCTTCTGGTATGTTCAACTCCATGTTTGGATTCGATAGTGGTTCTTGGGCTACGGATGCAGGAAAGACAAAGTACTTGGGCTTGGATGGATACTTCATCGAACTGTTCAATGTTCATGTGGACCGGTATCCTCTCATCTTATCCGATCATGTTCGGAACGCTGTTCCGTCCAAATGGGATCCACAGGGTTTAGCAAGGTAAGTTTACCTT
This sequence comes from Plantago ovata, assembly GCA_028274465.1. Classification (NCBI taxonomy): domain Eukaryota; kingdom Viridiplantae; phylum Streptophyta; class Magnoliopsida; order Lamiales; family Plantaginaceae; genus Plantago; species Plantago ovata. The sequence goes on from CM051457.1 coordinate 25,947,526, forward strand.
TTCTTTCTTCTAGGACTTGAAGTCTCGGCTTACCAATCAAGTAATGATAGTTTTGACGGTTTAATTTTACTTTCTTTTTCCTTTTTCATTTTACATTTATTTACCAGGGAAATGAATTTGAATGATATTTTCCGTCAATAGAATGACAGTGAGTCACATTAGATTAGTTAGCATGAAGCTATCTACTGTTAACTACATTGACTAAAAACCAAATTAATCAAAGCCCTGATTGAAATGGGATAATTTATGTTAACAAAGTACTCCTTTTTATAAAAGTCACACTATATTGTTAAGTAAACGCTTAATTGATAACCATTATATTTATCCCGACTCTTTTTTTCTTCTTCAAATAAACTGCCTCCCAATAATAATATACTTCCTCTTTGAAAAAATGAACAATCAATCACTCTGTCTTTTAAAAAAGAGTGATTATCAATTAAGTTATTATGCTATGTTATTATATAAGAAAGATAACAATAAGTAACATATCATCCTATCCTATTGAAATGGGATGGAATTCACAAATAATAATATATGTATGTGACCGATCAAATTGTTTCAATCATACACAAAAATGTTTGGACTTTTGATATCATATTTGGAAAAAATACAAATAAAGGATAGAAAGAAGGTAGTTGGAAAGTGAGTGTATGTACATTTTCCACGCCTCTAGAAGTGTTAAAATTTCTTTCTTTCTTTCTGAATCTTGAAATGGATGTTGACCTACAAAATACAGATTGGCAATATGACAAAGTCTTGGTCTATTTGTCCAAGTAATTGTTTTTTTAAGTACCAAATCATATCAGTACAGGTTGAAACTTCAAACCCAAGTTACCATCTTGAACAAAAATAGTAAATAATAACTTCAGTTAAATTTCTGTATTTATTTTAAATGTTAACCTTCCAATCATCGACTGACATGCATACACGACAACAATCTCGAATGTAAATGAGAATTTTAACTATAATTGTTATTTCGGATCAAAATAATAAAGTTTAAGACTTTGTTCTGTTTATTTGAAAACTCATTAGCTTCAGTAATGTTCAGAAGGAGAGAAAAGAGTGTAAAATTGATCTTGTATATACTGTTGAAATTAATGTACCCTTGTGTTTCTTCTTATTTTATTTTATGACCTGGACAGGTTCATTGAGAAATATGGGACTCACATAATAGTGGGGCTAGGCATTGGTGGACAGGATGTAATTTCAGTAAAGCAAGACAAATCTTCCAACATAGAACCATCCGATCTGAAGAAGCACTTGGACAATTTAGGTGACCAATCATTTACTGGGACATGTGTCTTCTCTCCCAAACAATCCAAATCCAAACAAACTAATCATAAGGTATGTACTGTATTCGTACTACCAAGTGCGGAATCAGGGAAATTTGTAAAATTATATTTATACATTTGGGATATATGTAATTTCATCCTCGGTACAGTTATATGAAAACATAGTTTTAAACTAAATTTTCACCGAATGTTGCAGGTGCCAGAAGCTTTTCATGTTTTTGACGCGCATTCAAATCCTCTCAACAGCTTCCCGCTTATCACGGCAAAGGATGTAAGCTTTTCCAAAAATTACTATACAATATACACACTATCTCCGTCCTATAGCTTGTTTGTGCAATCCAGTTTACGTCTCAAGCACTATACGTTTATCCCAACATTATCATGTTCTAGTGCTTCGACTTGGCAAAATATTTGACCAAAACTTGTAACCTACGTTGTAAATGAACATACCAATCCTATGATTAAACATGATTTTAAAACCAACTAATCGATCAACTACCAATTACTAGACGTTCATACCACATTCGCAGCATCTAATTTTGGTTTGGATTGCAGGGAATCAGTGTAATATGCTCAAAACGAGGTGGAGATTCATCTGCGAGTTCACATTATGAATGGCTTCTCACAGTTCCATCGATTCCAGATGCGATCCGGTTCAACTTCATTCCTATAACTTCTCTACTTATGGGTGTTCCTGGAAAAGGTTTCTTAGCCCATGCTATCAATCTATACCTCAGATGTAAGTAATCACTAATCTTAATTGTACTACTCCATACTCAAAGGTTAAACTTAACATGCAATATTACTGGTGTCCCTTATCTTGATTCTTGAATGTGTGCAAGTAATAATCAGCATGACATGTAAATTAACTGTTATATAGTATTTGATTTGATGGACAGACAAACCTCCCCTGGATGATTTGAAGTACTTTCTGGATTTTCAAGCTCACAAGATTTGGGCACCTATTCACAACGGGCCACCTCTAGGTCCAACTAGAAATAAGGTTTCTCAGACACCAACCCTGCAGATCAATTTGCTGGGTCCAAGGTTGTATGTTAATCCAACACAGGTAATAACTGATATATAGGCCTAGCTATGAAATGTTTATGAACCTAGAATGCAATAAATATGCTTCGTTTTCATCACGTTATTCTTTGCTACATCATCTTTTTGTGCCTTATGGTACAGCTCTTAAACCACCATGAGTCACTACAGCATATTGTAGCATAGAAAAAAAAACTTAATTTCATATATCACTAATCATTCCTTTTCGTTTGTGTTACTATTACTAGCATATAGTACTTCTTTTAAAAGTAAAAATCACCGCATAAACTATTACATAATTACTACGAACAAATATAAGACACATTATGACATTGTTAGATTATCCGATACAAGTTTCTTTGACTAACATGATTGAGTTTTTAATAGGTCACCACAGGAAATAAGCCAGTCATTGGAATGAGGTTGTATCTAGAGAGCATGAAGCACAGTAGGTGATCCCCATCTCCTCTCACTCTTCTATTGTGCAAAATAACACTCTATATTAGGGGTTCGTACTACGTATCTCACTGGAACATTAACTGGTTCGTGTTGAAATCGGACCTGGAAAGTACTGGTCCAATTTATGACTGGTTTCCACCTGTTTAAGTTTAACATTTTCCTTATGAAAAAATAGAAATCTGGCTGATACTATAAACCATGAATCAGGTTAAGCGTACACCTCCAACACTTTGTAGATCCCCCGACACTCCTACGAGACAAAATATGCTCTACACCTGTAATGTGGCGAGGGTCAGACCAAGTTGAGGATTATCATCGTTACATTGAAGCAAGAAAACTATGTCATATATGCATCGCCCCCGTGAAATACGATCCAAGGTGGTTAAATCCAGGGCAAGGTGCTGCTTCTACTGTCTTCATAGTCACAGGTGCCCAGTTACTGGTAAAGAAGCATGAAGAAAAGAAGAACAGTACTCAAGTTCTGCATCTAAGATTAGCATACACCATGGTTACTGATTGCTACATTGTGCAGTCTCATTGGACATCATCATCATCCAATCTAACTCAAAATTCCATGAAATCAGGCTTCTTCTCATCCATAGGTTCTTCCACATTGTATAGTAATATGGAAAAGGAGAAAACTTTACCTGTGAATATTGATTCTGGGATTTATCCATCAGGTCCACCTATGCCCATGCAGTCTAATAAATTGTTAAAGTATATTGAATTGTCACAGGTGTGCAAGGGACCATTAGATAGTCCTGGGCATTGGCTTGTAACAGGAGCCAAATTGGACCTAGAGCAGGGGAAGATTTGCCTAAGGGTGAAGTTTTCTTTGTTGAATATTTGTTAGGGGTGTATGGATTACATTAGGTACTGTAAATATACATATAGTGGCAAAGGTCACAATACATGTACGGATTTTCAAGATTTTATGTGAATTATCTATGAAATGTGTCATATTTATCTTACGAAGTCTTTATATTTTCACATCATTTTTATCTGTGAGGGAGACATCATAGACCTCCTCCTCGATGTAGCACATGGGTCCAATTCAAGTATCCAACATTGATGACCGATGAATACACCCTTTGAGGAAGGGAGATACCATGAATCTACCCTCCTCACCGTAGCACATGGAGCCAATATAGCGAACCCTTTGGACCCACGTACTATATGCATATATGGAGTTTACACATGGATTACTTTTATTTTAAATTATTATTTGTATTTAGCATAAAAAATGGTCATTAATTATGCATCAATGCAAACACTTAAATTTTCTACTTGACTCTAGATTTTTGCACATAGGCATTGAATATCTATGTCAGATCAAGACTTTAGCTAAAAATATACTCTAGTACGGAGTATATTTTCACTCTATCATCCAGAACTGAGAACTGTTTACTTGCTTGGATCAGCAGATTCAGCACCATGCCAATTGCCAAGCAATGATCCTTTGGTTACTGATAAATCAAACAAAGGGGTATTGTTTCAATCAATCACTTCTATATATGTAGTATGTACATGTCAAGAACAAGTCACATTTGACTATTCTTGACTCTTCTCAAGCTGTAACTTATCCAGCCTATACTCAATCTGCTCTCTTTTGTAGCAAAAACAAAATACATCTACAAAGAATATTTTCCTATGAACCACATCCTAACTTTGCATTGGACGTTTCCCATACCGATCCGCCCTGGGGCTTGTAATACCAGATGTACTTGTTAATGTGCCAGTTTCTGTAGTTGTACCTGTGGTGGAACCACTTGATTTTGAAGAAGACGTTACACCTGAAGTAAGTGTGGCTGTAGATGATGTAGTTGGTCTACGAGACCTTCTATACCTGCTTCCAGGGTATCCAGGTCTAGTAGGTTCTTCAAGAACGCTTGGCTTTCTTGACAATAAGATGACTACTCGATTCATGTCCGGGCGGCATTTTGGATCAGCCTGGACGCACAACAATCCTATTTGTGCACAGAATTTTATCTGATCAGGATCTGCTGATGAAGCCAACACAGGATCCATGATCTCCAAGCTGCGTTGTTTCTTGTAAAGCTTGTATGCCTGAATATATAATAAAATTTCTGAATCACCAAAATTCCTAATACTAAGCTTATGGTAAATATGAAATGTTAACTGATTATAAGTTATAACATGAAAATGATGACTTTGCATATGATCATTAACATGCATCAGAATATGAAGATTAAATTTGATTTTATCAAATTTGGGGTGGCAAGTGATAATTGTAACATTGTTCGTGTAAGTAGATGCAAAGTTACATGAAGTACAAGGTGAAGCTTTCTTCTTGGATTTACTGCATATATAGCGGCTGTATAATTAACATTAGCATAACTATTTTATCTGGTCGTGAAATTTGATGAATCCAAAAGCGGTTGGAAACTAGACTTCAAGACCTACAACTTTGTATCAAGTAGAAAAAAAATCAAAATTTTGGACTTTAAGGCTGCTAACAAAATTGTTCCATTGTCCAGTGTAGTCATTTCACCAAAACTACTACTAGTATATCCCACAAACCATGCAATGACACAAGATGAACTAGATTTCGCAGCAAATAAGGGTTCAACCTACAACTTTCATGTTGCACTTGCACTTGCACACATTCAAATATATGATTTTTTTAAATGGTGAAAAAACGTTATTCTTTCTGCATGACACTGAACAGTTTCAGAATATGACAGCTTTCCCACTGATTACCTGATTGGTAGAAAATCCATATATGAAGTTCTAGTAATCAAATATAGCAAAATTTTGGACTGAATATTTTAGACACATCATACATGTTTACAGCAGGTTTTCACATTTGGTCAGCAAAAGGTAGCAAAATTGGTTGTAACTTGCAAGAGGTGTAAACATAACAAGGCTCTTGCTGACCAAATTTAAGAACATGGTGTAAACATGATCTGTAGCCCCATGTATCTAGAACCCACCATCCAAATTCAGCTCCCTTGAATACTAGTATGAATTTTCTACCAAAGTGTCGCAGAGATGTCATTTCCTATGAACTGTGCACTGTGACACTGTCATGCTGAAATTGTTTTACCGTTTAAGAGGTCAGATCATCGAAATTGTACATCATGAAAGTTGTTGATAAAACCTTAAGCTCGGCTACGACAACCACTTGCTCCAAGCTTATTTCGAGTGTAATCAATAACATTTAGCAGAATGTATATGAAAGTGACCTTTATGGGTGTTGAACTTAGAACCAATATATTGCTGAAGTCTATATAAAATAAGGGAGATGAAAAACCCTAACTCTTCAAATAGGCCTGCTCAGACCAACCCCAATGGTGCTTTTGATGGGCCATTAAACAGGCAACAGGCTACTTGTATGTAGCCCAGATAACAGGTACTGAGTGCAAAGCTTATGTTGCACACTACTTCTGGTTCTTGTAAAAAGAGAAAAAAAGAAGATTGAAGAGGTGCCATTTGCACATTTTGCACCACTCTTGTTCTTTCTCCTCTTTTTCTTTTTTTTTTTTTTAAAAGTGCCATTTAACGGCACCAATTAAACACTAACAAAGAATCTGAGAAAGAACAAAAATGCTGCAAATAATTACACTTTAACTTTTTTTTTTTTTTTTTTTTTGGGGGGGGGGGGGGTGTAGAAGGGTTGGTTTTTTAATACAATTATATTACATGAGAATGTGACCATCATTTTTAAGGGTGTAATTTTTAGAACAATATCAGGACTAGAAGTAACCATGAGGATTAGGAGTAAACATATTGACACTAGCTCCTTCTACTTCTACATCAAGTCATCCAGTCAAAATTACACAGTGATAACCAAGAATTCCCCATTAACATCATATTTGTTATCTACTACGACTACAACATATAAAGTTATTAAATGATAATTAACAATTAGATAGAACCATCATCTTTTCAATGCACTTGCAGGTCTCTTTCAACACTCGGGGAAAATTCTGAAAGCCTTGGCATCTTTTATGTTTCACAAAGTATCTTTAGAAAAATAAAAGTGGGTGCATTTCTCATTATGTCAGCAGTAGGAAAAGCACAGCAGATCGAAAAGAGTAAATATTGACCCAGTCCCATGTTCTCTATGAGGAGGAAGATTGACAGGTCAGTTTCATCAAAGGTGCATATAGGTTAGTGCAAAAATCATATCTGATTTTCCATGTTCTTTTTAGAAACCATACATTAGCTACTTTTATGTATATGTCCAACTACCATAATGAGAACTAATGTAAATATGCTATGACATATAGTGTAAATTATTTTTATTTTATTTTTTTTTTTTTGTGTGTGTGTGAGTCTGATTTACAAAGTTGATGCTCTTTGTTTCGGGTTTCTGAACATAAGGTTTGACTATATGAATCACAAATGCCACTCGTATTCACAGAGAGACAATAATGTTGCAGCTAAAACATGGCACAGAACATCTAATCAATTATAAATCTACAGTTCAACTACTTACCCAGTCAAGTAGGCTTTGTGATTCAGGATCTCTGTTAAAAGTTGAATTCTTCTGTCCACTCAGGAGCTCCAGGATGACAACCCCATAACTGAATACATCTGCCTTTTCAGAAAGACTTCCATGCATGAGATACTCAGGTGCCATGTATCCGCTGCACCAATGTATATATTTCTCATTAATGTTGCAATTTAGATGGACAATGGTACTTCATAAAATCAACAGATACCCTTTTATAGCTGTATACTTGCATCCATAAGATAATTTTGCAATTTTGATTAATCATGACACTTTTCCGCCTGGTTATCAAGAATGCCGAATTTACAAAGCTTAAAAAAATATGAGCATAAAAGCGCATGTAGTTGAGGTTTAAAAAACATTAATATCCCTTCACAAAAAAATTGTCAGGCTAGTTCAATGACATACTTTGTACCCGCTACACGAGTGTTGACATGTGTTTGATCTTCAGCAAATAAACGTGCCATGCCAAAATCAGCAATTTTGGGGACCCATCTATCATCAAGCAGAATATTGCTGGCTTTAATATCCCTGTGTATGATGCGACAATGAGCCTCTTCATGAAGATAAAGCAATCCCTTTGCAACTCCTGTAATGACGTCAAGCCTGCGCTTCCAATCGAGTTCTTCTCGTCTATCAGACTCTAAATAAAATGCAGCGTATCAATATCAATCGCTAAATGTCACCTCATCTAAAGTACTAGTAGATGACTCTAATAAAGCATATTATCTTCAATGACACGAGTGCTTAGTCAACAACTGAGATAGAAGATGAATAAGAATGCAACTTATGATCAAGGTATGTAAAATAATAAAAAGAAAGAAAATCACATAATAATTTTTTGTATATTTACTTCATAGTAATCTTTAGCTTTCACTCATTGTCAATTTAATCTACCTCTCAGTAATTTATAAGTTTAGTTGCACTCTAGATTCAATAAAGCATAGATACCAGCCATAATAAGAATGGAACTGACGTTTTAGAGTTTCTTAATCCCAAACATTAAATGGCACGGTATTATTCCAGAAACTCAGTAGAAATACATCCAGCCGTTGTTCAGCTGTTTCTATAACTGGATTTCACAAAGAAGAGTAGCATTTGTGATGTCAAATCTAGATAGTTAAGAAACTCAAGTGACAGAGAAAAAGAACAAACCCCAAACATAATTTCAGCCAGCTCCTTTTTAGTGTAGTTAAATCAAAGAAACTAAACCTCATGTCATATTATTTGCAAGAGTGAAAAGTACTATAGTATACAGTTAGTCAAGCATAGTTAACATCACTTAATCTACATATTAACTTGGCTAAGTAATGCAGTTTGTGGTGCATTATGTATTTGAAAGTTGAATCTATTAGTCAAGCAAAACGTTTCGTTCAAAATACAAAAATCCAAATGCCTGACCCTAAAGTATCCCGCAACATCAAGACTATAACCAATAACAAAATTACAATATAGTCGACATAAAAAGAATGGTAATAACAATAATAATACTCACTGAAGAGAAGCTTGTCAAGGCTCTCATGGGCAACATATTCATAAACCAGTAGCTTCTCTGCAGCATGGACACAGTACCCTAACAAATTAACCACATTCCGGTGCTGCACTCGAGCCAAAAGCTTGGCCTCATTCTGGAACTCTTTCTTACCCTGACCTGAAGTCTGTGACAGTTTCTTCACAGCCACTTCTCTCCCATCATCCAAGGTTCCCTAAAAAAACAAAAACCACCACAAGCCAAGCCAAAAATCAATTCTTAAACTTGTTTCCCATTTCCCATTTCCCATTTCATCACAGTCTTTCAACAAGCCAAAATTCACAGAGACTTAATCAATTTAGTACCTTGAAAACAGGGCCAAAGCCCCCTTCACCAAGCTTCCTAGAAGGATGAAAATTCTTGGTCGCTGCCACAAGGGTTTCAAATGGAAACTGTTTCTGTTCTTGAGCTGCTATTTTTTCCAAGTCTACTTCGTTTTGATCTGAATTTTATCCAATTGGAGGAAGCATCAATACAAATAAAAAGGAAGCATAAGCTACAAGTCATCTCATCATCATCAATCAAGAAACAGATACATACATGTAGGTAAGCATCAATTTACCTCTGTTTGAGTTTGATGTGGTGAAAGCCTTGAGGAGGATTTGGAGACAGCTTTTACGTTTAGACATCTCAAAGGGAAAAAAGCTAGAAAGGCGTCTGTAAGCAGCTACCACGTGTCATGAATGGATATGTGATTTTTGTTGGATTGTAGAGTTTCATTTCAGGACAGGACAGGAGGCTGGAGAAGGGAGAAAGTTCTTCTTGGGTTTTACAAAAGACAAGACATCATAAACCGTGTGGTATTTGTTGACCTCTCTCAATCTGCGTGGATTTGACTTGGAACTATGTTATTGTCTTTTTCTTCTTCTTTCTTCCGAGGGAATTTTCCATAAACACCTGATTTTGTACCTAATTAGTAATTACACAAACTCGTGGGATTATCATAAGAATCAAGAAGATTATGAATCCTCACGCCCGGCTCTGGGCCTCTGCGGTTTGTTCAGCCGCATGGGCCCTGAAAAATTAGGGCCCTCAAAATACATTTACAATATGTATATTTTTGTTCATGAAAAGTCCGTCTCCTAAAGTTTTAGTTGTTGTTGTTCTTCTCAACTAGCTTATTTTTTGTTTGTTCCTTATTCATTTAAAATTTATTTCTTTACATTATGAAAACTTATGCCATTTTTAATTTTTTTTAAGAATTAAAAGTCATTAAGTCCAAATTTGTACATGAATAAGAGGAGCATAACCTAAAATTAGTCTAACCTAAAAAACTTTTTACAAATTAGTCACTCTACTAAATTTAGCATAAATTAATTAACCATACTCCAAAATTATTTCAAACTATCCCTCTATCTCATGTTCGGTAATCAAGCATCACCGGGTGAAAATGCGAAGAGATGTAGATGCTTGATAAATTACGAAGATACTTTCAAAATAAAAGGAGCAATACAAAATGATGCTTGTTTACCCACAATTAGACTTGATGCTTGAATTAAATAATAAATCATCTAAAAATTAGCATAATCTTGACATCTTTCTTAATTTGATAACGATAATAAATTGATCAAAAGAGAGCATCATAATTTATAACCAAACAACGATGGATGATGGAAAGTATAATTTACCTAAAGGCATAGAGCGGTAGAGAATAAACGGATCAAAATAAATCTGTTTTTTATATGTTGTTTTATTTTTGTCATGTAAATATATAAAGGTAAAAAATGGATCAAACCCCCCAAACTATTACCCTTTTGAGACTGAGCCCTCCAAACTAATAAATTCAGTGATTAACCCCCTCAACTATTATACTTTTGACACAATGCCCCCTGAAGTGATTTTTTTAGTCAAATAAATAGATAAAACAACATTTGTAGGTATTTAAATTTTATATATCCAACACATAAAAATATTTATTCATATATTGCATTGCTACGAAGTTATATTTTACATGACATACAAAAAATTAAAAAATATATTTCCTCCGTAATTACTTTATAATTAAAACCTTTTTGACTTATTTTTGCCACAAATTACTTTAAATTACATTAAAAACATATATAAATAATATTATATTTATCATCGAAGTAAGTATAGTTTCACAACATTTTTATATATATTTGTTTACGGTATAAATTAAAAATAATTCGTTGTCAAAATGTTTTCAAAACATTTAATAAAAAAATTAATAAAAATAATGGAGGATGAACTAATTATAAATTATTTCAAAACTATAAAATAAAGTTTGAACGACACTTAAATATCATGATAATCGACAAAAGTAAATTTTGTATCACAACATCTAATAAATTAACATATTTGGTTGATTTGTTAATAGTTTATTATTCAATTTATATTTAGGGGGCATTGTCTCAAAAGTATGATAGTTGAGGAGGTTAATCACCAAACTTATTAGTTTGGGGGGCACAGTCTCAAAAGGGTAATAGTTTGGGGGGTTTGATCCATTTTTTCCTATATATAAAGATATAAAGATGCTTGTATTAATATAACAAACCATCTAATAATAGGAATATATTGTTAGAATTCAGATTTTTTCCTCAATAGCAAATGAAGTAGGAAAATATGAGCTTTAATTCATTAGGCACTCACACTTGCTAAAGCTGAAATATTTTTAATACATGGGTGAGTTTGCTTTTAGTTGTCATTTTCAATTGCTTTTGCTTCTTACAAGCAAAAATTAGCATGCTAACATATGAGTTGGCATGTGCTTTGTGATTGCCTCACCTTAATTTCAATTACTATTTTCATTGGATATGAATCCCTTCGTAAACCAAATTATCACTGTGATTGTAACTCATGTGAAATAATTTTATGCATTTTTCTTATGTGAAGAGTTCTCATTCTGAGTTTTACATGTGAAGACAGAACGAGAAGCTACTCTGAGTTCTAAAAGGTGATTATTCATAGCTTCGGTCAAATTCAATTTGAAAATCTATCACTGCTTAGTTCAACACAAAGATCATGGCCTCATGGGTATCTTCTCCAATCCCCAACTCCAAGGATCACCTGAGTGTACTGTTTAGAGAGGAAGCATGAGCAAGATCATAGTCTTGTTTTGAGTTGCATTGGATTTACTGATAGGTGCATTTTTACTCTTACTTTCTATGTTCATATGAATCTTATTAAATTGTATCTCTGTGATTTGTGAAGACTGAAGATGTATGATTCATGATATAGGTCAATAGAGAGTATGTTAATTAATTACTCCATGTAAGTCCTTGTGAAATACTTCCTCCATTTCATTTGTTACTTCCTAAGGAGTAAAAATTATCAAATTTAAAGAATAATATTAAAGAATTGATTTGTATGAGTATTTAATTGTAAATGTGTCATAAAGTATGAGAGAGAGTGATAAAGTGGTTAGAAAGAAGGAGATATAAATAATATAAAATTAGTAAGTGGGTTGAAAAACTTTTCATATTTGATATTTGGGTTAGGAAGTTTGTAATAGAACGCACAAAATAGAAACGAAATTATTAATGAAATGGAGGAAGTATAACATTTAATATCCTAAACTGGAGTATATACGAAGTAAGTTGTAATATTTTCTCCATGTCAATTTTAACTGGAGTTTACATTCTTTCATTACGAGTTGATGATTTTGAAGATTAAATTGTAAATCAAGTTCAAGAAGAAATTATAAAATACTTTTGAATATATTGTAGGGACACGGGGCACCTGATTAGTCCTAGTACATACATGTGAATTTGCTTGATAATCACCAATCAAGCAACGGCGCTCAAACATTGAATTTACATAGTAGCTATAAATAAAGATGAATATAAAAATGTGACTGGGAAGAAATAATAATTAAGTGCTAATGTTGAAGGCAATTGACAACAGGTTTGGTATGATCAGCTGATCCATGAGCATTGTAACACTCTGCTTTAACTTTCTTCCCAGGAGTCGATGATGTTATATACACTCGATCCAGTTTAATGTTCGTGCACCCAGGACCCGTCTGGCTGCATCTCAAACTAATCACGTTCTCTGCAATCGAAGTTCCGCTGATCCCTCGATATGTTACATCGCTTATTGCAACATTTGATGTCTGCATCAAGTAAAATTTCCCATTTTTAAGTAACCGTGTTATTTGTTACTATTGTTTAGCAAAACTAGCTGATAAGCCAGACTAAATCAGGTAGTTGATAAGATATAGTATAACAATATAAACATAGCCCTGGAACTTGGAAGAACTCTGAACTACGGGGTTGCCTTACGTAGTTTTGGCAGTTTACGCGAAGAGGGCAGTAAAACTGTTCGATTTGGATCGGATTGTCCACTGCCACAAACTTGATCCCTTGAAATGATATTCTTCTTGCATATCCTGGTCCTCCCTGCAAACACAACACCCATATGTCAAGATTTTGCTATTTTTAGAGAGAAAAACTACTTGCAAATCATCATACAGAAGTTTTTTATTTACCTGTGCAGTCTTAATTCTTACTCCAGTCATTGTTCCTATCAAGGTAGAGTTTCTGACATGTACATCTTCGACAGTGTCAAACCCTCCGGATCCCAAAGATCCAATGCTATGACAAATGAAAACATCAAGAAAAACAGAAATGTCAAATCATTTTTCTGCTATATATATATACGCGCAGATCAGTACTAGAGTGAAAGGCAGTCGAACCTGATGCCATGACCAGGGCCGCATGTTATTCCGCTAACTCTAACATCAGATGATCCCGAAGTAATAGCAATGCAGTCATCACCTGTGCCAATAAATGAATTCAGAATTTGCACTTTTTTGGAGCCAGAAATGTTGATTCCATCTGTGTTAGGGCTGTCGCCAGGAGCAGTCACGCGAAGATTAGTAAGTACAGCATCCACAGATGACAGTACTAAAATGTGGCTGCCAGGGCCGTCGATTTTTGTAAATCCATCAAGCCGGAGACCATTACATCGATGGAATATCAGTGCCTGTTCATCACCAAAGCAATTTAATTAATTCCTCAAACTATTTATTATCATTGAAGGCCTATATCTAAAAGTGTCTGAGTTTGATCACTTACAGTTGGCCCCTTGCAGTGTACACCCTGAACATGAAAAAGCAGCAAATTCTTCATCAACTGGAATTAATACAATAGAGACTATAGAGCGCAATTACCATCATTTCATATTTGAATTGAACTTACATGTTGTGGATCATCATGGCAAGGAAAACTGGGCCACCAAGAGTAGCCACGGCCATCGAATACTCCTTTACCCTTGACAACAAGCCCATTTACCCCATAAAACTTTATCCAACCCTCAACCTGACCACTATTCCAATCTGTCTTTACAGGGGCAACAACATTTCCTGACACCTGCAAAATCATGCATTCTAGTATAATTAGTCTAGAGGACAAGATTCTTTATCTTTACCACAGGGCGGGACGTAGTAATCTTGGTCTGTAGCGTGCGTGGAAAGTGTATTACTTACCAGAACGTAGACACGAGGGGACTTGCATGGGCCGCGGAATGTCAGAGGCTTCAAATAGAAGGTCATCCGTGGGGGTATATAAACCGTCGGGGTGCCATTAGATTGATCCTCGCTGCAGACTGCCCTCCAAGTCCTCAGAAACGCCTGATTTTCACAACATTAATCGGTACCAATTAAATTACCTAGCTCGAATAGTCGAATTGTATAAAAATGCAAAAAGTTTTATTATTAAATGTACCATGCATAGTACGTCATAATGATTCTGATTAGGAGAAGTGTTTAAGAAAGATAGAATGGAAATTAAGTTACTTGAGAATCATCAGTTATTCCATCTCCAACAGCTCCGTAACTCGTGACATTGAAAAGGGTTGTGGCTCCAAATGAAGAAGAAGTCATGCACAGCACCAACAAAACTGTTAAGTAGTAGTCCTGCAGGAAGGAATACCAATTTACACATTGTTGTTAAAACCTCAAACCAAATAAGTTGCTAGCTATTTACTATATTATATATAGCTAGTCCACAATTAACAAAAGGATCGAGATGATGGAAAGAAAACTGACCATGGCAAGAGAAAACATGTGTCTTTAAACTTCACCGTACAGAAGCTGGTACAATGATGATGTTGTTGGCCTTCTTAAATGGCCTATTTATACTTTCAAAACAGAGGATTTTCAGCTTACACGCCATTCGCTTCATCTTCCTTTTCTTAGTTTTCCAACTCTTACGGTTTTACATATGCAGAATTACTTCCATGACCCTCTTAATTAAATGAAATTATATCTACATCCTTAACTTTCTATAATTATTAATCTAACCCATTTCCCAAAAGGACTAGTCGGAAGTCGGAACTAGTACCGATTGGTATTGTGAGAGTGTCATATATATATATGGCCCTTATAAGAAGCATTGCGAAAATTTCTTCGCAAAAATTATAAGACTTTATAATTATAATTTATAAGAACATATATATTCTCCATTTCTCCTACTTCCAGACCCAGAGACATTGAATGCCTGGATATAGGGGCGTGTTTCGCTCCCCCTCCCAAAATGTTCAAATTGCATACTTTTCTCCCAAACGTTTGAAGTTTAATTTAATTAGTTGGGCTGGACTTGCATAATTCTAGTGAAAGAAATTGTACTTTTGATACTTTTAAATTTGCATATTGTTGAAACTCTTGCTCTCTTTTCTGGCATTTTACATAAACTGAGACACTTGTGTTATTATCCAATTAAGAGTTTTTTACTTGTGGTTTCTTCAAAGAGTAGGAGTACTGAACCAACAATTTTTGCGTGCCTTCGACATATACAAGATTGTGGCCATATACTCTCGAAGACTACCAATTTAAATATATGAAAAATTTGTATATGATTATTATATTTAAACAAGGAAAAAAACGAGGTCAAATTAAGGGTCACGTATAGGAGGAGTAACATACTAACATTGATCTGTTTACCCCGGAATAATTGCTCTGTACTCTGTAGACTTGTCCGTGTGTAATCCACTCAAATTAATTAAGTACTTACTAGTAGTATTAATATAAGATTAATTAGATGGCTAATGACTGGCGGCATTACATATCTTGCGCGGCAGGTGATCAACAGGCATATCCAAATCGTGAATGTAACTCGATTAGTGGCGTACCAAGACGTACGTAAAATGCAGATTAATTAGCCAGTGTCGTACTCAATATATATGTGAATGTCAAAGTACGGCTATTAATTTCTTCAACGAGACACTTTACGCAAGCAAACTATATATTATATGTGTCATTCCATGTGCGGCTTCTTCAGCTACAAACTTGTACGGGTTGACGATCGTTGATTATAAACTACACTATAACCATAACTTGTTAAGCGTTTGGTTATTATATTATAATTATCCTTCTCCATACAATCACACCAAACATATTTTGTGTTTGCCAGTAACTCATAAAGTTTGCCTCAAATTCAAAATGAAAATCTAATTTGGTCTTGGATGATGAGTCTTTGAAATGTGCATTTTTACACCTTTTTCACGCTTCATTTTAGTCCTTACATAACATTGTCGTATTATGTCTAATTATCTGGTTTCGTTATATTTTAAAAATCAAAGTGTCATATGAGAAGAATATAGTAATGATCGATGCAAATATGGCAAAATATATACAGATTAAGAAAGTATGCATTCATGAAGATAAATTTGTACAAGTAGTTTGGATAATCTGATAAAGACACCATAGCTATGAATTTCTTTTGAGGTGTTAAAACATTGTATAAATGAGACTTAGACGTCCGAACGCAAGACCCATGGCCAAAACACGCCCATGCTCCACAATCTACCAGCCCAACTTCTGTTTGGCCCCAAGTCATCGAGTTTTGGCTCATGATCCATGACTTTTCTAACTCTACTAAGCATGAAATTTTCAGTCATTCCTCCACTATATATAATATACACCTCCTAAACACACTCAATTTCTCACACCTTCTAGCCTCTTCAAAATAAATCACCACATCCATCCACCATGAACCCTATCCACCGCTATTAAAGAACGAAGGAAGGTCATCATCCCTCTCCTCCATCTCTTTCTTCTTGTTGTTTATTGTTACTTTGTTACTCCGTTTACTACGTACTAACGAGAAATAAGACGTGTATGAGTAGTGGAGTTATAAGGTGCATGGTGCAGTGGAAGGGATTTGGAGTGGTAAAGGGGAGGTGCAAGGTTCGATCTCTGGCAGAGACATAAGGTGTGGTGTAGGTTCATTGTTTATAAGAAGTGTAGGAGTAGTTGTAATATATGCCGTTTAAAAAAAAAAAAACAGAAAGACGTGTATGAGTAGTATTTTCAACCCCTTAAGACTCTTTGAAATTCTTGGTGTTACACTTACCCCTTCTTAATTTGTGTAACGTGAATCGTCCACCATCTTGTGGATTTTGGGCTAGTTTGGCTTTGAAACTATGATAACGCTCCAGTCACTAATGAGTCGAAGTTCCGATTCTTTAGGTCAGCACACCATCACTACAGGATGATACGAATGGATTTTCGAACATAAATGCACACTTTATTATTAGTATAAGTAGTGTTTTCATTCCATTTAAACTTTGTGAAATCTTAGGGTGTTGGACGAATAGTATGTGAAAATACAAGGACAAATTTTGCAACTTTTATGATACAATTTCGGATTTCCCGATAATTAATAAATAAAATGAGGTGTTGTTGCAAATATGAAATCCATATAGGACCAAAAAATAGCGACTGGCAGGATTTCTCCGATTAAGTGAGGATTTACTACTAGTATGTTGCAAACGGCGGCGGCGTCACTGAGCCACTGCCGGTGGCTAACCACCTCGGCCTGCATATCTCCTACGCGTCTGGTTCAGCATCCACCGGACCTCATCAAATGGGTCCGGCGAGAGGGTGGGTTTGTGCACCCCTCCGTCAAGATATCCGAAAATCTGAGCAATGGTCTTGGACTTATGGTGTCCCAAGATATCCCAAAAGGCTCTGACCTAATTTCTCTGCCCAGTCACATTCCCCTCAAATTCCACCAAGACGGTGACTTGCTTACTAATTTAGCCAAACCAATTCCTGGTAAGTATTGTTTCCTAGTAGTATTTTATTTCATTTTTATTCTGTGTTTGTATTGTTTTGTGAACTTGCTTAGGAATGTGATGATGGTTTCTGTGTTTGATGTTAGCAATTGAACTGATGATAACCAAATTTGATATTGTTTCTCTTGATTAATTTGGATATGATCTACTTAGTTTGTGGATTACATTTCAATGATTCTTTTATTATTAGCTTTTTTTTATCAATATATGACAGATGAAAAGGGCTAATCTTGAAGTATTAATAACCAATAAGAGATAGAAAAGTTTTTGTCATTTGTTATGGATTATGAGGGAAGGAGAGTAACTAGCCATGATATATGTTACTGATGGTAATACTAACACACCAAATCATCATGATATGGGTGAGAACATATTTGCTGGTAGCCATAGCCAAATGCACTGTTGATCATGCCTTGCCTGCTGATTGTGCTGAGTGAGATTTAATATGTGAACCTTTTCGTCAATTCTTTTTTTTTTCCTTTTCTTTTCCAATATTGCCGGAGTATGTTCTAGCTATTATACTTGGTTTTGGTGTGAGGTTAATGTTAGTTGGTGCATATGGAGTTGTTATTGATGAAAAACAAACTCGATACTTGATCTGAAAATGTACATTAGATACAGTATGGAATTACTGTATCACATCAAAATGATGTATTTATCGGCCTAAGATATAAACTGTGATTGATCTTTTGTCCTAATGGCTAAGAAAGTAAGAATGCTAGTTGTTATATTTATTGGCAGAGTAGAGAAAAAGGTTATCAATATCCTCATGCTTTTAGTACCGCATAAAATACACAATGCTTCGATATATTCAAAATATTTCTCCTTGGTTGCTACTTGCTGGACTTCTCCACAGTGCAACAAGATAAATTATGAAAATAGCTCAAGGGCTAGGAGGTTGCTAAGGATGAGTTTCTACAATAGACAATCTATCACTTCTTAAGTCAATTTCCTGATCATGATTGTTTTGGGTCTGCTGTCTACATTTCATGATCTTTCTGAGCGCCCAAGATTCATTAGCTGGAACATCCATTTGAGATGCATCCTAAGTCCTCGCATACAACTCATGAAATCCATTAAAACCATAATTTGTCTCTTTTGTTTGACAGAGCCTGGCTTTATTCCCATCACTTGGATGAGCTAAGGGCTTTCTTGAATCCTTAGCTAACCTATACATAAGCTTTCTGACATACTTTAATTCCTTTAGCACTTATTTTGAGAACATGAACACTTATAATTAGCTGAACTCTGCCTGCTAGGGAGTTACAGAACACCCCTTCCCAGAAAGGGAAGTGAAAAACTTTCTCTGGGACGGAAGGAGTATATCTTTAAATTCTACAAGGAAAAATACGTATCAAAAGCACTTGTTCAAACTTTATAGCATGTAATACTTCCTAATACCAAATGTTACCTTGTATTTCAGGTCAATTTCTATTTCTATTTATGGATTGTGAACAATAATGTCAATTTTGTATGATTGGATCCAAATTAAAATGACGTTGTGACTGGGCAATGGGTTCTCATTCATTCATATCTGCCAGTTATGGGTTTAGTGCAAAATTGATAGAATATTACAGGTGCACATATCACTTCTACTAAAATCTCAGAAGCAATAATTAACTTTGTGAATGCAAATTTAACTTCTAACTCAAGTAGGAAGTAGGAAATCAGCAACTGGATGAGTTATTTGCACGAATCTGTTTTCTCCATCATGTATGTTGTCTGGTTTGTCCCCTCCTTAAATTATTTGGTCATTGAATTTCGTGTAACTTGGACACTTGAAGCATTTGACAGAGGAGCTGTGGGCTATGAAACTGGGTCTAAAGCTTCTGCAAGAGAGAGCAAAAACGGGTTCTTTCTGGTGGCCATACATCAGCAATCTTCCTGAAACTTATACAGTGCCCATATTCTTCCCTGGGGAGGATATAAAGAACATACAGTATGCACCGCTTCTTCATCAGGTACTAGGATATAGTTGAGTGCAGCTTTTCATTTGAAGTATACAGTTCTAGTATTGCTCAAACAAATAGATTAACATTCAGGTAAGCTGAATGTCTAAGTAAAATTCTGAGTAATGTACAAGGGACAACCTTCTGATAGTTATCGGCAAATCAATTTTTGAAACACTAACGTCGGTCTCCTTCAAGATATGATTTATTCACATCTATACTCCAGAGATGTGTTTATGGAATAACCTTCTCCATGAGTGCGTAAATTCTAGGTTTGAGATGGCAAACATTATTCAACAAAATGACAGTGGGCTAAAATAGAGGATTCTAGTTACAAAAAATTAACTACTTATATGTCATTTTCCGATTTCAGTGAACTTCATATTTCGGGGTTGGGGGCTGTGAAAGATGTTGTAGTTCACTCGCAATGTCTCCATGAGTGCGTAAATTCTAGGTTTGAGATGGCAAACATTATTCAACAAAATGACAGTGGGGTAAAATATAGGATTCTAGTTACAAAAAGTTAACTACTTATATGTCATTTTCCGATTTCAGTGAACTTCATATTTCGGGGTTGGGGGTGGTAAAGATATTGTAGTTCACTCGCAATGTTTCACGATAATTGTACTTTGTTCCAAGGAAAATTCATGGTTTCCGAAAGCTGTGTTTACAATTTACCGTATGGCATCATGCTAATGCATGTTTCCTTTTCTACTAGGTAAACAAGAGATGCCGGTTTCTTCTTGATTTTGAGAAACTAGTGAAACATGTACTTGAACATGTCCCATCAGATGACCACCCTTTTTCTGGGCAAGAAGTAAATGCTTCATCGCTTGGCTGGGCAATGTCAGCTGTTTCATCTCGAGCATTTCGTTTGCATGGCCGTAAACGTGAAGATGGGACACATGTTGATGTCCCCATGTTACTACCACTTATAGATATGTGCAACCACAGTTTCACGCCAAATGCTGAAATTGTACAAGGAGCGAATGATGATGACATGCTTGTAAAGGTATGCTGCCTTTTTTCTGTTTGTTTAGTGTAGAAACAAAACAGAACTGTGAGAACCATGCCTACCCATAACCTGTGGTACTGAAATAGAAATGCCGTGCAAGTTATGTTCTGAGCAAGGGCTTAAAATGCAATGTCTTGGGGACAGAATATATAAGCTTTTATCTAAAAAGTAGAGAGCAAATACATGTTATCCCCGCATGTGTGTTTTTTAAAAGACTGGATTTCTTAATAATTACACAAATTTCAGGGGTGTTATGTCATTATCTATAATCGGCTTACTAACATATTTAGCTCATTATCTGATTTTGTTAGTTGTGAATGGACAGGTCATTGCCCGTGCGCAAATAAAACAAGATAGTGAATTGGAACTTAACTATGGCTGTTTAAATAATGATCTTTTTCTTCTGGATTATGGATTTGTGATGTCCTCGAATCCGTATGACCACATTGAACTAAGATATGACTCGGCTCTTCTGGAAGCCGCAAGCATGGCTGCTGGTATCTCATCGTCAAACTTTTCTTCACCAGCACCATGGCAGAAGCAGATTTTGGTCCAGCTAAATCTAGAAGGTGAAACTTCAGATCTTAAGGTATGCTCCTTCCAACTCAATCTACTATTATTAAGAGAATGAGAACTCGCCAAGCATTGTCTAGATGTATAGTACGGGTATCTATAACTATTTACATAGAAGTAAAACTGAAAATGAGAAAAGCACACAAATATAAACCATCTATTTGAAAGAAGCCGTATCATATGAAGCCACCACGTGTGGAATGCATTAAAATGAACAGCAGATGGTAAGGGTTTGGTCACTTGCATTTATTTTTGTATGCTTGATCTCGTATTAGTTTCAGTTTTACACAGAGGGAAGAAAATTTGAAAGCTCAAGATTTCTTTTTCAAGAATTGGCTGAAAGACTATATACCACTGAACATCGTGTAACTAGATGAATAAATTTCCTTACAAATCCTTGTCATTTGTGATTTGCCCCCTGAAGTCTGTAATTTAGAGACTAGCATCGAGTTAGAGAAGGGAACTATTTTAGGAATAGTAATATAGTATAATGTGTTTTCCTGCATTGGATGCTTAGTGGCACCATAACTAGCACTGTTTTCTTATGCAATTCGTTCTTGATGGAAGGTGAGAATTGGAGGTTCAGAGATAGTAGAGGATCGCCTATTGGCTGCTTTGAGAGTCCTCATGTCGAATGAAAAGAAGAAGTGATGAAGCTGGATCTTAATACTCTTAAATCCATGTCATCAGATTCTCCCTTAGGACCAGTGGTTGAGACAGCTGCTCTTCGTACAATTATGGCCTTGTGCGTAATTGCTCTTAGTAACTTCCCCACCAAAATCATGGAAGATGAATCTCTACTGAAACAGAAAGTTTCAAACACGGCAGAGCTGGCCATTCAGTATAGAATCCAGAAGAAAGCGGTCATTGTAGATGCCATAAGAGATCTTACCAAGAAAGTGAAATCACTTTCAGCCAAGGAACAAGTTGTATAAACATTGACATTTTCAGTTGCCAAACCTGCAGAGACAATTTCAAGGTTCTAGACACTGTCTTCCTCTTTTCTTTATTGATTTATTTTTATTTTTATTTCCTCGATCTCCTGGCTTATGATTGTTATATTCTGCACCTAACTGTTACGCTAGGGACTGTTACGCTAGGGATGCATAGCGGGCGTGTTGGTTGCATGCATCCAGTTCAAATATGTGATTGCACCCGCACCTTACCCGTACCTGCTATTTTTTCACGGGGCTGCGGTCTTCTTCTAATTGACATTCTGATTGGTGTCACTCTCAGATAGTGTTTGATTTTACCTGAATGAAGAGGGAGTCGTCGTCATATATGTCAGAAAGATGAAAACAGAATCCTAATAACAGTTCACACCTGAATTTTCTTACTGACTTGACTCGTCCCAGTGGAGGTCCTTTTGACATACAATTCCTTTTGCTTTCTTCTGTATGTGGATTTGGACTGAAGTAGTATACTGCTTTCTTACTACTAAATGGGTATATTTTGTCTGCGCCAAATTGAGTACTATGATTCGGGGTGAGAGAATGGTCCAAGACCATACCAGAGCGGAATCAATTCCTAACATTTTGTTCTTTTCATTTGAAAAATACTTTAGATAACATACCCATAGTTGATTACTTATAAGTGAAATTTTTTCAAACGAAAAGAACATCCCTGTAGATTGGATATGTTTCTAAGGAAAAAAAAAAGGATAGGATCGTATTTGGTCTATACTTCCTATAAATTTGATACAATTAGTAGTCAATTACAAATTGTAGGCGCGGATGAATTCACACAGGACGGGAACGCGATGGGCAACTGATCGAATTTCGATGAAGTGTCACTCTTGACTTGGTCTCTCTTTCTCGTGTAGTTTTCTTCGTCTTAACTACTTAATTCGTTAGTAGAATTTAGAAATGTCTTTGTTATTTACCTTTAAGCTGTAATAATATTATGAATGAATAAACGATTACTTAAACCAAACTGTGATAATTGATTAATAATGAACCGACACGCTTGCTTGCCGTAAAATTGTACAAATTCAGATCATTTTCAACTTAGCATGCTCATCATGATATCATCAGAATTCAGATATGCCTCGGTGGAACATTTCAGTAACATCTCCGAAAGTGATGACATTGTTTTTTAAGTAATTTAACACCATCTCCAAATTCAAATAGTTTTAAAAGGTATGAAAATGATATTCATGTTAGTAAGGCCATCTCTCTCTTTCTCTTTTAATCAATCTAACAACTTAAAGAGTTAGCTAGGAAGTTACCTAGTGTGGACACAAATTGAGGATAAAAATGTAAAAATTAAAGTACAATCAAAGAATAATTTTGAACTTGGAATAACCATGATGAACAACATAAACATAAAGTGTCAGATCCTGACCAATTAATGACCAGGACCGTAAAAAATAAAAATTCCACCTAGTGATTTCATTTTGGAACGTCAATGATGAATGACATATCCAAGTGTGAAATTAAATACCATGAATTAGATGGTAAGGCCTAGTCCAATCCAAGTATTCAACGTATTTTTTTTTTACTTTTTTTACTCTTTTATATATTTATTTATTTATCTATTTATTTATAAAAAATACAAAGAAGAGATCAAGAAGAAAGAGCTTTTGGTTGAAAGTTTCAGCGACCAAACCAACCAAAAACAGACAATGTAAGCAATAATCCCACCTTCAAAAGTACAATGAACAAAAGTCCAGTTAATCTGTTAATCCACATTTGTCTCCAGCTAACACTACTTACTCCTTAATCCATATTACCAACATAGTACATGGCCACAATTATTCATTTGCCGTCCATTTTTGTCTGTCTATTAATTCTTTCCACGTCTATTTCCAACTCCTTTTCTCAACCATCCAACACTTCACAACCACAACTTCAAAACATACAGACTTTCTATCCATCATCATCAACTTCTCCATCTCCTCTTCTTCCACAACCTCGTCCTCGATCAGCCTCGTCGGTTTGGAAACCGATTGTCATAGCAGCTGCAGGCACAGTCGCCTTATCAGCTATCATCACCATACTGGTCAAAACGCGACGTTCCAAGCATAAAAAAGACAGGACTAGTGGCATCATAACAAGTGGTACGAAAATGCAAACGTATGAAAAAGATAGCAACTTCGTGCGGTTTGAGGGCACTATCAAGGGGATCATAGTCGACGAGAATGGATTGGACGTGTTGTATTGGAGGCAGTTGCAGGAAGAGAACCGGACTAGTTTCAAGAAGCAGTACTATCATAACATGGCGAGGGATGAATGTGTCGAAGAGAAGAGGACGACTCATGAGAAGAAGTATCATGAGTATGATGAGCCTCCGGTTCAGGAAGTTCATCTGCTTAAAGGGCAGTCTTCGACCTCTCAAAGTAATTGTTGGGGAGAAATCGAAGAAGTACAGGATCCTGCAACGACCATGAAAGCTGCAGGTTATGATCATGTTGTTGAGAACGGGCAGCTAAGTTCCTCGGCAGTTCAACAACTTCCCGGTTCGACTACCCGGTCGTCTGCAGTTGGTGGGAAAGAAACCAAGTAAGAACGTTCTTTTGTCAACTCTTGTTATATATAGTATATGACATCTTGCATATACTATTCAACTTTTGACTTGTGAGATTTGTTACTCTAAGAATTAAAGAAAAATAATTATGTAAATGTTCAATTTCCTGCTTGTTTGCATGAGAAGAATCATCCAGTCTGAATTACATTTGACATTGTGCTTCATCTGATGCAAATGCAGGATCGACGTTGATATAATGGAAGCACTGTTCGGATACGTTGCACTTAACCGAAAATCGCCATCTTCTTCCCAAAAGTTCCTTCTTGATCCTCAAAAATCCGAAAACATGTCAACCGTGCTCAAGTCCATCGGCATAAGTCGCAAAGATATCATAGATGCAGTTCTTCATGGTCGACAAGGCCTAAATGCAGAGACCATTGAGAAGCTCACAAGAATAGCTCCTACAAGTGAAGAGTTAGCTCAAATCCTGGACTTTGATGATGATCCTGCACGTCTCGCAGATGCTGAATCTTTCCTTTACGACCTTCTAACATCTGTTCCCACCGCCTTCACTCGCCTCAACGTTATGCTTTTCAGATCAAACTATGACGTAGAGGTCCCACGCCTTAAAGAGTCATTGATGCTGATCCAGTCGGCTTGCAGCGAGCTGACTTCTCATGGCAAGATGTTACTGAGGCTCTTGGAGGCTATGGTCAAAGCAGGGAATCGCTTGAATGCAGATAACGGGCAAGAATTAGATCTCACTGCTCTGAGAAAACTGTGTGATGTGAAAAGCTTTGATGAGAAAACAGGTCTGGTTCAGTTTGTCGTCATGGAAGCAATTCGAGCAGAGGGAATGAAATGTCACAAAGCCAAGAGCAAGAAGAATAGTTCAACGTTGAAGGATGTGGAGAGGGAGTATTTGAGACTCGGTTTGCCATCGATAAGCACTGACTATCCAAACGTGAAAAAAGCAGCCACGTTGAACTATGATTCGATCGTGAAAACAAGTTCCGCTTTGTTAGAACAAGTGGTGGAAATGCGGAAAGTGGTTGAGCAGTGTGGAGACGAGGGAAGATTTATGCGTGAGATGAGAGGCTTTCTCAGAACCGCAGAGTCGGAGACGAGAGAGGTGAAGGAAGAGGAAGCTAGAGTGATGGGTGAGGTTTTAAGGAAAACACTGGATTACTTCAAAGCTGGATGCTTTAGGAATAAACCATTGCAACTGTTTGTGATGGTAAGGGATTTTCTGGGCATGGTTGATGCAGCTCGTCTTGAAGTACTTAACATTGTCTCATCACCTGCTGCTGCTGGAGGATTTCAGACTATGTTCAGGTTCCCTAAATTGCCCTCTGATTTCATGTCAGACATGAACAATCAGTAATGAAATTGACAGGAATTGTATGGTTTGTATGATTAAGTTTGCTGCTGTCATAGCCAGAATTTGGTTGTTTATCTTGCACCATTTTTTCATTACTTGTAAGTTGTACACAACTTGTGGTCTTGCTGTTTCTACAGCAAGCTTTTCGAGTAAATATGACATAATCGCATAATCTTCTCTCTGTACAAAAACCGGCCAAGGACGAGAAGAAGCAAGTTCATGAAGAGAACAAAAAAATTACTATATATACACATGAAATATCTGATCTTGGCAGTGTATGGTTTCTCCTATGAAATGAAATGCAACAACAACTCACTAGTATTTCTTGCTGCCATCAAGAAAGCTGTTCTCAGCATGTGTTTCACTTTACATTATGTATACTACTAACTCAACAATTGTGCTTTCTGATATCTCACCACAAACACAAGAGAAGAGGAGAAAATTTGTCTGGGTCGATAGATAGACGTAGCTGCTCACTGATGCTTCTCGTTCTCGGTGCTCTCCTGAAAGTGTGATCGACAGATGGAATAAGTTTACTTGGTAATAAACTAATAATCAGGTCAGTTAGACAATTGAGACTAAGAAAGGAGAAAAATACATCCTCAAAAGACAAGAACGAAATTACAGCTCAGTGTAGGTTTCACCGTTTCAGGACAGCAATTTCAACTTGAGAATCGAAACAATCTTTCTTTCATTTTACTACAAATATCTAATGAGCTTAATTTAGAAGCAAGTGAATCATTTGTTTTGTTCTGTACATGTTCCAATTGTTTAAAACTCAGCGGATCGATTCTTCATATATCAAGCTCTCAAGTCTCAACCAAGAAGATAAAATGATTTTCTGCTATTAATTCGCCATTTAAAATCCTTCAACAATCATTCAAAAAAAACCAAAATTGACACAGGAAGGGTGTGTTCTCCAGTAGATCAGCTCAATTAGTCGATTCTGGGGACGAAGGCGTAAGAAACCTTCAAATTTGAACCACAAGTAAGTCTCATAAAGATCAGTTTCCTAAACATTTGGAAAAAAACACTTAGTCGAGTGGTGATGTAAATTTATACTAGTGTCCATAAAATGTTCATAACGATTAGGGAAAACAGGTTTTTCTACGATTTTCACTTTAGGGAAACTCTGTATTTTCATTGTCCCAGCCAGAGATGATTAATTCTCTCAAGAGAACATTACCTTTGAGTTGAGATGTTAAGTTTTAGACTTATACTTTGATTGGTTTTTATGGACAACAAAAACCTTATACAGTTATATGACTTGTCATTTCAGGAGCTTATCCAAGGACAGTTAATACTTAATACTAATACTACTTCTAATTTTATGAAAATGACCTCTAAAAATAATGTGTTAGCTGACACAGAAAATAAACGCTTCAAACATTTAGCAATACTTGATGAGTACTTTGTAACACAACTACCCACCAAGTGTAATAGCTAATCCTATTCTTTCAATGAGAAATTCTATATCAACTAGCAAAAGTTCACAGCAGACTGAACAGAAGGTTAATGTCTCTCACAAAGTACACCTCCTAGGGATTCATGTGATCTATCCTCAAAGGGGGCGGCGGTTGTGGAAGTTAATCATTTACCTTGACCAGATGGCGTATTTATTGATTCCGGTAAAAGGATGGAATAGGCTTGGCCTTGAATTTGAGAGACTCCCTCAGCGTCTTGATCTCAGACTCCTCCTAGATCAATGTTCCGTGAGCAGTATTTCAGAAAATCATATCAAATGATAACCAGTAATATGATTTATTGAATTGCAATATTCTAATGTTTCATGCACACCAAGACATACCTTTGACTTAGCACTGAGCCGAGCATTTTCTGCCTCTCTGGCAATCGATTTAGCCTCTAAATTCTTTAAAAACTGCAGAAATTTTGGTTGGTTACAGTAGGGGAAAAAATGGCATACTTGCATGAAAAATCACTGGTGGGACAGTACCTCTTTTCGCTTTTCAGCTCTCTCATCGCTCCTCAAGCCAGTAAGTGGTGAGACAGCCACCATACTTTTTGGTGTGGAACTTCTGTCGGAGCTGCCATAAACTACCAATTCAGAGTTGGATAGCAGAAGTGCAAAAAAAAAACACTAAACACAACTCAGATGAAGTAGTATTTTACTGATATTAGTACTTTACTAATTGCGCAAGCAAATTTAATTTAAACATTTTTCATGGTGTTGTATAAAAGTAGCTTGTAAGCTGCAAACAAGCAGAACCATCACGAATATAACAATATTAACTAAAATAATCAATACTGGCCAGATTTCTGCACAACTACTGACAAAAGAAGATTAAATAAATTAGATTTCTGCATCATTACTGGCTTAAGGAGAGATCATATAAGTTCACCTTGATTGTGTAGCCTTTGAAATCCTTCGAGTACTTGACTCCTTTACGTCCTTCCTCACCCTGTACGTAAAATATATCAATGACATGCATAGACACTTGGAAAACATAAATCACCCCCAGTATTCATAAATCAGCAAATGCATTTTAGCATTCATTACTGTAGATTTAATGATCATTTTAAAGGTTTCTACATACAAGGAAACCGACTGGAAACACAGTGCCGAACTTATACACACAAAAAAAGTAAATTCTTATCAACTTATACTGTCCAAAAAATAATTGAACAATTGACTGGTACACAAAAAATACATGTCAATCAATTCTCTTGCATGAACTTCAAATGTGACAAGGCAATGAGAAAGAACGAAAAGTGAAAAAGATCGTAAAGACATACATAAAGTAATTACTATAAAGCAATTTATCCTGCACAAACGTGGTTATTTCTTATTGTTCATGCTCAATTACCATCTATTTATGATGGAGCAAATTTATGAAAAATGGATTACCCTTCACTCCCTTTTCGAGGAATGGGAGAAGTGGAAACCTTTGGCTTTGACACAGTGGATGGGACCTGCAAAGGGTAAAAGAGGAAAAGTTCAGAACTTGCTATATGCATCTCATTAGTACCATAAACATAGTAGTAATGAAACTAAACCACAGTTCATGAACCTGCTTTAGTGAACTCAAGCTCTCATTGGTTGATAATCCAGTATTGAGATGCTGCAATCCAGTATTGAGATGCTGGAAGGACTTAAATGCACGCTTAACAATGTCCTTATCCCCCATTTGTTCCATTATCAAAGACTTCCTAGTAACTGCGACAACAGCGTCCTTATCCCCCATTTGTTCCATTATCAAAGATTTCCTAGTAACTGGGACAACAGTCGAGGACTTCGTAGGACCCAGACTAAGTGACATGTGTAAGGAAGTTGGAGTAGCTCTATTACCACTGGGCACCAGTGAGCCGTTCCCCTTCTTTCTTGAAGCAGTTACTGGGGTTGAAATTGAAGTAGGCTTTGAGTTCCTAGGAGTCGAGGCTTTTGACGACTTGACTGCAGGTGTTGCAATGCTCTTCCTAGACATTTCACTGACATTTCTATCCTTTTTGGTTGGAGTTACCTAAACACATAAAATAACCAACTTTAGTCCACCAATTTCTAACAAAATATTTGGCATTATATTGGACGATAAATAGCGAACCCTTGGGAGTTCTATGAGAGCATTTTTTAAGCAGCTTATATTTGCTTTTCAGCGCCTCCAATAAAGGCCCCGGCTTGGTTTTTTCTGGGTATGATAAACCGAAGCCAGAAAATGATTTTTATTTTTTTTAAAAGAAGGTTTTTAGGTGTTAATATAAGCTGCTTGCTATAACTCGCACAAACACTCCCAGAGTTTCCATGTTCACCTTTCGGGTTGTATTCTTCAACTTGGAGGTTTCTTTCTTAAGTACAC
Organism: Plantago ovata; assembly: GCA_028274465.1. NCBI lineage: Eukaryota > Viridiplantae > Streptophyta > Magnoliopsida > Lamiales > Plantaginaceae > Plantago > Plantago ovata. Next base: position 25,977,560 of record CM051457.1, read on the forward strand.
GAGAATGATCCACGGTGTTCTTCTGTTTCAAAGCTTTGATTGTGGAAGGCTCATCTCGAAGAATCTCCGCCCCAGCCAAATCAGAATCATCTCTGGCATCTGGTTTAGAGTCAACTGCCTTATATTTCAACTCATCTTTAGCTTCATCTGCATTGGCAGTAGCACTAGATATTTCTGAAAATGTTGAATCATCTCTGCCATCTGGTTTAGATTCGAATGCATTATACTTCAACTCATCTTTAGCTTCCTCTGCGTTGGCAATAGCACTATCTATTTCTGAACCTGTTGAATCATCTCTGCCATCTGGTTTAGATTCGACTGCAATATACTTCATCTCATATTTAGCTTCCTCTGCATTGCCAGTAGCACTATCTATTTCTGAACCTGTCGAATCATATCTGCCATCAGGTTTAGATTCGACTGCATTATACTTCAACTCATCTTTAGCTTCATCTGCACTGACAATAGCATCATCTATTTTTGAATTGGTCGATTCCACCGAACCATCTGTAAAGGAGATCTGATCATCCCTGCAAACTGATCTAGCATTATTGTCCTCCATCTCATCATCAATTGTATGATTTGTCACTGCATTCATATTAGCTGCACCTGCATTTTCTTCCACAAATCTCTCTCCATTTGACAGACTAATTGTAGTATTGTCATACCCTGACGAGTTTTCACAGCACGACCCAACTGGAGTTCGAGTTAGAGAGCCCGCCATATGTTCTAGTTCCAATTCTTCTGCTTTCTTGGCAGCAGCAGCAACCTTTTTGTAATGAGCTTCAAAATACGCTTTTTTCTGAGCTACCGATCCAGGGATCGATAGAGTACCAACTTCCTCCAAATACTTGTTAGGTGAGAAGGAGGACCACTTCTCCCAAGCAAGTGCATCATTCTCAAACCTTCCAAACGAAACTGAAACTTCCAGCCTACCACCAGGTTTAACCAACTCACCCATCTGCTTACACAAGAAAACATCACATGATAATGTTTACAATAAACATACTTATAATTAGTTGGTTTTACTACATGGAGAATTTAAGCAAATTATTGGCTTTGGTAGCTGAAAGAACCCACTTATAGGTCTGAAATCCATGTGTAAAATAAGGTTGTGATTGCGCATGCTTCTTTAATTCATTTCTTGCTTGCTTTTTGTTTACTGTTGATAATAAATTGGTTTCAAGCAAAAGCAGGGCGTTTTCACCTTTTCCATATCCAATTATCCATATCAAAATCATTATGATTAGGCACCAAAAGCATCTCATTTGATGCTTTCAACTCCCGAGAACTTACAGCATAATTTGGAGAATCACACCCCTCAAAAAAAAAAAAAAAAAATGCTTTAAGAGTTAGAAAAGTGAATAAGCACTTTATAGAAACATTTGGAAACAACCTTTAATCATGAGAACCCAAGCCAAAGAAGCAAATCATATATCTTGGGCTCTTTTCCAATTTTTAGTCAATTCTAAAATTCTGCAAATAATGAGTCCTATATTAAGTCAACAACAGCTTTTGCTCACTTGAAACAAAAGCAAAGTATAGAGTTAAACTGCATATAAAAGCCTCCCCAGACAGACACTCCTTATGATTATCCAATCCAAGCACCAAATGTTGGAATATGATCCATAAGCAGTATAAATCAAGAATGACAAAAGATGGATCACCTGTGTAAATTACTAAACAAGAAGAAAATGCTTAAGCAACAAAACCATTCCATAAACACAGAAGCTTTATTTACCTTTAATCTCCAGAGCAGGTGGTTCAACTGAAGATTCACAGATTGATTCCTTGAGTAAGTAGCCAAAAAATCCAATCAGAGGAGTAAAATGATGACCTAAGACAAGAATGGACAGTTACCATCAATACTCATAAGCAACAGACCATCCGAAAGAGACATCAATGCGGACAAATTAGAAACAGGCAAAATTAATTCGTAACCCATGTGCTGTGGTTTTCAACAACTTAACCGATACAATTACGGATTAAAACCAACAAAAAAAAAAAAAAAGGAAAATCAAATCAAGAACAAGAACTAATTAAAGGTCACTTTTTCTGTTTCTAGAAGAAAGACAAACAGCTCTTATTAGTACGAAAACATTGGGAAATGACTAAAATTCTACAAAAAGTAGACGAAAACAAAGTACAAAACATGGTCCTGTTCCATTACATTTTGTCCTAGCTGCAAGAAAGTAGTACTAGTAACTAAGAGTAATACTTGTCTAATTAAAGCGGCGGAAAAGTTGAAAAGGATAAAATTCAACAAAGTATGAGATATGGGTAAAGAGGAAAAGGCGTAGATGTGATGTGATTAGGATTTGAAATAGAGAGAAAGGCACTTTTGGAAATTGAGTAAAAAAGTGTTGTTGTTTTACCTAAACAGGTTTGGAAATAGAAATTAAATTCAAGAGGGTTGGAAGAGAGTCGAGGATGAAGTATACTAAGTATGAAGATAATGATGATGATGATGGAGCTGTCTGGATAGAGATAGGTTGAATGGATGGAAGGCCCACCCCAGAGGAAATGAGAAGAGAAGAAGAGTCAAGTGTGAAACTGCAGACGAGTTGAGTTGAGTTGAGTTGTGCAGTGCAATGAATAGAGAGGGACAAGTGAGGAAGATGAGAGTTGGCACGTGTTAGATCGATCCTTATTCCTTATCAAATCAATTATTGAGATATATCACTACAGGTGGGGCGCGTGTGGTCCTTCACTTAATTAGTTTCCCATTTTTATAATTTTCTAACCCTAATTTTTTTATAAGTAATTTGAGAATTCACATCAGATTTTCCACGGCTATGATACGATACACAGATATATATTAATACGTGAAAATTAAAAAAAATAGAATATGAAAAGAAAAGAATTTCTAATTATTCTAATAAACACTAAAGAATTAATAATCAAGTGAATAACTAAATATTGTAATACTTAATTGTCCAATCAAACCATAAACATCACAAAATAAATTTTAAAAAATCAAATAAATATAAATCCAGCATTCATTCAAGTATGTCCAATAAATACAAAAACGCTATTTTACTTTTATTTTTTTAACTTTATGGTTGGTAGATCTTGGGCCGACCTGACATGGAGTTAATTTAATTAAAAATAAATAAGGAAAACATAGATCAAAGGGAAGGATACGTATTTGTGACAAATCAAGACGAATCGGTATGTGATATGTATTGGGATGAATATGTTGCCTATTTTAGAGTATCGGTGCCTCCTAGCTAGAGTGATACCATAAAAAATATTTTAAAATATTATTTTTTAACTCATTTCCTATAAAGTTTTGATCACAACTAAATTTATTTTTAATTAGATAACTTATTTATAAATAAATTTTACTTTCATAAAATATTATCTAAATATAATATATTTAAACTAATGAATTATATGTTAAAAAATAGTTTTGGTCATGCATATATGATATATTTGCATGCCAATAGACTTCCATTTTATCTTTGGTTGGCAATGGAGAGATTAGGGAATTTGATTTTTGAAATTTTTAATACGTATGTTCATGATTTTGTCAATATTTAATCAAAAATTCCATTTTAGAAAAAGTGGCGTTACTATAAGGAGGAGGTATAAAACTAAAAATGTATGCAAGATGTGTAGCGTTGGAGTCTCATCATATATGTCATATCCAATCTTGCCAAAATATCGTTCATTTCATTCTTCCAAAATGCAGTTCAAACCCAATTCACATGGAATGTGTAAGAGTTTTTTTACGGTCCTACAAAAAAAGTAGGGGGAAGATGCAATTATTTCTCCAAAATGGGTTGGAGACCCATAGATGTCATGTGCAATCTTGCCAAGATATCAACACATACATTCCGTTTATTGCCCCATTCAAGTGCCGTATGTGCCATGTCAAATCTTGCCAAGATATCCACACGTTCATTTCGTTCTCCTAGGATGTAGTTCAACCTGAACTCACATGGTTCGTTATAAACTTTCAACAGTCCTCAAAAAGAGCGTGGAGGCAATGCAATCACTACATTCTCTTCAATTCTGAATGGCAACCAATTTCGATATACTCATGTGTTCCAAGCGAGTCTAATTCATTTTCTAACGGCAATCAATTGTTTTCATGTCTTCTGTTTAGAACAAGTTTACTTCCTTTCCGAATGGCAACCATATCATCCATGTCGACTAGCACGACTTCAAGTGTCTCAAAAAAATCCAAGACACCAGTAGTCCTCATCATCACGCCATATATAGATATCTAGTACATGCACTTTCGGGGCAACTCCTAACACTCATAATATGTAGTTAAAACCATCCCCTTATAGTCACATAATAAATCTCCCCACTTATATCACCCTTCAACTCCAAGAAAGATTGATTGGAGTACCTTCTCTTGGAGATAGTTGTGTATGGCAAAAGTTCCACGTTTCGAGATACCTCTTCAAGTATTGACTTTCAAAATTACGTTGGTAAATATAATACTGATTATGTGATACCCTATGATGCTAGAGAATTTAAAGAAATTGAGAACCCTATTCATACCAACGAGGTGCATATTTCATTCAGAAATTCATCTATAAAATCGCTAGTGTTAGGCATGCTTGGTTGTGGAGCAATAATAAGATAGGTGACATGTTGGCGGTTGGGAAGTACTTGGTGCGCTCACGAGTGAGGACGAAGTGTTCGATAAAAAACATGTGTTGGTGTGTAGGAATAACATATTAGTCCACATACCACATTAAGAGTAACTGCATTAGTCCCATTAGTGGCTATGAGCCTACGGCGTTATAAATTTTGTCTTAATTATTAATTAAACAAGAACAAGGAGGGTTGGGGTGGGGGGGATTTGTAAAAATACAAAATAAGGGGACTGAAATAGAAGGCAGTAAAAGGTGGAAAGATCTTTCACCTCTGACAATTCGAACCAGATCGATCGATCGATCAACCAACCTCCTGACATTTGTTTTACAAAAACCCCAAATTTAATTTCACAGCTACAAGAAAAAGAAAAAAAAACACATAAACAGATACGACGACGACGAAGATGCTGCTGCTTTTCCCAAATACACCACCATTAATTCAGCTTCTCTTCGCCTCCTCAATACTTGTGCTATTCTCCATAAATTCCTCCACAGCTCATGATCTGTAAGCTAATTTTACTATCTTACTCTCTATATCGGTACAGTATCGATTAATCTGAAATAGCTTTGAATTGATGCTCTATATTGCAGAGAATTGAAACATAGAAATCTATTGAGTATTAAGGAAACTCCAAGTGGAGGAAATCTTACTTTCGATTGCTCTCCTTCAGGCCCCTGTATTCCCTGCACTCACTCTGAAAAGGTACTGCAGTAGCTTTTAGCTGCTATGATATTGTATTGGGTTGGGTAGTATAATTCTGGTCTTGATTGCTTCTAGGTTTTACTAGTAAATATGCTTCAAGTTCTGTGATTTGCTATACTATTGTTGTCACTTGTGACTTGTCATCATACTTCTCTTAATACCGGATCACATTATTTTATCATTTATGTAATTGCGGTAAATAGTTGTAGTTGCTGTTCAAAGATTGACATAACTTTATACTTGTTAGTAGCTACAAAGATTCATTCTCATTGTATCGATGTGCTATCACCATGTTACTACTCAGCTGCATAAGTCCATACTAGTTATAGGGTATCATAGTTATTGCATCAATTTGCTATCCAAGAACGTTTCTACTCAGTTATATGGGACTTGTACTTCTTGCTTGCCATTTATTTTTGTGTATGTTATCATTTGTTTGTGTATGATGAAGCTTATTTCATTTGCATGAGAAGTTAGGTAAACACTAAATATGTGCTTTTTAGTTATGTGAGATAGAATACTATGCATTTCTTTCATTCTTTGCTATGCTTTTGAGTTTTGACACATGACACTTTTGATGGTATCTTAGAGCAATGAACAATTTCGCTGTGCTGAAACTGGATATCGCATCCGTTTAAGATGTGTATCCTCTGGATCTGATTCAGAGGATGCTAAAAGCGTAAAGGAACAAAAGACACGACGATCTACACTTGAGAGTGAAGATTTCAGTGTTATACCTTCAACTAAGCAAAGAAGAATATTGGATGAGTCATCCAAATCGACAGGTTCCTATGACACTTACAGAAGCTGTATACCTGCAGAAAGTGAAGAAAAATTGTCAGTTCTAGGTTTTGAGGTAAGTTCATACTCTCTTCCAGCTTTATGTATCCATTTTGTTTGGTATTTTTAATCACAGAATATAAATAAATTCAACTTGCTACTCTTTCTAGAGCTGAAAGTATAGTACTCAGCTTCCTCATTGAATTTTTATTTCAAATGTGTATACCACAGAATATAAGATCTCAAATATGAAAGAGTCCATTCAAGCCCTAGAGTCTTTTATGTTGTTCCTAGTTCTTCGCATCCACTATCAGTATCTTTGTGAGCACAATAAATTTAGAAACAATGTAATCTTTTGAACAACATCATGTACCTAGTTTTCCGCATGCACTATCAGAACTTCTGGAATAATAAGCTTGGAATAAATGTTTACATCCCTAAATAAACATCTTTCGAATTTTGGCAATCCATCTATAGAGCAAATGTAGAGTGAGCAGCTTGTAACTAGTCACTACATCTAGAACTAATTTGATTCAGTTATTCCTCGAACGTCATTCTTGGAAATTGGAATAACTATCACGCTGTCAATAACCCCTTCCCCTGTGCCAAGTATGGACTATGGAGCAACCTGATATAGCCCATCAAAGTTTGCAAAGGAATACCTTGACAGGACCATGAATAAGTGTAAAATGGCTGCAAGTTTCTGTTAAAGTATTAAAGAATAGTATTCCACTAAGCAATGTACATCAGTACATGATACTAGGATTAAGTTTCTAACAGGATTTTCTGAATCTTATTGCCTAGACTCTTGTTAATGTAGAAGTAGGAGAGCACTCAGTTTGGCTGTTTCCGATCAAATTCAGATTAGACCTAGCGAACAGTAGTCGTAGGCTCTGGACAAAAATCCATAAATACATAATTCAGTTGACAAGTAGTTATGGCCAAAGTCTTATACAAGTGATAGTGAACACCTAGGGATGAAAGAAAATCAACACTAGAACAGTTGAAGAATACTTCAGTTCTCAACAATCACTGTCAGCAATAGTAAATATGCATATAAAACGCAATTTATGGGGCGGAAAAAAAATTAAGAGCAATTTTTTTTAGTGACAAACTTTTCTTCATCCACCTTCCTGGAAACCAAGTGAAACTCACACTCTAATTATTCTTTTAATTTGTAGATAAACCAGAATTTTTATTTTTTAATGGATGGCGTGGTGCATCCACCACACAATTATGAATCCTGCACTGAAATTTGGGGAACCCATAGAGATTCTTCACTGATATCAATTAGCAGTGCATAAGCATCCTTGAATTGAGCAACAAACAATGGAGAATTCAATTAATTGTAACACTGACCTTTGTTATGTCACTTGGTAGTGGCTCTTGGCAACTGGGCCCAGCCCCCGAATTAATGGTTGGTTTGAACTCTCAACTTTTTATGTCATGGAGCTTCAGATTTGCCATTAGACTTAGTCTCATGGGCCTTAGAAAACCTTAAATCTGGCAACACTTGATATCTTGCAATGCACAACTCTTTATTTACAAGTAGCAGAAAGAAACCCCATCTGCCCAACAGAATAACTTCCTCTTACTTATTAGTAAAGCTTGTTAGTCCTTAAAACCACACATAGGCTGAAATCCTGACAATTGACGGTCTTTCTGAATTGTGTGGGCAGTGGCTGTGTGCCTATTGTTGATGATTTTGAGATCCCAATTGTTTGGTATGCATACTGGGAAGTTAATTCAACTTTAGAGAACCCTTCAACTTTATGTTTTACTCACTGATAGAACTACTATCTACTAGTATTGGAGAAAACATCAAACGTCCCTTTGAGTTATATTTTTTTCTTACAATCTTCCAGTTCTAGCTTTATTATGCTTATATAATTCCAGCTCTTCTGTCTTGTTTATACAACTTAATTGTTTGCAGTAGTAATATATTGGATGATTGTTGTGCAGGCACTCATCTTGGGTTTGCTGGTAAGCAGTGGCACATTTATATACTTCAAGAGAAGGCGTATGTCTATGGCTGGCGGTGTACCAGTAAGGCTTCCCACGAGCTCTAGGTTTTGAAATCAGATTTACTGCAGCGCAATCTTACAGATAGAATGTTGTTTTGTAACTAGAAATATAGATGTTACTTCCAAGTCATTTTGTATCTTGTACTACTTGGATCAAGGTTTTCCGTAATGTTATTTTCTATTTTCCCCTTGAAAGTTGAAACCCCTGCCCCTTAGATTGAATGTAACCAAATTCGTACATTGTAAGTACTTGTTTTCAATGCAAAAATGATATGTTGAATGCAGCTTAATGGCCTATACAAGAACCACTTGTGTAATTCTCCGTGTTTATTCTCTTAAATCTTAATGTTCGGTTCAGTTCTGATTTTCTACCGACAGATACAACAAGACATTCCAGAACCCATAAGTCGATAAAATCAAAATGTGTATAAAATCAGTATAAATAGAACTTTGATCAAGTTACAAGAATTACACCTATGTAACTATGTAACATGTGTATCAGAACCTGTGGTCTTTACGTGTACTACTTTCTAGGAAAGAAAAGCATCAAGTGAGATCCAACCCGTGGAAAAAAGAAAAACCAATCAACAAATGAATATAATCAAAGTAGGTAACACTATACAATGAATGACAGGTGATCCTCAAGGCCAATCTAATTAGCTCAACAACAAAGGATTATGTTGTGTCTCCCATGGAAGCAAACCTGTTGTATTGTCAACCAAATTAGCCAAAACAATGTCTCTCAGCGCCGTGTCCCAAACCTCACAGAACTTCTGAGGCCAATCCGGGGGTTCAATCGCCTCCGTCCCCAGTCCCGGTGCTCGGTCTCTTGAACCTTCGTTTTGGTTCTGCTGCCAATCAGCAACATATGTCGCGACTCTTCTGTAAAACTTAGCTCTGAAAACTTCCCATACTTGGTATTTGTAGTGATTGATTATAGCAATGTTTTGGGGCAAGTTCAGATACTCGAATCCATTTCTCAGATGGAAATGGTGCACCACGTTAAGCAAGGTGGTGTCTAGTGCATCTGGTCGTATGATCGATTTATGTCTCTCAGGGCTCTGCAGTCGGCATGTATAGCCCACGGTGACTCCCTTTGGAGGCGGTGAATTCAAACCTGACGGACCAAAGCTGTGACAAGACGTTCTAATTTCCGCTATAGTTGTTGAAGCCGATGAAAAGTTAGCCACTAACTCCCGGAGTGCGTATTGACCTGCATAAGATGAAAAGCGAATAAACAGCTAAGCCTTTCACCCCAACAAACTGGGGAAAGTTACATTACACTAGCCAAATTAAGAGATTAGGTAAGGTTGAGCTGACCTGCATAATCGGATGTTGCGAGCCTTTGATTTCTAGATGTTGAATGCGGGAAGTAAAAATACTCATCCACGTCCATGAACGAAACCCAACGACATTCCTTCTTAGCTCTAAGAGCACAATGTGAGAATCCGGCTTCTTGGGTTTTAATCCAAGGCCACACATGCCTACTCACATTGTAATTCTCATCGTCCAGTTCCTTCACAACCTCATCCAGCCCATCATCACTATTATTATCATAAATAAACCACCTCTCAACTCCCAGCCAAGCATGATACATGACCCACTCTCTCATAGCCGGAGCCTGATTCCACACCATCGTACACACACAAAGCTCATGCTTCCTCTCAATCTCTGGCACAACCGCATTAAATATCTTAGCCACCGATGGCAAAAGCACACGCTGATCACCTCGCGCATGAACATGAGGCCTATAACCAACAGTCACACGAACTCCCTGAGCCTTATCCGGATTATTCCTCATACTACCCGGCAAAGAACACCTCACAACCTCCTGAGCCGCGGTTATAGCCCTAGTTGTGAGCATAATCGGACTCTTGTGCCCTCTATCTAACCCGAAATGACAACTAAATGGAGTTGGATCCGACTCCCTATCAGCCCTCAAGTTAAGTCCCTTGACAAACACAATAGCAGTATCTTCATCCAAAGTAGCAGCATACACCACATTTTCCCAAGAAGCAACCGTCTCATTTTTCGCTATGATTTCGCTGTTACCCTTACGCTTTAGATTCACAACAGCAGAATAATTCGCAGACGGAAACGGACACCGAACAATCATCCCCAAATCATCATTATACTCATCCACAGAGATCACATTCCGTAAACTAACACCATTACCATCATCATCCCCAATTTTTTGTTATTATTATTATTAGCATAACAATAAACACATACAAAATCCTCTAAACCAATCTTCCCAATCAATTTATCTCTACTATCCAATCCCACCAGCAACAACACATGATCAGGAAACAAAACTCGATTCTCTATTTTGAAACGCAACTCAAAACTACCAAAACCTTGAGCTGCTGATTCGGAACTACTGGAACTAGAAGAAGAAGAAGACAATAACGGCACGGTTGTTGAAACAACTAAAACCGGGCGAAATGCTGATGAAGTAAAGGGCAATGTGTAGGATAACAGGGAGAGAAATGAAAGGAAGCTGAAACACAGAACGAGAGATCTTACGGAGAACAAGTGGCGAAGAGAATAGGAGGATTGCTTGAGCATGGAGCGTTTTCTCTTCCGGCGTTGATCTGGAGAATCCATTGGTGGTGTGAACTTGATGAGGATAAACTGTATGCTTCTTCGTCTTGTTGATTGTCTGGTCAGATCTGTGTGTGAACTCAACCGACAAATGGCCGTGTTATTGTAGAGTTGGCTTTTTTTGCTTTATTCGATAGGTTGGTTCCTTCTGGTAAATCCGGCAAGTGTCGGAGAATAGAATAAGAGATTCTTTTTCTCTCTCTTTTTTTTTTTTTCACCTTTTACTTTTTCTATTTTCTGTTGTTGTTTATTTATTTATTTTCTAATTCAATTATGGAAAGTTGGATTAATACGCTAAGTATAGTCAACTTCTTATTTTCCCTCGCATTTGCATGGACTCATTATTTGACTGGTAATCTCGGCCTCGGCCTCTTGTCTTGGGCTTTATAGCTTATTGACGTACTGGACCTTATTTACATGGTTCAAACTTCAAACTTCGAACTAGTTGTTGTAGGATTGATTCGATTGAAGCATGTATGTATTGTATGGTTTATTTGATCCGAATTTTGCCTCTCGTCATTCAACGTTGAGCCTTGACTGGGATCGGTTGCTATTTGTGAGGGCTAAGCAGGATTGGACCGGGACCCAAAACTTTAATTTGGGATTCAATATCCTAGAATACAACGCATTAAGCTAAGACTCCTCTTAACTTTAATAGCCCATTTGACTCACAAACCCATAGTCTGAATATCTTTTTTACTTTCATCTCTCTCGATTCTCCATCACTCATCACTTCATCATATTGATATTGGCCATTAATTTCATCCATTCTCTCTCTCCTTGATTTTTTTTCTTTTTGGAAACGGATTCTCTCTCACCTTATATATGCTTCATTCGTGGATCTAGATACTCATTACTTGTTCTTTAACACTCTTGTTCAGAGATCGCATTCACTGCCCTCTGAATCTCCTCTCTCTCTTTTCGTCTCGAATGGTGGCTTGAGTTGTCGTACCAATGATTGGTAAAAGTGCAATCCTATCTCTGTTTCTGCCTCAGGGTGATATTTTAGACTTTTCTAAGGTCACAATGATTAGTAAATGTGTAGATACTATTTTGTACGAAGAGTAAGACATTCCACTATTCGATTAGATTGAGGTTGTTAAAACTCAAATACTTGACACAGTGCTCTCTGAGATGAATGTTTGTCAAGGCTGGTGTAAAAAAATTAGACATGAAAGTTTTCTGGATAACTGAAGGTAATGCAGGAGCCTAAGATGAATAAGATAGGGTGATGATTTTCATTGGTAATTACTACTCCCTCCATCCCGGTGAGAAGACTACGTTTACTTTTTGCATGGTTTTTAATGAGAGGTTTTGTTTGATAGTGATTTATTAATATAGAATGGAATGTGGGTCAATATTTAAATGTTAGTGGTGGGAAAAATGATTAAAGTAAAGTGTCAATGGGGACAATGATTAAAGTAATATAAATGGTTTGTGGGGTACCTTCCAAAAATAGAAACGTAAAGAATTGATTGGGACGGCCCAAAAAGGAATACGTAAATAAATGAGCGGGACGATGAGTAATTAGTATCTCTTTACAAACTCTGGTTTTTCGTTCCAAATATTTCAGCTTAATTCACTATTGTTAAACTAAAGCATGTAGCTAAACCTTGTTATGGGTAGACTACGTAGGGTAACTCTAGGGGAATTTTTGGTGTGTTTATACTTTATATTATATTCTAGGTTTTCCTTTTTCTTTTTCTTTTTCTTATTGGTCTTATTACAACCTGAGGGTTTTGTTTCTATTGTTCGTTAATATATTGTTAGTTAGTATCTTTGATACATTTGGCAGTGAATATTGAGATGGCTCACTAGACACTAGCATCAATTCGTCGGAGTTACCTCCATCTTATGCAGAATGGCTTTGCGAAAACCCCCACTTCCTCGTCTTCTCCTCAACAATGTGGCTTGCATGAGAAATGCACAACAAATCCTCCGCAACATAAATGTCTCGCTCCATGATGGAGGAGCCATTGTTCTACTCGGGTCAAATGGTTCGGGCAAAAGCACCCTCCTGCGGACATTAGCTGGTTTTGCCAAACCATCAGCTGGAGAAATACTGTGGGATGGCCATAACATCACTGAATCAGGTGTTTACCAACAGTACAAGTTGCAGCTGAACTGGCTCTCCCTTAAAGACGCCATCAAAGAGAGGTTCACGGTTATTGACAATGTCCAGTGGTTTGAAGTACTTGAAGGTACGCACGGGAAATCCTTACCTGCTTTGGAGCTTATGGGGCTAGGGAAATTGGCAAGAGAGAAAGCGAGGATTCTTTCTATGGGTCAGAGGAAGAGGTTGCAAATTGCTAGGCTATTGGCCATGGATAGACCGATTTGGTTGCTTGATGAACCTTCAGTGGCATTGGATGATGACCGGTAAAGTTACTTGAGCATGTTATTGCCGAACATAGAAAGAAGGGGGGAATTGTCATCTGCGCGACTCATTTGCCGATTCAGATTGAGGATGCTATGGTTTTATTAAGGTTGCCACCAAGGTTCCCGAGGAGGATGACTTTGGTTGACATGCTTGATCGAGGAGGATTCGATTGACATTCCTCAAGATCAGATGAGAAGTTTTGTTACTTAACTTGACATATTTTATATTGTAAGAGTAACACGGTGTTTTGAGGATAATTGATCAATACTTGCAATTTACTCCATATTGTTCATTAATTATGCAAGATGGCTATGTGAAATTTCATTTCATTTCATGTGAAGATGTCAGAATCAGAGAAATTATCTTCAGAAACTACTATGAGTTGGTCATAATGCTTACTATTAGTCAAAAAGAGCAGGTGGCCTTATTTTCTTCAAATGAACCAAAGAAATTAAGGATAATAATTATATATACTATATATTAAAAAAAAAAAAAAAAAGGTGACTAACCCATTTTGAAGTGGAAGATCAGCAGCTGAGATTAACAATGGAGTGGAAGATCAGGAAACAAAGGTAAAGGCTATTGAAGTAGGAGGAAAGGAAGAAGAAGGTGGTGGGATATTGAAAGGTTTGATTTCTACTTTGGTGAGTCCTAGAGCAATACAACACAAAGATGATCAGGAGGAGAATACTAGTTCTCATTTGGTTGTTGAACAAGAAGAAGAGAAGAAAACTAGAGGGATTTTCAACAACTTGATCTCTGGGATTTTGCATCATCACCCTCAACAAGAAGAAGAACATCATCACCAACTCCATCAGATGATCAGTTGCCTGCTGCTGCACCTGCACATGCTCCTCCTCCTATCTCAGGTAACTAAGTAGTAAGTACTAAATTACTACGTACAGTACCTCATTTCATTTCTTTTATTCTTTTGAGTCAACAATTCCAAAAAATGTTAAATTGAACATTTTTTCATTTATATATGCAGATGATCATATTTTGGGTCCATCAAGTGAAGAAGCTTCCATTTTAATCCATTCACTTGTTCATGATTAGCTTAGCTTCCCTTAATTTCACTCTGATGATCCATCTCCCTAGCTATATATATGTTATGTACTTGAGTTTGACTCTACTTTTAATTTAACTTTTTGTCATGTTTCTTAAACTAGTATGTACTGGTAAAGTGGTAGGTAGTTAGCTAGTTGATAACTCTCTGCCATGTTTTATGAGAGCAGAATTTTCTTGCAAATTTCATTTGTAAGACTGGCTTGGCTGGTTAATTTCTAATTCCACTACTTTACTTTTTCTCGGTCATATTCAGGTTGGTGCTTGGGTTGGACTCATATCATATATATGCCTGTGTATCACAAAATTTCCATGAATAATTTTATACTAGTCCATTTCACAATGATTCTAACTTTTCATGATCATATATTAACCTGGTTGCGTAAGAGAAACAAATTGATGAAATAAATTTGGTAGAATTGAAGTACAATTGTTTGATGCAAACCCCGCAGATTATAGCTTAATTGTACGTACTATGGAATAGGAATCGGCACCTGAATTTTTAGAAATGATTATTGTTTATAAAAGTTAAATTGCTCTAGCATTAGTAATTTTAGCTCTAGCTATATCACTAGTCATCTTTAAATATAACTAGTTTTAGATGTAAGGTAATGATTATGATATTAATAATAAATGTAAATGATTGTCCACCATTATAATTATTATTAGCATTAAAAAAATATAATTTTTTTTCAACATCCAATCATAAACATGAAAAAAGTATTAATATATAAGTCAAACATTGAAATTCCACAATCACAATTATTATCTTGGAAATCTAATAAAATACTAATTTAAAATTTTAAGCTACTTATATTTAAGCACAAAAATAAAAGTCTAAAATTATTTATATTTAAAGATGAAGGGACTACTATCTAAAATAGAGTTTTTACTAGGGTAGGGTTTGACCCTTTACTCTTAAATTTCCTTTGCATTTTCCCATTAAAAGTGCCAGGTTTGTTATTATGATTTTTGTTCCCAAAAATATTGCCTACAGAGTCATTATTACTCTGGGATTTTATGCCTTGGAAATTTTGCTTGGAAATTTTATTCCTGGAAGATTTAAAACGGTTAGAAGAAGTAACTTTTTTACCGTTGGACTTTGATGTAGCAACATTTCCCTTACCAAGCCCAGTAGCATTCGGCCCAAAACTTGTACCTGGAATGGGATTTGAGTCCAAATGCATTGAGGAATTGTCTGGGGACAATTACAGGCCGGTACCCATCTCCGGCCTCTAATTTCACATAGGTTTTTGGTGGTTTTTTTAATAAGGAAAGGGGACCCAATGAGGTGTTGAAATGTCCCTTTTTCTTATTATAATATTTTTTTTAAAAAAAAACTTAAATATAAATAAATAAAAGGTCCATGATCGGAGCTGGGCTCCGATATGGAGCTCTGAAATTAAAAAAATAAAATAAAGAATAAATGATGATGAAAGGGAAAAGGTGTTTGAAGATGAAACATAAAGGGTCCCGAACAACTTACACAAAAATGGATCTATATTTATTTTCAAATCGCTAGAGGGAGGGGTCGAACCTCTGACCTTGTGGTTAACAGCCACACGCTCTAACCAACTGAGCTACTCCAGCTTATGTTATTATGAGAATTGGTAAGAGCATATGAAAGAAACTACATGTCTGCAAATGATCAAGATGAATTTACAAAAAGCCTATGACTCTATAAATCTATAAATTAGGATTTTGTAGATCATCTTCTAAGTACCTTGGGGTTTCCTCATCAATTTGACTACTTGCCTTAAAGTGTCCTGCCAGATTCGCATTAATGGCGAGCTGGCCAAAACTTTTGATGGAAATAAGGGGACTGAGACATTGCATGAGCAAAACGGCGTTGGACGCCCTACGAGTACCCATACACACTTGTATTGGCACCCGCAGGGCGTCCAACGCCGTTTTCCTTGTTTTCACACTTAGGCACATGAAAAATAAAATTTAAAGATCAAGTTATCCAGGAACGACCTCAATATATATGTAATTCCAAACTAAAAACAAGAAAAAGACCTTGGACGCTAGAATTGAGTAGAAACCACTCGGAGCGGTTTTATCAGGTTCGGACTCCGGGTTAAGCAATGGTGCATTTCCCCCGTCCAATCCAAATTCGGAAAATTCTGGTTTTGGCCCGAAATACTCAGTATTTGTATTTGTATTTTTTATTTTATTTTAACCTAGAATATATTCTCCTCTTCACCCATTTACCATTCCAATCTCCCATCACTCACACGTTACTGCCTTTCTCCCAAGCACGAATCGGAGCTCAAGTTCACCCATCTGCATCCCAGGCCGCTCCGATCCATCCTTATGCCTCTTCGTCGCGTTCGTGCTCCCCTCTCCCTCTGGTAAGTTATATCGTTCCATTCACAACACCGCCCACCATCACCACCACCAATAACCATCATCATTGATGTCGTATTCATCACAACCTCGCCACCCTCTTGCCAGATTGAGAGTGTATATGTAGTGATTGATTTAATTTGTTATGAATTCGAAAAGGATTTAAATTGTAGTTAGATTTGATTTTTATTTGTATAAAATGAAATCAAGTGTGTATCAGTGTATGTACTGTATTCGATGATTTGATTGTTTCTGATTGAGATTCGACTAGTATAGAAGAGAACCAACATGTATTAATGGATATTGCAAGGTGAAAAACAATTGAGAATTTCAAGGTGAAAGTCGTTGATTTACGGTTGAGAAATACCTAAGTTTTAATAGTTGATAATATATGATTGAGGCTATAAGGTCTATTATTTTTATCTTATGATTTGAGATTAATTTGATGTCAAATTAATGAAACATCAAATATGTCGCTAAAATAACTTGTTAAACTCAAGCCATGACAGAGGAAGTAACTTTTACAAATGATTTGACTGATCCATCTAAATGCGCAAAATTAATTAGTTATTTTAAAAAATCAATTATACTCGGTATATTTTATATATTATTTAAGGAAGTAATATATATACACATACTAAAAAGTCTATGCCAAATTGCACTTAAAATAACAAAAGTCGAACATATATCCCCATACCATACACAACTAGGGGTGTCAAAAGGTTAACCTATATTAAATGGATAACCATTTAAATTAGGTTAATTATATTTTAGTTTTGGACCTTAAATAATTGATGGTAATTATATGAACATTGATATATTCATTGGGCTTCGTTATTTATTGAATTTGAACCACACAAACTACAAGATTTATCCAATGGATAAGTCCAAAATCCTATTGGGTTAATCATTTTAACACGCCCTACGACTACTTACAACAATGTCAATGGTCCCTACATAATTAGACCCAACTGGGTTTTTTTGAGTTAGTCTTCAAAAGCCCTAAATACGTCTCCATTTTGAGTGCTATTAATTAGTTACACACAATTATGTACCTTATATACGTATATGATTTGACTAATTCAATTAAAATACGCAAGTAATTATTTACCTTACATACAAGGATACTAGTTTTTAGTGCAGAAAGAAGCATTGACTAATCATTTATAAATTAGGAAAAACTTTAACTCACGCTTGATTATTTGCTTTTTTTTGTTAAATAATATACACAAACGGGAAAGTGATATTATTTTTGTGATTGATTCACTTAAATATTGGAGTGGTTTGCTACCTTAAATGATTAGAAATTTTAAATGAGAAAATAATATATATACAACTGATGCAATTAAGAATACAAGTTTAAAAAATATTTAAAATAAGATAAAGGAAAAACTCACACAACGTTTGCCACATCATTTGGCAGAATTATTAGACTTAAATCTGTAAAAATGGAAAGAAATTTATGAAAGGTATATTTAATGCAATTGAATATTCGGTTGGTATATTCTGTCAAGTTAGCTGAACTAAAACTGAAACAAATAACGACAACTACGATTTGTTCTATACTCACATGTACCATGCTCATATGAGGATTGCTTTTTCGTTTTGAATGAAATATTTATTATTTGAATAACTGGTAATTCAATGTATAAAATAGTTTAGTTTAAATTATATATCATTGAATTTAATTACCATGTCACGATTAACTTTTGTTTCCTCCCTTTTGAATGTTCCAAAAAATGAAAATGTCAATTTTAGAGGCCGCTTACATTCAAAACAATAAAATATTCAATGAATTGAAAATAACGTTACGCAAATAAAATTACATAGATAAATGATGTGCAACACACGTAAGTCAATTAGTTACATTTGGGAATATGCTGACTACGAATATATCAGTGTTTGTCAAGTTGATGAGAAATGTTACAAAGACGATTTATACGTTCAAAGTTCAATATCTAAAATTTTTAAGGTTGTATTTTATTCTAGAAACTCAATGTTCAAAGCATTTTTTTTTCTTATTTACATAAACGAGTCGATTATAGCCGAATATTCAACCGATGGTGCTCATATATTGTCAAGTTGTGTGCTCATTGGTATTCAATTCAGGCACTCATTATGAACGAAAACATTTAATTATACCTTTCAATGATCAGTACCTAAATTGAATACATACATTGTCAAGTACCAGGAGCGGTGGTGTCTCGTTATGCACGTTGTATGTGAATGTTGGATCAATGTAAGCTCCGTTCTTTTCCGTCCAATTTGATGTTAACAATTTAAATAAATTGGTGTTGAGTCAATCTTTTCGTTCAATTAAATGAAACTTAGATGGTTTCAAGTCTTTATTAATAATATATTTCACATATTGAAAATCGTTGCAATAATACATTGTACGAGTTAACGATTATACACGTGGCCGCTTGTGATCTAGATAAGAAAAACAATGGAAGTCAAAGGAAGCTTATCGAACGAATCGAAAATAAAAAGTGTCCGCTTGTCTGTTTTTGTATCCGACAACATGAGTTAACGATTGAATCATAACTCGAACATTCTATAACTTAATTGCATGCGACAACACAATACAATTGTGTAACGACTTAGGCAATCCATAACATAAGCCGACAACACTATCTAGCAGTTTCGTAACGACAAATATCCCATAACTTATGTTCGCGCCAACACGAGTCAACGGTCGAGTAATAACTCTGCAAATCCCATGAAGTAAACACACTCAGAAATACAATCTAACAGTGATGAAGCGGCTACAATATTTCTTTTAACTCAATCGCAATATACTCTTATCGAAGACCTTGTATGAAACAACAATCGTGATACCACCCTCCGCCTCATTGTATGAAATCATAGCTCTAGATACCATTCTACCTTTCCATAATATTTGATTGTATTGTATGAAATTACAAGTTCGGCATACCATCCTACCATCCCACAGAATTAATTGTAATTTGTCTATATATACCAAACCTCAGATGAAAGTGTTTTTTTCCACTCACAAATCTCAAGGAAATAAAAATTTATTGGGAAAAATACTATTTTCTATTTTCTTATGATTTTCATCTCTCTCTATATATACACAGTATAGAGATTTACAGAGGCCCCTATACAGAATTATAAGGCATATTCAGAGAGACAAAAGAGCTGAGAGATTAAACTCACCTTGCTCAAATTCATTCTCTCTTTTGCTAATTCTCAAACCAAAAACTGTTTCGACATTTCTCAATTCTGTAGGCATAAGAAGAATTTCAATGTGAATTGAGTGATTTGCTTTGGAGTTGATCTGAATTGAATTGAACACCTTGGGTATGGAATTAATGTGATTAACTTTGTTTCTGTGTGTTTTTATGCTTTGTACAGATCTAATTTTGTTTATGAATGTTGTTTGTTGAGTTTGTGAATTTGCCGTTTGTTTGTTTGTTTGTTTTGTAAGGCTGTTTTGTTTCGTTCGGTTCATTTTTCTTCTTCTTTTTCATGGAATTTGGAGTGAGTGAATGGATGAATTGATGTTGTGGAAACTTAGATTGATTGTTTGTTTTGTGGTTGAAACTTGAACAGAGATTTACCAGTTGAGGATTTTTGCATGAAGCGGTCAATAGACGATGCTCTGACGAGTAGTCCTCAACAAAGACAACAGCTAATTCTCTCGTAAGCTTCTCTTCTTGTTTCATGGACAAATGGTTACAAATTTCGTTGTCAAGCCGTGAGCTTTTTTCGATTCTACTCTCGGCATGGTTCAAATTTAGTTTTGTTCTTATGATTGTTTGTTCGATCCCCTTTGAATGGGGTGAAGGAATCAGCCTGTTTTCGACAAAATTGGTTCTCTTGCTAAGCAATTCTGTTGATTGCCCTAGTTTTGAGTTTCAGGATTAGTTTTTACTTGTGCTGGTAATTTTTTTTTTATTCAAGAGTGTACATTTGATGATTAATTTTGTAAAATTTGCATGATTAGATCTGAAAGTAGCTAAAGTAGTTATGTTCTCTTATAAATGTCAAGTTTTCATTGATTTGATTTTATCTGAGCTAATGAGTTTTGGGGTAATGCAGGCCCGGACAAGCACAGATGTCGACTGCAAGTAGTGCACAGAGGCTGACAACGAATGATGCCTTGACTTATCTTAAGGCAGTGAAGGAAATTTTTCAAGACCGTAAGGATAAATATGATGAATTTCTTGACATCATGAAAGATTTTAAGGCACAGAGGTATACATAATTCTGTTCTGCTTGTTAGTGTGACAGCTTTGTTCTCTCTTATGTTGCACTTTGATTGTTAACTTTTAATATCTTCCTGTGCTGTTTGCATGACAACTTTTAGGGTTGATACTCATGGTGTTACAGCAAGAGTGAAGGAGTTATTTAAAGGGCACCGGGATCTAATTCTGGGTTTCAATACCTTTTTGCCACCGGGATACAAAATCACCCTTCCTTTAGAGGAGGAACCATTTATGAGAAAGAAACCAGTAGAATTTGACGAAGCAATCAGTTTTGTGAACAAAATCAAGGTACATGGTAACTGCTAAATGACTATCACATTACTGTATGCTACCTACTACTATGGATATTAAGTATGGATCTTTCGCAAACTGATTGCAGGCCAGATTTCATGGTGATGACCATGTATATAAATCTTTCCTTGGCATTTTGAATATGTATCGGAAAGATAACAAGTTAATACATGAGGTCTATCAGGAGGTATTCAGTTATACTTTCATACAGTAATTTTTTTTAAAATCTTCTGCGAGAAACAATTTAGATTTACACAGTCGGGTTGTATGCATTTGCAGGTTTCAATTCTTTTCCAGGACCATGCTGACCTGCTTGTAGAGTTCACTCACTTTCTACCGGATGCTACTGGAACTGCCTATATGCATTTGGCTCAGCCTGGTCGAAATCATATTCCGTTCGGTGATGATAGAGGTTCTCCCATGACCACACCCAGGTCTATGTACATCGATAAGGTAGTTAACTTTAGTGATTTAATGGTCGTCATCATCGCCATCATCATTTATTATTCTTAGTTATTATTATTATTATTTTTATTATCATCGCTATTATTATTTTCTCCTTTTGCACTATGAAAGTGTCTTCTCACTTGTTCCAGAAGCCTGCTGTTCCATATCCTGTTCGTGATCGGTGTGCTGATAACCAGGATTCCGAGTGGAACCACGATGAGAAAGAGAAGGGTACAAGAGATGTTAAAGACAATAATGATTGGGAAGATGGTGATAGCTTGGATCATAAAAGGAAAATTGCTCGTAGAGATGATTCTTTGACTGACCAGTTCCATCAAGGTATTCCACAATGAGCACTACAAAATAATCAACCTACCTTAGATGGCAATATGTTACGTAGAAAAATTCATACCTTTCTTTCCTTTTACTAATATCAGACTGTTGAAAGTATCCATACTTGTTTGGTGTTAATAGCAGCAATGCATACTGTCTGCTAAAAATCTTTATATCTTTCGTCAGGAATGAATCCAATACCAGCTCTTTGTGAGAAAGTACAAGATAGACTCCAGGATCCAGAAAATTATAAGAAGTTTTTGGACTGTGTCCGTTCCTATGAAAGCAAGTTTGTCAATACACCTCAATTTCGAATGCTGGTGAGCTTCTTCTCCAATACCTCGACTCATTTCTTCATATCTAGCTTCACTTTATGCCAAGCACACAATTGTTTATTTTACATTATTGAAGTTAGTTTATAGATCACCAAGAACTGGAGTGGAAATACGAGTTTAGGATCTTTACCTCCACTACATAATGTAGTGATGCAGAGAATCCCATAACAAGGCAGCTAATTAATTGTTTTGGAGATTTGATCTTGTTATCGAGAGCAGATAAAAATGCAATTCACATGTGCAAATATACTCCTATTACATAGTCCGAAATTGGAAGTAACTTTTCTTGACAATCCATGTTATTATATCAACCTTCTATTGAATTCCCTTAAATATCATTACCGGATAGGCAGATTGCAATGATGACAAGACCATGATACTGAAAATATGACGTACCTCTTGGTCAGAAGAACATTCTGAGATTCATGGCTTATGGAGTAACATTATATGCAAATTAGATGAGTATTAAAATTTAAAACCTATGGTGACAAGATTACATTTCAACTGTAATAGGTTTAAAATTGCACTAGGAGCTGAAGATGACACTTGAAATAGATGCTAGCTATACGCAGTTATCTTGTTATTTCTTCATGCTCATGCCAGTGTTCTGATCTGGATAGACATTTCTGTTCTCAGGTGGCAAATTTACTTGGAGGACACCCAGACCTTATGGACGAGTGTGAAGATTTGATAACTTATGTTGAGAAGATTGGTACAATATATTAACTTTTCCTTATCTGCACTTGTTTATCTTCAACTTATATGCTTTAATGTTGTAAATCTTGTGAAGTTGTCCATTGTAAGATTTTTATCTCCTTCTCTCTGTTTTTCTCCCTCCTATCTCTCTATTTCCAGAAACATGCCAATACAATTCGATATATCTGATGCCTAAATGTCTGAACTCTGAAGATCACTATTGATGTCTTGCTGAAATTTATTTATTGTGTTTACTCTGTCCATTGACATTAAATCGTCCGAACCATGCACTTAAAAAAGGAATCACCGAACCATATCAGTAATTCATGAAAGTAATGACTTAATTGAATTCGTAATATAATGATTTACTTCGATAAAAACTTTGTAACAATTAGCACTTTCAGGATCCATGCGGAACAGCAAACATATTTCTAGATCTTCGAAGGGCGAGGATCGAGATGGTGATCATCATGACAGGGAAGAAAGGAATAAAAATAGAGATTTTGGTAATAGAGAAAGTGATAGATACGACAGAGGGCTTCCCAGTAAAGATCTGCCAGCGCGAATGTCTTCATATGCAAGCAAAGAAAAGTTTCTGTTGAAACCCATTCAAGAACTTGATCTCTCTAACTGTGAGAGCTGCACACCAAGTTACCGACTTCTTCCAGAAAATGTAGGTTCACTTATTTGTTATTCATTATTGAGTGTTCTGTGAGTGTTAACGGATCCAATTTGCATTTAATACAGTATCCAATTCCAACGGCAAGCCGTAGAACAGAAATTGGCGCTCAGGTGCTGAATGATCACTGGGTGTCTGTCACATCGGGTAGTGAAGATTATTCTTTTAAACATATGCGTAAAAACCAATATGAAGAGAGCTTGTTCCGGTGTGAAGACGATAGGTATTAATCTTTCCCACCCTGTGTGCTTGTGACTTCGCCCCTTTATGGAAATCTCCTGCCTTGTTTTTCCTTATCCACTTCAAGAATAAGTTTCTTGAATCTGTGTATCGTGTAAT
Organism: Plantago ovata; assembly: GCA_028274465.1. Taxonomy (NCBI): domain Eukaryota; kingdom Viridiplantae; phylum Streptophyta; class Magnoliopsida; order Lamiales; family Plantaginaceae; genus Plantago; species Plantago ovata. The sequence goes on from CM051457.1 coordinate 26,001,427, forward strand.
TAATTAACCATTATGTCCATTATGCATAAAAACCTTCGTTAAAGTTATCCAATGCCATGCATAATGACAATTAATTGATAAGAATGGTGCTTATTATTTGTACTTTTATTATCATACTGGAGATAGATAGGATTTTTTATGTCCTTATCTGCATTTAAATTGACAACTTGTTATGACTATGGTTTCAGATTTGAGCTTGACATGTTGTTGGAATCTGTGAACACCACAGCAGTGCGTGTTGAAGAACTCTTAGACAGTATGAATGCTCATACAATTAAGTTAGACGCCCCATTTTACATAGAAGATCATTTGACAGGTATATATATTCTAATAATGAGCTTCTGATGGTTCTTCTGTGTATTAAACAAATTTCATATTCTTTACTTTTGTACCTTTTAGCTCTTAACCTCCGGTGCATTGAACGCTTATATGGTGACCATGGTCTTGATGTAATGGATGTGTTGAGGAAGAATGCACCTCTTGCCCTGCCAGTTATATTGACCCGGTTGAAGCAAAAACAAGAAGAATGGGCAAAGTGTCGTGCTGATTTTAATAAAGTCTGGGCTGAAATTTATGCAAAGAACTACCACAAATCACTTGACCACAGGAGCTTCTATTTTAAGCAGCAGGATTCCAAGAATTTGAGTCCAAAAGGTATTTTAACGAAATCTTATGTAGGCTTGCCGGCCTTTTTACAATATAAGAAGTCACTTATCTCTCTATTCCAGAAACTCTATTAATTGATTGCTATTTGCATAATCACATGATGCTGAAAACTTAGGTTTATGAGAGTATAGAACTTTGAAAGAATGCCATTCAACTTCATATAATCTTATCATAGAAATGTTAAATGTCATCAGCCGAGTCAGTGGTGATGTATGTGGCTTTAATAGTGCGGAGTAAAACTTGTGAAAATTGTCTTTAATGATTGGATTGTTCGAACTTCGAGAATTACTTATCCTTTAAATAAACCACCTCTTGTAAGAAGATAACATATCATTCTTCTATGTCTGGCTACCTAGCCTACATTTAGTGTTTCATATGCCGTACCATGTACCATATGGTGCTTTCATGCACCTTTTTTTTGGGAGTCCAAGGGAATAGCCGCCCCCCCCCCCCCCCAAAAAAAAAAAAAAAAAAAAAGAAGAAGAAAAAATACAACCTCACATATGATTTTTTCGGTGAAAATTTGATTACATATTTTTGGACTAATTCACTGCAGAGTGATGGGGCCCACCTGTTGTTTTCCCAATTTGCCCTTCTATCCTTAAAATATTTATATATCCGTGCACGTACCCCTCAGTACTCGTATTGAGAACGATATATCCTTCATTAGTTTCTGTTCTCCTAGGAATCATCGTCTGCCATAGGAATCATCGCTCGCTTAACTTGTCCCCGATCTACATTTCTCCTGCTCTTCCTTTACCTCTGGTCTATCTGATGTCACTAGCTGCCTTCCTTGTACACATGGAAACTGATTTCTCAGAGTCGGGTGAATATATCTCAGATGCAGGTATCTAAAAAACAGTCTTTCGAAAATTTAGGGAAGAAATCATGTTTTGATTTTTGAATTTTGTAAAGATGCACTCTGTGGTCTTCTTAGATTTTTGTTGCAGTTAATACTAGTTTGATTTCCAGTGTTGTGATTTGGTGTGTTACTTGTGTGAATTTGTTGCATTTGGAATGAAAATAATAATAGCGCAACGTATAATTACCATAGATGAGCAGGCACAGGCCAAATCCAAGCTCTTCTAGATATTGCATATAATTGTTGGAATTTAATTTATTCGTGCCGTCTCTTGTCACAGAATTAATTATCATAACTGGCGTATCTGGGGAAAGTAATAATATTAACCATTACAGATGTATATTCAGAGTTTCTTTCCAGTTTTCTTTGACTATTCTGTAACATGTAAAATGCTCTTACTGTCCTTTTGCTTTCGTGTTTCTCCAGCACTGTTGGCTGAGATAAAAGAAATTAGTGAAGAGAATCAGAATGAAGATGAAATGGTTCTTTCAATTGGTGCTGGATATAGACAACCTATCAGGCCTCACATTGAATTTGGTTACCCGGATCCTGAAATACATGAAGATCTATTTCAGCTTATGAAATTTTCTTGTGGAGAAGCTTGTACGCCTGAACAGTGTGAGAAAATCATGAAGATTTGGAAAAATTTCGTCGAGATAGTGCTTGGAGTTGCTTCTCACCCTGATAAGGCAGAGGGCACTGAAGATGTTAAGGCTAATGTAGCCAATGTCTGTGAAGGGACTTCCAGTTCCCTTTTGATAGCTGGTGCTGATAATGGTTCCAACATTGATGGCGTTCCTAATGTTTCTTGTGGAAGCAATGTATTATGCACTGCAAATGCTCCTGAAAGTGGAGCAATCAGTACTCCTTTGAGTATTAAGTTTGCTACACCAGTTAGCAGCAAACAAACTGGTCATCCTGAGCAAGGGACCGCACATGCACTTGGAGAACTGAGTGTCAACGACGAAACTGCTTCTGACCTGCAGACTGGTAAATTTATGTCATTTTTTTAGTTTGTTACTTTGTTATAATATATTTTGTCCTGTCTTTGTCTATAAACTTCACATTCAGTTATTAATGGTGCTTTTTTATATGTACTCAGGAACTGCCAGTACCACCACACTTGTTTTTCGTACTGGGGCTACTCTTAATGGGGACTCGCAGGTACTTTTATAGATAGCCCTTCTTTTAGTTTGATGCACTAAATAGATTCTAACTAAGAGCGAGTCATGTAGATTCTAGCAGTTATCTACTGAATTTAGTTTTCATTGACAAATTAGTATCTACTACTCAAATTGGATCTGGCCTGTGGTTGGGAGAAAAGCAAAATTTGAATCCTACTTGTTTACATTCTTTAGGTAGTACGTAGTAGATGTGTTTAGTTAGTTAATTTCGAGGCTGTGCATGAGATAAGCATAAGCTTATAATGGATCTTTGAGCAACTTGAACACCAACTCTTAAACAAAATGGGTATCTGATCTGCCTTTGGGATTTACTGCGCATGTATCCCCACTTTCCTGAATGTTCCTTTTGTAACAAGTATGCCTCTCAGATATTTTCTTTCTTTTATGTTAAAGGTTAGTGTTGGTACGAGATCAGCTTCGTTTCCGACAGAAATTGCGCCGCAGGCCGTGAAAGCTCAGCAGGGTCATGATGAAACAGAAGCATGTGCTGATATTCAATGCGAAGAGGGTAAATTACCAGGTGGTAGCAATCTTAACAAGAAAAGCTTTGCATCATCTGGTAACAATACAGGGACCAAAGCATTGGAGAATCCTAGTAAGAGTTCTGTGAGCTCAAAGGGAACTGGTGGAGAAAAGATTTGCACTGAGGAGGCTGAAGGAGGAACCGATCTCAATGCCGATGACGAAGAAATGTGCACGCAGGGATCAACAGACTGTGAGAATGCCTCTGAAAATGGTGATGCCTCAGTAAGTGAGTCTGCTGATGGGGAAGAGGGATTCCCAGAAGAACCTGATGAAGATGGGGCTCATGACAAAGCTGAGAGTGAAGGAGAAGCAGATTGCACGGCCAACGCCCAAGACAATGGGGTGCAACCTTCTACCCGTCGTTCCCTACGGAAAGTGAAGCCGCTTAACATGATAGTTCCCCCTGGGTTACAGGGTAAAGAGAAGCACTGTGAGATCTTCTATGGGAATGACTCTTTCTATATACTTTTCAGGCTCCACCAGGTCTGTGTCTATTCTTGATGTTTTCATGATTAGGCTTGTTTTTTCTACTAAATTTTGCGATTCTTAACAAGGACAATGCCATGAATTCATATTGCTATTTTGCAGATCTTATATGAAAGAATGAAGAGTGCAAAACAACACTCAACTTCTCCTGATAATAAATGGAGGATTTTGAATAAAGCAAGCGCAGCAGAATCATATGCTAGGTAACTCATCGAGATTTTTCTGATTGTGTTCCTTTTATGTTTAAAACCTTAAAATGTGTATTATTGAGAGGTCTGTATTTGCCACAGGTTCAAGGATGCTCTACACAGTCTGCTGAATGGGTCCTCTGACAATACAAAGTTTGAGGATGACTGCCGAGCTATTATCGGCGCTCAGTCTTATGTTCTTTTTACATTAGACAAGCTGATACATAGACTTGTCAAACAGGTCATTACGTGATTGTTTATCATAGCTTTTCTTTTTCTTTTCTTGTTTATGGGAAAAATTCTCCAGTTTAGGACCTAATGAATTTAACCTGGTATTTTCAACAGCTACAAGTAATTGCAGCGGAAGAGGTGGACATCAGACTCCTCCAACTCTATGCATATGAAAGATCAAGAGGCCCTGAAAAGTTTGCTGATGCAGTTTATCATGAGAATGCCCGTTTTGTCGTTCCTGAAGATAACCTATACCGCATAGAATGTGTAAGCTCATGTTGCTTTCTTATAGTGGTTTGTAAATGACCTTTGGTAAAATTGGTGGTGATCTGTTTCTACCGTTTATTTCATGCACCTATAAGACACATGTAGGTGCAATACAAATCCACCTAGCATCTCACAAACCCTGTTTCTAACAAACTGTCCAGTATAGTGTACCATATTAGCAGCAACTCATGGAATATGCCTGTCTATTGCAGCGTCATTTTCCAGCACGTTTTACCATGCAGCTGATGAGAAATGAGCTTGACAAACCTGAAGTCACTGCGGTTTCAATGGATCCAAATTTTGCTACTTACTTGAACGAGGAACTCCTGTCAGTCAATCCTCAAAGAAAGGAGAAGCCCGGGGTATTTCTGATGAGGTAGGAAATGAGAGAAACATATGTTTAAATATCTGAATGTTTCCAAATAGCTTATCCTAGCATATTTGCAGAAATAAAAGACGATGGTTGACTGGAGATGAGACTTCTGACACTGACAAAGTCATGGAAGGTGTCCAAGTTTATAATGGCCTGGAAATCAAGATAGCCTGCAATACGTTAAAGGTGAGTTCCACAAAACTCTGATATATTATGGGGATGCTATTGTCTGAATAAACTGTGACTTTTCCTGTAAATATCCCAAAAACCCACAGTATTCAAAGATATCATAAATTGTTTACTTTTCTTTTAATTTCATATGCCAAATGCCCCTGATATTTTTCCAAACTCGGGTTTCTGTGCTTATTATGTCAAACCAAAGGTGTCCATTGAAGTTTGCACTCAATTGCTGCAAACACGGTGCAAGCTTTATCTAAGTTATTTTTGTTTTGTATGTAGGCTGCTTATGTTTTAGACACAGAAGACTACTTGTACCGGCCAAGGAAATTCAGGAAGACGTTGTACCCGAACCCTGCGGCAAATGGTTCTAACGTAATACCAAGGGAGGGTGCTGCTAGGGGCGAATTTTACAAGATGATGTGCTGCTAACTGATTTCAGCACGAGGTATGTTTGCATTGTTGTATATTTGATTTGTCAATCTTGATTGTTGAAACAGCTGATAAATTCAGTAATTATTCCATTAGCCTTGATTTCACACCGAGTGGTAAAATTAACCCCTGTTTGCATTCGTACATTTTATTTGCAGGTACAGGGAACAAAGGGTGCAAATGTAGATTGGTATACTGTAGTTAATTTTGTTTTCCCTAGAGCAATAATGTATGGAATTTGAGAGAAATGTAACTTTGCTGTAACTTGTAAGATTTCGTTTGTTGTGCTTCAGTTTTATAGACATAGAGCTTTAGTCTGCAGTAAATTAAACCTGTTACAATGTTGTTTCTTAATTCTTATCTTAATTAATATAGTACAAGACTTCTATAGAGACCAATATCTTGCTTTTCATTATCAATATTCAGCTGTTGTTTGATGGGAGTAGCCATTGAAGCATGGCTATATTATATATGAGGTGCTATTGTATGTTAAGGTCACTACATGCATATTGCCCCAATGTTTTGAAAGGCAATTTTGGTGCAAAATGTACTGAAAAAGGTGCTTGAAAAGGTGAAGGTCAGGGAGCAAGCTTCTCATTTATGTTTGGTTTAATAGTCTTATCTTATAAACTATCTTCACTTTCTTCTACCTTCCCTCTTTTTGGTGATATGTTATCTACTTATTCTTTGCTTTCTATAGATTGGATATTATACACTAGTCTGCCATCTGCCCTTTATGTGGGAAAGAAAATGAAACTGCTTTTCACTTGTTCTTCAAATGCTGTGTTTCATTTTTGCTGGTTGAGAAGTTTTCTTACCAATTACTCGTACTACTTTTTAGCCAACATTCTTCTTCTACTCTTTCTGTGCTGTTACACCTTACTCTGATGTGCACCTTAATCTTATTGTCTTTTGTTGGAAATGTGGAAAGCTAGAAACAACTTTGGTTTTAATCAGGAAACCATTAGTAATAGAGCTATCGTTATAAAGGTGCAGAAAGCTAGAACTGACATTGCAATCCAGGTAAGGCAGGTTATGGTTTCATTATCAGAAATGCCCAAGGGACACATTCATCAGAGCAGTAGTAGCATGTTATTTAGGAACTGATAATAAGAATTCTAGTATGCGGAACTATTTTTTGCAATCAAAGAGGCTTTACATTTGGGTAATGGATTTTCTGAAAATTGAGATACAAGCTGATCCTTACAATACATGCTACAAACTAATCATAATTCATTATTTTCCATAATGAATATGATTAATTTGAGATCAAATCAAATATAAAAAAATATCAACATAATCAAATGAGATTTTTTAAACTTTCAGGAGGAAGTACAACTTATTAACTTTTAACTTTTAAAAGCAAATAACCGTCAAATTATACTGTATAATAATTCAACTTTACCAAATTATTCTTAAATTAATCTACGTTAAGCTAAGCTGTTGCAAAAACATAAGCTAATTAAGCTGTTGCAAAAACATATAGCTTGAGATACTGTGGTACTCGGTAATAATATAATTTGACAGGTTGATGCCTTTGCACATATAGCTTGAGATACTGTTTTGTTTTGATGGAGTTATGATGAGTGAAGACTAACACCATGCAGGCCGGCTGAGGGCCTGTGCGGTCAGCCCGACCGCACAGGGTCTCCAAATAGTGAGGGCCTCAAATTTATTTATAATATGTATATATACAGAGGTGGTTTATGTTAAAAGACAATAAAATTGTAGTGGCTTAGTGGTCACCGATGCTGGCCCCCCTAAAATTCAGAGCCTCCCCTGACACCGTGTAGTCCCCATGATTTAATTTCTACGTTCTTCTCATTCCAAAAGATTCCAAAATCACCTTTATTTGATTGTGTCGTATTACAGATTTACAATAACATGTTGTTTTGTAAATTGTAAGGAAAAATTACAATTTTGGTCCCTTAACTCGACATCCTCCGCAAGTTTGGTCCCAACTGAAATCGGAAATGCAGAAAACGTCCCATTGACAAATACGATCCTGTATTTATACGTTTTTGCTTATGTGGCTGAGATGTGGCTTGTGAGGTGGAATTTGGGCTGTGAGGTGGAAGGGAAGAGAGAAAATGTTAGTAGTAAAATAAATATAAAAAAAAAGTAAAAAAAAAAAAGGAAAAAAAAAGAAAAAAAAAAAAAGACAGACAGAGAGCCATTGACGGAATGGAGGGAGAAACCTCCGTCAGCTCAGCTCCGTCGTGGACGGAGCTTTCTGCTCCGTCTCTGCCACTGACGGAAACTCCGTTTGACGGAAGCTCCGTCAATGGCGGAGTGCTCCGTCAGCTCTAGATCGGAGCTTTAAAAGCTCCGATCTGGAGCCTGAAAATCTGTCCATGGCGGAGCTTTACATGGACGCTCTAGATCGGAGCTTTAAAAGCTCTGATCTGGAGCCTGAAATCCGCCATGGAGACTCTTCAGATCGGAGCTTCAAAAGCTCCGATCTGGACTGCTCTGTCCATGGCGTGGACAGAGCTGCTCCGATCTGGACAACTTTTTCCATGATCGGAGCCGAGCTCCGGCCGGTCTCCGACCGGTCAGAGCTCCAGTTATATTTTTTTTAATTAACTAGAAATTTTTTAAAATTATATATTTATATTCACCTATAAAAAATTAAAAGTAATATCAAAGGAGTATATATTAGTGATGTATAAATCATATACTCAATAAAATTATATAAATATTAAAAATATACATAAATTATTAATAAAAATGTACTCTATATATATTATTAGTGATGAATATATATTTATGAAAAAATAATACTATTGTTTTTTCTTTTTGCTTGTTGCACCCAAGGATTCTGTCATGTCCATCTGTTCATCTTGTGCTTTTGTCATTACATGTGGATTTTTTAGCACTTCTGACATGGCCCATTCTATAGTTGTTGATGATGTCTCACTTCCAGCAGTGAACATGTCCTGTCATTAAGTAATTAGGCCACCGTTAAGTCTACTATTAAACTTAATAAAATCACAACCATATTTCTAAATCAGTAAATCACAAATTAAAGAACTAACCATTAGTATAGCTTTGATGTTATCTGTAGTTAAATTGAATTCAATTTCAGCATCTTGGCAGTTGAGGAGCACGTCCAGTAAATCTCGGTTGCTCTCACAGCTGGTACTCCTGGATTCCCTGGCTACTCTGTGTTCATTTATAATGTTTTCGAAAATCCTGTCTGATATCTTATGAAGCTTCTCAACTTTCCGACTCAGTCCAGTAAATATCTTCAACATTTTAATGGATGGGAACACATCAGGAATGTGAAAACCTGATGCCACTCGAATGCTTTCTTTGAACACGGATATGAGTACTGCATCTTCTTGTTTGGTCTTCTTGCCTATGGAAGCCCGTGTGACAACTTGGTATATTGTCAAGTCAACTCTTTCTGACAAATGGACTGGCGATCCTGCGTTTGACACTATCCATCTACAAAGATTCAAGAATTCTTCTTCCCTTATAGGCTGGAAAGATTGGACTTGCTTCATACTGAGGATCTTTAATCACAGATTTTCCGCAATTGTCTCCAGTATTCTCCATAGGGCGCGAAGATATATCCGTGTAGTGATAAGTGAGGATGTCTGTAGAACCAAGTAATGGCCTGTTGGCAAAGGTCTCGTCGTGTGTCTTCAAGAATTCTTTTGCAAGTTCCGGAGAGGAAACAATGAGAGTTGAAACTTCACCGAGTTGCAACTGCAGGAGAGGTCCATACTTGAATGCGCGCTAAGTCGTGCAAAATGCGGTGAGGCGCTTGAGAAGAGGCAAATAGATGTAAGTGGCCTATAAAAGGCAGCTTTTTTGGTCCAGGAGGGAAACTTGACTTGATCTTGTGTTGTGTTTTTGTTACTTTGACAAGTATGATTGTGGTGAAAATAATTAAACAAGAATAAGGAACACAGAATGGAGGAGAAAGCTGAGTACAACTCAATTTTCATCATGACTACCTTACTGTGTGAATGTGATGGTGTAGCTCTTTGAGGTCTTTTTTTTGTGTGTACTTTTTTTTTTTTTTTTTTTTACTCGATCTGTCCTATTTATCAAATCAAAAAAAGAAATCAACTTGGTAATTAGTAGTTACATTACATATATTTAATCAATTATTAAATTAAGTCAAGATTCCCTGGATGATTCTGCTTGGTAGCTTGGCTATCAAAATTGTCTCCATGCATAAGTACAGTATATAGTTTTTCCTCCATTTCATGTTAATCAATTAAGCTTTCCATTTCAGTTCTGTTGACTTTTTTTCTCCGTTGAATCTCATATTAATTTTAAATCATATTTAAAATGTAAGTTACGAAGTAACGTTTGTAAATTATGTTCGCGATATAAATTTAGAATTATTATGAGGTAAAACGGAAAAAAGATAAATAAAATTAACATAATGAAACTTGATGAGAGATGGAAGAAGTATAATTTAAAAAGTTGATTCCTTCTGCACACAGTTTGAGATGCTCTCTTGTTGCCTTTTGATGAAATATGTTTCAATTTTTCATACCTTATTTCGCTTTACTATTTTAGTATTTTAATACGAGTCGGCTACCATTTAATATAAAATGTCACTCAATATTACATCTAGACGAGTCTTAATTTTTGCGTGCTATATACTAATAGATGTTGGGAGTCAATTGTATACGTACAGAATCAATGTCTGATGGCTCCTGGGCTCAACCTCATCATCACTCTCTTCTGCAAAAAGATGTCATTACTGGCTTGCATTCTTGCTCTCAAAAGATGGAATCTTGCTCATCAACAAGGGTAGGGACTAGGGACATAAGACGTGTAGGGATGAGCAATCGTGGAACGAGTTGCCAACAGAAGAAAGAAATATTGAGCATTACACTTCAGACCATACTAGAATTTTGAAGACCTCAATTTGGTAGGGTTTCTAGCTAGCTAGCTAGTTATAGTTTTTCTGTAACTTTACATGTTCCGAAAGTCTGACCTGTTGCTCTTCACCCTTTTAATTTCTAGTTCACCAACAAGGATGCATCAAGAAGAACTCAAGGAGCTTGAAAGGTGCGTAGTTTAAGGCTATATATATAGTCTCTTGAGTTTGAGTACCCCTTGGTCCCTTAAAAAGACACTGTCAAGGGAAAGGGCTCTCACTATTTATATACTACTATTCTGGGTCCTCATCTTCTTTAAAAGGCTTTTAAGGTAATGCAGTACCTGAACTTATCAGAATGTTCAATCATTAATCTTTGATGATCGAGAACAAATAAAATTACGAATTAATTACTTCAAGCTTGAGACATGATGTTATTAGTATTGGAGATAACACACTTTTTGCTGATATCAACCTCAACTAGCTAGGCTAGCGTTCTCTACATGTAACCTTCATATATAACGATTTGCTAAGCAGTGCTTTTGAAAATTACAGGACTCAAATTTTTAACCAATTAAAGGATAGGATTCATACAGTGCTGCTGTGTTTTAAGATCTAAATTGCTGGTTAAGAGAATACGTCCGTATTAAGAAAGCAATTTATAATCTTAATTTTCTCCACTTTTACTTGTTCTCTTTTATCAGATCTTTAGAAAACCTAATGTTCTAGTATTGCATGGCTGTAGATGGGTCATAGAGAATAGGTTGGATGAGCTGACGTTTGCAAGACAGAAATGCGCATACTGTTATCTTTCAAGAACTTCCTTTCCTGATCCCGATCTCTCTGATGTTCGAATTATATGGGCTATTCTCGTCACTGTGGTTGATGATTTTTTTGATATTGGTGGTTCATTAAAGGATCTAATTAAACAGCTAACATATGCTTTTCATTGAAGTAAATTAATTGCACTCACCATATCTTTTGACCACCTGCTGGATGGTTCATTAGCATATGCCTATAGTTCTTAGTGAGTTTTAGATATGCTTTGAAGCAGACCCCATTTAGACCAACTTATGCCCTTTATAAGCTTTGTGCACTGTTGTTTATGTAATCTCTCTTTATTGGATTTGGGAGGGAGTTTGAGGTCCTCGGGTGAGCTTTGTTGTATATTGACAAGCAATGTGAGGTACGCTTTACATAATTGGACATTTTATCTAAGGAGATAATCTAGTGTGAAAAAAGTCTTCTTATTTGTTGCATTCCGGGCTACGTTCACAATTACACATACACCTAATGCAAGTCATATTTTTAAAAAGGTTCAGGAAACAGATCCAAGGCTATTTTGAAGATAAAAGCAGAAATGACTACTACTATAAATCCAGAGGTGCAAAACTGCAGTAGATAGGCAAATGATGTTTGATTCAACACGATTTCCTCACTAGAAAAAATAATTACCTAGTACCCTCAAGGGTTTAAAGAATTACAACATGAGATGGCTTCTTACTTTAATTTTTATTTGCAAACTAATGAATCTCTCTTCTCTATTTTTTTTCTGTTCATCTTTCTTAAGAGGTATCACTGAGATTATTTTTACTTTATCATCCCACTAGCTCACTGATTGGTGGACGGTCCATCACACTTGATGCTTTCACAGCATTGCTTTTAAGCTGCTCATCTACATCCGGCAATTTAGGAATCTGCAAGTCAAAATTACAAAATAAATTGCTCATAAGTACATAGGCAGAATTATAGAAGACGTGCGCGGGCAAAAAAAAAAAAAAGGAGTAACACCAAATGCATGCCTACAGCCTACCTGTGCTAAGAGATCAATTGTTCGTCGCAAAAGTCGAGCTAAATCTCCATCATCCATCGCACAGTCCATCATTATCTCTCTCCACGTTAGACCAGAAGCCCAGGCTTCAACCATCCCAGAGAATTGGTAATCCAAATAGCAAGGTATCTATTAGTGAAGAATAGTTGCTTTAGCTAAGCACATGACATTTCTTAACGTTACTATTTGCATTTTTCTATTTCTATCACGGTAACTTAAGTCCAATAACATTACCTTCACTCCATGCTTCTCCTGCAGACTCATTAGCGAGTTCCTTGGTTCATCTAAAAGGGTAATTGCATCCATAACAGTGGTGGAAGGTTCATATATGTAGCTGCAAAAAGAACGGATTGTTATAACGTTTCTAGATTGACATCCGAAAGCATCTTGTTTCAGACATCTCTACTCTATAATTGAAAAGCAACAGTTTTTTTTCTTGATCAGAAATGACCATAATAAATGACACACAGACTCCTTTCCCTAGAGATAGAAAGTATTGAAAGTGAAAGAACATACTTATTATTTTTCCAGGGCCGAACTTTAATTCCTTCAGAAACTAAACTTCCACAAACAGCAGCAAGCTGTGCAGGTTTCAGGCCTAGGAGAATTTTACTACGCAGAACAATTGCTAACCAGAGTTCGTTCTCTCCTCGAATTGAAGCAGCAGTTTCGCCAAGGGGGAATATAAGCTGTGAATTGATATCCAATGCTCTAATTTCATGTATGACATTGCTTATCTGAAAAAGACATTATAAATTTGTTAGTATAATTAGTCATGCTGTCCAAAAAGCTTAGTAGAGAATATGTTTAGACGTTTAGTAATCTGACACTGTTTCTGGAAATACATTTTCTTCTGAAGACCAATTTGCTATTCTTTTTAAAAGATAAATAAAGTTACACGGTTATCATCTTCACCACAGATCCTTATGAAGATCAGTTACCAAGAACATATTTATTGCCCCTCAAAACAGAATAAAGAAATAGCACAAGCAAAGAACATACTGGACTCTGAAAGATAGTAGAGGTGATTTATTGATATGACTGGACAAATCACAGGTTATCTGGTCAGCTCATATAACATATAGTCAGTTAATTTATAAGGCCCAATTTAAAGGAAAACCATAAGACAAATGAACTCAAATGGGCTGTCTTAGCTACCTGCAGAAATTCCTTCCAGCCAGATGGTTCAATCTGCTCAATGCGAGTGGTCAAACGCCTTGATCTGGTCTTTAAACGTTGTATTTTCTCTTCAGTGAACTTAGCTATATCTAGAATCTTCTTGTACTCCCTGAAGCCTTCTGTACGTGCAATTTTTTTCTTCAGTTGCGCAACTTTGTTTCTCTGCTCTTTGTAGCATTTGACAGCATTTTCATATGCTTCAGAGAAATCTGAAACCTGATTACATAACAAGAGAGAATTGATAGTCAAATTTTGTATGATGGACGCTGTGATAGAAAAATGACCTTCCAAGTAACAACTGAGTTCAACTACAGCATGGATTACAAGCGTGGTTTATGAAGCCACATGCCTGGCTTATAATATGGAGATTTGAAACAAATAATACTTACATCAATTATACAGCTCCCTATTAATTACTGGTTTCTGTAAATGGCCAAGTATGTCAAGTACAAGTTTATTAGTCAATTTAGATTACCTCATCGTTTTCAGAAAGACTGCTCAAGACTGGCACATTTAAACTCCAGGACCAAGTATCGATAGAGCCTTCCATGCACCAAACACTACCAAGGCCAGACTGTGCAACCTTCTTCCATTGCCTTTCCTCCCCATCAAGTAGAGCTGTAATTATCTCACGGGGCAAAGCATTCCCTTGGCCCAAAGCGACGTTGGGAAAGCCTAATTTGTAAACTGTTTTGATCCACTTCTCTGTGAAAAGGTACCACGAATTATCTGAACCAAGAGCAACATGGTAAGAAGGTTGAATATGTTCGGAGTCGGTAGCTACAGAAATTTCCTTATCTGGTGCAAACATATCGGAGTCATGGACCTACAGTGAGGGTTAAAAACTTTATTAGAACACAGATCATTTAAAAAAAAAAAAAAAACTGTAATGTGTAATGACCAGAACAAAGGTTTCTAGACAATACCAGCCCCTCCATCAATATAACGGAACAGTAATACCAGTAGCAATACCTGAATTGCATTCTAACAAATGCATGTTGTAATAGAGTTGTCAAAGTATAACTGAACAAAATCCATCACTCTATTTTGAGCTTTTAGATGAGATAGAAAATTTCATTGACATTAGATCCATTGGCCAAGCCCTAACCTGGACTCCAAAAAGGTTGAGATTGGGTGGTTGATTGGTGTGTGTGGGGGTGGGACTCGTGGGAGGGGAGGGGGGATTATACATTTCTGATGGTGCCAAAGAGTCACTGTTCTTTTGGCTTTGATATATAATGGAGTAAATCAAAGTGGCTCTGACAGCGCTCTTTGCTTCATTTCATGAACTGGAAGATGGTTGTTCCATTTTCAGTTATGGGTCAATTGGAAGCAACCTCTCTGCTATTGTGGAGGAAAGGCTGCGTACCTGATCCCCCTACCCCGCATGATGTGGGAGCCTCTCTGAAAGCAATTGGTGCACGATGATGATGATATTTCTCTATAAGTTTTTGATGAGGCGATCCTTCAGAATTTCTGTCGGTCAACATACAAATAGCATATTCTCACTGCATAACTTTCTTTTTTTTTTTTTTTTTTTTGCTTCATCTCGTAGTAGGTCGGTTGACATGTCTTTTGGTCATTATGACAATAATTTGCTAAAGTTAACCGACAGAAGAAGAAAGGATCAGAAATCTTACCAGAACATTTAACTTGGAGGATTCCAGACTATCAACAGCCCCCACATAAACAGCAGGGACTACGTGCTGAGCACCTTCTGGATCAGTATACTGCAAAGCCATAAAAGGTAAATGTCCACTTCCAAGCTCTGCTAGTAATGGTTTCAAGCAAGACACTCTTTGGAGTTCCATCCGTCTCCGAAGTTCAGTTCGATGGCGCTTTTCTGCCTGAAATGAAGAAAAGGTTTAATAAGAGTATATGTTGAAACCTGTAACCATGCAGTAAAAGCAATTATTAATGATATGTCAAAATTAATTTATAGTCAACGATACCCTTAATTCTTCCTGGAGTTCGGCTATCTCTTTATAAGCTGATTGTGACATCTGTGCCTGACTCTTCTTATCGATTGCTTCATCAGTAATCTGTGAACTCAGCAACTGTATCTCACCCTCTATTCTAGCTAGCTCTTCCTTTGCACCAAGCATGACATTGCTCCCAACATAATTTCCAAAACTTTGCTCCACTAACTTCCTCGCTTCTTCCAGTGTTCGTCCAGAGTTTGAAACATTAATGTCATTTGATTCAGCTGGATTACCAGTAACTTTCATCCCCTACATATGATAATGCATGACTTTACCAACATCATATAAAACAGACAACAAAAAGAAAAGTTTGCATGACATACCCCAAGAAGATTAAGCACCATCCCATATGAAGCAGTAAACTGTGACACGAGAGGTGCAAGTCCAGAAAAGAGAACTTTGCAGCATTCTTCAGCACCTTCATATGGAGTCTGAACAAGGACAACATGACCCCGTTCATCAATGCCTCTACGGCCAGCACGTCCTGCCATTTGAAGCAGTTCGTTCGATTTTAAAAGTGTACGGCCACTTTCAGTCCTTTTGCTCAGAGTTGATATGACAGCTGTCCTTGCAGGCATGTTGATACCAGCGGCAAGAGTTTCCGTGGCAAAAACGACCTTCACAAGGCCCCTTTGAAATAGTTCTTCGATGAACGATTTCCAGAGCGGAAGACAACCAGCATGGTGTGCAGCAACACCACGCAGAAGGCCTTTTGCAGAGGATTCCCGCACAGCATCTGGGTATTGAACACGAAACCTCTTCAGTGCCAGCTCGACTTCAGCCTTTTCGCACTCATCCAATAGCTTATACTCCTCAAGATACTGGACAGCTGCATCACAACCTTTTCTGCTAAAGATGAACCATACTGCTGGAAGCATATCCTTTTCTTTTAGATGCCATAATGTGTCTATCACTTGAGGGATCTGTGAGCATATAAATGGAAAGGACAAATAAGAGACTTTCCATGATTAGTACAGGTATTACAAAACCAAAATTGGAAGACTTTGGTTCATACTTGAGTACGACGCATATAATTCGAGTCATTCTTTGAAAGTGTAGATGAGTCATTTTGAAATTTTCTTGATTTTCTTCTTCTGTGACCTTCATCCTTGTATGCATCAGCCCGTGATGAACTGAGTTGCGATTGATTGAGTAGCAGGCTCCTGTGCAGGTAGAAAAAGTAAGAATACCATGAGTACTGCCTATATTCCACGGTTATAACAAGAGATGCAGCCCCAAGTAAGTATGAGGATGCCAGTATTCTGTAACACAATGAGTTCACTATACAAAGCTGGTGAATTGCTTACAACTGAAAGTGAACTGGGCAAGCATGATAGATGTTTGTTAATTAGCCATTCAAATTAAGCACACTAGTAGCGGAGAAACACATATGCTCGGTGGTAAAGAGCATGTGATAACAACTAAGCCCTTAAAGTTCTGAGGCCTCTCTATGTAACGTTCATCAAATAGCAAACCAATTCCCTTGTTTTAATCATCTGAAGCTCAAGATTGTTGTAACAGATGAAACATGTTGAATGACAGACACATTTAAAAGCTTAGTTTATAAAAGAGGAGAGTGGCATTTCATATCTGAAGTCAACATATAGTATGGACTGCATCCCAAGATTTATTCAGGTTCAGGATAAGACTTTGACCATAAAATTCCACAGGCGAGGATTTTAAATGTACACCTCAGCAATCTGCTTATGTATTTGTTTTGGCTGTGAAAGATCATAAACATGAAAAGCTGGAAAACCAGCCAAAGTGGTCCTGTGTGTTTATCTTACTACGGTACAAGCCAACGTGTCAGTTATAATTTATAAATAACAAACACTTTTATCCTTGTAGGATAGAGAAAACAGTTTCACCATGGTTTTGGAAGGTTACCTATTCATGCCGGTGCCTTTATCATTAAGAAGTGGTAATAGTGCCGTCTTCGTCGAGAAGTGCCACGTCAATGGAACTGGGCGTTTAGACGATGTTACTAACTCAGTTTTTCCGTGAATCTTGGATCATCGTGAAGGAACAGCATATTAGGAACGAAATTAATCAAACAAGAGATGAAAAGAGCGAGAACTAACAGGACACAAATACAATTAACAGATATCACTCTGAAGAATCTTTTGCGGTCAAATTAAATAATGAAAATGGCCCAGCACAACAGATAATATAAACCATCCTGTAAGCTTTTAGCTGTCTGGTGTAAAAGTTCTTAAAAGATATAAACAAACTGCAAAGAAAAGGCATTTGTTTTCAGAAGAGCACTATGCAGATAAAACCACAAGTAACGATGAATATGACAAATGATGATCGCTGAAAATGCATGAACAACATACTCCACAGAAATATAAACCGGTAACTGCATAAGATTCTTGAGCCAGACAATAAACACAAAACAGAAGAAGACTTTCCAAACACCACCTAGCTCTGCATGAGTGTGATGGTTAGCAATGGTACCTGACTAATCCAACCAGCCAACTCATCTGGATTCGCCACAGTTGCTGAGAGGCAAATAAGTTGCACTTCTTTAGGGGAATATATCACCTGCATAAAAACCACTTGATAAAACATGCAAATGAAGTAGACAATTCTTGGATCTAGAAGAAACTCACAATCTCTTCCCAAACAGTACCCCTAGATATGTCACTTAAGTAATGCACTTCATCCAAAACAATCACGTCCACATGGGAAAGTGCACTGTCTGTAGAAGACATTCCAACACTGAAATTCAAATTTGTATATGTTAGCATAACAAACAGGAAATGTGAAGTGCAAGTTTGCACCTAAGCGACAGAAAAAGAATTCATCAGGTTATTACTTTGATTGACAAACATCGTAATAGCATGAAGAAAAAGAAAAAATTAAAAAGGATTGTAGTATGGAATGCAGGAGAGAACGAGCAAAAGGTCAGGAACAAAATGTTAGTTCTGCAGGGTCAATGAATAACCAAGGTTTGATCAATCAGGGTTCCTGTGCTAGGACTATGCTTGGAAATGTGACCAATTTTGGTAGGCTTCCTGAACCAACATAGAAGGGCTTCGTATAAAAAAATAAAAAATAAAAAAATAAAAAAAAGAGGTATTGCAGATTTCTTTAGAAGTGTTATTTTTCTTCACGAACTTGAAAAGGGCATCTCAATTGGTTCAATATGTTATGAACTAAGTTCTTGTTTCTTGGAGGGAAAAAATATGTCAACAAATAATAAAAGAAGATTTTAAAAAAATAATAATAATATAATAATAAATAAAAATAAATAAAAATAAATAAAAATAAAATAAAATAAAATAATAATAATAATAATAATAATAATAATAATAATAATAATAATAATAATAATAATAATAATAAATTCAAACCACAAATGAGTAAATATTCTGCCCATCCTCTCGGACATGGGAATGTGTTTTGTGATTCAAGACAATACGACACAAAGAATCCGTAACTTATTTGGTGCACCTTTGATACAACATATTACGCAAAATCTCTGTGGTCATTATCAGTATTTGAGCATCCTTATTAACGGCAGAATCTCCAGTCAGAAGTCCCACATTACTATCACCAAATGCTTCACTGCATAACCACAAGGCAAAACAAACTCAGTGATCATCCCCAATATCCTGATAGTATCAACTTAACAAAGCTAATATCCCTAACCGGAAATCACGGAATTTCTGATTCGATAAAGCTTTCAGTGGAGTTGTATAGAACAATCTCTTCCCTCGGGCAACAGTAGCTACAGCTGCAGCTTCCGCAATCAAAGTTTTCCCACTACTAGTTGGGGCAGAAACAACAACCGACGAACCGTCCAAGAATGCTTTAATTGCGAGTCGCTAGTAACATACAGATACAAAACTTCACAGTATTATAATAGAGTGACCGGTGCAGTAAACATTAAACACATCTACACTTACACCTACAGTATGTTTAGTTCTCATAAAATTAATGTGCATTGCTCATTCGGAACTCGATTTGTAAATTAAGCACATCAATCAATCTTATCCCATTCACGCAGTCATTACTCGTACTGAATTGCGTTTTGCCCTAGTTTCTCATATCTTATGCAGTAACTAAAAGTAAATAAATAAAGCTAGTAGACAATTTTTTCTAGAATACCTGAAATTTATCGATTCTGAAGTTGTAAATGGAAGCAAGCTCCTCGATATCGATAATACTCTCGCCAAACTCGCGAACATCGTTGCGAAACCTCTCGACACGCTTCCACTTGAGCTCTTCGAATCTGGAACCTGCAGGCTCCGAAACAACAACAGCGGCGTCATCCTCTTCTTCTGCACCTTCATCATCCGTCTCATCCACTACAAATACCTCATACTCGTTGTCTTCGTCGTCTTCTTCGTCGTCGGACACCCAATCGCCGCCGTTTTCTTCCTCTTCGTCTTCGGAGAGTTGAGAAGCTGGTTGGAAGGAAGAGGAAGTAGGTCTGGGGAAATTGTATGAGGAAAGGGTTAAATAGTGAAAGTGCCGTTGAGAGTGGAGGAAAGTTCGTGGTCTTCTTTGTAGGGGAAAAGGAAATTGAAATTGATGGGTTTGTGGTCTGTAATTGAAGGAGTAGAGTCGAAGGGAACAAGGAGCTGGAGAAATGACAGTCATGGCGGGAGAGGACATGACTGGGGAGAATCCTCCTCATTTTATCCCAATATAATTCTCACTCTGGAATTGGATATTACGTTTTTTCCATTTATTTTTCCTTTTTTTTTTTTTTTTCCCATACTCCCTCCGTTCTCTCAGAAGCAGAAATGTCTTCAATTACTCTTAAACTATAATGATGCCGCTCTGGGGCTGTGTTTGACCATCCCCTTTCATTGTCTGTATGTATAAAATTTAAGTATGAACCATGATAATTTGTACCAAAAAAGAAAGTTTAACTTATCAAATAACTTACGGTGTCCGTCTACTACAATCATTCAAAACACAAGGCCAAGTTATTACTATTATGGTGTGTCCAGTTAAATACAATCATTTCCGGTTAAATGTCAGGTGAGGCTTACCAATGGATAAAAATCAATAAAACGCTTACCGATCGATAGTAAACGTGTAGTATTAGTTATCACCCAAGATAAGTCTAAACCAACACATCGAAACTAACTATAATTCTAGCATCATCACACTTTATAAAATGATTAGATATTAACCAAAATTAACTACGTAGAATTTTAATCTAATTTATGAACTAAACTACGCAGAATTATAATTAACAGAACTAAAAATTAACATTATTAATCAAGATTTTACTAATTACAGTTAACATAATCAATTAACGGCCTCTAATTGTTATTGAAACTAATTTATAAAATTACAGAATAAATCGAAAAAAAATATTTAAACTGATTTTAGCTATACAACATATATAATTTATCAATTTACAATTAAATCAATCATAATTAAGAAGAAAAATAAAAAGCCCCAAAAATTAGGGTTAGGGTTCCAACCTTTTATTTTGGTAGAGAAGCTGGTGGCTGCCTGGTGGTGGTGGCGGTGGTGTCACGGCCAAGATTGGAAAAACTAGTGGCTGCCTGGTGGTGGTGTCGAAACAGGTGGCAAACAAGAAACACAAACCGACAGAAATAAAAAAGGAGGGGAGAAACGAGTATTAGTATGTGATAAACAAACTAGGGTTAATTCATTCAAATTGGGCAAAAATTGGAGAAATCCCCAAATTGAAAAAACTAGGGTTCATGTTACTTGCCTCTCAAATCGGTGAAGATCTCTAAACTGGATAGATATTCGAACTCCTTGTTTGATAAGCTACGATTTGAGCTAAAATTTGGGAAGAATGGTGGAGTTTTGAGGAGAAAAAAAAAACCAAAGAAGAGAGAAAGATGAAGAGAACAAAAATGGTGAAGTCGGAAATGGGGAAGAAGAAACCCTTCCTCGTATGTATCCATCGCTAAGTATTTTTATTATTTTCCCCCTTTTTTTCCTTTCTAAATAAACGAGTCTGGTCAAAAGTGGCGACGGATCAGTTTATCCGTCTCCCATTTGGCGACGGGTTTATCCGTCGCTAATCTACAACCGGATTAGGCCTCCAATGGCACGAACTGAGCATATAGCGCGATTCGTCTTTATCCGTCGTTAATTTTAGCGAAATAGCGACAGATCGCATCCGTATCTCCTAATCCGTCGCTAAATGCCTGATTTCTTGTAGTGTATCAAACTTCATTTAATTTAAATATTATAACCATTGAGTATATATATTTTTATATCAGTATGTTAAAATTATATCTACTAAAATTTCAGGTCGACTTCTTCGACGTCCAAACCTGGAAAGGCGCGAATATTTTTTTGTAGAGATGTCCACAAAAATATTAAACCATCCAGAGTACATTTTTAAGTTACTGACATTGAATCCGGAGTAGAGACGACAAGGATGGGAAGCAATTAACAAAATAAAAAGTTCAATGTCGGGGCTCGATTATGTGAAGAAATACATGCGCAATTTAGCTCTGAGGATAAAGAACCTAAGGATCCAAGATCAATTGAAATTTGAACATCATCCATACATTGTTTATAACTTTATATATATGTAACTCTTTAATCTACTTTTAAATTAAACTTACAATTTACTATAGATTACATTATCACCACCCAATAAATTTTTAATTTTAGTGAGGCCGCTTTCTTATTTGTCTCTGGCGCCATGTCTTTCTTATGTCTTTGTTCCGTTAATCTGTTCATGCAAGAACGTGATTCGTCCTTCTTTTCTGAGTCGGTCATGTCTGGAGGGCGTCTAGTTCGCACGTTTCGAAATCGATCACTTTAACTATTTTTGGAACACCTCATATAACGCCCCGACCACTAATCGACCGAAGGTCCGACCCTTTGGGCCGACGCGGTTACTCTTGGGTTGCTCCCCGGGTGATATGCTGGCCCCACAGACCAACACGTGTTCTAATCCGCGCACTTTGTCCTCACTCGTGCGCGCACCGGGATCTTCCCGGTGGGTCACCCATCCTAAAATTGCTCCAGAGCAAGTTCTCAACCCCTTTAACCCTCTGAATTTCTGGGGCGTTACATTCACCCCACCTTGAATTGCACAACGTCCCCATTGTGCCTTGACCTTATCCCAATCAACCGTCCACCCCTTGTGGGTTTTGGGCTGGTTCGGCTCTGATACCATTTGTAACGACCCATCCACTAATGGGCCGGGACCCGACCCACTGGGCCGGCGAGGTTACTCTTGGACGCTCTCCGGGGTGATATGCTGGCCCCACAGACCAACGCGCGCACTTTGTCCTCACTCGTACGCACACCGAGAATTTCACAGTGGGTCACCCATCCTAAAATTGCTCCAGAGCAAGCACACTTAACTCTGGAGTTCTTCTAGGTGGATTCCCGAAAAGAAAGGTGCACCTTGTTAACATGAGTAGCGTTCTCAACCCCTTTAAACCTCTGAATTTTTGGGGCGTTACACCTCATCCCCAACTCTTATTTTTTTATTAATTAAATTTTAAAAAATCCCAAATATATTTTATAGCAATATTACAATACTAACATCATTTATTTAAACATAAAGAAATTTAAAAAAATATTAAAAAATACTAATGTAAAAAATACCACGATACCAAGGGCATCGCGCGGCACCGATGTGAATGGTCTTACTTAACAATAAAGCATTGATGGTGAAGGTTATTTTATATTTTAATGTACTAAAATATCCCTTATTGTAACAAACAAACATGCTTTGATAGAGTGTATAGACACATTACTCCTACTACTGTTGGTCAAGATACGACCCAACGACGTATGTGGTGAGCCAATGTCTATGCAATTTACCTACCAGAACTATTCCAATAATCAATCCTATGCTGTTTAAAAAAATGTAATTTAGGTCTATTATTATTTGTGAAGAAAAGTATAGTATATTAATGAATTAATTACGTCGACCAAGTCAATTTTATTGTCTGCATAGAAAAAACTAACTTAACAGCCGGTCAGTCACCACTCTTGACCAAAAATACCTTGTATTGGTCACTTCTCCTCTTCTTCTCTCTCCTACGCGCTAATAAATTCAACTCCATTGATCCATTCCTCTAAAATCTAGAAGAAACCTTGACATTTGCTCTCATTGCAGTGCAGGTCAATTTTTGTTCCTCTTAAAAACCACCTCAAATTAAACCTTCTCTCATCCATTGCCACCACCACATAAGCAATTAAAAAATGATGAACTATGCATTAACAATCCCCAATCTCGTCTCACTACTACTACTAATCCTAATCTGGAATCACCCGATCGAAACCTCAGCTCATTTCTACCTCAACGGCTCTTCCATCCCCCTTTCATCACTTCCCAACAAGACCGCATGGTCCGGTTTCAAAAACTTCACCGGCTGCCACAAAGGCGTGAAAGCCGACGGCCTCCACAATTTGAAGAAATACTTCCAGTACTTCGGCTACCTCAACAGCTCCTACGATGATTTCTCCGATCAGTTCGACGGTAACTTCGAATTGGCGGTCAAAACGTACCAGCAGAACTTCAAACTCAACAGTACCGGCGAGCTTGACAATTCGACGCTGAGTCATATTGTGCTGCCACGGTGTGGTAACCCGGATATTGTTAATGGAACGTCTACGATGCTTTCTGGATCAGGTAGATCGTCGTCTTCGTATACAGGGACGGTGGCTCATTATTCGTTTTTTCCGAATCAGCCGCGGTGGCCGCGTGATAGGAGGGATCTCACGTATGCGTTCCTGACGGAGAATCAGCTGTCGGAGACCGTGCGGGGCGTGTTCTCACGCGCCTTTCAACGTTGGGCTCAGGTAACGATTCAACAATATTTTTAATTTTAGGATTATTGGAAAAGTATACAAGTTGATTTCTTCTTATAATACTTGTACAACTTATAATAGTAGTACTTCACAAAAAGGAAAAATCAAAATACTGTAGTAGCGTTGTTCTTCAACTTTTTTAGATAGTTTCAATTCTCAAGTGGGGATATGGAGTTCTAGTTGTGTCATTATTTTATTCAATAAGTAAATGTAGATTGCTGGTTGTAAAGGAGTATTATTTGCATGTGTTATATAAAGAAAAAAATGATTATTACAAGAAAGTTGTTAAATAATTAATTTGTAAGAGTTATTATATTGATAAAGTATGAAAAGTGAAGAATTTGTAGCCTCATTTGAGTATTTGTTTTAAAGATTTTCTTTTTTTTTTATATTCTCCATCATTTTGACTTTAATTTTGAACTATTATTGCAGGTGGTGCCAATGACATTTACCGAGACAACATCATTCATGAGGGCAGATATTCGTATAGGCTTCTATAATGGGGATCACGGAGATGGAGAGCCCTTCGATGGGGTGTTGGGTACGCTTGCACACGCATTTGCCCCACCCGTTGGGAGGTTTCATCTTGATGGCGAGGAGAATTGGGTCATTGATGGCGACTTCAACAACGACTCACCCTATTCGGCTATAGATTTGGAGTCTGTTGCAGTTCATGAGATCGGACATTTGCTTGGGTTGGGACATAGTTCCGTGGAGGAGGCCATTATGTATCCAACAATTTCATCCGGTGTACGGAAAGTGGTGCTCGACGCGGATGATATTACGGGTGTCCAGGAGCTTTACGGGGCAAACCCGAATTATAATGGATCTGACCCCGATATGAACTCGGGTAGAGGTCAGAGGGATAGTAGTGGGGCCACTCCTGTGAGCTTGCCTATGTTTGGACTAGAGTTGCTATTGGTCTTGGTTGTAGGAATATTCTCCCTTTTGTTTTAGTTGTGATTTATTGTTAATAATTTTTTATAAATCTCATTTTTTCTTTAGAAGAGGTATATTTTTATTCTAATTACAGTACAGGCGTACATATTGAAAACTATTTGAGCTGGAGATATTTGTCCTACTTATGGTTAAGAGTTTTGTATATCTTGTAAATGATTCTTTGTATATATATGATAAATGATTCATAGAACCGAATATGATATGAATCATGTGATATACCTTATTATTATTTTTAATTATTTAAGATTAAGTCAAGGCGAACTTAAAGAGTAAATTCATGTGACTAATTAATAGATTGATAGCTAGGTCATAGGACCACGTTGCACAATGACATTATTTAACTCTAGGGAAAATTACAAATTAATTATACTTAAATTTATATTAAAGTATCGTCTAATCTAAAAAAAAATCCTACAAATTAGTTATTTTATTAATTTTAGTATAGAAATGGTTAACTGAATAACTGTATTATATTTTTGTATCTCAGGTATTTTACTTGAGTCAAATCTTCTCATCCTTTTTAAAAAACACTTATCAAACATTACATTATGTTCCCATTTTTTTCTTAGTATTTCATCGGCATGAAGCCATGACTCATGTGATGAAGACCTAGCCGCTGGGCCAAGAAGAAGTTATTGGAGTGGGCCTGGCTAACCTTAGTTGGTCCTTTAGTAGTCACTAGGAGTACATAGATGCTGTTTGTTCGTCGGTTTTGGCCCATGAATTCAATTGAGCCATCATTATTAGTTTTGTTCCCGAAATGCCAAAAACATAAGACAAAGAAATTTGTCCTAGGCACTAATAACGATTAGACGGGTAAATATTATGATTATGAGAAAGTGTAACACTTTAGTATTTCGTTAGTGGTATAGTTTTTTTTTTAAGTATTGGTAATTGTTAGATGGGCCCTTGTTAGATTGTTTCTTCATGTGGAAATTTAAACTCTTACCTAACCATTCATCTTTATTCAATTACAATGTGTATATGATATGAACACTACAGCCGTGGCTAAAAGCTTCATTTGTTGTAGTGGAAGCTAATCATGTAGCTAAAGTTCCGAATTTTTTTGAAGTAATATAGTAGTATATCCATATTTTAGATTGTCTGAATTTTTCTTTGAAACAACTTCACATATATTGTTTGATTTTGAATTGTATCATGTCAAAAGAAACGTGGAAAGAATTTTATAGTAGTATTTGACTTGAAGTGCCATGGTGCTTGGAGTTAATCCATTGAAACATTTAATACCGCTTAAGGTTCGAAAGATCTCATTTCAAACATCATTCGATAACCTGATAGAAATCAATGATGTGGATCATTTTGAGAACTAGAAATGACATTAATTTTAATAATGACACTTGCCACTTGGTTAACTTCGGAGGTCACGGAGACAGTTGAAACTTGAAAGAATTACTATGTGGTTTTGGTTTAGAAATGATAATGTTCTCGTGTTATAAAAAAAATAAAAATTCATGTTTGTATAGACAACCTATTTTATATCTAGGCCTTTTATATATGTTTGGTTACTTATTTTGAATGAGTGTCGTGACTTTGTAAAATTGATATACTCTTATTGTCGAACATTTTTTCTTATGCCCTTTAACTTAATTTTCAAAAAAAAAAAAAAAGAAAAAAAGAAAACATAACAAAAGGGTGTAGCTAGTGTTTTGGACGTCACCTTATAAAACGATTTCTTATTATTTGACTGTTTGACCATAATAAGTATAAATGTCAATAAAATGACTATAATAAGTTTAGTTTCTTAAAATAAGGTGGTTGAGCTACTAGCCAACTTATTAGTTTTTAACAACCTTATCAGCTATTAGTCACCTTATTAGTTACTTTTGCTAAACAGACACATTTCATCTATATAAATAACTATATGAACTTGACTACTTGCATTTACAAATACGTACATTATTAATTATTAACCTAGTCAACTCATTTAACTTAAATTCAATATCACATTTTAAATAACATCATACACTAAACAAAGTTACCTTATGGATATATGTTGGGATCTCCAGAAAACTGATAATTTGTTGTTCGAATCATCACGGATTCTCGCCCGACTTCTAAATAAATATAGCACAAAGAAACTGAATACTAGACTAGACATAAAAGGGAAGTGACAAGATCGGTGGCCCTGCAAGTAAAAGATGTAGAACTTCGTTTATTCATGTCTTGTGTATTTGTCTAGATTAGATATCTAAATATAAAATAAATTTAATACTAATAGTAAAATAACCGGCCGCATATGCCTCTTCTCCTATTTACGGACTTAGTCCAACAACAAAAGAATTATTTGGAACTCTTAACGCATAATATAACTGAAATAATAACAGATACATAAATGAGAATCTACACTTCTAAAGACACACAGATCCTACACACTGTAATATGCCAGATTTTTCAGCAGAATATAAATAAAATGTCTCTCTCAATGGAAAGATACGATGAAGTAAAATGTTTGGCAAATGAAACAAAATTTAATTGACCATCGTCATCACGTGTATTTGGTAGCATGGTGAGATTTCACACTCCACTCATACCTTATTCCAATTTGATCTCAATGTTTTACCTTTCTCCTCACTATTTGTATCTAATTTTATGTCAATTAAACAAGGAAAAAAAAAATTGAATTCTCACCCATTATTATAAGAAAAATAGGGAAAAGTAATGAATTTGTTAATCACTTCCCTCCATCTATCGAAAAGTTTCCATATGAATATGTTGACTTTTTTAATAATGTTCGGTTTGACCTCATATTAATCATAAAAAAATATACTTATAAAAAGATAATATTATGATTATTTCATATTAATCATAAAAAAATATATTGAAAACAACACTTATAAAAAGCTAATATTATGATTATTATGATAATATAATTACTATATTATTATGATAATATAATTACTATATTTTATAACATAATTTTATAAATTATTGTATAAACATAATTTAGGATGAATATAACCTCAAAAAAGGTCAACATATTTAAATGTGAAACTTTTCGATAAATGGAGTAATTAATTAGTCCGATGATAATTTTGTTGTAGGTTAATGTTAGCAAAGCAGATAGAGGCGCACGTTAGCAGCAGCCTCTAATCTTTCTCTCTCCTCTCCTCTGGCACATAACAAGATTTTGAAGTTTGAATTGAATCCCAAAAAAAACAAGAAAAACAAAACAAGAAGAAAAAAGTAAAAAAAATACTACTACCTGTCACCTAATCTGCCATCCATTTCGCCTAGCTTGCGAGTGAACTTGTAGGGGCTTCGAAGAAATCAACAATGGAGGAGAAATCTACGAGTTCAATTTGAGAGTTTGCTCCTGTTTTTTTTCATTTTCGGTGGTAGTTTTTGCTTTTCTATATTGTAGATGGCCGGTCATAAATCTAAACCTGAGAAAGGCGATTCAGAGAAGAAGAAGCAACAGCAGCAGCAGCTTAGGAGAGATCCCTACGAGGTTTTGGGAGTCAACAGAAATTCTACAGATCAGGAAATTAAGTCTGCTTATCGCAAATTGGCTCTCAAGTATGTTAATTCTCTTTTTTTTTTTTAATAAAATAAAATGCACTTAGGGTTCTTCATTATTTTTTTAATTTTAATTATTGGCCATAATGTGTTGCTTGTTTGTGTGCTTGGTTGCTTGAATTAGTTATTGATTGTCTCAGATTGTAGTATATTGACTATTCAGTCAATGTGAATGGATTTGAGCAAATTCATTAGCTTAATTTTCAGTTTCTGAGATGAGTCTTGTGGGTACCAATTATCAGTTATCACCCATTATTAATCCTAATGTTTGTGAAATTGTTTACCGAAACTGATATCTGGAATGCAAGTTATGAGGAAGTGTAGAATAGTAGTTTGTGCAGGGAAGTAGTGTAGTTGGAGAATAAGCAGGAAGTGGAACCACCGGAGCTATGGTTCTGCTTTTACTGGGACTGAAAAACACATATTATAGGTGCCTCTCAAATGTTTCTTCGATTTCTTGGAACTTTGTAAATTAATGCGAAAGATAAGTAGATAGTTGCAACTTGAAAACACATCCTTTTTTCACTTTTTATAGCTTAAAGTTGCCTTTGGTAGTGTTTTGCAAACATCTGGTGCTTTAAGGCAAAAGGAACTTTGGGAGAATAGTAGGGTCTAGAGAAGGTATTTCTGAAATCTTTTGTAAACACCCCCTAAGGTCTATGAATGGAATTTTGAAGTAGCTTCTTTCCTTTTGTTATTAAAGCTCTATATGGGTTAAAGCACTGGGTTTTTGTAGAAACTCGACAGAAAAAAAGCTTTAGTTCACACTGATGTCGGAGATACGGTTGCCTGATTCTCCACCCCCCACGTTCCGAGCCACTATATCTAGAGAATCGGAGAATGAATCCTTTGTTCGGTGCATATTAGAGAATCCAATTACAAATAGTAGCGAATCAAGTTTAACAAATGAACAAATCATGTTTCGAAAGTTAGCGAATCATTTTCGAAAAATGAAAGAATCGAAAATATTTGATTCTCTGGAGAATCGATTCTCCACGATGAGAGAATCACGAACCACGAGTCACATTCGTGCTCCAAGCCCTGGTCGGAGAAGCACCTAAAACTGTGCCTTTTTTGGGCTTCTGCTTCTTTAAGTTTAAAAGAAAAGCCACTGGCAGAAAAATCTATGGGTATGAACACATAAAAATAGCTTAAAACCCACAAAAAGACCAAACAAAACTTCTAAAAGCTGCTGCAGACAATGTCCGAGTAGATTTGTTTCTCCACGGAAGTATCTGTTCATTTAGGCAAACATTAAATTGCTGCATTTCTCCTGTCAGTGATTTCACCTTGTTATATCCATATAGCACCCTTTTTTTTATCCCACACGGGGTGGGGGTGGGGGTGAATGTGATTCACTGTTATGATCTAGTTGCTTTCTTCTGGAGAAGAATTGCTGCTTATTATTGTTTGTGTATATAATTGCAGGTACCATCCAGATAAAAATGCAAATGATGTTGAGGCTGCCGATAAATTTAAAGAAGCCACCTTCTCTTATAATATCTTGTCTGATCCAGATAAAAGACGCCAGTATGACACTGCCGGCTTCGAGGTATACACTTTCAAAACCCATCTTTGCATGCTTGAAATTTGAATACCTCTATATATAATGATATCCATATATAAATAGCAAGTGTATTCATGTAAATTGACTTTCAATTATCAGGCGGTTGAATCAGAAAGCCAGGAACTAGAACTGGATCTTTCAAGTTTAGGAACTGTCAATACTATGTTTGCTGCAATTTTTAGGTAAGCTGGTAAAGTTTCTGTATTCAGTTCCTCTCTTGTGGTGTTTGACTACATTATACCTGTTGTCAGGTCATTGCATGATATCCTATGTAATATATTAAATTAGTTTTAAATGTTTCTGCAAATAGTAAGCTCGGAGTTCCAATTAAAACTACAGTATCAGCTACTGTTTTGGAGGAAGCACTGAATGGTGTGGTAACAGTTCATCCACTACCACTTGGTCAACCTTTGTGCAGGAAGGTACATATCTACACCTATCTTTTCAGTGTCAGATAATTTATAATACGATTTGTTCAGACATTCTTTGTTTTCTTTCTTTTTCCCTTTCGACAGGTTGAAAAGCAGTCTGCTCATTTTTATTCTGTCACAATAACAGAAAAGGAAGCAAAGGCAGGAGTTGTATGTAGAGTTTGTTCAACGGACAAAAGTAAATTTAAGGTATACTATATGTATTATGACATTAGGTTTGTAAGATATGTGTGTTAGTTGGTTCTGGTGTTCTCACCAATTCCTGCAGCACCTCGGTGTAGTCGTATAAATACGCAGAGATACACAGAGGAAGCACCCCCGACCCTTCCTTTTCGTGATCTGTAGGGATCGATCCCATTAAAGAACCTAAATTACTACTCATAACTTACTTTTTCTTGGTTTGCATTGCACTTCACCTCTGTGATTATTGGCTCTCGCATCTCTTTGTTTTCTTTCTTTGCTTTTCTTGTTTTGGTCTATCCAGGCTTGTTTCTTTCAACCCCCTCCCTCCTTTCGTTAATGTTTAGAATGTTCATATATAGTTATTCTTTCAGTCACTTCTCTCTGTGTTTGTTTATTGGACCAAGATTACAGATTTATTTGTGTTGTTTAGAGGTCCATAACTTAATTTGATCCATTAATTGAAAACGTATAATAAATGAACTTATCCTTGTTGTCTCCATTTCCTCTCTTCCTCGTCTTCTTGATCAATTGTTTCCATCCTTATGGTCTCATTGCATTGGCTTAAGTTCATTGTACATTGATTATGAAAGGTCAGAAATATCAGTGAAGAAGCATCTTGATCACGATAACAAGTTTGATGATAGTAGCGGAGTCTCTGCATTTCTGAGTGGGTTTCACTTCTGAAGAAGCACCGAATGTTGTAGTTGAATACCTATATTTCGTATAAAGATATTTTTAAAATTCAGATTTCGGAGATGCTCGACATTCGATCCCAAAGATGTATGAAGTTTGGGTTTTATCTAAAATTGTGCTTTTGAGTTCCATCCTCTCCTGGGTTTGAAATAATACTATAATAGCAAGCACATGCATGCATGAGCATGAAATTAATTGTCTAAAAGTGAAATGCACACAATTCGACTGGTATCTTGATAAGCCAAACCATCACCCATACTTTTTTGGCTTGGGCTTGTTAGTTTGTGAGGGTGTTCTAACACTCATTTAAAGTGTCTATTAAAGTCTGAATTTATGAGCCAGTCGTCTTCTGTAGACACTGCCATCCGGTTATTTCGAATTACGTCCAGAGTTGATCTAGTAATCTGCTCTAAATTAGATCTGTGAAAGATTCAGTTTTCTACGTGATTCTCAAACACAATCCACAGATAGACTTGATAATTGAATAATTTTTCTGGATGCAGCTATTGTACTTCGATCAGGAAGAAAATGGTGGACTAAGCCTGGCTTTGCAGGTGGGTTCTCTTATCAGTTGTTTATTTTGACATTCTCTGTAGGCAAGTTTGGTAACCCAAACTCGAAACATATACTCTTCATGAAGTATTCTGTGAATTGCGATTTGATATCCATATACCATCAAATAACTGATCTTTCTAGTTATGTATTCTAGTAACGTAGAAAAAGTAACACTCTGGCTCATCTATCTCGGTAGATAAAAGACCATGGTGGTAAGCGATTAAGTTGGGACTAGATGTCATTAGGAACTTCTGCTGGCTATTTCTTATGTTGTCCCAGGAGAATACACGAAAGTATCTAAAGTGAATGTCATTTGATTGGGTGAATGTTACCTTAAGAACTTAAAAAGGTTTTGATATAGTACTTTATAAGTCACTTACATTACATTGATTGCACTATTGGAAATTCTGCCAATATAGATTGTATTTTCTGGATATGCTTTATATTACTTGACCTTATCCTTGTGGTTTTATAACAGGAGGATAGTTCAAGAACGGGAAAGATTACATCTGCTGGAATGTATTTTCTTGGATTCCCTGTTTATCGGATGGAGCCAGGCCATAATTCGGTGCGTATGAAGCAATTTTCTAACCCGTTATTATTTATGCTTATCATAATTCAGTCGCTTATTTATCTTAATGCAGAACGCAGCTGCAAAAGACATGGATGCTGCTTTCTTCAAAAAGTTGGATGGGTTTCAGCCTTGTGAAATAACTGAATTAAAAGCTGGCACCCATTGTTTTGCTGTTTATGGTACGTAATTATTTCATATTGAGGTTACTGCTTACATGTGTATTTCACTCGCAACTAAATAAGCTTTTCTTTTTGGTGATCATTTACCCGCTGCAGGTGATAACTTTTTCAAAAGTGTAAGCTACACAATAGAAGTTCTTTGCGCGGCACTTCATCATGAAGAGAAAGAGAGTCTAAGAACGGTGGAGGCTCAAATCTTGTCAAAAGGGTGGAACTTTCTAAATTTGAAACTGAATATAGAGAGGTTTGCATTATTCAACATTATGTACCTGTCGTAATTTGGTGAAGGTCCCTGTCCTTTTTTTTTTTTTTTTTCTTTTTTCTTTTCCCTAATTTCTTCATGGAACATTAATAGGTTCTGGCCCAATTCACAGAGATGACAAGTAGATATGCTCAAGAAATGCAAGCTGTAAGTAAATTTCTGAGAATAATAATAATCCAGAAAGATGGCTTATAAAATACTACTTCTAAAGTAAACTATTTGACTTGTGTTGCTATCTTTAATATACAGATAGATGAGCTTCTGAAGCAGAGAAATGATGTACACGCCTCGTATACAATTTCTCCACAACCAAAACGTAGTGAAAGGAGTCGGAATAAGAACAAGTCGTCACCATTCAGGGACAGTGAGGACGGCGCAAGGGACAAGAAGTCCTTCCGGGACAGGCCAAAGAAGAAAAGATGGTTCAATCTTCCACTTAAGGGTGATAAAAGGAAGCCATGTGGAAGCGATTGACTGTTTTTCTGGACAACCTGTATTGTAATATTACATGATGATGATAATTATCTATCTCCATCTTGTTGTATACTTCTTGGTTGGATTGAATCAATCTATTCTTGCACATTTCATTTTTTAGGTTAGGTTTTCATCACCTTTGAGGCAATATGCCTGGGCCTGTAAAATATTTGAAGTTAATGGCAATGATCACTAGTACTTGGGTACAGTATATCCACCGGGTACCTAGTAGTCCACCTTAAAAAAAAAAAAAAGAAAGTAAAAGCAATTCAATTGAATCGAGAGACGAGTCTATTTGTAACATGTTAATACAGACAATCATTCATATAAGGTGCTCATAGCCACTAGTTATGTTCCTTCAGTACCCACGTATGAGTTGTCCACCAAGTCAAAGCTGATTAGAATGACCTTGCAATCAATGTATCACATGCAAACACCAAAGGGCAACAGGAATTTTGCGGGATAAATCGATCACGTACAGGTTCCAGTTTAGGACCACTTTGCTTGCATAAAGGATTACAAATCTTAATAGTACAAGGCAACTTTATCTTCTTTCCTTTCTTCTTCTTTTGCCCAAAGAAAAGCGTAAAAGTCTCAATTTGAAACTAAACCTTGCTGGTGCCGGTGCTTCTTGCCCATCTGGTTTGGGGCCTAACATTTCAACCTTGAGGTCAAGAGTTCGAGTACTGGCATAAAGAGAATAGAAAACTAAACCTTGCTGCAATACAGAATACTATCGATACCAGTGAGAAACTTATACCAACCGGTTTTCACGCATTATCGAATGGCAGAATACAGGTTATGAATTTTCTAGGCTCAGCTTACATATACTTTGTTACAAGGGTTCCTTCTTACTACAATTTACAGGCCACATAATGCCAATTTAGTATATACAAAGTGAGCATCTTCCATGTTAACGAGTGCTAAAAGTTTGAAAATAACCCGAGCAGGAGGGAGTTAGGTAACATTCTGGGCAATTTTGGGATGTGTGGCTGCGTAAATTGAAGAATTCACATCAGTTTTCAAGTGAATAAGAAGATGATATACATCAGGGCGCAAATTTTCAGCTGCTCTTCCAATTAGAGCTAGAACTTCTGGTCTTGGTTTACTGGTTGACTGAACAGGTCCTCCTTGCCCTTCGTAATGGGCTATATGATGCCTGAACAGAAGGGGAAAACAAAGGAAAAAAGAATCATTACTAGTCAGCCAATTGCATGTAATAAATGCTTTTGTGGTTTGACAGACACACATTACACACCCTCGTGATTTGGAGATTGCAAAAGACAAAAGGAAAAAAGGGAAACAAATGCATTTAAAAGCTATTTTCAGAACAGCCATTAGCCCACTTTGTTGAAATTGCAAGGAGGTATTGGATACGAAGTTGTTATATGAACGAGTACGAGGCTTACAGAAAATCTATAATGTCTGCTATCTCTGAGGCTTCAACATGAACGGATGGCTGCGAGTTCTTCCCAAAGACATCCACCATTACGTTTAAAAGCAGTGATAGCGTCTGCATAATAAAGTCACAAACAATTATGTACAAAAGAAATTCACAAAAGATTAATTCCACTTCATTGTTAATAGTAATGCGGTCAGAAAAAGATCCATGTATTTGATCACTTATAGGTAGAATACTAATATGCATGACCAGTAACAGCTACCAATGTTATACACAAGTTTTATCAAGACAGAATTTTTGGTTTTATCGAAATCTACCAAAATCTTTCGACTAGAAAGCCATGCTCCAAAAACATTCCAAATTCAGAAAGAAAGACGTTTGCTGTAGAAGCACAAGAGAACTTTATGCAATAGAAATAACAATAAAAAACTGAGGACAAATGGAGGGTTTTGATGCCTTCTATTTTAATTTATCCTGTGCCCAGTAACATATCATTTCAGAAAACTCATCTCTTATATGTGCCCATTCACAGTATGTATTATATCTTGTGCGACAAGGATTTTCTGAGAATATAAGATTACCCATTTGAGTAAAACTCTTGACACCTCACCAGGTAAAATGAAAATTTAAACTGGCAAAGCAAGCAGCTAGCATTTAAAAGTATAGATTAATCCTATGACAAATACTACGGTCATATACAGAAAGGCCAATCCATAGCACCTCACAATAAGCTAAAATAAATAATTTTTTTCTTAAACACAGGATTAAAAAGTACGATATTTTTGCTTTTTAAATCCAAATTATAATTTGATCTTGCAAGTGAACACGGCTTGTGTATCTGAAACTGTTTTAGACCTATCCAGACTCCCAGAAACTTGAGTATCTCTATTGAATTCCGACAGATATTGAGAAGATGGTCATGAAACAACCTTGAAACGATGGCATACCTTACTAAAGAGAGTGTGAGCATTGGCTAGTCTAGGAAGTAGTGGACCCATAATGCGGAAAGCTATTCTTAGTACAGCAATTGATGTCACAGGCCGGAGATGTTTGATGATCAGATGTGTTCCCTCTAGCCACTCTAAAGGAAGGTTACTGAAGAAAGCATGCAATAGCGCCACCACATTACCTATTATGAAGCAATATGAAAATGGATCAGAATCTGAGTATTGAACACACACTACTTCAAACAAATATTGCCAAAAACCCCATAGAAATGGTAGTGAAAGTAAACTAAAATAGAAAGTAAAAACTAAATACCTCTTTTCCCAACAATTCTGCCAGGATTTGCAGATTACAAAAAAGTCACAGAAAACATTATCAAGACCCTACAAGAAGCAGAAATGGAAACATCCAACTATCCAAGCATATCTTCGGATTCAGTTTATGATGACAAACTAGTTCAAACTCGACTGCTGGGTAGATTTTGGGGTAAAAGTTCACACTCATGGAGAGAAATTACTCAGATTATTGGTTAAAAATTTACCCAGTTTAATGTTTAGATAAAAGATATTCGTAAGAGCGAATACAAGCTTTGAAAGTTACAACAACAATTAGAGAAGAAAGTTAATTCATAAAAACTAACACATGCCTATTAATCCATGTCTGAATGGGGTATATACAGTATGACGATGTCAACCAGTACAGCTATATCTTTCTTTCACGAGCTTGCCAACAACATATTAGTATCTGGCTATGTATTTCACTTGCTTTGAAATCTAAATATTGCTATGAAGAGCTTATATTCCTGTTAATAACAGAAATTAAACACTACTAACATCCCAAGTTTGGCAATTCTATGAGTTCCTCCATTTTGAAAAAGTTTAGTGTCTCCTTCACCTTTGAGGGGTTTAGCAAAGCACACAAGGTGCCAACATTAAAATGAGTGTTAATGCTGCTTTAGTACTATGGTTCACTGAATTATTGCAGTTACTCAGTAGCTTTTTCGTTCGATGATGCTGAAATATAAGAACTATTCAGTAACTGTAGTAGAGCTATAATTCACTTATTAATACTATCGCGAAGCAGAGTGTTAGTACACTTTTTACTGGACTTTTCCAGAATGAAAGATAAAAGGCAAGACTAGCTTCCACCATTTCACTCAAATTTTAGCATCACATACGAAGCCAAGAATGAAGATGTTTATGGTTTTACCCTAGACTACAGCATATTCCTCAAGAACAATAAAATACAGGCCTACCATATATCAATGTAGGAAAATTTAAACAGATAAGAACGGCTAAAAGATGTGAATACAGCTAAAGAACAGAATACAAAATAATTAGGCAGAAGAACGACGCTTACTAAAACTATGCAAAAAGAAAAATAGGGATGCTTGAGTAACAGATATTTTATCGCAGATTAATTAGTTGGGGGGGGGGGGGGCATACCAATGGTTGTAGAGGTATTGTCCTGGGCAGCCCATGTTGGATCTAACAACGCATAGCAAACAGCAGACTCGAGTTCACCGACCGACCTTTTGCCATCAGTGTGCCACCAGCTCTCTTTTATTACCCGTACTGCTTCCACATAAAGTTGAATGTGAAATTCAGGAGGAAGCTGTGCTAACAAAAGACCACAAGCTTGGATCAACAAGCAGGATAACTGCTGACACGTATAACCACTCCGCCAAACAAAGTTAGAGGTATTAATTCCTGAAACTGAAGAAGCCCCCCTGGTAGCCCCCAAGGAATCAGTACTGCCCCCAGATGGAGAAGTTGGCAACACAGAACTTTGGCTACATCCTCCATTACTAGATTGAACTAGAGTCGGTTGGATGTGAACAACAATTTGCACAAGTGATGATACAATCTGTGATGCAGTTATCGGAAGAGAGAGGATTTCTATAACTGCTGTTTCAAGAATCAGCTGGGTATATGTGCCTGGATCTTGGATTTGGTAAAATGGTTTCTGACCTTCAGAACCCAATGTTGGTCCCGACTGTGTTGTCGCTTGAGCCTTGTTAGTATGGGCAACTCGTGCGGCACTGTTTGAAATATCTCCCCCTTGTCCATTTCTGGGGGAGTTGTTCAGAGGTGGAATTACGTGATTCACTAGATTCAGCAAAAGTGTGGCGAAATAATCGAGCGGGGGACTTGCGGAAGCATTAGGAGGGTTGATGTGCTGAGGAAATGACTCAGAAAAGGGTATCTGACAATTATAAATTTTCAGGTGAATAATGATAAATTGCACCAAGAAGACAGTAAAGTTTGATAAAAAGAGCATTAACTACCTTTTTCACATCTAATACATTCAATATTCGAAGTATTAGCTTCCCCGGAAGATGCCCATAGAAATATGCAAGTATATCCCGCACAAATGTAAAATTCAAAGGATAGTAATGAAGGAATGTCGAATAGACTTGCAGCACTCTGTCAGCAGCATCAATGGCATCATTTTCAATAAACCGATATATGATTAGGGGAATCACTGGTAGCAAGCGTGCAGCAATATCATCAAAAAATGTTGGATATCTGAAACAAATTAATGTATCAGATCAAGATACTGTGACAGAACTTTAGAGAAATACTCAATAACAAATTAATGTAGTTATTTCAACATTAATAAACTTGCATATGTTGCACCAGAGAATAATTCGTCAATACTGGATAAAATTCAAGCATAAAAGAGCTACAGATTATAAAAAAATAACTACTTAAGTTCAATAGGCAGGATCCAAGTGTTACGTACTTAGAGTTGTAAATTATTATTAGCATTAGTATTTATTATTATTAGAGTCTTATTAATGTTAGGTAAGTTAGCTAATAGAGTTCTAGTCAATTTAGGAAGTTATTTTATATATAAGAGAATCAGTCTAGCATAAGTTAGGTTATTGTTCGCTCATAGGAGCTGGTTCGCCTTAGGGTGGTCGTCTCTTCGGAAATTGGTGTCTTTGTTTATCTTTTCTTTATTTTCGGTCAATAGACTCGTAGCTATTTGCTGCACTAAAATCTTTACTTTATCTATCCATATTCCTCTGCTCTATCAATATATTACTTTATACAGGCATACTTTTCCACTCTGTAAGCCGCAACTGTTGATTGCTTTTTCATAACTATTAATATACAGTCTGCAATTGCATCAACCAATAATTGCAAGAAGGATGAGATTTCTTCTTCTTTTTTCATTTGCTAAGTTTTCCTAAAACTTAGAACCAGGATCTTAACATCTCGAAAAAAAATTAAACTGTATTTTAAAATATAACTAATCATGCTTAAAACATCAAGCTCACCTTTCCTTCCACGAAAGATGATTACCAAGGGCTTTTTGTAGATCAGTACGCTTGAAGGTTCCAGAATAAAGCCAATGCTCTGGTGGGCCTCGGTTCATAAGATACAATTTCACTCTTTGTTGAAGTTCTTTGCTGTCGAGTATATTGATCTGTTTGGGGGAATAAAAGAAAGAAGCATTGCAGATTGGCAGAGAGAGAAAAAGTCAAAATTACTTGTGTACAGTGTGAACTAACACATAATCTAGTTAGTTATAAGTTGATTAAAGAATTAGAAAAATGATATAAAAATTGACTAATGCATTTGATTTAAAACTACCCCCTCCATCCTACTAATGTTTGCTCACTTTCCCTTTGATGTCCTATAATTATTTTGCTCATCCGAAAAATATGAAACTAGTGTCCTTTATTCATTCTCTCATATATTATCCATTATTCATTCATTTCATATCATACTTTAATACCCACCTAATCTAATTCATTCTTTATTTAGTATTATGAAACTTAAACAAAATTCTTAATAGTGCAATCAACCAATTATCATATTTATGGGCTTGGGCACAAGCTAACATCACTAAGCCAGAGTGCATATACACAGGTATCTATGAATAGCTTCTAATAAGCACGAGTAATGGTCATAGATATTATAGATACAGGTAATTAAAAAAACAAAAAAAAACCTTGACAAAGTAGAAAACCTGAGCATAACAAATTAAGCCTGCATAAAACATAACCAGAATTTTCCTGCACAAATCAAGAAAGCAAATAACAAACCAACTTACCACAATTCTCAAAGCATGGGGATCATCATCGCGATCTGTAAGTGCCAACAGTAAAATGTCCAAGGGGAGCAGCTCATGGGTCCAAATGAGGAAGGCAAGATTTGCACATGCTTTTAGCAGAAGTTCCTGATCAGAAATACAAATTGAGATTATGGACTCCATCACAACATGGCAACAAAACTGGTAAGTGTTAAATGAAATAAATCCAAACTGCTTCATTAGATGGAAGAGGAATGGACCTGCAAGGAACGTCCACGCTGACTTTCCAAGTTAATATGATGCAGTAGGACATCTACCATCGTGTAAATATTGGCTGTAACTTCTTCCGGCGAAAATTCTCTCAGAACACGGCCCTGTTTACAAACATGATTCATGATGGTTACACGCGAATGTACAACACACATACAGATATCAAATTTAGTGTAAATCAGCTCATAATTTGAAACTTACAAGATGTATACTGTTAATGCTCTCAGGGTGACTATACATCAGTATCCATGCACCGGCACAGAGATACTGGCGGTGTTGAGGAAAACTGTGATTCATGTAAGTCATCACATAGCTTGGATCAGCAGACACCGACAGAAGTTGGGTGCATTGATTGATCACAGTTGTTTCTGCCTGCCAGTTGCAATTAAACACATACATGAAGCAGAAGCAAAAGAAATAACAATTTTAATAATGGCGAATTTCCAATTTAAAGAACAATTTAGAGATGCAGAGTGGATATGATCAAACCCAGTTTTGGGAGAATTTAATAATTGGAATTACTATCTCCCAACCCCCCCCCCCCCCCAAAAAAAAACGACTCTTGACATTCTTTTATGCATAGAATAAAATTAATTTCTGCTAGTTGGAGGTTATTCCAGTGGAAGTCTGAATTTGATAAACAGGTCTTCGTATTGGGTCATAAGATTGCTCAGTTGCCGCAGATCTATCTTGGTGTTCAAGTGATTGCTGGTATTATACAATTTAGGATGAAATTGTAGAAAGGACAGAGAGGAGGGTTGAGGACTAGAAGAAAATATATATTCCTTGGGACAGTCATCTTATTTTGACAAATTCTGCACCCTTAGCCACCAAGCTGGAGGGAAGAAAAAAAAAAAAAAAAAAGGACATTTTGGGGTGGGATGAGGGAGAAATTAAATTCATTTGGTTGATCGAGCAGACTGTTTGCTCACCCAGAGAGACTTGTTATGTTGGAAAATGTTTGGTATTTGGGGCATTGGGATAGGATGGAGACGGTCCAAATATAAATTTTGAGTGATTGCTTGTGTAAGCTCTTTGTATTGTATCGCTTCACAAAAAGATCCATAAACACAAACACTTACCATGTCATTGTGGAAAAGTACAGAGACTCGGCAGGTGATTGGAGCTCTAATATGAGCTGTGATTCTTAGTTGCATAGGTTAGAGATTTATTTGAAATAGCCTATTTGAAAATTCAAAGATCTATCTAGAGGTTGCGGTTGGATCAATCAAGTTTCAGCATGAGTTTTATGGTGGGAGACATTTACTGGAAAGGCAGTTTCTGACTGTCTTCCTTATTCCAAGCAATCACTAGACTACAGAGCAAATGATTTTGCAAATGCATGATACTGTTTGCTAGAGCTTAATATCTAGAAAAAATTTAAGATATTGGAAAACTGAGACACCAGAGGTTTTATCGACAAGAGTGAGTTCGGATTAGGGAGCAGGATAACAACTAATGGTTTGTAACCAAGGTTAGGCATTCTCCATGTGGAGCCTATACGACTCCGTGCTAGAGTGTGTTGAAGCTGATTTCCATTGAAAACTAATTTGGAGTGGTATTTCTCCTATGGTGGATTTCTTCCCCATTAACATGGGGAATGCTGTGAATTACGGATAATTTACATTGTTGGATTTAAATTACAAAGTGGTTCCTTGTGTGCAGATCTAATGAGGAATCCTCAGGATGACTCTAGCCCGAATTGGAAATTCCTCAACAATTTTTTTAGGCTGTTACTTTGCCGCCTTAATGATGCGGCAAGTAACCCATTGTCTGATTTTAGTAGTTTACTCTTCTGTCTGTATTCTTTTTTCCATTAATTAATATATCATACTATTACCTAAATAATAGTTAGCTTGTATTCTTAGGGATTCTGTTCTGAGCCAACTATGACAAATAGAAGAAGAATTTCTTGTAGGCCATTTTTTAATCCACTCCAGAGTTCTTGGGTGAGAGATGTAAAAGTAAAGCTAGTTTCTGAAATTATCAATACACTTCAGCATCACACTTTCATCACTTAAACCTAAGAAGTTAGAAGACATACACTCTCTGAGATTACTTGTCCTAACATGATTCTTCAACTGAACAATTAATCTATCACCATGTGCGCTGCAATCTCTTGAGTGTATAAAGGGGACAGATCAAGTACCTGTTGCCATGCTTGAATAGCTAAGCCCCTTTTATCTATCCGGCCAGCCAAGGCATCACGCAAAATAGAAGGGAAATAGCGAAGAGTCTTCTCCGACCAAGCATGTTGACTAGTTGCCAATACCTGTTCCAACATTGTTTGCAGGTACAGAAGGTGCTCGACCTCTGCGATGCCACGAGTTTTAATAATGATGGCAAGAGATGTAACAGTTATCCGATTTAAAGTTTCTGTGAACTCAGTTGGACCCTGGAAGATCGAGCAGGAAAAAAAAAAAGTAATCAGTACAGCAGAGGTATCTACAGTAAGTTTATGCATCTTCAATTAATGCACCTCCAATTAATGACCCCATCTTCCAGCCCCACCCAACTCTTCCGAAAACAACTGAAAACTCTATTTAATCTAACTGCGGTTAATGGAAATCAATGAATTCATCAAAATAGTTTTTTTTTTTTTTTTTTTATAGAAACACATGTACACACACACAGAGGAAAGGGGAGAAATATAGTCATCCACTAAAATAAATAAAGTTTCGCTTGCACCCAAGAATATATATTTCCTTGAAATATAGCACACATCATTAAAGGCAAAACTGGGAAATCTGTTTCCGCCTAAATTCCTAACTTGTGTCAACAGATAATAAAAGATTTTTTCAATAAAACGGGAGATATTGGAAATATATGGAAACAGAGGGGGCTTAATGAAAAGTGGGGTACTATTGACAGAAGGTGAATGTAGTGTCCCAAGTAAAATTAACAAAAATAAAATATAAAATTAATAATAAAAAAAAAAAAAAAAAAAAGTGCACCTTTCCTTCCCTCTTCACATAGAAAAATTCTCTAATTGATAGTAGAAGATTTGTGCATAAGTTTTCAGCCAGCCTAAATAAGCGATGGTCTCCTCGCTTCCCCTTCAGTGTGGCAATCATTTTCGTGATGTCATGCATTAAGCCCTTGCTCTTTCCTTGATACCTGCAAAAACCATCAACTCAAAATCATTTTCGGTAGAGGTAGTGTAAATATAATAGTAAGCGAATTTTGAACGAGAAGCTCGCCCTCCTTGACAACAAGTAGTAACTGAAGATGAAACATAGAAATACAAGACAAAATTCTACATGATTTTCAACAAAAGAAAGCAAGAAAATCAAACAGATTTCATAAATTAAATATCAAGCATGTGTCCCAGTATTTTGTTTTGCTGTATATAGCCAACTGACAATCATACTTCTTTGCATGCAAATTCATACACGTAAATCAGTGTGGTTTAATAGTCTACCATGTGGCCCCACCTCTCCGATTCCAAAAAGTATGAGTTAAAGCTAAACAACAACAAATACAGCAAAATAGGATAAATCAGGCACCTGTAAATTGGAAGCAAGCGGTAGTTCAGAATCTCAAACATTAAAATAGAAGCAGCGGGTTTGCTTGATGATGGATTCCTCTGGGCCAGTAGCTGCCGCAGGAGTATGTCAAGAAAGCAGGAAGAAAGTAATTGATCTTAAACTTTAGTAATAACATATATAATAGGATTAAAAAACTTATATTGTACATGCAAGCCCAGATAAAAGAACAAAAGAGCCTTTTAATTGCTAAACTTAGAAATAACTTAGCAGCATCAATAGGAAATTCCATATAATAAAGATCCAAAGATATGAAACAAATACTCAGAGATGCATTCATTAAGTCTCCCAAAACGGAGCACAAACTGGCAATCAGGATCAACTAGCATTCTAATCAAGATGAATCGGATGATATGATGGCTCCAATAATGTCATTTACATGTTAATTATGTGTAGCTTTTAAGGATTCTGAAACCTTTCCTTGACCAGTTGAAGTATTTTTCAATTGAAGAAATAACGCACACAAGGAACCTCAGCATCCGAGAGAGTATAATCTCCTCTCTCTAACTCTTGTTATCTATATTAAAGAGTGTTTTGGGATCTCCTTCATGTTTTGTTGTTCTGAAAGATAATCTCATAAAATTATTAAGAGAATGGATAATCAGAACTCCTTAAAGAAAGTACATAAGGTCCTGATGGAAAGATACATCAAGAATCTTAAGAGTTTGTATGATAGCTGTCTTTAAAGTACAGTTCCTTTTCTTTCCAACAACACCACTTTATACACCCCAGG
Source organism: Plantago ovata (assembly GCA_028274465.1). NCBI lineage: Eukaryota > Viridiplantae > Streptophyta > Magnoliopsida > Lamiales > Plantaginaceae > Plantago > Plantago ovata. The sequence goes on from CM051457.1 coordinate 26,045,794, forward strand.
ATCAAATTCTAAAACACTTTGCAGTTTTATCCCCAGACTTCCTCCTCCAGCCCAAAATAACACCATCCTTTCTGTTTGGTATCCCCCAAAATACGTTTGAGACAACAGAATACAGTCCACAGTATAGAAATGAATGTTGAGCTGATTCTCCATCCTTTCTACACATAATGAATTAATCCATAGTCCATACCTCGCCTTCTAAGACTGTCTGCCATCAACACTTTTCTCTTGACTTATGCCAACACTAAAAAGGTTGTCTGAGGTCAATTATTATCCCTCCAAATGTGGTTCCAAGGGAAGTCATCTCCTGGAGGTTCCACTAAGGAAGATTTTACCATCTTGCTAAAAAAAAAAGCAGCCCAAGCCTCCCTATCATTCTCCCAGGTTTGGTTTTGTACTTTTGTTCTCGTACAAGGAAGTCAAATATAAATAGAATTTCTCTCCAATCTTGAACATTCCTCAGAATGGTATTATATCATGTTGATCATTATTGACCCTCACGATAGATTGATAGTGCTCATCAAGTTCTGGTTACTTTTTTAACTAAAGTCTAATTCTGTATATAAATTATAAATGTTGAGCTCCGATGGTGATAAATTTCAATTAAAGAAGTCTGACTCCAGATTTTGCTTGATGCTATCCCAACCAATGACACCCATGCAAATGTGGAGCAAACAGACAATTTACAGACCACTCGAGGCAGGATGTCAAATACATAAACATGAGGCATATATGCCATAAATAAATGAGGTATTCAATAAAATATGCCATAAATAAATGAGGTATTCGATAATCTCACACCTATAACAATCGACAAAATAATATTCCGAAGTTAGAATCACAAATCACCCACAAAATTTGTTCAACATCAGCATAAAATGTAACATGGCATATTGTAACTCATTCTAGGGAGAGAATATAATGGTAGAAGTTACCGCTAAGAGTGAACGAAACAATGCATGAGGAGAAATGAGCAGCACTCTAACATATGTTTCAACCATTGCAATGCTAGGTACAACCTGTTCAGTTTGCAAGTTAAGTGTTAGGTCACTTCTGCAAAACAGCTAATGTTGGCTTTGAGGAATGAATGTCAAAGAGTTTCCCCTCATTCACTTGCATTGGTTGCATATGCTTAAGATATGAAAGAGTAAAGCAGCCATAGTTCATACCTGTCCGGCAAACATGGACTCTTCCATCTTATTTGCCAATTTTAAGCACAAATTTATTGAAAAGCCAGATAACAAGGATATAGGCAATGGGCTAACTTCCTGCAACACCATCAGTCTCTCATTCGACTGTTGATTTGTTGCAGGTAGTATCTCTGTTATTCCAGCAGAGGTTAACCAGTTCATCACTGTTTCACAGGCAGGCTGCGCCATGGTATATGAGACCACCCAAAACATCCCAATTGATCTTTCATCCATATTCATATAGTCCATGATGCGTTCACCTAATATTGAAATAAAAGTAGACAGAAGCATAGTGAACAAATTTCAGAAATCACAAATGTGCATTTATATGAACAATAGCAACTACGTTCACTACCTTTGGTTACTTGTTTCCACCACTCATCTATTTGTTTTCCTTTTTGAAGCTGCTCGTTATTCAAGTATTCTCTGGTTGACGTGTTTAAAGACCAAATACGCAGATTCTGACAACTGCTGATGAAATCCAGTAAAATACTTTGAGGGTTGTTAGGGTCAGAGATTCGTTCTTCTTTGTGAAATGAAAGAATTTTCCTCGTTGTCTCTACCTAGCAGCACGATGGTATTTGAAAGTCAAATCAAATTTGACCTGAAGCATTATAGCGTCAACAATAGTTGGGGGGGGGGGGGGTTGAGAACTCAACTCCAAGGTACACATAAGAGAAAATACCTTTCTTGAGTCTGTGTTTAGAGCATTCATCACAAGCTCAACACGGATAATTTGTGCGAGCAACCAGGTAACATGATTTGTCCGGAGAATATGTTGATCGCCGTCTTGAAGCCGAGAAACTAGTTTGTCCACAAAATCAACAAAATCGATGCAGCCATGTTTCATGAGAAAAAAGAAAACATCTGAGAAGATAAGCCACTCCTGCCAGCAATTTGTCTCTGCATATTAACAACACAAGAAATGAAAAAGCAATTTAAAATTAAAAATAAATAAAACACACACACACACACACACACACACACACACTAATATGAATTAATCATTGAAAGGTACATGGCATTAATGCCTGAAAAAGTGTTTTGATAAAGATGTAATTAATGTTTCACCAACGGGTCAATTGACAGTAACATTAGTAAGATACATAAAATAGACACCCTCATAACTGAAATATGATAACTGTGCTACATTTGAGAGAGAGAGAGAGAGTGTGTGTGTCTGTGTATAGTGAAGGAAACTTGCCTGAATTTGTCAATTTCAGCAACTCGACAATCCTATCAATTGTAGCCTCACCAATCATTTCAGAGGTAAAAACAGCACCTAGTGTAGGTCCTTGTGCATGTGGCCTATGGCAGGGCGCCAAAAGTAACACACGCCTCCACCAGTCAGGGGATGGAGTATTGCGAAAAGCATGTCTCAAACATCGCAAAGCTCGTTCCCAATCAAGACTTCCTCTCTGAACTGATGCAGCAAGTTCCTGGTCCATATGGTGAAAATAACAAGATGGAGTTACACTGTGTACTAATTAACCTTAGAAACAGATCATGCAATAAAAGAATTTCATTTTTCATCCAGAGAATTTGCACATCTGTATATTTAATTATAAGCCAGCAACATCAATGATCCAATGTCTACTCTTTCACAATCCAACAGATCACCATAAACTAACAGCAACAGTTTCACTGAACAATTCATTATTCCACAGTACAATATAAATACTAATTCCTCCGTCCCCGTCCCAAGTCAAGCTTCCCATATGTTTTGTTGACTTTTTTAACCTCCGTTTGACATTGAATTAATCCTAAATTATACCGAAAAATAATTTTAGAACTTATATTATGAAAGTTTAAGCTTTCTACTTTCATAATATAAGTTCCAAAGTTATTTTTCCATTAAAATTTGGAACTAATTCGAGATCAAATGAAGCCTAAAAAAAGTCAAAGAAATAAATGCGAATCCTGGGCTAGGACGGAGGAAGTACAAAATTATGAGAACTGTAGGGTAGATATGGATAAGATGATATTTTTGGTGTCACGAATGCTAAATGCTCTGGAGTTCTAATGAATAAATAAAAGACAATCGGTCTCCGAACAGATGAATCAAACGGGAGGGCGAAACCAACGCATACAAGTGAACATCAATTATTAATTCTTCCTTGCAAAACCATAACCTGTAAATGTCTTATATAAGTATATTTAACAACATCCTGCCATTGGATTGTATACATTACCCGTTTTCGTGCGTCCCATTGAATTAACACATGCATCCTACAAACCTCCTCAAAAACATTGACCCAACAGCAAGCCTATACATTTTAACAGGACGGGGGAGTACTTCCTAAATAAAATATTGTCCTGCTAGGATTCTAATGCCATAAGAAACTGTGGATATAACACATAACAGCATGGTACTAAGATCAGGTGTCAGCTCCAAAAACAAATTCTACAGAACTCCAAGTGATGTAAGTTGATTTAATAGAATGAAACAAAACTAATTTTAAAAAAAAATCGTATTGCAATACGGTAATAATGAGTATCACCAGTATTGTAGCTAACATACTTCAGGTTATTATGGTATACAGATCTAAGTAGTTCATTAATATATGCTTTTAACGATGGCCTGAAAATTTTATGAATTTTCTCTCTGAATCCAGTGTCAGCGGTATTAGTTTCTAGATTCACTTTTCGCGATCCTTATTATTCTCTGTAGTAGCAGTATTACCATATCTATGTGTTAAGGATGACATTCAGTATATTTCATAGATAGCTAATACACATCAGCAATTGTCATTACCTCACCATGCAGAGGTTCTCCAAGTACGCTTGGATACGTTATAGGTGAGTATCTCATGTTAGTCACTGGTTCACCGGATACGTTGGTAGTGGCCTGAGGTAAAAGTCTAGCAGTTCCAAACGTAGGGCAGTGAAGATGCTGGTCTAGCATTTGCATGTGTGTGGCCATCATATCTCTTCTCCTATGAATCTCTAAAATAAGTGTAAAAAGTGCCTCATCATCAGGTATATTCTCAATAAATTGCAAGCCACTACGTATTAGTTCATAAAAGGGCACAAGGCACTTGTTATCCTCAACTAGCAGCCAAATCACGTCTAAGCAACTGTGAAGCCATTGTACTAGAGCCTTGTCTGGTCTCCAGTACTTTGTGCTATCAAACTCGTCAGCCCCTGGCTGTTTCTGCTCCCCCCAGTTGACAAGCCAATTCAGCATGTAGTAGAAGATTTCGGCATGGGTTACTGGCTTTATATTAGAGTCGAGACCTATCAAAATTATCTTACAGCACAACTGACGCAAACTGCTTATAGCACTTTCTCTGACGGATAAATTGACCCTCCCTGACTGTTGACCATTGGAGATTGCATCATTAGACTTTATGGGAGACAGTGTGGCACCAGATGACAGCTCAGCCGCTGACTGTGCAGGTGATCCAATACCGTGAATCGAAGGTAAAGGGGATGCAGGAGTTGATGACTGAAAATTTGTCCCGGCAGGAACTATATTTGATGGTGGCAAGACCCCTGACTGTGATGGAGTTGCTGTCTGAGTACCCTGACCATTACGAACTGACATCTCTGCTGAAGAAACCGAAGAAAGAAGAGACGGCAAGAACGTGTCCCAATTTATGCACCCTATATTGCACAAACTACGTAATGCAAAGAGCAAGAACTTTGCCCTTGGTGCATGACTACAGCACTGGACGACCAGAGCTATCAGAACAGACTCAGTCACAGCACGCAGTTGTTCCTGGTCCTTAAAAGATCAGCAATCAAAAGATTAATGACCAAGTAATCAAATCAAGTAACAGCACTACAGCAGTACACTCGGAAAATAGCTTACAGGAAACTGGCTGCGTAACTGCTCAAAGTCTAAGAGAAACTGTTCATTAGGGGGAGGAAGCTCTCTGTTAATAGCAGTAACCCGCTTCTGCGCCTTGTTCCTGTAATTTGGTTTTAGTAAGATATAGCTACCGTTAAGAATTCATCATTAAATGGGCATGAACATAAACCACAGTCAATGATATTCCTGTAAAACCTAGCAGGGAATAATAAGAATTGAAAATGAACATCTCCAGTTCACTATCGTGTAAAAAACTAACTCCTCATAAACTAGTAACCAATATTCACAGGTAACTACAAAACAGAATAAACCGATGTGCTAACTAGCTCCCTTCCCTACTGGTCCAGCACAATCTTGCCATATGTGCAAAGAGATTGTTTTAGGTCTGGCTAGTAAATATAGGAGCAACTTATGGTTATCACTCCCACGCCAGGTATCGACGTGGTATCTCAGAATTTGTCAATCAGTATCTGAAATGTATTACTCATCATACAATACAATACAAAATAAACCACAGAAGGATGCAGATTATCTCCAGAATTCCCAAAACAAACAAAATCGCGAATAATGTATTATTATCAGTACAATTAAGAACATAATAATAAGGTTAACAGTAACTCACGGAGGTTCTCTAACTGAATCGTCTGATTTCTGAGCTGAATTCCTCTGTAAAAAAGAAAGGTAAATTGAATTTCAGATAGAAAATCAAATGCGGATTAGAGCGTGTGATCATGTTAATTGAATAGAAAAAAAAAAAGGCAAGCACGTACGCCAAGGTACAGATTGAAGAGCTGAAGGATGGCGACCCGAGCTGGGTGGAGATGGTTGGGTCGAGATGAAGAAGTTGATGAGGAAGCATTATTATTCCGCTGCGTGGTGCTGTTATTCTGTTGCTCTGACTCCTGGACGGAGGGAGATTGGCTGGGTAAGCCCGGAGTTGGAGCGCGCATCATTTTCGCCTTTCAACAGACAAATAGAAATCAGTCGTCTTCGTCTTCCTCACTGCGCCATTTTGTAAACCCCTCTTTCTTCCCCTTTCCCCACTGAAACTCTGAAAGAAAAGTAAAGGGTGGTAAATTGCACAAAACACCACCTTCTCCCTTGGTTTTACAAGTTAAACTCAACACAATTTATATCCGTCTAAATTGGTCCATACCCGACAACAAAAACTGTAGTTATCATCATCGGGTCAATGGTTCAATTCTACAATAGACTCTTGCATTCTTTAGGACACGTTTGGTTCTGGCTTTCTCTTAGATAATCAAAATTGAGAGAAAGTCGTGAACAATGTTTTTAGCCAGAGATTTAGCTTTGAAGTTTGTTTTGGTCCAACAAGAAAGAGATAGAGTGGCTGGAGAATGCATTATCTGGGCCAGATAATATGTAGTTTTGGTCCATTATCCACGAGAATTACATGTGGGTTGATGCAGTGAAAAGATGTCCATGCCCCTCGTATTTGAGAGCACATGGTGGACCAGCGGTGGTGACATCACCACACGTCAGCGAGAAACCCATTATCTTGGAAAATTTTGAGATCATGAGAATGGAAGATAAAATTATCTTCCAGTCCAGCTCATCGCAGGCAGCCAATGGGAAGACTGACCCTGAACTTTATCCTGGTCAGCTTCTTCTCTTTATCCGACTTTATCCATGGACCAAACCCGAAAACCGTATTCTATAAAAGTAATTATCTCCCATTATCTACCGAACCAAACGCTTCCTTAGTTTCTCTAGTGCTATGGTAAAAAAGTCAAGTCGAGTGGATAGTAACACAAAACTCAGCATGATACTCTTCAACATAACTAGTTCCACAATCATAACCGCATAGTATGTGGTCCATGATTTCTTAGTAAACTACTTGCATTCTTGAATTTATCTACTACGGCCAAACAAGTGGAATTGAGTAGTGCTCACGCATCACATAACTCGGCTAGCTATGGAGCCCTCAAAGCATCTACATTGGTAGAGAAGATACTTAAGCTCTGGAAGATACTTTCCGATAGACTTTCTATATTCTCTCTTGTATATTTATATTTATGTTTATCTTATTATCTCTATCAATTGTTCTTATCTTCCTATTATTTCTCTATGTATTATTGTAAATAGCTAATATAATGATATATTTATTTTTTAAAACGGTAAAAAAAAATATTAATTAAATAAAGAGCATAAGAAATGCTCGGTAACATTCCAACAACGAAAACGAGTACTTTCACCTGACAACAAGAAAGCTTCAAGAAAACACCCAAAAAGAAGTTTGTCACATACTATCTACACGAATCACACCTCAAACAACAAAACATAGAAGCACCAAATGATCTTTGACCAAGGAGAACAACACCAAACCCTTGGAGGCAACATTCCCCGGCCCATCAAACCGGGGTCCAAGGAGTAGCCCAAGCATCAACAAAACCATAGCAATTGAGAAGCCAAGAAGCCACCAGTACTCTCGAAACCAACAAGCGAGCTCACCAAAAGAAACCGGGCAAGAAAAAATCAAAACCACAATAAAAGAGAAGAGACCCCGAGGACTTTCAACGTCGGGTTTTTCTTAGAAAATGAAGTCCGACCACGATCGAATCCCCTAATCAAGTTGACTTAAGCCCTCGAAGGTAAGAAAGAGAACTCGAAAGGAAGTTTAATACCCGACCTCGACCGGATCCCCTAACCGAGCCTCAACCAAAACCAAACGAAGAAAAAAAACTACCCCAAGGACTTTCCAAGTCGGATTTTTACTTGAAAAGGAACGTTAAGACTCGATCACAACCGAATCCCATAATCAAGTTGACTTAAGTCATCCAAGGTAGAAAAAACACAACACAACCATCACCTTTGAATACTTGGGTTCGAACAATGATGAATGTGTATTTTACACTTTCATTCGAGTCTTTTTCACCTAATTTAGCTATCCTCTATGATAATTTAGCTATATTTTAGTACATTTTATTAGAATAGTGTCACGTTTCCCTTTAGATTTTATTTTACAGGTTTTGGTTGAAATTCGGAGATTTACGAGCATTTATATTGAAGTCTACAAGGAATTGGTGTTCCAGAAGCCTATTTGGAGTATCTGAAGGTTTCCGGATAGGATTTGGAGTCTAGGGGTCGAATCTGGAGGTTAGAAAGTCATTAGAAGTCTGAAACCGAGTCCGAAAAGGTGAAGAAATCCAAAACCGCGTCGAAAACACGGAAATTCCGCGTTTACACTGTGGGGCGAACCGTCCCAGCCAGAGGCGAACCGCCGCGGGCAATTTCCGGGCCTATATATAGTTGCGAGTTTTCTCTCCGAAAATCATATCTTTCCAATCCTACTTTCTCACCTCTCTCTATAGTTTTAGGTAGGAACTTCCCGGGGCCTGTCCTGGGAGTTCCATAGCTTAGGGGGTACTTTTTCATAGCAGATTGGAGCGCGTAGGATCGCAATCATCCGGAGATTGACAACCTTCGGTAACTTTGTATCTTACAACTTTTATCTACTTATTTTATATTCTTTCAATATGTTTTCTTCTATGATTGCTATTGATTGCATGCCTATGAGTAGCTAAATTATCGTTGGTGGTAGTATGTGAATTCTTAACGAGGGAAGATAATCGTGCTAATGGCTATATCGCGCATTATACTCCGTGTCATTGATTTATTTCGTTGATCAGTTGAACACCAAAATTCTCGTATGTTGTATTGATCATTATGCACACTTGGACACTTGTCGACCAATCAGACCAAATTATCTTCGTAGTGTTGAATAATTACGGAACACATTAGGACGTTAGTTGTTGATGAGTCAGACCCATATTATCTTCGTAGTGCTTAATACTTGCAACATGACACAAGATTGATTCAAAGATCTCTATGCAAGACCGAAGAATTTATGCATGATTATCGACCCATTATGTTAAGAAGGACCATACTATCACCAATCTCCATTATCTGCTTGAAAACCCCCTATTGCTTTCTATTTGATGTTTTATATTCCTAATTAGATTTGATAAAGCTAGTATAGTCCTGAGAGAACGACACTCGAGTCATTCTACTACTACACTACGGTTTTCGTTGTAGTTGTGGATTGCCTTTGGCTAATACAAATTTATTTGACTGAATCTGACACGTTCATCAAACAACCTTCCAAACCCGAAAAAGCCACAAAAACACAAGTAAGGAGGCCTCTTCAAGCCCGAAATTCGGGCAGTCCCAGATAGTAGCCCACCTCCTCTGAAAAGAACGGGAAGTCCAATAAACTGCTAGCCATTAGAAAACTGAGAAACCGATCAAAAACCCTTCCCACCTCCAATTCTCACGGCTTCCTCCTTTAATTACATGAACCACTCATTCAACCGATCATAGTCCTTCAACTCACCCCTCCTTTTACGCCACCACCAACAATGAAGTTTGATGTTCTCCAATACATGCCAAGGTGATAATGTTTCACCCTTATACACAAGTTGATTCCGAGCTGATGATAAAAAATACATCGTTGATGTCTGCTTCTTCCCCCCGTCAATGGCATTTCCCAACCAAAAGTGGACGATTCACCATGATTCGTTAAAGATGCTAGCTCATTCGTTATATAATAGCGAATATTCTTTTGCCTTATATTAAAGAATATCGTGTGCACGTTGGTGTCATGAATTCTTTTTTTTTTATTTTATTTTTTTTATTTGGAGGGTTGTTTAAAAGATTTTTCTCGGAGGGTTGTTTGCATATGCAAGCATCTTAGTTAAAGTGCAAAGTTTTTCTTGGTTTTTCATGTTTTGATGGATTTATCATTTAGAGCCCGTTTGGTTTGAACTAGGAAAAAGAAAACCGACATTTCCTAGGAAATCTGGTCCAAACCCATAAGTAGGAAATGTACTAGGAAATGTAGCCTTTTTCCATGTTTGGTTTCTTAAAATTGACTAGGAAATCTGGTTCAAATTATTAAACCCATTTTAGTTAAATAAATAAAAAGAATTAGAACATATCTATTTTCCTTCTTCCTTCCTTTCTCTCTAGTCTCTACCATCCCTCTGCAACCCGATGCCAGGCATCAACCACCCCATCGCCGCCGGGTCCAGGTCACCGCCAGCGTAAACTTGCGAGAATAACAGCGATATGAGTAAGCATAGTGTGAATAACAACTTCCAATTCGTTGCTAATTTTTTAGGAGAGTTGGAAGTTGTAACCATGGACGGCCGAATTGGAAGCGGAAATCACATAATATGAAGTATGCCCGTTGGAAGCAGCTGCCGGAGCTGAATTACCATCACTAATCCTCACACCAGCAAAAAAATCAATATCATCATTACCGAAATAATTCTGGTGCGACTGAGATTGAGATTTCGTGGAGGTGAAAAACCCGTCGATGTCGTAGGGGGAGGAAGATGAGTCAACAAACGACGACGTGTTGTTATTGGAGGAAGGGGTAGTAAAATAGGAAGGTTGTTTAGGTTTCTGCTTGAGCTTGGACAAAGGAGCTGATCGGGCATGGGATTTGACACCGTGATATTCATCGACCAAAACACCCAATTGATCCATGATTGATTGTCTGTATTGAGGAGAAACAGGTCAATTAACGGAGAAGAAGGATCAGATGTGAGATTGGATGGCTAATTAAAGGAAATGATGGAATTGGAAGGACAGAGAGAAGGTCTGTCGATTGATTAATGAAAGAGGAAGAAGAAGAAGAAAAAGACCTAAATTCTCTTTGTGGGAATGGACGTTATGAAGAAGATGATGATGAAGAATGTGGTGGGTAATAATCTGGACTAATGAGGTCAATTTGGACAATAATCTAGTGTTTTGAGGGTCAAAATTGTAACTAAGAAAATTTGGAACTTTTCCAATATGGAATACATGCCCCCATGTAAAAGAAGTAGGAAAAGTTTTGCATTTTAATGCACAAAAATCCATCAACATGATTTACGGTTACATAAAAAGAAAAATGTGGTCTGACCGGATTGAAACATTTCATATATATTTTCCTATGAACCAATCAAGGAAATGTTAGGCAAAATCACCAAAACTTTTACTTTTCCTAGTGAACCAAACATCCCCTTAAGGCTTCCCCCATCATTCAATTACAGAACTTTGTCTCTTCTAGGTATTAAAGTAATATACTAAGCCTGTTGATTCAATTAATTGATTGACCTACCAATCAATCAATTTTAAACCGTTGATCTTACTTATTCACTTTAAATCTGATCCGTACACGTGTCATTATTTATTTTATTTTTTTAATTTTTTTGTTCAGGCCACTTTATTCCTTTTTTTAATAGTAAATTGTGCTTTTTTTTTTTTTAATTTTTATTTAAATAGAAAGTTATTTACTACCTGGCATCTTTTACTCTTCAGACTCCTCCCGTTTCTCTTCAGACTCCTTCCGTTTTCCTCGTCAAAATTATTCCATCACTACCTTATTCAACAAGTTTTTTTAGATGAGATATTCCCATCAAATTTTTCTTCTTGATTTCGGCTACAAGTAGATGTATAATTTTTTGTAGTATCGTGAAAACCCCCTTTTGCCGTTGGCTTGACTGAGCTGAATCTATGCCCAAACACTCCGACGTCTTCCTAATCGACCGCCTGGAAATTTCGTCTCTCCGATGCTTACGATCAGGTATGAAATTAATCAAAACTGTGGTTTAATTGCTTTAATCACATTTCCTCCTGCTAGGTTTGTAGTTGATGTGTTATTGTGTGGATGTGTAATTTAACCAACTAATAAGTCTCGCTTCAAATGCATGTGACAGATTTGGCTTCAGGTTTGTGTTATTTCTAAATACATTTTATTATTGGTAATGGGAGGAACATCAGTTTTTTGGGGGGCCATTCAAATTAAATTACTCCTCTCTTAGTATGTCAATGTACCTACCTCATCAATTGGATTTCTATTTAAAGATTTCAGATTTTATTTTTAATAATAATGTGCGGTGGGACTTGAACAAATTAGCTAGCTATTTAGCTATGGACATTGTTCAGGAAGTGACTGGAATTACTTTACCAACAATGTTAGAGGTCAAAATGACTGGCTGGTTTGGCCTTGGACACAAGATGGAAGTTTCACTATTAAAAGTGCCTTAATTAATTACTACTCAGGATGTAATGTTTTCCCCAACTGTCCATGCAGTAAGATTTGACATTTTAAGCTTCTTACAAGAATGAGTTTTTTGTTTGGCAGATTTTACATTTCTACTGCTGCTTCTTTGATTTGCAATTCTCATCTGTCCAGTGATCAACAAGTAATCAGTTTCATTGTGCTAGACTTAATTGGGCAGCTGGCTGATTTGGGATTCTAGCTACAAATAGGATTTTATTTAGGCAAGAGACTATTAATTTCTTTGCATGCCCTGATTTATCACGAATCCCAAAACATTGAAGCCGTGGCTGCTACAATCACAGGTATTGATTTTGGTTGGAAGAGTGTGATTTTAGAAGGGCATTGTGATGTCTGCTCCTTGTTTTATCGGTGACTGTAACTTCATTTATGAGTCAAGGACAGAGTTGGTTGGGCCCGATACAATTCTGCTCTGTCATATCCATCGAGAAGGTAGTGAGTTAGCTCACAGACTAGCACAAAATGTCGAGTGTAAAAGTGAAGGTAAAGCACCTTACGTTTAGCTATTTTGGTCTGTTGTGATCAGTTGGTGACTATATCAATTTCTAGATTTAAGCTTGTTTACTTATCGAGTTAATTTTTATTCTTAACAGGCATGACACATATGTAGCTCGAGTTCTTGGTAAACTATATTATATAGGTGGAGCTGTAACTTCTTAAACCGGCACAGAGAGCTAAGGGAATCAAAGGCATTAACAATTGTTGAATTTATGTGCCAAAATCATTCTATTCCTCGTGTTGTTTGGCATGATAAATAGTATTAAGCAATTGTCTTTATTAGATTACTCTACTGTGTCATCATGGATGTACCTTGAAGCCGCGACTTGGCTACATTGCAAGAATGCCCTTTACTCCATGAGTTTAACTCTGAGTTTCAAGAATGCCCTTTACTCCATCAGAGCTGCAGATATAACTAGCGATCTTTTCAGAACTCTTGTCTCTTGCCCTTCTCAAGTATTTGTTATATTTCAATGGCGTTGCTCATTAGAAGTCTTCATTGCTAACCAATCAATGGAGGTGTATATACAATATTCATGTTTCTGGGCCATCTTGCATGAGGATTTCGAGAGTTATCATTTCTCCTTTCGATCTTTTATGTGGTTTTAACTGGTCTTGTTGGGATGCAATCTATTCTTATGTATGTATACGAGTTATGAATATATGTACTTTTGCATGGGGAAAATACGTTTTAAGTCATTGGTTTGTCTTCTATTGATGATTGTTCTGCCCCCTTTATATGACGTTCATACTCCTAGACAACTTTTGTTGCTCAAGAATCTTGTTTACTCTTGAACATTTCATTCTTGTAATGTAGTTTTGAGGTATGTTTTACTTGTTTTCACAGGAGCCTTCTTCAAGAGATGAAGCATCTAGAGATTCCATGACCAAGAAGGAGCAGGAAACTATGTCGTCCAGATGTTATGGTGTAAGTTGCATTGTCATCTTTCCTGGTCTGTTTTCACTCAATAAAATGGACATTTCTTGAAACAATTTCTTATATGGGAACTAAAAACATTATATCTCCCCGGCTACATAAGTATAATAGAGTATTGAAATAGATGTCAACAATGATAATTTGTGAAGGCCTATGTCTTGTAGTGTGGCTAGGCAAACAATTTCTTGATACGGATTCAATGTTTTCAATTCCACGAGTTATTTCTGTTAAGCCCTTAAAGCATTATGTAAGAATAAAGATGTCAGTATTCAACATTTTTTCCTGACACTGAACTCCTGTGTGTGAAGCAGTCATTGCTTATAAATCAAGAATAGAAGTTTCTTTTGTATTATCTGAGTGATCGCCTTGTAAGTTATTAGGCTTAAATTCATATTCCTGTAAACTTAGCAGCAAAATTCATATTCCTGTATCTTAGCAGCAATCTTGTATCCTTGAGTTTGATGGTGCTTCCAAAGGAAATCCTGGTCGTGCTGGGGTTGGAGCTATATTACAATCCGAAGATGGAAGTCTGGAACCTCTTTTAGAATGAGATTGCGCTGGTCTGGTCTGTCAGCTGAAGAATTATGTTATGCCTCTCTCAATGGCAGGTTCCATCTGAACCGGTAGACCGGGTTAAGAGGCTCCTCCACTACGCGGAGCTGCTTCCCCCCTTTGATGATTCGTTGGGGACCATGGAGAATAGGGTGCCTGGTTGCACGACGCAAGTGTGGCTCCACGTGGAGATGGATGAGGAGTATAGGTTGAGGTTTGTGGCGGAGAGTGATTCGGAGATTACAAGGGTTCTGTGCTTTGCTTGGTTTGGAAGCTTGATGGGGCTTCCGTTTCTTTTGCTTTTGTTAGAAGAGATAGCAATCAGTTAGCTCATAATTTAGCAAAAGGAGTTGTGAGGGCAGATCAGGGTCATGTTTTGCCTGCTTGTTTTCATAATTATTTGTAACTCTGTTTCTGTTGATTATTGAACGAAATTTTCCTGTTTCTAAAAAAAAAAAAAAGACTATTAAACATAATATTCATATGTCCCAATCAATTCTTTACGTATTTCTTTTTTGGACGTCCCAATCAATTATTTACGTTTCCATTTTTGGAAGGTACCCCACATCCCATCTATATTATTTTAAACATGGACCCCATTTTTACACTTTTTTATCTCCACTCATATTTCACACTATTTTAATCAACTACCACATATTTACATACAATATTAATATAACACTACCAAATAAAACCATCCATTAAAAACCGTGTAAAAAGCAAACGTAGGCTTATCATTGGGACGGAGGGAGTAACAAGTAATCCTGATGTTGCACTCATAAAAAAGAACTTGTAATAATCTTTCAAAACCATACAAATTTCACAAAGAATTGAATCGTTACCAGATACACTACTAAGACTCTGTTCTCTTCGTATGAAATCTCATTATTTTCAGTTCTGTTCAATTTCATTCAGTTCTGTTCAGACTTGCTTAGTTATATTTTATACTACAAATAAATTATGTTCAGTTCTGTTAAGTTCCATTCAGTTCTGTTCAATTTAATTCTATTCAGTTCTGTTCATACGAAAAGAACAGTTTCTAATTTATACACTATTCCGGTCTATACATTTGATATTTTGACATTGTTGTTTTATCTCCATCTCTGATATGATCACATTTATTAATATTGGATAATATGTATTCCGTCACATTCAAAATTTCCTTTTTAGTTTTTAATTTTATTAATGTTTTCAATCGTAAATTACTTCTATATCATATTGAAAAAAAAAGTATATAAAGTATAGTATAAATTGTACACTTTTTAATTATAATTATTTTTGATTTTTTTCAATTTGTGATCTATGAGTTTCATCTAAAAACAATCTACAAAATTAAATAGAAAGTTTTAATCGGGATGAAGAAAGTATAATAACATATAAGTATCAAAATTATATTATTGATGATATATAAAACAAAATGCTATACTTTACTTTAAACCGAATGGAGTAACAAATTTCATTCTCTCTAATGCTGGTGACTCACCCATTGTCCCCCTTCGAACTCAAATAATAACGAATGAAAAATTAAAACAAAAAAAGGACTCATAACAATAGCACGCAGCAACACGTGTAGATTTACCCAATTGATTGACCTACCAATCAATTTTAATCCGTTGATCTTGCTTATCCAATTTCAATCTGGTGCGTATATGTGTCATTTAGTTAATTAAAAGTTGTAGGGTTCGAATCCTGTTGTTTGGTTCGAATCTTGTTGGCGTGATTTTTCTCTATTATTTGTATCATTATTTTAGTTGAAGGTGTTGGGTTCGAATCTTATTGACGTAATTTTTTTTTTATTTATTCTCTTCTTAATTTTTTATTTTTTAACATAAAGTTATGACGTATTATACTTAATTTTAAAAATAACCATGATATGTTCTTATAAAAAAAAACATACTTCCTTCGTCCAATAATAAATGTAACACTTGATTTTTTTTTTGACTTTTTCTATGGTCATTTTGACCTTAAATTATTCTTAAATCATACGATAAAAATAACTAAAAAATCATATTATGAAATTAGAATGTTTATATGAAGCACTTGACAATATATTCAACTGATGAAGAATACCAATTAACATGTGAAAAAGATGCATTGCAGATTTTGAAGTTGAATGTTTCCAAAGTCTAGAGATGTATCTGATGGTTCTTAACTAATCGAAAGAATACTTTTACTATGTCTAATATAGTTCAATTCAAAACTATTAATTGCATAACTACAAAAACTATATACATTTATAGCACACCATTTATATTAAGTTTAATTACTCAATTAGTGATTTTTTTATTACATTTGAAGTCATTATGTGAAGATTATATATTCACTCCATTTATTTCAATATATTATTTAATAAAACAATAATGTTTTACAAGATTACGCTTCACACGCGTAGCGTGTGACGCGGTTCCTAGTAATTAACAGGTCACATGTGGCGCCTGTCATTCTTTTTACCTTTTTCCAACAAAACTCTCATTAGCTTACTCGTGGTGTATTTGAGTATTTTTATTGCTTGATGGAATATATATGTACATGGAACTCTTCTGATTCAAAAACTTCAAGGGTATGTAATGGACATTATTCATAATTATGATTGAAAATCACATTGTACAACTAACACAGAACCATTTTAATTCAAATTCACCATGAATATAGCATTTTTATGTTTCTGCTTCTCCATCATGAAAGAAAAACCTTCAGTCGTAGAATCAATCAGATCAAAGAGGGAGAGGAGGTTGAGAGACATAAGGAGAGAGATGGTCTGCCAAGAAAGACATCGATAAGCTCGCCACTCCAAAACTCCCTGGTAGGCTTACCACTTCCCCCGCTGCCAGGAACCGAGAATAACAACGCCCCAATTGATTATATGGAGATGGATAAGAACTCACATTTTTTTAAAAGCGGACTGGGAGGAAGATGAAAAAGAAGCTCAAGCTTGCCAAAAGGAAGTTTCATGGAAAAGGGCAAGATTAAGAGAGAGCATGTATAAACTGTGTCCAAGCGCATAGGTATGGTGTTTCAAAAAGCACATCTATAAACTGATTTCATGATGTCCTGCATTTAACTAGATTTTCGTTGGTTGAGAATCTATGGTATCCCACAAAAAGAATTGTTCTCGAAATCTATCTGGAAGTTAAGTAGTGGTATACTGGTATTATTAGTAGATTACTTATCCCACATGGGATACAAATAAAAGCTATACCGTAAGATAAGTATAAAACCCACACGCTTTCTCTATGGTGGCCATCTTTGCGCTTGGGGCAATGACGCAGCTAGTGAGGTACTAACCGAGGCGCGTCTATTGCTGGTTGAAAACTATTTCCAAACCCCCTCTTGGGCCTGGGTTCGCCCTAGGCCCTTGAGAATTTTTGGAAGGGCTCCCTTTGGGGTAAGCCCTACAATTTAAGTTTTAAGTATTTGCGTGCCTCTGGTTTTCAGTGGCAGTTCATCTCCTAGTTGTAATTTGTGAAACTTGAGCAGCGGGTTCTGTCAATACATGTCCAGACTTGTACAAACATAAACAAAGTAACACTGAATTGTTGACCATGTGATATTTGTACTGCGTTGACTATGATATTTGAATTGTATAATTCTGAATAAGCTGTGATTTTTGAAGAATTTAAATTGCAATGGTCACAAGACAAGCAAGCTCAATTAGATACTTTGCAATAGTGATGGACTATGGATTATTGTGCAACTGAAAACCAGAACCATGTTTTATTTTAACCCTAAGAAAAAAGCTGCAGCAGAAGAATGAACTAATCATCAGATTACTTGAACTGCAGGATTATTATGTTTTTTGACATGTTTGGTTTTCCTGCAACAGTCAATTGATCTCTTAGGTTCACCGGCATAATGGAACTCAGGTCTAAAATAGAGGTCAGGTGTACGTAGCTTGTTCATCTTTGAGAATCAGGAGGCCTAAATGGGAAGTGCTTCCCCATCCCACAGCGATATATATTTCCTTGTTAAGCGTGGTAAATGAAACTGTTGTAAAAAGGTCAAATTGTTTGTAGTGTCAAGACTAAGTTTAAGAGATTAAAAAACCTTTTACAACATAGACCAACACTAACTAGTTCATGTAGCCTCTCAAATTCAATTTTAAAGGCATAATCTCTCTTCTCACGGTGAGAAGATGAAGAGCTCATACATATAGCCAAGAGTGAGCTGTCTGGATTAGTAGAACATAAACTAAATCATTAGTTAAAAACGTCTACATTAAGCAGTTCCATGCTATTAGAAAACTCGCTCAATAATCATGTAAGATAACTTTTGAACTCAACCTGTTCGCATGCAAATAAATGCTGGGCAGATTCACAAGATTTGATATTCTGATAGAAGCCATATCTCAGCTACTAGTTTTGATAACATTGGTGATAATGCGTTTCATTACTCATTGCACTGCTGGCAAGTTTAATGAATTATTAGAAAAATGCACTGTGTAGTTTTATAGCGTGAATCGGATAAGATGACATAATAATTAACTAAAGATGAGGAGTACAGAGTACTGCTGTTACTAATCCCACATTATCTCTGTGTATGAAGCGGTATATTGAGAGATTACATAATACTCACTTTGCTATTGAGTTACATACTTACCTGGACGGGTTCAATGGGTGATCAAGAAGGCCCATGGACTAGGTTGGTGACCTCCATTGCACTTTGGAGGGGTGCCAGCCTAAGGTCGGCCCAAGAGGTCGAGCCTACGTCATAATTTGTTGCTTTGGGGGCCTGCGTTCGCGCGGCCCCTGCCCAATTCTAGTCTAAAGTATTAATCTGTCCTCTTTCAAATATCACTTCTGTTTATTTATCCTGTGCGTGGTCTGAGTTTTTCTTCATAATCAGGTGAGCAATGTCTTTCAACAATTTTTATAAGTGACGGATGGAACTCAATTAATTTGGATTTAGAAGACAATTAGTACTTCATTATTTAGCTGCCCTGCAGTATGCAATTATAAAAAACTTATAGTCAAGTTCTTTGTAATTTAATGTTGTAAAGACTTCTAAAAGCGTCCTGAAGATGACAACGTAGACGCTGATTACTTTATGCAGCTGCGCGATAAGCACATAGCGAACTATTCTTTCGCCTTTTACTAAAGAATACCGTGTGTTTGTCGCATTGAAGCAGCATACGCCATTTTTTGGAGGGTTGTTTTGCTTTTGCAAAATACCCCACAAACTTAGTTGAAAGGCTATTCTTGTTTTTTTTCGTTCTTATAATACATCAGCTAAATAGTAGTATTATTTTCCGTTAATATTTTTGTGTTTTCCAAGTTTCAAACCAATTGAACCAACTCTGGCTTAGCTAAGTTGACCTGGAACTGCTACTGCTACTCCGTTAATATTTACTGAACTTCTTTTTTCTGTATTACTGAACTGCAGGACTTGCTCTATTTAATATAAAATCTTTGTAATTAATGATTTAGCAGAATAAGACTACATTGAACAACATATATATTAAGCATAAATGATTTAAACTGCACTGGGCAGGGTACACTATTCCTGTGCAGCAAGCTACACGCTGTTTTATCAAAGTTGGAGCGGCACTATACTTCAAGTTCATCTGGGTGCTTCGAGGCTGCTAGTTACAAATGTTTTGAGCTGATGCTCAGCATTAAGTTTTCCGGCCTATTCTTGGATTATGTCAAGAACTATGATTTTGGCCTTCCTAGAAGAGAGTATAATCAAACTACCAATAATAATTAGTACAAGCTGCTAATAGTTTTCAAGTCGAATACATTGGCAAATAGATTTAAAACTGAATAAGCTTGACGGAAAAGGGCAATCATTACTCTGCTAACAGCTGGCCAGGAAAAAGTAAGAAGGATACTTTGTAAAATCTACAAAATTCTCCCACACCAAATCACCATCTTGATCATCAAATACATTGGTGAGTCCTACGACCACTTGATTCTTATTGACATCTATGATCCCGTTGTGACTGTTTGATGTGTATGATCAGATGGAGGGAATACTGCAGGGCTGGTCTATATAACATTCCATGTGGACATTAAAGTTGTCATAGATTCATATTCGGTGGACATACATCATAAGTTTCGGCTGGGACAGAAATGATATCTGTTGCAGTTAGCACAAGTGATGATATCTTTGAAGTTTTCCTAATGATTTTGCTGTGTTGATACTTTTCGAGTTTTAGTTACATTGAGTCAATTTACCTCGTATGAAATGTATTATTCTCTTTCATGGTATTATCATCAATTATTAGCTTCTTGTGCTGTGCGCGAAGGGAAATTAATATGGTAAGGGAAGGTGAAAGAACAAGGCAGCCATGCGATAAACTCATATTGTAAGCTTGTCACAATTATAAAGTGGCATATGCCTCTTAGGGTTGTTGCTTTGGCAAACACCCCACAATTTCAGTTCAACGTTTTCCTGTGGTTCTGTTTGTATCACTAATCATGTGCATAAACATGGGAACTGTTTAGATGAAGAATCATATCTCATAATCATTTTCCCATAAGTTCTTGTAACAGTATGGTTTATTACCTCCTCAATATGGATGCAGGTGACTTCTGATATTGCAAAAGCCTATGATTCATCTTCTGGCTTGCATATATTCATACAACATGCTCTAGAATGAAATACTGAATTTGGTTCCTCATTTAATTTAAATAAATATGTTTGCAATTTGATTAGTAGCGACACCAGGTTGATTTCTCTATCTTTTTTGAGTTTATGATCAAACATTCAGTAATTTGAAGTTCTATAATTGATGATGATTACACAATATTAGTTCGCAATCATGGATCTAATCAATCGTTGTGTGCTGTGGAATAGTGCCGCTATTATCCCACCCTTCTAACAGAAAGGAAGAATACTCAGGAAAGCACATAAAACCAGCCTTGGGCTCATTATGAAACTCATACCTTTCTCGGCCTTTTGGCTAAGATCAAGTGTAGTATCTGTTCTTATCAGTTTAATATCTGATATGTAGCCCATTGGGCTACAACGATATTAATCTAATTTTTCTAGGGGGAAGGGTTCAATGTGTAGCTTGCTGCACGGACTCATCAAGCGTCGTCCATGCGTTGCACTACTGCTTCGGCCTGGCGCACCCCGCCCAATATAGTCTAATCTTTTGCTTTAGATTGATTTTATGTTGCTGCATATGTGAAATTTCTCTAAATTAATTAAATTTTGAAAGTGATGCACAGCCTTGTTTTGTCCTGAGAGATTTCTTTTTTCACTTAGGCTTTGTCTTGAGAATCTAAGTGATTCCTCCTTTTTCCCAACGAGAAAGCTTCGGAATGACCTGCAGGTTCGATTGTTGCAAGTCATATACTGGATAACAAGTAGGCTCTGCAAGAAAATCAAAACCATGTTTTATTTAACCAAATAGAAAAAAAAGTAGCAGTAGCAGAAGAAAGTACTCAACATCAGATTACTTGAATTACAGGATTATTATGTTTTTCAAAATGTTTGGGTTTCCTGCAAATAGTCAATTGATCTCTTCATCATCAAGTTAGGTTCACCGACGTAATGGAACTAAGGTCTGAAACAGAGGTCAGGTGTACGTAGCTTGTTCGTCTTTGAGAATCATGAGGCCTAAACGGGGCATGCTTCCCAATCCCTCAGCGATATATATATCTACTTGTAAAGCGTGGTAAATGAAACTGTTGTATAAAGGCCAAATTGTTGCAGTGAGATCAAAGACTAAGTTTAAGAGATTAAAACCTGTTACAAGTTTCAACATAGACTAACACTAACTAGTTCTCGTACCGTCTCAAATTCAATTTGGAAGGCATAATCTCTCTACTTGAGGTGAGAAGACGAAGAGCTCATACTGTCATACACATAGCCAAGAGTCTGGATTAATAGAACATGAACTAAATCATTAGGTAAAAAAGTCTACATTAAGCAATTCCATGCTTTTAGCAAACTCGTTCAATAACCATGTAAGATTAACTTTTGAATTCAACCTGTTCGCATGCAAATAAATTCTGGGCAGATTCACAAGATCTGATAATATTATAGAAACCATATCTCAAGTTCTCAACTACTAGTTTTGATAACATTGGTGATAATGTGTGTCATTACTCATTGCACTGTTGGATAAGATAATGTGTTTCATACTCATAGCGTGAATCGGATAAGATTACATAATAATGAATTAAAGATGAAGAGTACAGAGTACTGCTGTACTAATCCCACATTACCTCTGTGTATGAACCGGTATATTGAGAGATTACATAGTGGCCGCTTTGCTATTAAGTAACATACTTACCTGGACGGGTTCAATGGGTGAACAAGAAGGCCCATGGACTAGGTTGGTGGCGTCCATTGCACTTCGGAGGGTTGCCTGCCTAAGGTCGGCCCAAGAGGTTGACCCTGCGTCATAATTTGTTGCTTCGTCATAATTTGTTGCTTTGGGGGCCTGCGTTCGCGCGGTCCCTGCCAATTTTAGTCTGAATCCTTATTCTGTAGTCCTTAAATTGATGTGTTTTGTTTTCTGAATTTGTTTGTGAATTTTTAATATATTTAATCATCTTCTTCTGAGTTCTGTTATTTGCAATTTTGCATTTGTCTTTCACAGTGTAAGCCTGCTAATTTTCTGAAAAGACTCATTAACTAGTAGTTTGTTTAAACCTTATTGTTCACGTTTGGCTACATATCTGTTACTAATAATTAATAAACCATACTGATACTGTTACAAGACTTATGGACTGTTTCATAAACAGGGGAACCGTTTAGATGAAGAATCATGTGATATCCCGTATGGTTTATTACCTCATCTGCTGTCTTGCATATATTCAATATGACTAGCCTCACAGACTACGAATGTATACAACATGCTCTAGAATGAAATACTGAATTTGGTTCCTCATTAAATTGAAATAAATATGTTTGCAATATGATTAGTAGCGACAACATAATCAAATATGACCGCATTCCCACCAGGCTGATTTCTCTATTTTTTTGAGTTTATGATCAAACATTCAGTAATTGAAGTTCTAGAATTGATGATGATTACACAATAATTTAGTCCGCAATCATGGATCTAATGAATCATTGTGTGTTGCGGAATAGCCCCGCTACTGTCCCACCCTTCTAACAGAAAGGAAGAAAACTCAGGAAAGCGTATAAAAGCAGCCTTGGGCTCTATGTGAAACTCATACCTTTCTCGGCCTTTTGGCTAAGATCAAGTGTAGTATCTGTTCTTATCAGTTTAATATCTGATGATATGTAGTCCATTGGGCTACAATGATATTAATCTAATTTTTTTAGGGGGAAGGGTCCAATGTGTAGCTTGCTACACGGACTCTTCAAGCGTCGCCCATGTGTTGCACTACTGCTTGGGCCTGGCGCACCCCACCCAATTTAGTCTAATCTTTGGCTGGTAAACGCAGATTGATTTTATTTGGCTGCATTTGTAAAATTTCTTTAATTTAGTTAAAAGTGATGCATTATACAGTTTTTTTCACTTAGGCTTGTTGTCTTAACTCTTAAGTGTCCAGGTATGGGATTGTGTCTGCTATGATCATATGAGAATAGTTATTAATGAGAAAATAATCTCAAGCAAAGGGTATAACAGACTTTTACCTAAATGTGGATGGCTCAGTGCCTCAGTGCATATCCAGGCCATGCAAGATTTTGCTGCAGCTGCATTATAAGAACAAAAACCCGAATGTACTTGTGAAGGCCTGCTCCTCTTATTTTGGCATAATAGATATCAGTATTACTGAGCTTGAGCTTCAGATGGTAAAAGTACGTTGTCCTATATGTCTTAGGCAAGCAGAATAACACCTCTTCACTAGAGGACCAAGCTGACTAATGCTAGAACTCAAACAGAAGCAATATAAATATATTTCACCATGATAAACCATCTCATGATCCAGTTCAGAAAGTTAAGTAATTAAGATACTTTTAGATAAATAACATCAAGCCTAGCTTCTAGACAAGAATTGCTTTTCATTTGCTGTGTTCTTTATCTGTACATTTGCCCAGTTTTACCCTCAATCCCTTTCCCAATGCGAGATATACTTCTAAGGTGAAACAGATGCCAAAACGCAGTACAACAGTACTCGAAAACTATCGCCTCAGCTCACATCGGGTACACACAAAAGATATACTGTGCATAGACTATTAATTAAAGGCCCAGTTTTTATAAACAATTAAAAGTTTCATACTCTGGGGCCTGGGCATGCAATGACTCTGACTCTGAGATACTAATTTCCAAATACACTTTTAAACCTGGACCTAAGATAATTTTTTGAAAGGGCTTACGAGGGGAAAGCCTTACAAATCAAGTACAAATTGTTTGATCATCAGGTGGAAATTTGAAAATGAAATAACCTTAAATATAATGTATATATAATATATAGTATGTATTAATAAACACTAAGATGAATAAAACATCCCTCTCCCCCTTGAGTTATCATGTATGAAGTCAAAGAACCATGAAAAGAAAAAAAAACCATGTACATTACATATGAATTAAACATAAATAATTAACCTATAATGCAAAGTACGGTATAGTATGAAGAAAACGATGAAAAAGAATTAATTGTGATCTATAAGCAAGATACATGTAAAAAATAACTCAATTGCTTCTTCCACTTTTGATCATCACGTATATACCAAATTAATTTAGTTCGGTTGCATATAGTTGGCAACGTCGCACCTCCTTCGCACCTCTCCTTTATTTCCGGTCAACACGTTAAGAACGCTAGTCTTCTCCATCGCGTGGGCGAAATCTGCAAACCATGCAGACTGATTTGCGGCGTAAAGGTCCACAAAAGGCTTGGTTCTGGGATCTGATGCCAAGGCTTGGTCCGAGCTCAACAAGGACACCCCTTTCTGTAAGTTGAGATAGTACACGTTGTCAAACTTGCCAGGGCTCATGGGGTCGAAAAATGCCGCCATTGAGGTATCGTTACTGTAATTGGCACACAGCTTCCTCAACCCTTCAGCATACTGTGGGTTCATGGTTGGGTCGGGTTTGGGGCCGAAGATCCTGTGTGCGAATTCAGCACAGTGAGAGAACCCGATAGTGTGGGCCCCTGTCAAAGCAACCATTTCTTTCACTGTAAAGCCCTTACTGGCGAATATCTGAATGATTTCTGTCACGGTGTTGTTGGGGAGTGCCACGTGGCCTTTCACGTCGGTTGCGGCTGACTTTAGGCTGTCCTTGCGGCCTAGGCGGACGGGGTAGAAGGGACCACCAACCATGGAGACAAGGTCACGTGTGGCTTCCGCGAGGATGTCAGCACACGAGACAATGCCGGGGCAAGCAAGCTCGAGCTTGGTCTTGGCACGGATAATGACGTCATATGCATCTCCAGGGAGGGCCTTGTTTACCTCTGCATCACGTTCAGCAGTTCCACTGTATGGGGTGGAAGAAAGGAGGATTGAGCCGTCACACCCGCCTACGACACAATCATGGAAAAAGAGGCGGAGGGCTCCTGCGGCTGTGGTGGGGACAGACATCTGCTTTTCGACTACGGTTCCTTGGACAATGGCAGCGAAATTTGGGCATGTTTTGTTGTAGTAGTCCACGGTGAGTTTGGACTCCGCGATCATCGGGGTGAGGAGGAGGAGGAGGAGGAGGAAAAGCTGTGACGCCATGGATGGAGGATCGAGGAGGAGATGCTCTGCCAATTTATTTATTGTTTAGGTTGATCCTTATAAATATATATGGATATATGAGCACTCTCTTTCTGTGTCTTTTTATATTTTTGTTAGTGTTTGTGTAGTTTTTTCTTTTTCTGGTGAGTTCATGTGGATGTATGGATTGTTTCAATGGAAGCGAGTGATTGCAGGTGAAAGGGGAGGAGGAGAATGATGAATCATTTATATTTGGATGGAGTCGATTGATTGAAATGCATGAGAGTTTACGTATGGCCGTCTATTTTTAGTTATATGTGCATGTGCACGACAATTAAGCTTCTCCATTGTAGCATAATGGTAACATATGATAATGATAATTGATACCAACATAATTACCTGATCATTTTACTAGCATATATATTTTGGTAGAACCGCAATTGCTACCTTTTGGGTATTCAAAACGGCATACACGCATAATCATCTATCATTCTCTCATAAATTGATTTTTATCTCTTTAACCAACTGAGCAACCCCTTGTTGGTATAAATATATTATGTAAGGTGGAGTATAAACGTAATGTCTTGAGTGGTACTATTCCTCCCGGTGTCTGAAATGACAAAATGATTCGGTAATTTTGACTTTAAGATATATAGGAGATGTTAGGGCATATAAATTATAAAATGAGGTTCTTCACATAATAGTTCAGATTCATCACTATATAGTTTCTATTAGTATCTGTTTCTACTGATGGAACCATAAATATAAGCAAGTGGAGGTAAATGTTAGTAAATCACAAGTAATTCAATCATTTAATTAAATTTCACCTATGTTAAACCTCTCTTTGATTCAGTTGAAAAAAAAATCTAAATGGAACTGAACTGATTTATACCGACTAAACTTTTTCGGAGTAAACTTCAACTAAACAAATTTGAAAGAACTACACTGGAGTGACTTGAATGGAAAATTATTTTTTAAAAGTTGAATCAAACGGTGAGAATCGGACATGGGCCTAATATTACCAGCACATGTGAAATATCGAGGCCCATCGAGCAGGTCTACTCAGTCCCCGGTCCATCAATTGAAAACTCAAAAGCCCAAGTATTCTATCAAAATTAGTTTGGGGAGAATTAGTTTTGTACTGAAATACATTTCTCTTGTTGACAGACAAAAAAGTTCCCATTTCCCAAAACCCATAATCCGTCCTTTGCATCATCGCCGTTGTTCTATCCATCTCTTCTCGCACCATCTCTAATTCTCTATAACCCTCACATAGATGGTTTCTGCTTCAACAGCACTGTGTTTTCACCTTAAGGTATGTAAGCTTCTCTCTTATTCAACATAATCTCTAGAAGTAACGCTCTCAGTGTTCATTCCTCATCTCAATGTATAATAATCAATTGCTTATGAATGCTATTTTCAGATTAATTCTGGCCTTCTAATTAATCATGAGACCAAATTTCCAAGGGCGAAGAACGGTTCTCTGTTCTCCAGTGCTCCAGCTGGACTGTTTCCAATTGATACAATTCGCATTGCTTCCAGACACTTGTATTTGAAACGCTTAGTGGCTAAAGCTGCTGATTCCTCTGGGCGGCGTAGCACCAACTCCCGGAGAGTTTATAAGGAGTCCCAAGCGCAATCTCCAATTGCTCCAATCAAGGAAATTGCTTCCTCTGTTCTACCAGTGGGAGCATTTGCTCTAGTTTCATTTGGTATGCGTTTCTCAGATTGCAGGATTTCCATTTTCGGTTTGTAGAAGCTCGATTGGTTGGTGTAATTTGTTTAATTTAGTAACAATTGGTGGAAAATGCGAATGAAATGTATAGGGTTCAAGTTTTTTTTACCTGGTTGAGCTGAGCTTGTGTTGGTCTTATAGGGATTTAAGCTGTAGGATGTCCGAGTTTACGTGGTTTTAGTGATAAATTTAGCTTTCCGCACATTTTGTTGGTCATACACGAGGCATTAACCGCAGTTGACTTGTGTAGAACAACACAATAAAGATGCTATCCATTCCAATTGCATCCTGCTATTCATTACTATGCTGTCCAATTAAAGTAACTGCAAGAATATAAGAATAGTGATCATGATTTCATATACTTGACATGCTTAATTATTAAGGTTAGGTTAGGTTGCCTCATGCTCTCAGTCATGTAATCTGTAGTTTAACTGATGTACGATGAACCAAAGGAACAACCTCTCTGGTCCCATATATTGAAAGTTTAGTAGGTTGTATAGATTTAATGCTGATATATGAATCTTTATTGTTGATGTAGTGTTTAAGTTCAATTAGGGGCAAAAATGTAAACAGTTTCTTTTTCTTTTTCTATTTATGAAAAATAGGCAAGTGGACTAGAACTATTTATAGCAGACGAGAAGTGAAACTGGAACTATCAAATTGCGATCTAGGTAGTAATCAGGGTTCTTGGTGTATGTGCCTGGCATACATTGGCCATGGCAGATTGTTGGTCATGAATTATTATATGCTCCTGTCTGGTTTGGCTGGTTTCCTATTGATACTTCTGTATAGAAAATATTTTCTTTATACGGAAATTGGAAGGGCTTGTATTTTACATGCATGCATGTATGCTATCTTAATCAACTCCGGTGTTTTGTAGTACCGACAAACACTGTATCACTACATGTACCAACATTTCAGATGTATGGATATACTTCATATTCCTATATATGATCATGCCATCTCAAATTGCTTGTATCTCTTGGTTTCTTGCACTACAGCTCATCCAAATTGCATATAGATATGCCAAAAGACTGTAATTCCCCTTTGGTAACTAATTTATGTTTTCCAGCTAACAGTCCTGTGGAAATTGGTGGAGAAAATTCTTCTACCTAATCCACCAACTAAATCCCTCCCTGAAGAGAATATATCAACTGATGCACTTAAGTGGAGCTTCTTTCCTGCGACAAATCTACCTTCTCCCTTCAAAGGGAAGATAGAAAGAGAATCCCAGCTAAGGCTGGATGATTTTGCCAAAGAGCTTAGGTCATTCGACATTGTCGACATGTCAGGTATTCGAAGTTTGTTCTCAGTTTCCTTTTGTGCATTCTTTTGCTATATAGCGATCCACTAAAAGCTTAAATGAAATCATGTTCATAGTGTGAAAATCTACATATTATGGTTATCTTGTTGAATCTTTAAAGTGATCAATTTGACAAGTCAAGGCCTTTCTAGGTCGTAATTTTGGCAATGAAGGACTATTCTTCCTAGCCGAGAGCTTGGCATATAATCAGGTTAGAATTTGCATTTTATATTACCTCTTCATGAACTTTAGCTTGCAAAGTCTGTACCACATTAAATCTTACTTGTCTCAGACAGCGCAAGAAGTGAATTTTGCTGCCAATGGGATTACTGCTGATGGGATAAAGGCATTTGATGGAGTTCTGCAATCAAACAATGCACTAAAATCTCTAAATTTATCAGGAAATCCTCTTGGGGATGATGGGATCAAGGTAAATCTCAATGTATATATATTTCAAAACATCTATTAAGGATGGTTCTCACCAATGGTATTATATGGTGTAGTTTTATCTGTGGCATATATTGTAGATCAGTTATTGTGTTTTCCTTGAGTCACTTGTCTACACATGTTATACTTACAGGTTAGAGCCGTTCAACATATATTCTTATCCAAATCTGTTGTCCCTGTGTAGTGTTTATGCGATATTCTAGTGGGTAATGCTAGCATTGAGAAGCTTCAGCTAAGCAGTAGTGGAATTGGGGATGAGGTAAGCTTATTGCACTGCAATATGTCTCCTTGTATTGATATCTCCACAAGAGCTCCTCAATGAAGTTCAATTTTTTTACTTCCATCTTCCAGGGAGCAAAAGCTATTGCTGAGATGTTGAAAAAAAATTCAACCCTGCGTGTGGTTGAACTTAATAACAACATGATCGACTACTCTGTATGTAATTATTACATCCTATACTTTCTATTATCTCTTGATTGTTTCATAGACTAAAGTCTATGGTGTTTGACTATTTTGGAAATGGAGGTAGGGATTTTCAGGCCTTGCTGGAGCACTTCTTGAGAATAAAACTTTGCTCTCCATACATCTCAAGTAAGATCCTGTGACTGAAATGAATGTTTTTACATGCAAATATGGTACGAAGTTTTTTTTTTTTTTACACTCTCTTGACACTTAGAGCCTTACCCGATAAGTATTTTCTGGTTCTGAAATCGTTTGCTCCTCTCCTGATTTTGTGTCTGTATGTGTTGCCTTTCCAGTGGCAATTATGGTGGACCCTTTGGTGCAGATGGGCTGGCAAAGGGGCTGGAGGGAAACAAGTCCTTGAGAGTATTCATCTTTTCCTTCTATTATGTTTTGAGTTGATCTACTTAATATGTCATCGGATATCATCCTTTCTTGCGCTACTTTGATTTGTCATTCTTCTGTATCAGTGTTCTTGGTGGGAAGCTATGTTCATAAAGATACCATAAATCTATTTCATACAGCACTAGTGTAGTCTAGACCTTACCAGCATGCAACATCACTGTATAATCATGCATTTGGATTCGATTACTAGGTTAATGATTCTTCTGGTGTTATCAAATTGTGTGTGCAGGAACTCCATTTGCAAGGAAACTCTATCGGGGATGAAGGTGTCCGTGCTTTGATGCGTGGCTTGTCTTCTCATAAAGGTCTGCTCGAATTTTGAGATATTGGTTATGTTCTTTTTATTAGCATGTACTGCAGACTCATGTTCACTAGCCCATGCAGGGAGGCTAACAGTGCTGGATCTTGCAAACAATTCAATTAGTGCAGAAGGAGTCATTCCTGTAGCTGAATATGTCAAAAAGAGCAAGGGCTTGTTATGGATAAATCTTTACAGTAATGACATTAAAGATGAGGTAAAGAATTCCTTATAGAATATAGATAACAAATTTAACTGTACATTTTGCTAAAATCACTATCCATAAAGGAACTATTCAAGTTCATAAAAACATTATAATTTTGTCAAAGCATTTTACGAGCAAAGTTAGTCATATCTATTGGTCTTAAGTCTTAACTTTTCATTTCCGTTGAAGCTTTTGTTCTTATTATGAGGAACAAATTGCAGAAACCATGGTATATATATGTGATTTATGGAGGCATTAAATTCTTTTTATGGAAAGATAACTTGAAACAAACTTTAGAGAACCAGTTAGTTATCTAGACATGTAATCACTTGTATTTAAAACGTTTATTATTATAACGTGTTTGATTGACGATATATTTCAAAATTATGGTGGGAAATGGTGAACTCCGACAAATCTAGACTAATATAGGTGCATAATTGCATGAACTGATAGTATACTATTCAATTTGACAAGGTGGACCTCATAGGTGAAAGTTCGTCTAAGGAAAGTCTTTTCCCAGGTGTATGAATTTTTTTGAACCGAAATGGAAATTTTAGGGATGGTTCTTACTCTGGTGTCCAGATATGATATAGTATATATTAATTGTGGGAAACAACAGCTCATGCTCCTATTCTTTATTCAGAAAACTCCGTTCCTACATTGCATTAATGTTCCTCAAGTTCGTCCTGTTTTCTGTCTGTCTTTTTTATTTTATATTATCTTGTCTGCACGATGTACCTCATACGACAACACTCTTAGTCTCTTACCTTTTGAGTTTAAATTTTGCAAGAACATCTATTAATACTTGAGTTTCTGTGAATTCTGTTTCCGTACCGACCCACAAGATATTTTTCTCAATGTTGCAAGTGTTATTACAAAATCACCAAAGTGACCGATTTACTTCTGTCCTTTGTATCTGTCCCAGGGAGCTGAAAAGATGGCTGAAGCTCTAAAGCAGAATCGCACCGTGACACATGTTGACCTAGTGAGTTTAATGGTCTTGTGGTAAACTCTTTTGTGGAGTTTAATTTTTAATATTCATTTTCATCTCTACATATATTTGTAGGGTGGCAATGACATCCATGCCGGTGGTATCACTGCAATTGCTTCAGTTTTGAAAGATAATTCTGTCATTAATGCTGTAAGTGCTTTGTGCCTATCTCTCAATTTCTTTAAGAGGTTAAATGACTTGAACCATGACTCGCTTTCTCTATATTAGTTGGAAATCGGTTATAACCCCATCGGACCTGAAGGGGCCAAGGCTTTAGCTGAAGTTCTAAAATTTCATGGGAACGTTAAAGATCTCATGCTTGGTTGGTGTCAGGTAAAATACTTTACAGAAGTGCCACACCTCTTTCTGGAATAATGATATTTGGCATGTGATGCCTGATGATTTTATAGTGAGCTATGTACCTCCATATAAGGGTAGAAAATTTGACTACCTCACTCGTCTGTGGATTTCTTCTTTGACATTCTAGAATGTTTTTTTTTTTGCAGATAGGAGCCAGTGGAGCTGAATACATTGCTGACATGTTGAAGTACAATAATACCATATCAAATCTTGATCTGCGAGCCAATGGACTAAGAGATGAGGTTTATTTCACTAGTATTCTAATATGCTCCTCTTTGTTTGCTCCATCTACGGTATATTAAGTAGTCCATCCTTTACAGGGTGCTATCTGCTTGGCTCGCAGCTTGAAGGTCGTTAATGAGGCTTTGACATCACTGAATCTTGGGTTCAATGAAATACGAGTATGGATTGTATTTAACCTGTATTTTTAACATCACAGTTTAGCCTCAGCATCATTTCATGTGGTTATCTTACATTGTGTTTTGTGCAGGATGAAGGGGCCTTTGCTATCGCTCAAGCACTGAAGGCTAACGAAGATGTCAGGCTCACAACATTAAATCTCATGAACAACTTCCTTACGAAATTGGGACAGGTTTTTTCACTTCTCGTTCTTACTATTGTTAATCCCATTCTTATGTTGCCTGTTGCAGCAATGAGTTCTATAAGTAAACCAAAATTCTTTGCAGAGTGCTGTCACAGATGCAAGGGACCATGTATACGAGATGACTGAAAAGGAGGTCGCAGTTATCTTTTAGATGGAAGAACTGTTCACAACTTTTTGTTTCATCTTGTCGATTCATTACTTATCAGTATAGCAAGGTGGTCATTCAGCGAGTTAGAAGTTATCCTTGGCTCCCTTTGTTCCATGACATATAACTTGTAGTAGTATCTTACATTGAGAGAGCATGGAAATTTTGGCAATTAGAGATAGTATAATTTGTTAGAAATATGGAAATTAGCTTTTTTGAGGAATGTACATTTGAAATACGAGGTCGATTCAATGCGACTTAGTATGCCTCTTGCAAATCTTTGTCATGTTACTCATGTACCTCCTTTTGCTCAAGGGAAATGATAACATAATAACAGAATAACAGAATTGCAACCTAGCCTAGTAAAACACAGTAGAGTATTATATTTTTAGCTGCAGCATCTGTTGTAGATTCGTTTGGTTGCATTAAATCACCACCTTGTTGGCAGGACGAAAGAGATCAAGACGAGAGCACATGTTGTTAAATCCTTACAGTTGAATCAGCTGATTCATAAGCAGCAATGGAACACTTGTATTCCTTAATTTTAAAGGAAATTAAATGATTCCGTCTGCGGTCTACAAACAAATATTTCTCCATCTGGCAGTTGAGCAATAGGATTGAATTTACATCCCCTCATCTCACGAGGAATCAAGTTTGTCTGTATGACAATCGCAGTCCAAGACTCTGGGACTGCATACACTTTCATCTGACCGAGGTGTTTAATGTAAATCCCCAGTACACTTGATCCCAAATCTACATCAGGAGGCACATGAATCTTGACCAACTTTTAATTCACCAAGCCAGCTCCAAGGTTGATATGAATCTGGGATATACATAATGTGTTTCTAACAATACGTAATCCGGATGTCTGCTATTCATGGAAATCCAATTACACGCTCTGTAACTAAAGGCAGTTTCATTAAACAACCTAAATTTATAATTTTATATATACCATGTTCATATTTCGAGGTAAACCATCAAACATGGAAGCTACCATAGTGGATTAGTGGCTAATACATCACCGCAACCTGATTTGTTGAAGTTAATAGACTGAGCACCGCTGATTTCAGGCTGTCCAAGTATACTTCTCGTTAGATCTTGGAGATTTCCAGAGGCAGCTGTAGATTTGCCATCAGATATGTGGAAAATTTTCTGATACGCATTATGAGACATGACGGGAATTAAACATGTGCAAGTTGTGCGCAGAACTCATTGAAGGATTCCACCAAACGACATGGCAAGTGCTTGCGCAGGGTGAAGTCTACTCTGCTAGTTGATCCCTTCTGTTGTCGTATTTGTCCTGTGCTCAGTGTCAGAGGGTTCAATTCCTACCAACATCAGCACTTGACTTACCGTCACTTATGTTTACACCGGCTTGTTTATGTCCCTGTAGTGCTTGTGTTTTGAGGGAAAGACAAGTGTTGCTGATTGGGAGAGATGTATGGAAGAAGGGCGGTATTCTTGATCAGGATGTTTGGTGGAATAGGAGGAGGATACCTTAAAACCATTTTTCTTCTGTAACATGGCCAGGTAAGCAGCAGCTTCGTTGGTATGCATGGTTTGGTGATTAAAGCTCATCATAGAAGGCAAACAAAAGTTGAGGGAAGCATTAGAATGCGCACACGCGTCACCTACAGCTGCAACAGATGGATGTTGTCCGAATGTATTACCGGAGGCTGTGAATGCAGCCGTTTGATTGTGATCAAACAGGAAAATCAAAGCAGGCCCTTGCAAAAATTTCTGAGCTGAGGACTTGTTGAGGTACCAGTCTATTACTCGTTGCGACATCAGAACTTTTTATCTTCTCTACTTGCAACTGAATTTGTTGCTTCCTTTGGCCCTCCATATAAATGGCCTATGCCGCCAGATTGCGCAGACAACGAAGACTTCTTCACGAATTGCTGATGCGCTCGAATGTTGCGTGCAAGGGATTGATGTGTTGCACATCTCTTTCAAGGTCGAGAGAATTTGAATTCAGGGGACTCCCTTAATGACTTATTTGGTTGAACATTTTTAGCCAATATCAAACTTGTAAATAAGTGCCGATCAATAAAAAAAACACTAATTTTGAATTAAAATGTAATTGATGAACTAAATGTAAGACATAATGAATCAAAAATACATATAATTAGCTTGTACAAAATAGGAAATGCAAAGAAATAACGAAATAAAAAGAACTCTCTTCTTGTTTCATGAAACACATTTGCATGAAGATTGAATTCGAGGCCTGCACGGACGCAGTCTCCTTAAATCAAAATTCGCCCTCCCACTACGGTGCTTGAGACGTTGAGCGGTTGCTTCCCAAGATACAACGAATTCCGAGATCACTTAGCCGCACAAGCTAGCAATCCCTAGCGAACGAGAACTAATGCCTGGATTATGGGGGAGAAGAATAGAATAGAATAGGGAGAGTTTTTCTATTCCTCTTTATATATATGTGAGCATGGAGTATGTAACTCCCAAGTCCTTAAGTGCCTTTCATGTTATCTCATAACTCCCAAGTCCTTAAGTGCCTTTCATGTTATCTCATAAGTGTCCATCAATATAAAATATTTGGAGCATTATGGATGACAACAAATGTTCGAGGGTCGCGATCCACTCGTACACAAGTCCTCTAGTTTCGTGTACCAATCTGATCAGGATTGTACTCAACTCAGCTACACCACTTGGACACCAAGTAGTAACTAGTAGATTATAAATTAGAGACTTCAATTTATCTCAAGCAATGTGGGACACACCCATACAACCTTCTTACTTTAAGCACTTATTTCTCACTAACCCAAAGTCCATTATGAGTATCTAATATATCCATTCGAAGCTCATACGAAGTAGCTTTCGGATATATATTACTTTATCTTAATTACTCAATAATTAAGAAATGATCTCCAAATAAATAAACCACAAAAGGTATTATTTATTTATTATTTTCTTCCTAATTTCCAACACTAAAATGGTACCCTCGTAACAACAGCCCTAACTAAAAATCGATTTTCTCTTGCTATTATATTCTAAATTGTGGCACCCGGCCGGCACAGTACAAATTACAAAAGAGGGTGAAAGAAAACTGGCCTTTAGTTAAAAACGCGTTAGCAGAATAGAGAGTTTTTGGTGTTGTTTTATTTATATAGAGTATTATAGTTTTATACAGTAAAACTTGAAATCGTGGTTCCGTTTTAGTCCCTCTATATATCTTATATCTCTATAGTTTACTTTGCAGTTGTTTTGGCGGTGTTGTCCTCATCTTTCCCCTAAATCACAAAATTGGAAGACAGACGAATTTCATCACCTCAGGAAAAATGGCGCCAAAGGCTAAGACCAAATCTCCACCGTCCGACCCCAACGGCATGTTCTCTGGAATGTTCGTCTTCTTGATTGAATCTGGTGTTCAAGCTCGCCGACTACAGGTACTAATTACTTCTATGGTGTTAACTCACTCGGTTGAAGAACTATAAGCTAACACTCTGTAATTTCTAGATTTGGAAGCAAAGACTAGTGCAAATGGGGGCCAAAATCGAGGATCGTCTTTCCAAAACCATTACCCACGTATTTGCTATGGATTCAAGCTCGTTTCTTCAGCGAATTGACAGTAAAAGCTTGACACGGATGAAAATTCATCCTGTGAGTGTTATTTGTATATTGTTGTTTTATATTTTATAGTGTTCTTAACTTATTAGGCTTAGGTTTGAAAGTGAATTTGTTTTTTTTTGGTAAAAATGTTGTCCA
Source organism: Plantago ovata (assembly GCA_028274465.1). NCBI lineage: Eukaryota > Viridiplantae > Streptophyta > Magnoliopsida > Lamiales > Plantaginaceae > Plantago > Plantago ovata. The sequence continues at coordinate 26,082,115 of CM051457.1, forward strand.
CTGAGTCTGCTTGAGTGGCCAGTTGCTTTTGTGTTCCCCTGGGTTTAATTTATGGGTGCACTGGCCATAACGCGATTTGAACGGATTGGTGGAGTGAATTAGGTTTGCATTATATTGTCGAAGATCAACGTATGTCGAGTTGAAATTATGCCCGTGTAGCAAACTTTTCTGTGATTATTCTTTTAGTTTATTGTTGGTAGGGCAGTATAGATATAATGTGCTTACTTTTGATGTTTTAAATCTTGGGGCAGAAAGTTCTCAACTATCTGTGGTTAGAGGACTGTTTGAAAAAGGGTGAAAAAGTATCAGAGGACCCATACATACTGTCAACCCTTGAAGAAGCACATGAGAAGCATATTAGCGAAAGACACTTGAGTAAAGATGATGAATCACCCTCGAAGAAGATCAAACCCTGCCCTGAGAATTCCAAGACATTAAGATCAGAAGAAACAGATAACGTGTCAGGAAACGCCCTTGACTGTCCCCCAAAATCAGATGCTGCTAGTGGCTCATTTCACTCCTTTCGTTCTGTAAGTCCAGAAATCACAAGCCCTGATTTAACCAGCCGACATAAAGATGTAAGTTCATGCCATTTACTTCTGTTAATATTTGATAATTTTTGTCTGTTGCCTGGATGAGGGAAGTTCAGATGGTATCCTGATTTCACTATAAAAGTGCACTATAAGATATCATATAGAATTCACTCTGATATTTATAAGATATTGTCTTTTCATTTATATACAGGTTGCTGCATCAGATTATTCAGATGTGTCATTGCTTTATAAGCCTCCGGATTTGAACCGGAATATAACTGAGATATTTGGAAAGCTTATTGATATTTACAGAGGTGAAAATTTTATCTGCATATCATCTTCACTTTGGTGGAATTGGGGACTTGTATATTTAGCAGCTGATTTTAGTACATTGTTTTTGTGGTAGCCCTTGGTGATGATAGGAGATCTTTTAGCTATCATAAAGCTATCCCAGTCCTTGAAAAATTGCCTTTTAAAATTGAAAATGCTGACCAGGTCAAACATCTACCTGGAATTGGGAAGTCATTGCATGATCATGTAAGCAAGCGATTTTGTCATTAAGCTGTAAGTACCAATACTGTTTGGTTTGATTTTTTATATTAGTTTTCATTGATGTTGGTCTGGGTTGTAATTACAGATTCAAGAAATAGTGAACACTGGAAAGCTAGCCAAGTTGGAGCACTTTAAGAAAGATGAAAAGGTGCTGTATATCCTCCTGGAACCAACATAACCTTTCAATGAAATTTGTGCGTACAAATTTAATAGTAGTCTATCCATAAGATGTGGTGTGCTCTTGCAACTTGGTTACATGGGATGACATATGTTTTCTCCACTCTCAATCTGTGATTCATTTTAGTACCTGAATAGGAGCATCTTACAATAGAGGGACATCTGTACATGCTCACAGGCATTTTAATATGCCCATCGCTATAAGTATTAAACTTAGTTGCGAAAACTACATAATTGAAATTTGAAACAATTTTATGACTCAGGGTATGGAGTATAAGGATTTTCTATCAGGATTTCGGGGTTCAGCATATAGTCATACTGCGTAGAGAGATATATCACGTGTTGCTAGACATATTGATGGAGATTATGAAACACATAGAATGCTAATTATCCTGTTATTAAAAGATACATAAGTCCTAATTTGCATCACATATTGCTTCATACAAGTTGTTTAGAAGGTTAAACATCGTGTACTAAGCCCTCCTGGCTATGCTACAAACTCTGGTTCAGAAACTTATCATTGGGCCAGGTTTTCCCTCCAACATAGGCTGTACTGTACTGTACAAAATAAATTCTTTAACAGAGTGATTCTCTTATTCTCTTAGCTATGAATGATTTGTAATTACCAGGCACGAACAATAAGCTTATTTGGAGAAGTGTGGGGAATTGGACCAGCCACGGGGTTGAAACTTTATGAGAAAGGACATAGGACCCTTGATGATCTTAGAAATGATGAATCGCTCTCAAGTTCACAGAGGTTGGGGTTAAAATACTTCGATGACATCAAAACTAGAATTCCACGCCATGAGGTTAGCCTTTACAATTGCTAGTTAAGGTTTTGGAACATGTGGATTAGAATGCATAACATGGTTAACCTTATCAATTCTTTGAATTCATTTAGGTTCAAGAGATGGAAAGCCTTCTTCAGAAAATTGGAGAGGAGATTTTGCCTGGGGTTGGTATTCTGAATTCTGCATTGACAGGCTTACAATGAGATTTAATCTTTCATAAAACTTGCAATACTCAATTAATGTCGGGTATCATTTCTTTTATGTTCTTTGCTACCAGCAAATATTTTGTAGATAGTTTTGAAAGTCATGTGGTTGTACTCTGTGGCGCTAGCTTGGCGAATGGGTGGGCTTGTGCCCTACCCAATTAAAAAAATAAAAAATGAAAAATAGTAAGACAAATTTGGAATTTTCGCTTTCTATATATTGCCCTAGAACCGGGCCCCTTGTGCCTTAGGGTTCTTCTGAATATGAAAGACATCACGTAGTAGGCACATCATTTTCAAGGAAGGACAAAGATACTCATAGTCCCTATGCATCATGACATTGGTTTTCCTCATTTCTCCATTTGCATGTTATTTTTTTTAGGTTGACATTGTTTGTGGAGGATCATACAGACGTGGGAAGGCTTCTTGTGGGGATATGGACATTGTGATCACCCATCCTGATGGTAAAAGGTACAGTTTCTGCTTTAGTGTTACCCTATTGACTTAAGGTTTAGCAAATTTGAATTTTGATGGACCAAATTTCCAGGGCTTTTCCTTCCAAGCAATTCCATATATCAGTGTCTAATTGTCCTTTTGTAATCTAACATCTGGTGTATTACATTAAAAGTCTCGTGTGTATATATACTGTATATACTTTGTTTTGCTGGACTTACCTGTCATGTGAGTTTGTGGGCTTCTGGCGCTATTTATAAGCACAAACAATCATCTATCTATTCCTCCTTTACTATTTACATATTAATCATGAATGAAGCAAAATCCATTCGTATAATTTCTATATGAAAATATTGGCTTATTACTGTTAGCGTAGATTAATTTTCTTCATAAACCTATACATGGCCAGTCTGACTTTTTCCTGTTAGTTACCCTTGCATTGGCCTGCTGAGATGTTTGTCTCCAGTCTTAGTTGCCTTTTGGTCTTTTTAGCTAATTGCTTGTAGTCATATTGTGCCCATCTCCTCTGCTAGCAAAAGTAGTAAAAAGTTTTAAAAAGACACAGAATAATTTGTATAGATGAACTCCATGTCACTGTTTACTTTTGTTGTTTGTATCGTCTTGTAACTGAGAAGACCTTCAAGCTATTGTTACTTTATGTTCCATCATGTTCTATGAGCTTTTTACCAATACACTAACCCTCTCCTCTTTCCTTCTAGTCATGTTGGTTTCCTTTCGAAGTTTGTGAAGCACCTTAAGGATATAAACTTTCTACGAGAGGATTTGGTCTTCAGTATTCACAGTGAAGAGGTAATCTTATTTCTATTGGTTCTCTTATTGATTAGCTCAACACATGAGAGAAAAGCTCTTCTGACATTTTGTAGGCAGTAAGGCAGAAAAGTGTTTTTTTTACAAAGTAGAATACTAGAAACCTGTGCCACACGATAATTACATGTGGAATTCATTTCGGTTGGTGGATGCAAAGATCATTTTCTTACCACACTTTTCAAGTTACCTCTAAAAGACTGCCTATGATACTTGATAGTTCATACATCCTTCCATTAATCTTGAGTTCTATCAGCTTGTTACTTTATTGTTTGTCTGGTGTTTATGGTTTTTTGCTTTTTATCATAGGGCACTGATGCTGGAGTGGACACTTATTTTGGACTTTGCACCTATCCTGGTCGAGAGTTGCGGCATCGGATAGATTTAAAGGTCTTTTACCTACATTCTTGTTTAGCTTGTTTCAAAGCAATGCCAAATTCTATTCTTGCACTTGAAGAAATATTACCACACTTGTGTTGACGAAATAAAGATCGTAAAATATTCCTTAATTAGAAAGATAATGTTATGTTCATATTTGGGGAAAAAAACAAAAAATTATTATGAATTTCCAGAACTAAAAGATCTTTTCCCTTGTATATGAAATGGATATTTAAACTTAAGCATTAAGGTTGATTAGTGAGCCATATTATGGGAAGTAAGACAAGAGGAAGAAAGAAGACTGGTTTTTGTGGACTATCTATATCTTAATGTGGTTGCCTGTCAAGAAATCTCCATGGATGAACTGCTTGGTTCTGCTCTGTCATGATTATTCGTTTCCATTCCTCCTCTGAGTGGTACGAATTATTTAAAGCATTTTTGGCTTAGTGGCTAAGATATCACAGGATTTTTTTTAATGCCAGTATTAGATAAATTCAGTTTATTATGTGAAGCCTTACTCTCTTCGCCCTGCATCAAGTGTCCCTCTACTTTCTGTACACAGGTTTCAACTGTTAAGCAGAGAGGAGAGAATAAGAAGGAATAAAAACTGCAAGCAGGGTATTATTTAAATTAGCAGCGAATAAAGAATGGTCATGATGACAAATTGAGTGGTAAAGTTTGTAAATATGTGTGTTATTAGAGTAATGATTAATTATATTGGGGAGTAAACTTGTAAAATCGGAATGAACCATTTTGGTTGAGATGGCCAAACAAGGAAAGGAGAAAATTGGAAAATTATACTAGGACAGAGTGTAACAGCTCCGGGTGGCTGGATTATTCACCGCGGTTCTTTTAAAAATGGGAGAAGGAGTTCAGAGGGAAGTCTTCTAGGTTATTTAGTTGTTTTCTGTCTGTTCCAAATTCACGAATTTTTTTTAGTTGTGAATGTATCGTGCTGTATTCTGGTGCCGAATGATTATAATCAGGCATTCAGTAATGACAAACAATTTTTGTTTTGCAGGTTTATCCAAGGGATATTTATGCATTTGGATTAATAGCATGGACGGGGAATGATGTTCTCAACAGGAGGTTTGTGCATATTGCATAAGTTCAATTTATATAATTTCTGTTCTTATGTTTCACGAAAATTATATATGCTTTTATTTGATTTTAGTAAAATTATTCTCATTGGAGGTATTGGATGAACTGTCTTCTATTTCCTTCTCTTGGTTTTGATTCATTATATTTTCTCCAGGCTGAGATTGTTAGCAGAATCGAAGGGGTTCAGACTTGACGACACGGGAATGTTTCCTGCCACTCAAAATTCAGGTGGCAAACGGGTAACAGTTTAAAGCCCTGTAGCTTACCGTATCAATCATATCAAACTTGAAACTTCACTTGTATATTAATTATTCAGTTACGGTTCATTTATTTGTTGGTGTTATCCTATGTAGGGGAGCAAGGGCAGTGCAAGTTTGAAGTTTAGAAATGAAAAGGAGGTCTTTGATTTTCTTGGATTCCCATGGCTTGAACCTAATGAAAGGAACTTGTGAAGGTGGGCATATCTTCGTGTGTGCCAATTAGATCGATCAAATCATGAAGTGGTTCAGTCTCTCGTTAGTTTTGGTGCAGAACCTCTAGTTGCATGAGTTGAAGATAGCCAGGAATAGCTGCTCATGTTTAGCTGTTTTCTTCTGGAGAATGTACGGTTGTAAGTAGTCATGTAAATTGCTGTTGGGCTTAGTTCTTGTTAGAAAATACATATAACTTCTGTGCCCCCTACTTTAAATGCTCTGTAGCTGCTCAACTTCCATGTTTTGTTAGCAGTTGACAGTGACTTTAGATCCACAATTTTCCATAAATTCTAGCTCGTTATGGGACTCGAAGAATGTAATTTTTGCACGATCCAAGTACTGGAAAAAGTCCATCGGAAATAAAGAGGAGGATTAGTTGTCCTTAACCCTCTATTGTTTTTAAGGCTAAAAATTCATTAAATTAAAAAAGGAGCATAAGAAATGTTTGGTCAGCAATGCAACCATATATATAGGGGGTAAATTGTTTAACCGCAACGGGTGTTGAAAGATCACAAATTAAAAGATGAGTTCGACCTCTAACCCACACCACTACCAACTAAAAAAAGTTCCAACGCTACAAAAAGAAAAATTGGAGACCTACTCCACCAAAGGCACATATCCTCTTCAAAACACCGAGAAAGAGGATACGCATATGTTGACCTTTCCCTCCCCTTAAGCCCACAAGCCACCAAGTGACAAGTAATTTAAATCATGACCAACGATAGGGTCCGGGAGAAAGATAAGGCCAAACAAACACCGGGTGTAACTACAATCGAAAAACTTGAGTTCACAAAGAACATCAAGATCCCCAAGAAATCTAAAATATCATCACCATGGTGAGATTCCTTGGGTTGTTACTCGTGCAAAATATTTAAGATCCGATCTCAACCGGATCCCTACCCAAGTCTAACTTACCCCGCCCCAAAGGGTATCAACCACCAAAGGAAAAGAAAAAACGCCTTATCTCTGCCCCGGATCTGAGCCACCACGCCAAGCTAAACCTACAAAACCAAAGAGTTAGTGGAAGAAAAAACCGTCCCAACCTAAATAGGTCTCCCCTTACAACCACTCGATCCCCTTCATGACTTTCCACTTAATTCACAAGCCCAATCAAAACTGTGGTCCCAAAAACCACGAGCTTATCATACCATACTGCTTCAATTTCTCCTTCCTTTTAAGCCAAAACCAACAATTAATCTTTATTTTCTCTACCACATGCCAATGAGATGGCTTTTCCCCTTTATATACTAAATCATTTGGTGTTAAATCTCTAGTTTCTGAATGATTACTGCTGCTATAACTGAATCCTTATTTATCAATTCTAAACATCCACATAACATCCAAGGTCAATTTGATCGTCCAAGTGTTAAAATTAATAATGAAGTTTAAAAGTAAAATGAGAAAAGATAAGGAAAAAGAGATGATGGAGGAAAGTAATTTTTTTATTATTATTTTTTTGAAATTCAAGAGCATAGCATTATATTAAACTACCAAAAGCATCCAAATCGTTTTAAGTTACAAACCGTACGGAATTAAAAGAGTCTAAAGCAAGTAAATTGTTTAGCCAAATTGGGGACATATCCCAAATAAAATGTAAAGAACCACAAAAACTTTGGATTCCTCCAAAAGTTCTTTTTCTTCCTTCATTAGCAAGGTGGTCAGCTACTCCATTGGCTTCCCTATAGACAAATTGGATCTGCACCGCCTCCATTTTTTTCAGGTCTTCAGTGGGAGGAAAGTAACTTTTAAAGTTCTAGAGTTCACATTTGAGCGTCAAGTTGAATATCAATTGCTCGAGATGTCCTTAATTTCTTTGGCCACTTCTTAATTTGCCAAGATGAGAGGATATCTCATGGGGATGTATGTATTTTAAACCAACTCTTATGAGTCTATTCTGATCATCACTTGAGATAGCATCCATGCCACTTTCAACGGTTATAATGATATTAATTTTTTCCATTTCTTTTTTAAAAGATCAAAAGGATCGAACTGCAATAAAATAATTTTAATTTATAATTATAGAAATAATTTTAAATGAATTCAAAGGTTTATAATATCATCTTTGACTATGGCACATAACCAAAGGTAATTTATTCATTTGGTCTATATAAGTATAAGATCAAACCAATAGTCTCAACATCCAAATTCACATTTTCAAATATAATAAACATGAGTTTTAATACGATGAAGTATCTTATCGTCACTTTTCTTCTTGTCCTATCAATCAATATTTTACACAAAATGCCACAAGTGAAGGCATTTTGTGCTTTCGGAAGACAACATTTACATGTGGTTAATCAGCTTAACCGTGATAAAATAACAGTTCGATGTCAATCGGGAAGTCATGATGTAGGTACTCGTGAAATCAGCCCATGGGAAGATTATAGTTGGACTTTTTGTGAAGAGTTTGCTGGCACTTTGTACTTTTGTCACTTATATTGGGGTTCAAAAAGTGTTATATTTGACGCGTTTACTGACAAAATGGATGAGAAGTGTATCGAGGACGAGGGTTACTACTGGGCTGCAAATTCCGATGGTATTTACTTTGGCTGTGGTAATCCTCCCGTTTTGTTGGAGATAAAGTATTATTGGCAGGATTAGTAAGTTAAACACTACATCTCGAAAATGTTGTATTCGGGATTTTAAGACGCTAGAGAAGTAATTAACACCTTTAACATTGTTCTTGCATCCCTTGTGTGGAGGTCACACATGTTTTGTGAGAGTTACATACCTATCATCTAATAAACTTATTCTAATGAAATGAAATTAGTGCTACACCGTGGACTATGGTTTAATTTAATTTGCTCAAAATGTGTGAATTGTTTTGCTTATGGCAATTACAATCACAAATATCTCTGAAGTGATCGACTCAGCTTGTAACGCACCTACTTCGTACATCACCTGGGATGGCGTTCACTTCTCCGGGCATGCAAATCACTGGATTGCGAAGTCTATCTTCAACAGCTCATTTTCAGGTCCTCCAACACCATTTACTCATTCATGTCTTAACTCTTAAGCATTGAGAACATTAGTGCAAATGACTCTTCTAAGATGAAGTATGACTAGTTTCTAAGACCACCCTTTAGAGAAGTGGCAAAATCCATGTTTTCCAGTAATTTAGGCAATTTTTGTTAATTTATAAAAAAGATGTCAAACTCAGGATGGGAATAGAGGTGCTAACTGCTCGGCCATTCGTAGAACAGCCCAACACAACCCACCCCGCTTAGAAAATAGCCTGGCCCGGCCCACTTAAATTTGGACCGGATTGGCCCCTGTCATATAACATGTGTGGGCTACAGGGGCCAAGCTTTCGTAGCCCGGGACGGAATATGCTTGAGTGACCAGCCTGTACTAGGAGGCCCGCATGGCATGTAGTATATTTACTATCTATAAAATACTGCAAACTACGCAATTGAATTCACTAACACATGGTGAAATCACTATAGAAACGATGGAATTGCAAGAAAGGTTGTTAGAATCCAGTAATACGTGGTGAAATCACCATAGAAACAAAGTTAAAGCTTCAGAAGCCAAAGGGCAACCACAATAGACTGTTTTCTAATAATCTCGAATAATATTAAAACTTAGCCTAAACGCCTACATCTCTTTTAAGCTCTTTGTCAACTAGCATTGACCTAGGCTCCTTCTTGGACTTTGGTTAGGCTTTTTCTTGTAATCTTGTCCAAGTGTTCTTCTTTTTGATCCAATTTGATCGTCTTTCTTCGACCTTCGATCTTTTACCTCTAAAAACCTTCATTCTCACCCCCTCTTAGCAATATTCACCAAAAACCCTGAAAAAGTATAAAATATTGAAAATGCAAAAATGCTTAATAAAATATAATAATTTAATATAAAAATGACTTAATTTTAAAGACAATAAAAGCTTAGAATATTAAAGGCTAAAATGAAGGAGTAAAATTCCTTCATTAGTTCTCACCACCGGCTCAGTTGGCAGCAGCTGCCGCCACATGTGTTGCTGCATATGACAACGGTTGGAGTTGGCTGGCCACCTTCCCTGTCGACTCTGATGATCGGATTTGATCCCTGAGGCGGGGATCGATCTGTGCAACCCTAATCTCATCTACGGGAAATTGCATTTTTGGTCCCTTAAATGGAAATCCCCCGCGATTTTGGTCCCAAGTCAATTTTTTTTTTTTTGCAATTTTGGTCCTTTCATATAAATACTAGACTTGTACACACCATTTTAGTCCCTTCGTATCTAATACGGTCCCAAGACCAAAAGTGCAAAAATTTTTTTGACTTGGGACCAAAATCGTCGACTACCACTTAAGGGCCAAAAAATGCAATTTTCCAAAATATGCCAAGATTTCTCTGAATGTGTGGAATGCAAAAAATAACTTATTAATAACGAAACTAATGAGTTGATCAAGAAATACAAATATTTTACGAGAACATTGTCTATTAGCTATATTACGAGTACTTGAGAGTTAAGATGCTGGTAAACAATGTTGGAGTTTCTGCCGTAGAAATTGATGATGGAGACGGCTTAAGGACTTTGAATCTTGATGAAGACAACCTATGAGACAGAAAAAGAATGACTAGATACAAATTATTATGGTGTTAGGAATGTTAGTGAAGCCCTTCTTCTTTCTCTACGGCTATATATCCACGTTTGGAGCAAGAATCGTGAATGTCTCTTCGCTAAGGAGTGAATTACAGTTGAAAAAATTCCATTTTTGGTCCCTTAAGTGGCAGATTCCCATGCGATTTTGGTCCCAAGTCAATTTGTTTTTTGCACTTTTGGTCCTTTCCTTATAAATACGAGATTTGTTTTTAGTCCCTTCATATAAATACAGTATGTAATATAGTCCCAGGACCAAAAGTGCAAAAAAAAAAAATTGACTTGGAACCAAAATCGCGGGGGACAGCCACTTAAGGGACAAAAAATGCAATTTAGGGCCTGGTTACTGCTTGCCTGAAGTTTGTGTCCCAATCACCAATCCCCTTATTCATCCTCTCCACGAACACTTTCACGAAATTGACAACTAAGGCATCTATGTTCTTCTTTAGAGTATTTATGTCAAAATCACTCAACTTGAAAGTGACCATATTGAATGTGGTTGTTTTTTTTATTTTTAGGGTTTATGCAAGGGTCTAAATCAGGCGAATCCTAACTGATACCTCCTAACACAAATGAAACCGTAAGGAATATCATAAACACAATTATCACAACAGAGTAATTGAAAGAAGATCGTTAGAATCCACTAGCACAAGGTAAAAAAATCACCATAGAAACAAAGCTTCACAAGCCAAAAGGTAACAAGTCTGTGTTGTATGTTAAACTGGAATAACTAAATTAAACTTAGTCTAAACGATTTTTTAAATATAATAAAAACCTAATAATTTATGATTAAATCACTTTAGTGAGTGTTAAATACAATTTCCAAGTCAGCTGCATCCGATCATAATAACCAGAGGAAAGCACCTCCTTTTAAGTGTAAGCAGCACAGTGTAAGCAAAGTGCATGATCTTTCTTGTACCCACCATTCAGTTGCCACTAATTTTTTTTGCTTTTAAGTTCTAAGTATACATGATATGAAATTATGAATTTAGAATTCCTGTTCTGTTCCAGGCTTCCAGCAAACAGAACATACAGTAAATGATATGGCAGAATGCAAGTGAAACAGACAGTCAAGCTCAAGCAGTAGCTGCTAACAACTATCCTATTCAAATTAACTAGAAAAGTAGCATCCATAATATTTCCTCATCAAGGGAAAGGAAAGCCAAAATTTCAGTAGCAGATCTGATGATCAACGTGTTGATTTTGTTAAAATTCACAGTACTCATCCTCGGACAAATAGGCGATTATGTCAGTGTTGAATGCAGCTTCAGAACTGCTTAGACTGGATCCTAAGCTGGAATTGATGTCATTGCATGGCTTTCTTATATTTGTTTTGAGCGACTTCGTTGTATTAGTTCTTCCCAATCAATAAATCGTTCCAGCAACTCTGTCTCCTTCAAAACCAAGCAATCATCATCTTTCCCGAACCAATCATAGCGCCTTTTTGCCACATAGTCATAGAGAGCATCCCTCAGGGGAGTTGGAATAACCATCATAGCACTTAGCGCATAATAAGGCATGGGTAAATGTGATAAAACCTTCAATCCAGCTGCAGAAATTTGAGAAAAGAAACAATCATTCCATGTGTGTTTGCAAGATTTAAAATGACCAAACCAATAAGCTGTTAAGACTCATGAACAGTCTTCAATGTGATCTTGAATGAGAAACTAAATGAAAACAAGTAACTTAAAGAAATTACCAGTAGAGCCTTGGTGGTATAAACCAGGTCCCTCAACAAACAAGAAGCGCTGAAGAACATCTTCTCGGTCCAGCCCACCAGTAGAGATTCTGGTTGTTTATTTGGTGCGGGGATTGTCTTTGAAGTGTGAATTTAAAGTGGCTCGATGCTTTTGTTTGTGTAACACCCGGTTTCTTTTTTGTTTTGTTGGATCTTTGTTTTAGTTTGGTATTGTTGTAGCATTGAAGTGGTATGCTGGTAAGTTATCTACCCGTTCGGTTTTGTTTTAGTTGTTGTTTGTGAGGGTTCGGTTTGAGGCACCCCGGTTGTTGGGTGGTTGTGCTCTTTATATTGTATTTACCCGAGCATCACTTATGCTCTTTTGTTATATTATTAAACTTTTAGCAGTTTAAAAAAAAAAAAAAGCTTTGCAGAACCTCTGACTTCACTTCTTTGTTCTGGTTGGAAAATAAGTCATGCACATGTTTTAACAGAGGCTCCACGACGGTTCCTATTGCTGAATTTCGGTTCTTCTTAGTTTTCTTCTCATTATCTGGTGCTTCTCCATTCGATCCTATAAGTGCGGTACTGATCTTTCCTTCATTAGAGACAATGAACAAGAGACCTTTAATTTTCCGCAAACTCGTATACTTTTTCCTCTTCTTGCCCAAAGTCTCATCGGAGACAAAATACTCCTCACTCTTAGTCTTCTCGTTATCCTCATCATCAAAGATTTCTTTCTCAGTAGTCTTCTCGATCCAGAAGGAGATTGGGTAGCTAATTAATATCTTCAAATTAATTAATTTTCTTGTTAGCTCTCCATGTTGCTCATTATCATTGATTAGTTTGTACTCATCTGTTTTTTTTTAAATTTTTTACGTTTGTTTTGTTGATTTTTTTAACCTTGTTTGACCTTTAAAAGGTGTCAAGGCTGGTATGTAGTTCAAAATTTTCTCCGTGTCGAAAGAGACTTGCAAGTGCATTGAAAAGATGATGGTTCTATTTAATTTGTTAAATATCGTTTTATAACTTTATATGCTGCAATCTTAGTAGATAACAAAAATGATGTTAATGGGGAATTCTTGATTATCACTCTGTAATTTTGACTGGATGACTTGAGGTAGAAGTAGGAGCTAGTGTCAATATGTTTACTCCTAATCCTCATGGTTACTTCTGGTCCTGATATTGTTCTAAAAGTTACAAAGGCACCCTTAAAAATGATGGTCACATTCTCATGTAATATAATTGTTTTAAAAAACTGACCCTTCTAGCCATAAGCTGACTTTCTGGTCCTCCCCCCCCCCCAGTTGAAGTGTAATTATTTGCAGCATTTTTATGTTCTTTTTCTCAGATTCTTTTTTAGTGTTGAAGTGGTGCCGTTAAATGGCACTTCCTTTGAAAATAAATAAATAAATAAATAAAAAGGGCAAAGAACAAGAGTGGTGCAAAATGTGCAAATGGCACCTCTTCAATCTTCTTTTTGTCTTTTTTTACAAGAACCCGAAGTAGTGTGCAACATAAGCTTTGCACTCAGTACCTGTTTTCTGGGCTACATACAAGTAGCCTGTTGCCTATTTAATGGCCCATCAAAAGCACCATTGGGATTGGTCTGAACAGGCCTATTTGAAGAGTTGGGGCAATATTTTGATTCGAAGTTCAACTACTTCAACACCCATAAAAGTCACTTTCATATACATTCTGCTAAATGTTATTGATTACGCTTGAAATAAGCTTGGAGCAAGTGGTTGTTGTAGCCAAGCTTAAGGTTTTAATCGAGAACTTTCATGCTGTACAATTTCGATGTTCTGACCTCTTAAACGGTAAAACAATTTCAGCATGACAGTGTCACAATGCACAGTTCATAGGAAATGACATCTCTGCAACACTTTGGTAGAAAATTCATACTAGTATTCAAGGCTACAGATTATGTTTGCACCATGTTCTGAAATTTGGTCAACAAGAGCCTTGTTTTCTACAAATCATGTTTACACCTCTTACAAGTTACAACCAATTTTGCTACCTCTTGCTGACCAAATGTGAAAACCTGCTGTAAACATGTATCTAGAATATTCAGTCCAAAATTTTGCTCTATTTCAATACTAGAACTTCATATATGGATTCTCTACCAATCAGTGGGAAAGCTGTCATATTCTGAAACTGTTCATTGTCATGCAGAAAGAATCACGTTTTTTCACCATTTTTTAAGATCAGATATTTGAATGTGTGCAACATGAAAGTTGTAGGTTGACCCTTATTTGCTGCAACATCTAGTTCTGCTCATGTCATTGCATGGTTTGTGAGATATACTAGTTAGTAGTTTTCGTGAAATGACTACACGGAAATGCATTCTGGACAATGGAGCAATTTTGTCAGCCTTAATTTTTTTTTTTTTTTCTACTTGATACAAAGCTGTAGGTCATGAAGTCTAGTTTCCAACCGCTTTTGGATTCATCAAGTTTCGTGACCAGATAAAATAGTTATGCTAATTATACATCAGCTCTGCAGTAAATTCAAGAAGAAAGCTTCACCTTGTACTTCATGTTCATGTAACTTTGCATCTACTTACACAAACAATGTTACAATCTTCTTATTCTGATCATACGCTTTTAAAGTCATCATTTTTCATATTATAATCAGTTAACATTTCATATTTACTATAAGCTTATGAATCAGCTAATAATAGGAATTTTGGATGTGATTCAGAAATGTTATTGTATATTCAGGCATACAAGCTTTACAAGAAACAACGCAGCTTGGAGATCATGGATCCTGTGTTGGCTTCATCAGCAGATCCTGATCAGATAAAATTCTGTGCACAAATAGGATTGTTGTGCGTCCAGGCTGATCCAAAATGCCGCCCTGACATGAATCGAGTAGTCATCTTATTGTCAAGAAAGCCAAGCGTTCTTGAAGAACCTACTAGACCTGGATACCCTGGAAGCAGGTATAGAAGGTCTCGTAGACCAACTACAACATCTACAGCCACACTTACTTCTGGTGTAACGTCTTCTTCAAAATCAAGTGGTTCCACCACAGGTACAGCTACACAAACTGGCACATTAACAACAAGTACAGGTATTACAAGCCCCAGGGTGGATCTTTATGGGAAACGTCCAATGCAAAGTTAGGATGTGGTTCATAGGAAAATATTCTTTGTAGATGTATTTTGTTTTTGCTACAAAAGAGAGCAGATTGAGTATAGGCTGGATAATTACAGCTTGAGAAGAGTCAAGAATAGTCAAATGTGACTTGTTCTTGACATGTACATACTACATATATAGAAGTGATTGATTGAAACAATACCCCTTTGTTTGAATTATCAGTAACCAAAGGATCATTGATTGGAAATTAGCATGGTGCTGAATCTACTGATCCAAGTAAGCGAGACCTTGGGTCTCGGGTGTGCCATTTGGAGACCCAAGGTCACACACCTTGGGTCTCCAAATGAGTATATACATGTAGTATTTACTTTTAAAAAAATAATAATTATACAATGGCCCCACGGACTTTTTGACATGGAAGTCATTGATAAAAGAGGTCTTATATACTACAAATCATTCCGTGTTAAACCTCTAGTTTCTGAATGAGTTCTGCTGCTATAACTGAATCCTTATTTATCAATTTTAGACACCTGCATGGCATCCAAGGTCAATTTGATCGTCCAAGTGTTATCACTACAAAAAAGTTGAGTAGTAGAGAGCAAATAGTAGAGAGTAATAGCTATCCCTCCCAAATAAAATTATTTGAGACCTTTAAGTGCTCTCTAATAGATTTGGTGGCTGAAACACCAAATTTATCAGAGAGCATAAATAATCGGTCCCAAATGACTTGATGGCAGTGGCAGAAAACTTCAAGCAATTTAAATGATAAAAAAATGGACTAATCCCTCTCTACTTTGTCGATCTCGTTTCCATCGAGATCTGCACATCTTCTACCCTTCCTAATTTTGTTTTACTTTACCAAACTCATTTTAGTTATTTTTTTTAAGAAAATTATCTACTTTAACAAAAAAAAAAAAAAGCTAAAAAGAATTCGAATAGGAATTGAATTCAAATAGGAATTGATTTACTAATCTAAACAATTACCTTTTCCTAATTGCATTCGGAAACAGTTTTTGTTGAGACTCACAAAAATCAATACCTATAAATACCCATCCCTCGTCTCTGCCAAAAAATAATTAGCAAGCAAGCAACAACGTTACAACAACTAGAGAAAACAACGATCATGAACACTTCCAATTCCAAGGCTTTCTCCCTTTGCTTTCTTCTCCTCTTTCTTTCAGGTATACATTGTGTTCTCTCATTCATTCGTTCAATTTATATCTTAGTGTAATTGATTTTCATGGACTAAGTTTTCTGCATCTTTTGTTTCTGCGACAGAATTCTTGGTAGGCGTAGCGGTTGCGGCTGAAAGCTCACCACAAACTGTAATTGGTATCGACTTGGGAACAACATTCTCATGTGTTGGAGTTTACAAGGACGGTAAAGTTGAGATTATAGCCAATGACCAAGGTAATCGCATCACCCCCTCCTGGGTTGCGATTACTGATACGGACCGTTTGGTTGGAGAGGGTGCCAAGAATCAAGCAGCCTTCAACCCCGAACGTACTGTCTTTGATGTCAAAAGGCTCATTGGAAGAAAGTAAGTTTACTCCTTTCTTTCTTTTAACTTTTTGTTGTTGTTCTTGTTCTTGTATATATAATTGAGTATTTGAGTTTATGCACAAGTTTCTAATATATGAACTGATTTTAAATTGACAGATTTGATGATCCTGAGGTACAGAAGGACATGAAGATGATGCCTTATCAAATCGTTAACAAAAACGGGAAGCCTTTCATCCAGATCAAGATGAAGGATGGCGAAGTTAAGGACTTCAGTCCTGAGGAAATCAGCGCTATGGTGCTGAGAAAGATGAAGGAAACCGCGGAATCTTACTTGGGAAAGAAAGTACATAACGCGGTTGTAACAGTTCCAGCTTATTTCAATGACGCACAACGACAGGCGACTAAGGATGCAGGGGCAATAGCAGGGCTGAATGTGATTCGTATTATCAACGAACCGACAGCAGCTGCGATAGCCTATGGTCTTGACAAGAACGAAGAGGCGAACATCCTAGTTTTCGACCTTGGTGGTGGGACGTTTGATGTCAGCATATTGAGCCTTGATGGTGGGGTTTTTGAGGTCCTCTCAACTAACGGAGACACTCATCTAGGAGGAGAAGATTTTGATCACAGGATTATGAACTACTTTGTCAAGTTGATCAAGAAGAAGTACAACAAGGACATCAGTCAAGATAAAAAGGCGCTCGGGAAGCTGAGGAAGGAGAGTGAGCGAGCCAAGAGGGCGTTGAGTAACCAGCATCAGGTTCGTGTTGAGATCGAGTCATTGTTCGATGGTGTTGACTTCTCTGAGTCTCTGACTAGGGCGAGGTTTGAGGAACTGAGCATGGACTTGTTCAAGAAAACTATGGAGCCGGTTAAGAAAGCCATAAAGGATGCTAAGTTGAAAAAGTCGGAAATCCATGAGATCGTGTTAGTTGGTGGGAGCACTAGGATTCCAAAGGTGCAACAGCTTCTTAAGGATTTCTTCGACGGGAAAGAACTGAACAGAGGGGTGAATCCCGATGAGGCAGTGGCTTATGGAGCTACAGTTCAAGGCGGTATCATCAGTGGTGAAGAAAGTAAAGATGCTATTGTGTTGGATGTTACCCCGCTGAGTCTAGGTATCGAGACAGTAGGTGGTGTTATGACAAAGTTGATCCCAAGAAACACCCCAATTCCAACCAAGAGATCGCAGGTTTTCACGACTTATCAAGACCAGCAGTCTGTTGTATCCATCAGGGTCTATCAAGGAGAAAGGGCACTTACAAAGGATTGTCAAGAACTTGGTAAATTTGACATGTCCGGCATTGCTCCTGCTCCAAGGGGAGTGCCACAAATCGAGGTGACCTTCAATGTTGATGTGAACGGAATCCTTCACGTGACAGCAGAGGATAAAGCAGCCAAGAAGACGAAATCCATCACCATCACGACTGAAAGTGGAAGCCTGAGCAGCGAAGAGATTCAAAAGATGGTGGAAGAAGCTGAAGAGTTCGCGGAGGAAGATAGGAGGATCAAGGAGAGAATCGAGGCCAGAAACAAACTGGAGACATACGTTTTCAGCATGAAGAGCACAATCAACGACAAAGAAAACTTCTCGGAGAACATCGATTCTGATGACAAGGAAACTGTTAACCGCGCATTGAAGGAGGTTACGGACTGGTTAGAAGAAAACCAAGAAGCGAGCAAGGAGGATTTCGAGGAGCAAATGAAGGAGTTGGAAGCTGTGTGCAATCCTGTCATGACGAAGGCCTACGAGAAAAGTGGCATGGGCAGCAGCTCTGGTGAACAAGAAGAAGAAGAAGGCTCTAATGATGAGCTGTAGGCAGTAGATAGCTTTATCTTTACTTCTTTTGCTTATAGTGTCTATAGTAAGAACAAGGTATTTGGGGACTTTTTTCTTTTTTTCTTTCTTTCTTTTTTTTTTTTTTTTTTTTTTTGTTTTTTGTAGTTTCACCAATTTCATATTTACTTGTTAAAGATCTTTTTTTTTTTTTCCCTCTCAACTCACTCTCTGATCCTTGAGCATTGTCCATAAACCTGATTACTTGATTAACTTAACACACAAAAACAGAACAAAGGTTGGTTTCAGCACCAAAACACAGTACATGAACTTTCCATTAAATCGATTAAGACAGCATTACAATATGAAACACACACATAACACATTCATCCACTCACACTCTTTGCGAGAATAAGAGTTTGAAATCTTTCTTGCAAGTACATAAGAACAAACTCCATATATATGATACTTTACATAAACTTTAAACAGTAAACACTCAGTTGCATGCATATATAATAGTCTTCGCAGTGTTTGGTGCAGAAACAGCGGCGACGAAAGCCCCTGCAGTGTCCACCATGAAAGCCTTCAGTCTTGCAAACCGTAGCACAGTTATATAGTTTTGCTGAAGCAAAGTCCTCTGAACCTCTGGCTCTTCGACTCACACTTCCTCGCCTCCTCCACGAATCCTCTAGCTGCATTAATTCAGAAAAAAAAAAAAAAAAGAAGACATATTTACGAGACATGGACACACAAAACTGCGTACAGATTACTACAAAGTCGGTAGTAAAGGAAGTAAAATTACCGGAAGCCCCTATGACAAGCATCAGCACGAGGAAAACAGCGCGAAACAAGTTGAGAAATTGTCCCATTTTGTCGCAAAATGTGATGGAAGCAAGCCTTAATAAGTGATGTGTGTGAGATTGTGAGTGAGTGTGTATGTTAAGTTCCAGCAAGAGCAGTATTTATAGGCATATTGAGACACCGAAAGATGATGTTCCAGGTCATATTGGAACTTTTAGGGAAATAGAAATGGACTTAAAGGAAAAGAGAGAATAAAGAGAGAAAGATCGAGAATTCAAGATTGATCAAGAATGAGTCATGACACTTCAATAGTCACTAGTGTCTGTCTCTCTCTTGCTTGTAATGGTTACTTCTAGCATAGTGGTGGGATTAAGTTCATGGAGATGATAAGATTATGCTAAAAATAAATAAATTAACTTTGATTCACCATCATGTCTTTTGAAAGTAAAATCAAAGTAAGAATATGGTTGATATTTAGCTTTTGAAGTGGTAATTTATCTTTACCTTGTCCGTAAAACAAAGTCTCTGTTTTTTTTTTTTTTTTTTTAGCAAAAACGACTCTGTTTGTTTAACGTGAAAATCTCTAAATTGAACTGGACTTTGAATTGATCTTAATTAATTAGAAATTAACTTAACTAATTTGAAGTAACTTTATTTGAAATATAAATTTCAACTAAACAAATGTGAAATGAATTTATCATAACTTAATTGAACTTATCAACTTAAATAAACTGCACATTATAATATAATATGTAAATTTAACTAAGTTTAATAAAACTAGATTTATAGTCAGTTTTGTAAATTATAAAAAATTAGAGTCAAATGTGTAATAAATAATAATTGAAGGTGTTTGGGCTTTTTCGAAACTGAAACTTAAATGAGGGAAAAATTATCTTTTCCAGGTATTAGTTCGCGAAAAGTCAAAGTCATTCGTTGGGTTGGATGTAATTAAATTGTGCTAAAGGGGGGTCAATAAAAGAAAAAATCTAAGAGATAAATCTTCGTAATTGATGAATTTAAGAAGGGATTTGAATGCTATTTCCCTTTTATAAATTGTGTCTTGTGATATCACAGGTCGTGTTACATATTGGTGTCCATGCGTAACCTTCGGCCAGATCGCTGAGATCGTTGATCAAGGATCAACTTGTAAGTACGAAACTATATTGAAAGTGTTGGGTAGGCAGATAATAATTTGCTATGCAATCAAAGTACGAACTGGATTTTGGAGGTGAATTTTTCATTTTGAAGAGTAAATTTTACACATGAAAATAAAAAATTCACTTTCAAAATCCAATTCCAAACACTAGCAAACGAGTAAATTTTCGGGTGAGACTTAGGGTATTTGACCATAAATTTTCGGGTGAGACTTCGGGTTTCGGATTCGGATGGTTTTTGCCAGGTCTAGTCCCAAGGGATGTTATCAAGTACATAAGTCTCTAAAATGTTTTTGTATATAATAGAAAATTTCAAAACTTGTAAGATAAGAATCAAGTAGAAGGATCTAAATGGTGGAAGGACGTAGAAGGTTTTCCACAACTGTTAGATTAGATCGATCTCCACCGTCCATTGAGGAGGTGCACTTGTATATACGCATTTGACCATTACATTTGAACATCTAAGCATCATTTGCAATATTTATCTCATTAAAAACTCGCTTGTTACACACTTATCAACAAGTTCACTAGGCTGATTAGCTAGTATCGGGACGAACTAGCCAGAAGTTGTAATTGAGGTCTGTTAGAGTTGACTGGAAACATTTTTAGGAATAATATGTAGTTGTTGAACTAGCAGGGGACAATGTGTAATTGATGAAACTAACATGGGATCTTGATGAAAATTTTCCTATATAAAATTATATATTTTTTTTATAAGGGCGAATTATATTTGGACCCCTTCTTAGATTCATTTATTACGTTATTATCCTCCTTAAATCAACAATTACATTTCGTTCCCTATTAGTTCATTTCAATTACAAATAATTCCACGCTTTTGACTTTTAACAGATTAATTCCTGGAACGTACAAAAATGTACTCCTTCCAATATTTGATTCTAAATTGAGCCAAACAACCACAATTTTTACTTTCTTCTCCATTCAAATTTTACCTTCTTCATTCAAGAAGTAGAAACTTCCTTTAGAAAATATGCATAAACAATTAATTTCATCTCTTTTCATTTACCTCATCAATCCTAGAAACACTAAACAGTGGAATTGAAAGCTCGACAAAGAAAATAATAATAATAATAATAATAAAGAATAATAAAAAATGAAAAACCCAAGCAGAGCTGCTACTGCAGCTTGCATTTGAGTCCAACAATGGAGTTCCCTACTCAAATTCGGTTTCCCAATTAATCGTAGTGTTCCAAACACGAATCCATCAATGAATCTTCTATCAAAACATCATCCATCTATTCAAATTCAAAAGATCATTCAATTCGAATCAAATCCGTCAAGCATCATTTTTTTTTTAATAAAAACGATCGATGGATTCATATAAATCGGAAATGAATTTCGGTGAAACAGAGATGCCGGAGCAGAGCACAAAGTACAATCGAAACGGAACAGGTTAGTTCGATCGATCAAAACCTAGTTTGATGAATCGATTGAGTCAGGCTTCTCGTGAGGATTAGGGACAAAAAGGAGCCTCGCTCTGGTAGCCATGGAAGAAGATGATCGTGGCAATATTCTGGGATCTTCCAGTTGCAGTGATAAAAAATCCAAAGCTCCCGATCTAATCCGTATTCTAGAACAAATCGAATTTGTGAATTTCGATAGTTCTTTTCTTATATTGGGAAATACGACAACATTATGACATGTATATCTCATAATATCCACGTGGCATCAATAGATTGGTTGTTTTGCGTCATCTCACTCATCTGTGTATCCTTTTAACTTCACAACTTCAAAAATTGTTGAGTTCGATTCAACAATAGTCGATTATACCTAATCACAAAATCTCACAACACAACTAAATCACCAAAAACCAGCTGCACCAATCAAATACACACCCAAGCAACCAAAACAGAAAACAGAGCAAGAACGATAAGCAAGAAAGACACAAGAGTACGTTAAAATTAATAATCAAGTTTAAAAGTAAAATGAGAAAATAAAAGGAAAGAGAGAGAATTGAGGAAAGTATCTTTTAAAGTGCTAGAGTTCACATTTGAGCCTCACGTTGAATATCAATTGCTCGAGATGTCCTTACTTAATTACTTCCCTTGGCCACTTCATTGCCAAGATGAGAGGATATCTCATGAGGATGTATGTATTTTAAACCAACTCTGATGAGTCTATTCTCATCACTTGAGATAGCATGCATGCCACTTTCAACGGTTATAATAATATTAATTTTCTCCATTTTTTTTAAAAGATTAAAGGAAACTGCAATAAAATAATAATTTTAGTTTATGATTATAGAAATAATTTTAAATGAATTCAAAGGTGTATCATGAAAGGTAATTAATTTCATTTGGGCTATATAAATATAAGATCAAAACAATAGTCTCAACATCCAATATTCACATTTTCAAATATAATAAACATGAGTTTTAATACGATGAAGTATCTTCTCGTCACTTTTCTTCTTGTCCTATCAATCAATATTTTACACAAAATGCCACAAGTGAAGGCATTTTGTTTTTTCGGAAGACAACATTTACATGTGGTTAATCAGCTTAACCGCGATAAAATAACAGTTCGATGTCAATCGGGAAGTCATGATGTAGGTACTCGTGAAATCAGCCCATGGGAAGATTATAATTGGACTTTTTGTCAAGGTTTTGTTGGCACTTTGTACTTTTGTCACTTATATTGGGGTTCAAAAAGTGTTATATTTGACACGTTTAATGACAAAATGAGTGAGAAGTGTGTCGAGGACGAGGACTACTGGGCTGCAAAATCTGATGGTATTTACTTTGGCTGTGGTAATCCTCCCGTTTCGTTGCAGATGAAGTATTATTGGCATGATTAGTAAGTTAAACACAACATCTCGAAAATGTTGTATTCGGGATTTTGTGATGCTAGGGAAGTAATTAACACCTTTAACATTGTTCTTGCATATCCCATGTGCAGAGATCACACATGTTTTGTGAGAGTTACATCCCTCTCATCTAATAAACAAATTCTAATGAAATGAAATTAATGCTACACCGTTAGCTAGACTATGGTTTAATTTAATTTGCTCAAATGTGTGAATTGTTTTGTTTATGGCAATTACAATCACAAATATCTATGAAGTGATCAACTCATCTTGTAACACACCTACTTCGTACGTCACCTAGCATGGTGTTCACTTCTCTGGGCATGCGAATCACTGGATTGCGAAGTCTATCTTCAACAACTCATTTTCAGGTCCTCCAATACTGTTTACTCATTCATGCCTTAAGCATTGAGAACAATAGTGTAAATGACTCTTCTAAGATGAAATATGACTAGTTTCTAAGACCACCCTTTAGAGATGTCACAAAATCCATGTTTTCCCGTAAATTTAGGCATTTTTTGTTAATTTATAAAAACAAATTAAAATATGTCAAACCCAGGATTGGAATAGAGGTGTTAACTGTTGGGTTATTCGTAGAACAACACAACACGACCCACCCCACTTAAAAAATAGCCTAGCCCGACCCATTTTAATTTGGCCCGGATGGCCCCTGTCCATATAACATGTGTGGGCTACAGGGGCCAAGCTTTCATAGCCCGGGACTGAATAAGCTTGGGTGACCAGCCTGTACCAGGAGGCCCCATGGCGTATAATAGATTTACTATCTATAAAATAATACTGTAAACTAAGCAATTGAATTCACTAACACATGGTGAAATCACCATAAAACCGAAAGAATTGCAAGAAGGTTGTTAGAATCCAGTAACACATGGTGAAATCACCATAGAGACAAAGTTAAAGCTTCACAAGCCAAAGGGCAACAACAATAGATTGTTTTCTAATAAACTGGAATAATTAAAACCTAGCCTAAATGCCTACGTCTCTTTCAGCTCTTTGTCAACTAGGGGCTCTTTCTTGGACTTTGGTTAGGCTTTTACTTGTAATCTTGCCCAAGTGTTCCTCCTTTTGATCCAAATTGATCTTCTTTCTTGAACCTTCGATGTTCTCACCCCCTTTTAGCAATATTCACCAAAGACCCTGAAAAAGTATAAATTATTGAAAATGCAAAATTGCATAATAAATATAATAAATTAATATAAAAAATGACTTTTAAGGACAATAAAAGTTTAGAATATTAAAGGCTAAAATGAAGGACTAAAATTCCTTCATTAGTTCTCCTCACCGGCTCAGCTGACAGCAGCTGCCGCCACACGTGTTGCTGCATATGACAACGGTTGGAGTTGGCTAGCCACCGACTATGATGATCGGATCTAATCGCTGAGGCAGGGATCCGATCTGTGCAACCCAGATCATACCACCTAACACAAATGAAAGCGTAAGGGATATGATAAACACAATTATCACAACATATGAATTGAAATAAAATTGTTAGAATCCACTAACACATGCTAAAATTACCATAGAAACAAAGCTTCACAAGTCAAAAGGTGAAAAGGTAACATATGTTGTATGCAGTTTTCTCCACACTTCTTTATTTTCTTCTTTTTATTCTTTTCTTCTTTTTATTATTTTTATTATTTTTCTTCTTTTTATTTATGTCATCTCATCAAATTACATATAATTTTCTCCACACCTCTTTCTTTTCTTTTTTCCCTTTTTTTACTCATCTCATCTCATCAAATTACATATACAGTAGTTTTCACCACACTTTTTCTTTTCTTCTTTTTATTCATCTCATCAAATTACATACTTCACACTTCTTTCTTTTCTTCTTTTTATTCATCTCATCACTGAGCTTTTGATTTCTGTGGCACCATAACCGAGTTCATGGTTTCTACGAAGTCTTGCTCGAAATCGGAAAGGTTCATTGTTGTGATGACGGACGAGAGCGATTTCATGGATCATTGGTGAGGGTAGAGTCATCTATCTGCTCAAATGTTGAATGCATTAATTTGAGTCTTCCGACAAACCTCACCGAAAAATTTCAAATTTTCTTTAACGTCTTCCGACATTCTGTACTTCATTTTATTTGATAGTCGTTGAAATTTCTTTCTTTTCACGTCCCATAAGATGCTTTCAGATTTTGAGATCAATAATTTCCGATTCGAATATATTTTGTGTTATCCCATTCTAGAATTGTAGTAGCTGCTATATCAAAACTTTGATCTGTTTCCCTTCTTAGTAGATGTTGCGATAATCATAATAATGATAATATTAATAAAAATAATAATTATTATTAGATTTTGCGATAATCATAATAATGATAATATTAATAAAAATAATAATTATTATTAGATTATAATTAAATTAATTAATTATTAATAATATCTTCAAATTAATTTTCTTGTTAGCTCTCCATGTTGCTCATTATCATTGATTAGCTTGTACTCATCTGTTTTTTTTTAGATTTTTTACGTTTGTTTTCTTGACTTCTTTAATCTCGTTTGACCTTTAATAAATTTTAAATTAAACCGTAAAATTAAAATGGGACGGAACGAATTTGTTTAATAAAAACCCGAAGGGGGTATTATCAACAACATCAAAATCCGAAAATTAAAAATTGTAGAACCAAACAAGAAAATGAAAATCTGGTCGATAAACATTTCCTAGTCCTTTTAGCAAACCATAAAAGTCCAACATTTCCTATTGGTTTTGGACGAGATTTTCTAGTAAATGATGATTTTACTTTTCCTTCAAACCAAACAGCCTCATGACTTTTTAAATACAACCGAAAACTATTTTGATTTTTGACAACAAATTCACAGCTTCAGTAGAGTGAGAGAGAGAGAGAGAGAGAGCAGATAAGAGAAATGGCTGCCTCGGCTATTTTATCAGCAGCAACCTCACCATCAGTTTTCCACTCTTCTTCCTCTTCATCTTCGCAGTCCCCAGTTTCAAATAAATCCTTCACTTCATATCACTTATTGCCCAATAGAAGAAGAATTCATAATAATGTCCTAAATACACCTTTTATTATTAGCAACATTGAGAGGAAAAGGGATTTCATTTGCAGGGCAGAAAAGGCCGAGAAAGAGTACAAATTCCCCGACCCTATCCCCGAATTCGCTGATTCTGTAACTATCCATTCCATTTGCACCCTTTTCAATTTTCCTCTGCTTCGTGAAAGTCAAGAATTCAGTCTTCTTTTTTGTTTTGTTTTTGCAGGAGACTGAAAAATTCAAGAATCACTTAATTAAGAAGCTCACAAAGAAAGATGAGCTGTTCGGAGAGTCAATTGATGAAGTTGCCGGAATCTGTACTCAGGTAGTAGTACTTCTATTAACTAATATTTCATTCATTTTACTTTCTTTTTGTTACTCAAGTTTAACAATTTGTCTTATCCATTTCTCCATTTCTAACATTACTCATTACTTGTGTTAGTTGTGTATATACCCATGGTTAAATATTGATGAGACTTGCAGGGAGATGAAATTCATATGCAATTTTTAAACTTCTTTATTCTTTATAAATTTATGTTCTAGTAGTAGTATGTTTTACATGTTCTCGAAAGATAGGTCCGAAAATATACTGAAATCGAGATAATGACCATAGGAAGGTTATAATATTTTAATTACTAGGATTTTAGTAACTTGATTCTATGTTTGGTAATAATGTATCATTTGGATCAAGTGACAACTGACAAGCAATGGCTGGCCTTCAATATGTTTCCCAGTCTTCTTCCCAACTCCATGGTTTACTAGACTTTGTTTAGGACTTTTTGGTGTTGATACTGGGGTGCTATTTTTCAAGTTTGCTCATTAAAGCTTCATGGCCATTTGGAGCTGAATGGCCATGAGCATTTTACCCTTGGTTTTGGTGATCTTGTCTACATATCATATGTTCTGTTAACCATCTTTGTTGTGGTTATAGTCATACTCTATACTGTATCTTTACTTCTTTATGATAGGATGTGAAAAATTGGTGCAGTGATATCATTTGTTAGCGCTTCCATTAGTTGCAGAATTTAGGTATCCACAAATGGAGATTAAAAATCTTGTTGAATGATAGTACAACATCATTCATGTTCAAGGATAATGGCTGTGTTTTGTGATTAAAGTCATTACATATGCTGCTTCGAAACACTTAATAGCTTCAATGCAAGTATACGCTAAATTTGCTTACCGAGTAGAAATTTTACAAGTTCCTCACTTTTGCTTCTCTTCTGAATATGCTGACTACATAACTTGTAGTGCTGATGCTATAGATTAAATATATGCTAAAAATATAAACCAATTATGCAGATCTTCAGTGAGTTCTTGCATGGAGAATATGGAGGTCCAGGAACACTATTGGTCGACCCTTTCTGCGATATGGCTGATACTGTTAACGAGAGAGGTTTACCTGGTGGACCTGAGGCAGCTAGATTTGCAGTTAAGTGGGCTCAAGCTCACGTGGACAAGGACTGGAAAGAGTGGACCGGCAGTAAGAACTAGTGACTACTACTAATGAGGTGCT
This sequence comes from Plantago ovata, assembly GCA_028274465.1. Classification (NCBI taxonomy): domain Eukaryota; kingdom Viridiplantae; phylum Streptophyta; class Magnoliopsida; order Lamiales; family Plantaginaceae; genus Plantago; species Plantago ovata. The sequence continues at coordinate 26,109,557 of CM051457.1, forward strand.
TGTAAGAGTTATTAGAGATTTCAATGTAGCTTAACAATGTCTGGTTGTCTTGTATCCCTTTAGATTATTAGCAGTTAAAGTAAGTAGGTTCGGCTAGAGGTGTAATCATCTGAACCATATCATTGTAATGTCTTACTGTGATTTTGGAGAAATTTTGGGAGATTCTTAGCTTAATTTGGTTTTCACTGGCATTGTGAATCATTATTGAGAGTTCAAAAGTATATATTCCTCCTAACTTACAATTTCCAAGTCAGCTGCATCCGATCATAATAACCAGAGGAAAGCACCTCCTTTTAAGTGTAAGCAGCACAGTGTAAGCAAAGTGCATGATCTTTCCTGTACCCACCATTTAGTTGCCACTATTTTTTTTGCTTTTAAGTTCCAAGTACATGATATGAAATTATGAATTTAGAATTCCTGTTCTGTTACAGTAAATGATTTGGCAGAATGCAACTGAAACAGGCAGTCAAGCTCAAGCAGTAGCTGCTAACAACTATTCTATTCATATTAACCAGAAAAGTAGCATCCATAATATTTCCTCATCAAGGGAAAGGAAAGCCAAAATTTCAGTAGCAGATCTGATGATCAACGTGTTGATTTTGTTAAAATTCACAGTACTCATCCTCAGAGAAACAAGCGATTATGTCAGTGTTGAATGTAGCTTCAGAACTGTTTAGACTGGATCCTAAGCTGGAATTGATGTCATTGTATGCATGGCTTTCTTATATTTGTTTTGAGCGAATTCGGTGTATTAGTTCTTCCCAATCAATGAAGCGCTCCAGCAACTCTGTCTCCTTCAAAACCAAGCAATCATCATCTTTCCCGAACCAATCATAGCGCCTTTTTGCCACATAGTCATAGAGAGCATCCCTCAGGGGAGTTGGAATAACCATCAAAGCACTTAGTGCATAATAAGGCATGGGTAAATGTGATAAAACCTTCAATCCAGCTGCAGAAATTTGAGAAAAGAAAAAATCAGCCCATGTGTGTTTGCAAGATTTAAAATGACCAAACCAATAAGCTGTTAAGACTCGTGAACAGTCTTCAATGTGATCTTGAATGAGAAACTAAAAGAAAACAAGTAACTTAAAGAAATTACCAGTAGAGCCTTGGTGGTATAAACCAGGTCCCTCAACAAACAAGAAGCGCTGAAGAACATCTTCTCGGTCCAGCCCACAAACCTTCATGTAAGGCTCTGCAGCCTGAGATTGAAGACAACAAAACTTGATTTTTTTATCTACATCAGCCTTGATAATCCATTTGACTCCTGCATATTAAACAACAAGTGGTTTAATAAAGTTTCCCAAGCAACAAAGTACAAGAGCCTTATAAAAGCACATCACAGCAACTGACATACTTCTGTTGAAAAATCTTAAATGCTCAAAAAACTGATCAGGTGAACACTAGAAATAGTTAGGCACATACAACTGTTTAACTGGAACAAAATGATAAAGACAACAACAACCTACTATAAAACCATGAAACAAATAGGGAAGGAAGAATATTACTAGAAATTTTGATCATCTAGCAATTCAATCATTAACTTGTAAAGTCAATCATCTTTTTTCAATATTTGCTCAATAAACTACTACTAGTAAAGTTTAACAGGTTGAAGTGTATATGGAATGGGAAAGATGTAATGGAAAATTGAGAAATTTTCAACATAGCATCAATATCTGTACCACGACTGAAGGCCCTAAACAAATCATACCACCTGATAAGCAATAGCAATAACAAGCTGTATGCGCATCTTGAAGGCCTTTATTCTCAAATATCATAATTCATAACAAATCACAATACATAGGCCATCACTGCACAAACAATATGCATTTTAATGATCACTAAAACCAGAGGGGAGATAGGATTAGGCCAACACATCACACTCAATACGCAGGCATTTCTGAATGTGTGATGCTTTCACTAAATGTAAGGTTTCATTCCTTGTCAAGGCAAGAGTATTTACAGCAATAAGATGTTCTCAAGTATGTGCTATGTGCTCTTTGGACAGTTGTATAGTGTACGCAGCCTTACACCTTGCAAAGAGGCTGCTCCTAACCCCTGAACTGAAACATAAAGGTCATCTACGGATCAACCTATGAGTCAAGGCCTTAATTCTCATTTTCAAATGTTATTGAAGCTCTCTGACAATCCATTACCATTAGCAGATCAAGCAAACAGCAGTAAGCTATTAGGTTAAGGGCAGTCAGCTACATGAGCCTCAATTCTCAACTAGACACTACACTAGAGTATTTGGCATCACTCATTCCTCTTTCCAGTAACAAAAAAAATAGCAGAATCGCAGCAAAATAAAGCCAGGACTGCAGAGAGGAAGCTAGCAAACCTCACCAGTGCGCAAATACCAACAAACACAACGCAAACAGAAGTAAAATACACTATTAAGCAGATGACATTGAGCTAGCTAGTGCCATACATAAACATAATAAGCCTTAAATCTCACTTTCACATAAATACATAATCGATGTTAATAAAGTAAAATGTAGCAATTCTATGGACAGAAACAACACAATCGTAGCAAAATAGAATCGGAGAGCCAGAGAAACCTCACCAGTGTGGCAGAGGTGGCAAACGCCGTCGTACACGACGACGCGTGGACGAAGCAGAGTTGGAATCTGAAACGTGGCAGCAGGAACGTCAAACGAATCGTCAAGCATCATGTGATCAGTAGCTGTAAATTTAGCCGATGGAGTCGCCGGAGAAGTGGAATAAACGCGGGAAATCAACAGCGGCGAAATTGAATTCGAGCTCTCCATCACCTTCCATGGCGCCGCCAGTGTTCGAGAAGCTCGCCTCAGCAACAGACTCATCCTTCTCCTTCTCTCTCTTTCTATTACTCTACAACTGTAAATGTGCTACAGTTTCGGTGATTTATGGAAACATTTGGGCTATTTGTTCTGATTTATGAGTGGGGCTTCCTAATTGGTGTTTATTTCTAAGTCGGTTGATTAGTTAGTTAATTTAGTTTAATTACTGCTAGTAAAATATACGCTTTCACCGGTTGCTTGCTGGTTACTCCATCTGCTTCTATTCCTTGAAATTCTGTAATTAATCTTTTTTCAAAAGAAATTGTTTAATGATCATTCTAGTAGATCCCAGGATAGCCGAATTCTTAGGTGAACTCTGTAGACAAATGCCCCCAGAACCTCCACCCCCAATTTATCTGTGTGATTTTGTATAGTATCATTTCGCGAGTTCGAGTAAAAATATTGTTAGAAGAGTCGACCCACAAAAGGTATCAGTATCATTTCACGAGTTCGAGTCTTGTACAGTTGGGATAGTGTCATAGTGCCCCTACAAAAGATATCAGTAATATTTCATGAGTTTGAGTATGGTAGATGTAATAAACTCTGTTAGGAGAGACACTCCTTAAAAAAATTCTAACAGTGCTCGCTCGATTGGATTAGTCGCACGTAGCAGATACTAGTAGGAAAATAAAATCATTGCACAACAATTGTAGATTGGAGGGTGCCTCAGAATGAGACATTCGACAAGGCACAATCCGTCGGTTTCGCATATCAACCACTACAAACAAGCTCACTATCTCAGTACTTGCTTGCCTTTTACAGTGGTTTGGATGAAAGTCCGATTCAGGAGCCAATGTGCCATGCCGAAAAAGGAAAGAGGAAGCTTTCACCAGTCACATGTACGGGAGTATCCTCCCAGGGTGGATGGTTGGATTATCATAGAGGACGGCAAAGAAAACGAGCAAAAATTGGACGACTCCTACTCAAAAACCAGAAACTATTCAACCAGCATAACATGCTGAAAATATGTTACAAGTCGAAGCATTCATGAAAATTGTCATAACACGAGAAGCTAATAATGAGACTCTATCACATGCTCTAGTCGAATAACACACCTCTTATCTACTGGCTTGTTTGACTGTTGAAGTAGCATTAGATTTAGACCCATACTTGGAAAATACATCTGTCAGCATAGCCTTGTCCCTTACCTTTAACCTGCATAAAGTAGCATCAGCGAAATGTAAATTATACTCCATAGTTGAATCATCACACATAATCGGAACAGTGAGAAACATGACATGATAATGTAGGTTACCTATTGGCAGATCCTAATTTTTGTGTACTGTTGGCCTTTCCGTTTGATGGTGCTGCTACCTTCTTCTTCTTGGGCTTCGCTTTCCTGTCTTCATTCTTTGAAGGAGATGAATTGGACCTAGATTCTTCTCTGGCTTCAACTTCTTCACTTACAAAAATAGTCTCCGAGGTAGATGAAATTTCCATGCTTACTGTATCATCTCCAGATTGTGCTGAGAAATGCTTTTCTTCTGCATCATGATGTTCCCTCAAGGAACTCGTGTCCTGAAAATTTATCAACGAAATATCCAACTGCTCATCAGGACGCTTACTGGTAGTCGATGAGTATTGTGAACAACATTTACTGATGGATCACGCTGAGGCTTTGACAAACTGGGATCCACCATTTCACATGTTAACTTCTTTTGAAGCTTCCCGAAGCTAATCAGTTGCCCCGAGAAGTTCTGCACAAACCTATCAAGTCATAGAGAATACCCAACTTTTACTTTCACCAGAAGTGCTAATGACAATCACCTTACAAGTCGCTAACAAAATTTAAAATTTTCAAACCAACTTAGTTTCAACTGATATAAATTGCCAAACAACTTGTGGGCCTAATGTTATGATGAGTTGATGACTGATGAGAAACAATGATAAATAATTAAATACCAACCTGTACACCAGAGCATGGCTTAAATAATCGAATATTAGCACAAAATACACCAACATGTATTATGTAACTAGAGAGTAATCTTGATTTGTTACTTATATGGCGTAGAAACCCCATGTGTTCGGAATCTCTGACCAACAACTCCTTTATTTCCAAATTTGGAAAGTTCAGCCGGAAAGAGGGAACTTCTGATAAAAGTAATGCATGGAGATCTAAAGCAAATTTCTTATACCATGGCGTAGTCATGATATTTCTGGCAAAAGAGCAAATCATACTTTCAAAGTAAAACAGGAAAATCGGGTCATGTTATTCCCACTAGCCAGGTGAAGAAGAGAGATCAATGGAGCTCTCTGGTGTTATGGTTTTATTGAAAAATTTGTTAAAAATCTTTCAACAGGAAACCAGAATCACCTTGTCAACCTCAAAAAACAAAGGAAGGATAAATAGTAATATAGTACCTGTGGGCCTCATCCTCGTATTTGAAGTACACAAAAGCAAGTCCTTTACAGATTGGATCTCTTGTCTTTTCATTTCCAGCAACAACAGGGACTATGTTGAGTAATCCAGGAACACCTTGAAAAGCCAATCGAAGATCTCTGTGAATGTTCTTTTTCTTAGGAAGATTTACCAAGCGCACCTGAACTCCCTCCGGAACAACGACGGGAGCTGCAAAAACCAGGCAGTTTTTAATATTCAAATAGGCTACTTCACATTACATTATGTCCATGAACTGGACAAACTAAAAGTCTAAAACAATGTTACATGACTATGTTCAGAAAGTGAGCTATTGCAAATAATACTTCTTAATTTCTTAGAGGACTGTGTACGAGTCAAAGTTACCGAATGTATAACCAGTGTCTGTTGGTGGATGACTGGAAACAGAAGTCATTAAGGCAACATGATCAAAATGAAGAAAGTACAGAAAACTCCATCTTCGATGTCCCATGCTCTTGAAACCAGAACGATGTTATCTTTACGTTTCACTTTTGTTCTAAAAATTATTTTAACTGTAAACGCATTGATTATTCCTAAATACTAAATGGTCATCCAATCATAACCTCCCCACAAGACGGATATACATTCAACAACAGCTGAACAGGTTGATTTTGCTGCATTTTTTTTCCCCAGCTTTTTCCAGTAAAAAATGGTGCACCAGAAATTTTACATTTAAATGCCATAGGGACTTGGATAAATCGTAAAAAAACAAGAAGTTGATGCTAATGTACATCTACTAGGACACAACTACCAGAACAAATTTTTAGTTCTTTATAGAAAAAAGGAGTTCAAATATCAGAAGAACACTGGACTTGGTAATAAGTAATACAGCATAGGCTCCTGAAGTATCTCTCATCTGAATATTCACACAAATGCAATGATAGACTTCTAAATCTCAAGTTGAGACGGAATAAATGCAAAGGCATGAAACAATGACAATTTCTTATGCTAATGAGTAACGAAAATAATAAGAGCTACCGAGTATGACTATTGTTACAACTAAACTTGTAAAATATACCTCTACCAGTTATGAACTTGTTCCTATGCAACTCTACTGATTGGCAGTGGTGAATCTCTTCTACTAGAAGGCTCCACAACAGAGAGATACTTTTAGTTTTGTTTCACCTGTACATTATATATCTTGCCAATAGGGATGGTGGAAAGAACCCCTATACTAGTAAAATGAAGTTCATTGACCATGCTGTGCAAGTTTAGGGAGATAGTTCGAGACACATTGTATTACGTACTTTATTCAAGCATACATAAGATAGGTGCTGGAACCCAGTCATGCTTGCACTAATAGAACTTCTATAGTTAACTGGCTTCGCTACTACTTCAGAATGACATGGATAAACCATTCAAGGTGCATATTGTCAACCATGAAACATCTATGGAACATACACATCTTCAGTCCTATACTCCTATGGACCATAAATGCATGGAAGCAACATACACATCTCATTATATTGGTGAAGACAACCATTTCTTTTCCTACTAAATGTGCCAAGAACCTATTAATCTATATAGCAAAGCCAGGTCTCTTTTACTACTAAGTCTTCAAGAAACTTGAACTAAACGTCCACACGTCATGATTATTGCCTTCAAATATGACCTAGTATACGTTGTCACGCTGACACAACGGCAAGAAAAAAAATATACAATAAATTTGAACACAGATAACCACTTGTGAAACGCAATATTTACCTACCCTGTTGTTAAATTTGTCTAAATAAGACTCTTAACGCAGTGCCAAACACTAAGGTCAGAGCTCTACAAGAATAGAAGAAGGCAGGCGGATTATAGTCGGGCTCGCCCTTGCTTTCTAGACCTTAATTCGACCAAACAGCTAGCAAGCGAAGCAACGTATCGTTTCCCCAAGGCCCACCCCTCTCAACCTAGCCGCAACTATGAAGAGAAAGCATTTCCAAGTAATTCTGATTCCTATGCAGAACCAAAACAAGTTCAAGTAGAAAGCTAATTCTCCTAACAAGTGACTTAAGTCAACTACAAGAGGCACATTCAAACATGAAGCATAAAGAAAAGCACAACATAAGAACAACACAAGCATAAAATCCTGAGAATAATTAGGGAAAAAAAATCCATCAAAATGTGACAAAGAACTTGACTAGGAGATGAAGAAATAGAGGACCTTTGGCTGGTTTGTTAGAACCGGGCTTAATAGGATTGTTCTTGAGGTTATTAACATTGGCAAGTTGGGCTATTCTACTCTTCTCAATTTCTTCCATGAGCTTATCCTCAACTGAAGTGTCATAAACTTTGCCTTCACCGAACCCACTTGGTCTACTCTGAAACCACTTCTTCATATTCTTCAGAGGAATAACAATCTCATCATCATCATCACCATCCTCTTCCTCTACAAAGTCATCATCATCATCTAAATCTAAAAACTCATCATCAAAATCATCATCCAATTCAGCAGAACTGAAGTCCCTATTTTTCTGGGTTTTTAAGGCACCTGAGGGAAACCCATTTCGTAATTTTCCCGGGGTAGCAAGGAAACTAAGGTGGGTGGATGATAACAAGAATTGGGGCTTTGGGTGAAGCTGAAGATTTTGGCGAAGGGTTTTGAAGTGTAACTGTGTGGGATTACCCAGGCTGAGCATTTTCACACTGATTTCCAGTCTGCAAAATAATGTACCACTAGTAACGTGTTAACAGCAGATAGAATACGAGAATTGAGCTACCGGAAAATGTATGTTGCTAAAGAGCTGCTCCTCAGCTGAAAGCACGGTTCTATGGATAAAAGGGGTGCACTGGTAACTTCTTAGACCTTGCACAGAAAAGTAGAAGAAGAATATTGGTTAGACCGGTTATATTCCGGTCCGGTCTTCGTTGTATCACACAAATTACATTACCATTTAAGAAGAAAACCAAAACTATACCGTGTAGAAACCAATAGATATGGGCCATAATAGGGCTCTTGAATTTACCAAAGTTGTCAAACAATTTGCACCCTGACTGGTAAAGTTGATCCGGTCTCTTGAATAGGCTATTATGGGTTAGGCCGACTGAGCTCTATCGCACAACATACAAGTCATTAATCATTATATACCGTTTGTTGTTTGTTCTAATGAAGATAATCATTTCACCGGATCGTCAAAAGGCGTTAGAGCTATTGCCTTATCGCCATGTGGTGATCAATTAACCTATCGCCTTAATAAAATATTTATATAATAAATATAATTTAAATATTTTATGAGATTATTAAAGAATATGAGCCTCTTACAACTCTAAAAAGGGATCTTTTAAATCAATAATAACGTTTTAGCCTTAAAAAAAAAAAAGTTTTTTAGTTTGAATTGACCAACATTGCCACTGCCTCAAAACTTGAGAATTGAACAAACCCTTATTTTGATCGTGAACCAAATTGTAAATGATTTTCAACAAAAAAAATATGTAATATTTACTTACCGTTGTAATTAAAAAAACTAGCCGTTGGTTCTTATCTATATATACTTGTCCAAACATTTTATTTCACCCAAAAATATGCTTTTCACACACACTATTTTTGGCACACTATAAAAAAGTATTTTTTTTTATTCCGTAATTTATGTGTTCTACTTCAAAATCGATATTTTATTTTTTTGAATCGGCAAATTTTTTTATTAATAACTTGTGCATAAGAAATGCTCGAAAAAATACACAAAATCACGGAGCATACTTCGGAGAACAATAGAAACAACCATTACACAGGGAACCGATCAAACCATCCGTGAAACTTACAAAGGATTTACAAACTTCCATATTCTAATCTCTAGTAAAGGCCAACACCACCATGGATTATGAACAGATACTCAAGTTGCAGTACACCTTAGTCCCTTTCAAACCTCAATATCATCATACTCATCATCACAATCAGAGGGCAAAACAATCAACCGTGATACCAAGACCGACAATTCCTTAATCAAGATAGGCTACCCCTAATCAACCTCCTACACCCTATGCCCTTTCGGACAAGTGGCAAGTAATTTAAAGATGTGATCCGGGGTAGCATCGAGTTACCCATGGCCAACCTCCTACATCCTATGCCCTTTCGGACAAGTGGCAAGCAATTTAATGATGTGGTCGGGGATAACATCGATCGATAAGAATCATACCTGCGGAGAGACAACCATCACACGCATGACTACAAGCTCTGCCACCACCTTAAACCATCCAACACCTGTCAACAAGAACCAACCCTTATCAAGCCAAGCCACAGATCAACCAAAGTACCGATCATAACACCATTCCACCACATAAAACCTTAAAACCCTTTGAGGCGGATCACGAGCTATCCAAACTGAAATGCAATCCACACCACTATTTGAAGGACAACCGAGTAGGCCAGGCACATCCAACAAGGGACATGTAATTCGGTTCACCCACAAAGGCACCCCCAAAAATAGTATTTTAACCTGAACCCCACCGGGGAAAACGGCCATGCTACCCATCCCTCTCATCAAATAATAGTGGAAAAAGGTGGGGCACTATAAGAAAATACGGTCAGAGTTACCCCTAGGGTACGCAGCGGAATTTCAAAAAATTTTCTTAACATGCAGGTTAATTGATCATGTATATGTCGTATATATTTAAACACGTCAATTAGAAGACTTACAATACTCCAAAAGCAAGCACAGCTTCCAAGTCTTCGTAATAATCTGGTGGATCTTCTCCTTCGTCGAAGTCGAAGATATCTGCAATACTTTGATTATCTGCAAGACAATAAAAGTCAGTTTCCAGCTCCTTGAACCTCAACCTTGGTATCCACGGATGAACAGCTTATCGGAAAGAATGCTAGGATATTCTTTATGTGGCCAAGAAGACGGGGCAGCGGTTTTCCTCCGGTAGGTGGCGGCGCGCGTGGCTTATAGAGGAAGGGGAGAGCTTTTATTTTCTCTAAGAAAACTGGTAGACTAACTGTATGTTTGTGTATTCAACTGTATGTCAAAAGCTTTCTAATAGTCTACTATATATAGTAGTCAATAGAAGCCTAATGAATAATCAATTAGACTTCATAAAGGAATAAGAATCTAATTCTTATCGCACTAGGAAACCAATTCAAGTCTAGATTCATTCCCAATCAAGTTAGAACTCAATCAGAAAAATCTAACTTATCCCTTGGACTTCTAATAGAGGAAGGAGTCGAACTCCTTCCCCTATCTCAGCTGCGCGCGCGCCCCCAGGGAGGTTAGGTGGGTCCCGATTTGGGACCCACTTATAGTTATAAGGCAATTCAAACTCCAAGTAGATTTTGCCCATGTGCATATATTAATTTCAAATTAACTTATCCTTTCAAATCAAACATCTATTATATTTCTAAAATATAATCTTTAAATGTATCTACATAAAATATAATTAATTAGCCAATTCAATTAATAATTCCAAATCATTAATTGAGCCACAAAATATTATAATTAATTCCAAATCAATTATAATCCATCAATCACAATTAATTCCAAATCAATTGCGATTCCATCTTCAAGGATATTCGGATAAGCTGAATCACCACATAGTGTGACCCATAAGGCCTCATTGTATTAAGCAAGTCCTAGACTAGGCAGATGGAATTCCTAGACGGTTCCATTTGCAATATTAATACATGAGGACGTTTGAGAGGTTTCTCAAAGCAAACCCTTTCGTTGCGAAGTCTGTTGCACTCAACGCGACGATGGTAACGTCCCTTCATCTGACTGACTCGAATGCATCTAGATCGATGAAGTGTCTATCCCAATAATACATCCATGGGCGTCTTCAGTGAGTTGCATGGTGAATCCAATATCTATTATGACCATCATAATAATATTGATACGCTGGCCAGCGGTTTTACCAATCACAACTATGAACGACTATGAGCAGTGATCTCCTGTGCTACACATGAGAGATGAATCCTTCACAGAAACACTTATCATCCCCATTTGTATGTATCCATAATCCTGGATCGTGTCTTGGGTCAACTGCTTATTCAGAGCTGACATCGGCGGGTCCACCAAGGATATGGGGAAACAAATGTGATGATAAAGTCCTATAAGTCCAAAGGACGACTGACATCACTTCGACAACTTACCGGTTCCCATAGACACTTCGGTGTAGAGTATACATCGATGAGAGTGTCCGGTGGATACTTCCATTGTTCGGTAATCATCCTTCGAACAACTATGCGCAGTTATGGGAACGTTTCTTGATTGTCCAACAATCTATTCCGTGGTCGTGGGATCGGCTCACACTTGCTCCAACAAGTATAACCTCCACGCATACTAGTCTCAGCTGGTTTATTCAGACCCCTACATCCGAGATGAACCTCGACTAGGGAGAGTTTGGGATAGATGATAACTCACATAGCTCCCACTATCTGTGTGACCGGTCATCTATCCGAGGGGACATGTTTAATATCAATACAGACAGGAATAGAGATATGACATGCTGCATGTCCTAGTGTAATATAAATATGAAAGCGATACTCAATAGTCAAACAACAAACATATATTATATTACGTTGACCTGTGTAATAGTACATATATGCCCTTAATAAGGGCTGCATGCCCTTAATAAAGACTGTCTCTAGGACATATACACTATCAGGCACAACCAAAGAGATCGTGTTATCCACACCTCCTTACACCACCATACTCGACAAGACAATTACGAGTCGGACATAACCTGGATCAAAAACCCACACACACCAACGAAAACAAATTCAAACCCAACATAAAGTAAACTCCATAAAACAAACATTAAATATACTCCAGCCAAGCCACGGAAAAAAATTACAAGCCATCTCACCTAATCAACAATAGATAAGAGACCATACCAATGAAGGCTTGGAGTTTAAACATTAGTCCCAATTACCCAAAACAATCTGCACAACACGGAAGCATATCGACCAACCTGTACCAAGTAGCGTCCAGAATACACCCCTGCATGGCAAGAAAACAATTGAACAATGACCCCATCCAAGAAAACAACATAAGATAAAATATGCTCCCTGAAAATTCACTGCTGCCGGCTGCTCATCAGACCCGAACCCTCTAGTCCAGCTTCCATGTACGCACAGTCCCCACTCCGCTCAATACTGCCTGAAAATAGAAACCTTACCAGCTGCCACCTGCCAAGAAAAATACTACGATCCACCAAGACAAGACAATGGTTCCAATATCCAATCATGAAAATGAAATATGATTACTCAACTTCTCTTTCCCTCTAAGCCAATTCCACGACATGACCATAACCTTCTCAAAAACTTGAAAAGCACTTAGATTTACGTCTTGAAACAAAAATTGATTCCTAACATGCCAAATATTCAACACGGTTGCACACCAAATCAAAAGCCAACATTTTTTTTACTACAAACAACTTTTGTATTCATATGATTTTCCAAAGCACCTAGTAAATTCTCCGCTCTTGCAACATCCACCTTCACCCAACTATAGACTAGGTCCCATACTTTACGAACAAAAACACACTCACAGAAAATATGATTTGTATTATGAAGACCTACCGACCCACATTTATTGTCTATCACCATAGCCCATAAAGACACCTCTCCTCTCCAAATTCTCTTTTATAGGAATTTTGTCTTGAAAAGCTTTCCACATAAACACTATTAACCTTTTCGGGAACAAGATTATTCCAAATTAGTTTCGCCCATTTTTTCATTTTATTCTCCTCCCCCTTAACATTTAACACCCGATACCCGTCCCTAGTGGTATATACATTTGAATCAAGTCCCCGCCAAACCCAACAATCATCCACATTCTCTTTGAGACGAATTCCCCAACTCAATTTCAATATTTCGGACAAGATCTTTCTCCCAATACTTCAAAATCAAAATATTGGCATGGTCATCCATTATGTTAAACTGAAATTTACTTGGTTGTTGGAGTGGAGTTATAAGGGTGACCGAGTGGTGAGAGTGTTAGAGTAGCACAATAGAGGTTTAGGGTTCGAATATCGGTGGAGTCATATGGTTGTATCCTAAAGGAGTAGAGTAGTTAAGATTTGACCTTAAAAAAAAAAAAAAACTTACAAGTTGTTTGGCTCTTGTTTTAATTTTACGATTGTGTAAATTTAATTCATCTTTGTCTCTCATTTTAGTTTTGGTAATTTACCAAAACCATGCAAATACCAAAAACAAAAACCAAACTCCAAATTTGTTCTCCAAAATCAAACCAAACCTATATATATCCTACCTCACCTCCAATTTTGTCCCCCAAACTCTTCAATATTCCTTCCACATTCATGATCATCACAACTATATATCCTACCCCACCTCTAGTTTTGTTCCCAAAAATTAAACCAAAGCCAAAGCGTCGATCATTCATCTCGTTGGTAAATATACCACAATTGCATAATTAATACGAGAGCCAAACATCATGTCAGTTGTTGAAGTGAAATTACATTTTGATTTTGATATGATTTGGATTTTAGACTTTCACTTCACTCCATTCTTAGTTGTTGGATTTGTACTACTACTACTTACTAGCTGGATCTTCATTAGTGTTTTTAAATGATTAGACCTTCACTTTGAGGTGGAACATTTGGTGAACTGAATGTGTATGAAATAAATACTTACACTAGTACAATTCTTAGTCAAAAATAGAGAAAACAAAGGAAGAAATTTCAATGCTACATAAGAAGAAGAAACTTCAAGCACATTGAATGCTACAGCTACATAAAAGGGTTGAAACTTAGAAGTACTTGCTAGAAAATCTATACATGTTGGCAGGACCAACAAGGTCCAGGGTCAGTCTCCAGACACATGTTATTAATATAAAAGGAAATTATTAATTACATAATTAAATATCGCTCTAGCAATTTTGTGCAAATAATATCAGGATTGAAACCAATTAAAGTGACATTCCATCCCTGGTAAATTAAGGGTAGTTGATGCCATTCTTTTTTGTATATTGGATGGAAGTGAAAACACACTATCCAATGATCGGTTTACTGCCATATAGAAAATCTACAAGAGGTAGATGACAAATTCACAGCCTATAGTGAAACGCAAGCCGATAAATTAAGCCAAAGGAAAAGTCCGGCTAGTTGTAGTTTTTTCCACCGATCAAGTATTTTCATATAAACAGTTATGCGGATACAATTTTTTTTCCAATCTTAGCGTAAAAGTCGTAAATGAAGAACTAAAGATTAAAATGATAGGGCATAGAGATAAAGTTTGATGAATAGTGACTAATCCAAATACATTAACTTCAACGTGTGTTTTATTGGATTAACTTGAATAAACTATTGTCAAAACTCAAAAGGATACATTACTTAAATTCACTCGAGTATAAAGCATCTACAGGCAATCTCAAGGGGACAAGATTCCAGAATATTATCGGGCCCTTGTATGCTGATGAGTATCACAAACATAACGATTAACTATCATCATCGTAGCAGTTGGGGCGGTCAAAACTTGAAGGTGTTGAAGTGGAGGGGAGTTAAATGTGAAATCGGATAAAGTTGTCTTCAGACCCTATGATGGTCATCCATGCTAAGTGGTTGAGGCCAACTCCCCTCGTTATGAGGCTTTTCTATTCGATGACCGAGGAGGAACAATACTTTGAGCCATTGTCGCGGTACGTATTCACCATATCAGCTGATACACTTATATTTATTTATACTGAATGGGTTTGGGCTGTCAATACTACTAAACAAACATCATGATCATGAGCAATCGCAATCCCTAAAGTCTTACCATGATTTTAAAACTTTGATAGTTCGTTGTGGGGAAGCATTCATAGCACAGGTGTCTCTGAAATCAAGGAAAGATGAGATGAGACAGGAAAAATGGGTCACCACCATGAACTCAACTCAGTCGGATTCAATAATCCCACACTTATTTATTGCTCGAGGGACCAATTAAGTGACCGACTCTCAGTACTTCATCTGCAATAACTCAACTCATATTGCTAGTACTAGTACAATACTAGACACAATTTGCATCAATCATCTCAATTCTCAATCAACTTTTTTCACCAAAGTAATGAAACAAAATGCAAAGCTACAAAATCTCCACTGTCCTTCACATGCCATGCCCAGCAAAGATCCAGGACACTGTAGGTGGGTCAACAAATATTGCAAGTTCTAGCAAAATATATACAGATAATGTCCATAGAACTTTTTATAAAAATTTATAAACCAGGCCCCAAAGACCTTTTTTGTAGTACTACTAAAATAATATTTCGGTCCCGAACTTAAGTATTTATTTGAGTTGGGGCCTTTACGTAGAATAAAATACTACGTACATTCACTTATAAGAATGAATAAAGAAATCGAACGTGCATATGTCCATCACATACACGACCAAAAAATTTATTAGTCCTGTATGTATGGTTAGGACTGATAAAAAAAAATAAGTAAAAGGGACATGTTCCCCAAATCACTCATTCACACGTATAATGTGATACACACTAGATGTGCGCAAACACCTCACTCAAAATCCATATTTTTACATTTTCATATTGCAATGATGGAAATCACTCACGATATTTCCACCAAACTTCAAACTTGCAATCTCCCAAAGCCCCATCATTTCATGGCACCGGTCAATGAAGGTATCAAGTTTGAGCCTCGTAGATCTAACAAACACAACTAAAAGAGCCAACTTCAGCAGAAAGGATCCGAAGATGTTCGGCTGATTTAGTCACATGTAACTCTGGCAAACCGCATTGGTTTCAGCACTTGTTTGGTCCCCCACCCTAGAACCATCAAATGCTTGCTTTGAATTCAATCACTTTTGCTAGCTACATTCACTCCATTTTGCTGACTCCACTAAAAAAAACAATCCTCACTCGCACAAAAAATAAATAGTCCGCTCCCCCTAGGGAATCTGCAAAGGCATGCAAACTCATCATGCCCTTGCCCACCATTTTAATGTTTTCTACAAATAAAAATCTCCCAAACTCTTGTACATACATACATATACTCCATTATTATTATCATCATTATTATAGGATATATCTACCTCTTATCTACAATATCACTCAATGTCAATCTTTTTATCTCATTACCCTCTGAGAAAAAAATTTGAGGATTCTTGACACACTTTGGACCACAACACTTTTATTTTACTTACTCCCACTTTTTTTTTAGAAAATATAATTTTTAGAACTCCCTTTCCCCCCACTTATTAATCAGAGCTGGCTTTGTCATCATCTTCCCACAAGTTATTATTATTTAGTTTTCTCCTCTTATAAGGCGAAGAAGATGACGAGGAGGAAGAGCACGAGTCACTCGATGTGAAACTCGTCCGAGTCATGACTCGGACTTGCGGCAACACCTTTGGCTGTCTCTTTGGCCTATCGTTGATAAGATCCGTCTTTCGAATCAACTCGTAACATCTCATAATGTTATCCTGCACAAGGATATTATTGGTTTTCTTACAAAGAATGGATAAAATGTACACTATGTTTGGGAAAAGAATAAAAACAAGATTGGGCTTTCAGATTTTGGGAAATATAAATAAATAATTTTTAGTTGTTAGAACTTAGAACTAGAAACAAAAGTAAATATGACAAATTATGATTATATTTATTCTAAATATGAACATTTAATATGTGTGACTAAAAAGGTGAATAATGTACATACCAAATCGTATAAATCGAATAAAAACAGATTAGTTAGGGATAGTAAATGATATTGGGAGCTTACTTTTAAAAGTCCACTGCACCATGAGTCAGCATGTTGAGCAGTAATGAAGGAGAAATTTGGCAAGTCATTTGCAGCCCTAAGTATTGATGCAGCTCCAATGCATGATGGTCTATACTCAAGCAAGCTGGTCTCTGTTTAAAAATTCGTCAAAATATATAACCAGAATCGATCGAGAGAATAATTTGTGATGGTTTAATAGATATATCAAAATAGACAGACAAATATAAGATACCTTGAAGTGTTGATAGAATAATTTGTTTGGCCCTGGATGTAATAAAGCCAGTGTAGGTTCCAGTAGGGTCAACTTTGAGTGCAAAGTAGCTGAGATAGCTAAATGGAGAAATGGATCCAAGTCTCCAATCTAGAACCCTTAGAACAAGTAGCTCCATTCTTTGTACATTTCTTGGTTCAAACATGAATTTTGCACCCTCTACCTAACATTTCATTAAAAGAAAAACACTTAAAAAGTCATTCACTCATTCATTAAAATCCATTAATACAAAGAAACATGTACAATATATAAATAGGTAACAAGGTATAAAACTAATTTGGTTGGCATTTCAGTAACCAGTTGATCGCTTATATGATCCAAACGGAAACCAATTTTACACTAACAGTAAATTACCTGGAGATCCAAAAGAGAAGGAACTAAAGGTTCCTCCATTTTAGCAGCTAAAGATAAACATGCAACGGACAGTAGTTGCACCGGCCACCCATTCAATTTCTGCATTATATATTCGACAATTAATAATAATTAATTAATTAACCCGAAGGAGAATATATAACATTAGCATAACAGATCGAAAGCATGCATATATTATTAGGTAATCAACTAATCATCATCATAATAAAACAAGAAATATCTGTTAGGAGTACTTAATTAAAGACCAAAGGAAGAGACAAAAGGGACCTTCAGTGTTGTCTCACCAACATTAATAGACTTTTACAGAAACTAATGTTCTAACAAAGCATGCTTACAATATGCAACCGATCATGCCAAAGTTCGTCATCATTATTGGTACTAGCTAGTAATAATAATTAAACAAACTTATTATACGATAAGATAATGGTGTGTACATTCATGCACAAAAGGGAAAGAATATTCAAGTTGTTTAAATTCTCATTTTATGTTAATAATTAAGCTCATCCAATATGACCAGGTCCAATATAATAACATGCTGCATCAAACGAGAGCCGCATTTCAGGGCGGCTTTTAAAGTAGTAATGGAGACACCTTTAAATAGGAGTACTACTTCTACATGCCTTTTCTCTCCATATGCATGACGCTTTAATTTACTCCTAGTGTATCAAAAGCACATTAAGTGGACATAGTTCAAATTAAATGGATATGTAGTCATAACTAGAAAAAAGTATACTCGTTTTGTCATTTGTTGGTGTAATTGATACCCGCGGATTCCTACTGATTCACTTTGTCACATAGAATTAAAATGTAATTCCGATCTGACAGGTTCCCCTTCGGTGAGTCCATGGAGTAATTTTATTTTATCACGCTTCCTAAATTGAAATTGTTACAGAATGATCCACTAATCTATTGGAACTAGACGTAACAAACTTTTTGACAATAAGATTTGTCACGAGCTTAATTAATTTTCCACTAACTAAACGTCGCTATCAATCTCAACACAGGAAACTTGCTTTTAAAATGGTTACTGGGGTACATAGGAGCGTCTTATAATCAATCAAAACACAAAATACTTTCTTTGTCCACACTTAAAAGTAGAATATGAATATCCCATATTTTCCGTTTTCTGCTTTTCATTATGGAATATTAAAGCGTTGAAACTTGAATCAACATTTATAAATTTATTATAATTAGGAAATATCAAAATATATACAGTGTATGAAAAATGGTGGAAATGTAATGACAATTCACACTTTCACAGCATATTGTTGACTGTGACCGGACCTAGTATAATTACGACTTACCGGCAAATGATGGTAGTGAAGAAAACGATCCAAGTAGCTTACTGAAAGATACGCCGTCAACGGCTGGAATCCGTAATAACGTTGCACCTACAAATCATGAAAATATATTTAATATTCTCTACGTCTGGATTTTTCAGCTCATCGAAATGAACATATATTCAATTCGAAACAAGTTCATAAAGTCTTCATTTTATTTTCGTCAAACATATATCGAAACCGTGATTTCAGTCCATAATTCATAACACAATGCATCTAACTCTGTTCTACTATAATACTATATACCTTCATAATCCAGGCAATAGATTCGGTTCTAGTGGAGGCATCTATGGCAGTCTTACTGGAACTAGTATCGGTGAGATCTGCCTCGTCCTCTAGAAGACCGGCGATTGATTCATCGATTTCCGGCGACGAATATTCCGGCAGGTCATCTGCTCCGGTGTCGTAGGAGATGATAGAGGTGGAGTCCTCGTCGCATAGAAGGTCAGAGCAAGCTAGAGACATGGCGAGAGCTATATCGCCACTCGAATGTCATTCTGAAGTCGACATAGTTAGCGTTTTGTTTGAGTTTCTATCGCCGGAGATTGGTCGGAGTATTGGACGGAGAGAGTGGAGGCGGAGGGATAGTTGTGCGAGCGAGCTGCTGGCTAGCTAGGTCTTTTGGTTGAGTGGGCTTTGTTTGTTTAGATTCACTTGTCTATCTGTTTCTCGTTGTGTATATATAAATAAATAGTGTCATGAGAGGCGCTATTTTTGGTTTATTGCTTATCATCTTTTATTTGTTTCCTCCTAAAATACCAAACGTCTGCCCCATCACATTTCAGGTAACGGTCAGACCAAGAATTGCCGATCGGACCCAACCCGTTGGGTTGATATTGTTACCGGTAGGCCGTAGTGTCGTAGTCCGTAATATCGGACCAATAAATTATATTATGAAAATATAGAACCAAAATTTTCATAATATAATTTTGTTACATACTTTATCGTTATAGTTTAAGAATAATCGGAAATTAAAGTTGAAAGTTGTTGACCGAAAAAAGTCAAACTGGAACAATTCTGAGAGAACGTATTGGGTATTATATTTTATGTGTCCAAGTGTTAAAACGAGAAAAACAACATGGACGCCCTGCAAGTGCCAATACTGGTGTGTCTTGGCACCCACATGGTGTGGGAACGTTTGGCACAAAAGCAAGACTTTGTCAGTTTAAATTGTGTCCTAGTCCCAATGTGTACGTATTCTGCAATGTAGCGGAAGAAGATATTAATCACCTGCTATTTGATTGTCCAGTGATTAAGAGCTTATGGCAGGCTTTGTTAAACTGGTTTAGCATTCCAGTGACAATTGGTGACTGGAGGACTATGATCTGCAGAATCAATATTTATCTGAACGGGAAAAATCCAAGGAATAGGTTTTTAAATCCCTGTTTACTGGGTTTGTTTACGATATTTGGATTGAAAGGAATCGATTCTTCTTCCAAGAGAAGCCGATGCCATTCAACCACCTGTCGCGGGAATGTTTGCTGAGTTGTACTGTAACTAATTGTTCGATTTGGTACCTTTTGTGTTTTTCATGTAGAGTATAGAAGATGTAGTTGATGTTTGATGTTTAACGTTTAATATCAGAGTACTGAAATAAAGAAGAAAACATGATTATGCGGAAACTTTGCTATATTAACACTTGAGATGTATTGGTGCACGATCGACTTAGGATGTGTTCTTGCATTCTTTCCTTATTCTATGCTTTCTTCCTTTTTTCTCTTCTTCTCTTATCCTTTGTAGTTGAGAATTCTGGTATTGATTTCAGTCTACAATGCGTAATTTGATTTAGACCTCTGAGTTGTCAATTCCATCTTTCTTTCTATGTGTGTTGTTGAGCTAGAGGAGCTAACCAAATTACCATGAGTCAGTTGTTGAGTCATATACCTCAATATATCACATTCATTATGAGTTGTGGCTGTTTACTTACAAGTTCTGACCAGTTTCTGCATTATCCTAGTACTTTTGCAATGATGATGTGTTGTGCCATTTTTCTGATATTCACAGTCCCTGTACAGTACTGCACCAATTAAGCATTGATTGATCGATTGATTTCAGCATGGATTCAACTTCTGAATACAAGCTATGTGATAGAGAACTGTAGGTTCGAATGCCAAAATTAGAGTATTTTTGGTGTAGCAAAGCTACAGTTTCTGGATTTATTGACAGGAAAATAAAGAAAGATAAAGAACAACCTATCTCCGAAGAGATGCCAACCCAAAAGGGCAAAACCAACTCCGAAGAGTAACCAACTAACATGATTCTTCTCTCAATGACTAATCTGTAGACTACTCTGTCTAACTTATATAATAGACTATACTAAAGTCCTAACATAAATAAGTAATATAACTCTGACTCTATTAAGATACCTAAATATAATGCAATATTTAATTATGTATACTTTTATTTTTCTTATAACTTTTTTCTAAATGGCTTCAAGGTTGGAGAAGGAGTCAGGATCCTTTTTCAACCTGGACCACTTTGAATATCATAGGAGGAAGATTTTGAGGAGACGGAAGACTATCTTTTCTTTTGAGTTTTACTAACAACAATAAGAGTCGATCATCCGCTCAACTTCTATTTTACATTCGAAGAAATAAGTACATAATTCAGGCAATTGAGAAGTGAGTAGATTTTCACAAATATTCTTTCTATTATATGTCAGTAAATATTCGTGAGTTGAAATTTAACTTTTATGGCAGGCATGATCATGCAAATGCCATTGGTATTCTTCAAACTGAGTTAAACTCAAAAATAAACATATCGTTTAGCTGAAGAAATAAATCTAACTTTTCTGTAATTATAATGATGCCAAATTAGGTTGGGAAGCACTTATTGTTGAGTTGAAGAAATGTATGGGAGAAAATGAAGGTTCTTCTTTCCAGCTTCAGTTTCCCATTTCTCAAGATACAAGGTTAAACACATTGCTCATGCAAAGGTAAATAAGCATAAGTTAATGAATTGGATGATGCACTAGTCTATTCTTTGATAATTTGTTATTTCGACTGCAGTTTCTATTGGCAGCATAGCCTGTGTGAAGTTGAAAACATGGATCTTGATTACAAAACACTGCTTACTGATCATGTTTGTGATAATGAAAATGAATTACGTCAAGTAAGTACATTAGAATTATGTGTAATCAGGTTTCATATATTTAGTGTAATTTGGTTCTGACTTGTTTCCTTTTTGCAGCATGTTAATCCGTACTTTTACAAACTTTTAATGCCACGGTTTAGCTATCGTTTGGTAATTATGATGTTTTGTTTTCATAAAAGATTGAAGGTTGAAAATCTGGGCTTCTATTTGATATGGGGCATCTTGATAAAGCTGTAATAAATGGAGAGTACCTATTGCATTTTACAAAAAGACAGAAGTACCTTGAAGTTAGAGGGGCAAAATGTTTTCTCTAACCATTAATTAAAAAGAAGCACAAGGCTCTGAAAAGAATTTAAGATTTAAATCTTTAAGGTAAAAAACAAACAGATTTCAGGCCGAAGTATGTTATTAGTAATTAGTAAGTCTCTTAAGAACAATCTTGTAATTAAATCAATTTTTACAAGCCGTAAAACTGGTTTGGTTGATGCCTAAGTGACTCAGTTGGTTGATTTTGTAGTTGAGAAAAAACCAGTTTTACACTAAGAAATTCTTAGGACTTATGATGAATTTATAGGTTGAATTTTACATAAATTTTAGGAAGATTTTAGTTGAGATGGAGGGAGACTTTATAATGGTATAAAATTATAATAAAATTGAGAATTTCTTTTATTTATAGTAATACTGTGAGACAAAAGTTGGAGTATTTTAGAGAAAAGTAGAGACAAAATAAACAATTTTAGAAAAGTAGAGACAAAATAATAGAAAATTTTGTACTCAACTTATCAAAATAATTAATTTTTTTTACTATCCTTGGAGTATTTTAAAATCTAATGACTTAATTGAACATTTATAAAATTTAGAGGGGTCAAACATATAACATATCATACATATACCTAGTAATTAAAATAAAATTTCTAGAGGGGGCAATTGACTCACTCATGCCGACCTCGGCCCTTAAGCACTAGACAAGTAACGCCCTGCTCCTAACTTTCAAAACTATGAAATAAATAAATATTAATTTTGTTGTCTTCTATGCTGGTTTATATTTGTTTCGATCTAACGTATTGCCCGATCTATATATGACACGCACGACTATGCAAGTGCAGCTTTCTTCAGAACGAGTTGAAAGAATTAACACTGATCAGTGAGGAGTTTCAACGTAGTTTTCGATTGCAGAAAATTTTATTCTATTTGAGTCTCTCTGGCTCCAGCAGGTATAACTTCCCCATTTCCTCAAATGAACTGAAATTTGTTCTTTCATTCCTTTTGAGTTTCTCCGACTAACTGAAAAATCTTCAAACAGGGATTCTTACCTGCTGTTGGGATGCAGCAACAGGAACTCAGCAAGGGAAAAGCTCCTTGTTGAGATTCTGGAAAATCCATTCTTTGTTGGGAAGCTTTACGTTCCTGAATTCCAGTAATCCCGATTACTCAGATTGATGAATCAAAGGTAATTAAAAAAACATCAAACAAACTAAAAGTTATTCACATACTAATTTGCATTGCATATTAGTTCCTTCCAATTCCAGTCTTGCATGGCAGTACTCTGGGTGTAACCACAATCCTGTTGTCCAAAGTCTGTTAAGAAGTTGGCCAAAATTGAAATAAGAAGTCCAATATAAAAGCAGATTATAATGTTCCTTGAATCACATGCTCTTAATGCTCATTAAGTTAATTTCAAATCACCCACCTTGACTGAAGTATGGATCAGTCCCATCTTTCAAACCATATCAATATATTTGATATACTTTTATGACAAAATAAATAAATAATTAAAAATTAAATTAATAAAAATCATAAGTTCATAACTAATATGGAGTTAAGAAAAATTAAATGGCGCCGAAGAAAGCAACGGTGGAGTTTGATATACATGCTTCTCAGCAAGAAAAGAGAAACGAATGGCTCAGGAGTCAGGATGCATGCACCTGTGTGTGCTTAGAAAGATAGGCCAGTGTTCTCACCAGATAACTACTAACTTCACGGTCCTTATTCTAATGCACAAGCTATTCCCAAACACAAGCACAAGATTGAAACTAAATTGATCATTGGTCACTGTAAACATAATGGATGGCAAGGGAGGAAAGGGCTGTTATATAAATTGCTCCATGATAATGAAAAACATGACTAATGACATAGCTCTCTTCAAAATTCACGGCTTATTTTGTTTCTTCAAAATCCACAGCTTATTTTGGCAGAGAGAGAGGATTTGAGTTGGGAGATTGTGTTTGTCATTTGAAAATTGAAATGATGATTAGCATTTTTGTTCCCAAAAAAAAAAAAAAACAGAGGCATAAACAGGACACAATGTTGTGTATATAATCACAAGTTTGCCGGTTTGTGACGCACCAGGCTCAGTTATTACATGAAGCATAATATGGACACTGGCATGATCAAAATGAGACCATGTAATTTTTATGATGCATTAAACTTAACAGTTACCAAATCAATTTAAAACATCTCAAAAGATTATATCATACTCGATCATCTCATTACTTTTTAAACTGATTCACTAGTTGTCTTGAGATGGACTAGTCCAGTGTCCAGAACATCTAGTTACTGTCTTTCAAAGTTCAATGGACTAATCTTACATCCAGTTCCCTACACTTCAAAATACAAAACCTACTTCTAGCCTACCTACATCTATTGTTCACATAGTATAAAATATAACACGATCCCACGAGATAAAATTAACTTGAAATAGGCAACATATAATCCACCACGCATTCACTCTTCTGCCAACAGTTTCATCATTTTGTTCAAAGTACTTCAGCTATAATCAGTAAGATTCTTCTAATCCAAAATGTTGAAAGCCTTCTCTAACTCCTTGTCAACATCATCAGCATCGTGATAGCATTGTCTTCCTGACGTAATAATGTTTGTTGATAGAGCAATTCTTTCTGAGAATTCCAATCAGCAACTGTTTTCTCCACAGCATCTCCAATCAATGTCATACTTTCCGCCATGTGCTTTATATCCTGGACTTCGACCACTTTGCTAGCCTCTTCAGAGAAGAAAAACCCCATTAACATCAGAGCTCCGTTAACCACTTTATTTCACTACCCTTTGGGGCAAGAGCACTGATATAAATGTGAAGGAATATGTTGACTAATTGCTCAAATAAATGTAATTAATTTGAGAAGCACTTGTGGTATAAACATGATGAAAAGAGAAATAAAATATCCCAGCAAAGTTGAAAAGGTGGAGATTTTACTGAATCGTAGTGAATAAATAAATGAAACACATCTCATATTAAGAGATGGCAAATACTATTACGTACTAAAATTTTCGATTTTGTTTCTTACAAAGAAATTCAT
Source organism: Plantago ovata (assembly GCA_028274465.1). NCBI lineage: Eukaryota > Viridiplantae > Streptophyta > Magnoliopsida > Lamiales > Plantaginaceae > Plantago > Plantago ovata. The sequence goes on from CM051457.1 coordinate 26,134,816, forward strand.
TCTAATTGCCAAGCTAAAACATAAATCGATATGGATCTTCCTTCTATGTGAACTATGTGACAATAAATTTCCAAGAACTAAAGGAGACATGAATGAACTCCGAAAAATGAGGAACAGGTTTGCAGTACACAACAATGAAGCATAAAATTCGAAAATATGCAATATAGTAAATAGTAGTCATGAATTCAGATGGTAAGATTACTATACATACCAGTGATAGCCAGCTCCTTGGCTGTTGCATATTCAGATGAACTTTTCTTGAGCACATCAAGCTTAAGTTCCTGGCCCTGTGACCAGCACAATATATACATCTAAAATGAGATCTCTAGGAAAAACTAAATATATGGGATTATCTGTATTTCCATAAGAATATATGGCATCTACTTTCTGCAAAAGCACACAACTTAAATCTTACCAAGTCCATGTGGATGAATTCCTTCAACTTAGCACCACGCTCTTTCTCTTTAAATAGCCTATTATGTCAAAAGTGGAACCTTAAAATACTGCCAAATATGTGATACTAGAAGGAAGATATCATGGGACTCAAAGTATGAAAAGAAGCTTCAACTTACTTCTCATAAAATGCTTGTATGTGGGCTTTATCTTCGTCACCATGTTCATTAACTTTCTCGGTAGCAAAGACTTCACTTAAATCTGTTGCACCGAAAAGAAACATATTCCATTCCAGCATATGCTTTACCAAAGCAGAACGACACCTATCATCTTTGCTTCTCGAACAAGGTTAACAAGTCTTCTTAACTCTTCTGCAGGAAGGAAATGGTTATGGACTCAGGATAAAGTTGCTATCAACCAATTTTGGTTTGTATCTCATGGCAGTTAAAATATCTCCTGTTCAGAAATCTGTTGTAGAATAGGACAGACACAGAATTCGTACCACAAACAATACAAAAATTAGGAGCATGTGACTCAATCAATCATGCAAGCAAAGATGTTGGCCAAAATTGAAATAAGAAGTCATAAAAGCAGATTATAATGTTCCTTAAATCTCATGCTCTTAATGCTCATTAAGTTAATTTCACATCACCCACCTTGACTGAAGTATGGATCAGTCCCATCTTTCAAACCATATCAATATATATTTGATACTTTTATGCCAGAATAAATAAATTTCTAATTGTGCCAAAGCAATGGTAGAGTGAGATATACATGTTTCTCAGCAAGAAAAGAGAAATGAATGGCTCAGGATGCATGCACCTGTGTGTGCTTAGAGAGATAGGCCAGCGTTTTCGCCAGATAACTCATCAGGGCCTTATTCTAATACACACATATGGAATGAAGTCATCTCTTAAATTTTAAAGATATTCCCATGCACAAGCTTCAAAGATAGCACAAATAAATTTAAGAAACTACATCCATTGGACACCGTAAACATAATGAATGGCAAAGGAGGAAAGGGTTGTTATACAAATTGCTGCCTCCATGATAATGAAAAACATGACTAATGACACTCTATCTTGTTTGAACACTGTCTTACTGATATACTAGATGAATTAACTCTGAAACATGCCAAATGTAGTTAAAAATGCAGCAAATCTAGATCATGCAAAAAAAATGAACTTTGAAATATCTGGCATAGACAGCCATATGCAGTAAACTCCAGCATCAAAATCTAGATCAAACAAAGAATCATGAAATTTGAATGTTAGAAGGAGGCAGAATACCCACCAAGAAACATATAGATTCTGAAAGGAGGCCTGAACGGCTGAGTTTCATGCAGGCAGTACAGACAATACAAGCCTCCCAATCTTTTTGAGAGAGAATCAGGTGAACCAACGTAAACTACAATCGACAACATGCTTATGTTATACAAGAATACTAGGAGGAACAAATGAGATTATAATTGAAAGAAAACTAATTACCTGCATCAGAATAAATAACTAGGGAGGTGCCAAGTACAGGATAACATACTGATACCAATAGAATGTGTATATAACGTCTGCATAAAGACGCCTCGGCCAGTGGAAGGGCTAGACTCAAATATACAGGAGAGATTTTTTAAAAGCCAAACTTTCTTGAACTCTGCTAAGCTAGTAGATTCGCACTGAAAAAGAACAGCAAATTAACCATGAACATCACACTTATCCGAATTCCGACCCAGAGGAGGAAAAAGAAAAAAGAAAAGAAAAAAGAAAAACAGAAAAATACAGCAAAAACAAATCCAGAGGAAGGAAGAGAATAAATATTTAGTTTATAGGTAGTACCTCAGCAAAGTCATTTATGAGCTCATCTATGTCTAGTTTGAACAGCTTGAATTCCATTGTCTTTTCAGATTCCCACCAGCAAAAGTTAGTGTCTGCCACCAAGATGCAATCACTATCCAATAGAAAGTAGTTCTACGAAGTCAGGAATATCAAGATTTCAGCTGATAGAAAGTTAGATATAAAAAGTGGAGAATTAAAAACTGGCAGAGCATGCAGATGCTCTGAAAGGTAGGCAGAAATTGAAATGAGATGTTTGGAAATCAGGTGCTCAAATAATAGGAGACAAGAAATCCCCATAAGTTCCCTCGATTCTGTATTTGGTTTTAAGCCTCAATGTTTTACTTGGCCAAATCATACGGGATGACAAATACATGATACCAGAGAACTTGGACAAAAAAAAAAAAAAAAAAAAAAAAAAGGGGGAAAAACAACAACAATAATAATTATCCACACAAATATTTTGATTATCATGTATTATCATCAATATGATGGCAGTGAAAGCATGCGAACAATCGAGTTCCTTTTACTGATTATAATAACAGGAATGCTAAATTTTATCATGAAGGACATCAACTCAAAAGGAAAGATGGCATGAATCCTTCCTCAATGTTAATCTTTTTAATAGAATATAACACATTAAAAGTAAACTAACATATTGGCTTCTAATTTCACATGCGATCATTTTTGTTTCTTATACTTCAACAAGACACTAAGTTATATTCAAACAAAAACATGATCGTTAGATTTTTTATTATTTTTAATCTAGCATATATGATATTGAACGAGAAGAAATAAATCACCACATAAGCTAAAAGAGAAAGGTAGAACTAATAAATGTAACAATGCCGAAACAAGAAAATTAGTAATTTACAAGAGATGCAGAACTAACCATGTAAAGGGGATTAATGCACCCCGATGAAGGCTGGACAAGTTACTCACTATCAATGCGTTTTTATTGAAAAAACCCTACTCTTATGAAATATGGTGATACCCTATTAGATACATTTTACATGAAGGCAGCTTCAGGAACTCTCAAGTCTCACCTACAGATACAAGTTACATATGGTACACCAAGGTCCTGTGCGGAAGACAAAGCTGGAGAGGTTCCTATTAAAAGGTGAATTTGTATAGAAAATGTATTACTCTTATTATTATGCACCATATATCAAGCCAGTTTTCAGCACCTGTGCAGGTTTATTAATTTTTCCCCAGTATGAATCCTGGCCAGAGTTGAGGATCTGGGGAATCGGGTTTGATTGGGTTAGGTCCGGATCTAGGAGGACCTATTTGAAATACTTACAGACGCAAAAACCAAAATATTGACTGGAAACAAAAAACAGAGCGAGATAGATAATTTTGCGAAATTTGGTCTATTATCATCAGATCAAGTAGGCTCATTGTTGAGCTAACATCACATCCTGACTCCTGAATAAATTTGGCTCACCTCTAATCAAGAAATATGTAGGTATCTTTTTTCTTTGAAATCATAAATCATCTGGTCAGACAGATTGAGCATTCTCACTAGAGTATTTAGAGGTGTTGCTCTATGCATCAAATCCTAAAGTCAAGATAATAACGTAACGGGGATTGCCCAATAATAGAAATTCTCTGTTTAGCACGAAACTCATGAAAGTGGTTACATAGTAAACCAAAAGCTTTGGTGAAACTCATGTATACATCAGTAAGATATCTAAAATTCATAATATCAGGTACAAGAGCATGAGAATGCCTCAACACATAATTGACTAGATTCAGTAATCTATCAATGCAACTAGGGAATCTAGCTTTAGAAGAACACTGTTTAATTACAGTTTTTTGTTATTCGTATTGCACCTAAGTAATGTAAAAAAATGAGCCAAAATCAGGCAGGTGTCTAGGTGGTTCTTCTTACTATGGTTCTAATTACGATAACACACATGCACGAAACAGTTCTGTTGAGTCAACTCAACTATGAATGAGGGTTTTAACATTTTCATGTATGAAATTAGGGGAAAATGCTCAACAATCTAAATTACTCACCCAGTTTGAATGAATTGATTAAAGCTAGCTATGTTTAACTTTATCACAATGATTCATATTCATAAGCTTCGGAAACAAAACCATGTACATCATAAAGATAAGTGAAGCAAAATCCTAAATGCAACCGAATTCGTAAATTAAAATATCTGACATGAAACTGCAAAGGAAAAATAAAAGGTAAGTGAGGTTACCTATGACACCACCTAATTGAGAAGACGATACTGACACCATGCCTGAAAGAAGGTCGCCAGAAGCCAGTGAACATGATGAGAATTAAAAGGGATTGGGTTCGCTGTTTTCTGAAACAAATTTTCCCGCGCCAATTTACGTATCGAATTGAGGAAACGGAGGAGGTGTGGACCAATTCACATTGGACTCAGACTGGCTCATTTATGGACTTTTTTAATACATAATCCATTGAAGACGCCATTCATATGTAAAAATGAGATTGAATTATATGATATCATCGTTCAGTATTTAGCAACCATTTAAAATAGGTTAAATATGGGTACAAATAAACCAGGCCGATATGCCGAGATCAGTTCTTTTAGTGTAAATACAAACATATGAACCTCAAATGAACGAACCATCATTCCCTAAAACCTATGCAGTCTAATGAGACACAGATTAGAGCTGGTAAAGAAATTTTGAACTGTAACCAACATACTATGTTTAACGCCCAGTCCAACTTGAACACCTGAGGTTTGGACTTTGGATGTCTTTCTAGGATCCATTTCCATACTATTTGTTATATACTCTATACCTGATTCATCATCCAAGGTGCTGATCTGATTTTTGCACACATAGATAAAATCATCATCAATCAGTAAAATAAAGAGATTAAGAATATGACTAAGATTGCTCCATAATTTCTGTTATGCAACCATACTGTCTGGTTAGCATTCAAAGCAATCAAGTTGTCTACGCACACAATGTCTGTCTATATAATGAAGTCATGAAACAAAAATTCATTTTCGTAGGAGAAATTATAGTAAAGCATCCTGACCAACAAACAATCCCATAAGCTTCTAACACAACTATCAGATGCAAAAAGAACCAGTTCATTATTGACCTCAGGAATCACATGTTTCGTTTTTGCTTACACTCAACTTACTACACTGGCGTAGAGGAACAAAGCTCATTGTTCAAAGCTCACAACTGAGAGAACAGATGCAATTGGAAACTATTTTAATTGAGTAAGAAAGTGTTTATGAACTAAATTCTTAATCAAGTTTCTATCTACTTTCATCTGGAGCAGATTGCAAGTCACTGTCCTTTTCAAATCCGAGCTCTGACATGTCTTGCTTTGCCATCAAATTCTTGCTCATACGACATTCCAGATACTTCTTAGAGAAGTCTCTGCACTTCTCAGATTTATGGCCGGTGGACTTCAAACAGGTAATATAGTCTTTCTTTTCCAAGTCACACAGATGCATATGGTCCAAAGGGAACACTCCTTTTTCCGGTGGCACTGGTCTTGCCCCTCTATTTCCACCAAACGCCCCCCCTGCACTCATTCCTCCTCAAGTTCTACCAGCCACTACCGAGGGCTTTCGTATTGAAGAAATTATTCTGGTAAAGGTAGCTCATGGTGAGACATGGTAGTTGGTTACAGGATTAAACCAAGTAAATCAACACGTACGTATTATCAAGCCAAAAAACCATCTAACCAAGTGGCTTGGGCTAATCATCCTACAAACTTATATTAACTCAACCAGTAGCCACCCACCCGAAGCTGATAATGCATCTTTTTGTACTCTTGGATCACAAAAAAGATGAAAGATGCAGCTCATAAGTGGACTTTTACAGTCATGAATTTAAAAGTTTGCAGCTATGAGAACAAGCAAGAATGTTTGGTTTTGAAAGGCACAGAAATCGAAAACAAATTATCGGCTCGACAATGTATACAACACAAACAAGTAACATAACAGGAACTCATTCATAGTCAGATATCCAAAAGGGAAATAACAGTAAATTGCAGCAGCAGCAGCTAGCAACTACTTTCACCTAGAAAATGCACTCAATCATCAATCAAAATAATAAAATGGTAAATATGGAGTATATTATTATGTGATGTGGTAGAGTAACTAACAACAAGAGAGCACAAACATGAAATCAATCAATTGGTTCGTTAATTCATCACTCTATACAGGTAGGTTTCAGAAATTGGGTAAATGAGATTTGATATTCTTCAGCAAAGGATGAAAAAGTAAAAAGAAGGTAAAATTTGGAGTTATCAGTTATGTATGCACCTGGACTGAAGAGAGGGAAGAACCGGTGGTAGTTGATGGTGGCCGGCGAAACTGTAGGCCTGAGCTGACAGGAATCAGAACTTGGTGGAATGAGTAGTGCCCGACCCGTTATTATACATTTGGATATCAAATTAAGTTGACTTCAGTTTGGACCTGGCCCATCTATTGTGCTCTTTCTGCCCAACTCATAATCTCGGGTACTGATCAGGCCGGTAAACATGTGGGAAAAATTAATTCAGACTGCAATGTATGAACGTAAGGTGTGTTTTTACGCTAAAATACACATTGCACTATGGCGCTAGGTTACTTTCTTAATAATTTCTGCACGTGTGTTAGGACATAGAATTAGTTCGTTCTAAGTCGCGCACTATACTTTGTTAAGTCGCGCTTTGTATCTTGGCTACTGAGCCTTCGTTGAGCAAGTTAGCTCCAACTGTATAAGTACTGTACTTACCCATTTGCAGAGATTTTATCAATGAAGAAACGTTACAGTAGTATCTCTTAGCTTCTCTCTAGAATAATCAGTAGCAGATACTTAGCTTAGAAGTAGATTTAGAGTAGCTTACCAGTTCCGTTCATAACAACGTGTTTTCTGTGAAAAGCCCCATGGTCTCGCGTCTAGTTAATCGGATAATTGTTGTTCACATGCCGAATTTGACCCAATTAGTCAATTACAAATTTCCACATAAGAGATTTTAAGAGATTTTCAAGCTTTGATTCTTTTAATCTGAAACAACTTCAATTCAGATTTAATTTTATTTAAGTGTACTCAATTACAAGTAAGTTTTAATTCATTATTTTCAGCTAATGTCAAATTTACTTGATAGATTCATTTCAGTTAAATTTTATATTCACTAATCTCAAATCAGTGCATTTTTAGTTTTGAGACGAAAATAATACTAGTACAGTATAAGAGAGTAGTAATGTTCATCGGTTTTAGACTTTTAGTGGAGTACTGATTTACTAATTTTTAATGGGGTTCCATATATCTGCGACTGGCTCCGTAAAATTTGTACATGTACAAATTGGTCAATAACAATTTATCCAAGTCAAATATTTGTGAATGATTTTGAAATGAGAAATCATCGAATCATACAATATTATATTATAAAGGTGAACGGGTTGTCATAGTTATCTTCTTGATGAATCTTGGCAAGCACAAAATCATGCTAAAAGGAGCTCACAGGACATTCACAACGTGGCAAGAAGTTGATGGGATACGTTCTCAAACACTGACACGTACACAATATTCAATACAACACACAACATTTAAAACAGAGCTGCTCTTAAAGCCCTCTATAGTGATCTTGAACTGAACTCAGAATGAACCTCATCCAAAACCACTTCACTTGCTGAAAAATTAAACTAAAAAATCTTAGCATCCAATTTAAGCCAAGTAAATATGCAAGCAGTAGCAGCATCAGGGATCTCATCACCCCTCTCACACCATGACCAGCAACAGCCACAAAGGCTCAAGGAAAAGAAAGTTGGAGAGCTCATAACAGACAAGAGGAGGCTCATAGAGGTGCCTTACACTGCTTCCTTAGCCGACACCGTCAACGCCCTCATTGCCAACCGTATCGGGGCGGTCCCAGTGGCGGCGCCTCCCGGGCACTGGATTGGTGCTGGCGGGTCGATGATCTTGGAGTCGGATAAGCAAACGGGTGCGGTTAGGAAGCACTACATAGGGATGATCACTATGCTTGATGTGTTGGCTCACATTGCTGATGAGGAGGCTGGTGATATGGAGAAGAAGATGCATGTCCAGGTTTCGGCTATTATTGGGCATTGTATTGAGAGCCTTAGCTTGTGGACTATCAGCTGCAATACTAGGTTCGTTGCTTGCTTAATTTCTCTTATAACCGTAAACTGTTCACTTTTATTAGGTCATTATCACTTCAGAGATTATATTATCATCAAGTTTGGAGATTTTTTTGTACTTCAGTCGAATTATTAGGATAAAATGAAACAAATTAAAACGACAGTACTATTTTAGGACATGTATGTAATTTTTGTGAAATATTAGGGACCTACTGTACACATCTAAAAGTTGCTATTTGCAAAATTATATGTAATGCAGCATACCAGACTGTATGGAAGTATTTAGCAAAGGGATTCATAGAGCATTAGTCCCAGTAGAAAGTCACGTGGAACATGTGTCAGGGGTAGAACTCATGGAATCTGCTTCAAGCTATCGTATGCTTACGCAAATGGACCTTCTCAAGTTCCTTAAGTTGCACGAGTCTGAGCTTAAAGGCATGCTGTCACGCCAGGTTAAGGAGCTAGGCCTAGTGGGTGATACTGTGTTTGGTGTCACAAACGAGACCAGAGTTATCGATGCTATCAAGTGTATGAACTCTGCTGCACTCAATGCCGTGCCTATTGTTCAATTGGACAATGACCAAGAGGCTGAACATGGGAAGCTTATAAACGTAAGTTCCTCGGAATATATAGAAGCTGAAATTTGTTACATTCTCTGCTATGTGTATTTGAAATATTGCTGTGTGCTTAATTTCAGGGGAAAAATAAGAAGCTCGTGGGGTCATTTTCAGCCACGGATCTACGTGGATGCCCAATATCGCAGCTGCAATCCTGCTTGAACATGAACACGGTTGATTTCATCGAGAAGTGCTCGGCCACTCCGCATCACCAGGCTTCCGGGTTGAGAACTTCCACCAGGGAACTCGTGACTTGTCTCCTCGAATCGACCCTGGGAGAAGTGGTAGATAAATGCATACACAACCATGTGCACAGGGTCTGGGTTGTAGAAGGTGCAGGTTTGCTTACTGGACTTATATCTTTGACTGATGTAATCAGAGCTATTCGCGGGTGGATGCTCTCAGGGCATGACTAGATAGTTCTCAGGTGTGTTACAACTTACAAGGCCACTCAGTCTTGTTTGCACATGGTGTTTTTCTTCTTCTGTACTGTCTGTATGTGTTATCTTTGAAGAAACTTGAACCCATCCTTTGTAGTAAAATATGTGATTTTGCCTTGAGTTGTAAGTGATGCAGTGACCGAAACTTGAGGCATCACTTGGCCGGATCATTTGGTTTGGTGCTTTACTTATTTCCCCACTTAATTTACGCTAGGCCATTGTACTATTGTGCACCCTTCTGCCTTTATATTTTGAATTCGGTTTTGAGGGTTGTAGATTCAAGGAACAATTCGAGAACATTAGATCGCTCTTGGTGCGAACGAAGTTAGAATATGTAGAAAATCTTTTAGACAGGCAGGCAAACTTGTACATAAGGAAAGTAATAGCTATGAATAGATATTAACATTTAACATTAATACAAGAATAATGAAATCCAACATCGAGAGTCTCGAGTTGATAATGGAATTGTTTAACAAATTAACTTACAAACCAGCTGGTACAGCGGTATAAAAGTATAAAACCCATATTGAAAAGAAGGAACGCTTCTTCTAATTATTAGAAGATCGGTTTAGCTTCTTCTGCTTGGCTTTGTCCTCGATACCTGGAGGTCTAACCTTTGTCTTCTTTGCGTTGTGGATCTCATTCTTATACACATACACTTCCGAGCAGTCATGCTCAAACCACCAGCCAAGGCCAAATATTAGGGGGTCGAAAAATTTGACCACATAATAAATAGTTATACAATATATTATTATGGAGAAATATCTGTTTAAATATATACATTACATTTTCAATTAATAAAATGGGTTTTCAATTAATAAAATGGGTAAAGGAGAAAACATATTTAGAATTTAATGTTAATTAGTAAAAAAGATTGTAAAAATTAGGTAAATCATTTGGAATAAAAAGAGATAAATATAAAAAGTTTAAATATATGAATATTTCATAATGAGATAATGCATCAGATTGAAGAATAATTCTATAAAAAGTAGGTAAAAAGTTGACAAAAAACGTAAATTAAAGATTGAAAGTGGAAATATGTACTAAAATTCACGGCTAACTAGGATCGAACTAGGCCCCTTATTCCATCCCGGGCATTTTCCACAAGGAGAAAATTTTTGATTTTAGGAAGTAGTACTATTTGGTATTAATATCAATCCCAGGTGGGTCAAGCAGCTCGACCCACCTTGGGTCCGCCAGTGCATACCACAACTATTTCTTCAGGCGGTTCGGAAGAAAGAACTACTACAACATTCCATAATAAATCAAGCATCGTAACAGCAATCAGTATCAAAATTGCATACCAATGGAATAAACAAATTACGAGGTTAACTAGTTATTCAAGTTTCAACGTTTATGAAGGTATGCCACTCACAACAATAAACAACTTCCACCTTCCTCTCCGAGTTGACGGTATGCCACATTGCTCCACCCATACCAGGCGGACCCAACTTCTCCAAAATAAAACGTCTCAAGGTCATGACAGCAGCACGTGGCATCAGCCTTTTTAAAATAATGACAAAAACAACACCAAGCACAAGTGTAAATAAAACCATGCACAAGTCCAAAAACACCATTATAACAATGCACAAGTCTAAATAAAATTTTCATGATACTCACTTCTTCCTCACTGGAAACAGAACCTTCTTGTCCTTATAGACCGCTGATGTTACTAAAATATGTCCGGAACACACTTGGACGGGGAGAGGTGAATCGAGACCATCCGAAGGAATCAGCAGGCCAAAGAAGTGCCATTATCAGGAGGAAAGTCTACCAAAGGGAGCCGGAACCAACATAGGCGCCACGAAAGGATCTCCGGATGACGAAGAACTATCCAAGGAACGTGGCCTTGAGTAGATAAGATTGTTGAGTTTGACAAAGCTTATCTGCTAAGGAAAACCTCGTACGACAGAAGGGACGTGCTGGTTGTGCTCACCAAGACGTGTTACCAGGCGATCAATGTAACATGTTCGAATTCTAGTGAAGCAGTACTATTTGGGGAGGTTCAATTTGGAAACAAAGAGATCTACTCCTCAAAACAATAGCTCATATAAGAAGGAAGGGAAGCATACTTTGGAGGCCAAGTTTTGCTCTCTCCATCATTTTACTCGGGAAAATTCTGCAACTCAAAGGATTTTTCTCTTCTTCTTCACAAGGTTTACCTTCAAATAAAGTCTTACATCACTGGATTGACCATCTTGGCAAGCTGGGTAAAAGGTCCTAAACCCCCCCCCCCCCTCTTTTCCCTGTTCCTTTCTCTTCCTTGATTGACAGGACCCCTGAATCACAGATGGAGAGTCGAGTGGGAATCACCTAGCTTGACGAAGTAAGTACCCCAAAATATCTCGTTGATTGCATGTATCGACGGATGAGCTCATCCGTCGCTATGTCCCGAATTAAAATATCTCGTTGAGCTCATCCGTCGCTATGTCCCGAATTAAAATATTATTTTCTCCTTTTTTTATTCACAATCAATGGAACATCTGTCGCTAATTTAGCGACGGATGAATTCATCCGTCGCACGGATGAATTCATCCGTCGCTACAGAGAGACGGCGGATTCATCCGTCGCTAAGTTGGCAACGCGAATTGGTCCTCTCTCATTCTCATATGTAAATATTTGGTTGTTTTCATGTAGTGTAAGTGGAGTCCACAGATTTGGAACTTTTGATACAATTTTTTAGACCGTCTCCTTAGTTAAAGAATGTGTATGACGTGTACATCAATACACACTAAATAAGAACATGTATGTCTGCCGTTTGATTGGATTCTATGTTCCCCCTCCATATAGACTCCCAAAAGTAAAAAAAGATAGATATATAACTTGATTTTAGCCATTACACGTTCTCAAAATTAACATTAGAGTGATCAGACTCTCAAATAGAGTTATGTTCTTGTGTGGGAGGGACATAAATATCACGCTAAGTTTTTGAACCCTCCCAGGGTCGAAAATTGTGGAATATAACAGAGAGTAATTCCATCTCTCTTTGGCCAACTTATTTTTGCCCATACCGAGAATTTTCATCTCATTACACACTTGGATCCACGAACTTTCTTAACGCGTCTCAGAATAATCGTGATCCCGAAACTTCCCATTCCATTTTGTCCCGATCCCAAATTCTCATTTGTAAGTTTGGGATGGGATTGTGATTGATTTTGTACGTCGAATGGAATTTGAGCTCTCGAATGGGTATATACAATATGGTATAGAAAATCATTTACTACTAGTTTCAATAAATTTTGTTACTTTTCATTCCATTAAGAGAGACAATAATATTGTGTTGGCCAAAGATGTTAGTTTATTGTGTTGGTCAAAGACATTATTATATATTGTATATAGTATTGGAAGGTTTGGATTGTACTAGCCCAAACAAATAAACAATAACTATGTTTCTTTTCATGTTGGATTAGTTGTTGCTTTCCGGCCATTCCTCACTAGGTAAGGTTTCGATTATGATTTTTTTTTTTTTTTTTGGAACTAAAGAAAACTTTCATTACCTCCAAAGCGTTACAAAACTAAGGCCAACTTAAGCGTCCAGGCCATCCATGTCACCTATTACAATTTTTCCGAATGCGAACCAAGGACAAGTCATCTAAGAACTAAAAATAATCTCATGGATTTTTTCCTGCAGTAGAGGCCACAAGGTGCAGCGCCGAACAATGGCTTGAATGGTGATGTGGCTTATTTCCTCCACTGTAAATGGTCGTTGTTGGAAGATATACTCATTGCGGGCTTGCCAGATGCAATATACGGCTTCAGCTACCAGCCCCTTCAATACTTTAGCAGTCCAGCCGCGTCCCTTTGCACGTTTGCAAAGGTCTCCCATTCCATAATCCCAATTAGGCCATTGTACCGGCAGTTTCAACCATGCGAAAACAGCGCAGAGCACCTGCTAAAGCCTGATTATTATTGATGAAAATGTGTTGAATTTTATATTAATAGAAAATATTGAAAAAAATATATTATGTATCGTGTGTAGAATAGTTTTTATTGTTGTCTTTAAAACGCAAAAACTAAAGATGGGACCCTGAATTTCCACCCAATTCCGTCACGAATTCCCAATTTCCAATCCCAAAATACCCTGATGATGAGTCATTTTTTCACCAATTAAATCTGTAAGAGCCAAAGACTAGCTATCACCACATCAAAACGGAATTAGTGCAGCGGTAAGTTGATCCCGAGTATCGTTATCTCTGGACTTAATTAGTTATAGATCAATGTCAAGTGCAGACAATGTAACCAACAAGTAATAGTATGTTTTTGAGATGTGTAACAATGCAAACAATGCAAGGATAAGAGAATGAAGAAGATGTAACAAATGAGACAAGTGCTGGTGGTATAATGCGATCATAATGTAATGGTTGTGAAATGCTACTTCACTAACTCAACGACGTGGCGGTGTAGGGCTTGTCACGATTCCCTAGAACATCTACTAGGACTCACCACAAATGGGTGGTATTCACCGTTCAATGACCAACTTATCTCTATACACTATGTATTTCATTGTTAGAGAACCCTCTCATTGTTATTTGGAATCATTGGAAGTTTCTACGTTTAACAAAGATTGTCACAAGTCATTGCTTTCACCCAAAAGATAGTAGTTTATTTCCGTAAACTAATTTCAATCATGGAAAGTTTCTACGTTTAACAAAGATTGTCACAAGTGCTTGCTTTCACCCAAAAGATAATAGTTTATTTCCGTAAACTAATTTCTATCCCAGATATAACCATAACACATATGATACATAGGGTAGTTAGAGTTGCACGAGCATATAAATCACAACCATATTAAACGGATCTACATTATACCACCAACAAGAAGATTTAGCTACTCATGGAAATGAAGATAAACAAGAATGATATATACTCAAATCCAGACACAATGAATCCAAGATACAATAGAGATTGATACAATGTTACCGTCAAAAGGTTTTATGAACGAATCTCTACAATTCTATGGTTTCGGGTTATGAAATGAGGCTACAAATCTTCCTCCCAAGTGCTTCCAAGCTTCTTCAATGGTGGAGACGGTTAGAGTGATGGAGAAAAGACTCCAAGGAAGGTTGGGGGAGTGTTTGTAACTGTAAAACGAGCATTGAAGCCAAATCCTGCAAATCTCGCACCCCCAGGCGGGGCGCCCCAGGGCCTGTTTGGCTCGAATCTGGGAATTTCTAACTTCTGCGTCCGACGTCCGATTGGCATGTGTGATACGTCATTGGAAAGCTCTTTGAATAATCTACACATGGGCGCTGATTTGAGTTCGATACGACAACGTATATGAAAGTTATGTGTTAAACGGTGAGACCATATCAAAACATACATGACTTGGGCTTCCGTTAACGGTGTACGGGGCCTCCGGGTTCTTGGGTGCAGCACATGGCTCCTTTAGCTCGGCAAGAACGGTATCACGACCCGAAAATTTGAGGGCTTCAACTTTGTTCCAAATGCATCTAAATATGCGTTGTTTTAGCCCCAAACTGAACGGACTTGTGAAATGGTCCTGAAACATGCAAAAAACATAAAATGTGATTATATCCTACAAAACTACTAAAAAACAAAGTAAAAGAGAACAAAAACATCGAAAAATCCTAAGAAAAAGATGACACTTTTTGGTGTCATCACTCAACATTATTTAGGGCGGGATTGGGATGACAAAAATTGTACCGATCCCGAAATTTCCAAACTCAAAATCCTGTATATCCCACCCAGCCCTACAATATTCAGAGATCTAGAAGGCAATCGTGGAAGCAATCGGAGCATTTAGCGCACATCTTTGAGATCTGTAAGTTCTCAATTAGGTCGATACAATTGGAATTAAACGATGGGTTCATTCAATTTGTTAGATTTGATTACTCGTTAATGGAACTTTTACTCATTTTGTTTGATTTTCATACAAAATTATAATCATGCGATGGTTTCACCAGATCTGTTATTTTTTTCTTTGCAATCAGATTACTCTGCTATCATTGTTAGATATGTTCTTGGTGCTAGATCTGTTTGTGTTAATTGATGAGTTCATTAGATTTGATTACTCGTTAATGGAATTTTTACTTATCTAGCTATTTGATTTTCATACAGAACTTTCAGATCTGTTATTTTTCTTTCCTATCAGATTACTCTGCTATGGTTGTTAGAAAATTTTGTTTGTACTTAGTTTTCATTTCTCTATTTTCTGTAGCATTTGATATGATGTTAGCTTCAGATCCATCGATTTTTGTTTAGCATTTTTGTCTTCTCGGATATATTGATAGATCAATTTTGTGATGATGTTATACAAAGGAGTAGGTTTAGATTAGAGTTTATTTATATTTTTGGACTAAATTGAAGGCTAATTTCATATGATAGTATAGGTAATACTGTAATAGGATCTGTAAGGCTAGCACACTTTTTAATAAGAGAAAGAATATCATCTTCTTGTTAAATGGTTCAAACAACCTATAAATTGAATTTGTGATATTTTCTTTCATAATTTGAGCCTATTTTGTCAATTTAAGGGGTTTTTGTTTTTCTAGTGCAGATTCAAAGGGGCATCTCTAGTCACTGATTTCGTTCAATAATAGAATAAATTTGATTATTTTCCTGCCTCAAATTAAAACTTTCATTTTCAAGCTTATTAATAGTGTATAGTTTTAATTTGAAGAATACACGAATTTGTTGTCAAAATATCACTCTCTATAAAAATATTTGTCAAACTATCACTCTTCTAAAATTAATTGTCAAAGTAGCATAATTAACATTTTTCTTGCCCTGTAGAGTGCACGTGGCCCAAAAATAATGTGCTTATTACCCAAAGGTGTAATATGCAAGTCCATTTTTCTCTTGAGTCTCACCAAATGTTCTTCTTACCTACAAGTATAATATGTCACAATCAAACTAAAAAATGGACTGATTGGTAATGCTTTTTGGTCGGGGTCAAAGTGTAATATGATGAAAGTTATTATCTTGACTCTTCTTCTTCTTCCCCATGTCAAAACCCAATTCTCCATTCTTCCTTCTTTTCTGTCTTGAAGCTTTTTTTTTTCTTTTCTTCTCCATGGAATCTTCCATGGCATAGTAGTACAAAACCAGAGAAACCCTCTATATTCTTCACCGGGCGACAACCCAATAAGCTTCCATGGAAGCTCATGGAGCTTCCAGATCCAAATTTGGAAGCTCCAGATCCAGATCTGGAAGCTCCGGTTGGAGCTTCCATGGAAGCTTTGTATGAGCTTCCAAGCTCATGCGATTCACCCGTCTCTTTATTTTTTTAAGCTCATGTCCCACCCGTGTCTTTATTTTTTTTTCTTCAAACAGAGCTTCCATGGAGCTTCCATGGAAGCTCTGTTCAAAGCTTCCATGGCGGAAGCTATGAAACAGAGCTTCCACCCGGAACGGAAGCTCTGTCAAACAGAGCTCTGTTTTGGAGCTTCCGCCATGGAAGCTTCGAAACAGAGCTTCTATGGCGGATGCTCTGTTTTGGAGCTTCCGTGGTGGAAGTTCCAAAACAGAGCCATGGAAGCTCTGTTTTTAGTTTTTTTGGTTTTTTTTTCCCTTTTGTTTCTTTAGGAAGACCTAGACATTTGTTTTTGTTTAAAATTAGTGTTGGACATTGTTTTCTTTTTTGTGTTAGACAACCGTTTTCATACAAAAACTATGTTCGACACTAAAACACTAATGTATGACATCTAAAATATCAATGTTGGACATACAAAACATATGAAAAACCATGTCCGAAAAATAAAATAAATAAAAAACCATGTCTCTATCATAAAACATTTTTGCATGCTAAGGAAATAATATATTATTTTAATAGGAGGACCTAAATGCTAATAGTCAATGTTGGGAAAAAGGGAAACAAAGTTGCATAAAGCAATTGTCCCCACATGTCCCATTCAATTTTTTAAATAATATAATTAGGGGTATTTTAGTCATTTCAATGTGAAATTGGACTTGATGGTAAGGATGGTTTATGCTTAGACTAGAGGGTAATCGCATGGTACATAATGGACTGATCAGTAAATGTCAAACCGTAATTGTAATTTATAATTATCTTATCGCAATTATTTAGTAAAATAATTATTTGATTTGCGGGTAAATTTGACAATTTTAATGTTATATATTTATTCATTATCTTTTATGGTAAATATTTTATTTCAATTGATAATAATATTAAAATGTTTTTTATAAAATAATTTGTTTTGAATGCAATAACTTAACAGCGTGGCAAACGCCTTAAGAAGTTACTAGGTGATATGCAAAAAGATTAATGTTTCCTTTAGATTAAAATTATAATTTTAGGGATATGTATGAAATTGTCCTCGCTCTTCCAACCTAATGAGAAGGTCTAAATATATGTATATGTACTAAGAGAAAACGTATAAATACGAAAGAGTCTCAATTTTTTTATTACCATGAAAGTTTAATTATATAATTCAAAAGATAATTATTTATAAGTAAATGCTAAACTGTACTTGATTACATAATTAATTATTTATAAGGTAAATAGAATGAGAAGGGCAGAACTAAAAGGGTTAATTAAGGAAACAAAAATTGGAATGAAAAAGAAAATAAGAAACAAAAATTTGGAATGAAAAAGAAAATAGAGTAACGAGCTCCATGTTGGTGAGATTCACCAACATGGCAAAAGAGTGTTAGAATAGCAATTAAGTTTTAAAGAGTGATGGTTTGACAAATATTTTCTTAGAAGGTGTTATTTTGACAACAAATTCAGAATACACGGTACTGTCATGTTTTCTTAGAAGGTGTTATCTTGACACCAAATTCAGAATACACGATAATATTTTCTTAGAAGGTGTTATCTTTTCTTCAACCTCCGGTGCCGTAAAAATTTCAGCGGAGCTGCCATGTTTAAAGCTTCGATCGAAGCATCCCATCCAAGATTGGTTGGGCAGCTTCAAACAGCTATGGAGCTGTAACGAAGCTTTTTCGTAGCTGTCTTAGCCCCAATCGGAGCTCCGACTACAGCTCCTATTGGAGCTTTTGTTTATTAATTCTTTTTATTTTTTTTATATACAAAATTATAACTGAAAATTGGTTATTAATTTTGTAGGGACTTTTATGCAATCATAGTTAAAATCATTTTAAAATTTTGATAAGTATGTGGGCTAATTTTAAATGATTTATAGTCAATTCTGTTAATTAGAAAAAATTAGAGTCAAATGAGTAATAAATAATAACTCAAGGTGTTTGGGTTTCTTTTAAAACTAAAACCTAAATGAGGGTAAAATTCAGGTATTAGTTCCTGAAAAGTCAAGATCACTGGGTTAGATGTAATTAAATTGTTCTAACAGGAGGTTCAATTAAAAAAAAAACTAAGAGGTAGATATGCATTATTGATGAAACTAATAGTGGGCTTGAATGTTATTTGCTCTTTCTTTTTTAGTAATGAGTAAAGTTTGGTGTAACATCCAAAAAAACAAAAAATGAGAGGAAAATTGAATAAAGTTTTGTGGGATAGAGTAACCAAGTAGTGTCTTTACACTTTTTTTTCTTTTTCTTTTTTCGCTTTCTTTCTTTCTGTGATTCATATATTATTGTTTTCATTTTTCATACATACGGTTTTTTTTTATGTCCTGTACTATATATGCATAACATATGTACTGTATCATGCATGTAACTACTAGTAGTAAAAGGTGTTACTAATTTGCAATTAAATTGAATTTCCATTTATTCTCTTGACATGCGTATACGCAATTGTACATTCGTTAATTACTAAAAGTAGCGCAAAAAGAGAATTAGCTTTTCAAACGTTTGCGCTGTGTATAATGTTTGTTTTGTTCTATATGATGCGCAGAAATTGTGGGCTATGGAGATGCAAATGCAGAAGAAACTAAAAAGCAACAATAATGTGGTCAATACAGAAGTTGATTACTTCGAGTCCTTGCCTGTTGATCTCGTATCTGACATACTCGACATGGCAAATGATGCAAAAGTGCTATGCAAGTGTACCATTCTAAGCAAGAAGTTTGCGTCCCTAGTGTATAAGATGAAATCGGTCCGTTTAACACTCCCTGAAATCGATTGGGACACTTTTGAGCTATACTGCAATTTCCTTGACGTAAACTATGAGGTACACTACTTTAAAGATGATGAAAGCACATGGCCTATCAAATCATCATCCATTCAAAAGATGGTGAAGATGATAGCATTCCTAAGAAAGTTCAAGGAACTTGAATCGCTTGATATTGACTCTGCTTGTCCAATAACACCATGTACTTCTCCCTATCTCAAGTGGAAGGCAAGAATGGATAAGCATGAGCCCTTTGTTACAGGTTTGGTTTCGATAAATCCGACCTCAATGTGCAAGTTGAATGAAGACGGAACTGTTCAATTTGAGAGAAAAGTGAAGATATTATTCTCTGATCATGATGTTTATAGATCGCTGGATGATTGCTTCTACTCTCTCATATCTTGCACTGAATGGCTTTTCATGATATTTTCTGTTGTCAAATCTCATGATTCTCTTAGGAGGGTCACTTGTTCAGATACTCATAGGCATGGGAGGTTTGTGTTCGAGGCCGAACAAATTGCTCAGTGGAGAGAAAAATTGTTACGTGACGACAGGGAAGCTTTAAATGAGAACGTTCGAGCAGAATCGGGTGTTGGATACAAAAAGGAGTTGGATTTGCGTGTGGCAGGAGGATACCTGATCAAGAAAGTTCATTTTATGTTCATGGATTGCCCTCTGGACACGGCAGACGTGGATCTTGAGTTTGAAAATATGCCCAACTGGGAATATGGTGAAGACGAAAAGGTTCTAGGAGCGGCAGTGAAGAGGATAATAGAAGGTATTGCTAGGGGGGAGGTGGACTAGGCGCAAAGATAGCTTAATTTGTTGCATGCGCAGTACTGTTTTGCGCATTTTCTTAATTTTTTTTTTTTGTTTTATGAACAAATTAAACAAACTGTTTGGTATGATTAATTTTGAATCTGTACTGTAAGATATTGGAGACCTTGTCCTTTAAGTTTATACTCCTTATGGTTTTGGATGTAATTTACGTGGTAATTAAACTCTTTTCTTCGAAATCATCATGCGAATCAATTAGTATATACTTAATTGCGCTGGTCTAATAAGTTTCTGTTAATATTTGTGAACTTGTATTTAAGAGTATTCTGATTACTTAAGATCCCTTAGTCTCTGATCAATCTTCACCAAAACTAGTTTTCTGTAAAGTTAAATTCAACACCGGTAAAGATTAAAAAAAAAAAAAAAAAAAAAACATCTACACCAAAACTAGTTTTTTTTTTTTTTTTTTCTATTTATATGGTTAGGACCCGGTAGTTTTTTCTTAACATCCGTCCAATATTTCTGAGTGCAGAATTGGCGTTCTACGCACCGAATATCATAACCGTTAATTATATTTGTATAGAATTATATAAGAGTTTAACAATGGCACAACAGTAAATATAATCTCATATTTGTCCAAAAGTTACAAAATTAAAATCATAATGGACAATTAAAATTAGAAAAGAAAAAAAATTAAATCAATCAGACACTTAAACAACAACACAAACACGTTCAAAACCAGATCTCATCGATCAAAACCAAAACCTCAAGAACCCTAAATTTCCAAATTCCAAAACCTCAAGAACCCTAAATTCCCAAATTCTATCCGCCATGTTATGATACATTATCGGCCAACAGATACGGTCAGACACTGACTTCATGATTAATTACATAATTCGTTTTGTCTTTTTCGTTCAGTTTAGTTAATTTATATATTGTTGATGCTAGCTGCTTCATATGACCATTCATTTAGTTTCAAATTAAATTTAAAGGGTGATTTTGGTTGTGTGAATCGTCTACGAAATTTAATTTACGTCTGTCCAGCAAATTGTATGTTGTGAGAGTATAGCATATACAATCCTTAATTACGAGTTAGAACTTACTGCAGCGACTCCTCAGACCTCAGGTGTGTGGTGGTGTCGTTGAGGTTCCTCGATTTTTTAATTTGTTGTTTGTTTGATGATGAATGAATAATCTTGGATTTTTGCAGAGTTACTACTATCCACTAATTTGGTGAAGGAGTTGGATGAGGCCTCCTGCACCAATTGGTCCTCGTCAACCGACCCTTCTTCCAATGGCTCCTCATCCCTTCAGAAAAGAAGGCCATTGTGATAATTCTGGTTGAAAGAATTTTGAATTAAAGAAAGAAAAAGTTACGTTGATAGTTGATAATAGATGTTTTTTTTTTTTTTCAATTTAAAATGTTATATTAATGGACATGGTATAGATTATATTTACAGTTATGCCACTTTTATATTGTTATATAATTCTGCCAATTTAATCAACATCGATGGATATTCGATGCGTAGAACGCCAATTCTGCACTCAGAAATATTGGACGGATGTTAAGAAAAACACCCGGGTCCTAACGCTAGAAACGCCCTTTTTCTTTTTTTAATTTTATCTCTATATATTTTGAATTTTTTAAGGACATGTGTTATTATTTATACACATATCCCTCACTTTCGCCATCAACCCACTCAACTCATCGCGATTTGTAAAAAAAAACATCTACATCATAATTTACGATTAAGATTTAAGACCACCCGTCAAATGGTTTGATTTTGATAAATACACCGGCCATTTTTATATTCTTGTTCTCTGGCCTATTGGGCTATGGGCGTATATGCCTAATCATGTGAAGATTAGTGGAAGAGAAGTGGTTCAAATGTGGGAATAGGAACTACATTCATTCATATTGACACTCCAACAAGGCAAAAAAAAGCATTCACATTTTTCACAACACTATTTCTCCAACCACCATTGACAAGACCAAAACATGTCGTAATTCAAGATGCAGCCATCGTTGACCAAAATACTAATTTGTAAAACTAATTGCTATTTTATTGTGTTTTAAGATTTACAAATCCTGATTTAGTAGTAGATGTCAATAATTAGGCAAGACACTTTCTCCACCACAGATTACAAATACAGATAGATAGATAGATAGATGCGGCCCATACCCTACACCTCGTGTAGTCCGTCATCTCATCCAATAAAAGCCCAGATATAAAAAGCCCAACCATGAATTCATTCGTTCGTCACATTCACTATTCCACTCACCTTTTTTCTTTCTTAATGCTCCTATAAAAACTCATTCCAACTTAACTTCAATGAACGGATCCGTAACGCGCCGTTCCATCAATTCCACTACCACAAAATCAACAACAACGAACGGACATTATTCGCCGCCGCCGGAGGAGAAAATGTCCAAGAAAAAATCACACTCAATCGGTAACGCGCATTTCATGAACTGGTCTTCGGGCGATATATTCGGGTTGCCACGGCACCACCCTGTGCCGTGCTTGTTTGGAGGGTCGCTTCTATTGTTCATGGCGGTGGAATACACGCTACGAATGATACCGGCGAATGCTCCGCCATTCGATCTCGGATTTGTGGCAACGGTGGGGCTGCACCGGTGGTTATCCGCTAGACCTGCGCTGAACACGCTTTTTGCCGGACTTAATACCGTAAGTCAGCTAAATTCACTAAGCGTGTCTAATTATTTATTCAGCTATATTCATTTATTAAAATTACTAGTATTCCTACTATAGCACTATGTGGTAATTTAATTCTCTAATCTGAGACATTATTGCTATTGTTCATCCATGTGTTGTGCATGCCGTGGTAACATGAGTTGTAGCGTGTCTACCTACTTTTCACTGTTTCATTGGTCGGTTAGAGGAAAACTCGCTAAATATAAAGTGAATTATTCTTTTAGCAGGTAAGCAAAGTAATCTTTAGTTTGGTCTTAACATCTAACCTTTGTTTATCAGTTATCACTACCTTATAACCTAATTTATGCCTCAGTGGAAAAAGCTTCCTGCTTTAATAATTTAGTTCTGGATAAAGAAGGGAAATTCTTTTATGGCCCGGGATGTATGAGTAAGATGTAAGCTATGACCCACTGGATGACATTTTGTGACTATATCATACGTTGGTGGTAATGTCGAAGATGTACGGTTTAACTTGGCTCATTTACAAGTTATTATTATCCGTGGGGATTTTCCCACACTTAAAGCCTACTCATAGACCATGTCTAGGGAAAAATTTACTAAAAAGTTTAAATGGTTGATTGTTTTACATGCTATACATATATATTTATCAAACCAGATAATTAATTTATTAAATATTTCTATACAAATCAACTAGTGTTGTTGTGTGAGCTCACTTTATTTGATGATAATGTGCTCGAACCGAACTTGAGTCTTACATTTAGCTCGTTTACTAATGAGGTGAGCTAAGCTCAGCTTGGTAATACTCATATAGGCTCGTCCAAAATCATATTATTCTGAAATTAACTAAGTCTATCACTGATTCACTATATTTTAAAAACCCATCTTATTCAATTTCACGGGCTCGGCTCGAGTTCAATTCTTTTCCATTTTTATCACGGGCACATTCAACCCGGATGACCCGAGCTCGAGTATTAAAAAAATATAACTCAGAAAAACATCACTAGATACCAAGTTATGAACTGCTACCTTTTACCTCACTGTCTCTTAATTAATCATCTACCAAGTTCTACCTCATCAATTATCATGCTAAACATATCCTATGCCCTTGTTTAACCACCGTTTATCAGCTAAACTCAATTCCTTTTAATGTATCATGTACAGTTATATCTATTTAATTTAAGAAAGGAGAAAGTTGAAATTTATGATAAAGTAAGCTGTGTATGTGGGGGTGATATAGTATAAAATTTGGAATGAAAGAATTTAAGTAACGATGGTTGTGGCATTATTACTATGTAGGTGTTTGTGGGGATGCAAACAACGTATATACTGTGGACGTGGCTAATTGAAGGACGACCCAGGGCCACCATCGCAACGCTCTTCATGTTCACATGTCGAGGGATTCTTGGATATGTCACGCAGCTCCCATTACCTCAGGTAATATAATACTACATAATAATTATAAAGCTCTCTATTTATTTTATTTCCTACACTGTTTTATTTATTCCAAGAACTGCTAGGGTACAGTGTAGTGTAGTACTACTTAATTATCTGAATGAAAAATCCTCCGTAGAATACAAACAAAATGAATACTAGTAGTCCATATACCATCTAGATTTGGAAGGACCTAGAGAATGAAAATATATATATTTGTGGCTCAAGATTGAGCGTCATGATCTGTATATTTCTGTCATGCAAAATATCTCAGTAAATATTAATATATGAATATTCATTTCTTATTCTCTCTGCTGCATATTTTGTCGTGCGCGATATATTCAAATACCTGAATTAGATTACTAATACTTGAATGGACGGGCTAGAGTAATTTCATAGACGTGCCTAATTTTTTTATTTCTGTTTAGTAACGATTAATAAAATAAATATGTATTCAGTATAAATATGAATGTGAAAATATATTCCTTACATCGAAGACGTTAGACTAATACGCGTAGTATTTTGCACACTTGAGAATAAATTCTAACAACCTTTTGTTTATTGGAGTGTTTATACTAACAATTTAGTCACACACGACACGACTCCAAGTTTCCAACTTTTTGGAAGAAAAAGGGAAATGCTTTGGCACTAGAGTAGCTTACCGACCATCTGTTCACTGTTTATTCTGCGTCACGTTGTAACTTGTCCACTGCACGTGCAGATGCTCTCTATTTAGGGGGTATCATTATTCATTAGTAGCATACTACACTGTACACATACCTGATTAGGCAAGCATTTTCAAACTTCATCTTGCCCTGACCAACATGATTGGAAATGTCACTTATTAAATCATGATTGATTAATTTAATGGAAATGCCATGTATTCTGTTCCAAAAAATATACTACTTCTTATTAGTCTAAATTTTAGGTCCTGACCAAGACAGACCGGACTAATCCAAGTCTAAAATCGAAGTTCCGAGTTCTTGGACAACAATATTGTCATCTTAGAAAATATCAGTTTCATGAATCATGACACAAATGTAGTAGTACTGTATCTGTATTGATGGGATTGTTTGTTGACAGGATTTCTTGGGATCAGGAGCTGATTTTCCAGTAGGGAACGTTTCCTTTTTCCTGTTTTATTCGGGGCATGTTGCTGCATCAGTGATCGCGTCCATAGACATGAAACGAGTACAGAGGTGGGAATTAGCATATACGTTTGATTTTTTAAATGTCCTGCAAGTCATAAGACTGCTGACTACAAGAGGCCATTATACGATTGATTTGGCTGTGGGAGTTGGGGCGGGGATGCTGTTTGATTTGCTTGCTGGACAGTATGTAGAGTGCAAGAGAAGAGAAGGTAAATTGTACCATCTGAATGGAAGTACCATCTGAATTGGAAGTACCTTGAATGGTTCCCAAATGTGTTGGACAAACTTTTGGAGTGTAGGTTCTTAACATCCCATGTTCAAGTAGAATGCAATGTATTTGAACGGGTTGGAAGTTGGAATAGATATTTTGTTTACTCAAGAAAGGAAATAGTACGTATGTAAAAATGACTTTTATGTTGTCGCGAAATGTGATTCCGTTAGATATTTGTTTGACGACTGGTATTGAGTTGAGACACAACAAGTAGTTTGAACTCTGAAGCTCTAGATTTGCTAGCTGTTAACTCTGTTTGTCTGAATTAAACTGTGTAAAAGTAAAATCCCAAGTTGGAACCATAAAACTTGCTTGATGGCTTATTGTACATACTATGACTCTACTGACTGCAATAACAATGGAATTAACTTTAAAGTATTCTGTACAAAACCCCCTGAATTTACAGGGTTCTGTTTTGAAGTATGCTCGAAAATGGCTGCACAACAAACAGGACTAGCTATATGCTTTTAGGTGCTAGTTTTACATATATGAGGCTTTACAGTAGGAATAGGATATACTGGGGAAATTAGTCCTCTGAATCAGAATAAGGAGGGCAAGAGCCATCATCCACATTAGCTAGGGGGTTGAATGATGCTGAGCTTGGATCTGTACATCCTGGCACAAGGTCCAGATTGCATCGGTCACCCTGCATTGCCACCAAAAATCCAGTAAGGAATTACTACGATACATAACTGATTTCTTAAGTTTTACCAAACCTGTCTAAGGGGCTTATGTGAATGTAAAGTCTTGAGAATAAACTTACCCCTTCAACTGTCAAGTTACCGATCATAGCACATCTATCAACAACAACACTTGTGTCTGGAAATATTGCTTCTTCACACGCACCTTCTCTACTCAACTCATCTGCAAGACCCTGGAGAAAACAGAGTTTTGCTTGGAGCCTTAGATAAGACAACAAAGTGACAAACCAAACACCTTGGACAAGAAATTTACAAATGGAAATGCTTATTTTCTTGGTCACAGGAACAACTAGTATTGCTGATAAACCTCATCTACAATATAAATAATATTCCATTGTAATGGAGCCTATATATCATTTCATTTGCTCAGCTAAATGTCATGCTTAAACAAAAACTATATACTGTACTGAGGAACAAAGCCATATAATGTCATATCAACACAATATCTCATTACCTGCGTGAAAAACTCAGTTGGTTTGTTCCTCCATGCCTTGGGAACTTGAAATTGTATTCGGTAAGGACCATCCCAGTCAGTCCCATTCGTAAACGAGAATATCAAGCTCAATGCTGCAAAACACTGACGATTAACACGATGATGATAAAGATACACTCTCTATCTTAAAACTACAAAGATGAATGAATACCGTGCTTGGGAACACATATTTGAATGGAGTAGAAAGGTGGGTCTGCTTTTCCTCTAACTTTCTGAAGCATGGCTCTTGGCTCACCCCCACACATTATAGGCTGGTTGAAACCTCCTGCAAGACATACAACATCCCACTTCAAGTCTTCAATCTCCAAATTTCTCACTACACGTTACAACTTGAACGACCAAGGTGGAATTTTCTATGTACGTACCATTAAAAGCAATTCCATAGACTTCATTAGGAACTAGATTGTTTGCAGCTGGATTGTAGAATAGCCTTAGTCTTTCTCCCTGTCATATGTTGTGAATAATGCATGAATCTTTCGACAAAGAAGAAAGTTATAAGTTATAACATCAACATGAAGTATCATTAATTAACTTGTACATACAGCAGTTGGAGGAAGACCATTGGTAGTTTTCCAGAAGACAGGAGCTCTTCCGAGATCAAATTCTGCCCATGTTGGGAGCACAAATCTACGATAAGCAAAGAAAAAACACGAGGTTTTACACATTTGCACCGTAAATTAACCAGGTAAAAGCCATCAATACTCGCCTTAGTCCCTAGTTAAGGCCTCTAAATTTAGTTATAGACTTATAGGAATATTTTCTATATGTATTATTATCTGGTAGCATAAAGAACTTAAATTGTGTTAGGCAGTTAGGCCTCTAAAAAAATTTGATCCCCCCTTCTAATGAACAAAAAGGCAGTACTGATAATGAACTTATATGAACGAAACGAAACCAAAAGATATTCGAGGCCATACTCTTTGACTTCCTCAGCCGGAGGAGCTGCGACTGGAGCAGCAGCAGCGAGAACTTTGCGGTTGATCCGATGTGACTTCCTCTGAATTCGACTGTCGCTCCGTGACAGAGCACCCAAGTTACTCCTACCCGCTGCAATTATACAACTTAGAAAATCAACGGCGTTGTCTTAAAAAATGAAAATCTTCCTTCTTGTTCTTCGTTAGCTTAGGAACGCAAAACAGAATAAATTAAACTATAGTAATATACCGTTACCTAAGAGAGTGGACGTTGCAGGTATTAGGGACGGTGCAGCGATCTGTTTGGAAGAATTAAACAGTGATGGAGTTGTGGCAGCAGCAGCCATTATTGTTTAATGAACCAAACTTAAAGATCGTTTGTAAATGGGGATAACACAATATATATAGTCTACAGAAATAAACTCAACCACACGAATATATTGACATTCTATTTATTCAGTAGAACAACAATATCTCTGCTCGACACAAAATGACAAAACTCATTTTAATCAATCTACTAGTTTCAACTGAACTGGAAAATGTCAGAAAATTCTCATAATCCAAAATATCAATTTGAACCAAAACACAAATTAAACATAAATCAAAGAATCGGAGGGGAAAAAAAAAAAAAAAAAACAAAAGAAACAAGCTTGTCTTATCTACTACAGTACTCCAGTAGTCTACTACTACGAGTACTAAATATCTAGTATTACAACAGCCAACGATGACTAAATATCTCCTATACAAGTTCACAACTATTTAATAAAGTTCATGGGAATGTTTTTGTGGTGTAAGTCTCTATTATTTTCATCTTAAAATTAATTATCTTAAGTTCTGTTCAGATCATATCAATTTAGATTTGTAGTATTTTGTACTACAAATAATTTCAATTCAGTTCGGTTCAGATCTATTATTTTCATCTTAAAATTAATTATTTTAAGTTCTGTTCAGATCATATCAGTTTAGATTTGTAGTATTTTGTACTACAAATAATTTCAATTCAGTTCGTTCAATACATTAAGTTCAGATCAGTTCAGTTCAGACTTTTCCAGACGAATAGAACATGGACTAATTATATATGCAGTCTCGCAAATAATTCAAAATTAATATTAACTGAAACTTATTAGACCCGCGCAATTAAGTATTAGACCCGCGCAATTAAATATTAACTGAAACTTATTAGACCCGCGCAATTAAGTACTAGTACTAGATTCGCATGAAGATTTCGAAGAAGAGTTTAAATTATCTCGTAAATTACATTGAGTTCCCAAAGCCAAAAGGAGTTTAAACTTAAAGGACACTGTCTCCAATATCCTACAGACTCGCAATTAATCATACCAACTTAATTTGTTTGTTCATAAAACAGACTAATTAAGAAAATGCGCAAGCAAGCTCTATTTTGCGCCTAACGTCATAATTAAGTTACGTTGAGTTTCGATCATAAGAGTTTAGTGTTTAAAGTTCACAAAAATTTGTTTAGAAAACAAAACAATTTAAGAAAGCCAGAAAATGCGCAAAACAATGCGCAAGCTTATTTTGCGCCTACTTCTCCATTGTTAACAAAACCATCTACGATTTCCCACAAGCCACTAAACTTTTTATAAGTAATCAAATCCAACATATCTAATGAACCCATCAATTAATTTTATTTGTAGCGACATAATTGCGAAACAGATTTTTGAAGACGCGCCTTAAATGATCCGGTTATCTTTCACAATCGGTTGCTAGCTGCCTAGCTAGCTGGGTTCTTCTTATACTTCAAGATATGAAGCAATGAAAATCTACAATAGATGTTTGTGAGAAATGACCTAAAATGAAGGATATGGGCCGCTTATAACAATTGTATTCCTGTCATAAACATAACTAGCACCAAGAACATAACTAACAACGATAGCAGAGTAATCTGATAGCAAGGAAAAATAACATATCTGGCTGTGAAACCATCGCACAATTAAAAGTTTTGTATGAAAATCAAATAAATAAGTAAAAATTCCATTAACGCGTAATCAAATATAATGAACTCATCAATTAACATAAACAGATCTAACACCAAGAACATATCTAACAACGTAGCAGAGTAATCTGATAGTAAAGCAAAATAATATATCTGGCGAAACCATCGCACAATTAAAGTTTTGTGTGAAAATCAAATAAATAAGTAAAAATTCCATTAACGAGTAATCAAATCTAATGAACACATCAATTAACATAAACATATCTAGCACCAATAACATACTCATCTATCCCAATCAATTCTTTACGTATTCCTTTTTTGGACGTCCCAATCAATTCTTTACGTTTTCATTTTTAGAAAGTACCCCACATCCCATCTATATTATTTTAAACATGGACCCCACTTTTACACTTCTTTATCTCCACTCATATCTCACACTCTTTTAATCAACTATCCCACATTTACATACAATATTAATATAACACTACCAAACAAAACCACTCATTAAAAACCGTGTAAAAAGCAAACGTAGGCTTATCATTGGGACGGAGGGAGTATGTAACAACAATAACAGAGTAATCTGATTGCAGAGAAAAAATAACAGATTTGGTGAAACCATAGCATGATTACAATTTTGTATGAAAATCAAATAAATGAGTAAAACTTCCATTAATGAGTAATCAAATCTAACAAACTGAATGAACTCATCAATTAATTTCAATTGTATCGATCTAATTGAGAACTTACAGATCTCGAAGATGTGCGCTAAATGCTCCGATTGTCTTCACGGTTGCCTTCCATATCTCAGAATATTGTAGGGCTTAGGGATGGGTGAGATATACGGGATTTTGGGTTCGAGAATTTCGGGATCGGGACAATTTTTTACCATCCCAATCTCGCCCTAAATAATGTCGGGGGGTTTCGGAATTGGGAATTAAACGTTTGTATGAATAACAGATCTAGTGAAACCATCGCACAATTAAACGTTTGTATGAAAATCAAATAAATAAGAAAAAATTTCAGGCGTTGTCTGGTCAAACCAGGTGCGTTTATCTCACCGGCCGGGACTTCCCAGCTATCCTGATCCCTTGGCGCGTGAGGAAGAAAGGGACTTCCCTGCGGTCTCACTTGAGTTTCGAATAGAAGAGTTAAATTTTAAAGTACACAAAGTCATTCATATCTTATTACAGACTCAAAAACATTTGTTTGCTCATAAAACATAGAAATTAATAAAATGCGCAAAACAGTGCGCAACAATTTCTGCGCATCATAGAACAAAACAAGGGATACACAGCGCAAAGGTTTGAAAAGCTAAAAATACGGAGACTTCTTTTGCGCTATTTTTTGTAACAAATGGACAATTGCATATATGGCATGCATGATAATAAATGGAAATTCAATTGAATCACAACATCTTCTGATTTATTGCAAACTAGTCACATGATCTTGTAACATATTATTATTGCTACTAATCGTCACTTCATTACTAAATATAATTATTTATTTGGAACTGTGCGAGATCTTCTCATTACTACTCCAAAACAATTCAGTACAAAAAGGTCGACAAATATGTCCAGACCAACCAAGAACAATCTTTCTAATTGATTATTCATTATTTATTATATATATTATTTCACAATCTTTCTAATTGATTTTTATCAATATATTTGATCCATATCCGAATCCAATTCATACTTTGACCCGAAATTCGAAGTATCGCCCAAATATTTTGATCAACCACCCGATCTTTGACCCAAAATTCAATCCGAAATAAGTGTGACATGAACTCATTCAGTCCTAAATTACCCAAATTAAATTTGTAAGGAATATATAACTATTGTCATTTATTAAAGTAATATAATAAGCCGGTTGATTTACCAAATTGATTGACCTACCAATCAATTTTAATCCGTTGATCTTGCTTATCCAATTTCAATTTGGTGCGTACATGTGTCATTAGTTAATTAAAAGATGTAGGGTTCGAATCCTGTTGGCGTGATTATTCTCCATTATTTTTATTATTATTTTTATTGAAGGTGTTTGGTTCGAATCTTGTTGGCGTGATTTTTCTCTATTATTTGTATCATTATTTTAATTGAAGGCGTTGGGTTCGAATCTTATTGACGTAATTATTTTTTTATTTATTCTCTTATTAAATTTTTATTTTTTAACATAAAGTTGTATGACCTATTATACTTATTTTTAAAAATAACCA
The DNA here is from genome assembly GCA_028274465.1 of Plantago ovata. Lineage (NCBI taxonomy): Eukaryota > Viridiplantae > Streptophyta > Magnoliopsida > Lamiales > Plantaginaceae > Plantago > Plantago ovata. The sequence goes on from CM051457.1 coordinate 26,166,781, forward strand.
TGATATGTTCTTATAAAAAAAAAAAAAAACATACTTCCTCCGTCCAATAATAAATGTAACACTTGATTTTGTTGACTTTTTCGATGGCCATTTTGACCTTAAGTTATTCTTAAATCATACGATAAAAATAACTAAAAACATCATATTATGAAACTAGAATGTTTATATGAAGCACTTGACAATATATTCAACTGATGAAGAATACCAATTAACATGCGAAAAAGATGCATTGCAGATTTTGAAGTTGAATGTTTCCAAAGTCTAGAGATGTATTTGATGGTTCTTAACTCATCGAAAGAATACTTTTCGTATGTCTAATATAGTTCAATTCAAAACTATTAATTGCATAACTACAAAAACAATATACATTTATACCACACCATTTATATTAAGTTTAATTACTCAATTAGTTTTTTTTTTATTTTATTACGCTTGAAGTCATTATGTGAAGATTATATATTCACTCCATTTATTTTAATATATTATTTAATAAAATAATAATGTTTTACAAGATTACGCTTCACACGCGCGCGGTTCCTAGTAACAAATATATTTCATATACATAACTAACTTATAATTAAGATTTTACAGTTGTATATAAAATAAGAATAATTTTGCGTTCAAATATTCAATAAGCATTGAACCAAAACTGATCCGATTCGAAATATTTTGAAAGTTATAATCTGAGCAACACCCGAATTCGATCAAGACCAGCTGAAATCCAAACACATCCGGATCCGATCTAATCCGATGCGAAGTCATCTACAACAAAATCTCTTACCCGAAACCATACGATTTGAATTCGATCTGAACTGACCAGTTTGTCACCTCTAGATGTCACTAGCTATGGACTGTGTGGTCCAACCCATTCGAGAACAGTTGCACCATCATTTTGATAGGCCGAACTCATTCCGTCCCAAGAATATCAAGAATCTCTTTATCTTGATCTGACTATATATTGTGTGTGGGATATGTGACATACGGTAATATCTATAGTTCTATAGTGTAGGAGTAGTTGTAATATTTGTTGTTTCAAAACAATATTAATCAAATGTTTTTAGTTTCAGTTTTTAGTCTCAAAATTACAGATAACATCCACAATCCCACTATTCTTCTTGAATCTTGATTGATAATTTTGATATAAAAAAATCTAAATACAAATCATCTCTCCTAAATTTTAGGGAAATGCATTAGTCTGGGTAAAAATAAAATTATCTGACTGCTCTCTTATTCCCACTATAAATTCCAAGTTTGTAATAAATATTTAGTGGGTTTATAAAAACATTTAATTGTCATGCACTTCCATTTTTTTCTTTTTTCACTCATATAAAGAGTTGATTTATTTTAAACGTAGACCATGTATAATGCTATGTAAAAACTAAAAAGTATACCACGTGTCACATATACTTTTACTAGAACATGAGTCACACGCGTAGCGTGTGCGTGTGCTATGCCCTTCTCACAGGCCAAAAAGCCTATAACATTACCTAACCGAGAATATACAGTGTATATTGGACACAAAGTGACTATCTGCTACAATTAGAAATGAATTGTAGTATTTTTTTTTTTGAAACAGCCAAAAAGAAATGAATTGTAGTATTAACCAGCTTAATATAAACTCCAGAGCTGTTTTCAAAATCACTTGGTATATCTTTTTAGAACTTTTAATAGTAATAAGCATCATATGAAGATGATATCACCAATGGGTCTTTATGTTTATGAACCTTCAGGTAGTTTATCCACCCTTATATAGTCGATGCCATAATAAGGGAAGTTTGATCTTGCCAGAGAGAGGTAGTTGTTCTTCCCGACGTCTGTCAACGAGTCACCAAAGATAAAAGTGACAAGTGACGCTGATGTTGGCGCATTCAATCTTCTCATTGTCTAGCTTGTTTTTGTTCTGCCTACTTGTGAATCATTGCCAGCTTGTTCTTCATCTTTTCTGCATAGCTGCTTTATTCTTCTTCAGTTGTTCCTGCCAAGTGCGAAGACAAACGTTTCAGTACGTAACAGATAATTACTTAATTTGCAACTCAGGTTTGGACATTATTTCGTGAGCAGGTGAGTTGACATCAGATATACTACCTCGATTTTCTTTAGTTCAGATTCAATAGCTGCCTTCTTGGTGTTCTCCCATAACTAACATTACAGAACTTCTTTCCCTGTTAACATCATTTACAAATTACAATCACCAATTCACCATCATCAAATTTGCAACAATAAATTCAAGAAGACTAAACTACACTGTTGTATTTCCATCAAGAGTTTGGCATGACCTCCAAATATCAAAAGAGGATGTACCAAGACTCCTGACGAATATACAACATACAAACAGGACGACTAATGTTCTGTCAAGCTATATATCTCAATAGCGGTAGGAAAGAGGTCAGCTATCACAACTTGTGCTGCTGTGCACAAGCAATACTAAAAGATGATCAAGCATTCTATGATATGATGATGGTTTTAATTAGTGCATAGGAGGACTTTGCAACAAAGTAGAGCAAATTCTTACATGTTCACCACTTTGCTCTTTTCATTTTCTTCCCATGCCTTGATAAAAGTCACCCTCTTGACCTCTTCTCATCTTCAAGCTTTGCAAGTGCACATTTGTAAAATTCAGTTGATTACTGAGTATTATTAGCCGGTTCAAAATATTTAAACATTCATTGGTGCTCACTTGTTACATTTACTGGTCTCTGTGGCATCATTATTTGTAGCGTACAATATCCATTTTATAGGAATTACATAACGAAATGATGTTTTACTATCAAATAAACAGATTAAAGCAATGCCTTCAAAACTAAATTAACCAATAGGGATCAAAGTTATTAACATATGAAAATTTCACCTTACCCTGAATTCTGATTTGAACACGGTTATGCATTCACTTCATGTTGCATGTCTATCTTCTAATAGCCTTCACACCCCAGTTTTCTAGCAATATGATGAATGAAATGATTACCTGTAATCTTATATAAATGTCCTAAAAGTAAAGAAATAGTAGCTAACTATTATACAAGATCACATTTGTTAATTTATGCATAATTCAGTCAACTACACTAATCATCACGAAATTACTCAAGTTTCTCTGTTCATAGTAAAAAAAGAAAAGAAAAAGAAAAAGTTTTTAAGTGAAATCTCTACTGATCAAGTTTAGCCAAACTGAGAGAGTTTAAATGAAATAATCCACCTTCAACTAAATTTGACTCGTATTTTTGAAGGTTGTCTGCAAAGTCTCGGGAAAGTGGAATGAAGCACCAACTACAGTTTATCTTCAAAGAATAGGCTAAAAAAGTGTGAAGTATTTGTTGCAATTAGAACTTGGATATATCAATAACTAAGACGATCATCTAATGGAAAACCGTGAAGCATAAAGTTATTTCAGAGTGTATCAAGTTAAATCCATAGCTCAACCAACCCCACCTGCAGTGATTTAAGATAATCTATCACTTCTACCAAACTAATGTTGGATGCAATATTCAGCCAAAGTGCGAAAGGGTTGTAAATTTAGAAGTTGCTAACATCCCTAAAATTGATAGTACTGAATGAGGAATGAGAAATAAGTTCACCTTTAGTCTTGCCGATATACCTCCTTTTCCTCTGTTGCCGGTTGCTTGAGTTTCTGTCTCCTGACAGCTTCAGGAAGCTATGCTACAATCTCTCCAGCAATCGATGTTAACACCTTTTTCGACCGGTCTCCTCTATCTCCTCCTGTATGTATGTCTTCTGAATCTAGTGCATTATCAAGAGATGCATTCACCGTACCAACCTACAATGACATATTATACCTCAGTTCACGAAAAGATCAATAGTCAATAGTGGGTCTGCGGTATTGGTCTACAGAGCCAGAGGAAAAAAGGAGAGAAGAGAAGTTTCATCACCAGAAAGAAAGCAAGATCACCTTAATCATCTCTTTACTAAATTCTTGCATGGTGACAACCATTTGTTGAGATTATTGACAATCTTCATGACTTTCGTACCCTTGGAACATGTTAACAGTCAATAGAAAGTTGCACAAGGAGCACAAAACTCAAAGATGTCACTCAAGACCCACAAACAAAATAACAAATGAGAAATTCGCCCTCTAAAACCCCAAGTAAAAACTCAGTTCCTTCTGCAATTCAATTCTTTCTTAATTTCCATGAAGGGAAGTGGTGTAGTAGGTGTGTACTAACAAACATATCAATGTTAGTAAGATAATACTCCAATACACTATATGTACCCAATAGAACCATAAAAGTAGCATCATAAATTAAGATACTAAGAATCAGATTAGTCAATCTTTAAACAATTTAACATCAGCAGTTAATTTGTATTTAACATAGTTCTATACTTGTATAATATCCTATTTAACATAAAAAGATAATCCACTGGCCGTCATCAGCAACAGGTGGTTCATGTGTCTCAGCACCAAAAATGGCATAATTGATTTAGAAGAAGAAATGTAGTACTTAAATTATTGAAATATGCAAATATTTTTCGAAGTAAGAATGTGTATGAAACTCTTATTAAAACCCTAAATCTCATTACGAACTCTTTAAACTGATCTACAACTTGAATACAACTTTGGCTCCAGGGAAAAAAAAAAAAAGAAAATAGAATTACAAACAGAAACGGAAAGAAGATGAACTAAAACGGGAAAGCCCTGATTCCAAAATATTAAATTAAATTAATACCTTGGTCATCCTCATCAGGTCTAATACAAGATTAAACTCTATTGCTCCCTAATTGAATCAGCAGAACAACTGAAGACCCGCCATTGTCTAATTCGTCACCTACACCGCCACCGGTACCAAAAGCCCGACCTTCGTTGATCGGTAAAGGAACCGCTTTCCACCGCCTCAGGTTAGAAACCAACAAAATCCAGTTCGAACTTGTCACGTGAAGCTTAATAACCCGTTTCGTTTTTCTTGGGATACTTCTCCTTTTGCACAGAGCTAGGAGGAAACCTATTTTTCGAAGATACCCTTCGCCATTAAAGTCGAAACATTGATTCTGATTATGTGACTGTAGAGAGTATCCTAATCGATGGGGAAAGAAGAAAGCACAAAAAATTAGAAAGTTGAAAGAGAAATGGGAAAGTGACCGATAAAGCGCGCGTGGGCTTTATCATAGTTATTAAAGACTTTAATTTTTAAAATATATATTTTAGAATAGAATTTGACAACCCCTATTTAATTAGTTCTATGAAGTTTTTCTTTACAAATAAAAAAAAAGAATGTAGAGTCGGTGCTCGGTAATAAAAATTGCTTAAACCGCACGCGGTCGCTTAATTATCATATTTACCATATTTAACCCAAAAAGATTCATTAATTAATTAAAACTATATATAAGTAGTCTCCGTAATAGAAATAGCGGAAACCGGACATTGAGCCAACTCCATTAATCCCTCTTCTCTCCCACCATAAGGCGCGAAAATCCAAGTATCAGAACCCTAAATACTGTACGAATTCCATCATTATCTTCAATTTCGATCTCAGAGTAACTCCAAACCAGTCTTCGTGTTGTCAATTTCACTGGTATAAATTAGGGTTTGGGTTGATGATTTATGTATCCTGTTTGCATAATCAATTCTTGATTTATGTTGCCTGTTTGCATAATTGACATCATTCTGGGAAACGAAGAATTCCAGAACCGCGCAGAGGTTAGCACCGTCTTTTGTTTTGCTTATGATTATTGGTCTAATGCACTGATATGCTATGTTGATTGCAAAAATTGTAGTCGAAAGAGAGATTCGGCTGTAGGAATAGGTTCGTTTTTTCAAGATTCTGATCAATATTTTGGAGCCTGCTATGAACTTTTATTATCCCTTTGCTTGTTCAAAGTAGTAAGCTTTGCTTGAACAGGGGAATTAATTATAAGAGCATGAATTTCAGTTTTTTGTACTTGATCCTGCAGTGTCATTAAATGTATTGAGAATCTTAACTTAGTTTGTGCTTACAGAATATTGAAGCCCTATGCTTACTTGAAGTTCTTTAACATGTTGGTGCTTGTGGTATTGTGTTTGTATGTTTTTCCATCCATCTTAATGTGGTTATTGATATTTGATTATATAGGTGGAAAGTGAATATGGGTAGAAGGGCTGTTATATTATCTTTTGTACTCAATGTGTACTCTGTGGGCTTTCGCTGGTATTGAGTCCATTATCAATCATCTGCATATGGTCTCTTTAACCAGCCTAGTAATACTGTACATGCTCTCTTTTTTTAGCCAAATATTGGATCCGAAGTTACAAAACATTTTGCAAAAATTCAAGATAATATTTTTAAGACAGTGACCTGAATTTCATGAGAAAGTTGTTGATTTGGAAGTCCCAAAAACTGAGCCTTGCAACAAAGATGCCAAATTATTTGCATTTACTTGATAGAATTAGTGATTTGGCATAAATTGTCTGTGGGAGTTCGCTGGTATGAGTCCATTATCAATCATCTGCATATGGTCTCTTTATCCAGCCCAGTAATACAGTACATGCTCTCTCTCTCTTTTGACCAAAATATTGAATCCAAAGTTGCAAATCATTTTTCAAATTCAAGATAATGTTTTTGAGATAGTTACCTGAATTTCTTGAGAAAGTTGTTTTTGTGGGAGTCCCAAAAAATTGAGCCTTGCAACAAAGATGCCAAATTATATGCGTTTACTTGATAGCATTTGTGATTTTTGGCATAAATTGTCATTGTTATCATTAAATGGGTTTTCAAAAGTCACCCGGAAGTGGTAATCGGTGAAGTCTTACATATGTTCATTCTTGAACCAGAAAGACTTAAAAAAAAAAAAAACACTGGTTTCTTTTGTACTCAATGTGTACTCTGTGGGCTTTCGCTGGTATTGAGTCCATTATCAATCATCTGCATATGGTCTCTTTAACCAGCCTAGTAATACTGTACATGTTCTCTCTTTTTAGCAAAATATTGGATCCGAAGTTACAAAACATTTTGCAAATTCAAGATAATATTTTTAAGACTGGCCTGAATTTCGTGAGAAAGTTGTTGATTTAGAAGTCCCAAAAACTGAGCCTTGCAACAAAGATGCCAAATTATTTGCATTTACTTGATAGAATTAGTGATTTGGCATAAATTGTCCGTGGGATTTCGCTGATATGAGTCCATTATCAATCATCTGCATATGGTCTCTTTAACCAGCCCAGTAATACTGTACATGCTCTCTGTTTTGAGCAAAATATTGGATTCGAAGTTACAAAACATTTTGCAAATTCAAGATAATATTTCTGAGGCAGTTACATGAATTTCTTGAGAAAGTTATTTTCGAGGGAGTCCCAAAATTTGAGCTTTGAAACAAAGATGCCAAATTATTTGCATTGAAATGATGGCATTACTAATTGGGGATAATTTGTGCCTCTAATGACTGATTTTCAACAGGCACCAGGAAGTGGTAATCTGAAAAGGCTTACCTATATTCATTTTTTAACCAGAAAGAATTCAAAAATACTGATTTCTTTTGTACTCAAATTTCTTCATATTCAATGTGTTTTCTGTGGGCTTTCTCTTGGATGAGTCCATTATCAATCATCTGCATATGGTCTCTTTATCCAGTACAGTACTGTACATGCTCTCTTTTTCGAGCAAAATAGTGGACCCAAAGTGGCAGATCATTTTGCAAATGAAAGATAGTATTTTTTGGTACAATACTTGAAATTCTCGAGAACGTTGCTTTTGTGGGAGTCCAAAAATGAGATCTAACCTGAAATATAATATTTGAATTCTTTGCCAATTGTTTTTATACTATTATGGATTTCATATTTTTAATGTTTTTACCTATTCTTTTAATGCTATTAGATTTATGTGTATAATTTAATGACTATTTTATTTCTTTGTATTCATAGAATGAGTATCTTGTAGTTTGCTTTTATTATTGTTTATTTCTTACTCTATACAATGGGATTTTCTATATGGTTTTTTTTTTCCGTTTCCTTTTTACTTGTTTCTTTGTACTCGGACTTCTACATATTCAGTGTGTAGCTTGTGGGCTTGTATTAAGATATGAGTATATAACGTATCATTTGTGTACGGGTCCCTTCATTCTCTCGGATAAGACGGTGTAAGCTTACTCTTTCATAAGCTATAATATTGGATCCAATGTTATAAAGCATTATGTTAAATGAGGATATTATTTCAGCCATAGTTACTTGAAATTCTTGAGAAAGTTGTTTTTGTTTCTGTCAATGCTTACTTGCATACCTATGTCCATTCTTGAACCAGAAAGACTTAAAAAATACTGATTTCTTTTTTATTCAATGTGTACTCCGTGGGCTTTCGCTGGTATGAGTCCATTATCAATCATCTGCATATGGTCTCTTTAAACGGCCCAGTAATACTGTACATGCTCTTTGTTTTGAGCAAAATATTGGATTTGAAGATGCAAATCATTTTGCAAATTCAAGACAATATTTTTGAGATAGTTACCTGAATTTCTTGAGAACGATGCTTTTGTGGGAGTCCCAAAAATTGAGCCTTGCAACAAATATGCCAAATTGTTTGCATATACTTGATAGCATTATTGATTTTTGACATAAATTGTCCTTCTTATCATTAGATGGGTTTTCAAAAGTCACCAGGAAGTGGTAATCGGTGAAGTCTTACATATGTTCATTCTTGAACCAGAAAGACTTCAAAAATACTGATTTTTTTTTATTCACTGTGTGCTCCGTGGGCTTTCATTGGTATGAGTCCATTATCAATTATCTGCATATGGTCTCTTTAACCAGCACAGTAATACTGTACATGCTCTCTTTTTTAGCAAAATACTGGATCCGTAGTTGTAAATCATTTTTCAAATTCAAGATAATATTTTTGTGGCAGTTAAATGAATTTCTTGAGAAAGTTATTTCTGTGGGAGTCCCAAAAATTGAGCCTTGCAGCAAAGATGCCAAATTATTTGCATTTACATGATAGCATTAGTGAATTTTGGCATACAATGTCCTTATTATCATTAGCTGGGTTTTCAAAAGTCACCAGGAAGTGGTAATTGGTGAGGTCTAACCTAGATTCATTCTTTAACCAGAGACACTTAAAACATACTTGTTTCTTTTGTGCTCAAATTTCTTCGTATTCAATGTCTACTCCGTGGGCTTTCGCTGGTATGAGTCCATTATCAATCATCTGCATATGGTCTCTTTATCCAGCCCAGTAATACAGTACATGCTCTCTCTCTCTCTTTTGACCAAAATATTGAATCCAAAGTTGCAAATCATTTTGCAAATTCAAGATAATGTTTTTGAGATAGTTACCTGAATTTCTTGAGAAAGTTGTTGTTTTGGAAGTTCCAAAAACAGAGCCTTGCAACAAAGATGCCAAATTATTTGCATTTACTTGATAGAATTAGTGATTTGGCATAAATTGTCCGTGGGATTTCGCTGGTATGAGTCCATTATCAATCATCTGCATATGGTCTCTTTAACCAGCCAGTAATACTGTACATGCTCTCTGTTTTGAGCAAACTATTGGATCCGAAGTTACAAAACATTTTGCAAATTCAAGATAATATTTCTTAGGCAGTTACATGAATTTCTTGAGAAAGTTATTTTCGAGGGAGTCCCAAAATTTGAGCTTTGAAACAAAGATGCCAAATTATTTGCATTGAAATGACAGCATTAGTGATTGGGGATAATTTGTGCTTCTCATCATTAGACTGATTTTCAACAGGCACCAGGGAGTGGTAATCTGAAAAGGCTTACCTATATTCATTTTTGAACCCGAAAGACTTCAAAAATACTGATTTCTTTTTGTACTCAAATTTCTTCATATTCAATGTGTTTTCTGTGGGCTTTCTCTTGGATGAATCCATTATCAATCATCTGCATATGGTCTCTTTATCCAGTCCAGTACTGTACATGCTCTCTTTTTTACCAAAATAGTGGACCCAAAGTGGCAATTCATTTTGCAAATGAAAGATAGTATTTTTTGGTATAATACTTGAAATTCTCGAGAAAGTTGCTTTTGTGGGAGTCCAAAAATGAGTTCTAACCTGAAATATAATATTTGAATTCTCTGCCAATTGTTTTTATACTATTATGGATTTAATATTTTTAATGTTTTTACCTATTTTTTTAATGCTATTAGATTTATATGTATAATTTAATGACTATTTTATTTCTTTGTATTCATAGAATGTGTATCTTGTAGTTTGCTTTTATTATTGTTTATTTCTTGCTCTATACAATGGGATTTTCTATATGTTTTTTTTTTCCCTTTCCTGTTTACTTGTTTCTTTTGTACTCGGACTTCTACCTATTCAGTGTGTAGCCTGTGGGCTTGTTTTAAAATATGAGTATATAACGTATCATTTGTGTACGGGGTCCCTTTATTCTCTCCGGAAAGACGGTGTAAGCTTACTCTTTCATAAGCTATAATATTGGATCCAATGTTATAAAGCATTATGTTAAATGAGGATATTATTTCAGCCATAGTTGAAATTCTTGATAAAGTTGTTTTTGTGGTTGTCCCAAAAATTGAGCCATGATATATACATTCTGTCGATGCTTACTTACCTATGTCCATTCTTGAACCAGAAAGACTTAAAAAATATTGATTTCTTTTTTTTTTCAATGTGTACTCCGTGGGCTTTCACTTTCGCTGGTATGAGTCCATTATCAATCATCTGCATATAGTCTCTTTAACTGGCCCAGTAATACTGTATGCTCTCTGTTTTGAGCAAAATATTGGATTTGAAGATGCAAATCATTTTGCAAATTCAAGACAATATTTTTGAGATAGTTACCTGAATTTCTTGAGGAAGTTTCTTTTGTGGGAGTCCAAAAATTTGAGCCTTGCAACAAATATGCCAAATTATTTGCATTTACTAGCATTATGGCATAAATTGTACTTCTTATCATTAGATGGGTTTTCAAAAGTCACCAGGAAGTGGTAATCGGTGAAGTCTTACATATGTTCATTCTTGAACCAGAAAGACTTGAAAAATACTGATTTCTTTTTTATTCACTGTGTGCTCCGTGGGCTTTCATTGGTATGAGTCCATTATCAATTATCTGCATATGGTCTCTTTAACCAGCACAGTAATACTGTACATGCTCTCTTGTTTAGCAAAATATTGGATCCGTAGTTGTAAATCATATTTCAAATTCAAGATAATATTTTTGTGGCAGTTAAATGAATTTCTTGAGAAAGTTATTTCTGTGGGAGTCCCAAAAATTGAGCCTTGCAGCAAAGATGCCAAATTATTTTCATTTACATGATAGCATTAGTGAATTTTGGCATACAATGTCCTTGTTATCATTAGCTGGGTTTTCAAAAGTCACCAGGAAGTTGTAATTGGTGAGGTCTAACCTAGGTTCATTCTTTAACCAGAAACACTTAAAAAACATACTTGTTTCTTTTGTGCTCAAATTTCTTCGTATTCAATGTGTACTCTGTGGGCTTTCGCTGGTATGAGCCCATTATCAATCATCTGCGTATGGTCTCTTTATCCAGCCCAGTAATACACTACATGCTCTCTCTCTTTTTTGAGCAAAATATTGAATCCAAAGTTGCAAATCATTTTGCAAATTCATGATAATATTTTTGAGATAGTTACTTGAATTTCTTGAGAAAGTTGTTATTTTGGAAATCCCAAAAACTGAGCCTTGCAACAATGATGCCAAATTATATGCATTTACTTGATAGCATTTGTGATTTTTGGCATAAATTGTCATTTTTATCATTAAATGGGTTTTCAAATGTCACCCGGAAGTGGTAATCGGTGAAGTCTTACATATGTTCATTCTTGAACCAGAAAGACTTTTAAAAAAGACACTGGGTTCTTTTGTACTCAATGTGTACTCTGTGGGCTTTCGCTGGTATTGAGTCCATTGTCAATCATCTGCATATGGTCTCTTTAACCAGCCCAGTAATACTGTACATGCTCTCTTTTTTTAGCAAAATGTTGGATCCGAAGTTACAAAACATTTTGCGAATTCAAGATAATATTTTTGAGGCAGTTACATGAATTTTTTGAGAAAGTTATTTTCGTGGGAGTCCCAAAAATTGAGCTTTGAAACAAAGATGCCAAATTATTTGCATTGAAATGATGGCATTAGTGATTGGGGATAATTTTTGCTTGTCATCATTAGACTGATTTTCAACAGGCACCAGGAAGTGGTAATCTGAAAAAGGCTTACCTATATTCATTTTTGAATTTTTGAACCAGAAAGACTTCAAAAATACTGATTTCTTTTGTACTCAAATTTCTTCATATTCGATGTGTTTTCCATGGGCTTTCTCTTGGATGAGTCCATTATCAATTGTGTGCATATGGTCTCTTGATCCAGTCCAGTACTGTACATACTCTCTTTTTTAAGCAAAATAGTGGAACCAAAGGTGCAAATCATTTTGCAAATGAAAGATATCATTTTTAGGTATAATACTTGAAATTCTCGAGAAAGTTGCTTTTGGGGGAGTGCAAAAATGAGTTCTAACCTGAAATATAATATTTGAATTCTCTGCCAATAGTTTTTATACTATTATGGATTTCATATTTTTAATGTTTTTACCTATTTTTTTAATGCTATTATATTTATATGTATAATTTATTGAGTATTTTATTTCTTTGTATTCATAGAATGAGTATCTTGTAGTTTGCTTTCATTATTGTTTATTTCTTACTCTATAAAATGGGATTTTCTATATGATTTTTTTTCCCCTTTCCTGTTTACTTGTTTCATTTGTACTCGGACTTCTTCCTATTCAACGTGTAGTGTGTGGGTTTGTTCTGAGATATGAGTATATATAATGTATCCTTTCTGTATGGTGCCTTTATTCTCTCGGATAAGACTCTGTAAGCTTGATCTTTCATGAACAGTAATATTGGGTCCAAAGTTATAAAGCATTCTGTTAAATCAGGATAATATTTCAGCCATAGTTACTTGAAATTCTCGAGAAATTTATTTGTGGGAATCCAAAAATGTTTCTTAGTCTAAAGTATAATATTGTATTCTCTGCCAGTTTTTTATACTCTTATGGATTTCACTTGTTTAATGTTATTGTTGTGTTTTCTTACTTCTATATGTATAAGTCAATGAGAATTTTATTGTTCGTTTGTATTCATCGAAAAAGTATTTGTAGTTTGCTTTTATTATTTTTTATTTCTTCGTCTATACAAGAGATTTTGTATATGTTTTTTTTTCCTGTTATCTTGTTTCTTTTGTACTCGGACTTCTACCTATTCAGTGTGTAGCCTGTGGGCTTGTTTTAAGATATGAGTAAATAACGTATCATTTGTGTACGGGTCCCTTTATTCTCTCGGATAAGACGGTGTAAGCTTACTCTTTCATAAGCTATAATATTGGATCCAATGTTATAAAGCATTATGTTAAATGAGGATATTATTTCAGCCATAGTTACTTGAAATTCTTGAGAATGTTGTTTTTGTGGGTGTCCCAAAAATTGAGCCATGATATATACATTCTGTCAATGCTTACTGCATACCTATGTCCATTCTTGAACTAGAAAGACTTAAAAAAATACTGATTTTCTTTTTATTCAATGTGTACTCCGTGGGCTTTCGCTGGTATGAGTCCATTATCAATCATCTGCATACAGTCTCTTTAACCAGCCCAGTAATACTGTACTTGCTCTCTCTTTTTTGAGCAAAATATTGGATTCGAAGATGCAAATCATTTTGCAAATTCAAGAATATTTTTGATATAGTTACATGAATTTCTTGAGAAAGTTATTTATGTGGGAGTCCCAAAAATTGAGCTTTGAAACAAAGATGCCAAATTATTTGCATGACATGATGGCATTAGTGATTGGGGATAATTTGTGCTTGTCTTCATTAGACGTGTTTTCAACAGGCACCAGGAAGAGGTTATTTGAAAAGGCTTACCTATTCATTTTTTAACTTGAAAGACATCAAAATATTGGTTTCTTTTGTACTCAAATTTCTTCATATTCAGTTTGTACTCCGTGGATTCTCTCTGGTATAAGTCCATTATCAATTATCTGCAGATGGTCTCTTTATCCAGTCTCTTATGGATTTCATTTTTTTAATGTTATTACTTTTTTTCTTCATGCTATATGTATAAGTTAATGAGAATTGTATTGGTTGTTTCTATTCATCGAAAAGTATTTGTGGTTTGCTTTTATTATTGCTTGTTTCTTCTTCAATACAATGAGATTTTGTATATGTTTCTTTTTTTTTTTTTTCATGTTATCTTGTTTCTTTTGTACTCAGACTTCTTCCTATTCAATGTGTAGCCTGTGGGCTTGTTCTAAGATATGAGTATATAACGTATCATTTTTGTACGGGTCCATTTATTCTCTCGGATAAGATGGTGTAAGCTTGCTCTTTCATAAGCTATAATATTGGGTCCAAAATTATAAAGCATTCTGGTAAATGAGGATATTATTTCAGCCATGGTTACTTTAAAATTCTTGAGAAAGTTGTTTTTGTGGGAGTCCCAAAGATTGAGCCATAATATATTCATTCTGTCAAGGCTTACTGCATACCTATGTCCATTCTTGAACCCGAAAGGCTAAAAAATCCTTATTTCTTTTGTACTGATATTTCTTCGTATTCAGTGTGCACTCTGTGGGCTTTTCCTGGGATGTGTCCATAATATATCATCTGTATGGTCCCTTTATTCAGTACAGTTATGCATGCTTGCTGTTTCCTGAGCAAAAACGTTGGATTCAAAATTGTAAATCATTTTGCAAAATCAAGATAATATTTTTGAGATGGTTACCTGAATTTCTTGAGAAAGTTGTTTTTGTTGGAGTCCCGAAAATTGAGCTTTACAACAAACATGCCAAATTATTTGCATTTACTTGATAGCATTATTGATTGTGGCATAATTATCCTTGTTATCATTAAATGGATTTTCAAAAGTCACCAGGATGTGGTAATCTGAAAAGGCTTACCTATGAGTGTTCATTTTTTAACCAGAAAGACTTCAAAAAAGGCTAGTTTTGTTTGTACTCAAATTTCTTCGTATTCAATGTGTCTGTTGGCTTGTTCTTGGATGAGTCCATTATCAATCATCTGTATATGGTCTGTTTATCCGGTCCAGTACTGTACATGCTCTCGTTTTTTAGCAAAATATTGGATCCGGAGTTTCAAATCATTTTGCAAATTCAAGATAATATTTTTGAGGCAGTTACATGAATTTCTTGAGAAAGTTGTTTCGTTGGATTCCCAAAAATTGAGCCTTTCACCAAAAGATGTCAAATTATTTGAATTTACATGATAGCACTAATTGGCATAAGTTTTCCTTGTCATCACTAGATGAGTTTTCAAGAGTCACCGGGATGTGGCAGCGGTAAAGGTTTATCTACGTTCATTCATGAACCAGAGAAGACTTAAAAAATTCTTATTTCTGTAATAGTCAAATTTCTTTGTATTCAATGTGGATTCTTGTGGTCTTTTTTTTGGGATGTCCATAATCTATGCTCTGTATGGTTCCTTTAACCAGTCCAGTAATGCTCTGCATGCTTGCTCTTTCTTGAGCAAAAATGTTGGATTCAAAATTATAAATCATTTTGCAAAATCAAGATAATATTTTTGAGATAGTTACATTGATTTCTTGAGAAAGTTGTTTTTGTGGGAGTTCCAAAATTGAGCTTTGCAACAAGATGCCAAATTATTTGCATTTACATGATACGGAGTATCATTTGTGATTTTGGGATAAACTGTGCTTGTCATCATTAGACGGTTTTCAAAAGTCACCAGGAAGTGGTAGTCGGTGTAGGCTTATTGATGTTCATTCTTGAACCAGAAAAAAGACTTAACAATTCTTACTTATTTCTTTGTACTCGATTTACTTATTTGCTACACCAAAATCGTGTCTTTTATCTATCCATAAATCCTCTGCTCTATCACATTTTGTCATTCTTTCTGGTTTGACAAATTCAAAGAAAGATCTTTCTTCCACACTGTGGACTCATATTAGGTCGTTGAGTGACTTATTTATTGGTCAGATAGTCTGATGCTTCTATTTTTATATATCTCGATGTGGACCATTTCTGCTCTATTTTTATTTCCTGGATTTGGATGTCAAAGCTACCTTTCGCACTACTGATAAACTTGTTATTATGTCAATTTATGGTATGCGTGGCTGAAAGGTAGCAATCACAGTCTTCCATTGTACTAAAACTTTTAGTGGAACTGCTGAGAAACTGTGTATAAATGCTCAGGGACACATGCCATGCCATGTGAAATGAACTAATTGGACTTTACAAGGCACATGAGCTAGAACAGGAATTATACAATTATGGAACAGTTTTCAATTAGTAGATTCGTACATATCTCTTTCTTGCACAATTGCATCTTTGAAATGTGAGGCTGACCTAAAAATCTCAGAGACAAGTTCTTTTTTCCTAAATATTTTGAAATCTCAATATCTGCATGCTCTTTTGGCTTTTAGGTTGACGACGATTCTTTTAACTGAACTCAGTCATACTCTTTTTCCCTAATTTGATGAATCATGAATTCAACAGTATTTTATTGTATTAACAAGCAAACTTCACACAATTCCAGGTGGACTCAATGAGAGTCTGATAGGGTACAGTGTAATAGCAGATCAATTCTGTGGAGTGTAATATTCCTCATTCCCATTCATCATAATCATCATAATTATTTCTTTTTGGTCCACAAGTAATGTCACTGAAGTTTCTATATCTTGTGTTGTTTTGTGCTTTAACTGTGTTAGAATTCGTAAATCACCTTTTCAAGTCTTCTTGATGGATTTATATTGATATATGGACGTTCAACTTGATGCATTTAAGAAAGTTTACAGTGCAGTGCATGTAAGGGATGAGACAGCATAAAAGTGCGTGTTCTTCGTAATATCTTTGAGATATTTACATAAATTCTTGAGAAAGGTTCATTCTTGAAGCGAAAAGAAAAGAAAAACTATCAAAATATCTAAATCGGATAGATTGTCCTTGTCATCATTAGATGGGTTGTTGACGGTCACCCAGAGCTTATAGTCGGTAAAGGATTACCTTTATCCAATCTTGAACCAGAATGATTGAAAAAAGGAAATAAAATCATTGAGAAATTAGGAATACATTATCCAGACAGTTTGTAAATTTAGGCTAACTTGCGTCTATCACGATATTATTGGTTCGTCTTATTCTTGGTCCAGGAAGGTATCATTCATTTGTTGGAGTATAGCATGTAACTTGGTAGCTAATAAATATATTTGGTGCTTTGTCTGAGTTTGATTTTCACATTGCCTAATCGGTTGTTTCTCAAAGATCCCCTGATAATAATGCTTTAGATAAGACTATGGATACCAGTGATTTCCCCCGGTATACGATAAGATAACTGCTGCCTTTTTCGTTTTGTTTTGAATCTTTTGATTAAAGATTCAGTTTGTATGGAAACTTAACAGCTGCATACTCTTAGCGTAGTTGGAAATCACCACATTTTTTATTATATAAACCATGAGAACCATTCACTGTTAGGTTTTTGGTATATTTACGCTTGTAAGGTACAAAGGGAAATTGAGGTTTACTTCTCTAGATGGCTAAACTAATTCTCATACTTGAATCATTTTCATTTTAACTGTACATACTGTTATGGATTTTGGAACCATTTATTTCAATGATTCTACAGCAAAAATTGCATCTGCGGTTTTTGCACAATTTACACTATTGCATCACCTCGTACCATACAAAGTAAACATTGGATGAAATGGGCTAAAGAAGTTTAGCGTTTCTTTTCAGCTTACCAAACTCAGCCTCGCAGTTGGAGTATAAAACTTGAGTAGCAGGGGTTTGTTTTTACAATAATTTGTTGTTCTAAGGTGCAAAATTTATTCAAGTTAACTTATTAGGATTATTTTTCTCCTTGACTTCAATTGTGGTAGTATAAACGTAGATTGTGGAAATCGAGCACAATAATTGGCTTGATTATTGGGAGGAAAAACAAATGTGCAGGAAATGGACTTATATAGAAAAGGCTTCTCTTTCGCAACCACAGGCATTAGGAGCAATTTTCACATTGTTTCTAGTTAATTTGTTCTTTACAGTATCCCATTTCATACCAATGGTATAGGTTGAAACAGATGGGAAAACGTCAAATGACAAAATCTAGTCAATTTGTTGTTGAGGTCAAGCTTCGGAGCCTCTTGTCCAGATAGATATAAGGGCACTTCAGTGCCAACCAATAGGGACCGAATATTGTCTCCAGTACTCCTTGGAGTCGGCAAACACTTGAGTGTAACTCGTTTTCTCCTATTTAGAATTAACTATAGTTCATACTTCATACTAATGGAAGTGCGAATGCATTCTTCAGAATTATGGTCATGGTTTGATATCCAGTGGACTGGAATCATGTTTTTGTTGTCATTTTCGCTGGTTTGATAAATTCAATGGACTTATATTAGGAGCTAAGTGACTTATTAGGTTTATTGGCCTGATACTCTGATGCTTTTAATCAGGGCCGTCTTAATGATTTAGGTGGTCATGTGTCAAATTTCATCTAAGGCCTCTTGTGAGGCCCCTAAATAACATTAAGATAATAAAATTTTATAGCACCAAATACGCAATAAAAGTCATACATTCTTTTTTCTTAATGCACACTTTTTCCTCTTTCGTTTTGAAATTTTTGCTTGGATATTATTTAAAAATTAAAATCAATCAATATGTTGCACCGAACCAAGAGAAGAGTGCAATGTTATTTATATCCAAATAAAAGCAAGGCTATGTTAGTAGTAGGAAATTTGTTATCATTAATGAAGAATTAATGATGAGATTGAGAAGATTGAAGTATTTGATGCATAAAAAATAAAACAATTGAAGCTACTCGGTGCATGGGCCGTTTTCTCTGATGAATTGGAAGGCAAAGATGTAACTACGTTTCTTTAATCACAGATGCCTACTTGGGCCTGGAGGCCTCTTGAAAATTGGTGGCCCTGCATCTTGAAAATGTTATTTCTTTCTGGTCCACAAGTAATGCCACCAAAGTTTCTGCATCTTGTGTTGTTTTGTGCTTTAATGGTGTTTGAATTCCTACAACACCTTTTCAAGTTCTCTTGATGGATTTATATTAACACATAAAGTTCAATTGGATGAATTCAGAAGTGCGTGTTCTTTGTAATTTTAGGCCATTCCAACTTGTATTTTTCTTTAACGGTGGTTTTATTAATAGTGACAGAAATTATCTCAACCACGACACCAAGTAATCAATCATGTTAGAAACAGAAATAATTAAGTTTACATCAAGATAGTAGAAAGAAGCTGAAACAAGTGATCAGTGCTAGATGAAAATTTGTTACCTGGGGATGAAAATTAATTGTTGTCATTTGCCTAGTTAGCACTCATATGTCAATTAACCATGCATGCTTATTGGCAAACTAAACTACATTTCTTGTTCCAGAGTCCTGAAGGAAATGGCGCCGTCGGTGTCTCTGAATCTTGCTGGCATGGGAGATGGTCAAGCTTGTAAGTCAACCGACAAGCGACTCAAAAACCACCTGATATCCTGCTGTTCTCCAAATCCTAATCCACCTGATTTCACTTTGCAAGCGACTCAAAACCCTTATGATCAATTCCCAATTTGTCCAAGCTCACTTTCAACCGGAAAAGTAGTGGGTGTCCATGTTAAAAAAAATTCCAAAAGGACAATATTACCAGCTCTCCTATTCCAAGATCTACCATCCTGCAGATTACTCTCGGAATTCTATTGAAGCTCTGTTTCCAAATTGTTCACCTTAATTGCGCATCACTGGTTCTGGCAGAGGAATTAATTGTGTGATCGGCATACCTTGATTATGCCCCCCCCCCCCTCATTGTTTTTACGGAACCCTATGGTCAATAAATTAAACGGTTCCCTTCACATTACCTTATTGAGGAGGCGCCTGCATTATGGATTCACCTTTGATGATGGTGGTTTTGAGGTGATGGGCTTTTGTTCCACAATGCCAAGGCTATCAGGCAATGGTTTATGGAACAAAATAGTGGACTTTGGAGGACTGTCGACACTGGTGTGCCTTGTTATGTAGTTCCTCGCCGTCCTCTGTTTGTTAATGGAATCGTGTATACATAGACCTCTCATAAGCTGCTTCACCTCCAACCAATAGGTTGGGGGTTCGAGTCACCCTTTAGCCGATTCAAAAACAAAAATAGATTACTTTCAGCACAAGAAGGTTTGGAGTGTGTGGACTTTTTCAAGGACTCTTATTGGGAAAAACAATATGATTTGGTGTTGGGTCAATATTATTTTCGTCCACTCTGTATATTAAACGACAACCATGGAGCGGTTTTGGGTTACAAGATGATCGCGAATGTATTATGACTGGTTTCGAGGATCAAAATGTTGTTCTTTTGCATTCCCAGGCAATACTACTGAAGTTTGGTCATCGGAATCCAGCTGCACTGGTGAGTTTGGTATTATTGGAAATGTTAGACATTCAGCAAGTAGTATCTCCAAAGAATCTGAAGGATATTAGGAGCTTTCCTGGACTTATACCAGCTCCCAAGAGAGGAAGGAAGGAAGATTTTCAACAAAGCAAATCATTATTGAGTTAGCCTCATGTCTATGCTCTACAGCATTATGAATACAAATTTTAGTTTTTGGTTTAGACAATGCTTTGACATTGTTAAATTAACTAGTCAGGTCACGTACAGATATATATATATTGGATATAAGATAGCTTGCATATTGTTCATGAATCATGAAGAGCTTGGATGCGAGTTGAGACTGGATAAGTAATATGCGGTCAATTGTCAGATAATGATCTTCCGCCAGTTGATACTTAGGGGAACCAAGGGGCAGGTTTCAGATCAAATCTCCCAAATAGAGTATAAAGCTGACCTGTGACATCAATTGTTCACCAGCTGGTAAAATGAGATTACTACACATTCAATTCAAAACAAAACATTTCGGGGTTCAACCAACATCTTGTATGTTTCCTGTTGGTTCATGATCTCATTCTTGAGATTTTCATTACGAGGGTCAAAATAGACTGTAACATGTATTGATTGCAGACACTTCAAAATGATAGCTAACACAGAAGTATAAGTTTTGGCCTCTTGTTAGTGAGAACTGCACTAAAGTTTGGTCACTATCTTCCGGTGATTGTATCCATGAACTCAACTTCAAAGGGAACCAATTTAATTCATGTGTGTTTCTTCCTATTTATTCTGCTCTCTTGGTGATTGGAGCATTGAGATTTGCGAGTAAATCGCATCTCTGGTTTTATTTATTTTCTTACACACACAAACCAAATAGCCCCCACAACACCACCTGTATGTTGTGAATTTTTGTTCGGTATGGGAACACTCTTGTTGCACTAGCCCTGCAGTTTCCTCTATTGTTAACACCTGTGGATTTAATTACTTCATTAAGGAGTGGTGAGCAACTGAAAATTACCAGTTTAGTAATACTGACTTAGGCCTTTTATTATGAGAGGTGTGCTGTAGTTGGTTAAAATTAAACTTCAAATTATTTCAAGAGAGTTCAGTAACACCACAAGAAAACTTATAACATGATAAATAAAATCATTAAATAGAACAATGCAAAAATCTTCTGTCTGTTTTCATTTTGATACTTGGAAGTTGGAACAACGGAAATGTTGATCTAGTTTCAGTTCGAATATTGTAGAGAAACTTTGATACATGGAATGGGCTTATGGTACAAGTAAAATTCTTGAGAAATCCTCATGATTTTTTTATATTCATATTTTACTTGGTATCTCGAACTCACATGCTTTACATTCTCCATCCGTCTAGAGTACTGGTTTATACCCAAGTCCCAACCCGTACCCACACCATTTTGTTGAACTATTTTCACCAGAAAGTTAATTAATGGAGAATCAGTAAAAAGTTTGAGGTAACTAGGCAAGAAAGAACTTTCTACATGTATTCTTTTTGTGTTTGGAAGTGAATAACATCACTAGCAATAGCAATGGTTGGCTTCAATTTTGAGACTTATTTCATTATAAGTCCCGAATAGTACTCTGTCATTTTGAGTTTACAATGGTTTGAGCTTATTTGATACTTTTTCGTGGGCTCCACATGACACATACACACTAACCACTCAATTCTTTTTTATTTTTAAATTCAAATTTTACATTGTTTATTAATATTAAGGCTTATTGGGACTACATATATGTAGCTATGTAGTCCCTAAAAAGCCCCCATTGCGGCTTATTTGAGACTTATTTAGAAATTAAATCCCAAAATAAGCCAAGCATTGCTAGTGCTCTAAGTAGGAAGTGACATGACATGAGAGATAAAGTTCGAGAAGAAATGACTGTTGGAGAGCCTTACATCGAATTTTCAATCAAGAAAACAAAATCATTAATACACCAAAATCACATATTCATAGACATTTGTCATGTTAAAAGTACTCGTACTACTTATTTACATTTTGATGAATAAAAATGATGAATTCCCAAAGTTGTTTGTGTTTGATTTTCTGAAATCATCTATTTGTGTTTGATTTAATATCATCACTTTTCACTACTATTCTCTTTCTCTCACCTCCTTACATCATCCTTATATATCTTATACTGTATATGGAAACCTATTAAGTGAAAGCGTTTGTAGCCGAGTGCAAGCTGAGACACCCGGTATCCAAGTGATCACGGGTTCAATCACCGAAATGGGTGATTATTTGCTCTATATAGAGACTTATTGAATTGAGGTTGATTAGAAATTTATTGATGCAAATTTGTAGGCCAAACATTGTATAATTGTAATAGTATAGTATCTAAAAAAAAACCTATTAAAATCAAATAGCCTCCTTTACTTCTAAAACTTTCTATTTTCCTTATTCCAAAAATAAAAATATTTTTTAATTATTATCCTACCATACAAATATATTTATAACTTTAATTCTCCACTCGCCATTATTTATTTACTGAGTACAATAATATCCCAATCATCACATTTTTTCCATTAATTATTCAAACAGTCCCCACCCACTGTATTTTTTCAATATTTACTCAAATAATATCCACTTTCATCTAGTATATTTTTAAAATCGTGTCTTTTTTTTTTTTTGAGAAGAACTTTGCTTTGTATTACTTAGAATCAAGACTATCATCAGGCGAAACAAAAGGCAAGGAGGAGCCGTCACCGTCTGTGTCTAAATCATGCGCAAGCTTATTACAAGTTCGACGAACAAAAGCAAAACGAATAGAAATAAAAGAACAAAACAAAAGTCTAGACTCCTCAACAATATTGCCAATGGATGATAGGGAAGGGGTATCACTCTGAAAATGTTGTGCGACCTGCAGTGAATCTCCTTCAATGAGTACATGGTGCAAACCCAAATCGCATCCCAAATTAATTGCAGCCTTTGCTGCTAAGGCCTCCGCTATCAAAGGGTCACGAATATGAGGGACAAAAGTGGACCTCCAAGCTAGCACCACACCTGAATGATCACGAGCAACGACAATGCCAAGTGGAGCACCGGTGCCATTACTCCGCACGGACGCATCAAAATTCAATTTAACCATACCACGGTCTGGAGCTTGCCATCTACCAGTGATGTCTGGGGGCCTGGGAACGGAAAAGAGAGTTCTCGCCTCCTGGAACCGACGCAAATAGTCCTGTACAAACACCACTGATGCAGCAGCGTCAAAGCACTCCTTCCGATGCACCACTTGATTCCTATGGGACCAAATATTCCAACACGAGACCAAGAACAGGGCCAACATATCCGCCGACACTGACTTCCTGACATGTAGGATCCACTCCTGTAACGTAATGTCCCGAGAGCCAGCCAATTCAGCCTGAGTAAAAGGAGAGACTGCCCAAAATAACCGAGCATATGAGCAACTACGCAACACATGGATAATAGATTCATAATAAGATTGGCAAACAGGACATAAATCAAATATATTCATTCCACGCTTATTTAGATTATCTAACACAGGCAAGGAGTTCCTCATTACGCGCCAGAAAAACATCTTTACTTTTGGAGGGACTCTAGTCTGCCAAATCCAGTTCCAATTCAGGTCGACACCACTACTGCTGTTGCCCACTCTGTTGCTATGCTTCTGTTTAAGGAGGTGTCGAGCCAAATGGTATGCCGAAGCCACTGTAAAATGTCCATGTTTTGAATAGTGCCAGACTCGGATATCTGGCATACCAGCAGCAGGCACCGGGATTTGTAGGATCAACGATCTATCACACTCCCAGAAAATCAAGGACACCAGTTCCTCCTCCCACTGGCCCTCATCAATTAAATCTCCAACTCGTAAATCATCAACCTCAACAAGATTAGGAGTGATAGGTTTAAGCATATAATCACGAGGAATCCAATTAACTCCCCAAACACGAACATTCTCACCATTACCAATACGCCACATAGTCCCTTCTTTCACAATGTCTAGACTCCCAAGTATACTACGCCAAGTAAAAGAGGCATTACTTTTAACAGCACACTCAAAAATATCACAAGAAGGAAAGTACTTGGACTTAAAAACTCGGCTAAGTAGGGAATCAGGATAGTGGATTATCCTCCAGACTTGTTTACCCAGCATAGCTTGATTAAAAGACCGCAGGTCTCTAAACCCCAAACCCCCATCTCTCTTAGAATCACACAAGGAGTCCCAATTAACCCAATGAATCTTTTTAGCACTACCATTACCCCACCAGAACTTAGCAATGATAGAATCAATCTCTTGAAGCAAAGAATTGGGAAGTTTGAAACAACTCATAACATAAGTAGGAATGGCTTGAATGACTGACTTAATTAAAACCTCCTTCCCTGCTTTAGAAAGAAACCTACTCCCATAGCCCTGGACCCTTTCCCACACTCTATCCCTCAACCAACTAAAAATTTCTTTTTTCGATCTATCCATCTGCGTTGGTAAACCTAGATACTTATCATGCTTCTCAACAACTCTAACAGGCAAACACCCCCTGATCTCCTCAACTTTATCATCAGTAGTATTCCTACTAAAGACGACCGTCGACTTCTCTAAGTTAATCTCTTGTCCAGAAGCTAAACTATATCGATAGAGAATATCCCCTATCTCAATAGCTGCGCCTCTAGACGCCTGGCAAAAAAGTAAGGTGTCATCTGCAAATAAAAGATGAGAGATCCTTGGCGCACTTGGAGCAACAGCAACTCCTCGTAACACCTCCCTCTCCTCAGCATCACGAATAAGCGCACTAATTTTTCAAAATTCAACCAAACACCTTAATATTCATAAAATAAATCACCAAAATTGTAATTTTAATCTTAACATTCACTCCCAAACCACCTATTTATACACTCTCCATACATTTTCTAATAAGTTAATTTAAAGCATTTTTTAGCCTTGCATTAATTAGTATGTGAAATTTTAGCTATTCTAGCCATTTATTTATTTCATAAACTTTTTAGAAACGTTGGTTTTACACTGACTTAGTGTAAAATTGATTTCACCTAATAAGTTATATACTGTAAGTGACTAACTAGGTCAATTAAGTATCAACTAACGAGTTTTATACTCTTAAAAATGTAAAACAAGTTTTTATAAGAGTTTATGTTTGTATTTTTTTTTCTTCTTGTATTTACCTTATTTGTCCCCTTCAATTATTTTCTTCACTTTTTAACAACTTAATTATTAGGATTAATAGGGTCCTGCTAATGGATTATGAAATTTAGATTAACATGTGTGAAAACCTAAAACTTTAACTCACTCATTTATTTTGTGTTTGTATTTGTACATTTTTAATAAAATTTTGTCTTTTCCAAAAAACGTTATCAGTCGCATTATTAATGTTTAACAAACATAATATTAGAGTTAAACAGGCTAGTAAAGTGTAAATACCTCTTCCAATAAAGCAAGATTTCATTTACTACTAGATGGCATAGTACATTGTTACATTTAAAAGTTGCTAGCTAGCTACTTTTCCATGAGGAGAAAAGGAGCCCTAGCTATTTGTTCTTCTAGTACTTCTAGCTAGTACCACTACTAGTGCGTAATTAATCCAAAACAAAATGAAAAGCTCGAGGGGAATTAATTAAGCTACAATATATATTACATTAAATCACACTCACACAAGTAAATAAGACAAGACAAGTCAAGCAAAAGGAATTATTGGAGGCGGGTGACGAATTAAATTCAATTCTGTGACCAGTCCATCGAACTAGCTTTTTAATTCTTCTCATCTTCTCATTCAGTCATTCAATCAACTTAATTTTGGCGGCCAAAATAGTCTAGTCCAGTCCATATTAATTGTTTGGAGGCTGCTGCTGTTGTGGTGCTGGATATCTAATCGTACCCGCCAGGATTCTCTGTTGCTCTATCTGCAAAAAATCATTTATTAGTACTATTCTTTATACGTACTCCCCTATTCCATTTTAAATATTTTTCATCTATAATGTATGCACTAGCTACTTTATCAATTGACAAAATGTAACATGACATTTAATCTTGAACAGAGTAACATATTGAATTACCCGGAAAAGTTCGTGGAGTTTGTTTTTGAGGTAACAATACTCGTACTCCAGTAGCTCCAAAGCTCTTAGACACCTGATGATCGATTTTACATTATAGCGGTTAATCTTTGGTTGTCGTTCCATGTTCTTAATTACGTGGTCATTTTCATTAACATTTGAAGAATTCTATAACATGCATGTGCTCTATATATATTTAACGTATGAAAAAATGTGTCTATAAAGTGTTACTTACACACCATCTGTGCATTACCTTAGCAACAAAGTTTATTTAAAACCTGCAGAGCAGAATCTGACAAATGTTTGTGTAAACATGCGAAGAAAGCAAGGCAGGGAAAAGGGGAAATTTGGTGAGCATCTTTTCTCGAACTACACGTAGTGCATTTTTTGGTCTAGAACTACGAGGATGTGAATGTGAGTAAATATATTTTAAGTTATACTACTAGTAGTATAAATGGCGGCACAAACAAACATTAATACAGAATGATTCGAAAGGCACGCACCCAGAACGGTTGTTTTGGTCGGTAACTGCGCGAAAAGCGACACACACATTTCGGACTCTTTTGGCTCCGATGCTTGAACTGCTCCCAATCAACTGATTCAAATGCATTCCTATTTTCTTGTACTCATGAGATAACTCTTTATCTGCACTGTAATCATAAGTACTAGTAACATTAATATTAATTAATTAGTGTTAGAAAAGCTAGCCAGAGAAAATTAATGTGAGAGATCATCATACGTACAGGAGTTCCCTCAGGTTTCTGAGGAGCCTTTCGGACTCGTGGAAGTATATGTTGATGACTTCAGAGACAAAGTTGGGAGATGATTCATCTTGCAGCTGCTGAAGCTGCAAGAACTGCTCATCCAACACTCCCTGATCATCATCCATAAATTAAACGACACATCAATATTCTTAACTACTTCGAGAAGAAGAAAAAACAAGACAGACAGAAACTGAACGAATTTGAATTGAAGATTTCAAATGATATGATGAAAGAACCTAGCTAGCTAGCTACCTGGTGGAAGAGTAGTGCAAGCAAGCGGCTCATGTCTGCTCGCAACAGCTCAACGCTGAGTCCTAACAACCACAATGGGAGACCCGTCTTGCCGGATTCTTGTTAGTCCAATATGGTTGTAAAAAAAGAAAGACAGGTGAAAGCGAAGAGCAGTAGAGCTAAATATATTTATGCTTTCTGTTTTAGTAGACAAAAAGGTAATGTTTGTTCAGTACTGAGGTATGTTAATTATGTACTACGTACTTCATGTTTGTGGACCAATGAAGCAAAATGTATGAGGAGGAGGAGGATGAGCGGGAATTGAAGAGTGAATTGTATGATGGAGTATTGGAGTTACACTTACTTGGGCTCCCCTTATTTATAGAGGGAAGGGAAGGGAGACATTTACTCCAAGTCTTCAACAATTTGTATAGAGTATATTTTTTCTATTAATTCTCTTTTGCCTGGTGAAAATGGCACATACTCTGTGTC
Organism: Plantago ovata; assembly: GCA_028274465.1. Taxonomy (NCBI): domain Eukaryota; kingdom Viridiplantae; phylum Streptophyta; class Magnoliopsida; order Lamiales; family Plantaginaceae; genus Plantago; species Plantago ovata. The sequence continues at coordinate 26,194,623 of CM051457.1, forward strand.
TCTGTCCGTTGGTCATTAGTGAATGGGAACTCACTCTACAAGGCTGCTTTTTTTTTTTTTTTTATTTTTTTTTATCATTTTTATATATTAACGTCCCTAACAACAAAATAAGTATATCATTTTGGATCAATAATAACATTTTAGACCACGAATTTGACTTTTGAATAATTAAGACAATTCAGTAATATCAAATTTTGAGAGAGCCAAATAGGCCTTAGTTGAACTTTTTTTTTAAATAATGAAAATTTAAAAATAATGCAATAATATTTACTACAAAATAAATGACAAAAACAAATAATCTTAACATCTCTGATCTGTTCGGATCACTACAGAAGTTTGGGCTAATGAGACAATGTTGTAAATATGTAATAGTCAACTCTCAAAATTCAAATTTTGACCTAAAACATAATTGTTGATCAGTGGTGGCCTATTTTGAGACTTGTCATCATAATAGCCCCCCCTACAATATATATAGTATATACTATACTATTTTGCATCAGTAAATATAGTATGTATGATTTTTGCACGTTTTTTTAATGAGATTATTATAGTATTATGTGTTTGATTGACATGGAACCATAATAAAGCATTAATAAAAAGTAAAAAAAGTAAATTGTAAACAAATTAAAGTGTCGGACAAAATAGAAAAATCGTAAATAAATGCCCTAAAATTTAGAAAGAGAATAATCATGTAACACGGTCGGATAGAGAATGCCCTAAAATTTAAAAGAAAAGAAAATGTATGTATAAAGTATATACTTATCACAACTAATTGATTCAAATCAAAACACGTGGGGCGGGGGGTTCAAAACTATATTTATCATGGTGAAACGGATGGAGTACATGCTATTTCTCCCCCTCCCCCTTCTCGTCTGAGGATTTTATAGACCATTATTCTAGTACTATGAGTCTGTGAATATTGGCTTAGTGTCAATTGGTGTGAAATGAGAAAGTAAATACGAAAAATAATAAGATACTATAACAACATGTTACCAATTACGTCTAGAGATTAATCGAACAAAATAAGATGGTGACCCAAGAATGGGGAGAAACCAAAGAATACGCACAAGTGTTTAACGAGTTGGAATATGTTCAATGCCCTAAAAACGAGTAGGAATAAGGAACGAGTATTGGGACAATGTAGGCGAACTAATGCGATAAAGTAAATACCAAAAATAAAATGAACATAAGATCGATGGTAAATCTCGAGAGTAGGTTGAAACCTATAGGAAGCCGCGTAACAAGTTCGGATTAGACATTTGTACCCTTGTATTCCGGTTATGCACCTTATCTATCAATTACTTATAAAGTGAATAACTTGTATCAAACGATCTAATGGTTAAACTCGTGTAAATTAGTAGAGCGCTATTAGTATTTAGTCAGTTTGTGCATCAAACATAGTTAAGGACACACATAAACAGCACAAGTCATTAGTTCTCCCGAGTCCATAATCCATGTACTAGTACATTGTTAATCTAAATTGGAGATAAAACATCGAGGGAAAATATATGAATAAAATAGTACCAGAAATAGCTGGTACTCCATAATGAGAGAGCGGGTTTGGTTTTTCCAAGTGCCAATAAAAACATGACAGAGTCGTGTACTTTGACATGGTAGTACACCCAGGGTCACATTTGATGATGGTCGATTTCTTATTTGGTTTCATCCTATACCACAACCCTATTAATTTATGTTATCTCTTCTGTCCTTGTGTGCCTCTCTATTGTTACATTACATTATATGACTTCTCATTTTCATAAAGCACCTTTCTTTTCCACTTCTTTTGTATTATGTTGCACCTCTCCAATAACACTCGACTCTTATAAGATTATTGCATATTATGTTGCATAAAGCCTCATCAAGTTCCTCTAATTTGAAAAAGTATATATTCAAATTCGAGAGGTGTTTTAATAGTCTAGGTCTATTCATATGAACACATTATGTATAGTTAAAGTTAAGAGTTAGAGTTGCTCCTGAGTTTGTATGGGGAAATTACGCCTATTTCTACCTCAACGTTCAGAGCGACTCCGAGTTGAGAAGTTGCAAATACCGTACAATATTCAATAATTGGTCCTAAGTATATGCATTTGCCATAATCCTCGGCCTTCACGAAGTATATTAGTTAATGTAAATATGACACCGTTATAATACACTAGTCAAGTAGTATTATTTTTTGTGTTAAGCGAGGTGAGAGGAATCAAGTAAGTATCACATAAGTCCAACTCGAGCTCGATCCTAACACAGACAAACTTAAACTCGACTCGTTAGAGAAATCAAGACTTAGAATCAACCTTGAACTTAAGTAATTTGATATTTGATGTTAAGTGTCATTGATTTACTATCGTTGACATCTTTGCTGCAGTTTACTTGGCACCAGTCTTAAACTTTTATATTATTTTGTCTTTCTCAACAAATAATTTAGTTTCGCAGTTTTAGTTTATTGTGTGTAGGATCTTGAGTTCAATGGAGTAATTAAATCAAGTTGAAGGACGTAAGGAAAAAATCAATATGGAGAAATAATTTATGAAGATCTCATAAAGCTACGAATTCAACAAGGGAATTACCATATAGTTTTAAGACGGTGTAGAAGACTTACCTTGCTGTGAAGATCATTCAAGACTATGTAAGCAAGAGCAGGGAGACGGCTACAACTACACGCATGAAATCGAGTCTTAGAGAATCATACCTTTTGTGTATCTGTGTCTTTGCAACTAGTTGTGTAACTGTTTAATATGTTGCTATATTTACTTAGTAGTCCTCCAAAGTAGTTATTCAAAAGGTATGCCCCCTTCTCTAGTGAAGTTTTCTATTTATGATAGTTTGAAGCTTTCAAGCATTATTTGTAAAACTATTCTATCTAGTTTAGATTGTATTTCACTGGATCTTTACTTAACCGTTGAATATACTATAGTTTGTGATTATTTTCTGTAGGTGTCGAATCAAGGTGTTTACCAACACCATAACACAACACATGTGTTCTTGGGTTAAAACTTAGTACCTGTCCCGTTATAACTTTCATTCAATATATAAATTAAAATTAAATACTTCATAAAACATAATATCATGAGCCTTAAGGCCTTAACGACCTTTAATGAGTCAAGAAATACTCTACTGTTAATTAAACAAGTTTTAAACAGAGCTCGACCTTGACTCGGTTACCTTATTCATTTAACGAATTGGTTACTCAATCAACACTCTACTCGCATAATAATACTACTTTCCTCCCTGTTGTGGAATTCTATGTCCTAACAAGTAACAACACTGAATGACAGGAAACCGGCCCTCTCTAAATTTGAAAACAATAAGTATAATAATCTTGAAGATGAAAGCTCCTAGTATTACACTGGACCTAATCCAGTAAATTATTATACCCAGCGCACGTTCGACGTCTCCAGCGATTGTTCACGCTCCAATTTATTAAGTGTGGAAAGTGAAAATCGAGAAGAATGCAGGGCATCTACCGGACCATAGCTTTCCATGAGAATAAGGCTGGTCAATGTTCTATACTATATGTATGGAATATGGATATACAATTACACAACACATACATATAGCGGTATACTACTGCACCTTGTACGCTTAGTGGCTATACTAGCCCTGCACACAGCCGCTACCTGTGCATTGCGTGGTGAAACCAAACCAATCATGTCCTCAATTATTTTCACTCTCTTTCTTTCTGTTCCATACTTCCATTACTTAATTGTTTTCTCGTACCTCAACATTTGGGCAATTCTAAGTCCATTTCCCCATATTATTTTATGATATAGCTTACCCAATTTCCATTACAATAGTGTTAGTCTTTTTTTTTTTTTTTCTTTAAACGTCATTATAATTTTTTCGCAATAAGTTGAAAATATATTGATGCCCAAAGAGAATTTTATAAAAGTAAGAGGACATACCCCTATATGAAAGCTCTAATTTAGTGTTCGCTAAACAATCCAAATGTACAATCAGTGTCTACCGATTGTGGAAAATATATCTAGCTCCATTACTAAACTGTGACTATTACAAAGGCCCTAACAAGACTGCAATCAAAGAAATGATCCTATATCTCCACAATCAATCACGGAGACTTTGTTCCTCCTTTATTCCAGCTCCTGGACATGTCTTGTGACTGTACTCCAAGCAACAAAATCTTATAGTAATGGCCAGTTAAACAAGGGGTAGAGCTTTCCACACGGACTGGCTCTCTTCAAGTGGTAGATGAGAAGCAAAACTATAGGAAGTTCTCTCATCATGATGCTTGGCTTGTCTAAAATAACAAATTTTTAGATCACTCATTCTCACACTTTATTACACACTTACAACTAAACACCCCACATAAATCAACATTTTAATATTTTTTCAATCAAATTTTCCACTTATTTTGTTCACTCTTTTTTACACTCTGTCAAATTTGTTTTATGGACACTCACCCATCACCATCTTCAAATTATATTTCTCTTAGTTTTGGCAAACCAGACCATTGAATTTGAACTCAAACAACCAAATTGTCATTTACACTACTACACTTTTATCTTAACACTCAATCATTCTTCACTTTCCTCAACTACCTTCATTCTTGTTTTTGCTCAACTTAAGAAACAAGGAAAAATCAGAGTACGGCAACACGTAAAAATCCATAAACATCGACCCAATACTAACTTCGAAAAGCTATACTACGATATACTAATTTGCATGTACTAAATGGCCAACTTTTGACAAAATAGCACATCTAGTATACGTTTCTTTTTCTCCGTGGTCCAGACCGTTGATAATTATATGTCCATAGTACAAAATGAAAAATGACAACTTGGTGAATCTTCAAACTTACATCTCCATACGTTCCAAAAATAAAAACTTTATCTCCATACAACATAAAAAAATTGAGCACTTCAGTCTACCAAATCCCCAACGCGATGGGTTTCTAAACATTCAAAACCCAAAATGAAGTACACTCACAATAGAATTATATACATCACACCGATGTATTTACCTTGTCTTTACGTAGCTTGATGGTGAAATGTTGTTTAAATAGACCAAATCATGTGCGGCTAATATGCTTTCATGCTATCCTCAATCATACATTCCTTCTTGCTCCCATATATCAACCAAAAAGTCTACCATTTCCTGCCAGATTTCAGTTCAAATGGTCAGCAGACTTAAACTTAATGGAATAGGTTTCTGTTCAGAAGGTCAGCAACAAGCCATGTGAACAACCATAATAATTAAACAGACTTACACTGAGTGGAATAGGTTTAGAAAACCGCTTGTTGTTGCTAAGTAAACTGTCGTAAGACGCATTCCAACTGTAAAAGAAAAAAAAACATCGGAAAAATATCAAACTCACAGTCTCACACCCACAAGAGGCTTAGTTCTTAGCTACACAGAATCTTGAGTATCTTGTCATGTCACAACCTCCATTACATGCTGCAATTGTAATGGAATAAATGAAGATCTAATTATTTTAGCATTCATTCATTCATTTAGGAGTTATAAGGTGGTGCAGTGGAATGGGGATGCAGAGGCAGGAAGTGTGGTTTAGGAGTAAAAAGTGGTGTTGGTCGATCCCCAGTGTTGGCATAGTTGTGGTTGGTATAGAAGTATTGTAATTATATGTGCCATTCAAAAAACAATTAGCTTTCATTCAATGTTTAATAAGTTTCTTTTAATTTGCTCTGCTTATTTAATTAAGATTTTTACTAATGAATCAATTATTGATGACTTCATTAAAGGCTTGTGAAGTAAATTCCTCTCAGGAATAGAAATGTGTTGCTACTTGTTTCTGAGGGATGTGAAGTCCAAATGTGTTTTTCTTTTCTTTTTTTTTTTTTTTTTGTGTGTGTGTGTGGATGAAGTCCAGGTAATATGTGAACTACAGAAAGGAAAAATAAATAAATAAAGAAGAAAGGCTCAATCCTACAGTATCTGTTATATAAATTGATACTCGATACTTATTAACGAAGTATATTAAATACTACTTTCCCAGTTCCTGCTCAATTACAGCATGTTATAGTATCTCAGTAACGTAATAAGCTCGTTGACATAACAAATTTATACAATCGCAATAATATTAACTCATAAAGGTTTTACCATAGTTCTTTCTTACTAGTCCCATTAAAGTAAACAAGCTTTTTGTACAGACGTTTCAGTTTTAGGGTTTAAAATAGAGTGAAGTAAAACTATCAATTTGGAGTATACTTGGACATCTTTAAGATTATATGCTACACAAGATATTTTTCTCATGCATGACAAACATATCGGTAGGACACATTTTAGCATATTAATCAAATTTCTTAACTTACTTTATTTAATGGCATCCAGAGCTAAGCTACCATGTTATAAATTTTCATTACTTGTTAAAAGGCAGAACATCAATTTAGACCAAATTCCACAGCCTTTTCTAAATAGATTTTCTCTAATGAGTAATGAATAAAAGTTGAATGGAGATAGAATTATAAAGTATGTTTTCATATTACCAAATAAAAGAGTAGTATTTGTGTTTTGCAATTTTGGTTCTGGAAGGACAATTAGAACCCAAACAATTTATGAATCTTCAATGGAAGAAATATATACTGTTGCTTCAGCTGCAATTAGTCGGTACCAAAGAACAAACTCGTTATTTTGCAAGAAATATTCAAGAGGGGAAGGTAGGTGATGTACTTGGTACAAACCTCTTTATGCCACTGATTAGTTCCTCCGGAACATGATTACGGTATTTTAATTAATATCAGTTAACAAATTAACATATTTGCAGTATCTAAAACAAGGCTAGTAGCCCCTCTTTGCAACTTCAAAAGAAATTCAAGCTTCTGGGGCTAAGAAAAGTAACCTGTGAGCACAGTATTACCAACTTTGGAGAAATATCAAACATCAACCCCCCCCCCAAAAAAAAAAAATAATAATAAATAAATTATAGTATTTGATATACTATAGCCAACACAGAGTGTGTCCAAGTTTGTGGAATATTTGTAAGACCATAGGGTAGTTTGTGAAAACTTATCAAAAGTAACATAATTAAATAGACTCATAGGCAAAGCGCATCATTGTCCCGGTAGTGGATGGAAAATTGAACAAGCACACAATCCAAAGCAGTAAAACGTAACGATCGCAAGGAGAACTAACATGAAATGAAAATTTTATTTGTTAAGTTTCATTATCTCACCTTAATGTTGGCTCACGCAGATGTTGTGCTCTACTATCACGCTTTTTATTCCCTATCCATTTCTGTCTATTTTGATTCCAAAGAAGAAGACCTGTATCAACATCCTTTTCATATAAGATTTCAATTGTTCAAAAGCACATCTTGTATGTCACATCAATAGGAATATAAAGAAAATACACAAACCAGCTGCACATAATCGTAATTCTAGCTTCTAGGAAGGATATTATACTTTATATTCTAATGAGTAAAAGTACAAGACTATAGTATGTAATAAATGTAAGGAACTTGGACAAAAGAAAAAGTAAGTAAAAAATATTGACAAAGCAAGAAACAAAATAATTATGCACAAATACAAACGGGACCACCATACTGACCGTGATTTACGAATTCAGATGGTTTGATCGAATTTCCGTCGCCATGAGCATCATTAAACTGAGTCAGCGTACTAGTAGATGAAATGCTTCGATGTGATTGTACTGCACTATGCTCCATGTCACATGTGCTAGTTGCCAAATAATCCTCAAATACGGTGGGATTGGAAGATATCTGAGAGGGGTAATTCTGCTTTTCCCACTGCTCCTTAGGTGAGGAATTGGAAATCAGTTTGGACTTATTATGGCATGCAAGACAACCACTGCTCTGTTTCAAATGACCAACACAAGCTGTAAGAAATCAACATAACATACGGAAAATACATGGTGTTTGCAACAGATTCTACTTATTTAAAGGAACTCAGGAGTAAGTTGAGTAAGAATGAATTATTGGGAATCACATGGTGTTTGCAGAAACTTCTTATAAGCTGAAAGAAGAGAGTTTGCAGAACCACTTTTGTTAAAACAACTTTAAAAAGTTGTTTAAGTAGGTCCAATCCAATTTCAGCAACTTCTCCTTATGTAGCTTAGTTTGAGTGAATCCACAATCATATTTTGCTTTGCAAACACTCATAATTCAGCTTCTCCTTAAATTAGGTTGTAAGTCGCAACTTGTAATGTAAGCTATTGCAGATACCCACTTATTCATATAATATTTATAGAATTAAAGAATGAGAATATATAAGCGCAAAGAGAAGAATCAATCAGAAACGTGTTAATTTACTGAACAGGGAGAAACAAAAGAAAAGGAAAAACCCGAAGATTAAGCTATATCCCCAAGTCCAACACAGTGATTAGACATAAAGTATTTAGGTAGTGTTTGCAAATGCTTATTAAAATTGATTATCTGCTATTTTACCTCTTTAATCAATTTTTTAGTGTTTGTTTTCCCTACTTGTGTGGTTGCTTCTCTAAAATTAAGCAGACTAACCACTGTAAGCTAAAAGCATCAAGTGAGGTGCTTTTGGTGCTTAAAGCACCATATAAATAGGAAAGGTAATAAAAATGCTAAATAAAGTAAATTATTAGCAATACATACGTGATTATTTTAATTTCTACCAAACACTAATATGTTGCTTAATTACAACTTTTGCTATGTATAGCAAACACCACATATTTTTTATTAAAATCAACTTTTTCAAAGTTCAAGCAAAAACAACCCATAATTGATTTTGATAAGCATTTGCAAACACTACCTTAATCCCTAACTTGCAACACTCTGCACTGTCTTGTTAGCTTTGTCCAACAACCACACTGAGGTGGTCAAGTTCCTAAACCTCCAATTCCAAATTAATACTAGCTCATTTATAGAAAACAACTATTCCACATACACAGACTAGCATGTGCAAAGTTATTCGAATTTTCCCGATACAACTCCATAAGAAAACATTACAAATCGACTAGCATGAGAAGTTATTGGAGTTAAACACTTGAACCAGCTAAACCACAAAAACACTTTCAGCAAACACATAATCCATAATTTTATCTTCATTGTCACGCACTCTACCAAGATGCATCAATCAAAGTAGACACATATACCATGAAAAGCTATTTCTATTTCAATAAAAAGAGACCCCAGCAAACAATCTACAACAATAGTACCACAATCACAATCAGTATCCAAATCAACGACCAAAAAAAAAAAGCACAAAAGAAAGTATAAATGGTCAGTAACTGGGAAGCGGTATATACATACATACCCCATGGAAAATATGATATGAAAAATCCAAGCGGCAATAGATCCAAAGCGTAAAAAGGCACCAACCATAAACATCGATCTAATTGTTGGAGACTAGCTGCAATATATCCATGGAAACAAACAAACAAACAAACAAACAGAAACGGTTATATTTAGCTGGTATTGCAAAATAGATGATGATCAATTTACGGAAATATGAAAGTGGATAAGGATGGAATGTTACTAGAGAGAGGAAAGCATGTGAGAATCCATCATCATCAACCTCCTGTTTACCCTGTTGTGATTGATTGTCGATCTATCAATTGAATTGAATGAATCGTTTGGATTGGGGGGATAAAGTGGGTGGGTGGGTGGGTGGGTGGGATGGATAGCTTCTTCTTACGCTTCCTCTTCTCTTTTTCTCTTTCTCCTCTCCTCTGTAAATCAACTGTCTGTCTGTAAATGGGAGCAGCTAGCCTATAACTTATTTATTTTATTTTTATCTTCTTTTTTCTTTTTTAAGATTTCCAATTAATTTAATTATATTAATGATTAAATATGGAAATGATGACGTTCAAAAGTCAAACATGATTAAGTGTGTTTAAAACAAAAATTAAAAAGTATGAATAATGCAATGAAATGAAGTTAGGTGAAAGGCTATAATGTGGTTTACGTGTATAATTTGCAAAATTGATCCGAATCTGATATTTATATTTATGCCGAAATCTCACTCATAATATACGGGTTAAATATCCGAATTACTATTTCAATAAGAATCGAATCAGAATGAAGTTCGAGTCTGAATTGAGCAAACTTGAACTGGACCGAATTCGAACGGACTCGAACAAAAAGTTTATAATCCGAATAAATTCTAAAATCGTACAAGAACCGAAATTCAAACATCATTCGATCCGAATCCGAACTCATTTCAAAATAAATTTACAAACTTCACACGATCCAAACTAAACTAACTCAATCTGATTTGTTTGCCAGGTCTACGTACAACTAAGGGGAATCAAAATCCACCCGATCAAAAACCAACCAACCTAAATGGTAATCTGAAATCTCATCATACTCGTAAAATATTTTTTCAAAAACTAAAAATACAAACGTCAAGTGAAGTTTTTGAAAATATAAAGTATGATTTATGTTCTAAGGGAGGGGTGGGGTTCAAACTTTAATTGTTCATATTACCGTCTACATATCTTCTCGTATCATGCTATAAATGTTAATGACTCCAAGATGGGTCTGAATATTAGTAAGAGTCAGGATCCTATAAGTGTTAATGGATAATAGACGGGTCTAGTGCCCGTCACGATTTGGACCACCATCGATCTAGTTGTTTCAAAGAGGTTGATACTATAAATTTTGGTTTAAATGTTTTTCTGTGAGGTTTTGGTTCTTCACACCCCGATTTGTTTGGGAGGTTGTGCTTTCTCGATTGGTTGTACTTGACCCGAGTATTTATTGTGCTCTTTTTATTAATAATAATTTTTAGCCCAAAAAAAAAATTTTTTTTTTTGGACCACCTTATGACCCATGTAAATTTACGGGAGCAAATGGGTCCGAGTAGGTTTCAAACGGGTTTGGGCTCACTTCCAACCTTTACTCTATGTCAGATATTATACGGGTCCGTATCTTACATTTACGGTCATATTAGGGAAGAGTACGTGATAGCTAAAATAATGATTGTGTTGATAGAACAATTCCAATATAATGTAATGTAGAGATATAATTGCGGGTTCATTCCAATCAAAATCCTATAAAATAGTGAAGAATTAAAATTGGCTTGCTCCTATTAAAAATACATGATAATAGATTATTTGATAAAAATATCATCTTACTCATAGTTGATATACGATGTTTTCGTGAGAATTACTCGTTAGTGATAATTTAGATAAATATTTATATTCAGCCTTATTATTTCATACGTTCTATTAAAAAAAAGATTTTATTTTTTTTAATCACATCATAAGCATATTCATCAATAAAAATAATTATAAAAAAAGTTACATATTTGTGTCCAAAACATTGTTTCATTACAAAAAAGGCACTCTTGCTAACACTATTACCGTTACATTTAAATCTCCAACTCGCTAACATTATTACCGTTCTGCCCATTTTATCCAATTGTCAACTGCTCAATGCACAAAACTGTCCACCAACACAATTCGACCGACTTCAATATTAATTGTGGCTAGAAGTATTAAGTATCAAGTTAAACTTTGTTCCCATTTTACTAAATTTTGTCCAAATATTTGACATATTATATACTACTAAGATTTATAATCTTGAAAAAATATTCAAATTGATTCCAATTTTTTTTTAGTTAACATAAAAATCAAAATGACTTGAAAAGTATACAAACAAGTATTTGAACGAAAGCTTTTTTATTCCAGTATAAACTTTGAAGTTCAACAACCTACATACAAACTAGTTTGGTTTTTCTTACCAGCAGAAGCCAACAAAACCTGTAACTCAAAATTACATATTCAAGTGTCAAATTTTTTGAACAGCTTAATTAAGCTAACTGTACCTTGGGAAACCACTAATGCTATGGCAAAATGATGCATTTTGACCACAAACCAGCTTCGAGCAATAGCAGTATACGCCACTTCCTTAATCAAGACATTAACATCAAGTGCTTTGTCTTGAAAAATCTGCATGTTCCTTTCCCTCTAGTAAGCATAAACTAATTCAGTCAAAATTGTTTTCCAAAATCTCTTCCCACTGCATCATTTGATGAATTGAGCCATCTTCGACAAGTTATTACTTGAAATGTGTAGTCCTAGCCAATGCAAGATGGCATTTAGACCTTGAGTTGTATAAGAACATTCAAAAAACAACTACCGTCTCTTCTGCCGCATTACATAAGACACAAACAGATTCAGTTATGATTCCTAGATGTTGCAGCCTGGTTTTAGTTGCTAATTGACCCCTCAATGAGAGCCATATTATGAACTGTGCTCGAGGAGTACTCATATGATTAACCACAAACTCGCACCAGGGGACTTTATTCACAGCAGGCCTGATAACCTCAATCATTTGACCTTGATGCTGCTGCCATTTCACAGTACCCACAACCAAACTTCTTACTTTAAAGTACCTTCTTAATTATATATGATGCTTGGGAAGGCACCTCCATATGCATCACATCCCTCTCTTTAATGTAGTAGGAATGTATCCATTTAACCCAAAGTTTATCCGCTTCTGTGCCTTAAAGCCCACAATAACTTTACCATACAAACTTTGTTCCACGTGGGTAAATGAAGAAATCCCAGACCTCCTTCTGTTCTTGATCGACACAAATCATCCCAAGCTACTAAAGTTTTCCTTGAGTCACCTACTTCACCTGTTCAAAGGAACTTCCTACATATTGATTCAACTGCTAGGAGTACTTTTTTAGGGAAGTAAAAAATCTGACTCCAATAATTATGTATAGCATAAAGGACATTGTTGATCAGTCGAACCCCTCCTTCATAAGAAAGCAGGTTTAGAAATCCAAGTCCTAACTTTAGCTATCATTTTCTCCAATAAAGGTTGATATTGAAGTACAGATAGCCGCTTAGCATTGAGAGGTATCCCCAAATGCTTGAATGGCAGACTTCCTTCATGTATGGTTTGTTAGTTATACATTTTTTTTTCCGACTAGTGTTAGATTTGTATTTTATACTGAGTTTAATAGTGATCCTTGACAATTTGACTGATTAAAAGAAACCTAGGTAGTTGAATAAAATATAGAAATACTAAAATAGTACAATCACCAAATTAAAATAAAATTTTCACCAATTTGTAGTAGGAAATAATTTAGGTCAAACTAAATTTGATAGAAACTCTCAAAACTATCACGAATTTGTAATTTTTCATTTCCTACTTTTAAAGTTTTAATCAGGCGTGACACCATATTTCTGCCAAGCAAATTGCTAAAGACTTCTTTTTTTTTTTCTTAATAGTATAATTGAGACAACATTTGCTAACTTGCATTTGGAAGTTATCAACTTGTACAAAATCTACTCATGTTCTTTTAGTGCGTCACGCTTGGAGACGTTTCACAGGCAGCTTATTTGCATTTCAAAGTCAACAATGGAAGATCAACGTCTTAGATAGGTTCAGTTCAGTGGAAAGTTACAATATTCTGACGTTTCTGTTATGGAAAGCCATACTCCATCTACAATTTTGTTCTTTTAAATCAAACTGTGGGGTAAATGAAGAGGCTTTCACAATCATAGCTAATGCTACTGATGTATTTTATGCCCGTAAGTAACCAGTAACACAATCAAAGATCCGAAACAAAGCATTCATAAGAGGACTTGAGACAGATTAAAACACAAACAGCTAAGTCAACTGTATTTGGTAAAAGACAGTACAAATATAACAAATGGAGCTGCAAAACTCAATCCAACGCAGTACAAAAACTCTCACTAAAACCATATGCACAGCTCTGCAGCAGTTAAACATGATATATCTGCAGGTTATGGCATAAAATAAAACATCTTATTGACTTCAAACACAAGTTTATTGGTTCCAAAGGCAAGGCAAGCACTAAACCAGCTTGTAAACACACACCTTAGGTCGTAAGGATGGGTGGGAGATAGTCTGATTTAGCACCCAGAACACGAGCACTTGTGTCAGGGAAGAACTCATGCCCAGGAAGTTCGGTTATCTGTCCTTCACTGGAGATACCAATGGGGTAACGGAGCAAATGACCTGGTAAGTCCCGTTCTAACTCTTCACTGGAATATAAATCCCAATACTTATCAGCTGCATCGTTCACCTTTCTGGCACAATCCTCGCTTTCAGGATGCAGGAAAGCTTCATCCAGCATGCCGAGGTGTTCGTACCACAGTGCCATACGGAAACCGTGGACTTGACCACGTGCTGGCTGCTGCCTGCCACTCAGATTATGCGGTTGATAGGCTCCCATGGCGATTTCAGAGTCTCTAGAGCCATCCATTGATCTTTGGTTGATGTTGGCGGATCCGACGATGATGTATTCGTCATCAACTACAAGAGAGAAACAAATCAGACACTTGCATCTAGGTTCTAGCAGAAACATATATGAAATGCCCATGAGGTAGATATTATAAATATGGACACCTCCCTCATGTTTGAGAAATTATACAGATACTTCAGAATTGACTCAATTGAGATATACAAAAACGTCACGCCCAAACAGACTCTTATGAAAGTATGCATTCAGGACTCGGGAGTAAAAGCAGTTACCTATCATCATCTTGGCATGGACATAGATCATAAAACGTCGATTCTGTTGAGCTTTCAGATAACCAGAATCAGGCTCAGGGGCTTCAGTCGGCTCGTACTCACCACTCTTCTTCACTTCTCTATTCCCAAGGCAGAAAAATGTCAAATAATTTCTTGGATCCTCCTCAATGCCCTTAGCTTGAAGAGCTTGAATAACATCCTTATACATCATTTCCATTGTTCTCCTCTGCCAATCCAAGATAGCCTGAACTGAAGCACTCTCAGGGATACCTTCGGGCCACATAGGGACCACAACATAGACAGTGAACCTCTCACCAGCTTCAATCTTACTAACAATCTTCATTGAGAGTTCTTTAGGAATGAGATGTAGAGCTCCAATATCCTCAACCTTAATATCACTGCAATCCCAGCCGAAACAACCTCCAAGAAAATACTGATTTTCAATATAAATAAAATTCTTGGCCCTACGTATAGCATGAATATACGCATCTTGAATACTACGATCAATAATATTATCCTTCCCACTAACAAGACCAGCTTTGGCAGCCTCTTCTGGTGTTTCAGGAAATCCAAATGCCGCACCACCATCAATAGATCTGAACAACTGAACGTTCCACGTCTCACGGTCATCAGGGTACATAACTGGAGATGGAGGAATAATATCATCAAGATCCCTCAAGCTGAGTAATACATCCTTTCCACCTTGTTTTTTCCACCTCTGTTCGAAATTAAACAGAACATCCCAAGCTATTGGTCCTTCCAGCCGAGAATGAATATCATGCCAGGGCTCCCTTGGACCACCTTTAGTTATCGCTGCTCCGGTGTAATTAGGCTGATGAAAATCGTCATGATGGGCGGTATCCAAAGTGCGGAAAAGCGAATGGAACGGAGTATCATATCTACCATCACAAAGATCAAGACCTCCCACAAAACTCACAATTCGCCTCTTATTCGATCCTCCGCCAGGTAATTCACTGTCCACCACCACAATCTTCTGGTGGTGAGTAAACATTGTCGAAATCTGTAAGTCCTGAACGAAGCTTCCGCCATCATCTGGATTACGAGGGCATAGCACACAATGCACATCTGTACCTTGAAAGAAATTTTCCGTCTCTTCATCATGAGTAGCCATTAACCCATCCTTCTTCAATACATCAACGGATGTACGATCATCCCAAACAAGCATAAGGACCCTCACACCCTCACTTGTTTTCTTCTTAAGGAGTTCACCAAGGGTAATGTCACCTCCAGGCTTCTGGCGCCTGGAGTCCCTAATCAAAGTGATTTCAGTGTACACAGACCAACCGGTGATGTAAATGAAGTGCTTAGCATTAGTGATTGCATCGAATATGTCTTCCCAGCATCTGTGGGGCTCATACTGCTTTCCTCCGGAGAGGGGTATTTTGGGAATGAAATTGTCAGGCACGTGAGCATCTTGGTATAAGGATACTCGACAACCTGTTCTCTGAGGAAAGAATGTGTATGGGACACCTGGATACTTAGCACTACTTATGCCATGAGCCCAGTTACGATCTCGTGAGACATCAAAAAACTGCAGCTTCACATGAATCTTAGAGCCTGCCTCAATAGGATTCTTATCATTGTCAAGTATCTCAACCCACCGATCTACTTCTTCACCATCCATGAGTTCCAGAACCGGAACATAGGCTCTCCCAATCAAAGTTGCGCCAATGGGATTATCATCTTTCACTGTGAATATGACATTTGAAGCCATATGGGCACAGTAAACATGAAATGACTCGTACCACCTGGGGTTGTCAGGTTCATTTTCAATCAGCCTTGTCCTGCCAGCTCTAGCCTTTTCTAAGTCGATAGTTGCATAAATCTTGGGAGTTCCTTTGCCGAAACCCACTGTTTCCTCAACACTCTCTTTAATCTACAAGAATATATGACCAAAAGAAACATAAGAATGAAAATGCACCAACCAACAACAGCATATTTAAACTTTAAGTGCAACAAATCCTGTCATGTGAAATATGAGATGGATTTTATGAACTTCCACTCATACAAACATCATACAAATAGCCAAAAGATTGACTGAACCATTGGATGTCAAGACAATTATGAGTCATGACCACTATATTAGAGATGTTTTCTATAGATTCAGCTACAAAATCAGTCCAAAATGATTCTACAGATTCCAAACGAGAAACTAATTTCAAAATGTGATTTGAAGCTGTACCACAACAAATTCAACAATGTGGATGAATAGAACTTAACAAACAGAATCACCATATAAACATTACAAGTCTATATTGGGAGTCACCAGCTGTACTGGTATGATGCTTTTCACAAACATCAGTCCCTTTTCTCACTACAGCAGTAACAGATAGCTCTAAACTTAAAGAGAGATCACAAAGATCCTGCTTCATTTTATTTTCCATATCTCATTCATCCCTTTGATTGCCTAATGCATCAACTAACAGAGCTACCTAAGTTTTTGTTAGAAACAAAAGTTTAGAAAAGTTAGAGTGCTCATCAAAACAAGAGAAAGAATATTCATAATTTCACATCATAGAAGAAATAAAATTTATCTCGAGTTGTACACGAAACTCGTGTGATGAACTGCATGATTAACAGTATACATCGGGATTGACAAATAGAACAACAATATGAAAATCACAACAGAGTTCATGTGCAACAAATCAGACCAGCTTGATGAAAAGAAGAAACAAAATTCTCTGTGCCAGATTTCTCAGTCACCCTACCTACCCCATGTGTTTCATGTCCTACCAAAGTAACATTTAGGACACATATAGGGACACACAGAATCCATCATTCCACAAATGACAGTCAAGCAAAACATGGCTTCATAATTCAATGAAATAGAAATGAAAACGACACACTGGTGAGATGAGATCAATCCGTTTGAAACAAAATGAAACATGATCATCATCATCATCATCAATCCAAACCAAAAGCATGCCAAACACAATTACTCAAAGCTGAACAAACTAACAAACAGTACCGTCAACCCACAGAAACTCAATAAAAACAACACGATACGGCTAAAACAAACACAAAAAGCATCTAGAAATTAGTGATCGCGATAAAATTTAGGTCAAGTGGAAACAATACCTTGCTAAAGAAATTTCCACCGCTTCCATGGTGTAGCTTGTCAACTTCATAGATCGTAGCATGAAGAGTACCGTGGAGCAAAATCTGCGCCATTGATGATTCTCACCTGTAAAAACACAAT
The DNA here is from genome assembly GCA_028274465.1 of Plantago ovata. Lineage (NCBI taxonomy): Eukaryota > Viridiplantae > Streptophyta > Magnoliopsida > Lamiales > Plantaginaceae > Plantago > Plantago ovata. The sequence continues at coordinate 26,212,259 of CM051457.1, forward strand.
CAATAAGACAAACAAAAATTGATGAGAAGGAGAAAAGGTGAATGAATCAACGCATCGCATATGACAATAGACAGTGAAGAACATTAGTACTACATACTTGAGAGAGAAAGGTTTGACAATGAATGAGAAATCGGATGATCTGAAAGGTCGTAAATAATAAGAAGACTGTGATTGATTTGGAGAGAGAAGGGAAGAGGAGAAAAGGAGAGGAAAAGGTGAGAGAGATCCGATCTTGGCTCGGTGAGAAATGGACAGTGATCCGGGAAAATAGTTTGTTTTATTTTATACGCAGAGTGAACACTGCTTTGCTTTGCTCTGGGCGCTGTGGCAATATTTGGTTAGTGGATATTCGTCAATGATTTACTTTTTTTTTTCGGTGTGGATCTTTAATTCGTAATAATATATACATTATTATTATATTAAATTATTAATAATTGTTATTGTAAATTTTGTACTTTGATTATTACGCTACGCGTCAAAAGTCCAAACTGAGCGAGAAGATTTATGAGGGACGGTGTTGCACACTAGCCTAGATTATTAGTACTTGTAGTAGTACTTTAATAGAAATGTAAATATTGGACCGGGACTCAATTTAACGGAGAGATTTATTCCAAGGGTCAAAATTTTAATGAGTTTAAAGGAAAAATCTTATTCATGTCAATAAGATATACTCATGAGATTTTGTAGAATATATGATGATGTGATAGTTCATATTGGTACGTGCGAATTTAACATCCTCCAATGAAAATTAGTTTGAAAATGAGAGATGGATCGTGTTTTTTATAAACGAAACGTCAGCCGGAGAAAACAGAAATAAACATATGAGATCGGCGCTTTGCCAGGGTAAGGGAGATTTGAACAGAAATGAGAGAACAAAAGTAACTATTGGAGATGATTTTTTATATTTAAGCTCAAGTGAGTGCCAAGCTAATATAGCAATACAGAAGAGAGAGGGTTTGAGCCTCTACAAAGATGGTCGGAGTTTCCTATTTTCCCTTGACATTTGATGCTAGTAAGTAATCATTTTTTAGGCAATATTTACATCCATGTACATTTTAAAATTGTTCTTAAACAATTAAGACCTTTATATTTCTGAAATTATAAGAAGGGCAATTTTCTAACTTAGTGTTGATTTATTTTAAAAAGACTAAAATACCCCTCTATTTACTGGATGACATTTATTAAACTACAAATTTATTTTTATTAATTACACATTTAACCCAAATATTTTATAATTTATATAATCACTTCTTCTTGTTCTTCTTCATTTTTATTTTTTTTAATTTTGGAGTTCCACTCGGAGCTCCGAATCTGGAGCTCAAGTTCCCATATTGGAGCTGGAAGCTTCAATCCTAGAGCTTCCAAGTCCGATCAACTCACTCCTTTTTTTTTTTTTTTTTTTTTTTTTAAATAAGAAAAAAAAATAGATGATTAAAATTTTGGAGTTCATTTATTAAAATTTGAAAGTTTAGAAGGTTAATTGTAATAAACTAAAATATGTAATTGAAAAGAAAAGGAAACATATAAGGTCAAAGTTGGAATATCAATACTCTCTCTCCCGTGATAGTTGACTTTTGTCCTTCGTTGTAAATAAAGTTTTTAAACGAGAAAAGTTTATTCTTCAATGTAATATTTAAAACATCAAGAATCAAAATGTTATTAGTACATTTTAAAAGATACACAAACATAAATCACCCTCATTTTTATTTTTTATGTTGAGAAAATATCACTCATCCTCTTTTTACGATATTTTGTCCTTACACATTTTGAATCTTATACTTGAACAAGTAAAAAAATGGGCTTAATTTGAAACAAACAACATTCCATTACATTTGGGAGCCCATTACATTTCTACACCCCATGGTTGTTGTTGCTATAATTTTATCACCACTTGATGATTTTTTTAAATTCGAGTTTGAAAATATATTCATGATAATCCACACCTTCGTACTAGGAGTCAGAGGATTCAGGATAAGGATGAAAAAGAAGCCCAAAACCTAAAGAAGTTAAAGTTGAACAAGAAAGTTCTGTGTAATTAATTAATCAATATAAAAGGAGTTGGCATATAAAAGCTCCAGAGAAGATTAAAGTGGTATTATGCATACTCTTATGCATAAAGTAAGTTTTCTTATGCATAAAGTAAGTTTTGTAGTTCCTCCATTCCTTATCAAGCTTCCCATCCTCCATTCCTTATCAAGCTTTCCATTTCATTTCGTTGACTTTTTTGAGATTTTGTTTGACTTCAAATTAATCATAACTTACACCGGAAAAAAATATTTTGAACTTATATTATAAAAGTGGAAATCTTATATTTTCATAATATAACTTCAAATATTTTTTTTCCAATACGATTTATGATTAATTCAGAGTCAAACGGAGGGAAAAAAAAGTCAACAAAACCAAATGGGAAGCTTGATAAGGAAGGGAGGAAGTAAAATTCATCATTAATTAAATAATAGGAAAATTAACAATTTGTATTATAAATTAGAAGATTATGTCCAACACGCTAATAAAGGTATTGATTTTCAGAGGTCTTAGGTAGGTTAATCACTTAATCTTTATCTTGTTAGAACACCGGAATCTTGGTGAAACGAATTCAACCATTTGACTTGTGCCGAACTTATTTCGATAGCCGTTTTATTCCTATGTACGAAAACACGAGGAGCCTCTTCAAATAGCCATATGGACATTTTCATTGAGCACAAATTAAGGGCACCGCAGAATGTAGCCCCTCCCTATCTTAGCAGAGACGGGTGAGTTGAGAGCAACTCCAACAATCTATACTTTTTGAGCGACTAGTTTATCAACTTTAGATTTCAGATATCTTCAAACAAGATTACAAAAGTACTGAACTGACAAGTCCATGTAAACTTTGGGGAGGAAGTTAATGAAACTTCATGATACCTTTATGATATTCATAACTGAGAAAGGTTTAGAATGGCAATGGAAATGTGAAGAAAACAAATCATGATCTTAGAATTGTACCAAGCAAACCAAGTAACAAGTAATAAGACATACCGTCAAACTAGAAATAGCAAGCTAAAGCCCCAGTAACACGGACATAAGCTGGAGACACAGCAGGTACACATGAAGTAAACCCCTCAGATTATTTTGCAACTTAAGGTTGCTCTCCCTACATCCTCCGTCACCTGTAATATTTTACCATCTTAGAAACGCTTACATGTATATTCATTAAAGAACCCCTGCAACTGATCCTTCTATTAGCAGAATAACATCTCACAACAAGAAGTATCTAATTTACTTTACATTTGAATTGCATTACTTCAGTGGAAGCAATCATCTGAAGTACAACAACGACAACCAATAAAAAAAAGTGCAATTTAGAGGTCAAATACCAAAAGGATAACCAATTCTATGTATTAGAAAGTACTATTACAAAAGTAACCCATTTATTCAATATCCTGCTTTGCAAAACCACATTTAGAGTGGGGAGCCAACAACCTTTTATGATATCCAAAAGTTGCCCCCTCCGAACAATTTAGATTTGGAAAATTCTTAATATTGATTTTCTCTTTACAATGCTCGGTTATGGCAAGGGCGTCGCATACTTTTGAAACTCCAGAAGTTGCCTCCTCCTATACTCCAGAAGTTGCCGCCTCCAAATTTGTCTTTGACCAAACTAAACGTATTAACATTGGGCGGCAAACTCGCGGGAAACCTTTTGAAGGAAGTGAATGGAAGAGATTTATTGCAACGTTAAGTTTCAAACTCAACAAAGTTGCAAATGGCAACAAATCATTGAGTTATGAAAGTGCCGCACCAATCTCATGGAAAAGTTTCCAACCATCGACCTTCAAATAGAAAACACCCTCAGGCCTATGGTCAATGGCCTGGTAATATATCCTGCTTTACATAACCCATTAATCATCATCTTGAAGATGAATATAATCACGCCGAATCCGTCCATCTTCTTTGTCCGATATTTCATCATCTGCAACCTAGTTTGCCAAACAGACTAATCTTAAGAGTGTTCCTTTGATACAGTAAAATGAATTATGTCAATATTAAGCTACCTACCATAGATAGAGACTGCACATAGATTGAACTTTTTCAAGTAAAACATCAAAAAAAACATAAGTCTGTCAGAATCAGTAAAGAGATCAATGTGAATCCAACACAACACATTATTTTTCAATTAAAAAGAGGACTGGATTTTGTTAAAATTGACAGAATCCGAACTAAAAGAGATGACCAATACAGAAAACCAAAAGGTCCAAAACCGACATGGATTGATAAAGCAATAGCACCAGGACATAACTGATCGACGCATTTCATCGCACATATAGACGGCAAAAGTATTAACAATTCATCAAGACAACCAAACTCAATAATTTACTGAAATTAAGAGACAAAAGGAAGGAAGGGGTTTCATTCCCAGCATAACAAAAAATAAACTAATAACAGATTCACTAACCATGTGGACAAGATTGAGATCCAGATGATAACAGGCTGATCTGTGAATGTTTCATCGTTTCTCATCATCCGTGCCGATTAATTTCTTGCGTCTATCAGTGTGGATTGTGGAATTGAGAATACATAAGAAGAAGAAAAAGAATGAGAGATTAGATTTATGAAGAAGAAGAAGAATGAGATATTAGATATGTTTATAAATGTAAAGGTGACACTGACACTGACACTGATGAGTGAATGAGATAAACCTAGTCCATGGTGAATATATAGGGTCTTCATGACAGCGACCAAACTGACACGCATCTTGCCCTAAAAATAATAATGCAAAAAACATTAATGAAAAGAATAAAATAATTAAAATATATAATTTCTTTTTTCCTTTTGACTATTTTTTTTTAATAAAGGAAACCAGATTTTATAGTTGAACCCGAGGAGTTACACCTTTATTGGTTACCCTTAATCGAGATGTTCTTAGGTTTTCAATGTAAATAACATTCCGCAACAACGCACATAACCAGATGGCAAGTATCCCAAATCCTATCACTAATCCTATCTGGACAGATAGAGATAACAAAATATGCAACCCCAACACCTTCTACCGATATATTTCCTGAGTGCCACTGCCAAGTTTAACCAGGAAATGTGCAGTATTATTCGATTACAAGTAAACAAAAATAAGTTGTCAATTCTCTAGAAACGCCAACTGTAACGTAATAACTAATAACGTCCACCAGATGTCGATGCCTCCATGTGCTCCGTCGTCCTATTAATACAAGAAACAATATCACTCGAGTTAGATTGAATGTTCAAAGTAGTAAGGCCGAGTTGCAGCGCATAAGTTAAACCATACATAAAAAAAATTGCTATTGTAATTCTAAACACTAAATTATTCGTATGCATCCAGATAACATAAGCCAAAAGTAACAAATTTAACTAATTTGGAGAATTCATTTCCAAACTTGTGAAAACTTCACCAACGTGAATGGAATTCCAATTCCAACCAAGAGGTGTATGAATATATTGATTTTACAGTACATGTATGGTGAATATATCATATTAGGAGACACGCATATGAGCCCTTCAAACACTTAGGTAACAGATATACTGATTTTTATTATATTTAAAAATATTTTATTTTTTACAAAAGTTCAATATATATAACACACCTCGACCAAAATGTATCGAGAAATGACCTTTAAGTGTTGGGCATACATATTTTTTGTAGCCTAGATTATATAAATATGTAAATATTGGACCAAGATCGAAATCTATCGGCGTTAGGATCTTCGGGCATGCAACCAAGGACGCAAGCCCTAATACAGGAAAGGAAAGGAAGCGCCTTTCTATAGAAAGGTTCTTCTCGGTTCTAATAAATGAGCAACCGAGAGATTTAGATTCATGTTATCAATAGATATTGGAGTATAAATTATTCCAAAATATATAAATACTCTTGTAACACACCTCTATTATTAATATATATTGAGATTTTACTATTTAGGTCAAGTGGGTTACTCATGGACTACTATTTGCAGGATGATATATGGGACGCTCCCTGGTGCACGTGATAACAAGATGCATAAGAAATTATACATGTTCGTTTGTAAGGTTAGCATATGAGTAATTGAGTCGGCAAACGGTCAAATCGACCCATGAGAGGACAACATATTACAACCTTTTAGACTTATAGTTCATTTCAAGACTTTTTTTTAATAGATCAATTAGAGGAGTTACAACTTTGTTGGTTACCCTTAATCTAGATGATTTTCAAGTTTCCAAAGTACATATCACTCTACATCAACACATATAATCAGGGGGCATGCATGCAAGTATCCCAAATCCTATTACTAGTCCTGTGGACAACTAGAGATAACAAAAGATGCAAGCCTAACACCTTCTACCGATACAGTGTCACTGCCAATTTTCGCCAGAAAATCTGAAGTATTATTCAATTGGCGATAAACAAATCGAAGCTGCGAGTTCTCTAGAAACGCCAAATGCTGCCTAATAACTTCCACTAGATGCGCATTCCTCCATGTGGGCTCCACCGTCCCGTTAATACAAGAAACAACATAACTCGAGTCAGATTGAATTTCCAAAGTAGTAAGCCCGAGTTGCAGCACATAAGTTAAACCATACATAAAACTATGGATGTTGTAATCCAATAAAATAATTCATATGCATTGAAATAACATATGCCAAAAGTACCAAATTTTTTAAATTTGGAGAATTCATTTCTAAACTTGTGAAAACTACACAACGTGAATGGAATTCCAATTCCATCCAGGAGGTGTAAAAATATATTGATTTTACAGTACATATATGGTGAATATATCAGATTGGGAGACACGCATATGAGGCCTTCAAACACTTACGTAATAGATATATTGATTTTTATTATGTTTTAAAATATTTTACTCTTTTACAATATTTCACTATATATAACACACCTCGACCATAAATGTATCGAGAACGGACCATTAAGTGTTGGGCATGCATGTTTTTTGTAACCTAGATTATATCAATATGTAAATATTGAACCAAGATCGAAATCTATCGGTGTTAGGATCTTCGGGAATGCAACCAAGGATGCAAGCCCTAATCCAGAAAAGGAAAGGAAGCGCCCTTCTATAGAAAGGTTTTTCTCGGTTCTAATAAATTTGCAGTCGAGAGATTTAGATTCATGTTAGTAATAGAAATTGGAGTATAAATTATTCCAATATACATAAATACTTTTGTAACACACCTCTATCATTAATATATATTGAGATTTGACTATTTAGGTTAGGTGGGTTACTCCTCGACTGCTATTTGCAGGATGATATGTTTGGAAGCTCCCTGGTGCACGTGATAACAATATGCACAAGAAATGATACATGTTCGTTTGTGAGGTTAGCCTATGAGTAATTGGGCTGGCAAAGGGTCAAATCGACCCACAATTGAACAACATATTACGACCTTTTAGACTTATAGTTCATTTCAAGAACTTTTTTTTTTAATAGATCAATTAGAGGAGTTACAACTATGTTGGTTACCCTTAATCGAGATGATTTTCAGGTTTCCAAAGTACATATCACTCTACAACAACACAAATAACCAGGGGGCAAGTATTCCAAATCGTATCACTTGTCCTATCTGGACAACTAGAGATAACAAAAGATGCAACCTTAACACCTTCAACCGATACAGTGCCGTTGCCAATTTTGGCCAGAAAATCTCAAATTATTTTCGATTGCCGATAAACAAATCGAAGCTGCGAGTTCTCTAGAAACGAAAGTAGTAAGGCCGAGTTGCGACACATAAGTTGAACCATACATAACTCGAGTCAGATTAAATTTCGGAAGTAGTAAGGCCGAGTTGCAGCACATAAGTTAAACGTACATAAAAATCTGGTTGTTGTAATCTAAACACTAAATATTATTCCTATGCATCCAGATAACATATGCCAAAAGTACCAATTAACTAATTTAGAGAATTCATTTCCAAACTTGTGAAAACTTCACCAACGTGAATGGAATTCCAATTCTCCAGGAGGTAAAAATATACTAAATTTACAGTACATATATGGCGAATATATGAGATTGGGTGACACATATATGAGCCCTTCAAACACTTAGGTAATACATATATTGATTTTTATTATGTTTTAAAATATTTTATTCTCTTACAAAATTTCACTATATATAATAACACACCATGACCATAAATGTATCGAGATAACTGACCATTTTATGTTGACATGTTTTTTGTAGCCTAGATTATATAAATATGTAAATATTGGACAAAGATCGAAATCTATGGGAGTCAGGATCTTCGGAAATGCAACCAAGGACACAAGCCCTACTCCAGGAAAGGAAAGGAAACACCATTCTATAGAAAGGTTCTTCTCGGTATTAATGACTGAGCACCCGAGAGATTTGGATTCATTTTAGTAATAGAAATTAGAGTATAAATTATTCCAACGTAACATATATAAATACTCTTGTAACACACTTCTATAATTAATATATATTGAGATTTGACTATTTAGGTTAGGTGGGTTACTCATGGACTCCTATTTGCAGGATGATATGTTGGGAAGCTCTATGATGCACGTGATAACAAGATGCATAAGAAATATTATTTGTAAGTGGCCTTTTATGTAATTAGTTGTTGTTCTTGGTTTATTTCCGTATTTTTCCCAATTTAGTATACACATAAATGGATCTTTACGTTTTAGCAAATTTAAATACATGTTTCAACAAAATATTCAGTTTCAAATGTTTTACCATGTTCTACACCCTACATGCAGTTTGACAACAAACTCCTACATATTTGCCAAATAAGAATAAAGAAAAAGTCAAATTTACAATTAAAATTACACATATACCCCTATTCTCATGAAACTATGAAAGAAATGAAATTTCCTATCTTTTCCTAAAATTTCTGAATTTCATAACTCACACCAAATGAGGTACATAAAATTAAAAAACTACTAGTACTAGTCAATTTGCAATTGTGCATTGATCCTGCTCTGAACTGCCTAGTCTAATTTAACTGTTGCAGAAATCAGTAAGAAAGCTTTGAAGCACAAGTACTAACTAGTATGGGCCAATGGGGCTCCAAATCTTGAAATTCAACAAACATAATACATTAGAACTGAAACAAGTGCATGTACAGAAAGTATACAATATGAATTCCTCAAAAGTGAGGAAACACAACACAGACGTCTAGAGAAGAAGAGTGTTGCCTTTACAGGTGCAGAGAACAGATACACACATGCATGATCACATCATCCTGCTCCACTCACAAAGATCCTATATGTCACATGAATCCGAACGGCCAAACAAATTGTATCTATTATCTGCTACATTTTCGTACACGAAATCTCGGACAAATCTGCAAAAGTTATAAAAATAATGGATTGTCACAAGACGGCTAACTTATAACTTTCGACCATACATCAGTTGCAAAACCCGAGCACAAACAGTCACCTATTGGTTAGTAGAATATATAATGGCACATGCATAGTAACTTTCCCATCATTTTAACAGTGAACGAGAACAACATTTGTGTAAGTAAGATAAAGCTCCATGTTAAAGTAAGAACCACGTGATTAAATCATGAATAATGGCCACCAATTTATGAACTCAAAACTAGAAGATTGGACGACATGGACACAGTTCGATACCTTAAGATGACATGGAAGATGACATTAGGTGTATATGCTCTGAGCAACACTTTTACATTGATAAACCTTCATATAGAAAAACAACTAAAACCGCACTCTCAACTCCTTCACCAACAAGAACAAGAAGCAAGAATGTCTTACAATGGAGTGAGTTGCAGAAATAAAGCTAGCTGGGGAAAGGGCAAGTTAATGTATTCCATTATCTTCAGTACAGCATCTGATTTGATGTAAGACCTGGAAAATGAACACCATAAACATCATTAAATCCAGTCCCCCCCCTATGTTATATGTATTACAATCAAACAGTTATTCCCAATTTGCCCAAAGTACTGGTAAGTGGTAACATCTTGTATCCATGTAATAAAACTTCTCGTGCATTTGGGTTTACAACAAAACCAGGAGATAACTGCATGTGTTTATCATAATCCTAAATGCATTTTATAATATTGGCTATTTTTGGCTTTCGCATTTTCATGAACAAATCACAGAACTCATCAGGTTTGATTTTATCCGTCAAAGACAATATGATGAAGTACTCTAGTAATTGTTACCTTGCTTCTTTTTAGAGTGTTCTTCATTTTAGAGTAAGATAAACACTCAGCAAAGAAATTAACATGGGTGAAAACATCCAACAAAGAATCCATGCATCTTACATGTGCAGCTGTTGACTAAAATAGTAACCAAGTGCAGCACATTGATAACTACAAGTAACTTGAGCCCTCAAATTGATCACAGACAACGTACCTATCTTTTTCAACAAGTACAACACTTGAAATATCATCAGGGGCTCTACCAGATCTCTGCAACAGTTTCTTGCCTGCTTCACTCTGTAAAGCTTCAAATCTTATGTTCCTGGAATATAAATGCATGCAGTGCCAGTACATCAAACGAAATGAGCCCAACCCCACGAAAACATTTCACATAACAAGTTAACAACATAAAACTCCAACCCCACCCTTAATTTAAACAACCTTGGAAGGAAAAAGATAAGTTTGGCAAGAGACATTACAACTCAGTAAGCAACTCGTGCACATTGATGACTGCCAAATATAACTAATAAGGTCATACCAAGTATAAGAAAATGATAGACGAACTGCAAGTAGGCCAGGGAACCTAATCAGTATAGATAGTAAAAAAAAAAGGCTAAATGAGCATATTTATCCGTTTGGACCACAATAACCATGTTATTAAATCTAGGACAACTGGTTCATCATTTCTTATCCACATTCAGTCAGCTAGTTTATCAATTGTTATGAGCTACTAGCCTACTAGTACTTGTTAACTTAACGGTTATGAGCTATATCTGCTAAAGAAATCTTATTCGTTGTCGTTGGACATTACCAGAAAGGGTCCATAATTATAAAATCAAAGAGTACTCAAAGTATCAAACAACAAATTATATTCATAAAATTCATCAATTGATAATTTAAACATTTATATTAAAATCTGAAACAGAAAATGAGAAATTGGAACCTCTGTCGATCATTGTCACGGACGAACTTCACACCTCCATTACACAGGTTGCATACGCCTGCACAACCAGGAGAAACAAAAACTATTCATATTTAGGAATTCACCAATCAAACCGAGTACAAGCTTAAATCGAAAGGAACTCTCTGAGTCACAATCAATTTCGACAGTAATGAAGTGATCTCCGTACCGTCGAATAACATAATAGGTCGGGAGTCTGGTTCAAAGAAGCTCGCGGTTTCTTTCACCCAGTCCACCGTCGCTGATTCCCGCCGTGGAGGCGGCGATAGGGTGGCGGAAACATGTATCCGTCGGCGGTTGGGGCTAATTTGCGCAGGTGCTGTTGTTAAGCGAACGGAGTTTACAGGTGAGAAGAGCGCCATGAGAGTGATCGAGTGGAAGCAAAAATGACAAAATAGGGTGTTTTTTTGGACCCCAAATGCACCTTAATCTATAATTCTAATGTTTGGTATTACTTTAACCTACGTGTTCACCTCAAATAAACCAGCCTGGGCTAACTGAATTTTCACATTAGTTGATTCTAATGAACTTTTGACTCAATAACTTTTTTTTCCACACAATTTAAATTGGTTGTTTACGTTATACTCATTTTACTAAATGCTCTGAAAATTTATTTGTAATTTGTAAAAAAATTTTATTTTACAAATATTACAAATGACTCCCAAAATTATTTTAATCACCCAAAGTACCACAAAAAATTCATATATAATAAATTCATTACTTCCCACTTTACAACAAATTATTCGGAAAACAAACTCTTCCAATACAAATTTTCAACATGGAAGGGTCACCAGTACTAATTAATAATGAATGGTCGAATTATGAGTACCGTTTATTTAATTTAAAATTTTTAGTTAAAGTATACGTGCTTTTTTAAATATAATATACTAATAACAAAACAAGTAAACTATTTTTTAAAATATAAAATACTTATTAGAACAAGCAGGCCGCCAACTTGATGTTCGTTACGAACGGCAGGTTAGCGGCCTGCCGATCACATCTGCGCAGCGGTGCCGTCCAGATCCGACCGAATGGGGGCGGTGCCGCCGTTCAAATTGAATTAAATGGTGATGGTAATTTTTTTGCAAAAAATAAAATAATATTAATAATAATAATAATAATAATAATAATAATAATAATAAATAATAATAATAATAATAATAATAATAATAATAATAATAATAATAAAATAACTAACCTCGATTTGAGTTGAATGATATCTTATAGTGTGTTCTTTAGATTCAAATAAATGAAATAAATGTTAAGAAAATGCAATTATGTTATTGAGTTATTTAAGTTGAAGTTTTGTGTCAATTTTAAAAGTTTTGGGTTAATGTTAGAAAATATAAACTTACAAGACTTTTTGTAATTTAATTATAAATAATTTCCAATATTTAGTAATTTGATGTTCCAACATTTAACATTTTCCTTTTTAAATAAACATGTAATTATTACATTTACGAGTCAACTCTGAATTGACCCAAGTCAACCCGGATGAACTATGTTTTTATTATTCAGAAGTGATCTCATCATGGTCTCGGGTTTTTAGACAATTCGGGAACAACCAACAGGAGGCACATCAAACATACTCCATAATCCATACAACTAGAGCTAATTTACTTAGTGAGTGTTTGCAAATGATTTTAGTATATACTTTTGTGCTATTTTTGATAAAAGTTAAAAAAAAAATTGATTTTAATCAAAAGTTGTGGGTGTTTGATATTTTAGTCTAAAAGCAGTTTGAAGTCACAAAAGTAGAAGTTGTAGTGTTTGGTAAATTCAATTAAAACACTTATTTTTAGTTTAAAACGAATTACGAACTGCTAAAAGAGGTAAAACATCTATTTACATGTTTCACATCTTCTGGCGGTTATCTACTTTTTTCAGGAGAAGTTGCAACAGAAGTTTTAAAATAAAACACTCAAAAACTACTTTTACTCTTTCAAAAGCACAAAATTGATTTTCTAAGCATTTGCAAACACTCACTAAATGGGTATTTATAACAATTTAACTTATTCAGTTTATCATTTATTTTAAGCAAAAACAACTTTTTGAGTGTTTGCAACAACTTATTATCCGACAGATTATTTTAAATTAAACTGAATAAGTTGAAGCTAGGTTGTACCTACTTAAACAACTTCTCCTTAAATTAAACTGGATTTTAGTTGTTTTTGTCCAAAAAATTAGGTTTGCAAACACTAAATCTACAACTTATCTAACGTTTAATTAGTTTTTTGCAAACACACATCAATTTCTCTAATAATCCAACTTCACCAACTTCTCATTAAATTAAGTCACTTATTTTAATTTTAAGTTGAAACTATTGGAAACACCCTTACACCTCTAACACCTTGTCCAAGAAGATTCAGCCCAATTCAGGTAGATGTTCTTAGAGATCAAATTTCTGCAATACATTTGCTCTGTCTATTATACCAGACATAAAAATCATAATAGCACAACACATTTCTATTCCTTGCGAAGAAGTTTACATACTTACACATAACACAAAGACAATAGACGGTCAATAAAACAATGCCTGAGTTTCCAGGAAAATGATATACTCGTATATATACTTTTAGACGCTAATTAGCTATTCAAAATTGAGGGTAGACACGCATGTTTTTAGATAAAAGGCCTAAGCCATAAGCTCATAACTTTGTCCGATAGAATTGCAATTTTGATCCCTTAATTAGTGATTCTTTATGAATTTAGTCCCAACTTTTTATATCTTAGCACTTTCACTATAAATCGTATTTTATACGTATTTCATACAATTTTTACAAACCTAAGTCTGTTTATTTTTGGAAAACCTCAGACAAGTTCCTAAAGTTAATCAAATAACAACAATTCCACATAAAAAATAAAAAATAAATAAATATGGAGTTCAACAACCTGTATTTTTGGAATTGAGTTTAACTTGTATTTTTTTTTTGTATTTTTTGGGATTTCATAACTTGGTCATCCGTAGTTGGTTTTAGAAGATGCTTATATCATCGTGTAGTTTGTGAGACGAGCTTCGCAATGTATATTACACATGTATAAACCATTTCACCGTGTCATTTTTAATAAGAAATATTAGATATTTCTAAATGCATGGTCATTTTAATTTATTTTAATTTTTTGTATTATTATGAAATTACAATACCTTATATTTTGACTCATTTGAATTTTGGAAGCTACATTATTATTGTTTGAGTTTTAAGTTGAGAATTTTCAATTTTGGGACCAAAAATTAAATTTTATAAAGCATTGTGGGGGTAGTGTGAGATAATTTTGTTCATTTATGGTCTTTTTACAATTTTATTTGGGTAATTTGAAGATCATAAAATATTGAGACAAATTGGTAATAAATTAAACTTATGGGACAAAAATGCATATACGGTTTTGTATAATCTGATGCATTTTCTCGTATAAAGGATCAAAAGTGCAAAACTAAAAAAATTTGGGACCAAATCCATGGGGGACCACTAATTAAGGAACTAAAAATGCAATTCGCTCTCGTCTAGTTTCACTTCGCAAAAGCAACCCGGCAAGGCAGATCCCACGCCCAAAACAAAATCATCTCTGTGAACTTTCAACAAGGCTTCCATTACTGAGCTCTCCTTACGCCTTGAGAAGTCAATACCGGAAAACCTCTCTTACTTAAGACTTGAGTGTTTTATACAAACCCTTGAAAGCCAAGCATTGCAGCAACCATTTGATCCATGTTGCCGAAGTAGGTTGCCAACGTATCAATATACTTCAATGTCTTTGAAAATATAACTATTCCATTTTGTTTTTCTTTGGAACAACCCGGTCAAACCTTTTTAACCCTATTAAGACGTAATTTATTATCACTAATAAAAATTAAATTTAATTATAATATTTTATTTATGAGGAAAGTATGACGATACAAGGCATAGAGTGAATGGAGCAATGGTGATAAGTGATTTTTGTATATTTTCTAGGGTTCGAATGGTGGTTAAATGCAGGCCCCAACCCGTCAATATGTTCGATTTGACCGTTTTATATCGAGACGAAGTCAAAAGTTAAAGATTGAATTTGGTAACAATCGATATATGGATCGATCCTAATAGGACACCCGAAGTCAAAAGTTAAGATTGAATTTGCACTTAACCTTAATGTTGATGTAATGTGTCCGATCTATGAACTACGTATTAGGACGTTACAAAAGGCGCTCTACTAAACAGTTAGGGGCGACCAAGTGTTATGGATCGTCTCCTGGCACTATGGTCCGCACGACCCCAATGGTCCACGAAGTTGGTAAATGAAGCAAGCCCAAGGAAAAGTATTGGCCATGCCCATCTAAGGGTAAATGGGACTCCAACATGTGTCTTCATCTGAGCCATACACTTGGCACGATCTTGAAGAAGACTACTTGGATGAAGGTTATAGATATCATCTACACTCCATCATTTGAAGGTAATCAATCCTCAACCAACTCTCCATCTCAATATACATACTATACTAGGGGCTCCTACCAACCCCCTACACGTAAAGTCATCCTCCGGTTTGATCATCAACAAACTGGGCACGAGGTCCTACCCCCCTCCCCCTCAAGCTTTAGTGCAGGTCCTAGCAACTCATGAAGATTTGTCTTGGAAGTACGCACTTAGAAGTAAGATTTAGACGAATTATCGAAAGCATGAATTACCCCTCAACACTTAACACGATCATGAGTGGGCCCTAGCAGGATCCATATTGAAAAACCAACATAGATCACTGCCGTGTGTGTTTGCAAATGCATTTAAAACTTAATATTAACTTATTTACGTTGAAAGCTGAATATTAGTAATTTCAAGTAAAAGTGTTGAGAGTTTAAAATTTTGATAAACAAAGTAGCTTTAAGCTGTTGTAGCAAAACTTGTAGTGTTTAATTAGACATGAATTTTGCTGAAAAATTGAAAAAACTATGCCACAACAAAAAGCACCCCTTTTTGGTTGCTTCTTGCTTTGTTTAGGAAAATTATAACAGAAGAAGTTAGCAAATAAATACCAAAGTTTTAATTTATTTAATGTAAAATCACAAAAATATTTTTTTAACATTCGCAAACACACACGGTGAAAATACTACCGTAGTTCGTAGGAAGCTGGAAGAACCCATCTTGCTTAAGAACATATGTGGGGAAGCTTTAGCTAACTGGCTACTAGTAGTAGCTTTTGAATGTTTTCTTCTATAGTAGTGTTACAACTTGTTTAATTGTTTAAGTTAACAAGGCTCCATTTTGCTGAAAAGGATTTATTTAATTATTTCCTTTAAAAAGTACTAAATTATTAACACACAATCATTAATCAAGTGTGATGTGAACCCCTTGTTTAGCTAAAAATTAAAAAGTTACTCGTAGTCGTACGTACGTTACCAATGCCTTACCTTACATACCCACTCTATATAAAATACCTTCACCAGAAACACAGTACTAGACAAAACTACGGATAATTAGGCATACTCAGGCTTGACATTATTACAACTTACGGTGGCTCGACAGTCACTCTCGATGACAACTTCCGTCCAGTACTCCATTTAATCATGCATGCATTTTCTTCAAAATCACGGTGAAGTTATTCATTACATTTCTTGTATTTTTTACAAAACAAACCGATAATATAATTAATAAAGTAATCGATAATTTATTAGTCATTTTATTTTTTATAAGCTAGCTATATAGATTAACTTTTCGAACCACCTCAAACACACACTTCTCTGCCACCAAATAATCACTTTAGAAGCTCTACTAATTTATCTCTTCAATCTGATCAATTATGGTTAAATTTCTTTGATTGTGCGATTACTTTTTTTTTTTCAAAAAAAGAAAAATCCGAACTTTAAATACACAGAGTCCAAAGTAATTATTTTCCCAGTGGATAAGCTAAACTAGAAGAAGAAACAAATTAAGTCGTTTTCTTTAATTTCATGGACGGTTTACAACTTCCGCCGTCTAATTGATCACGCAAGTCCAATTTTAATTATTTAAACTTACTTGAAATGATAGAAGAAAATGACACAAGGAAGTAAAACTGACCGAAAAGGAGAATGAATGATACTATTGGTCCCGCGAAGAGATCAATAGAGTGAAAGATGACTCGGGAGCTATCAGCTATATATGATAAAATTTCAACTCTCTCAAAATTATACCTATTGGTTACGAACAAAATCCAATATTTATATTAATTCTTCGAAAACAAATACACATCGGTACATCACTAGGCGCTAAGAAGTAACGATTAAAACAACTTATTTTATTCTCACTCAGTTGAGTTTCATACAAACACGACAAGGCAACAAAACAGACATATATAGGGCATTAAAAACGTAGCGAAGTACTACTAATTAATTGACAACGATGCTTCGACCTAACCTACGGCAGCTGTTGAAGCTGACATAGGCATCTCACCTAACGTTTGTTTTAAGGTTGTACCACTGGTGACACACGGATCTGCTGCTGCTGCGGCTGTTGCTGCACCACCCTAGTCAGGTTGATTCGCGAGCACGAACGTACCATCTCCCCAGCGAGTGGTATTACCGGCATATTATCGCAGTTGCATATCTCGATCATGAACCCATCCGGGTCGTGGAAGAAGAGCTGGTCTACATAGATTCCACCCTCTTCGACTCGTTGTTTTACCCATTTGATTCCCATTTCAGTCAGCTTCTTCTCTACCATACCCATGCTCTCACACTGCCATCAATATTGCAGTGAAATTGAAAAATTATTACCTAAACCGAGTTTAGCAAAATAGATGCAAAGTGTAGCTGGTAGTTTACTAGAGCCAGAAGATGTCAAGATGATGTAGTGTTATTGACTTGTTGGCAATTAATCACATGTACAAGAATTATTCAGGTCATATTAAAAAATGGTTTTAAGTGTCATTAGTCATTTTCGTTCAAGATTTGGACTATTATTCTAAGACAGCTTGTATCTAAGGTAGGTTAAATGAGCGCAAAATGCTGATAATAATAAGTGAAAGATGACAAGTTTTATATTCCTATAATTGGTTCCCTAATCGTAATAATTGAATTTGAAGTTTATTAGACCATCAGACTCGGTTAATCTAATCATGTTGATAATCCGCTGAACGTGTCATAAACTAAACGCACATGGCTGCTTTAATCATTTTCCCTTTTTATTGGTTGATCATACATTCATACCGTTCTTTCTAGTCACTTCCAAATATTTAAATACAGTGAAAATAAAAATAAAATAAAAGACCAGTAAAGTAAAAGAATAGTCTAGAAACAACCAAGCAACATGCAAATCACACAAAAATTTTAGGTACTTGTAAACTAGGCTTCAAGTAAATTTCAGTTATGCTGTGATATAGCTGTGATATGTTGTACTCTTTTGATTTACATATTGTAGTAATATAGTGCAAAATTATAATACCCTCAACTCAAATCACTGAGAACAATGAAAACAGAGGAATTAACAGAGGAATAAATGATACTAATATACAACTAACCTGGAAGGAAATGTGATTATCCTTGGGATTGATAGCAGTTTTCTTAGGCATATTGTCAGGATCATCTGATTGCAGTAGATGTATCCCAATTCCATGACCAAAAAGCCTAAGCAAGTTCAATTATATATCAACCAACATTAATTAACTAATCCAAAATAGTTAAATTATAATATTATCCAAGAAATTGAATTATAAATTACCAAGCGCCATCAAATTTCAAAGAGTTAGGCCTCCTAACAGGGACAAATCCAAGAACATTCTGGTAGAAATCCGTTGACTCTTCAACTGATTTGCATACAACTGAGATGTGATTCAGAGAAGACAGTTGTAGTGGATTTCCCTTGTTATCCTTCATTTTTTTTCCTTTGGTTTGATAACAAAAATCACAGACTCTGGACTGGATAAAGTTATTTTGAAAACCAAATCTCTGTTTTTGCTATGGAGATATGGATATGTAGAATCTGTATTGGAGAGGAGAAAGAAAGAATAGGCTTCCAAGAGAATAGATGATATATGGATCGAGGAAAGAAGAAAGAGCCGTGAATATTTTCCAACGAGAGATAACTAATGCAACTATGTTACGTAAGTATGAATTTATCGGATATATATAGACCTGGCTCATTTTCGCATCAGCTTCTCCATATTATTTTATTATTTTATTATTATGATCATTACACGTCACCACGATGGTGAATTAGAAGGTTACGGACATTTGCACTCATTTTGTAGGCTAGCCAGGTGTTGAATGGTTTTAATATTCTTATGACACGTAGACTCCACGTTGCTGACTGGGATAGTTAATCACGTTCCCAAATGAATGAAATTCAGCCCCAGCTAATAGCAAGCGCCTGGTAGCTAGGCGAGACCGCATCTCTTGGGGCCTCTAAATGGGAGAGTGTCGAAGATGTTGGCTCGAGTTCACTGCCCTCCGTGTTACCATATTCAGCTACACGGATATCAATAGCCCAGCAAACATAACCTACACACGGGCTATAGCGGAGAGGAAATTAATGCACAAAGAAAAATAATCGTACAGTGTTCGGTTAGATTAGTCGTTAAGTTAAAATGGAAAGATAACTTGTTAAAATGGAAACCAATATAAATCGGAAAAAAATTATACTAAATTACTACTTACGTGAAATAAAATAATGTTGAATTTCGTTTTTATCTTCTTTTCTCTATCTAATGAAATTGAAATTGTAGACTATGTAATTGAAATCAATTGATTGATTCGATTTAAATTCAATCCGTTCATCTTCTTATTTAATTACAATTTGGTACGTACATGTACCATTTTTTAAGTGGTGTAAGGTCCGTATTCTGTTTGCGTATTTTTTTTCTAGTTTATCATAATTCTTTAATTAAAAGGTCTAGGGTTTGAATAATATTGTCGTGATTTTTTTTTGTTGTCATTCTTTAAGTATAAGGTCACAGGGTTCGAATATTGTTGGCATGATTTTTTCTCTTTAATTTGGCATTCTTTAAGTAGAAGGTTAAGGATTCGAATCTTGTTGGAGTAAATTTTTTTAACATTTTATTTATTATTTTCAGAAGAAGAAAAAATATTTGTTTTAAATTGTGGAGATCAATATCAAAACCAGAATATTATACAAAATCAGCTAAAAATAATCGAGTCACAAGCACATAATCATGTGTTCGTCGTATTCACAAATTAAAATAGGATTATGTAGGTAGAAAAACCTCAATTTTAAATTTATCACACCTGCACAAATACTAGTTAATTTATACTACTAGTAAACAAACAGGCCGTAGGGAAAAAAAATTAAAAAAACAATAAAGTGGTGGAGCTCTTCCATCTACACTATGTCCAGATCAAGCTCCGATATTAGTTCCGCCATTAATGGTGTCTCCTTCGCCATATCGAGGCAAAGCTCCACCATCATTTTCATTTTTTTCTTTTCCTTTCCTTTCTAAATAAAATTTTGTTCCCTTAATGACGGTTTGATTCTGAATTTTTGAAAAAGGGCAGAATGGTGATCTTTGAATTTTAATTCTCATCCGATTAAATTCATGGACCAAAAATTAATGTAATTATTAGGCTACATTCTCTTCGTCTGAAAAAATTTACTATGTTTAGTTCAAGGATAAAATTGATCAAACCCCCTGAACTTTACTACAATTGAGACATTGCCCCCTAACCTATTAAGTTTGAGACTTAACCCCATCATCTATTTAAAGTGTTACGACATACCCCCTATATAATATTTTCCCTTTAATTTAATATTTTTCATTCAATTTAATATTTTTCCTACAATTTAATATGTCAGTTTGACTCCAATTAATCCTAATTCATACCGAAAAATAATTTTTAAAATTATATTATAAAAATATAAAATTTTACTTCTATAATATAAGTTCAAATCTTATTTTTCCAATACAATTTATATTATAAAAGTGAAAAATAATATTTTCATTAATTGTACCGGAAAAATAATATTTGAACTTATATTATATTATATTATAAAAGTGAAACGTGTATAGTTTCATATTATAATTTTTAAAATTAGTTTTTCGGTATATATTATAATTAATTTGGAATCAAACGGAAATATTTAATTGAAGGGAAAATATTAAATTGAATGGAAAATTTTAAATTGATAGTAAAATATTATATAGGGGGTATGTTGCAACAATTTATATAGTTGAGGGGGTTAAGTCTCAAATTTAATAGGTTAGGGGGTAATGTCTCAGTTGTAGTATAGGTTGGGGGGTTTGATCAATTTTTTCCTTTAGTTCAATTCAGTTCAGTTTCTGTTCAATCCAGTTCAAAACCCCTTAGTTATTTTTTATAGTACAAATAAGTTTAGTTCAAGGTGCGGAGTGGTGGACTTTGGTGGTCAAGGTGCAGAGTGGTAGACTTTGGTGGTTGTCAAAGGTGTCAATGGCAAAGCATAGTTTAGCAATTTCACATTTCAAAAACCACCTCATTTTAATAGAAAACGGTCCAAGCACAATTGCCGTGCTGGTATAGTAGTCTGTTAAAGCCAGGCTGGCCCAATTCATGAGACTCGTGACAAGTACTTGGTAGGCCAAACCCAATAAAACTACACGGGCTCATATTAGTGTAGCCAAATCTTATTCTCCCCACTCCACGGTTGCTCTCTTGCACCACATTTGTTATATGAGCCGAGCATTATCGAGTACTTGGCTCGCTCGATAGGATTATGTAGTTGAGTTCAAACCTAAATATTTGTTCCTTTTAATAACAAGCCAAACTATACTCAGCCCGTGAAGCTCATCATATCTTCATACCCTTCATACTATGCCTACATTTCCAATCCATCTTAAATTGCTTATATTTGCCTTTTGATTTGTCATTTGGGGTGTTGATTTATAAGGTGTAATTATGAATTTATTAATCATGACATCTGATTTCATATTTTCACCCTTTTTTTTTCTTTTTTTGAAATTTTATCACAAATTCAACTCGAATTCGTTAAAGCTCTGCTCGATTCGAACTCTTTTGAGTCAAACAAGTCGAACTCGAATATAAATATTATAGCTCGAACCCCACTCGTTTTCTTAACGAAACGTTATCCGAACCGAAATCGACTCATGATCTCCTTTAACATCATTAACATCGCCTGCGCCACTTATTAGGACCACATCTTTTCCCTCGACGTAAAGAAATTGAGCTGAAAAAATACAGAAGTCCACTTTCGGACAAAAGCGAGATGCACACAATTTGTTTTTATTGATAATGATAATCATGATTTGCCCTTTCATCTCCTTCAAGCATCAATCCTGAACATAATACTCGGTGGCCATGTTTATTAAACTGGCACACATCCCTATGCTAGTATGCTCCTCGTCCAATAATTATTTTATATATATAAAATAAAATAAATAATAACTCCATCAATCATTGCTCATCGTCTCACAAGTCACAACAGTATCATATCATGTTACTTGTATGATTTTAATAAAACTATAGTATAGTAGTTTCACAATATCAAACATGTGGAGCAACCTTCCCTTTGATCTCTTAGCAACCATTTTTTCCTACCTTCCACCGGATTCCTTCATCCGAGCTAAGGCCACCTGCCGGAATTGGCACGCGGCATCCGCTGGTGTATCGTTTTCGCCTCGCCATTCCCCGTGGCTTGTGGCCTTTCCGGCACGTAGTCGAGGCGATTCTTGCTTTGCTTACAATCCGAATGCCAAAACCTGGCATGTCTTATCTCTTGATCGTGTCACTAGTCCTACCAGGCCCATTGCGACGATCAATGGGTTGGTTCTTGTTAGAGTCACGAGTACAACTTATCTTCAACTTGCCATTTCCAATCCGTTCACTAAGCAGTTTGCAACACTTCCTTCGTTAAATGTCGCAAGAACTAATCCAGCTGTTGGATTAGTTGCTCCTCATTCGCAACTTGGCCACAGTATAGGCCGGACCGAGGGGTAATTTTATTTTCACTTTTTTGTTTTTTGGTACTTATATTGATCGCGCAATTTTAATTTTTGTTCGTCGTGATGTGAAAATTTTTAAGTACGAGTGTTTTAAATCCTAGCGTAACGTTACACTAGCACCTACTCAAGTGTTAAACATGATTAGATTTTTTTTTTTTCTAGATGTGCCCCGGGGTACAAAATATATGTGGCAGGTGGGATGTCAGGGGCAGCCAATGGTGGTGGGGCAGTGTACCAACCATCAATCGAAATGTACGATTCCACTCTCGGGAAGTGGGAAATAATTGTTCCAATGCCGGTAGAGTTTGCGGTTAGGCTGACAGTGTGGACCCCGAATGAAAGTGTGTGCTCAAACGGGACTATATATTGGATGACATCCGCGCGGGCATATAGTGTAATGGGATTTGAAATCGAAACTAATCGATGGAGAGAATTGCGCGTGCCTATGGCGGATAGGCTCGAATTCGCAGCATTGGTGCCAAGAAAGGGGGAGCTGGCAATGGTAGGTGGGATGTATGGGGGAGATGTGTGTGTATGGGAGCTTGGGGTAGATGATGCTTGGTGTGTTGTTGACAAGGTGCCAATGGAAATGGTGAATCGACTATTGGGGAAGAGTAAGGCAAATTGGGCGAGTGTTAAGTGTGTTGGTGTTGGTAATGGGGGTGTTTGTTTGTATAGGGATCTTGCATCAGGAATTGTTTTTTGTAGAGAGGATTTTGGTGAGGGTGGAGGAAAGTGGATCTGGATTGATGAGTGTTGTTCAATTAGAGGAACGTACGTTCACAATTTCCCAATCAAGGGGTTGTTGGTGCATCCAAATCTTTTTCATTCATCATAGTAACGTCTGTTTGTAAAATTGGATTCACAGATATCTTGTATCATAAGTTGTGTTTATCTAATGCTTGTAAGTAAATGATTAACCGGTAATTATTGCATATGATTTTAGATCATAGTGTAGTATTTTGTACTTGGAATAATAAGACACTCATGAAGATACACTAAGACAACTCATGATTAGTTGTTCCACTAGTCATCAAAAGAATCTTACCCACTTGAAGTCTTGCACAATATCATAGAACATATAAGGTACTCTCTCCATTCCTTGAGAAGTGTCTCACTTCTCCTTCCGAATCAAGTTTTAAGATCAATTATTAAAATAAAGATGCAAGTGGAGTTGTGACCATATTGTTAGATCAAAATAAATATATTTGGTGGAGTAATAATATTATTTAATGAATTGGGACCACATAGTATGTATATTTTATAATATGTGTGGGTTAGTATTATTTCCAAAAAAGGAAACAGGACACTTCTAACGGAACGCCCAAAATGGAAAACAGGACACTTCTCAGGGAACGGAGGGAGTAATAAGTTTGAGCTAACTTTTCAAATCATGGATACCCAGGCCAAGATAAACGCACATAAATCTTCTCTGAAGCATTATTAAACGCTGGAAATAAACACAAATAAATCCTCCAGCGCCACGAAGCAATAGAGAGAAATATTAGAACTCCTAGAAACCCCTTTCAAGGGTCCAACAGTAGAATCTTGACTCAGACAAGATTAGGCCGGACGGTAGAGAGACAAGTTGAACAGAGGAGAAGACACTCAAGCTCAACCACATGACGGGCTCCGAGTAAGAACAGGGTTAGGGATGACGGAGACGGCTGGTAGACCGTGTTATCTAGAAGAAGGAAAGCAAGCGAGAGACAGGAGCGTCTCTTCACCGGAAAGATCAACGAGAAATTCTTGACGTGTACGTTGCCAATTTTCTGGATGATTGGAACCAAAGACGTCTCTGGGACCGCTTGGATAAGGAAGGTGTAGTCAAGTCTGTGGTGATGCCTGGCATAAAAAATAAGTTTGGAAAGAATTACGCCTTTGTGCGTTTTCAGAAGAGTAAAGACGATGATGAGGTTATGCACAAAGTTAAACAGATTTGGAACGGTTCTTACAAGTTATTAGCGAACGTGGCACGTTTCCAAGCTAACGAGTTTCAGGGACAGAGGGCAAAGGAAAAGAAACCCATGATACAGGTATCGCCGCAAAACATACAACCGACCTCTTTCCAATCCGACTTTTCGGCCTTGCAAGGGAACAGAGCATCCCATGTCTCCACAACTCGTGTGGATACAGAGAATGCTCTGCTCCCAAGCCCGGAAAGAGTTACAGTTATCTCGTCGGAGATACCAGATTGGGTGCAACGGTGTTTGGTGGGGGAAACAGTGAAGAAGGTCAATTCAATTCAATTGACTAATTTGTTAGATGTTAACGGGCATAAAGGGTTTAGAGTCGTGAAATTAACAGAGGAGTCATGGCTTCTAGAAGCCCCAAGTGTCCAAGCTAGAGATATTTTTCTGGGAGAAGATCCGTCTTGGATGAATCTCTGTTTCAAAAATGTTAGACTATGGAGCCAAGGGGAGACAAGTCGAAAACGAAGAGTGTGGGTAAACATTTTTTGAGTTCCATTGCACCTATGGGAACCCTCTGTTTTCATGGAGCTAGGGAGCAAAGTTGGGACGGTGGTTATGATACACCCGTTGACGGAGAACAGGGGTGACTTAAGGAATGAGAAAGTTCTGATTGAGACCAACAACTTTGACGTATTAAGGGCGAAGTCTTTCATTAGATGGAATGATGAGATTTATTTGATTAATCTGTTAGAAGAATTGAGATGTGACCCTTTGCATCTTTGCAACCTTGGTAGGGCTTCAGTAAGATCGAGGAGACGGTCTGTAGGGGCAAAATCCGACTCGGACGGATCTGAGTTTTTCACTGGGAGATCTTCCGACGACTGTAAAGTGAGTGAGGAGGGGGGGGGGGGTGATGACGACTGGAGTGATAAAGATGGGGGTATTCTTGGTGTTTCGCAGGAACCTAAGATGGATGAGAACTTCGAGGTACGAGTTGGTGATACCGCTTTGCACAGGGAAAATGGCGGTTCAGGGGGCGTTGTCAGTCCAAGGCTGTCTAATGACTTGGGGACAGACGACTGACTTTTCTCTAGGGTGGCAGAAACCCCAGAGGTTATCTTGAGGGAAAGGGATCAAAGATTTGATGAAATCGTAGGTTTGAGATCTCACGTGCAAGTGGAAGTGGGAATCGGGTCTGAGGTGGTTGGGCCTATGAGTTAGAAGGAGTTGGGAGCCTTTGGGACAGTCGTGTTTGGGCCTATGGGGAAAGTAGGAAACACAGGCCCAGCTGGGGTTACTAGTACCCAGCAACAGGATCTGGACAACGATCCAATGTGTGGGGGTGAAGACACGAACCATGTGGGTGTGACGACTGATGGGGACCTTGAAGCTCTGATAAAGGGGGGGGGGACTTTAATGCGATAAGAAGGGCCGAGGAAATGAAAACTTGAACTTTGTTTGCATCCAAGAGACTAAGAGAAGTAACTTTGTGAAAAGAGAGGTGGATCAACTTTGGGGCAATGACAAGGTGTAGAGGTTGTCATTGTTAACATCTATGCCTCTTACAACGAACAATCAAGAGAAGTTCTTTGGGAGAAGTTGGTTGAAAGAAAGAAAGCGAGCACGTGTGTTTGTTGGTGCTTTTGCGGGGACTTTAATGCGATAAGATGGGCCGAGGAAAGAAAAGGAAAAAGTGAGGGGGAGGGAGAAGGAGCATTGTTTCTTTCAATAACTTCATTATTGAAGCGGATTTGATCGACCTACCCTTAAGAAGACGGAAATTTACGTGGTATAGAACCAATGGGAGTTGTTGTAGTAGACTCGATCACTTCTTACTTTCGGAAAGATGGCTCGAGTTGTGGCCTTCGTTGTCTCAAGGCCGGTGTGGACCTGCTGGCGTCCATCAGTTGCCGCTTTTTTCTGTGATGACACCGTATGTGTCTGTGGCGGGAGTGGAGGGTTCATTACTGTCGAGGGGAGGTGAACGAGTTCAGGATTTTTTCGGTGGTGTGTGGTTCCAAACAAGTGATCGGTCTCCTTGGGAAGGTTGGTGAGTGGATTTGGAGAGATTCGTAACCTTTTTGGTTGCACTCCATCCCAATTGGAATTCAAGGACTTGAATCATTGTGGTTCAAGAGTAAAAATCTTGGAGTATTTCTCTTCTCCCTCCTTTCTTGGTTACTTGGGCTTTGTTCTTCTTATTTGATCTTACTGGTAGCTTTAAATTTCTTGCCACTTGTTGTTTGTTGAACTTAAGAAGTGGGATAGGGTTAACATAAGTCGTATCCATCCCGCATTAACAAGGATGGTTCTTGGCGTTTGATGGAGTTTCGGATGTTCCTATCTGAAAGTTGCTCTTTTTAAGTTCATATAATGGCATAAGGTGTAGGAGCGTGATCATTTAAGCTTACTTGGGTGACTCTTCTTATTTGATCTTAGCTTTAAATTTCTTGCCACTTGCGGGAATTTTGAAATTAAGAGGAGGGATAGAGTTAACATAAGTCGTAGCCATCCTGCATTAACAAGGAAGGATCTTGGCGTTTGATGAAACTTCGGATGTTCCTATCTTAAAATTGCTCTTTTTAAGTTCATGTACCGGCATAGGGTGTTGGAGCGTGATCATTTGAGTTTGGGTGTGCTCCTTGGCTCTCTTCTTGTTGGCTCTCAGTTTGGTTGTTGTCACTTGGGCTCCCTTGGCTCTCTGTTTGTTGGACGGTGAAACCCGTTTTTTCCTTGTCTTGGTCCTTACTGGAAGAGGCGGTCGGTACTGGGAGGATCTCTTTTCTTTGCCTCCTTTTGTTGACTGGCTTGGAACTAGCTAATGAGTGTTTCTTTACTGGTTAGGATTTGGAGGTGTACTCCAGGTTGCTCTTGGATGTTCTAGCATTTGGTGTTGCATCACCCCTAGTGTAATGCCCCGCATCCCACATCGCTTAAGAGTGAGTGGAATAAAGGGTTTATATGTTAGACCACCACTCTCACATAGTATGTGGCATTTTGGGTGATTCCAAAAGCAAATTCATGCGGGCTCAGGCCCAAAGCGGACAATATCATACTGTTGGGACGTGTGTGAGTCCGTCCAGGAGTAACCACGCCAACCGAATTGGTCGGGTCGTTACATATGGTATCAGAGCCTCGATCAACCCAAAGTCCGCACCGGGTGGACGGTTCGTAAAGTTTTTTGTCAGTTTGTCACCCCCACCATTTAAGATGCTCGACGAGGACATCAAGGCTTTAAGGGGATAGTTTGTAATGCCCAACATCCCACATCGATTAAGAGTGAGTGGAATAAATGGTATATATGTTTAAACACCAATCTCACATGGTATGAGGCCTTTTGGGTGATTCCAAAAGCAAATCCGTGCGGGCTCAAGTCCAAAACGGACAATATCATACTGTGGGGACGTGTGTGGGTCCGTCCAGGAATAACCACGCCGACCGGATTGGTCGGTTCGTTACACCTAGCCCCTATTTTCGCTATTTGTGTGTTTTTACTCTTCTTCTGTTATTTGTATTGTTTTTACAAGTAATCGAGCATTTATTATACTCCCCCTTTCCTATTAATGAAAAAAAAAGAGCGTAAACACCATGTAGTTTTAGTAACTTTACCAAATATACATAACTTGGGGTCCCATCTGCAAATGAAGATTCTGGAATTCTTCAGAAACAGCAGCGATTTAGCTTTAGGTTGTAAAGCCGTTTGTCCCGTACAGATAATTTTAGGGAAAATTGGGTCTTTTAATTACACAGTTTAGGCCATTTCTTCCGCTTTCCGTACCAATTTTACCTTGCCTCTTATACTCTGCTGTGCCCAAGACCAAACGCGAATGGAAATTATGGAATACAGAGAAGGACAGACAGAAATCAATTACTGTTGAATACTGAGTTACTGTAAAAGTGTGTAAAATTAAAGTAGAATGTCGAACTCATCAGGCTAGAGAATTTTGTAGACGCACATTCAACGACTAAATAGTACCCACAAATTAAAATGGAACTGAGAAGGTGTTCAAATTCCACTAGAGTTGCTGACACCTAAATTGCGAAACTCCTTAACTAGGCATCAATTTACAGGTTTTTGGGGGAAAAGAGCTCTATACAATTAGTTCATCCTCCAGGTGATTGTACTCGAAAGTGAACTCTGTCTTAATTCTCTGGCACCTGAATCACACACCAAATGAACACACAGTCAGCAAACCAAACAGAACACCTCTCAACGTTTTGTCAAGTATTACAGATGCAGATACTGATAATAACTGCATGTTCCAGATGCCAAAGTACACAATACCACATCACCTTTGATTGCTTCCATTAGTAAGGTACAATAAAATAAAGTCAGTTTGGTATACGAACATTAGTTTCATGGCCAAACGTAGCTAATCTACAGATCAAGTGTGGTCACATCTGTGAAAACTCACTAAAATCCACGATACTTATTCAACAAATAGACAACCAAACATTTTCAAATAGCCTGAAGTTATTAGCTATATCCAAGGATATATTATTTAACACGCTAGGTTACTACATGAATAACGTTCAACCCACTACTGAAAATCCCAGGTCCTTCATACTGCTCTCTCTTTTCAGCAATTCTTAAGATGTTCAAATTAAGGGTCAAAATGTAGAACTAGGCTAAGGGGTAGAATCAATTAACTAAAGAACAATGTAAAAAAATGATAACATGAACCTAGGTCAAGACAAAATGTCATTTCAGCTTCTGAAGGTCATGTCTAAGTTACTTTAACCTCATCCTTCATATATGAAGAAGCCAGTGAATGAAATAAGATAAAGCATCACGCATGAGATTGAGTCTCAGAATTTCGCTCACTCAAATATCTAGAACCCTAGAGTTCCAAAGCATAATTGAAACCAGAAGCACAAAATAAATAGAAAACCAATACGCTAAGACTCCATTTAAATCCTCAGTTGTACTTCATGCAAAAGTGCTTGTAAATTACATGAAAATGACCGAATTCAAATATAGCATACTAGCATGCAAGAGCATCAAAGAGTAATAAATATGTTCAAGCAGCT
The DNA here is from genome assembly GCA_028274465.1 of Plantago ovata. Classification (NCBI taxonomy): domain Eukaryota; kingdom Viridiplantae; phylum Streptophyta; class Magnoliopsida; order Lamiales; family Plantaginaceae; genus Plantago; species Plantago ovata. Next base: position 26,242,181 of record CM051457.1, read on the forward strand.
AAAAAATATATATCAACATTTATGCATAATGAACAACAGAACCAAGGACTGAAATTACTTCAAGTTGGCAAACTGGAAAAACATACCATCCATGTTGTTCATCATTTGCAATACGGAAATCAAAGTACACATATGATCCCTGTTCAAAATCATCTGTGGCAACTTTTGGTTCCTCATGCCGTTGGAACCACGTGTTGTACTTTCTGTGGTATCTCCAAGACTGCTTTTTTAGTTCCTTAGCAGCCAAGTATTGCTGGTAAGTGTTCTGCAGTGAATAGATAATCATTAGAACATGAAGAAGACACAATAAGAGCATTAATGATGAAGGTTGCTAGAAAAAGAAAGTTAATCAACCTGTTGGTAGTAAAATGAAAAGAAGAGTGTATCAGTGCCATAAGTATCTGCACCAAGTCGTTCCCAGAAGGCAGGATTATTGACAATTGGTGCTTGTTGTTGGGGATAGCTCATAGGAGTAACAGATGGATGTCTCTGCATAAAGACAAAGCCATCAAAACTTGGTGTCAAAATTAAGACAGAGAAACAAAGTCAAAGCACAAGTGACACTACATACAGGAGTATAGGTCTTTGCACGTTCAGAATCTTTGGGTTGCGGAAGTCTATGGAACGCAGCCTCGAGCATTTGCAAGTTGTATAGCTGATCATGAGTTCCTTCAGAACTTCCAGCAGATGCATTGATGTTATTGCCAATTGCACCAAGATCAGAGACACTTCTTCGACCAATGACACCAAGATTTGCAGTGGATGCATTGGACTGCAAAGGCTCCCCAGGAGATAAGCCAATGTCCCGTGTAACTTTGGAAGGTTCAGGAAGCGACCCACCAGCAACTACAGCCTGTTTCACAAAACAATTTCAGTAACAACATAATTGACTTTCTGACTGAAAAGAAAAGAAAAAAAGCACCCTTAGTTTTTTGACAGGAATCCTTCCAAATGTATATTACTATACTTGATTAGTTCCTGATGGGGGGTCCAGACCAAATAGAATGAACTTTGATGTGGGCAACTTAGGTTTCAAGTCACTTTTGGAAGGATGTAATCAGATTATGATAAGTTAAAAAAAAAAAAAAAGGGACCAAGCTTGCATAAATTCTATCTGCGGAGGTCTATGTAATTTCCAGGGCCTAGAGGGTTTCCCACATGGGCTTTAGTAGTAGATCGAAGCATAAAACTATCCAACAAATACAAACATGAAACAGAGTTTCTGTACATACAGGACTTTCTAATGCATAGGAAGCTTTTGATTCATCCTCCGGCATGAGATTCTTCCAAGCCCCAAAGGTAGATCCAGATTCTCCTGATGTATCTTCTGCAAGAGACTGTGCCTGCTGCAACTCCTCAGCTTTTGTAAGGCCAGCTTCTGCACATAAATACCAGATACCATAATTGATTTGAAGCAATTCATAAAAATTTAATATAAGATTCCTATGGCACATGATTTGAAACACTGCAGGTGAGTCCTGTTACATTGTGCTACAATATATAAATTGAAAACACACAATCTTGAGAAAATCAGTTTACAATCCTGTGGTCCTATAAATTTTCAGACTCAATGCACCTCAGTGCTAGTGGAGGTTATACTAACAGAATTATGCAATTTTTACTGAATTATGTACACATGATAATACAGTCCTTCAGTGGTGTCAATAAAATAAAATGAACTGCTGGAAAAGGTCACACGTCGCTAAACTATTTTTAGATCTGATTTCATAGACTTATTTTTTTCATCTATATAGGAGTTCAGGATGTTGGAGTGTAATCACATTACGCATCTTGCATCCTGATAGGTTGAATACCAACTCCAAGTTACATTAATTTGAGCTTCATAACTTCTATGCTTTCCTTGCATTTTCCCTTGCAATAAATCTTGAACTCGGAAGTTGCATGTATACAAGTAGCAGGGGGCTTTTGATTCTCTCTCAGTATGTCTTCCACATTAAAGAATTTTTTTAATACTTAGTAAAATATTTTTTTTTAAAGTCACATTTGAAGCTCACACTTGCATGCACATATCATAAGGATACGAAGGATTGCAGAACACAAACAAATAGCCGACATTACCAGCTTCCCTGGATGCAATGGACATAAGCTGCTGGTTAGCGGGTTGCTGGCTCGCACTCGATGGCAGCTGGGATGAAGCAGATGATGCAACATTGTTCATTCCAGGAGCTTGGACTGCAATGCCCGTTGATATTGATGAGCTCTGAGCATTGAACTGAGTGTGTTCAGACAAGTTTCAACACATTAAAACTCCCATAGCATGGAAAGTTTACAAACTATTCGACAACAGAAACAAAATAAATATGACAGTGTAAATACACCCTTGTAACCCCTCGGGCACACTTAATTACCTAAGAGCTGAGATGAAGTGGACATCCCTTTTTAACCAAGTTAACCAAGCCATCCAAAACCTAAATTCTAAGGTAAATTGCATGCCAAAAGACAAGTAAAATATTACCTGTTGCAAGAGAGGGTTCTGCTGCTGTGCAGAATACTGCTTTCCTCCAGCAAGACCAACAATATTTGGAAGATTTGCTTGTCCTTGCTGCTGTAAATGCTGATATCGTTGCAGAAACTTCTCCCTTTGGTCAGGGGCAATTTCAGTTCTTCCACGAAGCTGTGGCTGAAAACACGGTATAATTACTATTTTGATGATTGCAGGGTTTCAGAAAAATCATAAATTGAAATTGGATACGTGATATTGATATTCCTATTCGGTTTTCTGGGAGTACATCCAAAATTATATTATCCTAGATGATACTATAAACCACCCAACTTATGGATAATAGAACATTTTTTCCCACATACGACATTGTTTCTACCATGGCTCATATCCCACACGATTCATGATGTCTTCACAGTGATTCTATCTGACCAAGAAGTCTCCACAACACTCATGATTTTTTTGTTCCCCTTTAAATTTTAAACTAAAAGGCTCACTTAGATCCTCTCAAAAAAGTGAAAATTAATATTACCATACCAAAACGTCTTAGGGAAGAAGACTGATAAGGAAACATTCTACAGGTATTTGAAATCATGTCATTTTCACTTGTTACTCTAACTTTGTGATGAGATTCTCATAACACATCCATCTCTGACCTATTTAATGCCTCCTATAGAAAAACGTACTTGAAGCCCTGATTGGTTTGACAGGTGTTTAAATCACAAGTATGATTTACAAGAACATAAAAACTTATCATCTCCAAACACACACACACACACACCCCAAAAAAAAATAAAAAATCACACATATATAAATGGGAGTTTTCTCAAGTACAACTCCGAATCCCGAGACGGGTTGCATCTACTCCAGAACAGAACCAATCAGCCGCTAGAGATATTACTGAGAGAGATATTTTGTTAAAAAAACACCTAGAAAGGTGCAACCAACCAGACATATCGGTGTGGTGTATCCAGTAAGCTGCATTTGAAAGTGGAAAAGATTCAAACTAGTTAAGGCATTTGGAACAAGATATGTTCCACTTGCTCAAAAACTTCACTCCTGGTTTATAGCAGCTCTCTCCCATTGGAACTCATTAACTCACTGACGCATCCCAACCAAATACTAAATATCATAGGTTTAGATAGCAGCGGCTAGGTGTCACATTTTCAAGTTTGTGGGTACATCCTGACAACTTCCATGCACAATACAAAATTTGGAATCTGGAAACTTTTCTTAGTTGTCACACTAATCTTTTCAACGTCTAAACATAAATATATGGGGAGAGTACATGACTGCAGATAAGAAACTGTTTAAATACTACTACACGTATGCAACTCTCCAGTTACAGACACATTTATCAGGAATACTATTTTTCCTGACGGGAACATAGCACCGCAGTTTTAAACCTCTTTCTTGTAAGCTCAGGTTTATAGTTTCTTCTATTAATAGTTTTAACCTAGACTTAAGAAGCTGATTGTGTGATAAGGATCATATACAACTGAGGAAAGAGATAAGTAGACATACCACTTCATGCTGATTCTGAAAAGGACTTCCAGGCCTCCAGTTGAGAACCTTGCTGCTCATGCTTGCAGCATCAGCAAGATTTCCAGAATCAGGTGAGCCGAGTCCATCACTAGACTTGGAAGCTTGGGGCAGGATTACTCTATTACTCAAAGGGGACGCAGGAGATGGTGTCACAGCATTACCCCCAGAACGATCATCAAAACCCAACATGCTTCTTTTCCCCATTTCAGAACCCAAAGGAGCAATCCCTAGTGCACCATTGCCTGAAACCGTGTTGCTGGAACTAGGAGGAAAGGAAGTTGATGTTGGACCAGGCAAGCTACCTTTATTAATAGCTTTTAATCCAGATTCAGCAAGAGCTGATGGTGATGGTGATTTACGACCAGAAAATTCTTCTTCTTTCATAGCAGGTGGGATGATTGTTGGAGCTGAAGTGCCTGTAGCACCTGAGTTAAAAGAAGGAACGAAAATACTAGCTCAGACTCACTAGAATACCCTACAAAATCTACAAACCAATAAGTTACTTTTGTTACCAGGGAGAGCATGACTTGCTGATGGTGTTTGTGGTGCAGAAGAACTCAAAGAACTACTTTTAGGAGTTGGGGTTCTTGCAAATGAATCAGGATTAGAGTCCTGCACAGATGGCTCGTCAACTTGGTCATGGGTAGAAGAAACTTGCACGGAATTTAATCCAATTGCCTGAAAAATGTGGGGTGGAGTTAGAGACAATAGCAGAGGCGTTCATGCACATAAGAGACGATGACTATTCTAACACGAAACCAAATAGACAAAATAGAAGTGGAGGGATGTTAATCATATAACATACTGGAACTTGTGCAGGTGTGGCAGCCAATGAGGTTTTCGTACTTAAAACAGTACTTGCGGTACTGACACCCTGCTCATAAGTCAAAACATTATCATGTATCAGACAATGCATACTTCTCATCTAACATAATTGAAAAATAAATACATAAAAATTAGTGAAGACAGCGCTGCGAATAAATACCTACAGGCAACATAAACTTGAAACAACTTAATTACACACGCCGGCAAGAAATAAATTGGAATCAAATTTATGGAACCTATTTGAAAACAAATTTACATGGCGCATACATATATATTTATTTATTTAAGAAAAAAAAGTAGGAGAGGGAGCAGGAAGTTATTCACCTTTACAAGGGTAGGAGGGACAATTGTAACTAGATCTTCCAACGATTCCACCTTATCAAGAGGTAAGGTGCTGTAAAGCTCATCAACGTCATCAAATTCATCAAAATCCTCCTATAGATTACATGGGAACAAAAATCTTAGCATGCAGTAAAAGAATCAAACTTGGTTATCTAAAGTCTAAACATTGTTGGTATAAGCCCAATGATAAATAGAGCAAACACAAAATCACTCAATCTGAATAAAAGCACCTGATTTCTATCGACATAGTCATCCAGGAAATCTTTCACATCATTGACTTGCTCTGGACTCAACTCATCGTTGTCCAGCAGCCTTAGAATTAGTTCCAACTTCATAATATGAGCTTTATGTCGAGTAATAGATGTCTCCAGATGTGTCTACATGAATACGATTTCCAAAAAATAAGTTAAGATGAACACAGTCTTGGATGTCTTGTGTAACATAACAAAGATAAATGGTTGGTTTTTTCTTTCATACCAGTCTTGGAGGTCTTGTCTTCCCTTTTTTAACAAAGAGACCCTCCATTTCAGCTTCAAAGACATCAATCTGATTTTCCAGCTCACTCACCTATTCAAAGAGGAACAAACATCATGAGAATTGATAAGTTACCTCTAAAGATAATAATGTTGGAACAGAATTCCTAATTCCTATTTAGGTTACTGGCATAAATTCTCAAGCACCCATGACCACAGTCACTTACCCAAGTACCCAACCCAAATATAAATTTTACCCATGACTCAGATCGAACTACATATGTAATTATGTATTGAACCTACATACTAAACGCTTTAATTAAACTCCCCGCCAGAATTTCCTGCCACTGAACATGTAAACCTTCATTTTAGGATGTACCAGTACAAAGTTTAGCCACCATTATTTAAGCCAGTTCCATCACCATTCACCACTCAGTTTTTTCAGTTTCAGACATGTCCCTATGAATAATTCTAGTGACATTTTTGTGTTTGCACCGCCACGGCCATTGAAAGCATTGGCTGCACCACTCTACCCAAGGAGTTAATTGATGATTGATCTAGTTTCTCTTTATTTTTCTGTTTCGCTGTTTCCAATGCATGTTTTTTCAAAATGCAGACTTGAGACAAGGCTCATTTGGTTAGTGTGTGTGTGCGTATTGGGTGGGGGTAGTCCATTGATCAGAACATATGCTCCTTCGTTTACAAGAGGAATCCATAATTCCATATTCAGTGAGTAATTAGAATACTATATACATTCGAAGTCTTTGAAGAAGATGAGTCCGAACAAGAGTTCTTTCACCAACCTATGATGCAAGTTTACATAGGATCACTTAAAGTGACAGGTCAAGCATCGAATGACAAGGCTCACTTTTGTTGGGGAGGAGGGGGGGATTTACACACATACATAGACTTTCTGATCACTCCAAAGAGTAGGTATCACCATTTTAGGATTGGTTCATCACATCGAAATTGGTTGTTTACCTTAATCTTGGCATTTCAACAATTTTAAGAAAACCTAGCTCCTGCAACACCAAAATTTGTTCTCATCTTTATCCAATATTCCAATTATACTCTCTTCTATCTCAGAATTCATTATCAATTTGCTTCATTTTAATGGTCGTAATTCTTGACGTAAAGGATATAAAGCAACACACTCACTTGTTAGATATAAATGTGCAGAATTTACATGATAAATAGCCCCATCAAATTTAGTAACTCAACAAAGAGAAAGTCAAGGAAAATTTTCAGGTGCATACCACATTATTCAACCAATCTCGTGTCTCCGATTTAGCCTTTTCCCTTGGATCCTACAGCAAATACGAGTACTCAAGTAAGAAACCAGTACGTACAAACAAGAGAATGATGCTCAAGTAAAAGCAAATCCGTGTAAGCAAAAAAGTTTCTTGGTACAGAGGAAAAAAGACAAGATTAATACGTTACGCTCAAAATGAATATCATAACCAATGAAATTAACTGGTAGGACAATGTGAAGAGAGTTTGGCAGAATCAGAGTGTGAACAATGAAAATCTTACCGTTTTAGGCTGCTGGCCCAGGCCTTCTTTCGAGAATGCTTTTGTCTTAGTTTCTTTTTCACAAATTTTAAACCGTTCCATTTCACGTTCAATCAGTTTGCGTGAATCCATCAGGGCCTGCTCATAAGAGGCACTAACCTATGTCAACAAGTGTAAAAAAGAAAAAGAATCCATTGTCAATTCAAAAAATAGGAGATGAAAAGAAGAATATATTCTTAGTAGTCAGAAAACCTTGAGGATAGTTGAAACTTATATCTATGACAAAAGAACATGTAAAATTATTGTGTCCATGTAGTAGTAGTAGTATAACAATGGGAGTATTCTTATGGCATGCGAATGGGAATGTAAAATGCATAAAGGTCGTGTTGAGAAAAGCGCGGTATATGACACAAAATCAAGGACAGCAGTGTAGTCTAGTTGCAACAACTTGTAACTACTTCATTAATATACTTGTTTAAGTAATTGAAAAGGCTAGAAGTATCTCATTCTCAGACAGAAAGCAAGCCACCAGGTCCAGTGAGGTCACAGTATTCCATTCAGAACAAGCCTACTAATATACTCATCCGTTTTTTTGGATTCTATACGTTTGCTTTTGGATCGGAGTTTTAGGAGACTTATGTAATGAGTGTAGTGTGTTGGTTTAGTGGCAGGACCCACAATAAAGTTGTGAGATAAAGATTTGCCAAAAATAGAAACGTATAGAATCTAAAGAAACAGGCAAAAATGGAATACGTATAGAATCCAAAAGAAACAGATGAGTATCACTTAATGGCTGTTTGATAGAAACAGCAGAATTCAGCCTGTAAATGTATACGAGAGTAGCAAACAAACAGAAAGAGGAGACGAAAAAGGGAAGGGAGCAATCTCTCTAAAGGCTAGCTAAATTCTTGAAGAAGACAGCCATACATGGTCAAACGTTTGCAACTTAGCCTTATTTAGGTTGCATTCTGAAATATATTATCCAATTAGATTTGCCAGAACAATTCCAAAAACAGTGCTCTAATTGAAGCACAAGCACTACTGAAACCCATAGAGCACACACAGGTAAGACTAGGAGATAGATCTATACTGAGTAAGAGAACATTGCTGATAACTGTGATTTTTTTAAGTTTTTAAGCCCATCATTAGATGAATAGTCAACTTGGATCCCTCTTCAAAATGTCTTCACAAAGGCAGTTTGGTATGAGTTCATCTTTACTTTATAGGCCAATAGGTCATTACATCTATTGATTGCGACAATAGTCCAAAACAAATAAACACTTGGATATATACATTTAGGAACCAGAAACTCAATGGCTTGCAAGCAACTCAAAATTAATGACTTTCAATAATTCCATAGAAATGAGAGCTATAATACTTGGCAACTACAGAATCAGAGACATGGGCATAAACTTTTCCACAGTACAATACAATTTGTAAGAGCTAGAAAAGTACCAACAAAAACACTTGTCAGGTAGTAGTTCACAGGGAGTAAAAACGACTTATTTACAAGTGAAACCACAGAAGTTCATATAATTTCTCATCGATAAGTGAATGCGTACATAAAACAATAGTGCACTGATGTCAGCAAAAAACATAGTCTCAGTGACAACTATTTCTCAGTTAAACTCAAGGCTAAGATTCAATCACTGAATGCAACAAGGTGTCTATACACTCTATACTGAACATACATTTTCCATTTTCACATATTCACTAGTGACTGCAGTGCTTGCTTAATGGCAATATCAATGCAACTTAATACTCTTACATGGAATTTGATCAAAGCACAGTATAAATAAATAAATAAAAATTGCTAGCTACTGGAATTGAATAATAACAAGTTAAACCACAAAGATGAATAGCACTATAAGGGTACCTTCTTATCCTTAATCTCACTGGACTGTATCCAGGTCTTGATCTGGTCTCTGTACCTCTGCAACTTCTTTATCTCCTTCTTCAAATCAGCCTCATACTTTTCCTTCTGGTTCATGTTATCCGTATCATAAACCTGAAAACAGAAAAATAAAGAAGCAGAAACAATATCATCAACGAAGAATTGATTAGGGAAATTAAAAATGCAGATGAATTGGGGGAAAATTGATTAGGGGAAAACCTTGTTCCAAATGCTATCAAAGACATCGACTCCCTCTTGAACCTTCTTGAGGACGCGATCGATCTCTCCCTGAAGCTTCCGACTCGCTCCCATGGTGATGAAATTCAATCAAGAACCGAATAACAGTTGGAAAGAGACGCAATCCCTAGCTATTGATGCAGCTCAGACTACCTCGAGACTCTCTCTACTAACACTCTGACGGGGGGTGTAATTGGTAATTTGGTGGTTTGGGTTTTTAGAGGATCGATCGAGGCCTATCTCAGCAGATTGCTTTTCATTAGTGGAGATTTTAATTAGGGCTAAGTAGTGAATCTAGGGATGATGGTAGTAATAGAGTTTTGAGGTAAGTAATTCCTTGTAATTTACTCAATTTGACTTTTTTCGGTCAACAGTTTTCAACTTTAACTATCGATTACTCCTCTTAAACTATAATGATAAAGTATTTGACGAAATCATATTATGAAAATATAGAATCTAAATTTTCATAATATAGTTTTATTAATAGAAATCGATAGTCAAAGTTGAAAGTTGTTGACCGAAAAAAGTCAAACTGGATAATTTCTACCGGGATAAAGGGAGTATATGTTATTATATGTATATACCATGGAACCGAATGTGTATGACGTATCCAAAAGCGTCAATTTTTTTATTTGTTTAATAAATAAATAGAAACAGTGAACGTCTTCAAAATTGTAGTATTATATAATCGTATAAAATTTAATCTATTAAAAAAAAAACATGTAGATATTTGATGGGACAGAGTAGGCATTCATATATTAGATGTTTTACACGTATACACTTCTTACGTTCTACACCTTTCCTCCCCTACAAAGAGAAGGACCCAATAAATTGACTACTTCCTCCTATTTTATTTTAGTTGTCATTTTAGGAATTTCACACATATGAAGGAGGACCTATTACTAGCTTTGTAGTTATAAAAATTATTATTAAAAGCCAATTAATATTAATATAATATTATATTGATAGTGGTGATTATAAATACAAAAAAGAGTTTAGCCTATTAGTGTCAATCATTATACCACTTCACATCACACTTGATTAATGATTTAGTACTTTTCAAAAGGAAATAATTAAATAAATTGTAACCTTTTCAACAAAATAGATCGAGCATTGTTAACTTAAACAAGTTGTAAGTTAACACTAGTATATATTGAAGAAAACATGCTACTTAAACAAGTTGTAAGTTAACACTAGTATATATTGAAGAAAACATGCTACTTAAACAAGTTGTAAGTTAACACTAGTATATATTGAAGAAAACATGCAAAAGCTACTAGTAAAGCTTCACTAGATAAGTTGCAATCAATTCTTAACGTTTTTATTTTTGTCATCCCATTGCCATCCCTAGTCATAGCGTTGCGCTAGAAGTGATATGGAGCGGATAAATTTGTCGAGTGTTTTACTTGGGGTTTTGTCGGGCGCTAGCTAGTGATTTTGGCTAAACTAGTGTTGTAGTTTTCAATGGGCTTTCTTACAAGCCATGGACCCCGTCTAGAGTTTGGACATTCTAGGGCCTTAGTAGTAGTTGGATCTCGAATTCTACGGTAGAACTTCTACACTTGATTGTATTCCAATATTTGAGCTTTCGATAACATTCCCCTCTTATATTTGAAAGTACAACCACCTTGTTCTTGTTACTCTATCTCGTTCCGATACTAAGGTACATGTGTGTAGAATAGAGGAGGAAGTTTGTCCTTTTACTTGCCTTTGGAAAAAGCGAAGGTAGACTTTACTTAAACGGAAGAGAGTTGTAGAGAGATGATTTGAGGGATAGAAATGTTACCCCTTTCCTATAAATGATCCAAGGCCTCGTATATATAGTGGGGAGTACGTGGAAGATCCGTGCTTCTTGGGATTATGTCATGCTTTTGTACTTTCGTGTCTGCTACTCGTGGGCTTGCTTTACACGAACGTATTCTATTTCTAAGTGTCCTTTATGCCACGGGATCATCTACTATGATTTCCTTTCTTCTTCAATTCGTCGTATACCTTAGTAATTATGATTTCTGTTGTACAAATGTTCCGAGCAAGCCTATATATGTCAAAAGACTATGGACCAGAGTCACCAGACGTCCAGACCCATATGGCTGAGGCCGAAAAGTCCAAATCCAAGGATGGTCCACCAATTTAACCAAGTTCTGAACTTCTGATGAAGAAAAGTCACTACATCTACATTGTTTAAAAAAATAAACAAGTTAATGTAAAGAGTAAAGTGGTGGTGTCTGCTGAAGAAGGAGCTAGTGCACTACTTTCGGCATACATCCCTTAAGCCGCAATGCTTTCTTGCATGTGAGCACATTTCAGTCACACTAGCTAGGGTGCATGTTTGCATGCGTAATTCTTACTAGTACTAGCTAGACAAGTCAAAATCAGGCCATTTTATTTTCCTTTTCCTGTCATAATTGTACTAATAATGCATAAGAAAATTGCTTAAAAAATGCTTAAGAAAAGGAGCAGAGTTTTCATGCTGAAGCAAGGGCCACTTGCGCCAATGTCTTCATCTTCCTTAATGGACTCATGCAGTCATGAACTAATTATAAACAAATTCCTCTACTATAAATACTTGAGAGATATATCAACAAATAGTAGAGATTTATAACTGAACTCTCCAAAACAAACACATTTAATTAATTTGTTGATCAAATACAATGAATAGCTCCATCAAATCAAGACTCCTTAATCGGATTGAGGAAGAGCCCAAAAGAATGGATTCAACCAAGAGAGGTAGTCTTCCTCCGCCAGTAGCAGCAGGAACCGTGCAGGTGGCACCGCAGCCGAATAAGCCAGAGAAGAAGGTGAATGAAGACATTGACCAAAGTGCAGAGGCATTCATAAGGAAATTCAGGCAGCAGTTGCTTCTTCAGAGGATGGAGTCCATTGAGAACTACAAGGAAATGCTCCACAGGGGAACATAGCTCATGATAAATATATATTCATACCATTATTCTTCAAATTTATGCTATCAGTGTTTACTTGAAAAAAACAAAAAACAATCTACTTATTTCCTTTTCTTTTTTTTTGATATGTTGTAATGTGTATTATTTCTTATTTTCAATTTTAAGTTCAATGGAACTAGCTATAAATGAAAAGCAAATGAGTGTTTTTGTTAATTTGTTATCTGTTACTTGAATATTGTGTAAACGGAGTTTAGGTAAATATTCGATAGGGTTGAGGTTTTATACCTTTCGTCTTAAAAAATTTGAATTCAATCGAATGGATCTAGTAGGTAGGAATAGTACAATGTAGTACCCTTACCTTTACTTATTAGTATTATTTTTTTAATTTATAATTTTACTATTTTAATCGTCTTCTCTCTTTCTCCCTTTCTCACTTCCATCCAATTAACAAGGGCATAACAAGGGGCTGCAAATCCAAAAATACACAGCACTATTCTGCTGTATAATAAAAAAATCTAGAGAAGATGTCGTTTTCATCCAAGAAAGTGGCAGGAATAACATCTGTGGTTGCCTCTTTTGTGTTCTTTTACCTAATAATCATTGCGCAAATCCCACTTTTCAGGTTATTTCTCTTTCCTTATTCTTCTTCTTACCGTTTACCCCTTTTATCACACCAATTCGTCGCAATGTTACTGAATTAACTAATTATCATCATTTCTATTAATGGGTTGCACTATTATTTCTAAATCTTGTTGGATAGCTAGCTAGCTCCTAAATTAATAACTAGTAAGTATATACTATTTTGCTGTATTTTGATGATATGTATACTGTATATGCAGTTTTCCATGCCGTATTGGAGTGTGTAGAACACCGGTAGAGATAACAGCTTGTCAGTTAATCACCAGCAAGATTTACCCTCACCTTGTTGTTCATGCCCTTTTGTATCCTGGAGCCATTAACAAGTCCTTTCTCAAGGGCACTACTGTCTCAACCCATGACCACTTACTCAAAACATTCAATTCTAGGATCAAGAAAGCCCCTGCTTTAAATGATCTCAACCACTTGGAGGTTTGTATATATCAATTTGTTCCCCGATTGCATTCGCTCGTTGTGTATAATTAGAACTTGCTCGCGCGAGACTGTTTAATGTGTTAAACGGCCTTAAAATGCCAAAATGTCGTACCATTTAGATGTGTATTTTAACTTGTCTAACGTAGTAGGCCGTCCCATACAAGTTGCTGCATTTTTCAAAATAAGCGGAAGCTAGCAGCAAGGTCCAGAACTGCTTATTCTTTCATGTTTAAACATATAGAGGCCGATTTGATGATTGCCCAAAATTCATATGATTTCTCACATTAGACTGCAACCTGGTTTTCATATGATAAACAGTCTGTGGATAAGTACCTAGCATAATCTGTTTCTGGGATTATTAGATGCAACCTGGCTTTCATTAATTTTTACGACACTGTTGACGTTTCATTGTTATAGGTGATGCTTACTGTATAGTGATATATATGCAATCGAATTCTGAAACAGGTTCTTGCAGGAAGCTACCTGTGCGTGGCAGGAGCATATTTAGGCCTGATTAGACCGGGAAGAATGAGCTTTTTTGGGATATGTCTTATCATATGGGGCTTTAGCAGGAGTGTTCTTATGCGAAAACATGCAGGATATCATAATGAAGATCTTTCCATGTATTCCAATATGGCATTGGCATTAGTACTCACAGTGTTTTCAATGAAACGAGTCGTTCAAAAGCTCATCAAATGTTGCAGACCTAAGCGGATTGCCAAAAAGTTCAAGAGTTGCTGAGAAGCCAAGTACAAGTGATTTTCTCCTTTTGTCTTCTAATCTCTTCTTTACTTGCATTGGTAGAGTTAGATCTTGAGTACCATTTTTAATTCCTCCAATTTTGTTAGTATTCTTGATGCATTTACGTACTCTAGTTGGGAAACAAAGAGACTGAAAACCTCCCTCGTTTTCAGAATGTTAATATTCAGAATTGTGGAGAATCAGATGTTACTTTCTCTAGCAACTATGTTCATGTTCAGCTACTGTCCTCTACTGAAAATAAGTTCATATGCCACCTAGCTAGCAGAGTTCATTTGACTTCGCATTTAGCCGGCATCTTCTCTAGAAATCCTTGGATCTGGATAACAGGCTCAGTCGGACATCTAGAGAAGATGTCGTTTTCATTCAAGAAAGTGGCAGGAATTACATCTGTGGTTGCCTCTTTTGTGTTCTTTTACCTAATAATCATTGCGCAAGCCCAACAGAAATGGATGAGGGTAGTTTAATTTAGGGTCTTCTAGCTCGCTAAAAATAGGTTGTTTCCTTTAGTCGGCGATTTGTCTGTGTCGTAGTCATCCTTCCTGCCGGCGACACTTTATCAGCAGAAGAGCGAAGAGATCTAGCAAAACCACCGACTACCCGCCGCTATATATTTTCTGCAGAATGACGAAGAAGATGGTTGACGGAAATCAACGACAGACGATCAAAGTTGACCCGCGCATAGTGACTCTCATCAATAATGGCGTTCAGGCTCATCATCGCTCCATGTTTGTCGTCATCGGTGACAAGTCAGTTTATCGGGTGCGTATGTATTTCTTCTTCTTATTATGTATCCAGAAAGAATTACTAGCTAGCTAGCTGGAGTTCTCTAATTAATTAATTAATAATTGATTAACAGGTGAAGGATATGCATTACTTGCTGGGGCAAGCCAAAGTCAAGTCTAGACCCAATATACTGTGGTGCTACAAGAACAAACTCGACATTAGCAGGTAAACAAACAAACAAACAAACAAACAGGAAGCTATGCTAGGTTTATTTTCTATGGTTAAGTTAGACAGATACGTACATTTCGTTCTCCGTTTAGGTACTGTTACATTCATAACTTCTTTACGAAAGTCATTTTCCTTGCCAAAAGCGTGTTTTAAATGTTCCATGAAAACATGTCTTGCTGCAGTCACACGAAAAGGAGGAGGAAGCAAGTAAAATCACAGTTGCAAACGGGTTTGTTGGATGGGGAAACAGCTTCTACTTTCACACTTTTTCTTGAAACCACTGACATAACCTTCTGCTTCTACCGAGAAGCTGAAAAAGTTCTGGGAAACACATTTGATATGTGTGTATTACAGGTTAGATGTGGAACATTTTTGTTGCAATTAATTTCTTGCATCATATATATGGAGAATAATGAATGGTATTCTTTCTTTTTGGAAGGATTTTCAAGCGTTGACTCCAAATCTCCTAGCAAGGACCATTGAAACTGTTGTAGGTGGTGGAGAGATAGTGATTCTTTTTTTAATTTTTTTTAAATTTTAACTAGCTAGACTTTTATGCCTCACAATCTTGCATCTGGACGCTTCAACGAGCGTTTCATGTTGTCACTTGCTTCATGCAAAACTTGCATTGTCATGGATGATGAAGTACACATCCTACCAATTTCTTCCCACATGAAAGCAATCACCCCATTTTCCGCTTCTAAGGTGCGGTATCATTTTTGCCTTTGAATTAACCTATTGCAGCTATTCTGATATTCCTAAGAATATCAAAGTGCGTGAAGCTATGTGCCATTTTCTGTTATTTTCATTGCATAATGACGTAAAATTTCCACACACACACACACAGGTATCTAAGTAATGTTTTTATAGATTAGTGTGTTTGTGTTTTTCTATGGATCTTCATGTGACAACTTTCTCGTGTCTTTGGCTGAAAAAGGATGCAGAGGGGCTTTCAGAAGCTGAAAGAGAGCTGAAGGATTTGAGAGAACAAGTTCATGATGATTTCCCTGTTGGTCCTCTAGTTAGAAAATGTTGTACAATGGACCAGGTAGTTATTGTTTATTTATGTATATACATATTGTCCTTTGAGGATCTTATGTAATAAGACTGTTTTTTCTAAACAGGCAAGAGGTCTGCTTACTTTCCTAGATGCAATTTTGGAAAAGAGCCTCGGAAGCACAATAGCTCTGCTTGCTGCTCGTGGCCGTGGGAAGTCCGCTACTCTTGGTCTGGCAATTGCCGGAGCTGTTGCTGCAGGGTAATAAATGGTCTTTTAGTTCGGACATACCTTCTTTTGAATGTGCTTGTCTTCAAACGATCTGTGTTGACCATGAATGATCACTGTAACAGGTATTCAAATATTTTTGTGACTGCACCTGGCCCAGAAAATTTGAAAAAACTTTATTTGAGTTTGTATGTGCAGGACTCAACTTGCTCAACTACAAGGTATGGTACTCAAGCTTTACTGAATCATGTCGAGAAAAGTTAAATGAGTTTTTTTTTCTTTCTTTTCTTTCTCTGTCTGCAGACTGCAACATAGCATTTTACTCTCAATTTTACTTGCTGCACTTCCAGACTTCCAGTGGCACGCCCTAGGTTTCTGGAATGTCATGGGCTAAATCCAGAATCTTTTGTGTTCTAATTAAGTGTGTGTGTGTGTGTGTATTATATATATATTGTCAGATTGATATTTATGTAAAGAAAAGAGAGAAACGCATGTTTTGGATCATTACTCTACAGGTTGAGGATCATTTTATCTTATTTTATTTTTAGTTATAGTCTGGAGGGATTGGATTAGTTGTGGCTGCAAAATCATAGTTTTTCTCTCTGTTGCGTTTGGTGTATCTTTTTCATCCAACGGAAAGCACAGTTGTGGGCTAAATCCAGAATCTTTTGAAATTAGTTTAATTGATTTTTTAACATCTACTGTGTTCAAGTTTGTCACATTATGTAAAGAAAAAAGAGATATTAAGTTTCACCTCTCTATTCTTCACGTGCAGAAGTTGGATTATGATGTGGTCGAAAGCAATAATCCTAAATTTAAGAAAGCAATTGTACGGATAAATATCAAAAAACAGCATTGACAAACTGTCCAGGCAAGTAGGATTTGGATGCAGCTCCTCCTTTTGTAAAGATTCATTTTCTTGTGTTGACGCGTTACCTATTGTTTGTGCAGTATATACAACCACATGAACATGAAAAGCTGACTCAAGTTGACCTGCTGGTCATTGATGAAGCTGCAGCTATACCCCTACCAACTGTGAAGTCCTTACTTGGTCCTTACCTTGTCTTCCTCTCATCCACAGTTAATGGGTGAGTGCATGAATTTTCTTTTGTAACATTTCTTCTGTTCAGTTTGTTGATAGGTTTCATACTGTCTAATTGAGGTTCTCGTTTGTTTTCTGAATTTTTATTGTTTAAAGTCCTCGTGGGAACAGTTGAACTCTTAACATCATTGTAGTAGCTTTTAATATTTCAATGTATTCTTGAAGATATGAAGGTACCGGGAGGTCATTATCCTTGAAACTGCTGAAGCAACTCGAAGAACAAAATCATACATTCAGTACAAGTACAGAGATTGGTACTTGCTTCACTATATAGTTTCTTTTCTTGTCGTGGATATTGATATTTTCGATTAATTTCTTATATTATAGTAACAATACATATATATACTAAGTCCAAGAAATTACGTGCTACAGCCTTCTTATCCTGTTTTCCAATGTGTATCTATATAATCACCTGTGCCCCTGTACAAACCAGAAGAAGATTCCATGCAAAGGGGATGGAAAAATCATTCAAAAGAAGCACATGCAAAAACTGTCATATATCGCTAAAACCATAATTAGATAATTAAAAAAAAACAAAATAATAAAAAAAAGGAAAGGGGAAAGCTATCAGGAATACCTGTCTCCTTCAGTGCGTTCGCAGTCGCTCGAAGCTGGTCAGAGGTGAGGATGAAACTAGATGGAAAGCTGTATCCATATTTAAGAACAGGAGCAGCAGTGGCACGCACCCAAAAGGAAGTAAATAAACAGATCTTGCTTCTACGCGCTGGGGTTAGGGTCTTGAAAGTCTGGCTGCCAAAAGGGGAAATATTGGTCTACCTGCCGGAAAACGCACGCTCACCAAAATAACATAAATATATAATGAATAGAGAGCCTAATTCAATGAAGCACCGGCTTCAATACGCACCCTTCTATTGCTGCTACAGAGTGCACATATTGATTTATCGGCGCTCAAGTGCGCTATTACAGTAATCTTGTTTATGGAATTTTTTGTAATGATTAGATATGGTATTTCTTCAAGGATGGATTCCAAGTTCTTCGAGATAAAACTTTTCAGTTTCCTCTTTTTTTTTGAGACATCATTATCCCCCAGTATGTTTACTACTAGTTTCTAGTGTTTATCTCTATGTTGTATGTGTCATTACTCGCCATTTAACCTTTCTATTAGCAAATTCTAATCCCACTTACAATTCTATGACAGGTCGGCATTTCAAAAAAGTTACTCTCAGTGAATCTGTCAGATATGCTTCCGGTGATCCTATAGAGTCCATATTTTGGGTACTTGTTGTATAACACAAGACTCTTTTTATCCAGGAAAAGGATCACAACGACATTCAGGCTTCCATAATGGATGAGCCGGAGAAATAGTTGCTGGGTGTTGGCAGTAAAGTTGTCCCTGGCATGTTGGTCAGCATTTAATCCAATAGGAGTGTACTTCAGAAGCATGGGAAGAAACAATCCACAACTAAATCGAAGAGTGTTCTCCCTGACAACGGGTCAAATTCAAGTAAGAAAAGAAAAACCGGATAGGATGATGAACATTTTGACCGCTGCAAGTTCTGTCGGCATTTGAGATGTATTTATGTGGGAGGTAGTGTCATCTGCTCTAAAGATTGATCATACAATGTTGTTCCTGGCACTGACCTTACCAAAACAGCTTGGCATTGATGGTCTGATATATTTTATTTAAGCAAAGCACACAACGAAAGCCGTCAAGCACCACATTTCCTTTCGCCAGACTTCAAAAAAGAAAAAGATTGATACATGTAGGTCCAAAACCGTGGCAATCCTGCAACTATCGGACGGAGTCCTACAATATGGTGTGTTTTTCCGATATTTATCGCTCTATGCATCGTTTCGGTAGGATTTGGTACCGGATATTATACACCAACAAGCTTTTGGTACTAGTAGGATTTGTTAATTATTTGAAACCCTTTTTACCACAAATTAGTTTCAAATTACACCGAAAAACTAAGAAAATTATATTTCAAAGACCATTAATCCCTCTGAACCATTTAAATAGGGATGGGGTATGGGCGGGATTTTGGGTTTGAAAATTTTGGGATCGGGACAATTTTTTGCCATCCCAATTCCGGCCTAAATAATGTAAGGATATTTCGGGATCGGAAATTTCGGTCCCATCTTTAGTTTTTGCTTTTTAAAGATAAAATAAAAACTATTTTATACACTATGCATAATATTTATTTTTTTTAATATTTTGCTATTAATACAAAAATTCAACATATTTTTCATGAATAATAACCATAATCGAAATATTAACTAGTGAGCAACAACTAATCCAACAACATCTTTTCTTGTACATATTTGTGCATTTTTTAGGATGATGAACATTTTGACCGCTGCAAGTTCTGTCGGCATTTGAGATGTATTTATGTGGGAGGTAAGTGTCATCTGCTCTAAAGATGACACTGACCTTACCAAAACAGCTTGGCATCGATGGTCCAATATATATTTGATGAGGGTATTTATGTCACCACTGTAGCACGCCCTCGAAATGCCATCAAATGCCCTCGAAGCATATACTCCCTCGAAAGGACAGAGACCCTCGAAAGCGTAAAGCCACCAAGCATTTACACCCCCGAAACATCCATGCCCTCGAAAGGACATACACCCTCGAAAGGACTGACACCCTCGAAAGCATCTACCATCAGCTAGGACCCACTCACATTTGCCTATATATAGCCCAAGGTACACTACTATTTCAACACAATCTCAACACACTTCCACTCTCTAAATACCTTCATTTCCTTCGGGTATTACCACTTAAATGCAACGCCGGTCTGACTATCGGCAGGCCGGTAAACCACTAACCGCCCCATCCCGTCCCCAGGTTCCCGCTAAGAAATGAACCCAAGAACTACTCTAGGAGGAGGAGATCTTGGAGATGATGAGGAAAACGGCATGAACCATATTTTACCCGCATCATCTTGGCGCCGTCTGTGGGAATCCGGGACAAAAAGTTGTAGCTCTAAGGGGTGGACGGTAGGCGGCAGATCTGGATGGTAGGCGGCAGATCTGATCGGTGATGGCCAAGCCAGTGCTAATTTCTTTCCGGCAAACAAACGCAGTGAAAGCTAAGTATTATGTTATATCACCATAATTCTCTAATGCCATTACACATTAACTACCACACTACTGTGACAACATACTCCAAATTTGTGCTTGAAAAAGAAAAAAGATCAGATCTGTGCTATTATGCCACTAGTCTATCACATCATCATTTTGAACCACTCAAAATTATAATTTTTCTTATGATGAGATAACAAGAAGCGTTACAGCAAAACAAAAGAGAAAAGAAAGATCTATCTCTTGCCTAGGAGCCTGGACTCCAAAACCGGTAAGCCGCACCAAACGTTCCGCCGGGAAGTCTTCTCCGGGAGACAACACCGAGGGGCCATTTTTGCCCAGATCTAAACCAGATCTAAACATGGCCAAAGCCCAAAATATCTCTGGTCGAATTCACATCCACAGTCGAGCTCAAAGATAGCTCGAATTGCCAATAGGAGGCTCGGAGAGATGGCTCGAAAAAAGAATATGGAGAAGACCCAAGTCGGCTCGGATTCGACCCACTCAACCACAACGAATCCAAGTCGGACTTCAATGACTCGGAAGAGATCCCCCAACTCGTAAACAACTACCATCCTGAATCCTTTCGATCTCAAAAGTATGAAGGCTAAGCTACTCCGGATTGCAAAGGATTCGGGCCCAACAGCTTGGAGAATCAAGGTCTGACAAGACGGTAAAAATAGAGGGTCGGGCACAACTCCTCGGAGACCGACACCATTCGAATTCATAAAGACCAATCAAAGCAGACTAAATCTTTTCGAGATGAGAGACACGGAAAATTGTGACTGACCCGGTACTCGGAGTCTCGGACCACCTCAAGTCCAGACAACTACTTGGACTCATCGTCGGAAAACCTGAATTAGCCAAGAAAATGAGTCACACCATTAGCTTCCTCTTCTTCTTTCACTTTGATTTGCAGAAAGAAAGAAAAATGAGTTGCACGAATACAGAACCGGGCCTTTTCTACGATTTCGATAAACTCGCCAAGGAGGCTTCTGAGCAAGGTCTCAATTCGAGTCTTTTCACCGTACCTATCATCCCCGCCAAACACCACCGCGCCGCCACGACACCACCCATTCATCTCCACTCGCTGATCGCGAAAATGGATTTGGTGGTACAATTTGACGATGCAGTAAAGCTGGGTTTAAAGATCGAGCAGAAAGAAAATTGAAGAAGGGCGATGCAACAATTTGTGAGAGAATTGTTGGAAGGAAGAGATGAATTCTTGACTAAGAATTTAGATCCCAAAACCAGTAAGTTGCACCAAACTTGTCGTCGAGAAGTCTGCTCGGGGAGACGACATCAATTAGAGGGGCCAATTTGCCCAGTTCTAGGTCCAAACACGTTGAAGATTGAGGTCAGCTGAGGAGTTTAATGGAGTACAAGGACAATTATCTAATTGCTTCTGTTTCTGGAAATAGTACCTTGACTCCTCCAAACTCTAAAGTCACAACCGAGCTTCAAGGTCGAAAGTCAAGTGGATAGTCTACGGAGACTCAAAGTAGTGAAAAGCGTATGTCGAAAGCTACAACAAACACCTTCGAACCGAACACGTCAAAAACTACAGAGAACACCTTCGACGAAAGAACACAAGTCGCTCGAACGGCCAAGAAATCACCTTGGACCCAAACTTGCCCCGGACTACCGTATCTCGGGATCGGAGTCACCACTACCTAAATCCAAGTCGGACGCGGAAACGTCAGTCTCGTGTCCACCGCCGCCCCAAATCAATACTGGCCCCAACTCGGCCTCCATAATCGCTCGTCCCGATTGGAAAGTTCAGCTCGCCGAAACCCACCTTCTCAAAAAATCGGGGTCGAACTTGCTCACTCAGACTAACCCGAGTCGGATCCCACTCCGAAAACCATCATTGCCCAAGATTCACTCAGTTGACACCACCCGGGTCGGAACCCAGTTCAAAGTGGGGCGAATCCGACCACTCGAAGAACATCTGTTTCGGGCTCAAACGAATCGGATCCCAAAAATCCAGTCGTACTCGCCTGAATCAGATCCACCACCTCCGAGCTCCGATTCGATAACACATCGCCGCCATACATCCCTTTTCCCAACGGGCAGATCTCGAAAACGGGATCAAACGGGATAATTTCGAGGTCAAGGCAGAGTTGATGTCAATGGGGCATGTTAAGAAAAATGGAGAAGAAGAAAATTGAAGAATAGATGTGGTCTCGTTTCTTTCTGGGTGAGAAATTGATAATGATGGATGAGAAATTGATAATGATGGAAGAAGTCAATGGCGAAGAAAGAGACAAGTTCCATTCACGTGTAAATGGATTCTCAAGTTGTTGAAAATTTACATGTTGGTCCTTTGACATTTCCACATGTTGCAATTGGGTTGTGCACTACCAACTTCAACTAAACATTTCGGCCCAACTATGCTAATTGGCTCTCGTACCACATACTAGGCCGAACAAAAGGGTTCGACACCCTCGAATCGGAAAAGAAAGTTTAAAGGCGGGCTTGAAGCTACGATACGCTTCCGAAGATTGAGTTTTCGTTTATCTCGAAACTCAATTGTCAACCACAATCTTATTAAAGGAGTTCCGAAAATAAGGCTCCACAATTCTGATGAAAAACTTGGATGGACTTCAACGGATCATCCTCAACTATTTCGGCCCACTTAGGCCCAAGGGGCTCTCGGATAACACACAAGACCTAACAATGGGCCCGATACCCACACCTCCAATATATAATGTTTAATGAGTGATCCGATACCCTCGATTTGAGGAATAATCTTAAAGGCGGACTTGAACCTACGTTATGCTTTCAAAGGTTGGGTTTCGTTTATTTCGAAACTCAATTGCCAACTACAATCTTATTAAAGGAGTTCCAGAAATAAGGCTCCACATTTCTGATGAAAAAGTAAGTATTCTAACTTACCGTCAAATCACTTATTATATATCCACCATCATCCATTCATACATCCACGCTCATCCATTAATACATCCACACTCATCCATTCATACATTCACATTGAATGGACAAGCTCCGCGTATTAAATTAAACGAACTACTAAAACGAGATTAGTTGGAGAAACCATCTCGAACAAAAGACGAACCTCAAATCCTCCACACGAGGAGTAAAATACGGTTCTGGAAGCCTCCAAAAGAGGAAAAAGAACAGATAGGTTGGAAAAATCACCACCAAACCTCCAAATGAGGAATAAATGAGTGGTTGGAAAAATCACCTTGAAACCTCAAAAACCACCTCGAAGCCCTAAAGGCGTTTCGAGATGAGAATATCGCTCCGTCAAAGACGGCCGACGGGTTCCTGTACTTCTGTCGAGCGACTATTCGAAGTCCTCTAGACCCCCCCCACAAAGGGACGAGTCGGAGGATACCACGATTGTACACTGCTATTTCGACGGAGATAACATGTACCAATCAAACAAAAACCACCTCGAAGCCCTAAAGGCGTTTCGAGATGAGAATATCGCTCCGTCAAAGACGGCCGACGGGTTCCTGTACTTCTGTCGAGCGACTATTCGAAGTCCTCTAGACCCCCCCCACAAAGGGACGAGTCGGAGGATACCACGATTGTACACTGGTATTTTGACGGAGATAACATGTACCAATCAAACAAAAGCCACCGCATCGAAATGAAGCATAAAGATAACAGTACACAAAATCAAAGCAAATAAAAAGCCAAGTATGTGAACAAATTCGATATATAGAAGCTTCGACCCGGAGTACTAACAAAAGGGCGAACGAGTTAAAAGAGGAGGATATTTCGAGACCGGAAGATGAAGTTTCCCAAGAGCCGCATCGTCCCACGCCTTCCCACTCGGAAGAGCCCTCGAAGCAAGACCATTGAAATTTCGATGGATTCCCACCACCATCCATCGAAACTTGGGGGACTCATGATATGGGAATGTGGTGCTGCTCAAAGTTCGAACACCCTCAAAAGGCCTCGAACTAACGAGTGACCATTGAAGCACCAACAAAGAGTTGCCAACATAAAGAACGGATGATCGACAAAAAGCAAACAAAAGTTCCTCGAAAGATTGTCACCACATTCTTCGAGAACTTGGGGGACTGATGATAGGGTACTCAATTTCCATCAAGAATCGGAGCAACTTATGACATGCACACATGGACAAAATCCATCATGTCTAGACCAAAAAGGTCAATTTCTATCAAAGATACTATACACCACCAAAAGTTGAGCAAAGACGAGAAGATGATATAAATTCAAACAAAAGAAGAGAGGTCCGAAAAAGAAAGTCTCACTCAGACCCTCAGACCCCAAGACTTTCCAAGAAGAAGAAAGTTTCGACAGATTAACTTGCGACATCTCTCAAAACTTGGGGGACTTATGATGAGGGTATTTATGTCACCACTGTAGCACGCCCTCGAAATGCCATCAAATGCCCTCGAAGCATATACTCCCTCGAAAGGACAAAGACCCTCGAAAGCGTAAAGCCACCAAGCATTTACACCCCCGAAACATCCATGCCCTCGAAAGGACATACACCCTCGAAAGGACTGACACCCTCGAAAGCATCTACCATCAGCTAGGACCCACTCACATTTGCCTATATATAGCCCAAGGTACACTACTATTTCAACACAATCTCAACACACTTCCACTCTCTAAATACCTTCATTTCCTTCGGGTATTACCACTTAAATGCAACGCCGGTCTGACTATCGGCAGGCCGGTAAACCACTAACCGCCCCACCCCGTCCCCAGGTTCCCGCTAAGAAATGAACCCAAGAACTACTCTAGAAGGAGGAGATCTTGGAGATGATGAGGAAAACGGCATGAACCATATTTTACCCGCATCAATATTGCTTAAGCAAAGCACACAATGAAAGCCGTCGACCACCACATTTCATTTCGCCAGACTTCAAAAAAGAAAAAAGATGTAGGTCCAAAACCGTGGCAACAAATTAGCAAAAAAAATAATCCTATAATCCTTTATTTTTGTATATAGAGGAGGGTTTTGTCTCATCTTGACCTGATCAGATTACCATATAGTAACTCAAATATATTGGCAAGTAATCCTTAATCTCTCCGGCTATATCTCACGGTTGCAATTAACAACTACTTCAATTGCATGTACCACCTGATTTGTTTGACAACGAGGAAATCAAGCAAGTCGCAACAAAAAACGAGGAACCAAGCACAAAAAAGATGCCTTTATATTTTCTAACAATATATGATACTGGGTAAAATCCTGGGAAACATGCCTGTGTGATTAAATTTGAAAAAACAAAAAGATGGAGAAGAGGTGGATGTACGGTGTTGTTGGGTAATTTTGGGTCTAGCTACTTCGTCCAAGTCTTGATCTTGGAGAGTCTTCTGAACTAAGTGCCTTCCATTTGTACTAGTAGGACCTGAAAGGGTACGACCTCTTGCGTGGTTGTCAATGATCAAATCGGAAAGAC
The DNA here is from genome assembly GCA_028274465.1 of Plantago ovata. Taxonomy (NCBI): domain Eukaryota; kingdom Viridiplantae; phylum Streptophyta; class Magnoliopsida; order Lamiales; family Plantaginaceae; genus Plantago; species Plantago ovata. The sequence continues at coordinate 26,267,934 of CM051457.1, forward strand.
GACTTTACATGTAGGGGCATGCTAAGAACCTATAGTAAATGTAGAATAATGACCGGAGAGAAGATAGTGATGAGCAAAAATTTACTATTACCACCGGTTTACCATTTACTACAGATATTTTTACCATCGATAACGGTAACCACTAAAACATGAGCGGTAAACGGTTATCATTTTACATTACCACCCAAATACGGTATGGTTACCATACCACACATGCGATAACCATTACCATAAATCTTACCATACAATATTATTATACTTTAATATTTTATAACATATTTTATTATTAGTGAACATTTTATTTATTCTAAAAGGATACATATGAAAAATTCAACTTCCTCAAATGCCATAACAAATACATACCTATGTATTATTTATGTGTCTAATACATACCTATATAAAATTGATCGAAACAAATGTGATAACTTAATGTGACACTATCTGCATGCATGGATGGCCACATGTATATATATCTGTTTTCTATGATTGAAATTTGAAAATGGCATCAGGATGAAAGTCATTCTTTTTATTAGGGACTCTAATTCAAGTTCTATATATATAATTCCATGTTTAAGTAGATATTAAAGTTCGTTAACATGATATGATCAACGGTTACTGTTTTACCACCGGTACGGTTACCATTTTTAGAGTCACCATCGAAAACGGTTACCACACATTTTTTAACGGTACGGTAAACGGTTAGAGGTATTTTTTACCATTACCATTGGTGCTCATCCCTAACGGTAACCACTAAAACATGAGTGGAAGGTAGAAGATAATTTAGGGGCCGTACAAAAATCCAGTTTGTGTGTGCAGTAGTACAGAAAGAAGATAGTTTCAAGTGGACAACTTCTCTCTCAACTCCTCTGCTTCCTTGAATTCTTCTGGCCATTACTTGCTCCCTTAAACGGCTTTCCTTTCTTACGACCCACAAAATTGCTAGGATCTTCAGCTTCATCATCATCCGCTCCCTTTCTCCTCTTTCTTGATCCAGATTCTTTAATTTCCTGCAGGATTAAAATAAGATCGATTTGTCAGTGGTGGTGAAATGAAACGAGAAACAAGTTGTAAAATTATCATAAAGATGACAATAAAGGAAAAGGGAGTTGTTATGTAAGGATGAAGGTTCAATACAAAATACCATTTGAGCTAATCTTTTCGCTTGCGAAACACTTTCATACAGTAATAAAACTTCTTCCTCTTGAGCAGGGTACACAGGCAACTTTTGACCTTTAAAAAAAGAAAAGTTCAGACTAGAAAAATAAAAAGAAAAAATGCCCAAGTTCCTTCTTGAACTCCAAGTTTTGATTCTTACCTACGTGCTTTTCTATCTGCACGTACCACTCTAATTCGTACTGATTGAAAATTGATATTGCAACACCTGAGCGCCCAGCTCGAGCGGTTCTTCCCACTCTATGTATATAATCCTGCGGACAATTTCATAAACCAAAAAGCATAATAAATACCCCAGAAAGTAACTCAATTCTTTGTTTACGACTTGACTGCTACATAATTAGAAGTTCTTTCCTTGTTAAAACAAACCATTTCTCAAATAAAGTTCTAGTGGATATTCCTAGCAATGCAGAAGAAAACACCTTATCCCCCCACACTTCTAATTCAACTATTTATATGTAGAGAACGTAAAGAAATGCATAAGAAGCAGGAGACTACCGTTTCAAAAAAAAAAAAGAAACAGGAGACTATCCCTAAGAAAAGGGAAGGAGATAGAAACAACACAGTAGAAGAAACCCTTAACAAATGCTATATTTAAATCAATTATCACGACATAAATCCCTGAATCAGATACAGAAGATCTAGTTCCATTAAAAAATCAGAGAGAGAGAGAGAACTTACCTTAGGATTGGCAGGAACATCGTAGTTAATTACCATGTCCACTGATGGAATATCAAGTCCCCTACTGGCCACGTCTGTGCATATAAGAATATTAAATTCACCAGCCTTGAATTTGTTTAAAGCTCCAAGTCTTTTCGTCTGGAAAGAACCAACAAGATCATAATAAAGGAAAATTTTAATTACTAGTCAAAACCACAGAACGCATGAAGAGTTTCTGTATGCAAAGTCCATAGTTATCAAGAACATTACCTGGGTCATATGACCATTAATTGCGGTAGCTCTGAAGCAAAGTTTCTGGAGAAGATAGGCCAAGAGAGTGGTAGCGTCACATGTTCGAGTGAAAACCATAGATGTACTACCCAACATTTGGTTCAATATATAAACAAGATAACAATCCTGCAAAACACAGATACATAACATGAATAAGTTCAAGAGCACATTAACAACTAGGTCTATAATCTCACTTCAAAGATTTAGAAGATTGACTTAAGAATGCAATGACATGCGACGTGACAAAAGATGTCCAATCAACTTAGAGAATCTTAGTTCAAACATGGCCAGCTAACAAGATCATATCCACACCGCACTCAATAACAACAAACCAACAGTTTTTACAAATTCATGAAACTGTTAACATTTTATAAGGATATCCAAGAGCAAGCTTGGACTCAGCCTATACAGTACACAGTTTTACCAATCTATTCTCCTCCTAACCAACTATGATCATTCTCATCATAGAGCTTTTTATTAGTGCCATTTTTACTTGCATTTTTACTTGCATAAATTATGTGCGGATCACATACTCATTTGTCCCTTAAAATGCCACAAGAAAGACGGAGAAAAGTGAAGTCACTGAAAGTCACGACCTTGTGCTTTGCTGGAACAAAGCAATATTGTTGCGTCAGAGTATCAACAGTAGAATATTTTGTTGCAACTTCAACCTGGAAACAGTTATGAAAAAGCTAAGAGTGATTTCAGGGAAAGCTTACTTTAAAGGTAAACAGAAAATGTCAAAATCATACCTTAACAGGATCTTTTAGGCAAGCTCGCTGCAGCTTTGCCACCTGTATCATTGACAGGCAGTAGAATTTAAATTAATCACTGATGTATTTGTCAGCAATCATTCCATTCAGCCTACAGAAGCACTGAACCTTAATCTTATTTGAAACACATTGGTAACTTTACTTTGCGGGAACATTTATTAATCTTGAAAAACCATAAGAGAAACCTACCTAACGATCCTTAGCTGGAACTACGACTGACATTGCAAATTAGGAAGTAGTATTATCACAAAGGAATAACAATTCTCGACCAGTATGTAGATCACTAAGTCTCAAAACTAAAACAGGGGCTTACTACATTCTCTATTCCGTGTAAGATACCCAAAAAATGAAACAGTGAGCTTATACAAGAAGGTAAACATCAAAGAAACTTCTAATTAACAGTGAAGTGAGTTAAATCCAACAGTGACTAATAAACTCGAGAATATTTTAAAATAAATGAATAATTCATCAAGTATGCCTTTATTCGTTTGCACCAATTCTATCTTAGTTTTCCATCACTGCAAGATGAATTAAAAATTACAGCAACTACCATAGGGACATGTGATATCAACAGAAGTAAAGAACATCATGTAGAAAGATGTTAGTAGACAAAATACTCTTGTGCACTGTGGTTCTTTAGCTAAATTTTGAAGTCTGTATTTGCTGCTATTTGTACTTGTGGTGATGGGCTTATTGGCTTACTTGGAATAGAAACTCACTTTCTCTTTTAAAAAAATAAAATAAACACTGGTGAAAGATATTGTAATACAAGAAAGCGAATAAACAAAGTGTTAGAGTTAACATTGGAGTACATATGTCATTGTTAGGCACAGACATACCTTTCGAGTCATTGTTGCAGAAAATAGATATGTTTTTCTGTCTGGAGGAATAACATTCAAGATTTCATCAACTGCCTTCTCAAATTCGTCATCAAGTAATCTATCAGTCTCATCAAGAACCTGTTTTCACATTCATATATTAGTTCCATAATAAATGGAAATAAAAGACAAAAATTAGAACGAATGATTTCGTAAACTCCATGAAACATATATAACAACTCTTACCAAGTATTTTACTGTCCGTAGAGAGAAGCCTTTGGTATTGGTAAGATGGTCAACAAGACGGCCAGGTGTTGCCACCTAATTTAGATAAAGCAATGAATAATCATTCTCAAAAGCAACACCAAAAGAACTCATATATGATGGAAACTGGTAGACTTCGATCAAGGATGTGGGACAAAAATGAAGAAATACTCAGAATCCATCATGTTTACAAGATAATGCATATGAATGAAAATGATGGAGATTCCACAAATGGTATTACAGCCCTGCTTAATCAATGTCACGGAGTCCCCCGGACATAAGAAACCAAGAAGCTTCTAAAAACGAACAATAACTAACAATTGAGAAACGATAAAGTGGTTTCTACCTGCAATGGCTCTCTTATAGATAGATGTCCATCAGTAACCACAACCAAAGCAACAAAATAAGACGTTGAAAATGCAAGCGTGTCTGATTCACACTCGAATAAATAAGTGTAGCAGTCCATGTGCGTTATTCACAGTTTACCAACCTCTGGAATTTTGAATTTTAAAGGATTCCATTACCAAGAAAAGTTAATGAAAAGGCCTGATGGACTCAGCTTTCTTAAATAAATAATGTAATTATGTAACTCAGAAACTTCATTTTTTATTCTGACTAGCCAGTGTGTTGGATCAACATAGCATGACAAACATATTACTAGTAGTATTATTTAAAATAATAATTAGGAATCGATAAGATTACTCACAACAATGTGAGGGCGTTTTCCAAGAACAATACTCTGTAGCACCATATCCGCACCTCCAACAAGCTGAAAGAAAACAAATATTAATGAACACTTATCATCAGATTCTAATAATCACCAAACAATCATACAAATAACAACAACATGATAGTAAAACTAACTAATAGTAAAACAGTCTAGTGTACATAAAGTAGTTCCCGGCGTACCACTGCACATCTGACGCCAATACCAGAACCCAGGGCTTCGAACTGCTCCGCAATCTGAAGCGCTAGCTCACGAGTGGGAGCAAGTAAGCAAGCAAAAAATGCCTTGGGATTTTCCAAAAGCGACTGAAGAATCGGAAGCACAAATGCTCCGGTTTTACCAGAACCTGTTTGAGCTAGAGCAATAATGTCCTTGCCTTCCAAGGCGACTGGTATAGCCTCCAATTGAATTATGGTAGGTTTCTTCCATCCCAGACTATCGCAGGCTTCAGCTAGTTGTTCGTTTACGCCTATGTCTTTGAAGGATCTCATTTCTTCTTTCTCTTCTTCCATGGTCATCCCAGACTATCGCAGGCTTCAGCTGGAAGAAATTTTACTGCTTGCTTGATGGGGAGGATATTGTCAATTGTAGTAGGAGGGAGGTCACTGATAGAGACCAAGTAGTAGATTTTAGGGTTTACCAGTATTATTTTTTATGCACGTACGCTATCTGTGAGAAAGAGCAAAAAAGAAAAAAATAATCGAAAAATTCATTAATGGTCCATTATAATAATGTGTAATATTCATTAACCATCATATAACTCCAAATACAATAAACCACCTCATGACTACATCAGAGTTTGAACCCCGACCTCTCCTTACTAATCCAACACCCTTACCACTAAAAGTCGATAGTTTATTGATTAGTAACGTGAACTTTTCCCGGATGAGAAACAAATAAATTTATTAATTAATTTCATGTATTGATAGGTAAATTTTTATTATTTTGTTTGTAATTTCTAATTTAGTATGTGTTGTCTTATATGTGAAGCCATGGAGAGAAGGCTTAAAGATAGAACTCATAATCACCCCATTTTGGAAATCATACCCTTAACCTTTTACTTTTTAGGTACGCTATATCTAAGTTGGAGTCTTCTAGGGTCAGGCGGCCTGCCTGATATCAGACAAACTGAAACTTTTCCCGGATGAGAAACAAATAAATTTATTAATTAATTTCATGTATTGATAGGTAAATTTTTATTATTTTGTTTGTAATTTCTAATTTAGTATGTGTTGTCTTATATGTGAAGCCATGGAGAGAAGGCTTAAAGATAGAACTCATAATCACCCCATTTTGGAAATCATACCCTTAACCTTTTACTTTTTAGGTACGCTATATCTAAGTTGGAGTCTTCTAGGGTCAGGCAGGCTTCGCCCTGCCTGATATCAGACAAACTGATCTAGACCATTAGATCTTTGATCTAATGGTTCACAACACTTCGCCAAAAAATATTTGGCGATCGCCTTTCGCCTTATTAATATTTTAATTAATAAATTATAATAAAAATATTAATATTTTATAAAATGTCATTTTTACCCTCCAAAAAATAAAAATTTTAATATTTTTTTTTATAATTTCGATTTATTAATATTTTTTGGACGATTTTTTTATTATTTTTATTATATTAAATTATTTATTAATGAATTTGAAAATATTTAATTATAGTTACCAAAAATATTCAAATCTAGGATTTGAACCTGAGACTTTTGGCTAAATAGCACAAGACTAAACCACTAGGCTACCAATTACTTTGTTCATTAATCGCTATTACTTTATACAGTATCATAATAGAAAATTAATAATCAACCTAAATTTATAATTAATTGAACACTCATTCACGTCTCTCTCTTGCTGCTGCTACCACTCTCAGTCGACTTCTCATAAGAAAAAACAGTGACAGGTCGCTCATTCTTGTCTATTTTCCGATTCGCATTCCCATATAATTGACATGTTCCAACTCATGAATTAGAGTGGACAAAGGAAGCTAAAAAGTGTTCATGGAGCTTCCAAACACAAGATTATTCACAAATAAAAATTATTTAATTTCTTTAATTTTATATAAATGGGCGTATCCTGTTAAAATTGATATGCCAAAATTCAATTTAGTCCATAAAGGATCAGAAATATATCGGTTGAATATCTAAATTTAACTCGGGATTTGATCTGACAACATAATAATAAAGTTGACAACAAGATAACCGATTCCAAATTATCCAAATTAATATTGACACAAATTCATCTGATTAAAAATATATTTGAACTGAATAAATCGAATCAAATTTAACCCGAAATTTGTTATGATAAAAGAATCAAATTTAATCCGAAATTATCCGATTTGAATTTGAGTGGGATACAACCGTTCCTATTTAAATTTGGCTTGTATTCACCCAAACTAAAATAATCAAAATTGTGCATACAGATGACAAAAATGGCCAACAAATATTCACATATTTATTTTATATGTCTAAATTTAAAATCGATTTAATAGATTATATTAGGGTTATTTTAAATGGGCTACATTTCTCTTAATTTTATTATCCGATTAGAATATTATTCACAATATTAATAGAAATGTCTATTAATTTTAATTGTATATATAGGTGTAACCTTAATCCGACTACTCATCATAAATATATAAGTTACTAATCCAATAGCCAATCCTACAAAACAAGAATAAAATTGACCAAAAGAGAAACTGATTCGAAATTTATTTTCACAGAAATTCATTCGATCCCAAGCAAATGATAAAAGTGATATCAAAATATTTGATCTCAAGCAAAAAGATATAAATTAAATAGATTCACCATTCTACTAATACTACACTACATAACTAAAAAAACAACATTTAGATTACTAAATAATTGACAAAAAAAAAAAAGGCCCGGCTTGAGCCCGGCCCGGCCCATGACGGGCCTGGGCCTGGGACTAATGTTCAGGCCCGCCCTGGGCCATGGGCCGGGCCTGGGCTTGGTGCTAGTATTCCCGGGCCCGACCGGACCTCTTAAAGCCCGGCCCGGTCCATTGTCATCCCTATACTCAACAAACTAACAAATGATAACAATCACTGAGATACGAGATAATGGATAAGTGTATTAATCTTCTCCAATGAAACATTCACTATAAAATGAGTCAAACCTTCAGACTCATAGATACCAACTTACATTGTCTTAACTCTATCACAATTATAGAAGCAACTTAGTAGTCTCATATACGTAACAAGTCATGATATATGTTGTTTTATCCGTTCTTAGTGTCAATTAGTTTATTATTTAATATAAATATAGAAAAATTCATAAATAATAAATCAACTGGACAACACATTTACAAACTAGTCATCATGTGAGTCATATGGTAAGGGTGGACATTGTTGAGGTTAGAATAATGAGTAATTCCGTTGGTCAATCAACCAGAGTAAAAAAATAATGAGAAATAATTTATTATAGTTTAAGATTAAGAATATAAAATGAAATGCAAATTCACAATTAAAATGTTAAATGTTTACATTATACAAAATACATTACTTAAATTTATAACATCATCAATTCAACCAAATTGGAACATTCTCCTATTGGTTAAGTAAGTTGACTTCCATTGTGGTGGTTTGGGTTCAAATCCCACATCCAACATTAAAATTACTATTTTTTAATTAGATGCAAAGATGGGATATAAATCCGGGCCGGACCTTCCCGGTACGTTTCTGACCGGCGGCATGTTCTCGGGCCCGGGCCGAACCTTCCCGGTCCTCGGGCCCAGACTGGCCCAAACCGTCATCAGCCTACCTGGCCCGAATAATAAAAGATGATAATAATAATAATAAATGTAAATATTTTTATTTTACTATATTTTTTAATAACTGTATTTATTATTCTAATTCAAGGTTATTTAAGTAATTTATATTTAATTGAAAAATAAATAAAAATAATTATTTTAACTTTTTGGCGAAGGGTTGGCGAAGGCGAATGACGTGGCGACTTTTGATTGGATGCCTGTTGTCAGGTAAGTCGAAAGCCTGCCTGCCCGTAGTAAAGTCCAAGTTTGGTAGAGTAATATAAAGTAAATTATATAATTAAAAAGTTGATCATTTTTTTATTGGTATATTATAACAGTAATAGTAATTTGGAACTTTGTTTGGAGTTTGGAGTAAATATATGGGTTTACTTTTCCCCAAAAACCCAAACCAAACCCCCCCTCCCCACTGAAATCAAAATAATCAAATTGCCCTTTTGCTTGATTTTGGGAGGTACTTAGAATACAACCAACAATTCCTGGAACCCATTGCCAGATCATCGTTTTTCCTGCTCAGACGACAAACACTTTTTGCGATAATCGAAGGCCATAGATGGCCATTTCTGTCCAGTCCAAATACTAGAACAACAATTGTTTTTCTTCTTCTTCTTGACACAGTGGGGAAGAGAAAACGGAAGATGTCTTTGACGATTGTGAAGATGTCTGAGGAAGTGTGGTTCACATGTGTCACCCATTCATTTTCTACTGAGACTGAGGAGATCATGGGTCTTCTTCTCGGTGACATTCAGGTCCATATTGATTTTAGTTTCAGCTCTCAGAATTTCAATTTCGTAGATTCATAATAATGTTTACGGATATTGTTTGCTTCTCTAGGGCTATCGCTTTTGCCAAATCTCACTCCTGATTATTGCCGTATGTAGCCCCTTACTGTATAACCTAGGGCTTCATGGTGTTTGTGTCAGCATATTGTATGTTTAATCGTTGTTTGATAAAAATGTTGATTCATTGCTATAGATTTATTGATGCTCTTACTGTAATTGTGTTGTATTTTTGATTTGGTCCTTTTAAACGCGGACTTTACTGTAAGAGGTTGAGGTTTAATGGATTGTAACATGTGGATATATCGATTATGCTAGTTATTAATGGCTGTATATGGCACTTTAGAGTGAAAAGGGCTTGGGAGCTAGACTGTTTGATAGATGATTATGGTAATAATGATTAGAAATAAAATTCAATCACGAATGGCATAGGGGAAGTATGTTGTGATGAATTTAAAGTAGTTTGGAGGACAGTAAACGATAGGAGTCGAATTATGAGTTCTTGAATGGTGATATAAATAAAATATGTTTGATTCGATTTATAGTCAAATGAGAACAGATGTATTTGATCCTGGAAGTGTAGCAGAGATATTGGCCATAATCATACCAAACTAAAGGGAGTAACCAGAGTTCTTTAGTAATTAGTACATGTATTCATAACTTGTTTGCTTTACTGCAATGGGTACATAATATACATCCTTGAAAAATATGTTGGGTGCTTGGATCTCTCGGTTCTTTCTTGGATGAGTGGCAGAACACTTCCATACAAGAGAAATTATGTGATAAGAAGTTATTCTTTTATCAAGTATTTCAGAACACTTCCATACAATACTGTTGCAATATCTTTGGTGGACTTTATCTTGCCACTTCTTATGTGCATATTGTATAGCCGTGAATTGTCTTCTGATTTTCTATTTTACAAGAGAAATTAATTTGTTTTTGTTTTTCCACTTTACTCAGCATTCAGAAAATGGCGATGTAGTTGCATCAATATGGGGAGCACTGCCACAACCACGTTCTGATAGAAAGAAGGATAGAGTAGAGACTAACCCAGAACAGCTGACTGCAGCATCAATTCAAGCTGAGATATCCTTCTTACAAACTTAATAATCCTTTTTATTTTTCTTGGTTAATGCCATCAAAGTTATTGATTTTGAGGAAACAAAAGTATAGTTATTTGTTTATTTATTTATTACGAGCTTATTTTCTTCCATATAACAAATGTAGTTAACTATGAAAAGATGGAATACATATGTGTACTGTTGCTGTAGGCTATTGTATTAATCCTTTGACAGAGGTTCTACTTGTTCCCCTGAACTTAAATTTAAATGTATAATCAGATATCTGTGATTACTCTATATCCCACTTACTACCTCTATTCTATAAGATCTCTTTGTGAAGTCTATGAATGATTCACTTCGAAAAGAAAATTTTTAATCCAAAAATTATGGAACCGGATAGTATTGGACTCTTGTGTGATTTCAACAGAAATATTTTCTAAATGGCGGTGCCAGTAAAACATTTTGTCAGTTTTACTTCTGACTTTGCATTCAAACTAAAGCTTTCTCTTTTGTTCAGTAACTTTAATAATTGCACGTCTGAGCAATAGATGTCAAAGTTGTCAGAAACATACTTTTGCGCCACATATCCAATTCACCTGTTTCCATACTTTGTCCAATTAACTCTTATCACACAGAATGACAGCAGCAACAGGAACCACAACCAGAGTGATCGGATGGTATCACTCACACCCCCATATTACAGTTCTTCCATCTCATGTGGGTGAGTATAAAATTTAAACCTGTTGTGCTGGTTTAGGATTTGGATTTTGTATTCTTTTTGGTTTCACCTGCACCATTAACACCTTATTTGTATGGTATTAGTATTATGGCGGAAGGCATTATGATTCTATAACTTGCATAATATATCCTATGGCACTATGTATTCAACCCATTGCTAAATTTACTTGTTTTTAGTGGAGTGCTTTGTAGATCTTGTTTTAAGTGCTTTTCCGCTACGCCAAGCTGATAAAGTGCTTTGAGTGTATGAAAGCCCAACTTCAAGTTTTGCTTCTCAATAAAATAAGTATGTTTTAACTTACAGAATCGATCAGCCTGCCTTTGTTAATTTTGACAGTTTGAAAACTGATCTGAAAACCTTTATTCTTCTAATATTATGTAATCCCCAATAACCCTCATTATCATCAGTCCATGCCACCAAAAAAAAAAAAAAAAGCACATGCGAGTAACTCATAACTTCCTCATAATACACTCCTCATCTATTTTCTAGAAGTTGGTGTGCCAGCATCTAGACTTAAAATTCCAAGTATCACTATTTTTACAAACAATGACCACTTTCATTTGTGCAACTCATAACTTCTATTTACCAATTAACATCAGGAAACAGTCCCTATCACAGCAACTAGCATCTATTAAAAGTGATTATGTTTTCTTGTTTTGAAAACTTCTAACTTCTACTTTGGGAAATTTCATGGGAGGTGGTTTTCCAAAAAAAACTCCTTTGCAAATCCACCTTCTGCTCTTGCAATTCCAAAAGATCTCACCAATCTATTTAAATATCCTTCTACTTCCCCTTCTTTCCCCACCACTGCTACGCCACTACTCCAACCGAAGACCATCACAACCACAATACTGCCACCACCTGACCACAATTTCTACCGCTGCCACCGACACGATGCCACTATCATCGACATCACCAACACCGGTGAAAGACACCCCTACCAGCATGACTCCCTACAACCGACCCCCGCCATGCTGCTAAGTGCTATCTTTGTGATGGGGTCGCTTTTAAACTCTATTATTTGATTTATATTTGTTGTTTGTTGAATTTTTATGTGTAGAAGGCAGCAGTAATATTGAGTCTGAATGTGAGGTTTTCTTATCATTAAGATTTAAACTCTTTCTTTCCACTTTGATAATCTAATTAAGCTATCATCATGTTTTCTCTTAGTTATTTATGGATTATAATGCTATGATATGATATGTTTCAATTGTTTTACCTAGTTACAGATATACTGTAAAATAGCAAATGGTATCAGATGTCTGACTGTTGCTATGTAGCATATCAATGTCTCTTCGCTGTTGTTCACTATTCACTATTACCAATTAACCTCAGCATATGGGGCTCGCCTACTGTAAACGGATGGGTCTACTCTTCAAATCGTGCTTATGTAGGCTAAACTCTGCATTCTGATCAAGTTTTGCAACTGGAGGACTCTAGATTATGTGAAACTATATGCTACGCATATGATATTGAATTGCAGACAAATCTTTTAGTCCCAATTGAATTAAAAGTCAGCCTTAACTGTTTAAACTATGTACTTATTTCTCTTGATATCCAATCTCCAGGTTTTCATGAACTCGTAAATATAAAAGACAATTATTTTAGATGCTTAATATTGAGTTCGGACTTTGTTTAGCAATTAAATTGAATTGTTGCAGAACATAGCTTAGTGTTTCTAGGTGATTAATAATGGGTTTAGACTTTGTATAGCATTATAAAGATTAAGTGTTACAAAAAACCAGTATTTCATAAACATAAGGAAAAAGCATGCCCAGCACTTTGGCAGGTAATAGTGTAAGTTCAACTAGTGTCCATCCTCAAATTTGATTTTTCCTTATGTTTAGGACAACAAGAGAACTTGTGTTAAACATGTGCAAATTGGGGGAATACGCTTACACTTGGGTGGTGGTGGTTGTCTTCTTTCTAATATTTAAGGTGTGTGAGCAAAATAAGGGAATGCTCCCTAAACTTGGGTGGTGGTGGGGTTGTTATTCATTCCTAATCTTTATAGTTTTGTCTGACCGTTACACTGTAACAAAAGCTTTTGTCTAGGAAAGACAGATTTTAATAACTTCACCGATTTATAATGTTGCCGAATGCTGTTTATATTATATATGTAACTTGACTTCTTATTTCGCTTGATGAACTAATTGCTGAAATACCCTACAACAACTATATGTTTTCGTGTTTGTATACATATCGTTATGCATTAACATTCAAATAGCACTTGCTACTCTGCCACTGTCATATGGTATAGCAAGACCCATTTGCTACGGTCTGCTATTTGCTCTAAAAAACTATGCAGCTAGTACAGTAGTATATAAGATCCAGTTCTTTTAAGAAGACTTACGGCTTTCTGGAAATATTCCCTGTTCTGTTAGATCTTATGACAACTTTATGTTTCTTGTATAAGAATAAGATGCACATTTCGGTGTTTTTGCAGATGTCCGAACTCAGGCTATGTATCAGTTGTTGGACTCTGGTTTTATCGGGTTGATCTTTTCTTGTTTTAGTGAAGATGCTCAAAAGGTGTGTAATATTGATGCTTTGCGCAAGAGATTAATTTCATCATTTTCTTAATCAAAGTTTAGTCATATTATTGCAGGTTGGAAGGATTCAAGTTATGGCATTTCAGTCTCTGGATGGAAAGCAAAAGCATACTCCAAAACCCGTTGTTCTATCTCCCGCACTTAAAAACCCTATTATAGATATTGAATCATCTATGAGTTCCTCAGATAATACCATGGCCGTTTCCGGCTCTTCGGGGGCAGAAATTATGGAACAAGATACTGGTGACTCAAGAATGACTAGATCTGCGTCTAAGGTATACTTACTTGGCAACAGGCACAGTTCTTCACTTAGAATGGCGTACTCATGTTTCCCTAACAAATCCATTTATTTTCATGTGACTGTTGATTTATATAAACTGCATATGATTGGATAGGGTGGCGGAAAATCTCCACGGTTGGGTGGTCTGTTCGTGAATACTGATGCAAGAACGGGAAATAATTCTACTGGCAGTAATTTGAATAATGTAATTAACGATTTAGATCCCATGGATATGTCGCAAAGCATGCAAGAAGCGATGCATCTTTCAAGTTTGGAGATGAGGTAACGTGAGTATATCCCTTCACTTCTTTTTATTTAATTGTTCCAGAGTAATTTTGGGTGATAGTGTGATGTTGTTGGGAATGAATCGGTTAGGAAACACGTGATGATTTCATCATTCACTTCTGTATTTTTGGTTTATTCTATGTAAAAGTACGTCACTGTTTCCTTGATTTATTGTCTCATCTCAACAAATTGTTCGCGCATACATATGATATTTCCCTTTATATATTTTTTTCCAGTAGTAATAATACAATTAGCAAAAAATATTTGTGACTTCTGGTTGTTGGTTGGCAGTGGGGCTGAATTTGTCAGAAGGGAAATTCCTCTTTATGTTCTGCCTGCAGCAAGCCTTCTCAGTCTCGAGTCTCCTTTGTCTTCATTTACGAATCTTCAACATGTACTTTATGAAGAGGAAAAGACGGCATATAACCAAGCAGTGACCCAAAATATGAGGTACTATGATGCAGCTCATATTTTGCCAAATCTTATTCTTTTTTCTGTTTATCATCCTTGCGTAAACTGACGTCATAGTGTTATGTGTCTCAGCGATGGTAAAGTTCACCCTCTTTCTTTTATTCACCACGCATCAACATATCAGGCTTCCATATGCAAAATGATGGAATATTGGTAAGATAGGAGCTCTCTATCTTTTCATTACCTACTTCAGCTTGGCTTGTGGGTAACATTGGCCTTTGTAACATCCTACATTGCAGCTTGAGTCCTGCCCTGACTGCTCTCCAAGATCACTTGAGAGAAAATGAAATGAAGGTAATGCTCTGAATTCTGAAACCTAGTTTATATGTATCTGTTTTCTTTTCAGCTGGTCTGGTGCACAAAGATGGAATGCTGTTCTGTGGAGTTTCGTATAGTTATAAAAACAGTCAATATGACAAAATCTAAACATTTTATTTACATATTATACATAAGACTTGACAGATTTTATAAAATGGAACTGTTAAGGCCTTAAGCTTGGCCAGGGGCAGAACTGGATTTGGAGTTAAAACCTTACTAAAACTTTGAACATTCAGATTTCCCATATCAAGCTCATAAAAGTTTCATTGATACTGTTGACTTGCGCCTGTTAATGCAATTACACAGTCACATCAAATTATGATGAAAAGGTTTTCACAATGCACTTAATGAAGTTACTATGAAGATCAATGTGAATATACAAAAGCCTCTAGTTCCTGTTCTTGTTCATTAAATAATAACATGTGAATATTTGTAACAGATCAAACTGCTCGCCGAAGAAGCCAAAAGTTTGGAATTAGAGCTTCCAGGAGGAAGCGGCCCAGCTTTTTCACCGCATTCTCCATCCCAAGGGCTCCGTAGTAGTTCCTCTGGTCACAAGGATTTGTATCCGCCTGACATGAAAGATGTCAGCAGTAGTCGAAGAAGACATGGATCTTAGTCCTGCACCAAGCTTTTGTGCAAGGAGAAGTCCTTTTTTGTTGTGGCGCTGCTTATTTTTGCAGATTTTAATGATGCCAAGTATTTCTCTGTAAGCAAGACTCTGTCGAGAAGCAAGTGTATATTACCAAGTTGAAATTGAACGTGACCATTTTATGCAGAAAGGTAGAAAATTGCGTATTGTTGGGGGAAAGTACTGACTATTGAATGTATCCTTTCGGACGTCTTCTGTTATCAAGAACTTCACTTTAGCTTTGCAGTCCCTGTTTTAGTTACTAAACCGACTAGGGTGAAAATTATTATGTCTAGTTTGCTTTTTGTTAGCCAGTGATGTTATCATATCATTTGGGATGATTCGTATTAATGTGTAATGTTGAATTCTTTAATATTAACATCTTATTTGAAATTTGAAAATTTTCAATTTTTTTTTTTAATTTCACGAGCTTTGCTCGAGCTCGGCTCGTTCGTTGGCTCTCGATGGCTCGAACGAGCTCGAGCCGAGCTCGAGTATGAAAAATATGGCTCGAGCTCGAGCCTTATTTTTTACTTGTTTTCGTAACAAGCCGAGCCAAGCTCGGCTCGTTATTTATTCGAGCTCGAGCCGAGCTCGCCAATACTCGCCTCGGCTCGGCTCGAAAAACAACACTAGTTGTGATCCATTGGCGGCTCATCATTAACAAGTGGTGAAGATAGAGTAATTAGTTACTGATGTGAAAGTATTTTTGTTTAATTTGGGATTTGGAAGTGGTGTTGCTTGCACCTTGTATTTGGTCTATTTGCAGGAACCTGAACTTGGGATCCAAATTTGATCATTTGGAAAATTTGAAAATGGGAGGGAGGTTTCATAGTAGATATCGTAAATCTTGTCTGTCAGAATGTTGCTGTGTGCATCCCTGTGGAGCATTAGTGATTTACTTGGCTTGGAACTGTTGGGAATTTAGGAACGATTTGGTCAGCAGCTCTATGTACATATTTTGTCTTCATTTTAGAAACAAAAGCTAAATGGGGGAGAAGTTGGAGCAAATAAAGTTGTGTTTTAGGAGGTGTTCTGTAGGTTTTCGACGGTCTTTTAAGGTTTGATTGAGCTGGTTTTCTGCGGTCTTTTAACGTTTGATTGAGCTGACTTAAGGGGAGGGGTGGGCATGTTACTTTCTATTATTAGGGCATTTGACTACATCAACTGGAAGGGGTGTTTCTGTACATGTCCCAATAGGCCAAAAGGATAGTACCTGGCTTGCTGATATGAACATTTAGATAATCTGATCTATGGAACAACTCGAGCAAATTTCATGTAACATATCCGTTGTACATGATTGTACTTCAACATATACTCTAAGTTGTTGATGTTATTTGTGCCTGAAAAATCTGGATGGAGCGTTACATTACTTGGATTCAAACATTACCCTAGCACTCTCAAGTCTCAACTCAAAACACTAATAATGTCACTCAACAATTAAAGCATGGTGAAATTATTTAAGACAAATACTATAAAAATTAGAAATACATTAATTGTTTGAATTAAGGGTTGATTGGATGAGGTGCGGTAGACAAACTGCTGGTGGTGTCAGAATCATCTATTGGAGTGACGGTACTAAGAGGAGTATTCTCGTCGGTGGTGGTGGTGGTATCAGGACTATTGATCCCGAGTGTACTTTTGACCGCACCGGCTGCCCCCTGTGCCATGTTGGCCGCTCCAACGGCAGCGTCTCGGGCAAGGTTCACTGCGCTTTGAGCCGCATCCTTTCCTACTTCTGCTGCTCCCTGTGCCATTTGCTTGACTTGCGTTCCAGTCTGACATATTTTAACAAGGCAAGTGTAATTAAATTTTTAATGTTAGGCACATGATTTAAAAGAATGTGTCTTTCTCATGTATATACTTCATCTGTCACAAATCAATTGTTACATCTAGACTTTTCGTGGTCAATTAGTTGCAACTCTGGCGATGAATTAATGTTAAACTATAATTACCTCTTGAAGCAAGTTGGTGGTTGGGGCTTGTTCTGATAAGTGGTTCAAGATTTCATCCCTCCTCATCTGCAATTAAATTCTACATCAATTGAATTATCTCTTCTTCTAAGTATGTTACATTGTAAATTAAGTTAATTACTACCTGAGCTTGATCTCCAGAATGATCCTCGTCGCATGACATGTTCATCGATTGGCTGGCCATTTTTTTTCAAATTTGTCAAAATGTTTTGGTAATAAAACTATAAAAGGGATGAAACAGGGGAATAGTTTGTTAAATCTATATTGGTTATTAACTACACCTGAATTTATAGATTGTTGGGTAGGCAATGTTTATGTTCCCGTGAAAACCTGAGCCTAAAATTGTGCATCATCTAACAAATGGAATTGCACCGCGAAAGGTTTGGAGTTTGGACATCATCCTGGCTTTAATAGCCCGCTTCCCCAGAGAGTTCTCATTGTATAATCCAAAAGAATGCATCCTATTTTTTTTGCCCAATTATGTGATTAGAGAGACCTAATGCTATAATCATAATCATATTTAGAAACTCAACATCCTAACTATGACTATATCTGGCTGGACCAGGGGCAGACCCAGCCCTTGGGCAGGGCTGCGCTCCAGCCCATGTTGCCCCCAAAAATTAAAAAAAAAAAAAGAAATTTATATTAGAAATTGCAATTTTTACGAACTAATTTTTTAAGGCAGGTAACATTTAGCCGAGGTTGATTGAAAATTCTTGGTCCTCCCCTGGGCTGGACATGTGTCTGAACTCTGTAATCAATAGAATCACCATGTATGATGTGATATACTCATTATTCTTCTGAACAGTAGGACTGTAGGAGTTATAAGGTAGTGCAGTGGAATGAAGTTGGAGCTGAAAATGAGAGGTACATAAATTTAGGAGTAAATTACAATAGAAATTATAAGGTGATGGAGTAGAATAGAGTTGGAACGAGAAAGCAGATGTACGTGGGTTTAGGATTAAAATGGTACTGGTATTGGTATTGACATATGAGTAGTATTATTCTCAAGAACGTGGGAGGGATCCAGTCATGTGTTGAAAATAAACATCATGACCGACATAATTTAACAAAGAAAGATATATGCTTTAAACTATTGCTTGAGTAGATTTTATTTCATAATGAGCATGTTATGTAAGCTCATCGTCCTCTAATTGGTGTCACAACTCAGAATGACTCAGAATGATTGAGAGCCCCTAGCCCCCTACCATGAAATAAACTTAGTAAGGAATTTTGGATCGATTATTTTGGGATCAAATTCCAACCGACTCGAAAGAAGAAAAATGCCATCATACTATCAACTCAACGTAATGGAAACTAGATAAGATTGGTAACATGATATACCTACGTAATGCCCCAGCTATCTATACATTATTCTATATGAAGAATTTCAGTTGTTAGTTAATTGGTGATCATTTTTACTCGAAACTTGAAGCAAACCATATATCTCATACACATTTCCAACCACTTAAGCGAGAGCTTACCCTTAATTTAATATGTAATACATGTTCATGGCTCTAGCTTCGTCATTGATATGATCCACCACTATACTAACTGCTAAAAAATGAATTAATTAACATGATCGATCGGTCTCTACACAAAGAATTAATTAAGCTCACTGGTGAATGGCACGTCCCCTCTACACGCGTCGAGCTGCTTCACACGTGTCAGCTCCATGACCCTCACCCCACCTATATAAAATCCTCATGCAACCATCTCACTTTCTCCAAACCCAACAAGTCTCGTAATCATTTCACTACTTTTACGAACGTACTAATTCATCTTCATCTTCCAATTTGTGTGAGAATCTAGCTAGCTACCGATCCAAAATGTCGTCCCACGAACAAAGCTACAGAGCTGGTGAAGCCAAGGGCCAAGCTAAGGTCAGTCTCCTCACACTAGCTACATTTTATTTATTATCATTTCATAAAGTATACATTTATTTATTTTTTAAGCGGCAATAGTTCTCCATTTAACCCTAGGGTATACATTTATTAATCATAAACTTCTTTTAGACTAATTATATTTATACGGCACTTTTAACTAATTAATTAATTAATTATATGCATGGTGTTATTAATGTAGGAGAAGACAGGGCAAGCAATTGACAGCATGAAGGACACGGCCCAAGCAGCCAAAGACAAGGCCTCTCAAATGGGGCAGTCCGCCCAAGGCCAGGGTCAGCAGGCCAAGGATCAGACCGGCAGCTACTTCGGTGCCGCTAAGGACAAGACCGCCGACACTGCTCAGGCCGCCAAAGACAAGACCTATGACACCGCTCAGGCCGCCAAGGACAAAACTTATGACGCCGCTCAGGCCACGAAAGACAAGGCGTCCGATATGGCTCAGTACGGAAAGGAGACTGCTGAAGCCGGTAAGGAGAAAACTGGCGGAATTCTCCAGAAGACCGGAGAACAAGTGAAGAGCATGGCTCAAGGTGCTACTGATGCGGTGAAGCATACCTTTGGCATGGCTACGGAGGAGGACGAGGCTCGTGGCGGTGCTACTACGAAGACGACGACTACTACTACTAAGAGGGATAATTACTAGTTAATTAATTAGTTTGGTATTAAATATGGGTGAGTTGTTTTCTGCATTTTATTGTAACTTGGTGTTGTTCTTGTACTTTTGAAATTAAGTAGCTAGGTTTGAGTTTGAGTATGTGGGTACGTACCCTGTCCTTTGGAGTCATGGATCGTGTTAGTGGTCTTATACTTGTAGGGGTGGGAGTACTTGTGGTTTGGATCGATCATATAGGATGTTGCACTGTACTGCTGCTTTCCTTGCAATGATGACGATAATAATAATAATTATAGAAATGCCGTGTGATTCTACTTGTTTTTATTGGAGCCTGGCTTTCATCGATCGATCGTTTTTATTATGTTAGATGTTAGGTTTGTGCTAGGTTTGTGCATGTCCAATAGATTAAAATTTAATAAAAATAATTAATAAAATGATATTGTAAAAGTATAGTCCCTGTATTTTTTGTATTTTTTTAAATACATATTCTTATAAGAAATTGATAAAAAAAAAAAAACAAGCTATAACATATTGGAGTATAGGTTTTAGGATTCAGGTACGGGATAACAGGCTGATGACTCCCAAGAGCTCTTATCGACGGAGTCGTTTGGCACCTCGACTCATCATTATCAATTGAATTATTATTTTTTATTTTTTATGATTGAAATGGGAAGGTTTTAGGAGTCATGACATTATCACATAACATATATAGGAAGGTTTTAATATTTATCATAACATATATAGGAAGGTTTTCATATTTAAGGGACAAGATTAGGAGCAGTTTTAGTTTTAGGGGTGAAATTTTGAACATCCTGTAAAACAGTGCTCTGAACAATAATGTCTACGATGAAACCAATAGACAAGCAAACTATTATCTAACTAATGCCTCCTGCCAGCCATTTTAGTAAACCTCCATGAACTAAACATTTTGCAAGCCGAGTTATCTCTGTCCGCAGTCCAACCAGGCTTTGAGGAGACATCAGAGATTAGATCAGGTGGACCTTGGTATTCTTCTTCCTCAGGATCCACATCCTCATCATCGCTAATCACAGTATCGTCATCCAACAGCTCTTCACCGTCCCTGTTATCATACCATTCCATCAGATCATCCTTAGAGTGGGTTCTCACAAGAAGTTGTGAACCAGTGCACAAGCAAGAATGATATCATTATGTTTATCAATGTTGTAAAATGAAGGTGATCATAGAATCCCAAATCTCTTTTTCCACATACCAAAAGTACGCTCAATAACGTTCCTTGCTGAGGAATGTTTCATATTGAAATACTCTTCCGGGCCAGTAGGCGTTCTTCTCCCCTCATCCCACTCTTGCAAGTGATATCTTGATCCTCTATAAGAAGTAAGAAAACCAGGAGCAAATGCATAGCCTGAATCAGCAAGGTAGTATTGACCTATGCAGCAATACACATTTGTTAGTGTATTATTCACATTAATCAACTAAAACTAAAAGCATTAATGTTCACATTGGGGAATAGCTATTCCTTTTCCCTCTAAGCACTCTACCATCATTGGCAGAACCCTCCCACCCAGTAAGCATGTATATAAACCGCATATCCCTATCACATACCCCTAGGACATTAGTTGTGACCACACCCTTCCTATTCTGATACATGAGTTGCTTACTCTCGCGTAGCTGCAATCGAACATGAATGCCATCCAAAGCTCCAAGGCACCCCTACAATATTACAAATTTGTTCTAGTAAGTACATGTATCACAAAATCTAAATGTCTATCAATTTGACAGTCAACTAATCCATAAAATCAGTGACACAGTTTTGACAGTGTTTCTTACCACAAAATGTCTCCAAGGTTCCTCTGTTTCACCTTCTTGCACGGGAGCTGGCTATGCAAGCTCAACACAACTTTTAGGACTTCATGAAAGTAAACACTATCAGTTTGTCCAGAACGGTGGAATTCAAACTGGGCTACACTGTTCTTCACGTGGTGACCAAGAATTTCCATAAATATATTAGCTTTCTCTTCTACCGTGACATATCTCCAATCAGCCAAACCACCTACATGTTCATTCGGAGAACATTCATGCAATAGGTGTCATTAGTCAAGGTGAGCCTGTCCAAGTACTCAACTTGGGCTGGGATTTTCTCATTTAAGGTATATGAACGGGGACGCTTACGGGATGCATTTCGAGGGCGAACGTGTCTCAAGTAATATCTTAGGAGCAACAAACACATTCCAATTGACATAAGCACATATCTCCGAGTTGTTAACTGCCTCTCATCCATCACCAAATAAACTAACAATTTCAAGTAGAAGTTTAATTAAATCTTAAATTCAGGAACTGAAGCTATCTGTATTAAGCCCATACCAAAGTAATTCCTCACAATAGTACATACTCAAGCTATCTGTTTGCAATTATCAAGAACTAGGTGCACGTTCAAACTCAAGCTATATGTTTTACAATTGCAAGAACTGAAGCAGCAATAGCACATTCAATGTAGCACACAACAAAACAAACCATACACTGCAAATACAGTTCACCTTCACTATATCCAAATCAACTTTCAAAAAGCAAACGTAGAACAATAGATTGTTAAAGGATTACGAATATTACCTGAGAGCCGATACAGTAGCTCCGAACTGGGAAATAGAAATTACAAATTGAGAGCTCCAATGAATCCCTAATTATGCAGCATAGAAACATAAACAATAGGAGTTAAACGAAGTCTGAGCAAAAGAACTGAAATGTCAATCGGAAAGTTGAAAACAAAAATTTACCTGGCGGCTGAGATTGAGGACGAAGATGAAAGCAATGAAACAAGCCACAATGGTTTAGGGAATACAACATTGGCTCCTTTTGGGGGGAAAATCAGATTTTCGCAGGAATTCTTGGAGGGAGAAGCGGCTTCCGTCGCCATCACAGTCGCTTTCCGGTGGGGCTGGAACGATTCTCTTTTGCTTGTCTGTTTGTGGTATTATCGTTATTAGCGTTTAATGACAGGGGCAAGAAGGTCATTACACATTTGGGCTGAAATCTCCAAGTGGGGGATTTGTGAAATACCTACCCCCCAGGTATTTCAATTGTGCAAAAGTCCAAAGGCCTGGGGGGATTTTGCAAATGACAAGCCCGGAGGGCCGAGTGCACTGGTACCAAACGAGGTATTTGGAGGGATTTGATGCAAAAACGCACCAAATCCCTCCCAAATACCTCGTACCAAAAGTGCACTTAGAGTAGTACTCTTAGAGCACTCTTTACAAGATACCTATAATATTTCCCTAAATATTGCTCCTAAGTAGTCTCTTATAATTATTTAGGATATCAACTACATAGATGATAATTAGAGGTCGACTATTATTTATGTTTTAGTGATGAAATGAGAATTTTAGTGATGAAAAAGGACACATGGAGGATATATGTGGTGCCACACAAATAGAGAAGAAATTGGGAGAGACAAATGAGTACTCAAATTAGGAAGTTTTTTAGGGAGTTCCAAATTTAGGATTACATTTCGGTGTGCGGGCCCCAATGAATTTAGGAGTCGTGAGATTAGTTTTTTTTTACACCATTTTTTCAATTTCATCCTAAATATAGAATATGGAGAGGTTTTAGAACTGTTGTAATTACTGCTCTTAATTGTTTCTACGATGTGAATTACTATTAGTTTGCCTTATTAGAGGTTGAACATGATTTTAGAAAAAAGTTAACAAATATTGTACACAAACAAACCTAACTTGAAGCAAGGGTTGGCTTGAAAGAGAGGTAATCGTCCCAATCAATTCTTTCCTTAGGTATTTATTTTTTGACGTCCCAATCAATTCTTTACGTTTTTCATTTTTTGAAAAGTACCCCACATTCTATCTATATTATTATAAATATGAACCCTAGCTACTTCACACTTCTCATCTTCATTCATATCACACACCCCACTATCCCGCATTTACATACAATATTAATATTGCACTACCAAACAAAATTATTCATTAAAACCATATAAAAGTTAATTGTAGGCATATCATCGGGACGGAGGGAGTATATATTATCTATTTGGTCACGTTCGGATTTCTAGGAATTAGAATTTGTGTTGATGCCATTAGTACTATTGTACCAAACAAAGAAATTGATCAAATAGACTAATTTAATAAATTTAGGTGCAATTTTTTTTATCACAAATCCTGTAGTCGGGACTTGTGACTTCAAAGTCGAAAGAGCATCGTTTGATGACCTCTGGGCTTGATGATCTCGAAATGCATTTAATGTTGGGCAAAATTTGAGTAGATGCAAACAAACATTATGAAAATCACTAATAGTGTAAGCATTTGTCATCGACAAAATTTAAGTAGATGCAAACAACAAACATTATTGAAAATCATCAGTAGTGTAAGTTATTATAATTATGCATTTAATTTCATAAAGGATTATTTGTCAAACGAGATCAAA
The DNA here is from genome assembly GCA_028274465.1 of Plantago ovata. Classification (NCBI taxonomy): domain Eukaryota; kingdom Viridiplantae; phylum Streptophyta; class Magnoliopsida; order Lamiales; family Plantaginaceae; genus Plantago; species Plantago ovata. The sequence continues at coordinate 26,292,448 of CM051457.1, forward strand.
CTCTTTCCATGATTCAATGCACGCTTCGATTTATAAATCGATATCATTCATAGAGTAGAAATAAATGAGATTTAGGCCTAGTAAATGAAATTTCAGAAAACATACAAAATAAAAGGTTTTAGGAATAGTTTTCTGGAGAAATTTTCAGTTCCTCTGGAAAACAATTTCATGGAAACACACGGCTGCTTTTATACCAATGCTAGCAAGATTTTCTAGTCAAAAGCCAAAAATAGACTAAAACAATCTTTTCTTCCGTTTGTTAGATAACAAACTTGTCATGATTAACTTTCTAGAAACAGGATTTAGAATGGTATAAGAAGAGCAAAACTGGATGATAATAATTTGTTGGATGAACAAGTCAAACAAATATTTTCTAAGATATTTTTTAAAAATGCAAAATATCCAACATCTAACATACCTAACCACTCACATTGATTTAAAATTAACTAACACAATGGTGACTAAATGTATCACCCAAGTACAATTGAACGATTGATAACACACCACTCACATATAAAATAATATTAAAATGTATACTGATAAAATTTACCCGCCGCTCATTGAAATATATACTCGACCCTCAACTCATATGAGATTGTGGACCACTTCTCACCGCTCTGGCCGAAGGATCCCTCTTTCTCTTGATTGCCTGACTCAGCTTCTTCGTAGCCCTTTCTTGCTAAAACCTGTCGTCAATTTACGTAGAAGACAAAAAACGAATATTAATTAGCTAGTACTTTTCCGTTCTTCTTTCTTGTTCCGTGCAGGTGTGGTGGCTTAAGGTGTACAGGTATCCTGGTGCGTTTGGGGCGTGCTGGTGTGGCTGTTGGCGGGAAGAGGAGCTCGTTTGTTGTTGAGTGGAGCGGTCTATAGTTGCAGACGTTATTCTTTCTGATTTTGCAGCGTTGAATGGAAGCCTTGTGATTCAGAGGAGTACTTGTTTTGTGCAGGCTACACCATAGTCAGGGAGTTGTTTGTTTTCACGTTGGTTTGGCTGGTTTGAATTTGTTGATTATTACTTGTTATCACTTGGGTGGCTTCGCTTGTTTGTTTTAGTAGGGATACACATGCTTTATCGGATGGGAGCTCTTGGTTCACAATGTTGCTCGATCTCTGGTTCCGCTCGAGTTTTGCCGTTCATTTAAGTCGAGGGTTGGTATCAACGGGAACTGTACTCTATAGACTGTCACTTCTATGAGCTGGAAGTGGGGTTGTGGTGCTGCATAATCGCCCTGGGAGCTATGGAGTGAGGGCCTGTTTTCTTTGATTCGAATCACAGACGTGTTCTGGAGTTCGAAGGGCCTTGGGTTTTCAGTCTGTGTCTCAGTTTTAGATTTTCCAGAGATCATAGCTTAGCTAGAGTCTTTGGGGTTTCGTACCGTGCTGATACTTCCATTAGCTTCCTTGACTATTTGGATCCTCTCTTGTACTTGATGATTAGTGATACACATTGTATCATGATTGGGGTATACCCCTCTTAATCTTGTACATTACGCTGGGTTTAATGAATTTTTTTTGTTGTTTAAAAAACAAATTAACTAGTATCAACGTAGAATAAACCGTAAGCAAATATTAACTAATGTATAATTAATACGTAATTCTTGTCGTTGGGAAACAAGGCATCCTGATTGTTCCACTTCGCCCCTATAGTCAACATATGGAAGGGGCAATCATCTTCGGGTAAGTGACCGCAGCCTAGTGCCAAGCCCCTGCTCGATCGAACTCATCTCCGGATTCTCAGCAATATGATATTGGTTACAACAGCCAATCGGGGAGGCAGAAGGGGTCAACCATGGTTATCCACTACCGAGACTGGGCAACACTAGGTGGTGTTAGCGAACCTGACCCGCCAGCAGGAGAATGTTGACTCCATGAAGGATGAACATATCTAGTGCATCTATGTCGAGGCATCAACAAAAAAGTTTAACAACTCAAAGCAAAATACTTGTAACATGACATAATTTGCAAAGAGAACAAGGAGTGTATATTCATCACAACAACCAAGTCTCAACCAAATCATAGTCATATGACATAGATTCAATACAAGTACAAACATTCACACCAAGTCATGATTTTCAATTACTCATCTAATTTAAAATATACAATTCGAACTAAAATGATCATTACCATATCCTAGTCATAAAATCAACTAAAACATATCTTGAGCTTGCAACTCAAATGATCAAGCCCCACAACAAAAAATACCTAGAGGTACTATCTTTCGAACCACCTTTCGAATTTCAGTTCAATTTCACTGTAACTTTGATAAAAATTTCACCGAAACTTTGATTCAATTTCAGTTCAATCTCCAGTTCAATTTCACACGTAACTTTGATTCAATTTCAGTTCAATCTCCAGTTCAATTTCACACGTAATTCCATTTCAAATTTCAATTCAATTTCACAATTTAAGTTCAATTCCACAATTCTCCAACCTCAAGTTTAACCCAACCCCAACATCTACCAATTCCCCAACCTGTTAACCCAAGTTCAGTTCAATTTGTCAATATCTTCCAATTCCACTACCTCAAGCTTTACCCACTACATAAAATAAAAATAAGCTACAAATGCTAATATAGACTAATAATCAGTATACACTTGATCATAATTTGAAGTTGAGTCCACTTCATATTTAAATTTTTTGTCGTCGTTGTTCTTACTTACTAAAAACAATGTAAATAATAAAAATATTTAGTTAAAAATCAAGGACAAAATTACACGCCAAATAATAACGCTTGAGGCAACAACTTGATAACAAAAATTAAATACATTTAAAGATTTACCTCATGCAAGTGGTCGGGAAAATGCTCACATTAATTCCTCATAAGTTCGAACTGCCGGTAAAAACCAGATTTTTGTTTCGTGCGTCTTATGAGTTACAGGAACTACATCTGAAACTGTAACAGACAATTAAGTTTACTTAACTGGTTCATCAGCATAGACGTTGAAACGATCTCCATCGCCAATCAAAAACGAAATGAGAAAGATCCTCAAACTATGTTGTGGGCCTCAAATTATATGTCAAGGGTTCTTCTTATGAAGCATTTATGCAAATTATTGGGTACACTATCCGTCCCTCCAAAGAAATGAGACAGGGATGATTTTGGGAGATAGAACTACGATCGAGAAAATTATTAATTAGTTAGGCATTAAATCAGATTATAAACATTACATGCAAGTTGGAACATTCCAAAGCTACAAATCAAGTGTTCTAAAATGCAAAATGTGGAACTCTACAGAAACCAAGTGATTGAATTTTTTATAGTATGAAATCACAATTATAGTTGAGTTAACTTCATGTTCAAATTTGTGGTCGTTTTTATTATTTTACTACGAAAAAGTGTAAATAATAAAGATATGCATTCATAAGAACAACTTTGACTTCCAAAAAATAATATTTCCTATATTATAAAATATCAGATTGGATATTAATTCGCAAAAAAATAAAAATAAAAGAGAGAGAGAGAGAGAGTGTTTCTATGAAATATAACCGAAATGCTACTTCTTTTAAATTATTATAATAATAATAATAATAATAATAATTATTATTATTATTATTATTATTATTATTATTATTATTATTATTATTATTTACTAAGCTAATTTTATTATCACATAAAGTTAGATGGGAGTCTAGTAACAATCTGTGCTCCCACCCCTTTCTGAATATAGAAACTCAATCTACGAAAAACAAAAACACAAGTCTAAACATTATTAGAGTGACTAATAGAAAGATGCTTGAGGCGTGAAAATGTATCCAAAACATATACGGTTAAAACTACAACCTCTCTCATATGGATCATCCCATTTTATATTTGTTGGCATGGTTTCAGATAATTTCCTATACATAAATCACACATATAGTAGTAATTGTTGAACACACGGATCACGTGCGTAGTAACATTAAAAAAAATCGCACGAATCATCCTCTCTAAAGAGATTTAACAATCAATCATTGTCAAAAAAAGCTCATGATTAATTACATTAATCAATTATTACACACACACACAATGTTGAACACAATACAACCCTTTATACCATGGCAATCCTATTATGAACAAACAGTTATCAATATATAACAAAATAACACAACTCGTGTTCAATAATATGAACATACAAATTCATCATACATTATATCATGCAGCGAAATTAGCTCTGAAGAGGTATCTATCTTCTTGTACAATATTGTTAAAAAATTAACAAAGTTGTATTTCCTTCGCTTTACTCTGTCTACGGCCTTTTGCAAAGAATTGACCATGACTATACATATTGTGTGTCTAGCCCGGTGGCTTTTGATTTGTGCATGAAGAAGGACCCAAAAGGGTTCTGAATTTCTGTAACTGCGTATGTATTTCTTGAACCATGACGTGGCATTCTTTTCTCCACTATCCAAGGCCGGTAAAAGTAGTTCCAGATAACGGTTAGAAACCGGCCACGTCACATCCCCTCGGTTTGCCCAGAGACAGTGCTGGAGTTTAAGGCGGGAAACACGTAAACCGTTTAAAAACCACTCCCTTCCCTACCCTTTTCTCTTCCAAACACCAAATTCAATTCAATTCAATGCGACTCTCTCTTTCTCCACTCCCTTCGTTGAATCCAAAAATGGCAACCGGTAATAATTCCCTGTTGTGGTTCAGAAAGGGCCTCCGCCTGCACGACAACCCGGCCCTTCAGAAGGCCGCCACGGGCTCCGATTTCGTGTACCCGGTTTTCGTTATAGACCCGCACTATATGGCCCCAGACCCGGACTCCTTCTCCCCCGGGTCCTCACGTGCTGGGCTGAACCGGATTAGGTTCCTGCTCGAGAGCCTAGTTGATCTCGATGCTAATCTTAGAAGAATTGGGTCTCGTTTGCTGGTTCTCAAGGGTGATCCGAGCCAGGTCCTTGTTCGCTGCTTCAAGGAGGTGACCTTTTTGCCTAATCAATTACAGTAATTATGAAACGAATTTATTTTTTAATTATTACTTGGGGAACTGGCATTTGTTAACTTCAGAGTTCAGTTATGCATAATTAGCTTTGATTTACATTTTCTTTGAGGTAGAATTGATTCATAGTTGTTGAATTTCAGTATCATTTATTTCGCTATGCCGTGAAACTTGTAGCAATGTTAGTTTGATCTTTAGGATTTTCGAAGCTGAGTTTTTAGTGACTTCTAAATAACTAATAGCTGGGGCAGTTTTAACAGCCGGCGCGATAGCCCCTTAGTCCTGATATAAACTTTTGGGGTTCAAGTTGCTTAATCAGTGTAATGAATCTTATCCCAGGCTCACAAATGTGGCAAGATGTAAATCCCATTTAGCTTTCATGGTGCTACTTGAGTGATGAAATTTCTTAGTTCCGTGCTGAAAAGTACTTTCTGAATTCTCAAGTCATTGTTTGTTATTTGAAATGTCAGTGGAGCATAAACAAGCTATGTTTCGAGTTTGACACAGAACCATATTATCAAGCTTTGGACAATAAAGTCAAAGTAAGTGTTTTTCGCCATGCAACATATCGCTGTTTTGGGTGTCTATGAGTCACGAATGCATCTAGAGAAACCTAGCCATGGCTTTCAACAAGTAATGTGAAAGTTGATATGTTATTTCGTGCAGAATCATGCTACTGCTTCCGGTATAGAAATCTTCTCTCCTGTGAGTCACACCCTCTTCGATCCTGCAGAAATTATACAAAAGGTATGTGATAGACAGATAATAGAGATGATTTACGCATCAGTTCCTGACATGACAACCAAGTGTATAGTTGGTTCTCTTTGTGAACATTTTTCCCATGAGTAACACTTTTGGACCTTATGGATCTTTATAGAATGGTGGCAAACCACCCTGGACTTATCAATCGTTTGTCAAACTGGCTGGAGAGCCTTCATGGGCTTCATCTCCCATTTCAAATGCAGTTGGTGGGCTACCTCCAGTTGGAGATGTTGGCAACTGTCCGTGCTCAGATGTTCCATCAATTAATGAACTGGGGTACGAGGAAGAAGGGGTGGAGGTATGGATTACTTATTTAATTATCTTAAATATTAAATAAAGTCTTTGAAATTACTTTCTCCTGATAAAGACTTATGGATAGGATGAAAGGACTCCCTTTAGAGGTGGTGAATCTGAAGCATTAAGAAGGTTGACAGAATCTATGTCAAACAAGGTAAGCTTCAAGACAGCTTAGCCCATTCTTCTAGAAATACTGCAAGATTCTCATTTTGCTTCATGAATTATCAAGTGGTTATTGTCTACATACCATTGAGCTTAATTGCTTTTTCATCATTCACGCGAACATATTTACTGACCTATGATCTGTAGTGATTTCTTTTTTCTAATGGAATCTACAGGCATTAGTGGCCTGTAAAAAAGATTTTGAAGTCCTGAATAGAATTGTACTGCTTGGTTTTAGCCTTAGGCTGATTGATTATTTGAACTCTGAACAAACTCAGGTTCTGATTGAGGTTCAATATGTAATGTCGCAGCATCTTTCTTGCTCAATCTGTATGGAGAAAAATTCTTCATCAAGATTTGCATGTCTTGTGTCAATCTTTTCTATTTTATGAGCTATAAGATTTTAAGAAATCAAAAGCTGGAGGATTGAGATAATATATAAGTTGGTGATATCAGTGATTCGAAAGGTGGACTGAAGTATACATCCTGGGAGATAGGAATAGCCAGACTTAGCTCTCTCGGCACTTGGTTTAACATTATTAAAAAAATATGTACAGCATGTATGCGTCCTTGCTTTTGTATATGCACTACTATTTGAGTTTTTGGATTTGCGGACTTGTGATCGATGTCAAATTGACTTCACTGAGGAAACTAATTGATTAATTTGATCAATAGTTTATCAAAAATTCAAACTTTCTGATTGTAATCTGGCACATGGTCTTATTTTCCTCACTCCATCTCTCGGTTTACTTTTGTATATTCACAAAAAAATTGTAATCTGTCGCAGGAGTGGGTTGCTAACTTCGAGAAACCGAAAGGAGATCCATCTGCATTTTTAAAACCAGCAACTACGGTTCTGTCACCATACTTGAAAGTGAGCCATTTGGATTCATCTTGGTTGTTTTTAAAGGGCTATTTATCTAAAGTTATTCTAATTTTTTCCTTTCTCCAAATTCTTGAAGTTTGGCTGCCTTTCTTCCAGGTACTTCTACCAGTGTCTTAAGGAGGTCGAGAGAGATGTTAAAAAACACACAGCTCCACCAGTTTCACTTCTTGGACAGGTTATATAGCTTATATTGATACTGTTGCGGTTGCAATATCATGGAATTCTTTCAGACTGATAATTGAGTTTATGCAGTTATTATGGCGAGATTTCTTCTACACCGTGGCTTTTGGAACTCCTAATTTTGATCAGATGAAGGAAAATAGAATCTGCAAGCAGGTACTTTAAATTAATCTGAGATGGAATGACTACTTGTGATTTGTACTTCCTTTCCTGTCACTGTAACAGTGGCATTCATCATTTATGTTTTGGAGATTTTTTATTCTTTTTACTTATTTTAGTTTGTTAGTTACCAATAGCGCACATGCCTAACGTTTGTTGTATATGCATTCTATTTTTAAAGATTTTCTTGAAACAGCCTTTTGCCAAACACAAGGATAAGGCTGCAAACAGTTCAGCCACCCTGCCCTTACAGCCTTACCCCTGCAAATCTGAATAGCACCCTGCTCATTAGCTTGTTCTCTTCTCTTTAATTATTTACATGGAGTTTTCTACTACTTCTTAGATTGGTTCACAACTTACTTAAGCGCCCTGTTCAAGCTGACAAACCTGAGCATGTCGTGCATAATGAGTAGACCTTCTTCAAATATATAGTCCATTCGTTTGGCTCATTTGCCTGCATAAACATAGGGATTAGTTTGTCATTCTGTAAATTTTGGCATGCCTTAGTTTCTTGGGTTATAAAGATGATATTTATCTTCTACCACCCTGTGGTCTTCTTCTTGTCTTTCTTTTCAATGCACTCTTGTATTTGCATATCTGATGATAGTGCTGTTATAATAATAGCATTGGTAGTATTGCTTTCCGTGGACAAAGATTGAAATGTTTTGTTGATCTGCACACATACACATCATTTGCTAGGGGAAAGTAATTGTTATTTGTATCCTGTTACAATATCTTGCCAAGTAGATCAAGAACTGTGTTACAAATCATCTTGGTGAATTTCCCGTGCAGATACCATGGAAAAATGATGATAAGCTGTTGTGTGCTTGGAGAGATGGGGAGACTGGATATCCGTGGATTGATGCAATAATGGTTCAGGTTAGTCTTAAAGGTCGATACAGCATACATTCTTTAATACATTTCACGACTTTGGCGTTATTGTTTGTATCTAACTTTATTTTGATCATAACAGCTCCGAAAGTGGGGTTGGATGCACCATCTTGCTCGGCATTCTGTTGCATGTTTTCTAACACGTGGAGATCTGGTAACCAAGCTTCAGGAACACTCACCACTTCGTTTTATTGATTTTATACAGTACCTCACTGTTGATTGTTCATTTTGACAGTTCGTGCACTGGGAAAAGGGCCGGGATATTTTTGAGAGACTTCTTATCGATTCAGATTGGTCAATCAATAATGCCAATTGGTTGTGGCTATCATGCTCATCCTTTTTTTACCAGGTATGAAAATTTGCAGAGCTTTTTAGCCAATGACCGTATGCTTTGTAGTTGATGCCTATACTTTTCTGACACTGGATCCCAGATGGAAATGTGATCGTCTTTTCTTGTGTTTTCACAGTATAATCGCATCTATTCTCCTATCTCATTTGGGAAGAAGTATGACCCTAGTGGCAACTACATTAGGCACTTTCTACCTATATTAAAAGGTACACACGCCTGGCTGTCTGTAGGTTTCATTTTTCTGATTTGCAGTACTGAAGGCAACAATCTTACGCTAATATGCAGACATGCCTAAGGAGTATATTTATGAGCCATGGACAGCTCCCCACAGCATTCAAGTCAAAGCAAAATGCATTATCGGAAAAGATTATCCAAAGCCAGGTTAATTGCCTTACATATCCCGTTTCTGGTAACTCACCGGTCACCACCATAACAATTTAGTTAGGTGATTATGTGTATTATGGATGTGATTGGTTTTGTCATGCTGCATGCAAAATGGCATAGGCTTTTAATTTCTTCTTTAACATATGATTATATGAAGTTCCTAAAACATATGGGACTTGCAGTGCATGTCTTCACTGAAGGAAATAGAATTTTTAAGTCCATGGCCCTTAATTGGAGCCTGAGAAAAAATAGAGGTCTTTGGAAGAGTCTGTTGATTGAAATCATTCCAGTGTGATCATACTTAAAAACAACTGTTATTGATTACGTGTTACCTGTTCTGCCATCAAAAGTATACACTAGAGTTCAAACTAGTAGTTTGGACTAGCTTTGACTGTTAGTTGTTTGTATTTCAGTGGTCCAGCATGATGTTGCAAGTAAAGAGTGCAAGCAGTCATTAGCGGAAGCATATGAAATGAACAAAAGGTTAAACAGCAATGTGAACGAGGAAGAACTGGTTAGTTTGAGGAGAAAACTGGATGAAGATAAGCAACAGGAGTCGAAACCCAAGAGGCTAAAACAGACAACTCTAGGCTGATCTGATCTGCAGGATGTAACGCTCCCTAGCTTACTAGCTAGAAGTTTTTTTTTTTTTTCTTTGAAAAGCCCCCTATCTAAAAGTTGCCTTAGGTGAACGTTTGTAACATGGCTATTGCCTTTCAGCTGCTCTTCCAAGTTTTAGTCCTGAATAAACAGAACTAACCTAATGTATAGCATATGCATGTAGCTAGCTTCTATTGAAAATGTGGAAAAATATGTTCCATTTTCTCAAGCTTTCTCCGAAAATCTGTTCTTTTTTTAATTATTTATTTATTCCAATCTTCGATTTTGTTTTTTTTTTGTTTTTGGGAAGTAATTCTTCTTCAAACCATACTAGAAATTGTACAACGCGTGTGAGACTTTACAACGATATGCATTGCTTCCTCAGATACGTTTTTTTTTTTTTTTAATATATGTCAAAAGCCACGATGGTGGGATATACCAAATCTGTGAAGGCATACATCGGGGAATTTGGGGGGGGGGGGGGTTTGGAATTACTTCGTGTTTAAATTTACCACTAGTAAGCTTTGCCATGATATACACTTTGCATTTTTGTGTCGTCAAAATTTGATGCCAATCGCCTGATATTAATGACTAGGGCCTGCACTGTGCCGTTGCGGAGCCACGCCCCTGCATAAACAGTGAAGAACATATTGTGATTCAGTGCGGATTATAGGCTTCATATTATTGAAAGAAATACCTTAAATAGGCCCTGATCGAATAGCCCAGAATTATGATGTGTTATTATATGAAATGTCAATATAGGTTACCAAACTTGAGAGAATGAACATGTAGAAGTCAGGCTTGCCAAAGCCTGACAAAAATATGGAAATTATTATTCTTATTTGTGAATCGAAATTCGAAAATAATGAAATTATTAATTTTAGTACAGTTCGTAAGTATAAAAAGGGAAAGGGTAAAATGGGTAAAACAGCCATGCGAGTGGACACTAATGAGCTTGGGAAATTGCAAAAGACATATTATACCCAGAGTCGTCGTTACAGTACGCCACCAAACTCTGAAATACTCTTCCTCCCTCCTGCATATCATTTCCAACAATTTCTAATATCATTCATTCATTCCACCATTAAAGGAGGTGCCTGAGATCTACACACCACCGAGAGACACAAATCTCAATCAGATTCAAAATCAACCATCATGTGGCGAAGACTCGCGGCGGCCGCTACTAATATTCACCTCAGAACCCTAGCTCCGATCCGATCCACCGCTCCCAAACCCACTTCTGCTGCTCCCGAGACCCTCCGATCTTCCTTCGCCCTCTTCGCTCGGAGCCTTAACACCGCATCTGGTGAGAGTCCTCGATTTTATTTTCTTTTAGATGATTTATTCGCAACCTTAATTAATTAATTAATTAATTAATTAATTAATTAATTAATTAGGATATATCTTCAGCTATTTTTTTTTTAAATTGTTTTGGTGGTGTATTGGCTGATGGATTGTTTTCCATTCTATTAGGTAGTGTGGCCAAAAGACCAGAGGATGTGATTCCCATTGTTACTGGTCATGAAAGGGAAGAACTTGCAGCTGAGCTAAAAGTTAGTTTTTATTTATTTATTTATTTATTTATTTTATCATAATCTCTGGTGTCCATGTTTTGGGCTGCTTATTTCATTGTTTTGGGTCTTGACTGACTATGATTTGTTTTTTTGGGACTAGGGTGAAGATATCCTGGAAATCAATTATCCTGTAGGCCCCTTTGGGACTAAGGTCAGTCTGAAATTTTTGCTCCTTATAAATCTCTTTGCTTTGTTTCATTAAGATGTTCATAACTGCTATGCCATGACTGATTAGTATCTATGTATCATGTATAGCTGCATGCCTACATCACCATGTATGCGTGCTGTGCTTCTTTTGGACTCGGTCTTTCCTGTTTTCAATATAATGTGTTAGTGGAAGTTACTGGAGTAGCACTGTGTATCATATTGTTTTTAATTGTTTCTATTAGTCAGTAACTCAGTATTGGTGCTATGAAATGTCCGAAGAACCAGTTTGTAAATATTTCCCATGGCATGGATATTATCTGTTTATGCCTTGAGGTCATACGTTCATGTTTACTTGCAGGAAGAACCTGCAGTGATCAAATCTTATTATGACAAACGAATTATAGGATGCCCTGGAGCTGATGGAGGTTAAGTCTTTTTCTGATTTTTCTATTATTTCTTTTCTGAAGATTATACATACCATTTTACTGACTTTCAAACATGATCATCATTCTGAACAGAGGATGAACATGATGTCGTCTGGTTCTGGCTTGAGAAGGGAAAGCCACACGAATGCCCCGTTTGCTCACAGTATTTTGTGGTAAGTATAACAAGTCCATAAATCAACTTTCATCTGGTCTAATCCAACCTAGTCATGAATGGGAAGAAATCTCCTGTCTCTTTTTATAGGATCTGCATTTACTCCCTGCGTATACCATCTTAATACTTGTTAACTGCAAACCCTAAGAACTGAACTTTGAAAATTATCAAACTTCATTCCAGCAAAAAAGTTCTGGAAGTGCAAATATTTGAGAAAGCAGAGAACACTCTGAAGCAATAGATTTTTCATTTATTGCGAATAATAGCTAGATATAAAATTCTCTGTAACATCTTATTTATTATTTATTGTTAATTTTTTTTTTTTTTTATGTAACTCTCTATGTGAATACCCAATCCGTGTATAAAATCATCTCTAAGCGACACCAATGACGCCCACTATATGAAAGTAGTAGAGGGCAAGGGGCTAGCTCTATTAATACTAGGGGAAAGAAGAGAGTTAAGGACTACGTTGGACATAAATTCCTGTGTCTACTACTACTGTTATGTGTGTGTGTGTGTGTGTGTGTGTGTGTGTATATATATATATATATATATATATATATATATATATATATATATATATATATATATATATATTTTAACTACATCGACGTGCAAAACGCAATCATTGTAGTGTGTACACTGCACAGGACAAAGACATTGCCTCATATGATGTGTGTTAATACTGTAAATACAATAGCAGTTGGATAGAACAGTTAGCCTGGAGAATGAATGTAAAAATAAAAAACATATGAAGAATGGAGGGCAAGAAGGCAGCGAGCGCTGAAGAGAGTCCCCTTCTCCACCCACCGTCACAATAACATCTGCTACTCCGTCACTCACCTTTTATCACTTACCCATACCAACATCCATCTGTTTCTCATATTGATGAATTTTAGTGGATTTTAACATAAGTTCTTATTTTCTTCCCCTTAATTTCAATAGCATTCCTGTAATTTTTTATTATAGCTTGCAAATTCTTGTGAAGACAATTAAGAATCATTCTATGTGCAGTACAACTAAGAACTATTTTTAACATTATGGTTGTTTTCCTTAACTACCTGACTTAAATACTACTACTTGACTCGATATAGGACTATTTCAATTTTCTTTGAACTAAGCATTACTGTTCTTTGATTGTTTGTTGATCTTTGATATATTATCTTGGGGTATTGCTTAGTACTGTGTCGATCCTCTTCTTTTCCTTTCCTTTCATTCTTTCTTCATGTGTTATTATTGATAAAGCTTAGAGAACAAGAACAGTTATCATAGTTGAAATGGCAATTTTCTCTGTAAATTTGTGGTAAAAGAAAATTTTAAGCCCCTCTTCAGAAAGGCCCCAAAATTCTCCTTTGGGACTCCAACTCGATTTCTGGATGAAAAATATAGATCCAATATTTGCTTATCATAAATTGATAAATTATTTTGTTTTCCTTCCTGGCTCTGTGGGCATGTAACTAGTGGGATTGTGTGAATTTTTTTAAGAGGCAACTTCGTCTATGTTAATTCTAATCCAAACGTCTATATCTGTCAACTTGAATCCTATTAGAATTTGACATAGCTGGATTGTATCCGAGAGCTTATCTGGTTTTGTTTTTTGACAGTTGGAAGTGGTTGGCCCTGGTGGACCACCTGATGGTCATGGAGACGATGAGGACAGTCATGGTCATGGTCATGGTTACTAAATTTCTTGCAATTTTGATGCCAGAAAATGTCTGGTGAAACTACGAGAATTTGTGTAGTAATTCTTCTGGATTCAAGAGCTTATTTCTTTTGCCTGGTTTTGATGGATCTGGTGGTCCGAAGGTTGATTTGGGTAACAAATGTAACCTGTTTCCGTTGGTTTATAAATCAAACTAACACTTTGGGGCTAGTCACCCATTGAATGACAGAATAATTAATGGCACCATTTACTCTTCCTAGCCACTTGGAATGTTTTTGAATGTTTACAACCACAGACGATCTCCGTGGTTTTTATTCTCGAATGAGTTGACCTTCTTCTTTACTAACATTGATGTTTCTCGTTTGGAGTATACTAGAACAAGACGCGATTATGTATACAAATTTAGGGAAGATTCGATCCTGGGGGTCTTGCCCGTTATAGTAGTTGAAAACCCGGCGGCATAACCTCTATTAACTTCATGTAGGCTGGCTGTAGCTGATCTCAAGTCCACTTCCACATCTAATAATTCCCGTCTTTTTTCTATTTTCTAATCTTCTTGAAATTGTGTTTAAAATTGCTACGTTCAGGCTACAACCGCACCATTGTAGGAACACTTAACAGGTAAGATAAGACGGGAATCTCAAAAACAAGCAGTCGGATGTGGAAGCTAACTGATCTATTCTGACACTTGGCTCCCTGAACCAACTTTGCTGTTGGCATATTTATCAATCCTCCGTGGAGTAAAACGTGTTTGCAAGCCACCATTTTCTGTAGAAATGAGTAAAGCTGCTTCTATTCTCATACTCGAGTGATGTACTTGCAGGTGATTAGAAAAGAAAACGAAGCAATTCCACTAGGCAGTAGCATAGCAAACAAATAAAAACAAGAATTGGAAAGATTTTTACCTTTGGCAAAATATTGACGATTTGCCTCATGTGAGCCTAAGCAGCTTTAAATCCAAAGACAAGGAGTTAATAAGGATAACTGAGTGGTAAGAGTGTTGGAGTTAGATTTTGTGGTTTAAAAAAAATCCAAAGCATGAAACACTAAGTTACAACATGTACATTTTAATTGAAAACTCACGGTATCGAAAACTTTACCCATTAGGGTTTAGGGTTAGGACGGTTTAAAAATGAATTTTAAACTTATACCAGCAAACATAATATGCAAGAAAATGCTTCTTGTAACAAACATGTCACCTGTACATCTTGCTTCTACTTCTGTATTATACAACTGGGTCTGTACATAATAGTATGCCACTGTACAATCGACTAGTTTTTTACACCTTACATAAGTACACAACATATGATATACACACACCCTAGTAATTATATTTACATCACTCGGGAGGTTTCGAACAATCAGCTGGGAACTGGGTACCTGTACAGTGTTCTAATTGTGTGCTAGAAATATTGACAAGGGATCATAACTGCACATGAAACCCGGACTAAGATTTAACCAAGAAGGTTAGGGAAGTTACGAACTCTAAAGAAGTTCCCCAATATAAAGCTAATTGTCTTCTCCTGTGGTTTTGTACAAGTTGAATTCCATTTGACAAGGTGAATGCCTTTGCCAATCTGCCTGCAAATTGATTCCACAATGTTTGGATCAACAGGATTGCCACTGACATCTGTAACATAGAAAGTATCCCTAGCTTTCCCACTTGCAGTCGAGATTTCAGCTCTTTTGATGCAGAGACTGTGTTCCCTAAATGTCCTTGTGATATCGGACAAGAGTCCAATCCTGTCCTCGGCAAATAATTCCAGTTCCAGTCCCTGAAAGAAAACAGAAGAGATTTTATATGATACTCTACTCATTTAGATGCAGACTTGTGTAGTGAGTAGCAACTAGCATACCTCTAAACCTCGCCTTTCAATAGCTGCTTCCAGACACTGTGTGACTCGCTCCCTTTCTGCTTCTGAGCTAACAGGAGCCCCATCAACATGTCGTATATAATATTCCTATACAGTAAACAAAAGACATACATGAATGACCAGTAAAATTACACATAAAATGAGTACAAACACAGGTTCTACTTAAAAGCAACACTGAACAAAACCAATATCTGCATTTGAAACACACATGGAACACTGTCATTGCAAAGAAATATTTTCTACCTGAAATGCTTCTGTTCTTGTTGTGTGAACTACCCCATGAAAGACAACATATTGCATATCGGTTAGAGTACAGATAGTATCAAACAGCAGCTTTGGGCGATCTTTTGACCTCATAGTGATGACTGTATAATCTCTTTCAGTACAGTCTGATACAGTCACCTGAGGTCTGCCACTCCTTCCCGGATATTCAGTCTCTTCTAATCTTCCAACACTTTCATAGTCGCGATCATCAAACATAATCTGGTGTAATCTTCTTTCCCGGTGTGTTACTCCAGGAGGTGAAAGTGTCATTTTTGCAGACTTTACATCGTTATTTCCTTTGAGCACACTGCATAATAGCTCCTTTATTAATGCAAGGCGTTTTGGGTCTTCGACAGGACCACCTGTGGTGTCATCAGATACATGAACCACAGCAGCAGCTCTTGCATTGTGAGTCCAGATCTCTGCATTTACGACATTACAGTGGAGATCGGCAAGAACAGCAGACACTTCAGACAATAATCCAGGCCTGTCTGTTCCCGTTAGTTCAATGCAGGTATGCTTATCAGAAGGCAATAATCCAACCATATCTTTCAAAGAAGGAACCCCGCCATCATCCCTTTCAAGTCTCTGTAGAATAACACATTCATAATTCTAGTAAGCATTGATTTTAAGAATATCCAGATACAAAATACGTAGTCTGTGACTCTGTGTTAACAAAGGCATTTGTGAAGCAATTCATTTTCAACATCTGAGAAACTTAAAGGGAGAGAGAATCATATCCCATCGGTGTGATATAGACATGAGAACCCAATAATTTAGACCTTGGGAATCTGAAAAGTTTAACCAGATAGAAATGATTCCTTCCCACTAGAAAGACAAACTGTTGAGATCATATATACCTTCTTGATGTAACCAAGGAGCTCTTCATCTCTGATTTTCTTTCCATCACGGTCAACAACATTGAACACTGTCAAAATTCAGCTAAATTAATAATTCAGTCGTAATTTAACGTTCTATCCTACAACAACACACACGCGCGAAAGAAATTCCAGAGTCCATACGACGACGCTATATAGTACTAGTAGGTAACAATTTAAGCATACCATCCATGAACCATCCGCCATCAGATGAAATATAAGCTTTCCTAACGACAAGGTTCAAGTCCGTAAGCACTTGGACCACCTCCAGGAGAATCCCATGCTTATTTACACTGTCCACCTAAACAAGAACAATCAAACATCTATTCCAGAAATGAATCAAAACAAAAAAAACAACTTAAAAGAATAAATCCTTAGAAATACTCTCCTCACCTGTATTATAGTTGCATCCTCACAAGACTTATTATCAAATACAACCCTGCAACAACAATGGATCAGTTCCACTCATGTCATCACACACTCACTCTTTGGAAATGGCTATTTTATTTTACATGATTTCAGCGGTCCTTAATCATATATAATTGAACAACTGAAAATTCAATCGGAGAAAAAAAGGAATCTAATCATTTCAATTCATTCTGGCACCAGAGGCAGAAAAAGTGAAATATGTTTAATCCAGAGAGTTTCAGAATTAAGAGTAAATAGTAATAGTAATCGATAATGATTAATTACTCGATACAAAAAAGCTGTCCAGTAATTCGAATGGGATAATTAGAGATTACAGAACGAAGAACCCTAAGGAATGGTAGGAAATGAATGAAAAGAGATAAATTATAATTATGAATGAATAATAATAATAATAATAATAATAATAATAATAATAATAATAATAGTAGTAGTAATTAATTTGTGAATAAATAGATAAATACCTGGGTGGATTAATTCTCCGAATAAGCTTGGCAAACTCATCATCGGTGGTATCTTGAATTCTGTCAAACATTTGGGAGGGAGAAAATAATGATGGTGCAAGGAAATTGGGGGTAAGGAAGGTTGAAATTGGTTACTAGTCCAATTTTCGGGGAGGAAAAGAAGCAAGCAAGCACCAAACCTACTACTACTACTACTATACTGGTACAGTCTAGAGAGAGAGATTGAAAGATTGGTGGGTGGGTGGGTGGTGATGGTGATGATGATATTTGAGTTTTCAGAGAGAGGAAGAGACAGACAGAGTGTGAATTGTGATTTGTGTGGGAGTAAAGTAGTTGAGTGGATTCTAACCACACACACAGAATTGACAGTTATATTTAATTCCATTCTTTCACCTATATATAAACACTTTCAGCTATATATAAACAAACACACACCGATTAAATATTTCTTTCGACTCTATTTATAATTACTTTTAATTTATAATAATAAAATATACTCCCTCCGTTCCCTGAAAAATATCATGTTTTTCATTTGGGCGTTCCGTTAGAAGTGTCCTGTTTCAGTTTTTAGAAATAATACTAACCCACACATATTATAAAATATACATACTAAGTGGTCCCAAGTCATTAAATAATATTATTATTCCACCAAACATATTTATTTTGATCCAACAATATGGTCACAACTCCAATTGCATCTTTATTTTAATAATGATCTTAAAACTTGAGCCGGAAGGAGAAGTGAGACATTTCTCAAGGAATGGAGGGAGTATCTAATAAAATTATATTATAAAATTATACACATAAATTTTTATGATCTAGTTTCCTTAACTATTTTAGTTTGTAACTACAATAATAAATTGCAAACCGTAAAAAATTAAAAAGAGTAATTTCTATTAGAACAAAGAGAATGTATTATTTTATAATTCAATGATTAATTCTAAACGGTATGGAGAAAATTATTAATAAAAGCAACATTAGGGAAATGCAACTATCTTATTTTTTTATAATATATGTCAAAAAATAAAAATTTATACACTTTTGGAATTGACGGTTTGCCGTTGAAGGAAGTTTCGGTTTGTTTGAATAGTTAGGGTATTGAACTAGCAAGGAGAGGTCGGAGATTCGAGTGGTTAGGGGGGTGAGATCCATAATAATCTCTCCGACTCTCCTTGCTACTTCAACACCCTGACCTCTCCTTACAAATAATTTAATTTATATTTTGTTGAGTTCAATTATGTTCATACAAAATAAATAATTTTGTTCAGTTCAATTATGGAAGAGTATATTTGTAGTCCATTTCTTTCTATAAAAAAAAAGAAAAGAGTCACGGAGATCATTATATGAATATGAAGTGAAGTATTAATTAAGTGAAAATTCAAAAGCACGTGAACAATGACGTGGTAAAGCCAGTAAACACGTGGTTTATGGAGTATGGTGCTACAGTTTGCCGCCAAATAGTCTCGCTTTCCTCCCATTTATTTTAAATGCTTTAACTAATAATTCCTCATTACTACCAATTCAATTTGAAAATGTGATTTAAGTAGGAGTAGAGAGTAGTATACTCTATCCGTCCAGATAAATTTACCATAAAGGTTAATGTGTAATTTAAGAAGTGACATTAAAATAAAATAAAAAATGTGAATGGTGTAGATTGTTTTTTAATTGAAAAGTAATTGGTAAAGTTGAGGTGTAATGGCATATTTATAATATTATTGTAAAAAGTAAAAAAAACGTTATGTGTAAGATCATGGGGTAGATTATTTTCATAGAAATAATCAGAGTTCTTTGGGACGCATATAAAAGAAAAGTATAAAAGAAAAGTGTGTAAAATTTTGTGAGTTGGAGGAAATATGCTAAATTTATGTATTTATGTAGAATGTTTTATGTAAGGATACAATTGCATCTTCTTTTTGAAATACCATTAGATAATATATCAACCACGACGGCCTTTACAACGTGAGAGTCGGATTGTTGTTGCTTCAAATAAATTTCGCATACTTTTAATAAGTTAGATTGTTGTTACTTCAAATCAATTTCGCATACTCTTAATAGGTCATCTATAAAATATTTATTTTAAAGAAATCGATCTACGTGGTATAAAGAAAACGTACAAATTGATAAGCAAAAAGCAAAACCTAAGTAAATTATAGTCGGGAAGACAAAAACGTACTTTTACTAATTCCTAGTCTCTTTTATATAGAAAAAAACAAGAAACAATCAACTATTGTTGGTTATGAGAAATTGAGAATATATCTACAAAATGTAAATAAATCCGATGATCTGTGGGTGGCTCTAATTTATTGATTTCATTTGAGAGTAGGATAGACAATATTGGAGAAAAAAAATGAATAAGATATGAGCTAACTACATTTTGACAAGTCAATATAACATGTCGACTATGAGTCTATGATGAGAACTTTTCCTACATGATTTGAGAATTTTTATTATTATTTTTTTATTTTTTATTTTTTTAAGAAAAGATATAAAGGGGGAACTGGGATGGTCAAGATTGATTGAGGAGATATGCAATGGATGAGATTATAATTAATTACTAGGTAAAGATAGACCTGAAGAATTAACAGATAAGAGAAGTGGCAATTTCTGGGTTTGTAGTATTGTGGCCTTATCCAAGATTTAGAGGATCAAATGACAATTACAAGAGTGATACAGAGCCCATCAACGTGGCCTATCTATCACTATACATAATCATCCATGCAATGTTCAAAAACTCCTTTTCAACACACCTTACACTATAACATTCCATATGTCCAGATGGTGTTTCGCCTAATACTACCATTTGTAACTACAGACGCTTCAACTGTAATTTTGGATGGTCCCGCATTGATGCGATGTGTAACAATCGAATTTGGCGGTGATCCGATATTGGACCATTTGGGCAGCTAACGGTTACCAATATATGAGACACACATTTCAGTAGTATGATAACGTTCACCTTGGATTGGAGCCTTGATGGATTTAGTTTTAAAATCACGTATAGGACTTATAGGTTATGAGAATGTATACTTATATATTTGATTGTATTTTCTTTAAACGATTACAAACATGTACTCCTTTTATGGCATGTCCAATTTTTAATGCGTGATTTAACATATATGCATGGATAACGAATTGGTCGAAAATTACATTTTGTGATAGTATCTTATTCCACACAAAATTATTCAGTCTGTAATCTTATCAAAACATCTCAAGAGAATGAGAATCCGAATTGGGAAAACAAACTAGACAGATTCTCTTAAGGTTGTTACTATTAAAGATGATCATATCATATGCCTTGGTACTGAAGCTAAAACTGGTCCCTTATATATATATATAGGAGGTTCAAAGGTTCGTGCAACTTGGCCAGAGATCTGACAAGGCCGGTGGGAATGTAATACTTACAGTAAGTGAGAGTGCACTTTATAAGAATTTTCCCAATTTTTGAGTGCTCTAGTTGGGCCTTTTAATCATACACTTGTCCACTTCTGAGAATCTGGGTTGTATTGATAGGAGAATAACTGGCCCTGGCCCAGTTCAGAAACCTCCCCGTAGGCCGTTGGGACCATTTTTTTCACTAGACTAGAGCAATTGTGATAAGCTGTTGATGTTCCACTTCCTTTATTTGTGCAACTGGAGAACACAAAGTTGAAAGAATAATAAGAAGAGTACATGATCGCAAAATGCAATCTGATGTTTGTTTCTTTACGTTTTACCCCACCCTAAATGAAGTAGATAGCTTATTTATGCTTCCGTTCAAAACAAAACTTTGTTTCTTATTTACTACGTACAATGAAACAAGAACGTTTTTCATAACCTTAAAACCATATTTATATTCTCTCTAAATCTTCTCATCTTTCATTAGAAACTTGTCGATTAATTGAAACCTGAAAACAAAAACGTTTCTCATAACCTTAAAACCATATTCATGTTCTCTCTAGCTAAATCTTCTAATCTTTTTCATCAGAAACTTATCGATTATTCGAAACCTGAAATAACTTTGTTGTAGTATTTTTTTTTGATAACCAACTTTGTTGTAGTATTTGAAAACAGGTATCCGGTCCAAAAGCTGCCTATCTGATTGTCATATACCCCCTGACCATTGATAAGTGTTACAAAAAGTATGTGGAAACTAGTTACTAATAATAAAGAAAATCAAGAGGATAATGTTTGTTTGGTGATGGGCGGCACACCATAGGAGGATAGTCTTTGTTTTTTATCTCTTTCTGGACATGCACTATTATATCATCAATTCATTATCATCACCACATATTTTATCCTGTGGGTATCTTCCTTTGAATTTCATTAATAATGCGACTCATAAATTGAAAACAACAATTTTAAAGCCTAATGGAGTTACAAGGTGCTGGAGTAGCATATGATGTTGGGGTTTAGATCCTGCAAAAATATAAGGTGGTTTAAGCATATTTGGAGTTATAAATCGGTAAAAAAAAGTAGTATAGAAAGAGTAGAATAATTAGATTGGACAGTTTTTAAGAAAAAATTAACCTTAATGAAGTGTGTTCACAGTTCACATGGATAAAATGTTAGTAGTAAGATGAGAGAATACAAAATTATCAATTTTTTATGCCTAAACAAGCAGATGCAATGTGAAAAGGAAAACAGAAAAGGCCAAAATCAAAATGAATCGGTCCATTCACATCCCATGCCATGTCTGGATCACAAAATCTTGTCCACAAATGAAAGTGACAAAGTATTCTGTTGCAAAATTATCACATTCACATTGAGTTGCTTTTGCACTTCAAATTCTGATGCATTTAGGTATTCTCCGACAGTTGATATTCTATAGAGCCTTAAGTCTGTCACGTTAGCATTCCACTCAATTTAAACTCCAACCCTCTAACAATTAATCACCTTCAACCTCTATTTTACTTTTCATTTTCTCATTTCTTTTAAAACTTCATTAATAATTTCATTTTCATTATTATTAATTAATTGTAATTAAATTAATTGCAATTACATTATATAAATTTTAAAAATAACAATACTTTGAAATAAATTCTATAATAAACAAAGATTTTCATTTTAGATGTTAAACAATGTCGTTGCCTAGCTATTTTCATTTTCATGAGCTTTTTTTTTTTTTTACGTAAGATTTGTAATTTTATTATTATGTAAGGGGTATTATTTTTAGTTGTAATATGAATTACTAAATGATTTATTGAATAAGTGTATTTTTTTGTTTTTTGCAAATATTATAGAATAAATGAAAATATAAAACAAAATAAGTGGAAAAGAAAAAAAAAGAAAGAAATGGAAAAGAAAAAAGATTGGGCCAGAAAGCAAAGAAAAAGAAGTGGAAAAGAAAAAAAAGAAAAAAGAAAGATAAAAAAATAAAATGAAAAGATAAAAAAAAATATAATAAACTAATGAGCATTAATTGTTGATGCTCAACTCAAATGTTTGAGGTGAGCATCAAACATTTGATTCTCACAAGGATCTCTAGCAAAGTCTTATGAGCCTCAAATGCCCATTTAAGGCTTTGCGAAGCCCTTACAATATCCATCCAATTCTCTCATTTTCATCATATAAACCACTACTAGTGGCTATCGATCTTAAACTTCCAATTTGGTGTAATGAGAAAAAACTCGTGATGCCCTTAGCATTTTTGTATCTCAGGAAACCGTGAAAATTATACCTGAATAAATCGTGGTACATGGAATAATCATCAAAACTAATTCATCACGGCCACAGTCATCTTAAAAGACTATATTTAGCATTAATCTACTCAAATTATACATTGACTATAAAATATATCTTCTCACCAGCAACGTGAAATATTTCCAACTAATGTAAACCCACCTTAGAAAAAGTAATAATGTATATAAATTAATGATATATAATATACTCATGGGAGTAATACGTATAATCCAAGAGAAAACCTTGAACTTTCATGAACAAATCTCTCTGATGATTAGCAATTTTACACAAAATATATTGGGGGGGGGGGGCATTTGTAATTCATGGCTTCAAGTCATAAAACTGGTTTCGTTAGGTCATATACGCAACCAACAATGTCACTTAAGCATTTTACATATTGTTAAGTGACTATTATTATTGATCATCATCATCCTTAAGAGGACAAGTGGTGGTCTTCATGTTTAAACATGTTATTGGTAGAAAGACCAAGATGCCCTTCCTTTGCCAACCCAAGGTCCAAACCAGGCATCATCATCATCTGGCTATTTGAAGTTCCCAAAATTGAACTAAAACTCTCATACCCAACAGGAGTCCATACATCCATCTTCTGTTGAGTAGACGAAAACAAGCAGCTCGTTCCACTTTGCGAACTTTGTGAAGCAGAGGATCCTGTAGAAACCATAGCAGATGCAGGAACGGTACCAGTACCAGTAGCAGCGATTATCGACGGTTCAACTTGGTTAAGAAGCCACTGGATGGTCTCTCCATCTGATTTGTGACCTGTTCTCGAGTTAACTGGAAGATTCTTGCGGCGCAGAGAGCTGGCATGCGGATTCTTCTGCCTCTGCCTTCCACTTTCGTGTGTCTGTCTTTGTTTGAGCTTCGTTATGAAATTGAAATCCCAAGCTAAGGGGGAAGGGCAAAATGGGACCTTTGTTTGTCCTACTAAAACTCTGTTCTCTTCGTCTGAAAAAGTCTGAACTGAACTGATCTGATCTGAACTAAACTGAATGGATCTGAACTGAACTGAACTAATTATTTGTAGTACAAAATACTATTAGACAAATCTGAACTGAACTGAATTTAAAATAATTAATTTTCAGATGTAAATAACAAAGCCTAAGTGCATGTTTGGTTCAAAATGACAAATTTTGAGATTTGGGAGGAGGGATTTCAGCCCATAATCTTATTTGAACTTGAGGAGGGATTTGAGTGTATCAAATCCTACCAATTGTTGTTTGGTTGATATTCCACAAATAGAGATTTCGAGGGATTTGGAATGAAATACCTCGTTTGGTTGACGAGAGATTTGTGACGTATTTACGACTCCGTGCGAGGAATTTCATAAGTTGTGTTAGGTAGTTATAATTACCTAATTAGATGTACAAAAGTACCCTTTTGGATGAAATTATTTGTTCTTCAAAGAGAGGGCATATTGGTCAATTAGCATTTTTGAATTTTCTCTCCAATCTCTGTTTGTTGGATTTTTTTTTAAGGTTATGTTTAATGATGCAATAACTTGGAACCAATTTTAACATGAATATAGATTATATATAATAATTCTAACTAGTAGTATATGTAACAACCTTAAAATTAAAAATTAATCACAATCATTAGTGATAAAACCCATGTTAAAATATAATTGTCATTAGAAGTACTTGAACATTAATTATCCACATGAATCCTAATCACCATTACCATTGGTTGTGTATGCAAACATCATATTAGAGTACAAAACAGCCCACAAAACATAGAAACACATTGAAAAGTTTTTCGTTCCACACATTAGTTCTACAAACTAGATAAAGCATAATCAATCAAAAGCCACATGAGTTCAAATACTTATCAGACCATAAAAGATAGAATGGGACAACATGGTTCAAAAGCGGAACGGGATGACTTGAGTATGGTTCGGAAGCGAAAATGGCACCATAATAGTAGCATGATTAGTAGTTATCCAAGTAAAACATAACCACCAGAAATACTAGAAATATTATAACATGGACTTAGCCTATTGAAATATTTTGGTAGAGCACAAAAAATTCAGACATATAATAATGAAGTGACAGGGGCGTATGTTAAAATGGTAATAATGTTGTAAATATTTTTTATTATTAAATAAAAATTAATGATAACATAAATTGTAATATTGATATAAAATATATTTTAGACTTTTTTTAAGTTTAATTAATTAAGAGAGAATTAGGAGTCCGGGATGGGGTGCTCCAAAGTAAACATAGCCAAGAGTGGTCTCTATTTATAGATCTCGAAAAAATAAAGTCGTTGGTGATTTTTATTTACTTTTTACATTTTTATTTTCCAAATTATGATCGTTTTAAGATAAAGGGTGTCGTCGCTTTCCTGTGTGAGCAGGCGACATATTGTCTGTTGTACGTTTGTGGTTTTCTCATGATTGTTTACTAATGACGAGGGTAGGGAAGCAATTTTGGTTTGGATATGAAATCTCCATTTGAGGGATTTCACAAATACCTACTCCAACTAGGTATTTCAAACCCACAAAAATACAAGAGCCCTCACACGGAGGGATTTGTGAAATCCCTGGCCCGACGGGCCGAAGACACTGTTACCAAACGAGGTATTTCGAGAGATTTGGACAAAAAACACCCCAAATCCCTCCCAAATACCTCATACCAAACATGCACACCATACTATGAATCTGTGTTTTCATTCATGAGCTTGGCTCTTTTGACTACAAGATACTACTCACTACTCACTCTGCTATTTTAAATATTATTATCTTTGATTTTGTAACGGTATCGTATGATAATGTGTGTTATTTTATTGAGTGGTAAAAGGATGTTTAAGAGGGAAACGTAAAATAAGTTTAACAAGTTAATAAAAAAAATACGTAAAAAATCTTAAAAATTTTGAACAATAATATAGCTAGTAAAGGTTTTTCCACTTGTGTGATGTACAAATTAGGCATACAAGAGTTGGATTCAATTTATAGCATACGCAACGTGAAATCAACAAAGCACCACTACCACATAAGCCAATGTGTTGGAGGAAACAATTATGTGGTGGTAGAATTAGTGTTCAAGAAGATTAGAGCGTTTTAGTAAGATATTGATGAAACCTTGTACTCACCGAGTCAGTCAACGATTTAAGCTCAAATGTATATTAGATAGTTAGGTTAAATTAAGTAAGATATAATATAGGGCCTTCTAGAATTATGTCATATCTTTAGAGATTAGGTAAGATGACGTTGAATCTGACATATTTCTACAATATCCTATTCTATCTTCTTCTTATTTATCTCATCTCTTATAGGCTAGTATAAATAGACACCATTGTAAATCTTATTTATCAAATTATGTATTCATAAAGTTAGAATCCAAAACGTTACAGTTTGGTCAATTCCTCCTTAATCGAGCCACCATGGTTGCTTGGCGCCCGATATCCTCAACGACATAATATATCTTCATCATTTTTTTGAGTAATTATCGATTGAATTTATGGTTTCAACGAACATAATGATTATACTAGAGATCAGATAATATGATAATCTATCCTAGCAGTAGTTGCTATTATTCCATCAAGATTATCCGTTAATGGTGGAGATCTACACAAAAAGAATCGAAAGTAATTTTTGTGTTCCAAATGTAATGTATCAACCGAAAAGACAAGGAAAAACATGGTAAATTGGCAGTGAACTCGACACTTCATACTTGACAGGCCACTGATTGCAACACAACGGGTAGGAAAACTAATATGGTTACTCGACATATAGCCTATCAGTTACAATGAGTAATAACGGACTGAGAACACTTGACATAACGGGTACAAAAAATGCATGTCTTAGATCGCAATCCAATGAATAACCATACACAAAGAATTTGATCCAATTCCAGATCAGTTTATAAATTGATTATAGATCCTAAATAAAATTAAACATAAGAAGATAGCTTACATTGATCTTTTGTTGCTCGAGGTGTTGAGCAAGGAGTTCTTCTTGAGTTTGAGGAGTCGTGGTGGTGGTTTTTTTGGGAGAGAGTGGGGTATGCAAAGAGAGATTTGACAACTGTTGCAGCAGCTAGAAGAGAAGAGAGTGATATAAAGAAGTAAACCCTAGGCCTAAACCCGATCGTATTTAGCAAAAACATGGTAAACTGGCAGTGAACTTGGCAATTTTATACTTGACAGTCCACAAATTGCAACACAATGGGTACGAAAACTAATATGATTATTGTACATATAGTCTATGAGTTGCAATAAGTAATAACGGTTTGAGAGTACTAGACATAACAGATAAAAAAAAAAAATGCACGTCTTAGATCGCAATAGAATAAATAATCATACATATAGAATTTGTTTAAACATCAACAATGGGGCATCTCCCATTATTGTAATTTTAACTGCATTTCCAACTTGTATAGTCTTGTATATACCTAAAAATCAAAAGCATCATCGTGACACACATATACACATATGACTGAGACACACCTAAAAAGTAGTCAGCACAAAGTTATCTTTCTTTTCCCATGCAGTGTGACCACCTATCTTGTTGACCACCCTATCTTCTTGGGGTGTAAAATCAAGTGTGTAATAATGGGAAAAGCCTTGGAGTCGAGCATTTTAATTTTAACAGATTGTGACGACCGAATTTGTTAATTTGTTGGGATGTAAAATCACCTGGATTGTTTGTTTCAGGTAAGTTACAATGGTACCAAAAATTTATGTAAAATCAAGATATATTGATGTAACTGCTACAATTAAACTAATTTAATATTGCACTATTTAAATTATAAATGACAGAATTATTATAAAAAATCATTTTATGTAACAACTATAATTTTAAAAAAAAAATCGATACCAACGGTAACGGTTACCATGTGTTTTTGGACGTGAACGATTAGAATTATTTTTTTTTACTATTACAACCGGAGATCATCCCTGTCGGCAACGATCTTATCCAGTTATAAGTAAACACTAACTAAATAACTAAAAATTAAATATTCCATTAACATATATATTTATATATATGTACCGTATGAACTAACCAATTAGACCTTAGCCCACGAAGCATGTGGAATGAGATTCTAGCACGATTTTTAGAATTATCCATATGAATATATAATGAATAATAATTTACTTCTCCGACCCCAACTGTAGTTGAATTTATTATCCATGACTCAAATTACCCGTTTAAAATCAACAATAAAAGTTTCTCGAGTCCTTTCCGTTCCCAATCCCAAACCCACACACAACATGGGTAAACCTACCATTTGCAATTGGCATAGAAATAGCTTCACTGTAGGTGGAGAATCAGTTCCTTAACATCGATCAACATGGACATGAGTAATTGATGGGGTAGCAATTAGCATTGGTTATCAATGTTTCTCATCAAACAAAGAAGGCCCAACACAGTGTTAGTGCTTATATCTTCAATTCTTATACAAGTATCCGTTCTAATATATAGCGCTCGCCTTACAATTTGACAGTACTTACAATTTCACCATGTGACTCCTAAATTAGAACAAAATATACAAAAGTAACAAGTTCTCTCCCTCAAATATGTTTCTTGCTTCTCTTGTTGGCGCAATATTGCCACATTTGATTCGTCCAATACACATTTGATTCGTCCAATATACACACAATACACAGTTTGTCTTCCGGAGCACAACCATTTAGTCTCATTTGATTTCACACTTTATCATTTAAATATTATCACAATTTTTTTACATATTAGTCTGAATAGTTTTAGTACCCGAGTACTTAGCTTGAATTTTAGTATTGTGCTAGTTATAGTACATGAATAGTTGTATTTTGATATCGGGCACTTACGGCTTGTTTGGCTCTCTATTAGAGAGGTCTCTCGTACTGTTGAGAGGGCTTTATACGTTTGGCTCTCAATTATACTGGCCTCTCGTACTATTCATACTATTCCTTAAGCATTTCTCCATTTTCATCTCCCCTTTCTCTCTCTAGGGACAGATTTTTCTCTCTCTAGGGACAGATTTCTGTGTCGACTCTGTACCACTTTCTTACGGTCGGAACACTTCCGGCCTATTTTCCGGTCAACTCCGGCGTCATATGATGAAATAAATGACATGGGTGTGATCGTCTCGCTCCGATCTACAACCCTATCGGAGCCGATTTTCGATTTGGTTCCGACGGAATTTTCCGGCGACGGTCCGGCGGCTTCGAATCGGTATTTTAAGGTAAATTTCCTCCTCCTATCACTTAATCTTTCCGATTTGGGTCGAAAATCGTTGATGTTAATTGATTTGTTCGATTGGTAATGGACTAATGGTGGTTTAGATTAGTATTGTTTGCTAACTGATAGTTATATCTGCTTTAATTCCTTTACTTGTGGCTGAAACTTGTATTAGCTAGACGACGGTTAAGGTTTCTACCATTTCATACAAGCATGTTTTGAAACCTTGTGCGAGTTCTTCTCCGATCGTGTTATTCGTGTTATTTAAATCTTTGTAAACTTTTACTTTGCGACTGTACTAGTTAAGAGTTAAGAGTTAAGAGTGAGGGGTTCATTTTGGCATTGATTTTGTGACTCTTCTAAAGTGCAAGTTGGTTAGGAATAGGATATGACTTTCTTAACTTTTAGGCTCTGTAGTGTGCATCTTTAGGTGGTAATATGTGATAAATGAAGGTAATAGGTTGACGGGTGAGCTTATTGCATTAAAGATTTCAAGAGCGATACATTCTGGTGTTAAAGTTTGTTACCCTTTTAAGATCGAGTTTATAAGCCTTCTTTGGTGCCGAAACAAGTTAACAACTCCTGAAAAGACAAACCTTTATGAGAGTGGAAGGGAGAGAGTAAATGTTTACCAACTAGTCACAAACAAGCAGAGCAAGTTCTCTGCATTTCTTTTCACAAAAGGTTCCATTTTTAACTGCCCAAACCTTAAAGTCTTCATTGAAGAGGTCTTTTTTGCTTGTTTGGCTTGTTTCCAGATCAAGCAGGTGTATTTTTCATTGTTAAAAATAAAAATGGTGTTCTGAACTAGTATAGGCTGGTGGATGTTCACCAGTATCTGTCTGTTACAGTCAAGCTCCTTCGTTTACTTCTGACGATATTTTGATCTAATACATGATGTATCAAAGCATTGCACAGTTGATTGTTAATGATTCTTGATCATCATTTTGCTTATACACTCAGGGTGGTGTCTTGGATGTTTATGGTGCTTTGTAGGTTATGTGCACAGAAAATTTCCAAGAAAGGAAAGAGTTGATCTATGCATTGCACAAGGACAGAAAGTTGTCGGAACTGCCTAAGATAACGCAGGTATCTTATTTAAATGCGAAATTCCATGCATTTACCTGTTATCTTCATTTTTGTGAACCTTATATAACAATCTGCTGTGCATTCATGCAGCCAACATTGATCATTTGGGGAGAGCATGACCAGGTCTTCCCTCTGGAATTGGCTCATAGATTGGAAAGGTGCTGCCTGCCTAACTACATCATAGACTCCTTTGTTTTCGTTATAAAATAAGATTTAAATACGAATCAACCCTTGAAGTCGATAAGATGTGTTTTTGCCTTCTATTATTATTCTTAAGAAGTTGCTATATCTTGAATTACAGACACTTGGAACAGAATGCGCAGTTAGTTGTCTTGAAAAAAGCAGGACATGCAATCAATCTGGAGAAAACCAAGGAAATATACAGGTGCATGAAGTCGTTCCTAAATAGTGCTGATTCCCCCAATCATAGTAGCAATGGTCATAATGGGAAGATCGATTAAAAAAGGTACAGAAATATTCTTCAGTTCATTCATGAGCTGCCAGCTCGAATTTAGCATTGATTGTGAAAGGTGTGTACGATGTATCATGTATTTGTACCTAAGATGTAGAATCATTTTTCTGCTGAAAAACTCGAACAGCATCCGGACATATAAATTAAAGTGAAGGTAGAGGAAATACTCCATACATTTTATGTAATCTTGTCTGAGGGCCTTTTAGTAGAAGTCTTTTAGCACCTGCAGTGTATATATTCGTAAATTCAACCTACCAGGAATCTTATTGCGTTCAGCTCACCGGTCTTTTACTTGTACATAGAAATTGCTGACACATTTTATTATGCTGGATTGCTGTCAAGATGATTTTTACAGGGCAAAGGCCATGATCTCTCATTAAATCATCTTGATATGATCCACATTGCTTACCATGTGATGGTGAACTTATCTCTCCTTTTATCATGAAAATACAAGTTATAGTTTTATATGTTGAAATATTTCAGCAAACGGAATGTGATTCCCATACTTTTCTGTTGCTGGATTGTATCTAGCTTTACTGTATCAATACTCGATAGTGGTACAGAAATAATGAAGTTACATGCTAGCTTAGGAGAAAGCTGCTGTCATTTGACCTGTAGTCTTCTGGCTCATGTTTACCTCAGAAAAACCATCATAATGTGGATATCTATTTGGGTCGAAAATCGTACGATGACGACACGAAAGTGAGAGGGTTTAAGCTTTGTTCCGACAAGCATTAGAAGCCGGGAAAATAATAATATTCGCAGTTGTCTTTAAATAATTTGTCCTACGGTCGTGACTATTTCTTTGGTTTCGGCTAAACCAAGCTATTGCATATATGTTCTGTTAAAACACCTGGTGTAGAAGACGGATTGTCGTTTAATAAATGTAAGAAATTAAATAAATCATATTTGGTATGAACTAATTTTGTCACTAATCATTTTCCATTTTTTCATCAACTTCCATTAAAAAAAAATAATAATAATAAAAAAATAAAAAATAAAAAAAATGAAAATTAATAAATATATTGCCTAGATTCAGTTTTTCATTTTTATTCTACTACATTTCATATTATTTAAACTAACATAAAAAATTCAATTCCCAATCAAATCTACTCAATTTCCAATACATTCTCTCTCAATCCCAATACAACTAATAATAACTAACTATAACTAACCAATCATTCAATCAACCAATCATCATCATACCTATTAATATTCCCCTATATCCTACTACCTTTTACTAACTCAAACCCATAAATAATTTCACAAACCCCTCTCAACAGTAAATACTATTCACCTCTCGGGTTACTATTCAAAAGCCCTCTCCATAACTCTAAGCCAAACAAGCTGTTAAATCTTAGTACCCGAACACATACTATCTTATCGGTTTTAGTACGCCGATACTTCTATTTAGTACCCCGAGTACTTATTTGTTTTACCAATCAATCTAAAATTGAGACAAATAGTAAATAATAAGACTAAAATGCAAACAAATTGTGTGGTAGTACTAAAATGATAAAGTGAACATGTAAATGAGACTATTTGGTAAAAAATCGGTTTGTCTTCCACCATTGTTGAAAGTCACAAATAATGTTCATGAGAAACATAACATAACTAAAGAATGTCGTCCTTTGAAGTGTGTATTTAATATTCTGAGAGACAAGAAATGCATTGGACAGCCAGTATCCTATACGCGTAACAACTTAATCTTCCGAAAGTTTACTTTATGATATAATTGGCATTTTCAGTCCAAACCTTTCGTAAGATAATCAGTTTTCTAATTAGAGATCTTTAAGTAATGTTGGATCACACAATGGATTTCTGACGTTAAAAGATACTCCGTCCGTCCAACTCCCTATGTACCACTATAAATTATCCAGTTTGACTTTTTTCGGTCAACAGTTTTCAACTTTAACTCTCGATTACTCTTAAATTATAGTAATAAAGCATTTGACGAAATCATATTATGAAAATATAGAACCAAAATTTTCATAATATAATTTTATTAAATATTGTATCATTATAGTTTAAGAGTAATCGGGAGTCAAAGTTGAAAACTGTTGACCGAAAAAAGTCAAACTGGGTAATTTCAAACGGGACAGAGGGAGTAATCTTCATCACTTAATTGTTAACATGCTCCCACCAGAGGTCCAGAACCGAAGCTAAACCCGGTCATAATGTAACTAATTTTTCATAATATAATAATTTTTAATATAAAAGAAAAAAAAAGTTTTAGAGGGGTCAATAGTGCAAAATTATACTTCAAAATGCAAAACTAAGATAATTTTCAGGGGGTCAAAATGCAAAATTATTATTATTATTTTTTTATTATATAAAACTCCAAGTTAGGGGGTGTCCCCACTGACCCCCGGTAGATCCGTTGATGGCTGGGTGAGTTATATAGCTTGATCATCCTATTTGTCATGATTATATATCTTGATGATGAACGTGAAGATTAATTATGACATTTATAAAGTTGTTGAGTGAAATATATCTGGGGTTGGGAAGGATCGAGTTAATATAAAAGGTAAGAAGTAGTCGTAATGGAGTATTGTTAGTTCCGAATGAAGCGCTTTATAATTTTAATTAGATGTTGATTAAAACCAATCCACTAACAAGACAGTTCGTACTGACAGTGTTTTCATCTTCTATAGGCTTGTTCAAAGCCGAAACACGTTAAATCTACGTGCAATTGTTTGTTTGATTGTTGATCCGAGTTAGGGTTCACATATAGCTAGTTGAATTGGTGCGAGACTCTGCGGATCTTGTAGCAGTTACAGGTTTTATTCAACAGAAAATGTGTTGAAGCAACTAGAGATATAAAAGTGTGATACATTGCGAAATTCTGAGAGAAGTCAATGTGACGAGGCTACTGAAAATGGGTTTATAAGTTTTTCCATCTCCACACATTTAAATAGGCCAGAAATACCAAAGACAAAAGGTCCCATATGCAAAATTGGAAAACCAACACAAGTAAGCATTGCAAAACCTTCTTTTAAACATGATAATCCACCTTTCACAAATTTTATATAGTAACAAACCTTTCCAATAATCTCACAACATGAGAAATCTTAAGAAAAGCAATGGAAAAAGAGTCATTCATACGTGTAACAATTGTCATTCTTTGTATCTTCCTTCTCAAAAGCAATTCCATTACACTTCCATGCAAGCAAATATTATACTTTCCTTCCCTTTAAATCTCACCGTATTTCTTTTGTCCCTCAAGTTTAGCATCAAATCTCCTACTACACCTTCTTCATTAAGCAAATCACATCAACAAATACAACCACACACACATTACCTAGACATTTCAAGTACCAACTCATTTTCAAGAATCCATACAAAGAACACACTAATTAAGTGAAGAAGATGGGTTCCGACTGGGGTCCTGCAGTAGTGGCAGTAGTCATGTTCATCCTGCTTTCACCTGGACTGCTCTTCCAGCTACCGGCCAGGACAAGGGTGATTGAATTCGGTAACATGTACACGAGCGGAATCTCCATCCTGGTTCATGCAATTTTGTACTTTTGTATCTACACTATTTTGGTTGTTGCTGTTGGAATTCATATTCATTCTGGCTGAACTGATCAAGTGTAAACTATCTTCAAATAGCCTGATTGTCTATCTATTCTTTTACTTGGCCTTCATATTATGTTTCTTCTTTGTCGCTTTTGTGATACATAGCTAAGCTACATTTCTAATTCTGAGGCAGAATAAAGAGCTTTGTGTTTTTGTGTTGATACATATCATGTGATTGAGTCATTGAGTAGATATATAGAACACTTTGATAGCTAGCAATATTAACAGTTCATACAACTAGGAGATATATAGGGCTTGAAAAGACATCAAACTAGTGGTTGACCTGGAAGATTTTAGGACTATATATCGACAGTGGATTTGATAGAACAAGATCGCAGGTTCAGTTGATCATGTTCATCGAATGCTGTAACTTGCAGGCTCTCTT
The DNA here is from genome assembly GCA_028274465.1 of Plantago ovata. Classification (NCBI taxonomy): domain Eukaryota; kingdom Viridiplantae; phylum Streptophyta; class Magnoliopsida; order Lamiales; family Plantaginaceae; genus Plantago; species Plantago ovata. The sequence continues at coordinate 26,327,291 of CM051457.1, forward strand.
CCAGGTTGTATCTTAGATAGCAACCTTCTCAGTTCTCTTTGGCAACTGAAACTCAGTTCAGATTTCAGACTCACTTTCATCCAGCAAAACCTACTCATATATCAGTCAACACTCATATCACTCGCTTTTACTTTTAAGCTCTAAAATATATGTTGCATCTAACACGATCGCGCTGCAATCAATCTCAGTCTAACTACGAAACCATCACAGATATTCTAATCACCCGCATTGTGTTGTGCTATTCTTGGCCTTTCTCACAATCAAGGGCTTTGCTTAATCAACTAGTCAAGAAAGGTTTTAGAACAGGCTGCAAGGAAATGATGCGATATATAATCTTCTTCTAGAGTTAATACAAGTCAAATTATTCAAGTAACTGACAACAAAATCTAATTCCACAGAAGAAAAAGAAGGCAAACCATTCTATGCCACCCAGTTATTACATGAATCTAGGCAAAGGGTGATTTCAGATCAACCTGTATTTTAACAGATAAGCTTTGTAGCCAAGCTCTGTTAGTCAGCATAGATATGAACTTGAACAAGCAGAGTTAAAATTGAGTACACACCCAAGAAGATGAGAGTATGGACCGCAATAGCTATACCACTAGTTTTGACTTTGCCAAACTGCACCTGCTTAGTTTTCCCAGGTATCTGAAACATCAGTCCTGGTTGCAACAGTACAAACAGTACAATCCCAACGAGCACAGGCCACCAGTCAGCTGCCATTGTCTGTGTTCAACTTCTGGTATGGAATGAGAAGGGTGTTTATAGTTGTTGGTCATGCATGATGCTGTAAATGGGAGGAGAATAGAGGGGAGAGATAAATAGAGTGTTCATAGAGCATATCAACTTTCTTTAAACTTTTGAGCAGATAAGGTGCTTGGGAATTTGGAATCATTTTTTTTTTCACCAGGAATATATTACAACTTGCTAGACAGCAACTGTTAATACCTGCTTTGTTTCGTTATATACTTGCTCATGCAGTACAATGATATTTATGAGTAGGACGGTCAAGAACTGATTGTGGCATAGGCGAAAATTTGTGCTACACGCCTACACAGGAACACAATTAGACACAAGTCAAAACTATACCACAAGTCCAAGTGTCAAACACAAGTCCCTCAAATGTTAAGCCGATGTACGATATTCTTGATCTCATATTGTGCACGCACCACCTTATTCTGTTATACAGAGTACTTGTATAATTTGCACCACCTTAATTCTGTTATACAGAGTACTTGTATAATTAATGCTGCACTATCTTACAAAGATATTCAACAACTCAAACAATGCAACAACTACATAAATGTGAATATCTGAAAAACATGCATGGCGATATACTGGTCTAATGAACATCATTTAACACGACCCATTTCAATCAAAAGCTAGTTCGAAATTTGTAATTAATATCCTTTTCTGCCATCAAAAGGAATATAATTCAACCAACTGATAACCAAGTAATAGTTTCGACCTCCAAAAACATTTAAATTTGGATACATAGACTAGCAGATAAGCTCTACAACTAACGCTCAGTTTCAGACCCCATCTCCATCATCATGCATAGTTCAAACGGAAAATGTCATTCAGCACATAGAAGCTTCCTTGTGGTGTCGGCATCAGGTGGAACATCTGTGACATAGGGAGAAAGAATTGACATTATGAACTGTATATATATTATAGAAAATTCAAGCACAAGTATTGCAAATCATTTAGAATAGTGAGAGTAATAATATAAGTGAATGGCTCAAGGATCGTACGGCTTATAAACCACGCCATCCTTGCGGCGTAAACAAGATGCAAAGTACTAGTGATTTTCAATTCCATGTGGTAAACAAATAGCAAAACCCTATATATTTGAGGAATGAGCATGCCCTAGACAAGAACATATCTCATCAGAACCCTATACATCGAAAATGCCATATCCAGTTTTACTAGCTTCATCACCTTCTGATGCAAACAAGAACATGTTCCAATTTCAAACTAATTACACATATCTCAATTGACAATGCAACGAGTTACCAACCACAAATCTAATCAGATGAACACAAGGCCCAAACCAATGATACAAATCTCAAACCAACACCCTCAGCTCAGAATTAAGAAGCCCAATCTAATTGTCATATCTCATCAGAAAACTAATTCAACAAAATGCAGCTACAATAACACGCATAAACCCTACCAATAGCCTTACAAGTCACAATTCACAGCTATTAACCAACAGGCAACAGTTTACCAGAACAAGCATACAAATCAGTAATTAATAACACCAATCTCAAATCCGAATCAAATCGCATAGCAAAATCAATCAAACCAAACAGATCTGCAAACAGAAACAACAGAATTGGTAAAGGAAATACCTGACTGAACTTGAGAGCATGCTGCTCGCCAGAGAGCTGCAGATTACCAGAAACAAACACGAGCATTCCGTTAGCGGGACCAGACGGCTGGCAATCGACGGTTGTGATGTGATGCTTGCACTGCTGGAACGGAAGGTTTGTGAGCTTAGCAACGATGCTCTGAGCTCCCAGGATTTTCTGCCCTTCGAATGTCAGCATAGATCCCTCCTGGTACAGGCCAACGAGCCCAGCCCGATTGGAGTCGAAGGTGGAGTAGTAGTGCTCCACGAAAGCCTTGGAAACTGAATCGGGATCCATTTCACGATGGTTCTGCGGCGGCGGCGATATTTCTCACTCACTCGGGGTTTTGGTTTTGGGTTTTTTTTTTTTTTTTCCCTCAGATAGATGAATGGGAAAAATTGATGGTGTCGTTTTCGATTTATATTCCTCTTTGCGATTTTAGCATTTATTGCTTAAGTTGCTGAAAACAAACGCTAATTCAAACCGAATGTTCTGGAGAAAACAGCGCTTATGGAAGAAATTCTTATTTTATTCACATTTAGGAAAAATTAGGTGAATGCATTCATGTATTTTTACCATATGGTGGATTTTGGTAAATTTCTTTTTTAATATTTGACCAATTTTAATATAATTTTTTTTTTTGGAAAAGGCAAACTTTTTATTAATAATAAAATAGAAAATACAATTACAACCGTACCAAAAGTGCACTAGCAATGCACCCAAAGGATCCAACCGGAAACTTCAACTAAACCGTAAGAAGCATAAAAGCATGTTCGATCCTCGTTTATGTTATGGTCATACCACAACCTAACCACCCCTTCGTCTAGTATGTCAAACTTACTAGCAAGATGCCAAAAGTAAAAGGGGTGACGAGTTGAAAAAACAACTCTAGTTAGGTCCAACAGTGGGGAATACCTTTCGTTGCTAGTTTAGAGAACTAAGCAAGAGACGAAAGATGATGATCACCATTGGGGTATGAACCAATCACAAAAAGGAAGGAGATACATGATATCCCTCAGACGACAAGAGAAGAAACCAGTTAAGACCCACACCAAAACCCAAAAGAAGAGAGAATCAAAAGGTGATACTTTCTAACAGAAACAGCAACAGTGCTAACAAACTAAAACCCAGACCAAGCCGTGAAGAGCAGCAGCAGGCGCACGTGAACAAAACCATTAAACCCAACACGGCGAAGGAGCAAGAAACCAGTCAGACAACTTGTAGCCTTTTTTAATCCTCCCCTTCACCTTTAACCAATTCCACAAATTCACTTTGATACCGTCCACAACTTCCGAAACCGAACGAAACTCATTCTTGAACATGTACTCATTCCTCACTTTCCATAGCCCCCAAAGAGTACCTTGAGTTAGAGCAGAACATAACATCGTACAACAAATACTCCTGGACAACCACGACCCTTCCAGAATACCAGCAACAGAAGAAACCTGGCACAATGAAGAATCCAACCAGTCTGGTATTCTAGACCAAACAGCAGTAGCAAACGGACAACCACGAAACAAGTGGTCGACTTATTCCTCTTCGTTCGATAATTTGCACAAAATATTAGTTTCCACATGAATGATGTTTCTCCTACGTAAATTATCCATCGTCGCAAGACGATTCCAAGCAAGCTTCCACGCAAACCCATTAATTTTCAACGGAACAATGTTCACCCATATTTTGTTCTTCCAGACCATATTGAAGTTTGGCACTACATCCTCATGCGCAGAAATGAATAACTCCATCTGGCTACTATAAGAACCCTTGGCCTTGTAATTCCCAGCAAGATGGCCACACTAGATCCACGAATCGTCCAAGGAATCCACCAAGCGATCAAAGCTACTAATGAAAACTGAAAAAATCAGCCACAAGTAAAGACTCCGAAGGAGAAAGCTCCCGATACCAATTCCAACCACCATCTATACCCAAACGACCGGACACCATATAATCTTTGAAGCTTTCTAAAGCAAATAATCTAGGAAACACATCTTTAAGTAAAAGACCTTTCCCTACCCAAGGATCCAACCAAAATCTAGTATTACCACCCGAACCCACATTTTTACAAATATTATTGAAAAACCACGGAGAAGAAGCAACTTTAAGAACAATGTTTTTCCACCAAAGAGACCACCAAGACCTAGAAGACTTTCCCTCCCTAACCCTCAAAATGTTATCCCAAATACTACCATAATTCGAAGTCAAAACATTAACCCAAAGAGAATTAGAATTATTAAGCAATATAAAGGTAAGGAACCAAGAACCGCTTTTAATAGGACCATTCTTCCTCCGAACGAGAGAGCTTTGTGAGACCACTTCCCCAATCTACTCTCCACTTTCTCCACTACCGGTTTCCACATTCTAGTGCCATTCTCCTTCTCTCCTATTGGCAAACCCAAATAAAGAAAGGGCAAACTTTCGATTTTACAACCGAGAAAAGAGGCCCAATTTGCCAAAATGTTTTCCTCAATGCCACAACCAATGAGACTACTCTTGCTAAAATTAATTTTGATTTCAGACACACCGTCAAAGCTAAAATCTCTCAAAGAAAGGGACTCAGGAGAAAAGCGGGAGAAAGCCCTTCAACACTAGCCTTCATCGAAGGTTCACTACCAGACCGAGGGGACAAACATCTCAAAATACTCTTAAGAGTCAAAACATTATCTTCCAACGCCTTTCCGAAAAATATAGTGTCATCCGCAAATTGCAAATGCGCTCTACCTCGTTACTCCCCACTCTATATGGCACAAAAGAACCCAACGAACACGCCTTCTTCATCATCAAACTAAGGCCTTCCGCCACAATAAGGAAGAGGAAGGGTGAAAGAAGATCACCTTGCCTAAGACCTCTCTTAAGATTAAACTCTTTTAAGGACTCCCATTAACCAAGATAGAAGACGACGCCGTAGTAACACAAGACAACACCCAATTAATCCAAACATCACCAATCCCCATCAATCTCATCATCTTCTCAAGGAAAACCCAACTCACCGTATCATAAGTTTTAGCAAAGTCAATCTTGAAAGCAAACATACTTTTCTTCTTCTTTTTTACCTCACTCATAATCTCATTGTCCACCACAATACTATCAAGGATATTTCTACCCCCCACAAAAGCCGAATGATTCAAGGAAATAAGTTTGTCCATTTTCGAACTTAACCGATTCTCCAAGCGATGATCTTATAACCACTCCCAATAAGCAAAATATGACGAAAATCTTCAATCGCCACCGAATTTGACTTTTTTGGCACAAGGGTAACTATTCAAACCTTTAACCAATTAATTAGCATTCAAGTGAAACTCCTTCACAAAATTGGTGAGTTGAGCAAATTGATAATTTATTATGAAACTTTATTAAAATTTATAACATAACTTCAAACGAACAATCGAGACATCGAGTCATATGACACTACATATCATATAGAAATTACAAATATTTCATATTTCCAATTTACGAGTTGAATCTCGTGCAATCCCTTCGTATTTCTCCTTCATTTCCAGTTTTCACACCAACTCGGCCGAGCTTCCTCATCCCTTCAACAAAAGCCGTCATAAAACTGTTCGGGTTATTCGCGAAATTCACAACGGTCGGCCTAGACAATCGATTAGTGAACAACACTTGGTCCGATGTGAGCAATCCTTTTCCGCCTACCAAATTTCGAAAGTACACATTGTCGAATGTTATCCATGTCTCAGGATCCAAGTGAACAGCCAGGTTAGGATCAGCACCTGGTTTGCATAATCCCTTCAACTGTTGTGCATAGCCCGGATCCATAGTCGGGTCGATTGGATTGGAGTATATTCGGTTTGAAAACCTGTTACAATGGGAAAATCCAATAGTGTGGGCTCCTGAGAGAGCTATCATATTGATCTGCGTCAAATTGTGCTTTGTAAACATGGTGTTGAGTTGCTCCAGGTTGAAATTCGGTTCTGGTAGGTTACCAAGTACTCGAGACTTTTGAGAAACCAGCCCGTCTCGCCTTCCCAATTCGACTTCGTATGCAGGACCATCCGCCTGAAATGCATTTTAGTTCTATAAGGAATTTTATAAATCATTTGAAGGCTGAACCGCATTACCGCACATAGTAAGCTATATATGTGTATGATACGTGACTTCTATAAAATCTGTTATAGTTAGTTTAATAAACCGATTTTTTGCAGAAATGTATGTAGAGGGTTTTTTCCTATGACAAATGCATCTACAAGTTACAAAGTCGAAGTAAGAATGTTCCGATTACCAGTACTACAACGTCCCTAGCCGCAAGGGCTAAAATGTCCGCACAAGACACTACACCGGGACACTGCGCCTCTACGGCTTCTTTAGCCTTAATAACAGTGTCAAAGCCATCACCTGCCAATGATAAGTTATCTGGAGCATCTTTTTCGGCATCGTTATTAGGAGATTGAATGAGAATAGAGCCATCACATCCCTACACAAAATATAGCCATTTACTAATAATGACCACAAATAATTCCAGAAAGGAAAAATAAAAATAAAATGTTTTCAACTTTCAAGTAGTACCTCTATGAAACAGTCATGAAAGAAGAGGCGAATCGTTCCTGGAATCGCAATCGGAAAATCTGCCTGCTGCCTAACCTTAGTCACGACTGCCTGGCGGACGATAGCCTCGACATTGGGACAAGTCGAGCTATAGAAGTTCTCCACCAATTTCCCTTGTCCACTCCTTGGAAGTACCATGCACATTATGACCAGCAAACACAAGCCCATATAGTTTTTCTCCATTTTGACTCTATATGTGACTAGGAACTATGATGAATAGCTATGGGAACTTCCTATATATATTGAAATGGATGGTAATTACTACTTAGTAGTAGTGTGTAATAATGTAACAATTTTTATTTTATTTTATTTTATTTTATTTGTTGAAAAAGAATAATGTAACAAGTTATGAAAGGTGGATTGGTGGTGAATTATTATAGAGTATAGACAAAAGTTTTGTTATAGTAAGTTATTTGAGAGGTAGCACAAACTTGAAATATCTAACAGCTAAACATTTCAATTCTTCCGTGTCGCATTATTAGTGTTACATTGGTAGAAAGAAAGTGACATTGTAACAAATCAATTACTGTATTTTGCCACTGCATAGTTGGGAAAAGAACAATTCCGATCTTGTCGAATTAAGGCACGTACGCGTGAAATTATTGTAAACATTTTAGTAGTGAAGAAAGATTGCAACACGTTTTTACGTTCCAATATGGACCTAAAACACCGAAATCGTAAATGGGTGGGAATTCGCTAAAATCCACTATCCACTCGTACACTAAAGATACGGGTGCGAATGCGGGTTAGCACCCGCACCGTCTAACACCCAACACGCAGCTGGCACCACACCCGACCCAGCCCAACCCGTCCGACTAAAAAAAATACAGTAAAAAGAAAAACACCTGGGTGACCATCGAAAAATATTTAAAAAAATTTGAAATGTCAAATTTTTTATTAATCACGGAGCTTAAGAAATGCTCGAAATATATACAGCGAAACTCCAAACCTCCTGATAATATACATCATTGACATATAAAATTATGTCAATGATGTTCTTTTAGTACGGATGTTCTTTTAGTACGGATGTAAATGGTGTGGGTCGCGTGCAGATGCAAAATATAACAAGTGCGGATAGGGTATTATCATCCGTCCCGGCTTGTTTTTAACGGTGTCAACTCGTTAGGTGCCGATCGAACTGGGTGCGGTCGGTGGCACCGTTTATGAGGCTAGTACATTGTACCATAACATTTGATATATGAAGTAGTCTAGTATGAATTTAACACCAAATGAAAGCATAACTTTGAGATGTGCCTTAATTGGTCGATTGAAAGTTCCTTCACATGATTCAGTTTCCACTCCAAAGGACTATTTCCTTTTTTGAAATAGAAGTTGATTTTTGTAATTAAAGAGTGTTTACACCACCAAGTAGTTCAGTAGGGCTATATGCGTTATCACTAGAATATTTATAATTCATGTACATACATTCATTCATAAATTCGTTCCAGGTATAGTTTGTGGGCAAAACCGAAGATAATTTTAATCCAACTTAGAAATAAAAGAATAGAACCATATTGTATCTCAAAGTATCACATCCATAGGAGGAAGTGTTTGGTATCATCGTATCAATTAAGTTTTAAGTTTTAAGTTGATTTCACATTTCTGGATCATTTGACCATGATAAGTTTGTCTTTGTTTGGTCATTTGATAGCGTAACAAGCTTGTTAGGTGAATATCACTTATTAATCACGTTATCAGTTCGTTTTGCCAAACATATACTTTGTATTTATTTATAATAGAAAAAACTAGTAAACCAAAACTCTCAAAGAATTACGTAGATAGATAAAAGATCAGGTCTATATTGAATATTCGAACACAAATTATTTCCTATTATTATTGCCCAATTGTTTTTTCTTTTCTTAAATTTTAACATATTTCTTTTTCATTATTTCTTTTTCGCACTTTTATCTCACACATTTATGTGGGTTTAACAAAACCTCACACATATTTTACAAGCCTCCTCAAAATAGTCCCCCCCAAAAAAATGAGGAGGAGGGTGTGGAGAGTTTATATAATTTGCCATGTACGCATTAATAATTACTTTGGAAGTATCGGTACTCATTATTATACTCTATCTACTACTTACAGTATCAGTAAGCTTAACATAAATTGGATCAGCCCAATGATTAAAAAGGAAACCAGAAGCCCAGCCCAATTCAAACTCAAACATTGAAACAGTAAAACTGCTGCCATTTCAATTCTCAATGGAGGAGTGTAACTAAAATCATTTGAATTTCCTCTTCTCCTCCTGGCAGTGAAGAGAGAACTCGCAAAAAAGATGGCTATGGAGGTAGAAGCGAGTCCAATCTCCTTTCTATTTCCCCCGTGGAAACCAGTACGCCGTCGTTTCCGTGCTGATTCTCCTTTCTTTGAAGCTGGCAACATAGAAAGAGAACTTATTGCCAAACAGGTACTTTAGACTCAATACTGTTACTGTAATATTCTGTAATTTACCTTCGTAATGTATGCTATCTCTGTAAGCCTGCGTTTTATTTCCGATGTTTGTTTTGATAGAATTTGAGTTTGTAATTTCGCAAAGCTGCATTGATTGATGTTTGTAAATGTTTCTGTTGATGATGAAGTTGATTTGATTGGGTTAGGGTTCTATTGATTGGAAATTCGGCATGTTCGCTTTAATTCGGGATATTTCTGTGTGAAAATACATCTGAAAATGAAATGCTGAGAATCTAGCTCATTAGTTTGGTAGCTGTAAGACTTATTGCTAGAACTATTCCTGAAATATCACGGATGGTTTTGAGTGAGTTAAAATCTGTAGCAGCAGTTAGCGTATTCTTTGTTCACTTTGACCTGAACCAAACCATCACTGGCCTAGCTGAATCATTGGATCATTTCAGTCCTATATAACTTGCATTTCTTCGATATTGTTACCACATTATATGTATGCATGCCTGTTTGCTTGAAATTTTGAAGTGGTTAAATGGAGCACAATCAGGTAACAAGTTATAACAACTTATAAGTGAATCTGGTAGTATTTGCAAATGGTGTTATAAAGTGTAAAACAGAATAAGGTGGAATGATCAACAAGCTAAGTGATTCTTGGCTTCTAGCACAAGTCATCAAAAGCTAATAAGCTATGATCAGTTTTTGCAAACATAATTTTCAGTGATTATGCTTCATAAGCTGTAATCAGTTTGCGTGGGTACACATAGGATGTGTCTGAAATCAGCAATGCATTAGAATGCAACCAATGGATGTGGAGTCCAAGTTATTCCATTGAGATCAATCAGTTAAAAGGTTTAATGAGTCCTCTATGTCATTCATGATTCATCTAGTCTTGCCAGCTTGTCTCCTAATTCGCATTATATCCTGAATGAGATACTTATAGAAAACCTACCAATGGTGATCTTTATGAGACTATTTTATTATGTAGATGGCATTGGATTTGACTGAAGAGGAAAAACAGCAGATACAAGAGATGGAATGTTTGGAAAGCAGGTACAGATCTTTCACTTGTTTCTCTACTGCTTATGTGTTTCCAGCATTTCCGAATTTAAATGATGTGACAATTGATTGGTTGAACAATAACATCTACCGATGTCTTCTAATGAAAAGAAGCTGCATATAGATGCCTTCATTCTTTTCCATATTTATTTTGAGCAACTGATTTTATGTTTGATGTACTATTGTTTAATCTAGTCTTTTGCTGCTGTTTGCTGGCTCCTTCAGTTAGTTGTTTGTTAGTAGCAGCTGGATCTGGAGTCCAACGAAAACAAGATGCATAAAAGCTTTGTTATTTATCTTATACATGTCCTTGTTTGCTGTAAATTGTGTACTATAACCACTTTGTGTTTCTTTAAGTGCTTTTTTTTTTTTTGTACTCGTCGTTATACTAGTTAAAATTCTATCCTTTAATATGTTTCACCTAATATTGTTTTATCAGCCACTTATCTTGCCCAATTGCGGGTTGCCGAACACCTGTAAAGTCTCTGGAGGACTTTGAAAATCATTATAATGCACGCCACGTGGCATCATGTTCAGTCTGCTCAAGAGTGTACCCGACGTCACGGCTGCTTAGTATACATGTATCTGAAGCTCATGATTCGTTCTTTCAGGCAAAAGCTGCCCGTGGATATCCTATGGTACGCATTTCAAATATCTAAATTTGAATGAGTATTTTGCAGATTGTGCTAGTCACCATTTAGTTTGTATCAATATCATCACACAATTGTCAGTGAGGTGATTATGTGAATAAAGGTTCAAAAAAGTGGTAGTGTGGTATGCTAGTCCTAGTAGACCACTATTGTCTCTCTCCATCACATTAGCCTAGGTTGGTTTCTCCAGCAGAATATGGTATGCCATTTTGGAAAATCTCTTTGACGAAATTTCCCAAATGCAGTACGAATGCCTTGTCGAAGGCTGTGAGGCAAAGCTGAAGAACTACAAGAGCAGGCAGCAACATCTGGTTGACAAGCATAAATTCCCTTCTGCGTTTGAGTTCTTCAAGAAGGCCAAACAATCAAAGAAACACAGGCAAAAAGTTGTGAAGAAACAAGCATCTAATAAGACAGACGACTCAGCATCTGCTATGCAAGTTGAAGATGAAAGCATCAACAGCCTTGTTTCAGCAGTCTCAAGACTAAGCACTGCTGATTCTCCTTCAGCAATCAGTTTTGGTCGCCGCCACACCCGAGGTCTTGCCTTTGTTCCTCGAGCAGTTCAAAAAGAGAGAAAACCTGATCATTCGGCAGGGCGAACTGAAATGTAGGACTCCTCAGGCTGGAGCGTCTGTTGGTCTTCTTACATGCAGGAAATTCAACTAGCTAACATTGTATCTGATTATGCAATCCAGTGATGTTGTTGACATACTCTTAATATTGATTACGCATCAGTATCAGTTGTCATACTCGAAAATCCTTTTTGTAGATGTGTGCACTGAATACAACAAGGCTTTTGTAACATGGTTTTTGTATAATATTGAAAATGCTTGGTGTAAAAGGAGAAACAAGTTTAAGCATCCTGCATTTCTCTTTAAAAATCATCCATACAAGCTAAATTACATTGGTTCCTTCACAGTACACAACAATAAAAGGTGCTTGCCTAACATCAGCCAAAATGAAATGTGGGAGAACATAGTTACATGATCAGTTCATGATTTCAATTGATCAACAAGCTGGAGTTTCTTCAACAGCTTCAGCAACAGAAGCGAGTACCAGCTGTGGTTCAGGCACAATGCCTTCTTTACGTGCTCTTCTGCGTTCACGTTGCAGTCTGAAGGACTCTCTCTTTCGTGCTCTGTAACTGTTGGGGTTCTCAGGTTGGACAACACGTGGATAAACACTGACCTGAGGATTATAGTAGGTTGTAAGCCACTCCATATTCTTACATATCTAAAAGAACCCAATTACTTTTGATCTAATTAGAAAGATGCATTACCTTCTTTCTATCCGGTCCAAACTTCTCAAATTTGACCATTCCCTCGATCAAGGAAAACAGAGTATGGTCCCTGCCTATCCCCACGTTCTTTCCTGGATAAAACTGCATTTGTCCCGGAAACATGAATGAGATGCTTATCAAGAAACAACCTCACGCTATATAAACAGTAAACACAAATCAACTACCAAGGACACCAAAATCAATCCCAAGGTAAAAGCATGAGTTTACTCATCAACACAACTATCAGGCTATATAACCACAGATCAACCTATCACGATCACTGCTAAAGCATTATTCCAAGTACTCATCAAGACAATTCTTTGAGATTGTAAGACAGAAAACATATAGATGTTGAGCATTACCAAATTGTCAAATCATCAATAAAGTGAAATTTCACCAAATAGATGAAACTAGGAAGCTTCAAAATGAACTTCATTCAAAAGGCCTCATGAGTCACAGCATGAACTGATACATCAAATAAAGCTACATTCCATGCACACTTGAGTAAGTCTTTGAATGTATGAAATTTCGGAAAAATAGCACCATTATATATCATATACATAGATTATCTTCGTTTTAACCCTTCAGAATAATGGCACAAGAAACGATTAAACTAACAAAACATCATTGTTTCATAACTTTCGATTACCCCCATGGAGTTCAACAGAACTCCAATCACCATATCAGATTGACAATGTCTCACACAATATAACTTTAAGCTAATGCCAGTCTCATTATCTAATTATAATCATCCTAGCCCATTAGTAAATATGCAATAAATAACATAAAGCTCTGAAAAAAAAAATACTACTACATAGTAATAAATAAAGATCATGAAGAACACACCCAACAGCAAGAAAAGCAAATGGATCGCATGGATCAAACTTCACTCAGAAAAATGTAGAAGAGGGAGAAGTCAGCAGATCAGAATGATGAAAGAAAAAGGTACGCATAAGTCTAAGTTCAAGTATTGATATTCCGATAGGGGTAAATCCAACTCGGATTAATATTAATATAAGGAAGGAAAAAATTTGAAAATCCATAAATTCAGAACTGATACATATCGGTCACGTATCCGTCCCCTAAACGTATTAATACAGATGATTCCTCCTATCTCAGTTATCAGTGCTCCTAGATGCCAACTACACATTCTGTCTTAGCCACCTGGATTCGGATAGTGGTTAATAGGTTATATACAATAATTTTATTACATTTATGTTTTTTGTATTGTAAACTAGTTAAATGTTTCCAACAAACGCCAAAGCACTAGCAGAAGAAATACTTGTCACTTGGTTTAAAGTTCTTACCCATAAAGTGACTTATGAAGTAATATTCCACATGGCAAAACCAGTCAGTACCAAAGCTACCAAAGTTTTGTAGTAAATCAAGCCAACTATATGTTACGAGTAGAGGCCTTATTTTGTAGAAAGCTACCAAAGTTTTGTAGTAAATCAAACCAACTACTATATGTTACAATTAGAGGCCTTATTTTGTAATGAGCTTAGCTTGTATCGTTTCCTCTTTTCATGCTACCCACCGCATAAAAGTCCTCTAGTAGAACAATTACAACCTCATCTAAAAGCTCGCCCAGATGATTATCTTACTAGACAACAAATCACAATCCTCTAGTAGGACATTAGCCAAAGCACTAGTACAACACTGAGAAGTCATTTTAGCTTCATTCAAAAGCTACATATCATAAAGCGGCATATCCAGTAATGTAGTACTCCCATTAACTTTCGCCCTCAGACTGAAAGCCTCTCGAACAATGCATTCTATTCTACATTTTAATCAATCTTTTGGTAATCAAGCTACACGAATTTAGCCGCACAGTTCACACATACAACAACCACAATAACTCATCTGAATAATTGCAAATTCGCAATACAACTTATCACAGTCACATTAATCAAACACTTATTAGTAACCCACTAACCAAGCTGCAACCATTACGGTACTAAACCAAGGGCTAAATTGAAACACAGACACACAGCAACTCAACAAAACTATTAAACTATTGCCAAGCACAAAATAAACTAAAATCAAAACCTACCGTTGGAATCAATACTCAAATTTCAACACAAACCTTGGTGCCACGCTGGCGAACGATAATGGAGCCAGCCTTAGCAGCCTGGTCACCGTAGATTTTCACACCGAGCCTCTGTCCAGGCGAGTCACGGCCATTCTTCGTGCTTCCAGCTCCTTTCTTGTGAGCCGACTCAATTGTCAGCCGCGTTTTCAGCGGGAATGAAACGGCGACGTTTTGCTTGGATAGAAGTGGACCGGATTCGCCTCTGAGGAAGGTAGAGGATGAGCCGATGGATAAGCCTTTGAAAGCTCCAGCTAGATTGAAACTCACGGCTGCCATTTTTGGTGGATAATGAAGATGAAATTGGAACCTTATCGATGGTTTTATACTTCGTGTTGAGAATGAGAGCTCTGTGTGTGAGCTCGTCACAGCCGATTCTAGCTCCAGGTTGTGTAATTTGCATATTTTGTGGCCAAATTATTGAAATTCTACAAACAACCTTGAACTGATGGGTGATTCGCAATTTGAACTTGATGGTAGTTGGAAATTTTCATCAAGTGTGAGGTTAAAATACCAAAAAAAAAAAAAAAAAGTATTTTAAAGACCCTCCGTACAAATATATAATAAATGGTTATATATTTTTGTTGTACATAAATCTTTCCATAAGTATTATCTGGTGTAGCGGTAGGAGTGACGGATAACGACTCTCCCCGCGGCGGGTTCGAGACTTAATGTCTGCAATTTTATTTACTATTTCTTTTTGCTGTCTAAGTCACAACATTACCCCTCGTATTTCAATTTCTCCATTTTAATTTATTTTACACTAAAATAATATTCTTTTTATAGAATTGAAAGAGTTTTTTCTTTTAAAGATTAAATCCATTAAACCCAAACATGGACACATATAAACTATAATAGATATTGGTTTAAAATAAACACATACTGCAACATTTTATCGACATATTGTGCTTAGGAAAGGCGAAATGATCTTGTTCAAAAGGAATCTAATTCTACTCGCAAGGTATAAGTTACAAAAGACTGATAGGTCTAAAATTTACAGGATTTTGAGGGGCTCTCATTTTGGAAAGTAACACAATTTGAGTATGGTTAAGTTGGTTATCTAAATTATAACTATTTAGAAAGAAACCATTTATAACCCAATCAAAAACCTTATTGTTTATATCTTCCCAATAATGTTGATAAAAAAAACATTTAAGTCGTCTGGGTAGGCGCGCGCCTTAAGTTGGCCTAATAGAAAAGACTGCATGAATATTTAACTTCTTTTCTAGTTAATGGGCAACGAAGTTCTACGTGTATAATTAATTGAACATGACCTATAAAATCATGCTCTAGGGTTAAAAATATTTAAAATCTAAAGCTAGATATTACTACAGGGCAATATAAATTCAAAATCTCCATTATATACCCTCCAATTTAAGAGAACTTCAAGCAATTTCCCTTTTAGAATCGTGAAATTGGGTTGATTTCTAATGAATCTTCAATTTATACTTGATGGAACTGGAGCCATTTGTGGCAAGTTATATTTTAAAATCAGATTTGACGGTTTTAGCAATATATTTTCCGATTCCCTTTAATTATGTTTAAAATACATTTTCAGATCTGACGGTTTCACCAATACATTTTTGTTTATAATAATGATGTTGAATACACAAATACATCACTATATTTGTTTATAATCCATACATTTTAAATGAGTGTCAAGGAATCTACTAAAATATCACGAGGTGAACATCATTCTTTATTGGTAAATTTCATCATTCGTTAACTTTAACTATTAATTTCAACTCTAGTTACAATTTGTGTGGTTTTCATCCAAACGTTCAAAAATGTGCCTTGACCTTTGTTACCGTACAACTCTAACTTTCACTATTAATTTTAGTTATTTTAGCATTAATCCGACCTAGTGTCTACTAAGATAACAATGGAGTATAGAATGTGTTGAGATTTTGGTTCATGATAATGTGTTCCGGTAGTAAGTCATAGAAGGGTGGTTATGGATAATGTGTTGAGATCGTAGGTGATGATAATGTGTTGAGGGTTGTAGGCCATACAAGGTCGGCTAAGGATAATGCGTTGAGGTCGTAGGTCATGATAATGTGTTGAGGGTTGTAGGTTGAAGAGTGGTTTGAGTATAAAAAAACAAAAACAAAAACAAAAAAGGAAAAATAAAAGATTAAAAGAAATTGTGTAGGTCATGATAATGTGTTGTGTTGTAGGTTGAAGAGCGGTTTGATTATTAAAAAAATAAAAAAATGTATAAAAAAGATTGTTTTGAGAGTGGGATTTGAACCCAATGATAATGTGTTGAGTGTTGTAGGGTGTTAGTCCCTTTAAATAATAAGAAAATACTAGAGGGGGGTGAATAGCCTTTTCAAACTTTTCGTCGTTTAAAACTTTCTCAGCAAGTACTTATTACTTTTCAGTAATGAGTTTGCTGATACTTAACTTTCTCAGTAAGTGTTTGTTACTTTTCAGTGACAAGTTTGATGATACTTAATAACAGAGTGCGAAAGTCTTTTACAATAAGTGATTTTATAGGAAAACTAGTTTCAGCAAGTAAACAAATAATCAGAGTAAAACAATTGTAGCTTGCTGAAGGATAACTGCAGAAATGTAAATCACACAAACACTTTTATAGTGGTATCTGAGAGTGGCGTAATCTCTCAATACTAATCCACTTTGTCCTTCCTAGGACTGGATCCACTATGATAAGATATCAGGTTCCTTACAAATCCTATCACTAATGATTCTCAGAAACCAAAGCACAATTGCCTTGTTTCCAACCTAAAACTAGAGAACTAAACCTTGTTCTCCACCAAACATGGGACACTTAATCAGCAAAACTATGCTTGATTAATTCCCCGTGAATTCCACGCGTGAATAAGGGTGTTTATCAGTTAGAGAGGTTTGGGATGAAATGACTTGAGTATAACTTTGTAGCTATAACAAGTAATCTAAAGAAACACAACTTGTAATACTTTGCAGTAAGCAAGTTTGTTGTTTCTGGTGTCAATACTTGTTCTTGTTTAGAGGAAATAACACTTAACTAATTTCTTAATTAGCTTTCGATGTTCTACTTCTTCACAAGTAGCTTTTTTGTTTCAAACTTAAATCTTGGAACGGATCAATAGGCAGTAAAGAGTAGAGAAGGATTTGAGTGTTAAAGCATAAGTGAGAGTTTGATCACGTTGTTGACACACCCTTCTACTCAGCCTAAGGTCTTCTATTTATAGTGTCTCAATGGAGCCGTTTGAATTTCAAATTCTAAGGCTTGTACCTTAAGATATCACTATATCTTGCTTAAGATTTGAACCCACGCCCTTTCGGACCAGAACCTTAATCTGGCGCCTTAGACCAACTCGGCCATCTCAACTTTGATTCAAATTTGCAATATTGCTAGATATATCCTGAACAATTATTTTTTGTGCACATATTGCTAAAACTGTAATGTTTAGTAGGTTTTTCTTTTGACATTGTCATTGAAACTAGTCCGCGAACTTAAGTCTTCCCTATTATACCATGGGTCTTACGTATGTAGTGACCTAACATGAGTCGAGCCGAGTTTCACATATAACTCGAGCTCAAGTCATATTATGAATACTCGAGTTGGGGTCGAGATTTACAGAGTTAAAGTCAAGCCCATATTAAAAAGAAGATTTAAAGTTATGAACTAAGATATAAGAATTTAAGAATTCAAAACTACTAATTAACGGTCAATATCCGGAATCATAAAGTCATAAAAAAGGCTAATAAATTAAAGCGCAAATATAAATCATTCGAACCTGGTACCAACATCCCCAATGTATGCATGATATATCTCACTAGCTTTAACAGTATGTCCGACCGAGAACGAGTTGTAAATTAGGCTCGAGTTTGGCTCCAATACCTGATCAAGTGAGTTTAACTCGACCCTTACCGAGTCGATCCTCGACAAGGTTTGTATACAATCTAAAAAACGGAAGAGTATATGTATATATAATTTTTGTTGTTTTTAGAAAATAAAATAAATTCGTATGAATATGAGATTATGAGTTATTTCTAACACCAAATCAAGTTTAATGTAAAGGAATAATCACAAATTAATAATACATATAACACTTTAATATTAAATAAGTTAAACCTAATTAAAATTCCTGAAATTTATTAAGGTTTTATTTATTTATTTTTTTTTATTTTATATAAGAGTAACATGACCTTATTTTTATATTAGTGTCACATGTTTCTTTTATTGGAAGTAGTGATGGTTGCCTCGTGTATCCAAATATTAGAAATAAAGAAAAATAAATAAATAATAATAGATGTTTGAAATTATAGAATTTACACGAAATTCACGTTTGAAATAGATTGAGTCCACTTTATATGTAAATTTGTCGTCGTGTCGTTGTTCTTATTTACTACAAAAATATGTAAATATTGAAAAAATATAATTAAAACAACTTAATTTTCAAAACTTACAAAATTTATATAATTAGATGACCGAAAATTTAAAAATCATATTACTCTGGAAAAAATGTTCCATGTGAAAGAGAATACCGCCACTTCTCTCACCTATAAATTAAAAAATCCAACTTATCTTACATTATCTAACATTACTACTTACTAGGATATCTCTAAAAACTACTGAAAACCTCACTGTTATATTCATTACTACTGACTGGACTGGCTAGAATATTTACTACTGACTAGGATATTTATCATTCCACTGAATACCTATTTGTAATACCTATTTGTATATACTTTGTATCTCTTTCACACCAAAAAGGATAGTGTCATATATTTTTTCATACTTTAGTGAGGTGGAATTTTGATTGCATTATTCGCATAACGAAATCCACAATTAAATTTAATTAAATTTGAGTTAATTTCATATGTAAATTTGTCGTCGTTTTTATTATAACTCGCACGTACTGCATAACTATAATAAATATAAAGCATATCTAATCAATATTATTCAACTTTGAGAAATCATCTACATAATAATACAAAGCAAGCAGAGCCTTTTTAAATTACATTAAGTAATGAGGTGTTAAGTTTATGATTGGTGTTGCCTATTAACTCTTGTCCTAATGCTAAGGAGAGTCCACGACTTCATATGTAAATTTGTAGTCGTTTTTATTATTTTATTACGAAAATATATAGTCAAAAGAACAACTTAACTTTCAAAAATAATATTTCCTAAATTATATAGTTGTGAACATGAATATTGCCAGTATCTATCTATTCTATATAATTATTCAAAAGAAACATATTCAAGCTCTCTCCTTCATCCATTTTAATGTTTAGTTTTTAGAACTTAATGTTTTCATTGGCTGATCAATAACTATATTGGCCAAATTCTATTTTCCTATTGGTTCATTTTTGTGCATGTGTGGATGAATCTAGCTTTTTTATTGGTCCATTACCACTTTAAATGTTAATGTGTCAAAGCCAATATTCTCAACAATTTATTATTATGAACAATAAATATTGTCCGTTACAACCAATTGATTTTATAACTATGGATTATGGTGGGTAGGGTATTTTCAAGAAAAAAACTTATGCACATTCTAAAAGACACATATGATTTTCACACATTTTTTTTATCGCAATTTAAAGTAGTTTAGAAATTATATGAACTCCTAACTTTTTCGTCTAACTAAAGCTCCATGTATATAATTCTAAGTAGTTTAGAAATTATATGAACTCATACACATTCAATCATTATGATCCGAAGTGACTAAACCCACACGAATCTGCTTTTAATATCACTCAAATGGCTCATGATAGGAGAGTGGTGATTCGACTTATATACCCTCTATCTCACCTACTACTTTAGCCGATGTGGGATTTGAGATATTAGAACATGACTTTTAATTGTTGGGTTAAAAGAAATTATTGGAAACTCCCCAGTGGCTCATACTTTGAGCCCATGAATCTAATAACTACCCACCGTGATCTTCTTCCTCTCACTAGAAGTTCCTTTGCCGATCATTGAAGGGGTTTTTCGGACTCAAAGCTATAAGCCAAAAGGCTAATATTCTCATAAGACGAGCCCACACTTTGAGGGAGGTATTAGGCTTTATCTATCTTGGGTTAGTATTAACAGAGGAGAACCCAGTTTGCAGATGGCCTGATCCATGTTTCTTTCATATGAGTGTGCCTCTTGCAGAGAGCTCATTTTACCACCCCAACACTTGGAAATGACATAGTTGGGTGGTGGTGCACGGGTAGTGGGGCATAGCTAGATGGTGCTGGGGAGAAACTGAATGTTGGCCATAGGGTGGGAGAGCAAAGAAATAGGAGAATTATCTATTTCAAAAAAGAATTTGACTATGCAAAATTTTATTTTTATTTATAGAAGGGTTCTAGTCCAGACCGTAATAATTAGCGGTTTGGACCAAAATGGGTTGAAGACATAAAGTCTCTTAAATCTCTGGATCGAAAACCAAAGTGTAGAAAATTCAATCCGGACCAGAACTGATAATAACAATCCGGTACGATCGACAATCTGCTAAGCCTGAGTTTTATCTCAAACCCCCACCCGAACCCGACCTAATACCTAGTCTAGTAAAAAAGAAATTAAATTAATTTGCATTATTTTCCCCCTGAAAAAATAAAAAAGAAGATGTGTTTTCTTATCAAGTGAAATGAAATTGAGTTGTGACATTTGATTTGTAATTCTTTATCAAGTGGAATGAAAAAAAAAATAAATTCCTTTTACCAATTTTTATTTTATTTTATATTAAAAAATTGCTCCATTTTGAAAAATGGTACACTACGACTCCAATGAAAATCACTCCTTGATTCAAAACTGAATTAAGTAATTACGCACTTGGGGTGGAGAAAAAGGCAAACCCACGCGCTATTACATTCCGCCACACTCCACGGATGTTCTTTCATTGAACACAAACAAGAATGAGCCCGGGCAACCACACGCCACACGGCCTACACATACGATGGTTACAGCAGCCCACACGCCAGATACAAAATCAGCCACAAAAACCTTTTCAATTTTGTGTTTCCCTCAAAAACTGAATTATTCAGTCTCCCTCTTCCAAAATTTCAAACTCCCGCCGAATCACTCTCCTATTTAACTTCCCACACAAATCAATCAAACTCAAACCCTCTCAATTTCATCCATCCATTCACTCATCACCATAACCACCAGATAAACAAGCCCGTTTCCACTCTTCCCCAAAATGCCCTCTCTACCCGAAGAGCCTCTCCTCGCCCCAAACCCTGACCGCTTCTGCATGTTCCCGATCCAATACCCCCAAATCTGGGAGATGTATAAGAAAGCCGAGGCCTCCTTTTGGACCGCAGAAGAGGTAGATCTCTCGCAGGACCATCGTGACTGGGAGTCTCTCTCTGGAGACGAGAAGCATTTCATCAAACATGTACTGGCCTTCTTTGCCGCTTCCGATGGTATCGTTTTGGAGAACTTGGCTGGTCGCTTCATGAAGGAGGTTCAGGTATAACTAATTTCACATACACTTAATTATTATTCACTGTAAATGTCTCAAATTATTTATTATTAATATTTTGCATTATTACTGTATTTTTTTAATACTTTTTTGTTGATTAGTATAATTTCATAGATGTTAATTCATAGTTTACAGATTTAACAAGTCTGCATCTCATCTAATTCATACTAGGAATTGAGATCCATGATATGATTTTACAATTTTACTCGAATAGGTTCCATTTGAGTTGTTGATCTAGCTTTTGTTGTATGACTTATATCTCTTTATCTGCACATTGTGATAAGTAGAATTGGTATGTAAAATTTTGTTAATCTTAATATAGGTATCTGAGGCTCGTGCCTTCTACGGCTTCCAAATAGCAATTGAGAACATCCACTCTGAGATGTATAGCCTATTGCTCGAAACCTACATTAAGGATTCGGAGGAGAAGAACATGCTCTTTCGTGCGATTGATACCGTTCCTTGTGTTCAGAAGAAGGCAAACTGGGCGCTAAGGTGGATAGATGGAGCTGAGTCCTTCGCTGAGCGTTTAATTGCGTTTGCCTGTATTGAAGGCATTTTCTTCTCTGGAAGTTTCTGTGCTATCTTCTGGTTGAAGAAGCGTGGACTAATGCCCGGACTGACCTTCTCGAACGAGTTGATTTCGAGAGATGAGGGCTTACACTGTGACTTTGCTTGCTTGCTGTACAGTTTGCTGAAGATGAAGCCGAGTGAGCAGAAGGTGAAGGGGATAGTGTCGAATGCTGTGGTAATTGAGAGGGAGTTTGTTTGCGAGGCATTGCCGTGTGCGTTGGTGGGGATGAACATGGATTTGATGTGTCAGTACATTGAGTTTGTGGCGGATAGGTTGTTGAATGCGCTTGGGTATGGAAAGATGTACAATGTGCAGAACCCGTTCGACTGGATGGAGTTGATCAGTTTGCAGGGGAAGACGAACTTCTTTGAGAAGAGAGTCGGGGAGTATCAGAAGGCGTCGGTTATGTCGAGTATAAATGGGAATGGTGATGGTCATGTGTTCAAGCTGGATGAGGATTTCTAATTTCATGGTCTGGGATTTGGTAGTATGTCGTTTGATCAGTGATATATATAGAATAACAATGTTTTGTTTCTTTCTAAAGTTTAGTACTTACTCCATTCATTATCAACCTTCCCATTTGGTTTTGTTTTTTTTTTTTTTCTGACTCCGTTTGACTCCGAATTAATCATAAATAATTTTGGAAAAAAAATATTTGAATTTATATTATGAAAATATAAGATTTCCACTTTTATAATATAAGTTCAAAATATTTTTTCCGGTGTGATTTAGGATTAATTTGGAGTCAAACAAAGTCTCTAAAAAGTTAACGAAATTAAATGAGAAGTTTGATAATGAACGTAGTAAGTACTACTTAGTAGTGTAGGAAAAGTAGTATTTTCTGGTTTTATGTTCTATCTAATGAAGTGTTTCTGGGTTTCTTGAATATCATTGCAGTGAAAGCTTACTCAATCCTTAATCATTCACATTTTGCAGATGAAATTAGATCGATAACTAACTTTTTCTCTAGTTCAAATTGCTACCAAAATATCCACATAAGCAAAACACATCAAATTGGCCTATAACTGAGAAAAAGAAATTCAAATCAAATTGGAGTACATTTCTAAGAATGTATAGTTCCAATTCTATAGTCTGAAAATTAATACCTAGGTAACAAATTAACAATCTCCTGGTGAAAAATTCAGCATCTCTTCGGAGAGCAGAGGCATGCCTGTCGAAAAAATGAAACATCAGCAATATTCAACAAGCAAGCATCAATTCATACCATATAATATAGATTTCAAATAATGGTGTACATTGAAAGAAAGCCTGGATCTTCTGCTGGAATGTGGCTCGAGAGCATTCATGAGCTCGTCATGTTCGTTCAGAAACACACTTCTTTGGACTGGGGGAGACCAGAGGCCACTCTGCGAGTAGTCGAAGTTGAATTCAGACATGTCGGAGAACTTGAGAAGCAGCTTCTCGGATACAGATTTGGATACTAGCTGAATCTTGCGAGGAGAGGATTGGATTTCGGTGATGGACATGGTTTTTCTTTCCTGAATGGATTTATGTCCAACTAACTTTTGGAATAAAGATAAGTGACAAAAAGCGTTTGTTGGAATTTTGAAGATGGTGAAAAAAAATTTCGCTTTTTATAAAGAAGCGCTGAGAAAGGGATATGGCCATATGGGTGTTCGGTAAAGACGCGTATTGTATTGTATATATGCCATTATTAATGGAGCTAGAGAGACGTGGGTTGCATGATTGGAAGCCAAATGACGCCTTTGGGTTGCTTTTTACATGTTATATTCCAACTCCTCTCATGTTCTCTCTCGTCTTTTTGCAGAGGTTCTTACTTTTTTTTTCATGAGTTGTATCATGTCAATATGTCATATTTTCATGTGACTTCACTGTGTTTTTTAAATTTATTTTTGTCATTTATTTTCCTGTTGGTGTAGTATAAATGTTAGGCTGAAAGTGTTATGAACTTACTATAGTTCACCAGTTCGATTTTCGTCAAATGTATGAATGTTTATAGTTTTTAATTCTGTAATGCTTATTAAGTTAAAATAGTTGATATAGGCACAATCAAAATAATGTATTTAAAAAAAAAGTAAAATTGTTAGGAGAACAATCACAATCTGCTCAAGGAGAAGGATTATTAGGTGTGGAATCAAAATATAGTAGTATGACCTTTAAATTCAAGATAACAAAGCCTTTGAATGTAAGTTCTACAATCTGACTGCAAAGCATCTATTTATCAAGTTGCACATCTACTCCATATTAGACAAAAAAAAGAAAGCTTATATAACACCGGCTATCTGTAAATTATGTTCTGTATCTGTACCAGCAATGACCTGTTGCTGTTGTTATCAGATGTTAATTGGAGTATTAGGCAATTGGTCTTTGATTGTTTAATAATCCAATTGCTTTCCTTATTCATTGGGAGCAATGGGAGGCTTGCTTGTAGGACACAACTACACTTAAAATAATCAAAAGCAGGTATATGATCTGAAAATAAAAATTACTTCTGCTACAAACACACAACAAAAACTAAGTTATATTATATGACCGTGCTCGACAGGATTAGTCACATCGCAACAATTACCAGTTGAAAATCAAGAAAGGGGCAGAATTGTACAAAGAAGCAACTGATCCTACAGTTTTAGAGAAACATTTCTAATTTCTTATTAGCACAGCAAGTTTCCTCCTTATAACTCTCAATTCCCAAATCTTAACACACACACTACACATGTGAAGCGTGAAGCGTTATTACTTAGTAGGCATGCAAATCGAATTAAAAGCCTGCATACATGTTCCTTAGGAGCTAGAAGTAGTTTCTCAACACACAAGAAATAATGTAACTGCAGGTGTTCTGCTTCTTATAAGATTGCTAGCCTATATACACTATGAAGGAACAATGAGAGTAAGCAAATTTACTGCGCCTGGAGATTGAATATTGCTCATTGTGTTGGAAACTCAACATCTTCTTTTCTTTCTTTTTTTTTCTTTTCCTTCAGTTCTTCTTTGCCAGATGAGGAAAGACTCTCAGAACGCTTTCGGCTCGAAAATCCTGCCTAGTCAAAATTCCTGCTACAGGCGATACCTGTCAAACGATACAACATATGGTTCAGATATATTGCATCTTTACTGTTATTCTCTGCATTATGTGTACTTTTCTGGTAAATGTAAGTTCTATAAGTAGACGAAAATCATGCTTTCTAGACTTACTCCGGCTGCAGCTTGATGTTTAGGCAAGACGAGCAGGTGACGAAGGCCTAATTGGCGAAAGAGCACCATTGCCTTGGCTACCGAAATGGTTTCGACCACAGTGTGTGAGGTGGTATTGGTCAAGTGATGTAAATCGACATACATCTCCATTTCATCCTCTGTCAGCGTGATGTTCTCAAGGTTGATGCTTCCTCTTTCGACCAAACTAGTGGAGTTAAAATTTTCTGCCGCTTCCCATTCTTCCATACGTCGTCTTTCCTG
Organism: Plantago ovata; assembly: GCA_028274465.1. Classification (NCBI taxonomy): domain Eukaryota; kingdom Viridiplantae; phylum Streptophyta; class Magnoliopsida; order Lamiales; family Plantaginaceae; genus Plantago; species Plantago ovata. The sequence goes on from CM051457.1 coordinate 26,353,118, forward strand.
CAAGAACCACTTCTTCTTCAGCGCTTGAATAAGATGAGCTCTTAATACCAGTCCATGTAGATTGCTTTTTTCCCGATCTTCTATGACCGGGAAACCATTATGCGTTGTATCATTGATTACTTCCAGTATACGACTCACTTTCTCGGTTCCAGAAAGGGATACAACAGAAGGCTTGCAGTCAACAAGCTCACCAACGATAATGTTCCTCATCCATGGCTCGGGATTTGCATGCAAGAAAGGCAGTCCTTTCAGTTCCATAAGTATTTCGTAGATGCTTGGGTTGAAACAGTCCCCTAGAGTTTTAGAAATTAGAAGAACGATCATCGTGACGGGTAGCAAGAGGAGATTGTTAGTGAGCTCAAGAAAAATGACACAAATGGAAACCGTCATTCTCATTGAACCTGCCATGAATGAGGCTGCCCCAAGAACAGCATAGAGTCCCTGATCAATGGCCGTGTATGGTTCCACAGCAATACCAACCATACGACCATAAGCCGAGCCAATGAGCAAGATTGGGAGGAATAAGCCGGAAGGGATGGCAATGCCAAAGGTGACAAGTCCTAGTATGTAATACATCAGGAAGAAAATTATAAGGGTGGAAAGTTGGAATTCATTACTAGTGTTTATGGAGAAGATGTTTTTAACAGCATCAAGATTGGTGCTGTGGAGAAGTGTGGCTAAATCATTGTAGTATCCTGTTGGACAGTTGAATTGCTTGAAGTTTCCGTCTTTTCCTGACGTGGGACAAGTATCCACTAGAAAGTTATCACAAGGTCGGCACTTCGCTAAGAAAGGAAGCCAGTAAAGGCATATGGATGTGAAAACAGACACGCTCAAGCTGACGAGAAGTTTTGGCAGTTTACCCTTCCTGCAAAAGAACCATACCATCGATGAAATATAATCCAACTTCCCAGCCATTTATGTGTGCCCAAGGCATATCATTGAATTGCAGTGTTCTGAGTGCCTGTTTGCAACAGGCTGTTTTGAAGAAAGAAAAAAAAAAAGCTTGTTTCTTATTTGCAGCAGAAGCAGAAAACAGTGCCTGGAGAAACCTTTTAGTATTAATTAACCAGCTTAAAGAAGCTAAAAGAAGCAGTTTTAGAAATATTAATAATCAGAAGCATTTGCAAACAGGCACCTAGAGAATGGTGCTTACTTGCTGATAACACTGTAGATCTTCAGGACTTTGTGGAGGAGGTGGTTGAAGAGGCTGCCGAGAAGACCACCGAGTAATCCTATAAAAACCACGGGAATAATATCCACAACGTGGTACCTCACAACAACACTGCTCACGTTGAACATGATTAGGCCTCCATCACCCAATAGTCCACAGTTTCCAGATTTGCAGTAATCCATGAATCCCCTAAGCACAACCACCACCACTGCTGTACTAAGAAAGGTTCTCCATAAAAGAGCACTTCTCCACCACGTAGCTACCTCCTCGAGAGCAAAAAGGACACCACCAATCGGAGCTCGAAAAGCTGCACATACACCAGATGAGGCACCAATAGTGATCAGGTCTCGCCTGTCCCTGTCATTGTCGAAGTATTTCAGCCAGCGCCATCTAACTCTGTAATCATGTGGTCCGCCTTGGCCTAATAGAAAAGCAATGCATGTCCCAATGTGGATCAGTGGCCCTTCTTTTCCAAGATCTAAGCCTGCGGAAACTGCACTGATGTTTCCAATAATCTGTGATGGAAAAGAAGTAGCACGTCAGCAAGCAAGACAGTGTAAATTCTTCCTGTTTTATGCTGTCCACTTGGCACTCTCATTGATCCTTATGAAGCCAGTTTCAAGATTTTATAGTTTGTATAAGCTTCCTAATACCAATGATACAATGCCATGATTTTGAAAGAATTATGAAGATTTTGTGAAGAGTGCACCTTAACAATCAGTACTGTTGCTCCAAACATATTGGGAGTATCAACTCCATTCAAGTAAGCTTTGATTTCAGGAGCTCCAGGACCAGCTGCTGTAGGTGCAAAGTAAACAACGAGAAATGAAGCCGCTAGTGTCAAAACAAAATTCACTCCAGTCATGTATATGAAACCGGCTAGGTACCTGCATCCATTAAAAATAGTGCCAATGACATCAAAAGATATCATGACACCTTATGATTATAAGCATCAGACCGGAAATGCCTGTTTGCAACAAATTATTGAAACTGCATATTGATTAAAAGTGTCCTCTTCGAATTGCAGTGTTCTGAGTGTCAAAAATCAATCAATTCTGAGAATTACAGATGATGCAAAGTCACCTTTCTTGTTTGATGTACTTGAGAACCCCAAGAAGCTTGTATCCTGCTATATTTTCAGTTGCAATATTCATCAAAGTGGCTACAATTCCTGTTAGAAGTCCAACAAGGAATGCAAGCAACCATTTTGAGAAAGTATACTGCACCTTTCCCGTGTTTCTCCAATCTTGTTGGAAAAGTTCACTCTCATTGATCCTGCAACAAATGTAAATTAGTAATTTCAATATATTTCTGTTATATATATTGGAACAATGTACCAAAATTCAGTCTTACTCGTAGTCCAAGCTTTCCATGCGAGAACCTGCAGCGTTGATTTTGGGAAGAAAAGGTTGCTCAAGTGTAACTCTTTCGGTGTGTAGGTGTTCGTTTTCTGCAGCTATTTCTATATCTGTTGCATCTGCCAAAGATGATAACTTGTTACACTCTTCCATCAGGTTACAAAAGAATGTACTAACTATAACTTGTTCCTCAATGTTTGGAATACTTAGGATTATGCGTTGTGCATTAATACTATAAAACTTTTCAGTCTTATGTAGCTTGCAGTTTTATGTTATGAATCACGTGTTTCAGGATGATTCTGTGACAGTCACTTGATCCCACATTTAGTACAATCGATTGACTTTAGATTATTATGTAAATCGCAGTAGACATCATACTTATATTAGTTATATACTATCATTGCCGCTTCTACAAGTAGAGATTTGATCAATTACCAATGTTTATTATTCGGAAAACGAGTAATAGCCAATAGGTTGTTTTCCGCTTAACTAATCCTGGGACTAATATCGTATGTGATGTGATGTTTGTAAGTAAATGTTGTAGGTAAACATGTAGACTGTAGAGTATGTTGACCCCAATAACATTTTTTTTTAAAGTAATGTTCAATAGATGGAGGAATAGGATGTGAATTTTTTCAGAATCAAAGAGGATCATAGTGACACTCGGGACTCGGGAGTATGAGTTACTTTACATCTAATAAAATGATCACTATGAATCTATGATCCTCTTTGATTCTGAAAAAATATAAATTGAACTCAACTGATGATCTGAATTTTATCAATAAAATAACTAAGCAAATAGGAAAAGTGTTTTTCCGACGAATCAAACATCACCTATATTTGGGAGCTGACTTATGGTTAAGCACTGAAGTCTTAAGGGTCCAAACGTTTTTTCAACAAAACTGGGTCCTTGTGAGGTTAAATAACATGGTCAAAATAAAAGAGATTAAATCCTGCTCAAGTAACTTTTCCACAAACCACTGAACAAACAACAATTTGACATTCCCAAGCATTACACTTATTTTTTCCCGATTGCAACAGGATGAATACATGAAACAGATCACTTGACAAGCGAGATGCAGGGATTACATGCTGCTAGTCACCAATATACCTACAGACGTGAATGACCAATTCGAACCTTAATCCGATGCCATGACGTGTTTAGTATCCCTCTCAAGTTCCAAATGACTTCTACGTTTTCAGGTTGGACATTTGCAGCTACATCCACCTGTCAGTAATAGTACAGAAACCCAGGTTAATTCAGAGAAACATGGAGAAAATTTGTGTTGCATGCATACCTAAACCACAGGCACTTTTATATTTATTTCAATCTAGAATCATCACGGCACATAAAGAAATTTCTGCCCGCTCGAGTAATTAGACAGGATTCGACATACAGCTTTTGCTACAATTTCTGTGCTCTGCGAAATGTCAGCCTCTGCCTCAAAAAGAACCCATGCCCATTTATCACTGTCTTCGCTATCAGAAACATATGGAACGCCAGGTTTCTGATATTTCGTGGCTTCAATCCAGGTTTTGCCACCATCAATAGATACATCTACTCGCTCTATGCCTCTACCACCTCCTGACACCGCATAACCTTTAACAGTTACCTGTTAATGCACAGACACATATTCAATAACTATAGAGTACTAACTACTAAGCAGCAAAGGCATACTGGATTTGTATCACAGTCAGGCTGCAGGTAGCAGCTACAAATCGCCGCTTCTGCTCCCGAAAGGGCAGTAAAGGGTGGAGAAAAAAAACTTGGAATTAATAGTGCATTTACCTCAAGGAATCTAACAAAACTGTAATAGGATAGAGCTAGACGCAATTAAATATGAAGTACAGATGATGATCATAGAATCTCAATTTTCACCAGTGCATACCAAATTTGAGCAAAACCTAGTCTTTTGTGCGTCAAGTAACATACTGAGTCAATCTAAAAGTAAATGATGGTTTATAGAATAGCATTGCTGCTGTCTAATAGCCTACTCTCATTGTTTCCGTAATATTATCTTGAAATTGTATGGCCTACCAAATGCAGCTAATAAACATTTTAAAAAACGATCGTGACCGGAAGAGCTTTGTTCCTCCTACGTTAAAATGAGTGGTTTAGATCACTAAAAGGTCAAGGGGCCTGCAATTTTTTCTCAAGATTTCTTGGTGAAACCCTCGAAGCAGTTATTCACATACATCTGCAACTGCAAGAATGGCAGAAGCAATCATATACAAGAGCATACTGACCTTTCCTGGGCTAGCCATATGAATGTCCTCCAAAGAGCATATTGCACTCTGCAAGAATAGAGTTTCATGGATCATTCAGAGTTTTATGATCAAACAAGAGATTGAAAACATAAAACAAGCTGAGATAGAGATCAGTTTATATGATTTCATATTTAAGTCTACTGAATGAAGCTAGTGCATCCATCCAAAGCTGAAAATGAAAAGATTCTAGAAAAAAGCCTATCCATGTAACATGTGGAAGATATTTATGAAGTTTAATATTGCAAAAACATGCTCTTAGTTCAATTATAGCATTCGTAAATGATGCATTGAGTGTTACCTGAACAGGAAAGTCCATCTGTGGCCTCCTTGTAGACCAGTTGATATTATCCCAATTGACTGAAGGTGGAAACATTTTATAATCTTTTTGCATGAAAAATCCCTGCAGAACAGCTATGTATAAACTTAATAAAATATTGCAATGAAAAATCCCTGCATGCAATGTAGGCAAAATATTTTACCTGACATTCGTTTGCGATGATGTTGATCGAATCGAGCCATTTGACAGAACGAGCACCAATAACACCAGGGACAATCACACGCAGCGGATAGCCATGATCCCTGTTAAGAGTCTTCGCATATAAAACCATATATTAGATAGAGGTGTTGGCAGAGGAAAGGGGAAAAGGAAAAAAAAACTGCATAGCGCAGGATATTGTTTGTGGAGATGCATAAAACATGGGTGAATTCATAACTAGCAAAGCCAATGAGCGCCTTGAAAGAAAATGCTATCCATTCAGTCAGCAGAAAGTCTCAAGTCAGAAGAAATTTCACCAAACTTGCTGATTTTATCCCAATCTGCTTTCAATTTATATGCTCTTGTCAAAGGTTATGAGCCATCATGACACACCCGCCCCCCATCCCCACCCAAAAAGAATAAAGGAGAGAACTATACATAATTATATAAAAGTTTTTCCTTTTTTATGTTAACTGTGAAGAAGCTTGAAAAAGCGAGAAACCACAATACATAACATACGAAGGTAAGAAAGAGCGAAAATAAAAACCGTGCCAAAGTCAAATCAATGGGTGATAAGTGACCTATTGAAGTTGTCCTTACAAAATGCTGTGCATGAATACCACAGAGCATTAGAAAGAAAGCTGAAACTGAATCAGCCTTCTTATGTTGTTAAGAACTTAAGATTGGTTATTTTAGTGATACTTTGGCCGTGGATGGCCTAGACAGTTAATAAAGTAACAGCGCTAAAGTGTCAATAGTCTGTTCCAATAGAAACATTCAATATAGACTGCTTGCAAAACATTATTTAAAAAAAAAACAATACTTTAAGCAAGAGCGTGAGGGAAAGAAAGAATATTGACTTGATATTAAGAAAGTCTGACTAATAGAGCAGTTAATGGAATAAGAGTATGATTTCTATATTGGATATAACGAGGCCTGAATCCAATAGTGTAGGAAGTTTTCCAGCGACATGGTACAGCGGGATACCAAGGCGAAGCTATGGCTAAGAAAACAATTAACATACAGATAGAGTAGCAATAAGAGGAAGAAATTTAAGTCATATAATACCTCTCCATTCATCTCATAAGCCAACAAAACATCAGCCTCAGGATTTGTTGCCTGAATTATTGGGATTGAAGCTTTATAAGGGCCTCCATTCTCTTCCTGACATAGAAACCGACTGTTGATTTCATGCTAGCTACTTCTAAGCATATAGATACAAGTAATAATGCAGAGCAGGTAATGTTAATGAGTACCTTACACTTGTCAATGCTTACAAATTCGACATGCTTTCCTCCAGAAGATGTAACTCGTGTGCACTTTGGAACTCCAATGAGCTCCAGGACATCTGCAAGTTTGGCTCCAGCCCAGACAGCTGTAATGACATTCACGGAGATATGAATTAAATTAACATAACTTGAGTAATAGAGTAACTTTTCACACATACTTTCTTAAGTCTGAAACGAAGCATCTCAGTGTATGCCAGCACAAACATGTGAGTGCAGGATTCATCTTAGGATGAGCTACTAACCATTTCCTATTGCAGAAATGTCCCATCCAACTCCTCTCACCTTTTGACTTTTGCTCATTGCAGTCCTCCTATTGCCAGCACACTGTTCAGCAACACAAGAACAATTAATATGCTGATGATGTGTTTACTTAAACTATCAACTAGCTGGCTTTTTTTCTTTTTTTCTTTTTTTGGTTTTGGGATGAAGACTACTACTTTCTCATTTCCGAACAATACAATACAATGTCGCCGATCCTTGAATTTATAAACTGTAGCATAACTAGCTGGCTTTTATCAGTGAATATTTATCATTTCCTTCTATGCTGGAGGCAACTTTAACAATAATGTCAGCGCTCTTAGATAGCCAACAATAAAGATGATACTCAAATACTCAAAGTTTAAGTAAACAATCTTTAACTTACAAAACGAACAATGGATATTATCATGGGAAGGAAGAGTTTAAGTTTTGCTAAAAGTTCTCTACTGTATTAGAAGTCTGCAACGAGCTTGCACTCATTTAATTTATTGAGTTCCCAACTGATCATTCAAACACCTATGCGGCCATGAAAAAATAATAGAAATCGGGGACAACTAAATGGACTATAGAGTATTAATAGTTCATCTCCTCGACATTACAAGGACTCAAGTTCATTATACTGCTTTTCTCCAAGAAATCGATAAAGTACCTGTAAAGTGGCTGTGACAGTATATTTTGGAAGCTGCCTGTTAATCAAATTCACAAAATAAGATTCTTATCCAAATGGTGTTGTAAAAATGATAAGCCTAATGTTTTGAGGCGCACATGCCAGCCACTCACCATATATCTTTCATGTATATATCTCTTGATTTATCTACTAGACCACTGATAGTAACACTATACCTGATCAAACAAACAGACTCCATCAGCCAATGTGGGGCACATCATATGAATTCACACATACCACAAAGCTAAAGAGAAGTAGAAGTCAAACTTGTTGATATCGTCCACCAACGGAATCGGTCCATGGTTCCTCTTGTAAAAGAAATCAACTGGTGTGACATAAGATGCAACTAAAGCTGCTCGATGAGGCTCTGCATTGAAAGGTTCCTAAGCAACAACAAAAAAGAAAGAGGAAAAAAAATTATGAACTTCTTGTCACCTCTGTTGTTTGTTGTAACAAATCCACATAACAATTCATTTCCAAAACGAAATCACATCTCGCCACACATGTTTCTACGTACTCTTAAATGCTGAATTCACAAAGTACTGTTCCGAATAGGATTTTATTCCGGTTTCACATTTATGTAATAGAAACTCCTAATTGTAACTCCATATCAATGAAATTGCATTCTAAAGTAAATCGGAACATCACTTGCGACGATCCAGCCTAAGAAAACACTCATATCACAGACAAAAAGAATAAAATAGGAAGAGGAAGAATAATCAATAAAAATGAGTACATAAACATGTATAGCATGTTAACAAATCATCCATTACAGACTCTAATATCATATCTCAGCGAAATGAACGTATCTACGAACTTCATTTTGTAAATTTTGCTCTACATTTTACATAACAGAATCTAACAGTAGCTCTATATCAATGGTATTGAATTATTAAAACACAATCCAAATCAACAGTCTTATCCTCACACACACAGGCACACAATAAAAAATGACATCCGTAAGCATCTATAGGCATGGTAAATGATCGGTTACAGACTCTAATATGAAAATTAGCAAGCAATTCAGAGAAAAAAAATAGTATCATACACGATAATCTCACAGCAGCAAATTCCATTAGAAAAAAAAGGTAAAATAGGAAGATTATATGAGAATCAAATAACCTTGGCATTGACGAGGAGGGCAGGATGACGAGGAGGTTCGTCTTTGTAATCGGAAGGTGCTCTCAATCCTGGCATATCTTCTCCGAATAAATTCTCTCTTGTTCTGTGACTGGGTGGTGTGGTGACGAGTTTGAGGAAATTGAGCTTAAAAGTTAAAAGGAATCCCAAAGGTTAGACTAAAACCACACGCCGGTGACTAACGGCCGAATCCAACTAGCATAGGCTCACTAGAGTTATTTATTTGATTTGATTTCCAAATGGAAATCATCGACCATATATGTTCGTCTTGGCAATGATTTTCTTTAAAAAATAATTTTATGATTAGAAGAAGTATTTTATGAAAAATTGAGACGGAGTGATGTTAATTAATGGGGGAGTAATGGATGAGAGGTTGAGGGTTTAAACCCAACAAAATATCAAAATATGAAATGGAAACCTTTTCTTAAAAATATCTTTTTCCACTAACTCAAAATAAAATGATTGAAGCTTATTTTCAAAACCAAATTTAAATAGATGAAGCATGAAGGTGTTTTTCTTCTTCTTTTTTTAAATGATGGGAATTAAAATAACAAGCTTATTTTAATTTGGTGTTACATAATACATACTACAACATAATTTCATATATAAATCCATCAGTCCGTGCTATAATTTGTGAAAACGACATAGACAAAAAGCTCAAAAACAAAGGGCTGAAATTGAATAAATCTCTGTTTAATTCGTGAAAAAGGCATGTCTCAGTTTAAATTTACTAAGTTAGAATTTATACGGAAAATATGTTTAGTTAAGATTATTTTTTCATATGAATCAAAGGGCCTAAGAGAAATAATTAGTAATTAAGCAATTAACTGAATTTAATTTAGGGGGAAATAAAAGTAGTTTTTTTCACGAAGATGCATCTCCAACTCTTCCCGTGATAGTGAATGTCGTACTGCCTCAAACCACCCAGCCACCGTGTCAGTTTGTGACAAACATAGGTTGTGTGGCAGCAATGATACAACCCAGAAGAGGCGGGCATAGGTACAGTCTCGAAAAGCATGGATAAGAGTTTCAGGACATGCCTTACAGACATGGCACAATTCATCCACATTCACACCCCCCCCCCCTCTTGTTCAGATTCACAGTCACCGGTTAAGAGTTACGAACAACTCTCCAACAAAAGATCTTAATTTTTGGAGGAATTTTAATTTTCCACATCCATTCCCAGCTCACTCTCTGTACCACGATTTAATAGTTGTTCACGAGCGATGCCATACCCGACATATCATCGCACATGATCCCTGCAGCATTCATCAATCTTGTGATCTCATTTATTTTCTTCCTACGGGTAGCCTGGGAATGAAAAAAATTCGTGTTCTTATCACCCTCGGCAAGCCACTAAGTTTTAGCCCTTTGCTGACACATCAGTTCCTCTTTGTCACACTACAAGAAATCAGACATTTAGCGACGGATCATTAGATACGGACTCCATCCGTCGCTAATTAGCGACGGATCGCTACGGTTAGCGACGGATAATGACGAACTGCGCTCTAAGCTCAGTTCGTGTCTCTGGAGACCCAATCCGACTCCAGTTTAGCGACGGATAAGGTTTATCTGTCGCTATTTTGACGACGGATAGACTTATCCGTCTCTAAATTTAGTTGACCAGAATTTGATTTGGATTTAAAAAAATTAAAATAAATAAATAAATAAAAATATAGCGACGGATGAACTCATCCGTCACTATACTTTTATTTACAGATAGGGGAAGTCTTTCTTCTTCCTCATTTCCCCCAAATCCTAAATCTCCAAATCCCTAAATCGACTCCACCACCACCGCACGTCGACGCTGCTTGCCGCACCACCACCGCACGTCGACGCCACCACTGCCCCGCCTTCTCTTTTCGTGCCACCACCACTACCCCACCTTCTCTTTCGCACCACCACCACACATCAACGCCACCACTGCCCCGCCACCGTCTTCCACGGCACCACCACTGTCCGGATTCCGCCACCGCACCGCCATTCGATCGGAGTTCTTCCTTCCCTTTCTCATCTTCATTTGATATAGGTTAGTAACCCTAATCTCTCCAATTTAATTTTTTTTCAGATTTGTTTAATTTTCAATGTTATTGTCCCATCTAGAATTTTTCTCCAAATTGAGGTTAAGAACAAGGTTAGCTTGTTTTCGAATTGAGTTGTAAGGCTTAAGATTTTGTTTTTACTTGTGCTATGTTGGAAATAGTAGTAGAATTGGTAGTAATGGTTTACAACTCCATTTTTCGAAAATGATTCACTTGTGTTACTATCTATTCAATTAGTCAGAGTATATGGTATATGTTAGGTTAATTTGTACACAATTATTTGATTGAATATGTATATTTTGTTTCCCATTCCATGTTTCGAACGGACTGTGAATGTGCTTTGACATTTCTTTTTAATTTTTGGTATTATGTTATGAGTCATTAAGACTTTAAAATGCTCCAATTGATAAATGAATTATATTTAATTAGATTAAAATTTGGTTTAAATCAGATTAATTAGATTAAAATTTTAAAATGATGGATTAAATTAGATTAATTAGATCAAATTTTGTATTAAATTAGATTTTTAAATGTAGGCTATGTATCCTTGCATTTTTTGGTCTTTCACATATGCATTTTGCAGCTTCATTTGGATCTGTAAATCATAAGTTTACAGCATAAAGTAAAGCTTAAAGTCCAGTGTCGTTTCTTATCAGTGTATACTCAAAGTCCATTTATTGTTTCTTACGGTTGTTCTTAAACGTGCAGATCATGCTGAGGCCAAAGAAACCGGGGAAGCTGTTGGCGGCCAGCAGTCGTAGCTACGCCGAGCCAGACTCGCCATTCCGCACCCCTAGTAGTCAGCCGGAGTCGGGGGAGACCTCGGCGACTCATGTCAACGAGACCCAGTCCCCTGGCCCCCGTTCTAGCAGCAGTGCAGGGTTTACTGGCCCAGACGTGTTTGCTAACCTGCCGGATGATGGTACGGGGGGAAGTGTACATGGCGGGTGAGCGGGTGAGCGGCAAGTTCGTCGTCTGGCTCATGCCTGGGCATGTGTAAGTTATTTAGTTGGATTAATTTGTGTGTTTGGTATTGTATGTTTTATTTAGTTGGATTAATTTGTGTATGTTATTGCAACAGGATGATGCCGAGGGAGGCTACAAAGTTCATCAGCAAGGAATCCACGAAGAAAGTGGATCTCCCACCACTTGGAGCCCAGTGGCCTACTTTCACTCCGGAGCGGGGCGGAGATTTGGAATGCTCTGGAGGTTAGTAATCTTTCTTCTTCTCTTATGGTTTAAGTGGTATGTTCTCAATTACTTGGGTGATATGTTAGTCACCGTGTGTTAGTTGAAATAGGACAATGTGCAATTGTTTGGTTGATATGTTAGTCACCGTGTGTTAGTTGAAATAGGACAATGTGCAATTGTTTGGGTGATATGTTAGTCACCGTGTTATATATATGTTAGTCTGAATTCTGTATACTTTCTGAAATGTAGGAGAAATTCTTCCTCCCCAACAAGTTCAAGTCGGAGCTGTGGTATGCCTTCGAACATGAAGGCTCCGAAGCCTTCCGGAAGAAGGTCGCCAAGATCAAGGCATCGGGGAAGAAGCTGGGGTGGATTGGGGAGGAGGAGTGGCCCCTATGGAAGCAGTATTGGGCGGAGAACCTTCAAGCCCAGAAGATGTCAGAGCAGAACAGGGAGAACCGGTCCCATAATCCACCGGATGGGACAGGCTCGGTGAAGCATCGGCTGGGTTCGAAATCCCAGTTGGCGCGCCACCTGGACGCGGTAAGTCACGTACTTTGTTATAGTTTCTTTTTCTTTCTTAAGTCTTATTTCAATTCAATCATTACTTTATTAATTTATATATATATTTGATGAAGATATCGGAGGGGAGGGAGCAGACCATGTGGGATTACTTCTGTGAGGCTCACGGGGAGCTAGATAAGGATGGCAAGATGACCTTCCAGTCTGATAAGGCCAAAACAATCGCGGTATGTTTTATATTTTTTCGATTCCTGAGCTTCTTGTTGAATATTTGATTCTTCGATCAATAACGTACTAATTAAATCTTAATTGTTTGTTTGAATTTTCAGGCGGAGTTCCTGACCAGGACTGAGAACCTTGATCTCACCGCCGAGGAGGAGAACGCCATCTATCTCGAGATCATGAATCTCGATGATAAGGGGTGTGTCTTCGGCATGGGCAACCTCTCGCAGGCGATAGTGGAGACGGTGAATCAGGGTGACTCCTCCTCCAGCTCCTCCAAGCGCCGAAGGGGACAAGCCGATCTGCCTCCCGAGTTCCTCCAGGAAGCAGCAGCTGAAGGCGACTGTCCAGGAGCATGTCCAGGAGACTGCTTGGTTGAGGGCAGAGCAGGCGAGGATGAGGCATGGATTCAAGAGATCCATCGAGTGGCTCATGACGCAGTATGCCCCCCCCCCGGTGGAGCGCCACCTCCCGACTTCTTCATGTTCGATAATGCCGATGCCCCCCTGATGCCCCCCAGGATCTCAGCAGTAGTACTCTTTTTTTATTTTTCGAACAATTTTTTTCTATTTCGAACAATTTATTTTTTCATGTTCCTTTGCTTAGGACAATTAGTACTTTCATTTTATTAATGCTTAGAACAAATTTTTTTTGTATATAATGTTTAGTTACGAAAATGTTTACGTATTTGCGGTGTACAACTACAAAAAAAAAATTAAAATAAAATAATAAATAAACAAATAAAAAAAATATTACAGACCAATTAGCGACGGATTAAAACATCCGTCGCCAAATCTCGTCTGTCCAGCACCTAACACGTGTTCTAGCAATATAGCGACTGATGCCATATTGTAGGGACGGATTAATTATCCGTCTCAACTTTGGTCAACGATGAAGTTTGCGACGGATCGTCTAATCCGTCGCTGAAAACAGCGACGGATTATATTATCCGTCGCTTATTTCATTAGCGACGCCACTTTTCGCGACGTCCTATTTAGCGACGGGCTTTCCGTCGCTATTGGTGTTTGGCGACGAAGCGCTAACATATGGCGACGGATACGACGGATGGTATCCGTCGCTAAATCATGTTTTTCTTGTAGTGTCAAGTTCGTTTTCCAGTTCTAGTTTAAGCTCCTGAGTATGATTTTTCACCTCTGCCGTAAAAGGCTTGCCCTGCAACTCTTTGAGAGCTTTGCGTAAATCAACCACTTTCTTCTTAACATAACCCACCGAAATTTTGCCCAATTCGCCAACCCCAACTGATAATTCTCAAGATTACCCAGAAACTCAAACTCAGCATCCCAATTATCGCACACAATCTGTCACAGTCAGCTGATTTCAACGAAATAGATTCAAATCAAAATCTGCCCCTAATTTGCCTATACCTCTTCCGCTGGACCCCACGCAATTTCACTAAAATAGGCAAGTGATCAGAGTTTTTGGTATGAAGATGGAGTACCTTGGCTGCCGGAAAAAGCTGTTCCCGGGCGGAAGTGCAAACGGCACGGTCAAGTCGCAGCTCTGTATGAGCTTCATCTGCCTGTCGATTTGACCAAGTAAATTGATAGCCCTCATAATCAAGTTCAGACAACTCACATAAACTCATAGTATCCCTGATATCATGAAGCCTCCAAAGAGGGATAATTTGCCCTCCCCTTTTGTCGTTTTGATCTTGATCTGAAACCTCGTTGAAATCTCCGACAGTTAACCAGGGACGCACAGATTTAGTAGATAAGTGTCGAAAGAGGGCCCAGGTTGCTTTTCCTTTATTATGGTCCGGTTCACCATTACTTCTTCTACTAAGTCCTACTTTTTTTTTTTTTTTTTTTTTTTTTTTTAAGAACTACCAAGCCCTTCGCCTTCATCTGGGATTCCAAACAGATTGAATCTTGCTATTTTAGTTTGAAAAAAATCTAAACCAACTGAAACTTAGTGTATTATTTTGGTCTTAAACATTTTAAGTTAAACTGATTAAAATGAATTCAGACATTTTCTGTACTATAAGATTTGATTGTTTTGTGTACAACAGATTAGGAATATCATAATGGAAGGTTGTTTATTTACTCCATTATGAATAATAATACACTCCATATTTGAAATATCACAACTTCAGATTGTACTGTAGCAAATAAAAACATCATGTAAACTCAGAATAGCATATAAATATACTGGTCCACATCAAGAGACTTGACCTAATCATAGATCAAGCCTCTCATACCATCATATAAACTGTGTGCATGATTGATTACAAGAGTACATACAGTGAAGCTAAATTGCATCTTCACAAAACACCAGTAAATTATTTGACTAGGAACAAGCCAATCCTACTTTTTTAAGAGTTCACTTCTCGCAACCAGATTTACCTCCCAAGCTTACGCTGCACGGAAAATCTGTGATAGGCACACCGCGATGATGTTTCCTTCACAAAAGCTACAACTTACACATAATACATCACTACAAGGTTGTTTATGCTACTGAACTTGAACCCAGCAACAGCGTTCTACACACCACCAGCTTGTTCACATAGATCCAGCAATGCCAATGTCTACAATACAAGAAAAAGTTCAATGCATAAGTTTCCATGCTAAAGCAAAGAATAGATGATACTAGCAACTACCAATATAACTTAGTATTATGCTAGCAAAAACAGATTATGACTTCTTACAACATGAAATAATCTGCAGGAATCAGCTTTGGAGTATACCTACCTTCGTGATCCTTCGATATTATTTATTCTGCCTAGAATTTTTTGGCAACATTTGCAAACACTGACCAGTTTCACTTAAAATCTACTATTCTTATTCGATTTTGCTCTGTTTAATCTAATCAACTTCAGTCAAAGAAGTTTCTGCAAACAAACACTACCCAAAGCCCCCCATATAATAGCTTACCAGATTCCCATATCTCGTCACCATTTGATGTTTAACTAATATACTGGTACCTTCAATAAGTTCACCATAAGACCACAAAAAATTAGCATTTTACCCCAAGGATCATCACATTTGCACTTACACCCCTTGAAGGAGTGTCAATGTAGAATTTCAAAATGCAAAAGTAAATGAAATAGAGCCCTGAATGGAGGGTCACTGTGTAGATATCCCTATTTATGAAGGCAGGAATGAGGTGACATCAAGGCTTTAAAGATGAAACCAACCTCAGGTACAGAGAGCTCAAGGCGAAACTTCGGACCATCATAATGATGCAAGACTGGCCTAAAAGAATCTTCTTCAAGAGCCTTGCAGATTTTCCTAATACGAATTTTCACCTAGTGGAAAAGAATAGAACACCCAGTCAACAAACATACAATAATGTACTACTCCTACTTCAATAAAACAAAGACTGTGGAAATGTAAAGATTATTACCTGAGCAGGGAACCTGGATTCTCCTTTGCACTTTTTATCTTCCCAAGCAGTCGGATCAATGTTTGAACCCCCAAAGCTTACAGCCTGCACATAAGAAGAGAATTTGAGATATATGCTCATAGAATGTATGAAGAGTGTGTTGGGCTCACATAATTTAAGGGCCTATTTTCAATCAACATGCTCATGATATTTCATTTCTGTTACATTCCCCATGCAATTCAACTAATTGTAAAACCAATTGAATCATACCTCGAAAATACCATGCAACTGGTGAGTGGTGTAGTTGTAGAGAAACAGAGGTAACCCGGGCGTTATTGCTCTTACTGAATCTCTATATCTTGGAGGCAATCCTAAAAGCAGAAGGAAGAAAATTAGCTAAGTATCACATAAAGAGAAGATTGTATAGTTGCGAAAAGAAACAAATGAAGAAATTGGCATATCACATGTACACATGCAAACAAAATCAGCAAAGTCAAGATGCATTCTCCAGCAATAATAAGCGAAGCAGTAGCGCATGTTAACCAAAATCATTTGACGCACTAGTAAGATCAATTAAAATTCAAAATAAAGTACTGTAATAGGATAAATTGACCTCTTTCAGCTCATTCTATAGATGCTTTTTAGCATTAAACCACTATCATGTTAGACTACTAGTAAAATACAGGAAACTATAGCAGGTTGTTTGAAAGAGTTCTTGCAAACAACTCTTGCAGGGAATGCCTACGTGGCAAACATTGAAAAATCAATTATGTTACTTAATAAAAAGGATATTATAAAAAGGATACTACACGACATTCACACACACATGCTCAGCTGATGTGATCAAAGAAGATGAGTACAGGCAACTAAATTTTAAACATGCATGATTGCACAATGGTGCTCAAAGTTTCCGTTCTACTCCTGGAGTTCAATCAGAATGCTAATATTATGAGAATAAACTGATCAACTTACCAAAAAGCTGTCTCTTCAAATCCTCTTGCATTGTGTCATTGTTGCAAACAAAGATGTATCCACCAAGAACCTCATTCCTAGGCAGTGTCTCCGCCACTGGCAAAGTCTTAAACCTTTTGTCAACTGCATTGCTCGCATTTGAATTGTCATCCTTGTTGCTGACGTTGTTGTTATTACCATGATTAGGCTCCTTGGTGGTGTTGATGTTGTTATACTTGAACCCCGAGATATTTCCCATAGGATTGATAACAGGATTCTGATACATAGCGTTCATATTGTAAACACCATTCCTAAACGAAGGCTTGGTAGCATTCTCATTCAGCTTGGTCTCCAAGTTCAACATGCTGAAATTGAAAGCGTCAAACTTGTTATCTTCCTGAAACACAAAGTTCTCCCTGGGCCTCATCTCAGGCGAACCCTTTGAAAGATCAAGGTTAATCCTCCTCTCAGGCTTAAACCTCGTCTGCTCAGCCAATCTTGAGGCAGCCACAAACCACTGTTGGTCCTCTGACACTTTTGACTGCCCCCGGAGCTCATCACCCAACTGCCAAAATGTCTGGTTCTCCATGCTTCGAGACCTGTCAAAGAAACATAAACTATTTTCAGGTATTTGCAAATAGATCACGTAAACAAACAAAGTCTCAGAAATGATAATGTAATATATAGATTTAATGTAAACTTACAGACTAAAATCTATTCTATATACCAATTTATACCCCCAAACAAACAATATCCATGGAAGAGTTGACCAACACAACCAAACACAGCACAGAAAAATCAATACCTATGGAACAGTTGACCATCACAAGCAAAATCAAGCAAGCAAAAAAATCAAGAACACAAATCTGAATCTGAAAACATTATAGTCAACTCAACCGCAAAAGAAAAAAAAAAATCACAAATCACAATGCAGATCAGTCATAAGTCTCACCGAATGATTATTTCAATCAACAAATTCAATCAAATAAATTTAATTTCATCTAAATCAGCTTAACTAACAGCTCAAAGACTCAAATACACTGTCACTCAACAAATTCAATTCGATAAAAAGTTTTAATGTAAATCAGCTGAATCAACAACTCAAACACGGATAAGAATCGTAATCTAAAGAAAGATTATGGATAAATAATAACACTAACCGAACAGATAAGATAAAATCTCCATATGGAAAATGGAGAAATAAGCCCTAGATTTTAGGGATCGAGTCTAGAGAGAGAAAGACGAACCTTAAAATTCCTCGGCTATGAATAATTATCGGAAGATGCGACAGTGGAGGGATTAAAGGAGATTTTCGGATATTTATATACACGTGTATGTCTAAAATGGCCTCGGTCTTTCATTTTATTACAACAAATGACACTCTATGGAGAAAAAAGATTGACGATGACTATGAAACGTATTTTTGAAAATTTTGAAAAACTTTTATTTGAGAAAAGCGACAAAGGAGGTGTGACTTGTGAGCCACCGATGGAAACGGATAGATTGATATACTATTAACTAGTGCAATGTACCTGTAACGACTTTAGTGCCCTTCTTTATGGTGTAGGTCATTTTTTTGTCTTCTTTGTTGGATTCAAATTTTCAAAAACTAAATTCTCACTTATCACAATTTTGTGATGTTATTTTGTCAATGTAAATGCTGACATAGGAAAACATATAGCTAGTGTGTTGTTGGTAAAACAAACCGATACGTTGATTAGTAGCTAATAAGGTGTCTGATATTTGACCAGTTATTTTATTTTTAATAAATTTTACGGAGTAATAAGTTATACATAGAGTCTTTGTTTTATAAAACGAACTGAATTGGTGATTGATAGCTTATATGGCGGTTGGACAGTGAAAAAAAATAAAGTGATTGATAGTTGATTAGTCACCTTATCGCCAGAAAATGAAGGGATGATAATTCACTTAGATCTTTTGACACGCGTTGAGGATGGGAAGCGAACTGCCTTCCAAACTAGAGGAGAGTGTGGCTTCCTAAGAAATCGCTTGCTTCATGGAAAACACAACAAACCTTCTTCGGAGGAAATGATATATGAAGATGAGGTAGCAAGGTAGTACACACCTGAAATACACTTGGTGTGGGAAGGGGCCGGGGGATCGAGGGTGTTAGTGCAATATATCTAGTTTGCCCTATGGTCAAACCGGAAGACAAAGACTCTACTGGATGAGGTTGGGGACCTTCCTTGTATAACAAACAAAGTGTGTATCTCGTAGTGTAATTAGTTGAAGAGTTATCTTCTCTTTTAGATCTGACCCTTATATAGATATTGTTTAACCTTGAGTCGGTCGAATCAGATGTGGCCAAGTGTAGTAGATTAGATTGTGCCACATGGTGGTAGTAGGTCTAAAACTAACATTAATGGGCTTGTCCCAAGTTCAACTAGATGTGATTTCTTATTCAAACCAGAATATACATATTTGGTATTACTGTCGGAGTGTACCTTTCACACTCTTTCGTGGTACGTCTCTCGGAGTAAGATTCGTTCCTAGGGAGGTAAACTTGTGCCTACTTATTTTTTGTAGGTGAATATCTTACCGGGGGTTGCAATATGTGGTATGTGATACGGACAGTTATAGAGCACTGTGAGCGTAGTTGGTCGTACTAGAGAGAGAGGTACACATGTTGTGTCGTACGGAACCTGTGCCGTTATGTGTGCTCTTCTCCTTGACATGTCTCTCTAATGCTTGAAGGTCTAATGGTGTAGCATGTATGTCCTGTGGTGTAGTCAATCAAGGGGTGTGACCATCTCGAACTCATGTGAACGTGCACAAGATCACCGTAATTCGGCCTACGCACTTAGACAGATTGGACATATTTTAATGTCATCAATACATAGAGTAACTTCTCAAATCAGTCACATTATTGACATCCACAACGGTCAAATAAGGTGAAATCAACTTATAAGGTGATGCACTTCTCAAATGATTCAGCTTATTTATATTCACCAAATAAACCTATTTTGGTTATCGGTCAAATAAGATAAATTATTATATTATAAATTGACTGATAAGGTGATGCCAAATACACTCACACTCCTTCCATCCAGTCATCTCAACCTCGAGCTAATTAAACCACAAATGAATGAGACGAATGCCAACTGATCTATCTTAGAAATAGGTAAAGTATAAAACTTACTAATTAGAGATTATAAAACTTGTGACAAGACAAAATGATTTACAATTATATTTTCTCTAATAAAATCAGAAGTTATTCACAGTCTATAAACGAAAAAAACATTTCTGTTTATGAAACTCAGTGTCTCATAGTCTTCTTGATAGAACACATCGAGATAGCATCAATATTATGCTGGATGCTGGGCGTGGAAGATCAATGTGCCATGAGTAAATTTTGTGGTAGACTTCCTCTTTTTGTGGTAGAGAAATGTGTCTGACACCATAGACATATTTCTCTACCACAAATTGATATAATCTCAGTTTAAGTGAATAATAACTTTAGCGGTCAATTAATCTCGTTCGGTCTGAGGTTTTCTTGAAATATGTTTGCACAAAATGAGAAGTAGTTGAGAGAAAAATCACGTTCCTCACTAGACATGTACTGTGTGTGCCATTGATGATGTAGCATACTACCAGACAAGAAATATTAAAATCTTAGTTGCTGGTTATTATCATCAGCTAATGACTCTGTCGGTTGAGTCCTAGTGAGCCGTTGGATCAAACTTTGGAATTAATGGCAATAATAGACTTTATCGCGGCATAACATAACAAGACACCTGTACAAGAAACTACAGTAGTACAATGCTGATTGACTAGGTTCGAATCTGGTCCAAATTCAATTACAGCCCACCACCATGACTCTCGTGCAATGGCTTAAAGTTGCCTTGCCAATGGCACCAACCAATCTTCACGTTCAGAATATTCCTCGCAATCCTTCCCTTTCTCATATAACTCTAAATATTTATAATATTATGTATAGGGACTGAATTTATTTATTATATGCATTAAAGAAAACCAGTATTATTGTTTGTTGTATGCTACTAGCAGAGTTTACTCTCAGTCTCAGATAGGTGCGTTAATCAGTGTTTTAATAATTGGATTGTTCACATGGGTGTCGATTGCTTGGTCATTGTACAATACAATAATATTGTTTGTAGTTTGAAATTTGGCTCTGGTCTTGACGGAATAATCGATATTTTGATGGGTTTGTATAGTATAAAATGACATCGACACACTATCTATCTGCCTACAATTCCAGCGCTCTGAGTTGTCAGGTTTATGTACAACTGTGACTTGGTCTTAAATCTTAATCGAATAACTATGAACTCACTTCAATTGCTTCTTAATTAACTATAGTTCCTTCAAGTATTGATAGTGCGCATACAGTTTTTTAGGTGATGTCTCAAACATCCGGAGACAATCCCAACTTGTTAAGTTGCATCATAATACCCATGGCAGGTAGTTCAATTCATTAAATTAAAAAGATTCACAAGGAAACCCATAACGGCATGATGCAATTGATAACGAAAATACCATCGACTCAAAGGAGGAGCTTCTCACTCAAAAAACAGAATCACAGAGGTCACCCTTTATACGGTGCAAGGGTGATTGCATCAGATTGACAAGGCGTCAACGGTCAACCTATAACGTACCAAAACTGCAAACAAACAAAAATATGCAAAAGGAGTAGAAATGCAGAGTTGACTGCATCTAACATCAATGTAAGAACACAGTAATTTCTTTTCCATTCAGCCTGTTATCACATGTTAAAACAGGAGTGAACGAATTACCTTTCCCCAGCTCTGGTCTATGAATGGGAAGTATTAGTTGTGTTAAAACAAGTTGCAATAGAAATTTACAAGTTGAGAACCAATCCAGGAACGAGCCAGAGATGCTTTGTACAAAAGTTCAATCGTCAGTGCCAAAGTACCGGTCACCAAACTCTCCCAATCCTGGAATCACTCGAAATTCCTCATTCAGGCAAGCATCAATCTCCGACGTTACAATTTTTAGAGACGGGAAACGTTTGCAAACACAATGTATTCCCTCTGGTGCCTGTACAAGAACATTATGCAATGTTGTGAGTGGCAAAAAAATATTCTGATTGGTTTCACTATCTCATTCTTAGGGTTCGGAATACGGATAAAAAATGGTTTCTCATATTTATAGTTTTGAAGATTATGGTCGAGTTCTGAAATGATTTTGGTCATGAAGGAACCAATTCAAGCCACATAACAAACCACTTGACAAATTACTAAATTTCCATTAGTTTTCAATTGATACGCGATACTTAGAAATTTTGAAATCACCCTATTAAAAACTAATTTAAAAAATAAAATAAATAAAGTTTGAAAATGCATTATAGATGTAAATAAAAATAATGGCACTATATGGCTATAAAATGGATCCATGTGGTTCCGAACCAAACCTGTCCAAAACCACATAAGCTTTGAATTTCATCTGTGCCTGTTCTGGTTCGAGCCAATGGCTCCAATCCATTCCTAAAGAAACTATGATATGTTACACAATAAACTTATAGTACAGGGGGAAAGGCAACTTACAGATATGAGGTTCAGAAATATGATGTGTGATTCTGGAACTCCTTTCCGTATCAGCAGTTCAATTGCCTGGTTCGCAGAGTTACCTGGAATTAATTCCAGAATTTAGGATATAGTTACAAGCATTGAACACAACACCCGGATTCTAGAATTAGAAGTTCATGTAACAATTACCCGTAGCAAGAACAGGATCCAGGAGTAGGACATGGCGTTCCCGAATATCATTTGGAAGCTTTTCATATATAAGCTGCACAGATGGGAGGATTTTAAGATTAGTGAAGTAAGAAAGGAAAATAAAATGCAATAATAGGAAATTTACACAGTAATGACCTGCTTCCCATTGTCACCATCACGGTGGATTAAGATTTTCCCAATTTTAATCCCTTTACAACAAGCACGCAGCGCGTTTTCCATACTCTCACCACTGCGAAGGAAAAACATTTTTTAATATAGAGAGACAATCTATTGATTGATTGAAGATCATTCTGGTTGCATCAAATCCAAGAGAAATAACAATCTTAATACCAATGCCCAATAAGAGGATGCAGAAAAACAAAGAGAGACCACCAAAAGATGACAACCTAATATCCGAAGGCTAACAACTGTAAAGCAGGTGACATAGCAACGAAAATGCAGGTATCGAGCCGTGAGACACTTGCAATAGTCCAAATTCAACTCTTCTTCGATCGATTTTCTAAGTGCATCTTATATAACGGTATGTGGACTTAATCATTACCTTCGAACAATGGAAACAGCAGATAATTTCTTGCAGAAGTCCACACCAGTATATACAGACCCTACAGTGAAATAACACCAAAGTTTGAAAATGATTGGATAACCCATTTAAATGTTTAGTGCAATTAATCTTGCTACACCACCAAGATTTTTAACAATGTAAATTAGTAGTAGTACTTGTTAATAAAGTTGAGGATGACACCCCTCCTCCCCTTAAAAAATAGTTACAAATATACCTGTCGGAGTGATAATTTGCTTCTCGGTAAATGGCAAGTGACCAAGACCATGCTCCACAACCTGAACATTTGGAACCGTTGGTTACTATTTTGGGCAAAGCATTTATTAAGCTGTAATCCAATGATGACAACGAGAGCTGAATATTACCAGACGAATAAGCCTATCCGAATAAAATACAAAATCATGTTTTGAGATATCTCGGTCCCGAATCAGTGTATGCATACCTCTTATCTGTAACATAAACGCAAAGTATAAGTACAAAACAATCGTAGTGGTCGGGGTGGAGAGACTAATTATTATAGGAGACCTTACTGGCCAAAGCATGCTAGACATACATCACATTATCAGTTTGTTTTTCTTCCAAATTATAAGCCTGATTTTTGTACTTAGAATCAATTACCAGTATACAAAAATCAGACTAATACATTCTTCAGTTCATCATGCTTTATTTTCAAACTTCACTTTTCATATAATTTCTCAGATTACTATTGTGTTGTCACACATCGAATATGAAAATTGTCAGAAGCCAATACAATCCATGAAAAATAGATAACGACAGTAATTTCATACATTATTAGTCCAACCACTAGTTTATCATTCACTTTAGCATACATTCTCTAAATGAACTAATATTAAGAATGCTTCTCAAACATTTGAGTTACCGACTCCTGCAAATCGTGGTGGCATATGCCGATCACTTAACACTGGTGAACTCACAGGCAAAATGAAACTACTGTACAGACTATGAATCAGCAGTTGTCTATTTTGTGGTATAAACTGTATGTCAATAAAACATGAAAAGTGTATTCGAAAAAAAGTAAAAGGTCACCTGGAATGTAGACTGAATGACATAAACATTTGGATAGATTTTACACAGGTCGTGCTGCCCAAGCTTTGTGCGAATATGCTGGACAATTAAATCAACTGCAACGTGATTGTCACCTCCACGGGGTATAATGACATCGGCGTATTTCTTTGAAGGAAGAACAAAGTCCTCAAAGGCAGGCTTCACGAACTTCGCATACTACATCATGAATATGGTATTGGGAAAGCATGTTAAAACTAGACGGATAAAGGTCAAAGGCAGTAATCTAGAAGCATCTCTTAAGCAGCAAAAAATGTAATACACCCCTGCAAATCAATTCTTTATATTCTTGTTTTGGCAAATTTTACCATTGCTTTCTGTTTTCAGGCATACCACCACTTACCTAATAAACAAATAGTACTCCCTCTATTTCTTTCATTTCTATCAATTTGCATTTGGAATGGTGTTCTAGGAGGGTTGTAGAATGTAGAATGTGTGTTGATTATTTTAGTGGTAGGAACCACCAATAAAAGTGTAAGATAGAGCTTGACAAATCAGGAATCGTGTAGAGTTGATTGAAACAGTGAGAGAGTATCCATAATCTAATAATAGTGGTGTAATTGAAATGAATACAATAGTTTACATTTCATTTTAATACCTATCATATTTATGTAGCTAAGGTAGTTAAAGTGACTGCCGTTTCAAATCATTTTACCTGTTTGAAGGGCAGAGTTGTCAAATTCATTTGCTCTGGATAAAGGCAAAATTGAAGTATTGCACTGCGTTTAACGTTATCACTTCCATTTATCTATTTGATGGGCAGAATTGCCAATTGCAGAAAAATTGAACTGGGTGTAACATTACCCTAATAACCAAGTTAGTTAGAAGCCAATGTTGAGAACCCATGCGATGGAGGGCGTACTGTTTAAGGGACAGAATTGTACTTTATTAACGATGTATGCACGAGTATTTGAGACGAAAATGCAACAAACTTGGGACTAAGCCTTAGATTTACAATGAAAATAGACTATAGATACAGTTCTTAACAGAAAGAGGTTGGCAAAATTCTTTACCAGGTCACAGGAAGTTCATCAAAGTCTAGGAATTCAGAATTATCTCTCTGGATCAAGATATCCCTTTTTTTCCCTTTTTTTTTCTTACACCACAGTTCATGATTGTTATGAATTACAATCATAAGATGCATCTACTCTCATTTTACAAAATATAAATGAGCTTCTGACAAACCATAGATTGAGGATTTCACCATAGATCGTAAGATCACTAACGATTTCACACATTTCAAGGCTCCTAGTGTAATATTCAATAAATTTTGAGGATTTCACAGCCCAGATATCACATAAAACATCACTATTTCAAGGCCTAGAAACAAAAGATAAATAACCAATGGCTCACCTGTTCAAGAACTGAGTTTATATCCCTGCCCCTCTCAACTGTATCTCGCCTTATTCGACGAGCAAGTCTCACATCAGAATCTGTGGGCAAGAAATTAACATACTAAAGTTAAAATAAATAAATAGATAAGAAAGATGAAAACGGGTAAGATGATAACATATCTTTCATTTTCAAGTGCAAGAACACATAGAATAAGTTGATATAACACGCAATGCATCGAAATTTAACCTGTGTCAACAAAAACTTTCATGTTCATCAAGTCCCTTACTCGTTGATCATGAAAAACTAGGATACCCTCCAAAATGATAACGTCAGCTGCATTTACCTAGTACAGTAGTACAGTATATGTGAGAATTAACGGAGAAGTATTAAACACTCTTAAAAAAAACAAAAAGAATGAGGAAAGCAGTGACATGGTTTTTTTATGATGAAAAAAGAACCACCATTGTAAGCAGAGGAAGAGGACTAGCTGTCAATGTTCTCCTTTAAATATCGACCCGAGTTAGGAAGGGATGATAAAAGCAAATAGGAACAAGTACCAGTGGGATACTATACATTACCCGCTGGTAGTACACTTTCACCTATCTACACTCAAAATTAATGCTAGTACCCCCTCCAATGTTCACTATCTGAATTCTCTGGCCACCAATTTGGTTACTCCATACCCAGAACATAAATTAAAAAAATAGTAATAACAATACAGGGAAGAAAACCTTGCAGCTTAATGAAGTCAGATGTGGTTACCTGGCGGAAGCTATCAGAGCACCTCTGGTGTGTTTTAAAGTCATATATAGGAACATGGACAGATTGCCCGCGCAGGAGAGTTTCAACACACTCAAGTAGCTGCTCTGTGTCAAAAGCATCTGCAATATCTCTAAGGATTAAAGAAGTGACATATCTCTCCAAAAAGTAGCCCCAAAACAATATTCAGGAGTGACTGAAGCAGCACAACTAGGGCGACCACTGCCGTTCACCCCAACAAAATTACCTGGATGATCGAAATTATACTCGTGGACACTCTTCAACTCTTCAGGAGTCAGACCACGGTAGAAAGAATCCTGCAGTCGAGGCACAGCATAAAGCTTATCAAAACAAATTCTGCAAAGGGAAGCAGTTCACTAAATTAAGGAACAATACGTATGATTAACAGAGTGAAAAAATAGAGATGGCACCAACATGCTATGTGCCCTTGAATACGAGTTGTTTGGGGTGGGGAGACGAACCAAATAGTTGCATTAATTTTTCTCTAGTTACCAAATACCAATGATCATGCCTGCTGTTAGCAGTTCTCTCCGTTGG
The DNA here is from genome assembly GCA_028274465.1 of Plantago ovata. Taxonomy (NCBI): domain Eukaryota; kingdom Viridiplantae; phylum Streptophyta; class Magnoliopsida; order Lamiales; family Plantaginaceae; genus Plantago; species Plantago ovata. The sequence goes on from CM051457.1 coordinate 26,380,043, forward strand.
AAAGTTTATAAACAACTTCAATGCGCTGCCAAAACAACAATACTACAGAAGATACAAATACTGCTCGATTATTACTAACCATATCAACCATTGCTTACAACTTAGCTGCTGCTAGACGAACAACCACATTAATTTCACTCTATTTTGTATGCCTATGGTCAATGTCTGATATTAGCAGCACTTAATTTTTCGTTCGAAGGCTATTACTAATTCAATGCGGTAGCTATCAAAACTGGCAAAACATTGAGAGTGCTGAAGAAAGCAAATGAAGTACTACTAAATTTTCCATATCCTAATACAGATCGATGCTTACAGTAGCTGGTTCAGAATATATCATCTCACATTTCACAATACAAGCTGAACAGGAATGAACCTTTAACATAATAACATAACCTGATCAACCAAAGGACAAACACAGCATAAAAAAATTTCAAACGACCTGATTAACAAGCACGATACGGTGATCATGAAGCTGCTGAATGATCATATCACACACAGTAGTCTTCCCCGATGCCGTACCTCCCGAAACCCCTACACCGATCACTGACAGTAAGTCTACAAACCCTAAATTCAAGCATAAATCAATCAAATTAAGTCAAGTTACCAATGACGAAAGGTTGCTTGTTCTCTCCTGAATCAACAACCGCCGGAGAAAAGGAGTAGCTAGAAGTGACGGAAGCGGAGCAGCGGGGTGACGGCGACGGAGAGGTAACGGAGCGGAGACCGTCTAGGCGGAGGCCGGAGAAATGAGCTCCGGTAGAAGCCTCCATGACGTAGTCTATTGCTGTGGTTTCTTCCGGCATCGTTAATGGCGTTGGGGTTTGGAATTGGACTGTCTGTATGTACAGGAAGAAAGAGAAGTTGCAATTTGGAATTGAAAATGGAATATGCTTCAACTCTAGTCGTATGAGTCGTAGTAGCAGCCGTAAGGTAGCGACTACAAAACGTGTAGTTTTTCTTTATTTTACATTATCGATAATATCCAATCATCTTCATTTATTTATTATAATTAATAAATAAATATGTTCTCTTCGTATTTAAATTAATTATTTTAAATTCAGTTCAGATGCATTCGGTTCATATTTGTTTAATAGTATTTTATATTACAAATAAGTTGAGTTCGATTAAAAAAATAAATTATTAAGTACTCCGTTTAAAAACAATAAATTATAAAGTACTTCAACATAAGCAAAAGCGGAATAGGGGGTCGTCAGGGCATCCCTCCCTCCCAATTTGAGATTTTTTTATAGGTAATTGATGGGATGTGTTTTTTTCAGAAGAATTATCGTGTACCATTAGAGTTTGGAAATCACGGTTTCACCAATTGTAAGAGGTCTTGGGAACTCTTCTATGCTCCAGATGGTCTCGCTCACACCAAGGGTCCTCCTGTCTAGTCAGCTTTCCAATCTAGATTCTAGCCTCCTGTTTGGGGGGGGGGGGGGGAGGTTATGTTCGGTCTTCTTTGAGGTCAAACCAGAGTTTGGTGACTTTACTCGAATAAGGTTGGAGTGCCTTTCCTAATTGTTAACAAAAATATCACGTGTGTGTATAATAATATATATATATATGAAAGGATATGTAATATTCTCCAACAAGGATTCTTCATTAAGAAAAAAAAGCTGACTAAACCGACTGATCCACCGTGGTTCATTGGTTTTCAAGGAGGCATGATCCTTAACCAAAACTAAAATCGGCGGTTTCGATTCAAAATTTTAAACCGACAGTGACAGTTTGAACATTGGGACCGTCAATTCGGTTTGTATTGGTTCGTTTGACGGTTAAGGGTTCATTTGGTCAGATCTAGTGCCATCGAACCTACACTAGTGGTCGTAGTGCGGCTCTGTCTGAACATAACAATTTGTTATGTTACTGTTTTGTTATGAATACTCCATGGAACTGTTTTCTGGTTATGTGTGATCTGATATGGTGTTTATATACAATATATATTTCTGAAATATGTGCTTGGCCCGATAAGAGTGTCAAGATATATTTTTACGAGTTAGTAGCTGCCCGCTCCCCCTTTTCTGTGGGTTATTGGTTGTGTGACCCGAAATGAGATTTCTTTTGGACTAAAGTACGTTAAGTATCGATGGATATTTTGAAGGTTAGTGAATATAGTTGTAATATGAGAATTTGTACCTTTATAGGCTTTATCTTTGTGAACTCTAATGATTAATTTTGACCGAGGATATTAGTTGTAGTCATTGTATATCGGAAATTTAGATGCTCTGTATTACATTTAAGATGATTTTTAGAGTTGCTCAAGTTAGAGGTAGAGACTTCATGTTGGCATGAGTCCATCTGATCTCACGATACACGGCCGGTCTCACTAAGAATTTAGGTTCGAGGCGTGACAGTGGCAAAATGGATTGAGGGTCATGGGTGAAGATAGAGGCTTCATGTTTACAAATTAAACCTTCAGGGGTGAAGATGAACGATTTTTGGCATGTATGCAACACATGTTCAATATGGATTCCTTTTCCTTGTATATATGTTGAATTATATATATTTTTTATTTACAACGTCCAATTCTAAGGTTACCATGTCTTTTATCTTTGATAAAATATAATTTCTAATTGAGATTAATTTATCTAAATGTTGGGTAAGATAAATTGTGACACTCTAAAAATATGAAATAATGGTGTCAAAAACCAACAATCTCAGGGCTCCTAATTAAATTCATTGGGGCCCACATAAATGAAATCCTAAATTTGAAATTCCCTAAAAAACTTCCTATATTTGAGTACTCATTTGTCCCTCCCTATTTATTTCCTATCTACGTGGCACCACATATATCCTTAATGTGTCATTTTTCATCACTAAAACATAAACAATAGGAGACCTCAATTATCATCTATGTAGTTGATATCCTAAATAATTATAAGGGACTACTTAGGAGCAATATTTAGGGAAATATTATAGGTATCCTGTAAAGAGTGCTCTTAAGAAATCATATATGCTCATCGTATACAAAAGAACACATGAATGCGATGGTAGAGTGGCCTATAAAATCTGGAAAATTATTCATTAAGACCATATCACAATAATTGTTTTCAAAAATTGTATGGATAACTTTCCTTTTGTATAAAAATAATATACTATTAGTATATGGAATTTTTTATTATTTATTATGCAATTATATATAAGCAAGCTCATTTATACACAAATCATACATGTTAAATGAATTAATGTATATTATCTTTATTATTTTTGGAAAGGATATAAGTTATATCTCTTTAAATGTAGAATAGAATTATCATGTATTTTGTTTTTACATCTTCAACTTTATAAAAAAATCAAACTATAACAAAAGGGAATAAGAATGGCTTCCAATAGTTCCTTGAATTTGTCTATTCTATTCCCCCTTTCTCTTTTATCATTATTTTCTTACATTGTTGTTGGCTTGAAGTGTAACTCCTCCAATCAAGGCTCGACTTCACCACCTATTAGCTTATGCTTGAAGGTTGCTGCTTTGAATGGTTATAAATGTCAAGAATTTGAGGTAAATTTCTTTTAATTCTATTATTGGAAAGAAAAATGATAATTCCTTGTCAATTTAATATATAGGAATGTGATGTTACATGGTTAGGTGACGACTGCAGATGGCTACATTATTGGTATGCATAGAATTCAAGAAGGGTGTGTTGCTAGTGTTGATGCTAGTAAGTCGCCGGTCCTGTTGCAACATGGACTTTTTGTTGTAAGTATTTTAAATCTATTAACATTTCCTCGCATGGAATATAATATAGACATCTTCATTGTAAGCCTTTGCAATAAAAACATTAATGCAAGGTTTAGTGTAACATTATATCATGCATTGACCTTCAATTTTTTCTCTGTGGTATTTTTTTAGTCATCTATTTTATATAATTAATTCATGTTCTATTAGATTGATTTTGTGTTTAAATACATGATGGAATTACATGGGTGATGAATTCTCCTAAAAAAATCTACCAACTATACTGGTCGATAGCGGTTTTGATGTATGGATTTCCAATATTAGAGGAACTCAATTTAGTTGTCGACATGTCCAAATGGATGCTTCCAATCCGGTAAAATCACATTACATGGAACATATATGCAATTTTGATCTATAAACTATTTTACATGATAATACATACCCACATTGCATATCATTTTAATACAATGACCCTTGATGTAGGAGTATTGGAATTGGACATGGGATGATTTGGTGGAAAAAGATTTGCAGTCTATTGTTAGTTTTGTGTTCAACCACACTGGGCAAAAAGTGCACTACATAGGTCATTCTATGGTAATTTAAACCAATAACCAGGACTTTATATATTTAATTAATTTGACTGATTTATTTTACGATGCGTGCAATAATTAGTACCAAATAACATGGGACATTAATAGCTCTAGCGTCATTTTCAGAAGGAAAACTTATTCACGAGTTAAAAACTGCAGTCCTTTTGAGTCCGATAGCTTATTTGAGCCATATAGCATCCCCTCTTGCCATTGCAGCCACGAGAATATTTCTTGGTGAGGTAATCCTCATATTGCGTACTTTTTCAATTTTTAATAAAATATTATTGTTAGGTATTTCACCAATTATATATTATATTGTGATACAGTTCGGTATGACTATTGGTGTTGAAGATTTGGATCTAAAAGGGTAAGTGACCAGCCAAAGATTATGGCAAAAACTTATGGAGAACAGTCAGTAAAATTATAGATCGATGTTGCTATTAAAACCCTAGTATTTTTAGGTAAAATGTTGAGGTAGTTAATTACTACTACTACTGCTACTACTACTGCTACTCTTCTCTTATGCAACCCCCCTCCCCTCACAATAACCTTAATTTTTTTTTCTTAATTATTTTTGTTGCCTTCGTTGTAGATTGTCTTCCAAAAGATTTATTTAGATACTTATTTAGATACTATTAATCTATTATCATTTCAAACAATTATAATAGATAAAGTTTTGCGAAGAAAATATCTTTCTAAACATTAGGAAATACCACCTAGTATTGGTGATTTCAAATAGTACGATGCATGTTTTATTTCATAAGATTTACTGATGATATTTGATTGATAAGACGATTATATTTGAAACTATACATGATTACAGGGAGTAATTTTATGAAAATGTTATGTGTTGACGTCTTGGCAAATTGCTATGACTTACAAACTGCTTTTACCGGTATACTCTTCATCATTTTGCTTGCAAGGTTACATTGTCTATCTACAAAAATCAACTTCGAAGACTAACATCACATGATATTTAAAGGTAAAAACTGTTGTCTAAATCAATCTACAATGGATCTTTTCCTCAATTACGAGCCCCAACTGATGAACGTGTATTTTACACTTTCATTCGAGTCTTTTTCACCAATTTAGCTATCCTCTAGGTTAATTTAGCTTATATTTTAGTGCATTTTATTAGAATAGTGTCATGTTCCCTTTTCTTTGTATTTTAGGTTTTAGGTGAAAAACGTGTTTTTATGGGCAATTATGTTGAAGAGAACGAAGATTTGATGCTTCGTGGTCATCTGTGGTGTATCTAGAATGTTCCGGACGAGATTTGAGGTCTAGGGGTCGAGTTTCAAGGTTTAAAGGTCACTAAAAGTCAAAATTCGAGTCCAAAAAGAAAACCAACTCAAGAAACCGCGTTAACCGCCACTGAAGGTCCTGGGCGGTTCGATCGCCCGGGACGTAGGGCGGTTCGCCTGGAATCCCGGGCGGTTCGCCCCCCATTGTCTCGTAGTCTATATATAGTTTCGCCTATTTTCTACGTTTTTCATACCTTTTCACCTTATTTTGAGAGAAAAATTCTCCAGAGCTTGTTCTGGAAATTATTAGCATAGAATACTCTTTTTATTATTGTTTTGGAAGATTAAGCATAGAGATTGGACATCGTTGATTCTCAATTCTTGCTTGTGAGTTAGCAATTCACCGGAAATTGACAACCTTCGTTGGTAACTTGTATCTCACAATTTTTCTGCTTTTATTTATTTCATTCAACATGTTTTCATTCAATCTTGCTTTGATTCTTGTTGATTGCAATTTATCTATGAGTAGCTAAATCTATCGTTGGTGATAGTATGTGAGTTCTTAGCTAGGGTTCTTAATTATGCATGAGTGGCTTCGCGCGTTTAAGACTTGATCTATTATTTTATTTCTTTGATCTATCTAAGCCATCTATCTTCGTAGTGTTGAATTGAAAGGAATACATAGGACAATTCACGATCATGGATTTCTATACAAACTTCAAGTACGTCATGCATGATTATTACCCGTTGCTTTGAATGATCATACTATCACTAACTTCCATTATATTGATAAGAAAAATCTGTGCTTTGCTTGATTCCTGATTTATAGTTTAAGTTAAATTAGATAAAGCTAGTTATAGTCCTTAGAGATCGACACTCGAGGTTATCTTACTTCTACACTACGTGCCTTGGTTTTCGTTGTAGTTGTGAGTTGCCTTTGGCTAAAAACAAATTTATTTGATTATTCGAGTCTGACAATCTCGTTCATCACCAACCTACCTCTGTTAAAATCCTCGTTCACTTTGCTCAAAGTAAGATTCATTTTAGGTTCTTCATTATTTGTATTACGTTAGCCAAATTGGTGCATGTTCGAAAAAACTTTATTATTGTGAAATGATTAAACAAAGGAGACGTGCCTCTTAATTGAATATGGTGAAAGTTTGCAAACCATTTGTTTTTAAATGAAATTAAAATCCATTAAAACCCAGTTTGAGTCAAATACAAGAATTGCAAGGGGCATACCCCAACCTACTTCCATAACAAAAAAAAAAATAGAGGTTATGTAAGTAATGTGTTGAGAATCACCTAATAGATACTTCAGAATAATAAATTTTCATATTAAACTATATCATAAACATAAACATAAATTGCACATATTTTGTTGTCTGGTGATTCTGCCATAAATTGAGGTATATTCGTTGTCAAAATAATATTTTAAGAATATGTGTCATAGAACTTACGAGATGAAAATAAATTGCAGCTTACCGAAGTGGAATAGTGTCAAAATTCGACTACATCCTATCTAACATCTTATACTACAATCAGCCAACGCCTCCGCTTTATGACTTAACAAAAATTCCGAGTGAATTTCCATTGTTTCTGAGCTATGGTGGACTGGATGCACTCTCTGATGTTGCAGATGTGGAAATATTGCTCCGTGATCTCAAAGGTCATGACGAGAACAAGTTGAAACTTCAACTGGTGCAGGAGTATGGTCATGTTGATTTTATAATTGGATACAATGCCAAATATATTGTATACAATGAAGTCATAGCTTTTTTTAAGAAATTTTTCTTGATATAATTTCTCCTATTTCAGACTATTATTTATTTGGAGGGTTTAGTTATAGGGTTATTAAACGTAGTAGCAATTTTACTAAACGTTGGAAATTTATTTGTAATTTACAGAATGACTCTTATTTTACAAGTATTACAAATAAATCCCAAACTTACTAAATTCATACAAATTATCATAAACAATTACAAATATAATAAATTCATCAATTCTACTTTACCACAAACACTCCCTAAAATAAATACACTCATAAATATAAATTATTAACATGAAATGATCACTTTAACAAAAAATGATCAAATGATACTTTCGAACTTCCAAAAATTGATAAATTTAATACTAAATTCAAGTGTTCCAAAAATTAACATGTAAATTCAAACTAAAAAAAAAAAAAAAAAAAAAAAAAAAAAAAAAAAACAACTGTAGTGATTAGCGGGCTGCTTCTAATCACTAGCAGCAGCCCAACTGCCCGTTAGAAGAAGCAGCCCAACGGGCTGCTCCTAGTTAGAAGAAGCAGCCCGCTGGGCTGCTTCTAATCACTAGGAGCAGCCCAATGGGCTGCTCCTTCCCTTCAATTCTCTTTTTTCTTTTTTTTTTTTAAAATTTTTTTTATATATATTTTATTTAATTATGCACAATACCTATATATATATATATATATATATATATATATATATATATATATATATATATATATATATATATATATATATATATATATATATAAAGAAAATAAAAAGAATAGCAAAAAAGAATAGCAAAAAAAAATTTGTAAATTTATAAATTTATAGATACTTTATTATAAATTTATAAATTTTTTTTTGGTAGATTTATAAATTTATAGAAACTTTATTACAAATCAAGGTGTGAAATGAGTTTGATGATATCTCTTGGTGTGTTCTTCAAATTGAATTGAAATATGTTGATTAGGTTATTGATTTAGGGGTTTGATTTATTTAAGGTGGAATTGTGATGATTTTAAAAGTATTGGGTTAATTTGTAAAATTATAAATTTATAGATACTTTATGTAATTTACCATAAATTTCCAACATTTAGTAAATTTATGTTCCGACGTTTAATATTTGCCTAGTTATATTGCAATATGTGAAATCAAACTTTAATCACATGTAATGATTTAGTACCAATTATAATAGATTATATGCTTTAATGCATTACTTTGATGATCTCTTATAATATTTTTCCATGAAACTGAGACAGTGATATCTGTACCAAACAAGGAGCAATGCAATTTTTTGACCAAAAATATATCCAATGCTAGTTACGTATTGTAATTTATTTGGTGTATGTATAGACCAAGAGTGCATGGGAGTGATTGCAGTTTGTGATCTAGGTCTATCGGAAGCCACATAGGCAGTGCTCCAAATATATCTAGAACAGATTCTTAAATCCTCTGGTACGTTTCTTACACATATAGTTGGTTTTATGTGCAATGATCAGTTGGGTCAAGAACGATGAACCGGGGGCTCATATGATGAAGTGGTACAGAGAATAAATAATGAGACTAATAACTCGTTATGGAGGAGGTGCAATATTTCTTTGTTTTAGTGTTAAGTGGGACATCATTTATAAAGGAAGTGGTAAATATGAACTCAATTTAAGTTAAATGCTTGAGAAAAAATAGCTTTCACACTTCAAACATTTTTTTTCCAATGATATAATTGGATAGAGTTCTCTATATTTTTATTGTTAGCTAGTAGTGGACATACATTGTTATTACTTGAAAATTACGTCATCATGTAATTATCTAGAATTAGATATATTTGCGTGAGTTGTATTTTTTTTTATCTTGGATTTGGAAACCTATTAATATTTTAGTATATATTACAAAAGTTATTAGCGCAAGTTTGGGAATGTAGTTGTGTGTTTGTGTATTGCATTTGAAGGTATATAATGAAAAGTACATTCTAAGGTACCAAATGAAAAGTCCAATTTTAGTATATTGGGTTTGGTTTCTTCTCCTATATTTCAAATGAGTGTTTTTCGGATTTTCACTATAAATTGAGGAATTCAATATCTTATCATGAACAACATTCCATCCTAAATTCATCATTCAACACCAAGTTAACCACTTGACTTTTTTTTTTAATCCGCAATGTATATATCCATGTCCATCATAGTCAAAAGGAAAACAATAGAGCAAACAGTACAACATTCGAAGAATAATGGCTTTCAATAGTTCCTTGCATTTTGCTATGAACTATTGGAAGTCATTATTCTTCTTATGTTTTATTTTTATTAACATTCAAAAAGCATTGTTCATCTTGTGTTGGAAAAGCAAGTTGCAGGAATAGATTCCAACAAAATACGAAGGAAACATGTATCACTAGCTAACATCCATGTTTTGCAAACAAAGGAAGGTTGATGGAATAAGGGACTCGAAGGCTAAACTTTCAGGTTTCTTATTTTTATTCAGAAAAATCATTCTCCCAACAAATTGCCATCCAAAGTTTGTGTTTTAGAAGTCAAATCAGGTCAAGTTTATGCCATTTTGTTTAAATATATTAAGTAAACCATTTTCATTAGAATTAAAAAAAATTTATAGCATGCATCGTTCCTCAAAATAATTATTGGCTAACAATAGTTTCTTGAATTTAACTATTAATTATTGGAAATCTTTAAGTTTCCTATGTTATACATACTTCCTCCGTCTTGGACCAAACTTATCATTTATTTTGTTGATTTCTTTGAGCCTATATTTCAGCTCGAATTAATCCTATATTATATCAGAAAAATAATCTTCGAGTCGGTTCAGTATAATAGTAGTGACAAATTGACCCCATAATATCAACAAATAGTGGTAGTAGGTCCAATATTGACATTAATGGCGTGGCCCATGTCTAACTAGAGCTAGCTTTCTGCTTCTTTTAGACTACACGTTCCGTATGCCTTAAGGGCTCTTCTCCCGAACTAAGATCTAGCTATCTACGAGAGGTAAATTTAAGCTTACTTATTTGTGATTTGTAACTTATAGAATTATATACCTTGGGGTATGTAATTCGACAGTCTCTTCATGCCATGCGGGGGATACAATATGTGGTTTCGTAACTCCGATGAGTTGTGTCTTCATAGGTTAAAATAGGGAGGCTGAGGTACGCTGGTCGTGATGGACGGAAACCCGAACATCTGTAGTAGAGGTACGTAGGTCGTGACGGACGAAGCTCGTACCTATGATATCCTCACCCATATTTTAATATCATCACATAGTAAATATAAAAAAAGAAAATTCCCATTTATATCATTATATGAATTAATTACTTTGACATGCCGAGAATAACTTCAACAGAATGTCGAATAAAATGCTTTTAAAAAATAGTCATATAATAAGCATAAAAATGATAGTCAAGGAAATTGTTTAAAGAATTCTAAAACTTGATTATATATGATATCTTTTGCATTGTATGCCATTATGAAATCACCATGAGCATACTCTTGCACGAGTTGGAGTTTCAGCTTGTCTTGGTCATGTCCTTGGAGATCACGAACTAATATTTGCACGTCTGCAACAACAGAGAGTGTATCTTGTCCCCCGTAGCTAAGGAAGAGCGGAAAATCATGTGGAATTTTCGTTAAGTCATAAATCGGAGGCGTTGGTTGACCATAGTAAGCGATGTTACCAAATCCATAGTCGTATTTCATCACTTTTCCACTTACTGCAACTGCAATTTGGAGAAGGTTAGGTTTGCATATCTAGAAGAATAACAAGATGAGGTTTCTACACGTCCATTTATCACATTACAATTAATTATCTTGACCGATAATTTGACGAGTTCGATTCGAAATATCAAAACATAAAACTTCAACATACTTTGATCAAAATGTTCAAGGTTCTTGTATGAGGTAGGTTGAGGTTCATTCATACCGAAAAGTCCATATGCGTATGGGCTTACGCAACAATTAGCTCCTGCAAGTTTCACACAATATTAATTGTCTCTAGTTGCTTTAATATGAGGAAAATGTAACACTTTATAGGTAATCATAAGCATTTACCCGTGAAAGCAGGATAGCTACTTCCTGGTACCCTGCAAAGTTTGAACAATAAAATTCACATGTTATTCAAGTACAATAGCATTTACACTTAAATGATGATAACAATGTGGAGCGTCCAATTACCCTTGTGGATTTATTCCACTTAGAGGGCCATTCAGATGGCTTAAGTATGCAATTGGGCTCAATAAGACAGCTGATGTCAACATGTCTACAAGTTTTCCTTGAGCAAATGACGCTAAAGCTACCAAAGTCCCCTGTAATATCAACAAAAATCACAACAATCGTGGAGGTAAATACGAATATTAGTAAATGTAACATGGTTTGAAAAATTATTGTTTACTAATAGTAAATTCTTTACCATAGAATGACCTATATAATGAACTTTCTGTCCAGTTTTTTGGAACACAAAACCAATCATAGATTGCATATCTTTTTCCACCAAGTCGTCCCATGACCAATTCCAGTACTCCTACAATAAATAACAATGTGGTATGACCATGAACCGGTTTTCAATACATCTAACACAATATATCTCATTCGGATACTCATAGTTTTATTACTATGCGTGTGTAGTGTATGTTACCGGGTTGGAAATGAGCATGCTGACGTGTCGTTGGCTAAACCGGGTACCTCTATTGTTGGAAATAAATACATCAAACCCATTATCTACCAATATAGTCGGTAGATTTTGTTCACGGGAATTCAGTAACCAAGTCATTCCATCCTGCATTTTAAGACAATATGTGAAAAGGTAAAATGTTAACACAATTATGAATGCAGGACATACGTTTTATTTACAGGTTCATAAATTTTCCTAACAATGGGCATTAATTGTTGTCTCAAGACTAACATTTTACCCTTGTTCAGATAAATTAGACAAAATCTCGTGGAAAACCGTACTTTTATAATTCAAGAGAATACGAACTTACGTTTTAAATAAATAAAATGATGTTTTAAACAAAACCGATGACGTTGTGAGTGAAAATACTTTATGTCAGTCTTTGCCATTAAGTTTATATCCATATCATTATTAAATCTATACCCTCAAGAGCTTCCCATTGCACTTGAGTGCACATAGTTTAAGAAAAATAGTGTTAGTTAGGGTATTATTTGAGTAAATAACGAGTAAGGTATTGAGTAGGTTTTATTTGAGTAAAAAATCAATAAAATAGGGTGGGTGATGTATTATATGAATAAAAAAATGATGAGATGGTTCGCTAAGTTGTAAATATATTTGTATAATGAGGTTAATAATTACAATAAATATTTTTATTTTTATAATGAAAAGTTCCTAATAAGATGCCAAAAAGAAAAGATGAAAAACTTTTTAAAGAATAGAAGGAGTGTTATTTTTTATGTTAACATTAGTGACTTTTTAATAGATTGTAGTAGTTTTTTTTTTGTGTCCATGTAAAACATTGATATTCATCCAAAAAAAGGTGCTTTTCAAAATCAGCCCCTCAAAAAGTTGGAAAAAAGCAAAAAATGACTTTGCAAACACTTAAAACAACTGTGTTTGCTGCTTAAAAAAATTCAAAACAACATTTTACTGACTTGAAAGTGAAACAAAGAAAAGGACAATAGAATGTTACCACAAGAAGTCCATGTTGCAAGAAGACTGGCGTTCTGTTGGTGGAGCCGCCGCCGGATTGTGCTGCAGAGATTTTAGCAATGCTCAAAATGTATCCATCTCCGGTTGTCACCTAACAACAACACAAAGCTAATTAACATTTCACATTTAACTAAATGAAATACTTAGCTAGACATTTAATCTATCTAAGCTAATACTTGCGCAAGAAAGATAAGAGTATATATTTACTTCCAACTCTTCACACACATAACCACTCAGAACGAGGGCAACAGAGCATAAACCAACGGCCGGTGAAACCCCGGCGAAGCCAGGGCTCTGGCCGTTAACTTGATGAGTAAAGAGCAGAAAGAGTAAAATAGATACATTCAAGAAATTAGTTGAATCCATTGTCATCTTTTGCTGTACTGTACTCACTTTCACTTTGATGGAAATGTATTTTGACAGTTCAAACGGTTTTATATATAGAGACAAAATGCAATAAAGTTGACAGGATTCACTTTGTTAGAGAGGAAAATGATTTTAAATATGATTTACTGAATTTCTTTTTAAAAGCTGATTGTAATGGATTTAGTCATTTAACTTGTCATCCCATATTCCCATTATTACAAATCAGAGATAAGATTTACATCAGTGGACTAAATGGTCTAACATCATATAGGACCACTAAGCTGAAACAACACCTATTCTGTAAGTAATCAAAGAATCAAGAATGGAAAGGTACATTTACATTTGAACAACAACAACAACAAACAAAGAGAGAATACATAACTGACTAGCTAGAAACCGGAGGTCCGCAACGGATCTTGTTCATCGAACTGGTAACAATGGTGCAGTAGGCTTCACCAAGATAGGCTATCGGGTTTCCGACTGTGATGCTGAATCTGATTTCTGATCTGCGTCAGCTGTAGCCTGGACTTGTGCTGCATATTGCAAGTTCCACAAGACATCCTCAAGTGACGGGCGGCTTGAGGATTCGGGTGTTATGCATTTGTTTGTGATGGATATTACAATTGATAACGATTCTTGTGAGCTAGTAGTTAAGACTATTGGATCCACAATTTTTCGACGACCATCTTGGCTGCCGAAGGATGTCTGTCATGTAGAAGGCATGAGAAGTAAGGCACCATACACAGAGTAATTGCTAAAGATGAAAAAAAAAAAAAAAAAAGGTTTCATTTTTGCAAAACAGCTTAAAAAGGTCATATGCTATATGCTAATTTTATCATATAATTCCCACCAATTGTTTCAGAGTAGAACCAAATTGCTTTCTTACAAAATTTGCAGGGTTTAGAAACAGAAGAGAATTCCACAGTTACGTACGATACATGATAGATTGTGTAAACATACCATTTCATTTAACAGAAAAGCTTCTCCTTTTCCAGTTGTTACAGGTCCTACGAGGGATTCAAGCAATATGAATCCGAACTTGTAAACATCATCATCGAACTTTGCTGAATACCTGCCAAAAAGCACATTTTGAGAACAGACAAGAAAACAGCTATAAATAATATGAAGAACAATTTAATTGTTAATGACTTTCATTTATGAAGGCTAGTCTGAGTTGTCAAATATCGAAGAAGTTAATGATAACTTAACGAGCTACGTACAAATAATACACAGAATCACCAGACTGCTAACAAACTTTGTCTGGATTCTGGAAAGTATAGTACAGCCACAACTACTTTCCAGCTGGTTTTTGTTTAGGCTCAAAATCTGGAACTTTGTAAAGATACAATCAATTAATCATACACGAAGACACGGTACAAAATTGAATTCTTTTTCCATACAATAAATCCTGTTAAAAATAGGATCCTTACCAAGATCTGACTCCATCTCCCATTGCCTACAAAATAGATAACTGCATGAGTAAGATATGGTTCTTCAACCTGTATATATGGTCAAGGGCGGAACCAGGGGGGGGGGGCGGCGGGGGCCTCCGCCCCCCCCCCCCCCCCCCCAAAATTTTTTTTAAAGGAATATACGATTTTTCAAAATTTTTAAAGGGATTTTTTACGATTTTTCAACTTTTCGCCCCCCCGAACTTTCAAAAAATGATGTTCGCCCCCCCTAAGAATAATTCCTGGTTCCGCCCCTGTATATGGTTATGAATAAATCATAATATTAAAAACACACCTCAGGTTTTTCGTTTTCATCAGCGAGAATGTACATCCCATAGTCACTAAGTTTTGCAATCCGATGCTCGTCAAGAAGTATATTATGTGTCTTGAGTCGATTTCTAAATGAAGGGGGAATTACACCTGTATGGAGAAAATGCACTGCTCGCGCAACTCCAATCAGCACTGCTAATCTGTCTGACCACTTCAGCACCTTTTCTGCACAGGTTTCTATGGATACAATAAAATAAAATTTGATTTAGACTCATGAATACAGTTTACCAGCTGACATACTTTGTTCATCAAATAACAACAGAAAACTTGGTCAAAGATTTAAATCTATGAATTCCATCTTTCGTCTGGCATTGTATATGAAAATTTGAAACTTCAACGTTTCACCTAGTATGTAATCAATCACTTATGTTTCTTTGTATTGTCGAAACTATGCAGTAATGCAATTCTAGTACCTGACAGCTGAGAGCGGAAATTTCCATTTGGAACAAATTCATACACGAGGAACAATCTATTCGCAGACAAATCGTCCTGCATGCCTCCATCAATGCAATGGCCTAAAAGGCCAACTAAATTTGGATGACTAAGCTTTGACAGCAACTCGAGCCGCATCTTGAGGTTTCGAATCAAGTGCTTTCTAGACAAAGCCAATGATCTTATAGCAACCAATGAACCATTATCTAATCTTCCCTTGTAAACCTGGACCGATAAAAAAATAAATAAAGATAATGTTTCAATGGCTACCCTGCGACTAATTAGCACCAAATTATAGACATCCAATATAAAGACTACAAAATGTACCTTCCCCAAAGTGCCCTCACCCAATAAACTCGACTGATCAAAGTTTTTTGTGGCTTCTTGTAGTTCTTCCAGGGAAAATACCCTATATGCTGGAGCACTTTGCCCTCCCATTTTTGCTGCTTGAGAAATGATCCCTGAAACACAAAGTTAAATTCTTTATGTGATGATACCAACTGAACTTGATACCAACTCAACAATGCTTAATCATGTACGGATCTGCAGCCTATTAGACCTTTTACCAAAAATAAGTCAGGTACATGAATAACTAGCTTGTAGCTCATTAGCTAGCCGATTAAAAAGTTACATCAACTAACTTGTGAAAAATAGGCTAGTTTATCAGCTTTTATATTCAGTTTTAGCAAATTAACTAACTACCTTATCAGGTAGTAATTTATAAACACTTCTATTCAAATAAGCTACCTTATCGACTCTCAATTTCAAGTGCCTTATCAGTCACATTATCAGTTACCATCTTGCTTATTAGCTCGTTTTGCTAAACAAGCCTAAATATCAATCAATTTCAGACATTCCAATAGAAACTATAACCAATAAGAATACGTGCTTGGGTACATAAGATTTAACTGCACTTACTTGCACTTGCCAGGACTTCAGAGGAAATCCCTGATGATGAAACGTCCTTCTTAACCTTAGGCGCAGTATGTTGAATTGTAGCTCGTTGCATGTGCTCTCTTTTGCAGAAAAACAGAAGACCAACAACCAAGAGAATCACCACAACCACGACTATCCCCCCAATTACAGCAGCTAGAACCACTATTTCCTTCTCCGTGCTTCCTCTTTTAGCTTTACTAGCACCTTTGCAATATCCTGCAGAATGCTGATCACTTGCAACGTCCGAGAAGCAATTCCCACGGATATTAACTACTCTGTTTTCATTAGTAGCATTCAAACAACTCGGAAGCCCACCAACCAATCTGTTACCTGAAAGATCAACCAGACTAAGGCCATCCCCACAGGTGAGACGTTCAGGAAGTGATCCACCAAGCATGTTAAAAGATAAATTCAAGTAACTAATATTCGGTAAAGAGAACAGCGTAGCAGGTGGAGTTCCAGTCAGATAATTGTTTGACAGATCAAGATGCTGGAGCTGATCCAGTTTCCCATAATCCTTAGGAATGTTACCCGAAAAAGAATTATTGCTCAAGAAAACATTAGCCAGGCTTTTGGGTAAAGGAGGCAATGCAGCATTCAGACTGTTCTCTCTCAAATCAAGCAACTGTAAATTCGACAAGCTGCTCAAATCAGGCAGTTTCCAAGAAAGCAGATTATGCGATAACGACACTTCAGTTAGACTCCTAATTTTCGACAAAGACGAAGGAACATGACCCTTCAACCTGTTGTTCTTTAAGCTCAACACAGTAAGGTTTCCAAGTGAATCCAACCACACAGGCACAGTATCATTCAAAAAATTACCATCAAATGTAAAAGTCTGAAGCCTCACCATTTTAGACATACCAGACGGAACCGAACCAAACAAGAAATTCGAGCTCATATCTATCGATTCAAGCAAATACAACCTATGAATCTTATCCGGTAACGGCCCCCAAATGCCTAAAGACACTAAACTAAGCACCTTTAAGTTAACAAGCCTAGTCAATGTAGTAACAAAAGAATCAATAGAGAAACTGTGAGACAATGTCTGATTCTGTATGGCAAACCCAATGAATTGACTACTGGCCCTACTAGGCTTATCCCCCATCAATCTTAGCTCTGTAACAGAATCATTCTCACACTTGATACTCATCTGTGGTGAAGATGGCAAGTAACAGAAATCACCATTGTAATTCTCCCAATTACTCAGAAGCATTGGGTACTCCAAATGCTTCCTGAGCTGGAGAAGAACATTCCTCTCAAAGCTTCTAGTTCTTGAAGCAAAAAAGGAAAGTAATGAAACAAGTACAAGAACTAAATTTCTTAAACAACCCATATCACAAAACCCAACATGAAACAATAAATTTGTACACTCAAGCCCAAGAAAAGAAATTTCAGTGAGACATTTGCACAAACAGTGTAACTGCAAGAACAAAGAGCAATCTTGAAGTAAAAGCAGATGCTGGTATTAAGCTGGTAATAACAAGAAAGGACAAAACAGATAGGTTGTTGTTTAAATGGGGGCAGTTGAATGAAGTAGTGTGGGTGATGGATATCCTAGTGATTGGAGAAAAAGGAATTTTGGGTTGAATCCAATGCAGTAGTAGTAGTACTAAGCTACTTAGCTGCTATAAATGAAGTGGTTGTTGAGAAATTAAACTCAGAGAAATTATTCACTTCATAATTCATATTGCATGGATTTGATTGAAATGAATTGGATTCAAAAGGATAAAAATGGGATTTGTGAAATTTGGGGTACTGTTTGTTTTTGGTTTTTTGGAAGCGGTTGAGCATTTAATGGGTCGGATTTTTTATTATCCCCTTTGCAAATGGGCAAGAGAGGTGGACCATGAGTAACTGTACAGTGAGTGTGAGAGTTTGAGGGAAAAATAAAACCGACAATCATGTTCTTTGAGAAGGTATTATAAGTTCGTATGTATGTATGTACCACCTCCTATTCGAAATAATTGATACTACGTGTATAATTCGATTATTGTTCGACTTTTTTCTATACCTATTTACATTCAGTTTAAATAACGAATTAGGGGTTCAAAGAATTCAAATGGTTTCGTACTATGGTGCTTGTGTAATTGTATGTAGATGATTGTTTTTTATTAGTGATTGAGATATAAAATTTGATTAGCAACGATTAATCTATAGTTTAGAGTGAAATCAAAAGGTACATAGAACTTCATAGAACTTGATAAATAAGGAAGAAAAATAGTATCATACCAGCAATGGACCTGTTGATGAATCAACTACCCATGTTAACCAGAAAAAAGTAGGAGAGTGATGGTCCATTGGAAGAAATGTTTTCTACTCCAAGACTCCAGAAGGGCGGTTGTTTTTAATTTTAGAAGAAAGGTAATATTATTATATTAATAACAATTTTAAGTAATATAACAAGATGGATTCGTTAGGCTATGGGCTTTGTTGGAGTTAAATCATGACAACTTTAAAAGTAGAATCTACTTTATCTCTGCATTTGAATTAGGAACCCTGAAGAAAAATGTTTTCTAATCTGTGGAGTACTAAAAAAAAGAGCAAATTGAAACAACTTGAGAAGCAAATAAATTATTTTCTTATTATGTGAGTATCATAATTCATAAGTCATCTTTGATACTCTAGTGGAGTACTAGTAATATTTTTGTTAATTAAAAAAAAGAAAAGGAAGGATATTAGAAAGCATGAATTATTGTGGGTGATAGGAATAGGCCAGAGAGTAGGCCCCATGACAATGGCCAAAAATGACATGTTGCCAGAGGAAACTAAAATACAAAAAGGAAAAGGGCAAGGACTACAACATGACTACATGAGACATGAGTCACTGAGGCCTTGAGTCGAGTAACCTGTAAAACTCAAACATCGGTTTTCAAATTGAGGTTTTGGTCTCTTGGTTAATTATGATCAATGAATTAAAAAATAATTATTGGTGCAAAAAGACATGCTAATTTCTCTCTTTCATTCTCATGTGATGCTTTGTTTGGCCCACATTCTAATGATAGTTTAAAAAGTTTTTGTTATAATGACACTAAATTAAAGCTTAAAGTACCATGATAATCAACACATCAATTAATTGGTGTATCTATTGAGTCTTGATTTCTAGGAAAGACAAAGAGGACAAGTATAATCATTACGACAAAAATAAAGCATATGGTTTGCACGGTATTTCTCCTTCACTCAGACTGATACTCTGACCTCTTGGTACTTGGGTAGAGTGGTTATACTTCACTCAAATCTTTATCGAACTGGTTCAATAAAGAGTTCAAATCGAACTGGAGTAGAATATACTTATGATATAAAGTCTCTCCAATATTCAAATTGATACTCCATACAATTCCCAAATTATATAGGTTTATCGATATATTTTCATCACTTTACAATCTAAACGGGCCAATCTAAACTCATTTTCAGATGTGTAGTATTTTTCGGTTTATGATGAAGACTTAGACTTTCCTAGTTCACTACGATTTAGGGATATCTATTAGCTCATCCCCATTCATCATATATAGGGTTAGGTTTACTTAGGATATCCTAATAAATAGAAGATCTTCTCTAGTATTGTTAATTACTTCGTATCTCTTATTAGTTTCTGATTGGAAATATATTTATTAAATATCTTATTCTATACTTATCAGTTAGTTTAATAAGTGGCTTTTCTATTTATTAATATACATGATATGACTAAAGACATTCTCTCTACCCAAGTACCTGTTCAAGGCAATTCCTCCACTATGAAGCGACCTAGGCCACTAGGTGACACCTGGACTGACCAAGTCCGCCTAAGTTCTCATCAGTTTCATCCTAAGTTAGGGCTGGACTTGGCTCTAGCTGATCAATCGATTCAAAAGAGCCGAGCTCGAGTGCAAAAATATTACTCGAACACAAATATTCATACTGAAATTTTATACTTCCTCCGTTTTATTACAAAGTTCCTAAAAGGACTATTCATCGCGATCTTTGACCACGTATAACTACTAAATTATATTAGAGAAAAATATACTAAAATTATATTATGAAATTAAATAGAGTATATTTTCATAATCAACTTTTAATTTATATTGATATAGTTTAACTTAAAAGCTATACGCGGTCAAAGGTCGCGATAAATAGTCCCCTTAGGAACTTTGTAATGAAACGGAGGAGGAAGTATTAGTGGAGTTGAACAATATTCAGCTCAATTCGAATAACACTAATACTGCTTACTCTTGCGCTTCTAGCTTAATCATTCTGTCTGCTACCTGCAGAGTCATAGATGGGGTTAAAAAAGACAACTGGTTGTTGACAAGAAAACGTGAAATGATACGAGAAGGCCACATAATTCTAGGAAGTAGGAAACAAAGAATAAACAACAATTATATACTGATCATTTCTCTGAAACCAATCGAATGGATGCATGCAAACAAATGGTTGACAGAAACACCAAACCAAGTGATGGGATGATGATGATCGTACTTAACTATTAGCCGCAGGTTGTTTGGCATGTTTTTATAGATATAATCACTCACAGGTAGACAACCTAAATTAATGTTTTTCTATTACATTGTCCAATTTTTTGTTGGGCTCGATTAATGTTGATTGTTGAGCACTAATATATACTGCCTCTGTCCCGCTGACTTTTTTCGATCAACAGTTTTCAACTTTGACTATTGATTACTCTTAAACTATATAATGGTAAAATATTTAACAAAATTATATTATGAAAATATAGAACCTAAAGCTTCATAATATAGTTTTATCAAGTACTTTATCATCATAATTTAAGAGTAATCATGAGTCAAAGTTGAAAACTGTTGACCGAAAAAAGTCGAGTAATTTGTAGCGGGACATAGAAGGAGTACTATGGTAAAACATAGCCCACGACAACAAGTACTTCCAATTCAATTTCCATGCATACTGCGTGCACTTAGTATCAGTGGGCGCGCTAATGACGAAATACTTATTATTAATAATACATAATACTAATAAATAATTTGTCGATCAAATAGTACTATCATTTAAGCGATTTAGAATCAGTAGAGGCATATATACCACGACAGGAATACTAATACATGAAATCAGGGAAACTGTTTAAAATATTCTAGAACTTGATTGTAGATCATATCTTTCGCATTGTATGCCATTATGAAATCACCATGACCATATTCCTGTACGAGTTGAAGTTTTAGCTTGTCTTGCTCGTGTCCTTGGAGATCATGGAGTAATGTTTGCACGTCCGCAACAACTGAGAGTGTATCTTGTCCACCGTAGCTGAGGAATAGCGGAAAATCATGGGGTATTCTTGTTAGGTCGTAAACCGGAGGTGTTGGTTGACCGTAGTAAGCCATGTTACCAAAGCCGTAGTCGTATTTGGTCACTTTTCCACTCGCGGCAGCTGCAATTTTGGCAAGGTTAGGTAGGTTCTCAACCCAAGAACATAGGGAGTACATAAAATGAGTTTCTACATTAAATAGTTCTCTTAAGTGATAATTTGTAGACTATGATTGGAAGTATTAAAACATAAAAATGTGACATACTTTGAGAAAAATGTTGGAGGTTCTTGTTTGAGGTAGGCTGAGGTTCATTCATGCCAAAAAGCGCATAAGCAAGTTGACTTACACAACAATTAGCTCCTGCAAGTTGCACATACAACATTAATTGTCAAAATCTCCATACTTGTACATGTTTTAAGATGAAAAAAAAAAGTGGTAACACATCATAGAGAATTATAAGCATTACCAGTAAAGGCCGGATAGTTACTTCCTTGTCCCCTGCAGAGTTTCAACAATGAAATTTGGTTATTACTGCAATCGAAAAATACTTAAAATTATATAGATAGTTTGCGGACTATAATTACCCTTGTGGATCCATTGCTGTTGGAAGGGTATTTACATGGCTTAGGTATGCGATTGGGCTCAACAGGACAGCAGATTTCAACTTATCAACGAGTTTGCCTTCAGAAAATGAAGCTAGAGCTACCAAAGTTCCCTATAGTAGAAAAAGAAAACACAATAGGTAAATACACATATTAGTAAATGATCATTTGCAATTCGATTTTTTTAATAGCTATTTACTAATTCTTTACCATAGAATGGCCTATGTAATGTACTTTCTGGCCAGTTTCGTTGAATACAAAACTAATCATAGATTGCATATCTTTTTCCACCAAGTCGTCCCATGACCAATTCCAGTACTCCTACAATAAGTAAAGAACAATGCAATATGATTGATTAAGCATATATTTCCAAACACTTAAACGGGTAAGATAATTGTTGTTCTATAACGCATGTTTACCGGGTTGGAAATGGACATGTTGACATGCCGTTGGCTAAACCGGGTTGCTCTGTTGTTGGAAATAAATACATCAAACCCATTATCCACCAATATAGTTGGTAAATTTTGTTCATGGGAATTCAATAACCAAGTCATCCCATCCTGCATTTCGGAATGATAACAAAAAGTTCATTAAATAGTAATCAATGTGGATACTTACAAAACATTCACAATGATAAAAATATGAAATTGAAAACAAGGGAGAATCTTACAACAAGAAGTCCATGTTGCAAGAAGACGGGCGGCCTGTTGGTGGGGCTGCCGCTGCCACCACCTTGGGCTACAGAGATTTTAGCAATGTTTAAAATGTAACCATCTTCAGTTGTAACCTGATAACGAAACAAAACAAAACAAATTAACATTTTTCACTCTAAGTGAATGAAAGGCATTTAGCTTTAGTAATAGTAATTGTTTGGGAGATTTACTTCCAACTCTTGACATTTATAATCACGCAAAACGGCAGCAACAGAGCATAAACCCATAGCCGATGAAACCTGGCCGATAACTTGGTGAGAAAATAACCATCCAACAGAGAGAAAAAGTAGAACAGATGAATTCAAGAAACTAGTTGAATCCATTGTTTTCGTTTTTATGCTTTTAGTATTCCTTTGCACTTTGATTACTTTGAGTTTTATTATTATATAGATAGATAGATGAAGAAATTAAGCTATAAAGTTAACATGATTTGATTTTTTGTTAGAGGTGGCAAAGTGGTTGTCAAATGTAAAAATGATTTGATTTGATTCACTAAAATTTTCAAACCTTTCGGTCGTTGTGATGAATGAATGTTTAACCATAATTAAAAGATTTTCAAGATTTTAGATACATTTTCAAGACTGAATTGGACAAACATTATATTATATTAACTTGTTTTAGCCTATGTTCTCTTCGTCTGAATAGATTTGAACTGATCTGAACTGAATGGATCTAGAGTATTAGTCAAATATGAACTGAATTGAACTTAAAATAATCAAATTTGCATATGAGAAGAACAAAGCCCTAGAGATGAAATTTAGATAGTTCATGATTTGCATGGCCCAATAAATGCTATAATTAAGTAAGATCTATTGAAAATGAAAATAGAAATGTTTCCCGTCTAGCTAGTATAAAAACAAAATGATACTTTTCTATGAAATTCCATATTTGTACAAATTAAGGAGAAGGGTAGAGTGCATCACCCCCCCCCCCCCCCCCAACACACCCACACCCGCAAAATAATAATAATAATAATAATAATAATTAAAAACAAATTATCAGGATTCAGTGGGGAACAGGTAAAATTACTATAAAAACTGATGTTTAATTCAGCGTATATGACTCCAGGCTTGATGCAAGAAGTCGTCATCTATGTAGGGGCGGAGTGTCCACATCAGGTAATAGGTCTCCAGTTCATCTTGCGATGACTTCAGGCTCAGGGCAGAAACAATCTTATCCTACAAATCCATCACTGTGT
The DNA here is from genome assembly GCA_028274465.1 of Plantago ovata. NCBI lineage: Eukaryota > Viridiplantae > Streptophyta > Magnoliopsida > Lamiales > Plantaginaceae > Plantago > Plantago ovata. Next base: position 26,404,251 of record CM051457.1, read on the forward strand.
CAAGAACTTGGAATGGCAATATATGGACCAAAAAGTATGACACTCCAGACAGAGAGTTAATAGCGCTGCCAGCCTACCTGCATTGTGTAGTCTTGTTTCACCATGCTGTAGATAATAGCCATCATGGCTGCATAATCAACAACTTCTGGTTTTGAAGGATTTGATGGAGACGTTGACAAATCCCCCTAACACAAGCACATGGTAGAAAAGAGAGAAATTAAGTTAGTAGAACAAGATAACCTTGACAAATAATGTACATAGTCAATTGCAGTGCAGCCAAGTCTTTGATATCACCGTGATTTTAAAAGGGCAGAGTGAGATAAAGATAAAGAGGGAGAGATTACATTGTCACTTGGATCAACAGAGTAATCCAACTGGTTGTTTACATCTTCATGTTGCTCTTTTGTCGATTGCACAATTAGGGTAGCATCATCAAGGAGGCATTTTAGCTCAGAGAGAACAATTTTGGCTGCAATGAAAAATTGCATACAAAATTTCCAGTCAGCTTCAGTCAACACCAGAATCACAGAATTGAAGTAGTTAAGTTAAATATAGTCCTTTACGCGTGAAAATGAAGATCAACAAGAGTAGTACTATACATTTTCAATCTCTCTACTTCATGGTTTTTATAAAATGATCTCTTCTTACAAGTTACAACACTATGACCAATATATATAGTCATCAGTCATCATCTAAAAAAAAAGTGTTAATATCTAGATTCAAGTTATAAATTAATTGAACCAATGCAAGCACAATCAGGACTCAGAAGCAACTTTAATAGTGCATAGTCTTCAGAAAGGCATCTTTTGCTGCCAGTATGGTTGCTAACATGCCGAAGAATTACACCAAAAATTAGAAAAAGTCACTAAACCCTAACAAATACTGGTTGAAACATGTTCTTATATCCTATATGCTACAGAAAATTTGGAAATAACAAAAGACATCATAGCAATTCTACTATGCAACAGATGATTAAAGCAGCAAAATTATCGAAGAAATCACCTTTATTTATGTTGTCCTCAAGTCCGAGATGGCATGTGTGCACTTCTGCAAGGAATAAACTAACTATGGACGCAATAAATAAGAACCAGGCAAGTTTGAAGTTGCAATTTTGCAGAACAAAGTCGACACAATCATTTTTTGGTGAACCATAATGCTTAAATGATTCTAAAGAGCTGTTGTGCCGAAATTTAATGGTCAGCACATAACAAAAACTAGAATCATGCACTTACACTGGGTCACATTCTTTCCGCTGTCATGGGAGTTTTTACATCCAGCCTCAACATAGGATTGGAACCTTTTTGTCCCATGAGCTTCCATAATGCGGTCAAGCAATGCCGATTTCTCTAGAGAAGGGCGCCCCAAGAACCCTGTGCAGATGGGCTAATCATCAACTCATATAAAAGATTTATCTTGCAGCAGACGCTGTGTGCTATGGTGAATATTTTTCATGAGTTGACAACAGGTTTAAGAGCAGATAACCGGAAGAGGTAACTGGAACTCTTATAACACAAAAGAAAAAGAAAAAAAAAATCCACAGCATTTCAAAGACTTTGTAATACTCATTAAAGAAACACTGATACGGATATTCATTGCAAACCAAAACAGGAAAGCCACGAGTATAGAACCTTACCAAGTGCTTGCTGAAAGCCTGCTAAAAATCTGCTTCCCGCGGCCACTAGCTCATCAAGTTCCGCAATCCTGCCAGTTTAATGAGAAAGAAAGTGAACACACAGATTTTGAGATAACTATGTTACACAGGACTCAGCACCAAGTTCCAGACACGGTGTGTATCCGGGTATCAGCCACCGATATTTTTCTAATAAAGGAAACACTCACTTTTTGGCCTAAAATAAAGTGTCCCATGCCCATACACACGTTAGACTTTCCGGTAACACGGTATGCAAGGGGAATTGAAGAGTCGGGTAAAACAGTTACACTAAATAAACAGAAAGTACAAAACTAGCATCTGACCTAGTCATTTGTCAAAATAACACACAGTATTTTTCAAGCACAATAGTCCGAGAGTGCAGAAATATAATGCAGACGAAGAAATATATCCCTACTCAATTTCCTGACAGAACCAAGAGTTTGTAAATAGAATAGAATAGCTAGTAAACAAAGTCATAATGCACTGATTAATTCAGCAAGTCATTAAATAAAAACCCTGTGAAACGAGCAAAACCAATGCCACGAGAGGTTGAAAATTGAAATGTAATAACGAGGCTTGAAACAAAACTAATCCATCCAGCTTGTGAATTGAATTATAAAAGCAAGAATTGAATTAAGGACATGGGATTTATTATTATTATTATTATGCCATACCTGCTGAAATGGATGAGAGAGATGCCGAATTTCTGGGCAACTGAATGAACTGATTGAGAGTATTAAGTTACAGAACAAGGCATGAAAACTGCTGAATCAATCAAAAATCAATAACTAGATTACCAGAAAAGAAGGACATTGGAAATTTGATTGGGCCTCATATCTCAACCCACGTTTTTGGGGGACAACAAGTCTGGATCAGCTTAAGCCCATATTCGCCCCTTAGAGTTGTTTGGGTTTTTTGTTTTTCTTAGGGTTAAAAGGTCATGTAGAAAAAAATACTACTTCTGGTAATTGGATAAATTTTTCTACATGGCCTCTAATTAAATAAAACCAAGTTTAATCACTTTGATTAAACGCTCCGCACTATAGTGTAAAAATCGCTATCCGAATAATATTATCTACATTATAGCTGAGCATAAAAACCATCCGCCTGACTCACCCGCACAAACCGCCCGCCTCTAATCCGCCCGCGACGGCTTATTTCGTGTTATACCCGCTCGCGGTTGAAAGAATGTTTCACCCGCAACGGATTGGGTGGGTGGCGGCTTGACGGTTGCAAACCGCCATCACCCACCCGCCTCATACCGCCATAGTATATATTTCTTTTATATATTTATTACTACTTAATAATAAATTACTCATAATATATACTCCCTCTGTTCCGGTAGAAATTACCCAGTTTGACTTTTTTCGGTCAACAGTTTTCAACTTTGACTCTCAATTACTCTTAAACTATAATGATAAAATATTTAATAGAATTATATTATGAAAATTTAAGTTCTATATTTTCATAATATATTTCGTCAAATACTTTATCATTATAGTTTAAGAGTAATTGGGAGTCAAAGTTGAACACTGTTGACCGAAAAAAGTCAAACAGGGTAATTTAGAGTGGGACGGAGGGAGTAATTTTTTAAATATTTATAACTATTTGATAATAAGATTGTAATATGTAAACTACAAAACTGTAAACTTGGAAACTAGATTAACTAAGTACTCCAGACGTCATCCTCCTATTTCCTCAAATGGGGTCTAAACTAGTTTCCCTTTTTTTCACTTGGCTTGGAAGCTCCGGAGACTTTTTTTATTGTGAAATAGTTTTTTTAGTTTCAATTGTTGGCTAGCAATTAAGTTGATTAGGGCACAATTTCAAGTGATGTTTCTATGTTCGCTTGTTAGGTTGTCCCGGCTTCCTCCCTTTCTTTGTACATTACTTCGAGCTATTTTTATTATAATATAAATTTGGCCGTTTAAAAAAAAAAATATTATAATCTCTATGTTTAAAACTTATTTTCATTTTGGACATGTACCATTAATGGATATTGTATCGGTTGATTTGCATTTTGTACTTCGTTACTTCTAGTTTGTTTGTTAATTGAGTGTGATTTCTATTGAGTTTGGATATTATTAACCATCCGCCTTTCGCCCGCACATTTTTGTAACCCACCTGCGACGGTTTGAGTGTTTTTCTCACCCCTAATCTACATGCTCTCTAAGTGAATGGTGCCGAAGGAGTCTCTGTCTTCTACTTCTGGCCCATCTATATGCTATTGGTATAAGGCCCATTTAGACAAGTCCTTGAGAAAAACTAATTGCTGCGTTTGCGATGAAGCGGAACAACGGGAAAAGTGTAAATGGAACACTAGTTTTGAAAACAAAATTGTCTGAACTTTACACTTCTAAGATAAAAACTAATACTTCGTATAAGTTACTTGGAAGAACTTAAACATTTGCAATTCATAACGGTAAAATAGGCTATCGGCCTAATTATTCAAACGGGTCTAAGTAAAAGTGTGAAATATAAGACAAATTAGTTATTGTTATAGGCCTTACAACTGGTATAGTTTATTATTACAAATCCATCGAACATTGTGGCCTACGAGGTTCTTGTTGGGATCTTGAGAAAGCCTCAAAATCGTGTTGTGATCATTTGTTGTTGTACGTATATATCAGATATTTTATACGCACGAATCAAACGTACTCCAAACATTGTTGATGTAGAGGAGAAGAGTTACGCGTCAGAAAAAAAAAGAGGCAGAAGATATGCCATTAGCAATAAGAAGAAGAAGAACATTGCCGGTATGATCCTAATTCCTGTGAATTAGCCATGTTAGGTGCGGGGAGAAATCCCAACAGTCCTCCTCAATATCATGGAGTTGTAATCTTTTCGATGAGGACTCTAGAAACTCAACTAAGTAGTGAACCCTAAACTTTCAACAGTTGCATGTCGACAAAAACTAAGCCATGTATCTCTTAGTTTGTTTCAACTTTGAATGAATCAAATGGATGAAGAAGACAGATTCTCACTCACAGTGTGGGAGACTCCGCGATACTCCAATTGAGTTTTTTGATCGTGGGAGACTCCGATACACTCTCAAATTCTCACTCACAATTATATATAAAATATAAGAACATGGTTTTTTGTCGCTTTAGCTTTGCGAAACTCTGAGAAGGGCATCACAATCTAAAACTATCATACTTAGTTACTTACCCTACTCTGCTACATCCTCTCTTTTATTGCATACTCACTTGAGCCTTACGACCACCTCCATATCCAGTGGCGAATCTAGGAGAAATATTTAGGAGGGGTCAAAATATAAAATTTTAATTGTTTAGGGGGGTCAAAATGCAAAATATGATTAATTTTTTTTTTTTTTAAAGGAATTTGGAATTTCAGGGGTTCCAGTGACCTGGGTCACTCAGTGGCGGAGCCACTGTCCATATCCATACAATGATACACAAAGTTTCCCATATCTTATTTTGGTGGTTTATCCACATGACCACACGCAAGCCGTTCTCTAATACCCGGAATCTAATAACATTGCCGAAACAACTGGATAAGTTGGCCCCTTTCTCTATGGGTTTTCTTATTTACCACAGTCCAAACTAACTTGTTCGACTGTCGAAGTCCGTTCAATGGACACCACATCCATATTCCATAGCGTGCTTTTATTATCTTACAAGTAGTTGTTGCCCACATGAGATAACAATACAAAATTAATACTATATCATTATTAAAGCTCATATTAGGATAATCATTTTGACATCTCTGACTCTGAGTTGAGCTAGCTATATACGTACCGAGGTACATATATTTTCAAATCGCTAGCTATACTAATATGGTTTTCGAATAATATGTTGTTATTTGAAAAGATAAAATGTAGTAATATATTAGTAGAAGAAAAGTTAATGTCTAACTATAGATAATTAATTTGTCTTCAAGTAAGAGAGTTGGCCCAAATATATATATCAGTATCATGGAGGGAAAGCTTACGAAACCTTATTCATTACTATAAGCAATCTTTAGTCCACAAATTCAGACAACAATCGGATTATCCAAAGTGATTAGCACTGATGATGATTAGGAACAACTAATTGATTAAATGGCCCACAAATGGAACCAACCGTTACGTTTCTCACCACAAAATTTGCCAAAAACATACTACTGGCATTACTTGCATTATGAGCTAAACCAAATGTGACAAAGCATGCGTTTCAAAATTCAAATCAAATCATATTAGCTTTAACAAGGATATTAATTTAAGTTTAAGTTATAGTACTAGAGTTAGTTAGCTATACTGTTAATAAAGTCAATCCAAATTCCTAACGAACCAAAACTTGAACTACTTAACAAGAAATGATGATGTCTCAAGAAATGAGGATCATGCTAAAAGGTCATTTTTATTCACTAGTTGTATCAATTAGTACCCTTCATATGGACCACCCCACCCACCTCTAATTGGCGCTAATTCGGTTCAATTTTTCAAACTATATGACATAAGATATCTTATATTGGAACTAAATTAATTATATACTCGTATTAGTTCAAAATTTAAAACTGGTAAAGAAATCACTGAGGTCAGCCAGTTGATTCAGTTGAGATATCATGACAGTAGAGATCATGATTCATGAGTTCAAGTATAACTTGGTGCGTCAAACATTTATGATGTATTTTAAATTTATTATTTATTAAATTATAATGGTTGGTAGGTGAAAAAAAGATGATCAAGCTAAGATACATATGAATTACTCCCTCCACATTTTTTCACTTTCTTTTAAGTGTAATTCTAAAAAAAAGTCTTCCTTTTATAAATAAGTGTCATTTTAGACTCCTAGTTATTTTTTATTAATAAGTATGATAGTACCTATTAATATGTTTGTTATTCATAATGTCTCTTTTATTCACCACTATCAAAATATTTTTATACTATTAATAGAATATTTTATGCTATTAATTAATAGGTTTGATTGCCTAGATTTGTGGAGTAATTATTCCCTTCCTAATTTGTGTGTTTTTTCCAAAACCACACTTAAAAAAAAAAAGAAAGAAGGGAGGGAGTAGATGTTTGGGTACATTAAAATATAAAAACAAATGAACTATCAGCTACCACTAACTTGTAACGAGTCGATCTCTTGTGAGTCTCATGAACTAGGTCACACACGTCTCATTTGTATAATATTGTCCGCTTTAGATTAAGTTTTACTTAGGGAATATTATGTTCACATCCCCTCTTAGAAGCTCAATTACGAAATTTACCTCCTTAGTCAATCAATTACATATAAACCCATTTTTACTGTAGCGCTTTGACCAGAATAAGGGGTAGTGTACATTTGAGTGCAAACAACACACACCCTTACTCCTAATTTACAAATTATTTTTTCTTTTTCTTTTTAGAAACTAATTTCCATTATTTTATTCATCATCTTCTTCTTTAATATTGGAATCCGATAACCGAACAGATCAGTCAGCAGCTCAAAATTTGGGAGGTATGCAGCTCCAAAACAGCTCCTGACCGAAGCTGTTGTGAGCTGCTCACAACTCCAAATTGGGATCTATGCAGCTTCGATTTGGAGATGCAACAGCTCCCGTTCGAAGCTATTTTGATCAACTCTGATTTGGAGCTGCAACAGCTTCCATTGCTCCCGATCGGAGCTGTTGTGAGCTCCGATCGAAGCTAGTAGTGAGCTCCGATCGGAGCTATTCCGGTACCGAAATCGGATTTCGGTACCAGAGATTGAACAAATAAGAAGGAAAAAATATATATTTTGAAAAATATTGAGACTTGATTTGAATATATCATTTTCTTAGGGTCATTGTGCAATAAAGACAAATTGGGGTGTTTGGCTCCTCTCTAATAATCAAATATTGGAAGAATGACAATTTTGTACTTTTCATGAATTAGAGCGCGAATAGTCAAGTTCGTGGGTATATATGTAATTGATTCTGTCTAACAAGGAATTATATGTAATTGTTTGATTAAGGAGGTAAAATCCGTAATAAGTGAATCTAAGAGGGGTATTGTGTGTAATTCTCCCTTCTACTTAGTTATATTTTATATTACATATAAATAAGAGAAGGGTAATTTGCATATAGTCCCCCTCTTAATTTTTTTATTACAAATTTATCCATCTTAGTTCAACACTTACATGTAGTCTAGTGTTTGACAAAAACAATTACACATAGCACCACGAACTTGACTTTTTTCGAATTAAGAGCTGAAAATGACATTTTTAGCCCTGCCGGAATTTCAGATTCTTGTATGAGACAAACAACTTAAGTTTGCAATATTTACAAATTTGCCTCTATATTATTTTATTTCACAAAATTAACTTTAATGTATTTCAATTTAACCACAAAAATTATATAAACTTCAAAATGAACTAATATTTATTCTAAATGAACCCCCAAAATAAGATTTTATTTCAAAACAGACCTAATTTTTTTTTTATTTTTATTTTTTCTTCTCCTTCTTACGGTTCCGGTACCGGAACTGTTAACAGCTCCGGCAAGGAGCTATTGACAGCTCCGATTGGGAGCTGTAAACAACTCCGATTGGGAGCCATTAACATCTTCGATTGGGAGCTGTCAACAACTCCGTCAAGGAGTTGTTAACAGTTCCGGTTCCGGTACTAGAACTGTAAGTGGAAGCATAAACGAAGAAGGAGGTGGAAAAAAAAAAAAGATAAAAGAAAAAATTAAAAGAAAGAAATTAAAAGAAAAGGAATAATGATTTAAAAAAAAATCTAAGGCCTTGTTTGGCCGTACAAAACAAAAATGAATAACGGTGAGGTCAATGATTTTCCGGTTATTGAGGCTAGGTGTAATTGTTGAACTAAGAGGGAACAATCCATAATAAGGGGCACCAAGGAGGAGTTATAATGTAGTTTACCCATAAGGGAATTTAATAATTAGGTACTATTTGTGACACCTAATAACTAAATAGATCCCTCTTAGATGAACAATAACATTTTAGTACCAAAAATTAATTTTTTGAGTTGACCGATGATTATTTACAGTATTGCCATTGTCTCAAAATGTTGAAAACAAACATGTCCTTAACTTAAGAAATTAAAAAAAATGAATTACAGGAAAAATAATTTAAAAATAAATTACAAGAAATTTAAACTTAAAAAAATAATTTAAGAAATTATATGTATTTTCTATAGGATTTGTGCTCAAGTTGGATTAATTATGTAGTCTTAGATTTAGAATATAGTTAGTTGTTAAGTTAGATATGATGTAAATCATTTTCCTCACCTTTAAACCACTTAGGCTTTGTTCTCTTCGTCGGAACATAACAGAACATAACTAAATTGAACTGAACTAAACTGAATGGATCTGAACTAAATTGAATTGAACTTATTTATTTGTAATACAAAATACTATTAGACAAATTGAAACTGAACTGAACTTAATGCATTTGAACTGATCTGAACTTAACTGAACTTAAAATAATTAATTTTTAGACGAAAATAACACAGACTTAATCTCTAGTAGTATTTTTCAGTTTAATTGAACTGAGATATTTTCTGACCAAAGAAATGTGCGATTTGACGATTGACTTTTCGCACCGACCTTTTTTTTTATTTCCTTTCATGTTCACAAACTCCATTAATTGTTCTCGCATACAATGCTTCTTCCTCACTAGTAGAGATCACAGCAAAATTTGTTAATTACCATACTCACTACTACTACTATACTCAAAATACTTGAGTAGTAGAACCTCACTATTTTTCTCAAGAATCCAATGCACGAAATGATTAATTAATATATTGAATAAAAGAAAAAAATAATTGTACTATGAACCCTGTTATTATTGAACATGGACTGTCTCTAGACCACGTTATATATATTATTTTGCGATTGTGACCATTCAGAATCGAGATGTCCAATATATATACTTAGCTAAGTCATAGTTTAACACTAAACCTTGCTACTTGCTATCGACATGTGGTTAATCAAAGTTTTTTCAACCTCTAGCTTCTTGTCGCATGCAAGACAAAACACATTACACATGCATGTATAATTAAGGAGCTACCTCGGAAATATATACTATAATATAGGGACTAGGATGAATTGGATATGAATACAAGATCAGGTGAAAATAATAGTAGTATAAATCATCAGGGAAGATGCACAATGTTTCCATCTTTTAATATATTCAATTACTCCTTCTTTGTATTTATACTTTTTAAAAGGATTTTTTTTATTAATTTAAGAAGGATAAGAAATGTCAAAATAAAGAGTACAGTGATTTTTATTTTTGTATGTAAAAACCCAAACCAAATCATAGCCTACACCCTTCTTATCCCTAAACACAATTACTGTTCCCTAGATCAATATCATTGCCACTTCTAGTTGTATTTGTATTGATGCATGTAGGACGATAGTTGAACATGTTGTCAAAGATTTAATTTGAGTTAAGATCAAGACGTGAAACAAAATTTATACTAGTGTTCTTGCTAGGTTTGAATATGAGTCGAAGTACCCTCCCTCCAAAAAGGAAAAAGAAGTCAATGAGATAAACTTCATTTATATCAAATTTCCACCTAATTGAGTTATCAAAGAAGTTGATTCCGCTCAGAATTACAATTACGGGAGAATAATATGAATGAGTAGGTTCTACGGCTTACCTATCAGTCCGACTAAAAGTTGAAGATTCATCATCCAAACATGAGTATATGTTAAAGATGAGAGTTGACATGAGATGTCACTCATTGATACTAGGGATGGCAGTTTGGGCTACCCGGGCCCGGGTCCAGGCCCGGTCATAAGAAGCCCATTGGTCGGGCTTGGGCTTATAGTAGGCCCATGGGCCAGGGCCTAACATCTTGACCCGTAGGCCCAGTCCGAGGTCGGCCGGGCCCGTGATTTTATATAGTATTTATATTTCATATATATAAATATGTATATATAACTATATAATTTATAATATTTATAGACTTGTATTATTAAAAGATGTTGTAGTTTATACATTTGTAATACTTTTCTATACTTATAAGATTTCCAAGTGATATACAATTATATTATATACTATATTCTTAGTATATTTATATAATTTATTAATTATTTTAATATTAACTAATTTCAATATGTCAAATAAGGAAGTTCATGATAAATTTCAAATGATGATATAAAGTGATATTAAAATATTTAATCTCAAGCAAAAAGATATAAATTAAATAGATTCACCATTCTACTAATACTACACTACATAACGAAAGAACAAAATTTACATTACTAAATAATTGGCAAAAAAAATTTAAAAATCTAAGGCCCGGCCCGGCCCATGACAGGTCCGGGCTTGGGCCTAATGTTCAGGCCCGGGCCAGGGCTTGGTGCTAGTCTTCCTGGGCCCGATCGGGCATCTGAAAGCCCGGCCCAGCCCGGCCCATTGCCATCCCTAATTGATACCCCTCCATTATTATAGTTTTATCTCCTTTTTCTTTTTAATACAAACAAACTTTTGCATTAATCAACCAGAGGAGATACAAGCTTGTTGGCTATCCTAGGACACTACGGTACATGAATACCAATTAGAGAATTCATATTTTGAGATATAAACAACGTCAATCAGGGAGGCTGGGAGGGCATAGATCCCATATACTAACTGTATTCCACTATTCCTAAAATGGATAAGTTGACACCTGAAAATACACGACACCAAATCCTTCTAAACTAAACAAACCATTGCCTAGTTTAGACAAAACGTACAAATGAAAGCTACCAGTCCTCTAAGCGATCAAGATGCTTCCTAATTTGCTCCACCAGACGATGATGCCTCCAGATCGGCATTATTAACCTGAATTACAGTTAATAGAATTGATGTTGATACAATGTTATACTACTCATTCTCAAAGTAAAATACTCATACATGTTTTTACGTATTACATTTTCATCCTCTTTTAATATTCTTTACATCTCTTTTTTATATAAAACTTTTAGCTCACAAGTATTTTTGTGAATTCAATCGCTAAACCAAAAGTACATCGTGGTAGAAGGGTATTTTACTATGGTAAAATCAACGGTTAAAAAGAAAGAAAAAAGGGAGTACCATGGTAGAAGGGTATTTTATAATTTTTACATGGCAGTGCACTTTAACTAGAAGTATCAAAGTACCAATATTATTGTATAAGCCAAAGAGAAAAAGAGCACATAATCTGACTCACTCTGTGGTCGGATACTCTTGTCTGAAAATATCCACGCAATTGCATGCATGCCTTAATAATAATTTCCTTTGTACAATGGTTTGCAACTTTGCATTATGCTTTTGTATTTACCTTTAGCCTCTTTTGCTTTGTCCTCATAAGTAAATTTGCTCTGTAAAGTCAAGTGTAACAATATTATATACTGCTACTTGTTCTTTGAAACTTACGATGGTTTAATTACTAATATATTCTCACAAGTAGAGATAAGCTAATGATATACTACTCCTATATCAATAGTGTTTTGGGATCAAAAGCATGATCATCATGACATGTTCAATTCTACACTTCCCTAGTAGATGATACGCTATTTTTTCATTGTAGCATAGAGACGGAAATTATTATTGATGTTATATACGAGTATGAAATACTCATGTCTGATTACCACGGTAGTCTGGTGCCGCGAGAAATGAAAAAATGTTACGGATCCCCCACACATTATTACCATGAAGAAACCAATCATGCATGTTGATTCATTGGGAGAGGCATGGATGTTAGAGTAACCATGACGCATCAATGCATCATTTACTTTATTTTTCATTGTACTAGTACTACTATTACTAAGTCTATTTTATCCCACCACAAATCACTGCGTATATAAGTAATCAATCTAACTAAGAATACGGTAAACTGTAGTAAAAATCATGGAGAGCCAAGCTAGCAATAATAATAATATCCCATAAATTGGGGTCAAAATGTCAAATGAAATTAAGAATTGGGTCAAAAAGGTTGACAGTTGAATCCTGGTCAAGAAACTGTAGTTTCTCAGTTACTCACATTGAGCATCACCTGAACAGAGCAACTTTATCCTGTTACTTTCAGCATGACTGTTTCAACTAACTACAAACAAATAGTAGTATATAAATAAACAGAGAACAGCTGGTTTATGTATATATAATAAGGTTATATATAATAAGGTTATGTATATACCACATTTATAGTAAGGTTATGTATATACCACATTCTTATGAATATATTCTTACCACTCTGTCATCATCACAACTTCTATATCATTTTTTATTTTTTTTATAAACGTTCAAATTTATTAACCAGCACGGAACAAAATAACAACATCTTATACATGTAACAGCATCTTTCATGAATAATATTTGGTCTAATGAAGGTTGAGGCGTGTCACGGTAAATATATAAATATTTTTCTCAATAAATTAATACCGCGTGCTACATACTTAAAATTAAAAGTGGTGTACATGCTTAAAGGTTGCTCGGAGTTTATCCCATTCGGTACCTCTATCTCGGTCCCTGTGTACGTTAAGGTGCAGATCATGCATGCACTAGCTATAGTGATAAATGTGCTTGCATTATTGTACTGTGTTGTATTGTACAGTACTAAGTATTAACTGTTTTCGTGACATACACATGTAATTTATACTACTACTACTCCATGCCGGTGGATTGAAATTTCATACTCGTGATGATATCGATTGATAACAACTTCTGACGGGAAAAGAGGCCGGCCCCTTCTTATACACTACATACATACATACCTACGATAATAAAAATTCAGATCCTTGAAAATTGATTATTTTAAATTCAGTTCAGAGCATTTCAATTCAGTTCAGATGCATTCAGTTCAGTTCAGTTCAGATTTGTTTAATACTTCGTAATATTTTATACTATAAATAAGTTCAGTTCAGCTTAGTTTCTTTCAGCTCAGTTCAGTTTTGTTCAAACAAAGACGAAGAGAACATAGTCTTACTACTAATTTTCAAGGCATAATTAGGTTTTGCGCTTTTCGTCTGAATATTGATTATTTTAAGTTCATTCCAGACCAGTTCAGTTCAGATGCATTAAGTTTTTTCAGATTTTGTTTAGTAGTATTTTATACTATAAATAAGTTCAACTTAGTTCAGCTTCATTCAGTTCAAGTTCAGTTCAGACGAAGAGAACATAGTCTTAATCAATATGACACTTATTCTCTTTTCGAGCTTCCTTTATTAGATGAACGAAGGATAACTCGCCTCGACAATACTTGATAGGTTCAATAGAGCCCGTGAAGCATAATACATCCATATCCGATAGGTTTAATGAGCTCCGTATTTTCAAGGGCGGTTCAAGGCATGTGCGATAAGTCCAACTGTATAGGGCCTCATAAATTTAGGGACTCCAAAATTTAGGGAGTATGTGTGTTTGTACAAGAAATCTAAAAAATTAACAATGGTGAAGTGGTAATATACATGAGTTTAAGCCTCTTAACTTTATCAAAGGTCTTTGGTTCAGCTCTCCTTCTATATTTTCACTTGGTCATGTTTTCCCTTTTGATTTTCTTTTTATTGTCCGGGACCTATTTTACATAAAGTGGAACAGAGACTCTTAAATTACATAGACACCCTGTGTATTTTAAATATGACAAAGGCTCAAAAATATTATTTAAATTCTGTTCATTTCACCTAAATTTTAGGTCAAATAAGTTCAATTCAGTTTAATTTTATTAAGTTTAGTTCAAAATAATTAAGTTCAGTTCAGATTTATTTAGTTAAAATTTTATACTTCAAATTTCAAATAAATTCAGTTCAAATTAATTAAATTTTATTTAGATTTATTAAGTTGAGTTTAGAAAGTTTCAGGCGAATCATTATTATTTGTTTTCTGTCACAACAATTAGGTATCTTTTGCTAAACCATACATTGATCAAAGTTTAAACTTGAAGAAGACGCTAGCATTAATATACAGTATGTGCTAGTGTATTTCTTAAATAAAGATTGCGATTAGTATAGTTTGAGGTGTCCTAGGAATGGATTAGTTACAATTGCCGTAGATTCCACCTTTTATAATCAAACAAACCACAATCAACACACTATAATCCATTTGGAGTACACACCACTTCTGACCGACTGGCCCCATAAGCTTAATTTCTCGTATGTTTCCAAAATACGTGCTAAATTCTTGTAATAGTTTTTTTTAAAGAATAAATTCTTCTAATAGTTTATGAGTATATATGTTGCTTAATTTGAAAATTTTCCAAAATGATCACTTTGAAACAAATTAAAACTCTCACACACACATCTTTTTAAATTCTTCTAATAGTTTCTTGTAATTAGTTTTTTTTTTTAAAGAATAAATTCTTCTAATTATTTTAATTCAAGATTGTAGTTCGGGTAATTCGTCATGATATGCATAAATCAGGTGTTCTCTAGCGGATATTGATTAAGAGATATTGGTCTATTTTAGATGCTTCCATTGTTGGACTTATCGGCCCACTAATTAACCACGACTTAGGTGGTCAATGCGTGATAAAATCTTTACACAATCAAGTCAAGTTGCACAACTCCTATATCTTAACCCGATCATCTTTTAGTATTCGATCCTTGACATGCGAACAACATTCTGTGTACTAGATGATTTACACTATTAAGGGACTTGGTTGTTGGTTCGGAACAAGTAAATGTCCATGCGTACGTAAGAATTATTCAATTTGGAACTTTAGATTCACCGAGCCTAGCGAATGTTTAGTACATATAGTTCTGGTTTATAAAAATTATTCTATACTACCCTATATAATACTACTACTTAGTACTTAATTAGCGTGAGCTGGTTTTATTTATCGTCGACTTGGTTTATTGCTCATTGTACAACATATACATAAATCGAGTACTACGTGGTGATGTTATTCCGATAGTCAATAGGAACCAAATCGGGCTCGACTCGACTTGGTATGATATGAATGGAGTTTGACTCGTTCGTTAATATTTTCGAGTTTAGTTTAACTCTCACTTATAGTTCTTCCATTTCATTACAAACTTCCTCTTTGATCAACGGCAGTCATATTTGACTCATATATTACTGCTAAATTATATTGACAAAATAATTTTAAAAAAATATTTAAAATAATACTAACTTATGAACTTTAATTATATAACTTTGAAAAAGAATTGCATCGTACAATTTAAGAGTAATGTGCGGTCAAACATAAAGCTTGTTGACCAAAGAGGAATTTATTAATGAAATGGAGAAAGTATTATTAAAAGATTGAGGTGACACGTCCAAATTCATATCTATCCGTACATTTTAGCCCAAATTATCTTCAACCCTTTCTATAATTTGATCCATTTCTTAAATCTATCTTAATACTGGAGTATCATTTTTTCTCGAGCTCGGCCCGAGCTCAAGCTCACTTAAGCCAAATGATCGAATTCCAATATGAATAATTAGATTCGAGTACAAATAATATAGTTCGTGCTTGAGTTGGAACCTAAATTTAACTCGTTTTTTAAATAAGTCGAGTTTGAGCTCGGTTCAAGTGTTATTCAAACTCGACTCGGATTATTTGATTCTCAATTCGTATTACAACACAAATGATAACCCCTGTTGAATTGTCCTTATGGTGGATAACAAAACAAATGATACTTGGAGAACCATACCCGTTCGTCAACGTGATTTTTACATAGTGTGTATCTCACGTGAACTTATCTATCACTTTACAAGTTAATTCCACCTTATATGACTAGAATATATATTTTTTTCTATTTAAGCGACTAGAATATAGTACTCATTCGGTTTTTTAGATTGTTTACATTGGTTTTGGAACGGAGTGTTCGAAGGTTTGTATAATGAGTGTGGTGTTTGGTTTAGTGGTAGGATCCACACTAATGTTGTGAGACAAAAAATTGTCAAAAATAGAAACGTAAATAATCTTAAAAAAACGAATAAAAATTGAATACATAAACAATCTAAAAAAACAGATGAGTAGTTGTTTTAAGTACGATAATGAGTAGTAATTATCTGATGGATATAAGAGATTGTTTTAAATATGGATGATTAAAGATATATTGAATAGAAATTTATAGGTAAAATATTATATTGTAACTACAATGTATCTAATTTTTTTAAAAATTAATTAGCAGTCAACTTATTAATTTTGAATCATCTTAGTAGCTCATTTTACAAACATACACTTAGTGATGTCCAATATTACTTTTTTATTAAAACTTCAATTTGTTTAAATTCTTTAGTACTGACACTCCACTTACCATTGTTTTTATTTTGAGTAGTCTTTTCTTCTTTAATGTCATTTTCGAAAATAAGTAAGGATTGTAAAATCAAATAAATCCAGGCGTTTCAATTACTGAAAATCAATGTAATTAGTGGCATGTGTGCCTTGGAATTTGAGAAACTTTATGGTCTTGTTTGTTACTAATTCAAAATTCAATAACAAAATCATGATTATTATTATAACGATTTGGATAATCGTGCAGTGGAGCATCCCAATAAATAACCCACCCACGCTTTTAATCCTTCCTTCTCGCGCTAACTCATTTCAAGCTCTCCACTCTCTTTCTCTCTCTTAAAAACACAAAAAAATTAAAAAAGAAAAAAAAGTAATTGCAGTAATCCTCTCTCATTATAAAACCAGAACACTCTCTCATCACTCCCTCACTCACTCTCACACACTCCATATCATCCGCCGGAAATCATGGTTCTCCGACACGGCGGCAGCGGCAATCAAATCGTACCAGTCGACTACCAAGCCGAGGTTTCTCAGCGTCTCGTTGAAGCTTCGCTCTCCAACGATGTCGAATCGGCGTTTGACTGTATTTCCGATCCGTCTGTTGATGTGAACTACGTAGGCGTTGTTGCTATGAAGATTAGGAAGGCGGATTTGGCCTTGAGCGACGAGGAGGAGAAGCCGATCGAGGTCAGAGTAGGTTATGAGGAGTTGAGGACGGATGTTACGGCCTTGTTCGTTGCTGCTAGTAATGGTAGCTTGCATCTCCTCAGGAAATTGCTGGTAATTTAATTTTTGTTGTTTCAGATATCATCCTGTTCTGTTTATTAGTGTGATTTGACATTGCATTGTTTTAATTTGTTGTTTGTTTGTGTACTGTTTGGTTATAAATGCTTTTTAGATTTTGTTTTGTTTAGTGAGTGTGATTTCATTTATTTGATTTTGGATAAGTTTATGATTATTATGATACAAAATGTGGTTGCCAGATTTTGTGTGGGAGCTGGTTGTGAGCTATTATTAGTAAGGGTACCTGGTCTCTGATTTTGAAATCAAATTTGTATGCGGTTGATTGATTAATTTGAGAAAATTCAATACTCACCTAGTCACCTTAGTAAGAACAACATTAATTAATGCGTAGTGAGATGGTGGTGTGAGTTTGCAAATTACAATAGTGTCCTCCAAGGAATTTATGTTACATTTTGAATTCAAATCCGATTAAGTTAGCTGGTAAGCTTGTTATTAACATAAGCTAAGAAAAATGTAAGCTGTTAGTCATTGCCAAATTTGGGAGTAGCTTTTGAGAAGAAGATTTGACTAAAATATGTTGTGTCTTTGTTCTTTAGGTTATTTCAAAATTTGAAATCTATTCAGCGGTTCACTGGAATCTGTAAATTTTTAGTAGTCTTCACTGTTCAAATTTTGAATCAGCTGATATTTACTTTTGCAATTTGGAGGGTTCACTTTAAGCCCACTCCACGCCTATCTTTTTCTTCCCCCATCTTTTAAGATTAAGTACAGGTTTTGATACCACTACTTTCCTAACAACCTATTACCAAAAGAGTCTTAACTTGCATATGCACACAAATAGATTGCTTTTTAGTCCACCATTTTAAATCACTAATTTGTAATGATTTTAAAATTGATTTATCGCATAAAATCACTAATTTTGGGATGATCTGATGGTCCATATACCTCAGTACTATCCCAGATCTTGGTATTTGTTTTCTTGAAAATAACCCTTCATTGCATGAAAACGACTTCCCCATGTCTAAAACTTGACTGTTACTGGGACAAAACCCAAGGATTTTCAAAATACGAGACAAAAGGAGGTGCTGTACCTGTATGTCTCTGAAATGGGTAAACTTCTGTTCGAACATGTACACTTTTTGTCTCAGTCCATTATCCAAGTTGTTCATAGATAGCCTTGTGAATTTTGCATTGTCTCTCTTAAATTGAGACTTAAATTTCTTCCCTTGTTCATGAGAGAGAGAGAGACAAGCCATCTGTACATAAAGGGATTGGCCAAGAAGACCCATCAGGAACTGTCTTTATCTTTCTCACATACCTCCCATGCATGAAATGTAGTCTGCGCCGTATAAATGCAATGAGGCTCTGCTCTTGTTGTCCTCACCAACCTCTACAATGTATAATAATGGTTCTATACCATACTTCACTGTCTGTGACAAGGACCTTTGCTTGTCTTTGTCTAGCGGACAATACTTCTCCCAACCGTGTGTATATAGTATTTCCCTGTCGCTCTTTTTTGTTTTGTTATTTTATTTACAATTGGTAAACTTAATGTTTGCATGAAAGGAGATTGTGTAACTTGTGTTAAATTAGACGTGTTATTCCATTCCCAGAACTAATCATTTTTATGAAATGACAGAGTGTAGGAGCTGACGTGAACCAACAGCTGTTCAGAGGCTATGCGACGACCGCAGCTGTAAGGGAGGGGCATGCTGAGGTCCTGGAGGTCTTAATCAAGGCTGGGGCATCCCAGCCGGCTTGTGAGGAAGCTCTGTTGGAAGCTAGCAGCCATGGGCGTTCGCATTTAGTGGAACCACTCATGTCATCTGACCTAATCCGGCCACATGTTGCTGTTCATGCTCTTGTCACTGCCTGCATTAGAGGTTTTGTGGAAGTAGTGGATGCTCTCATGAAGGTATAATTCACATCCACATTAATTTCACTTACATGTTCAACAAGTCTACTGTAGGACTTTTGAATAAACATGGTGACTTTACAATCTAGTTGCCTAGGTGTTAGATCTGTCAATTGAAAAAAGATACATGACTGCTGTTATAGACTACAAGTTGTTAGAAGTCAATGCTGATAGTTTGTTACTTGCTGCAGTGCGGAGTGGATGCAAATTCAACTGATCGTGTCCTGCTTCAATCATCTAAGCCTTCTCTGCATACAAATGTTGACTGTAACGCGCTCGTGGCTGCTGTTGTCAGTAGGCAAATCTCTGTTGTTCGTCTACTGCTTGAGGTAATAAAATTTCATGCTTGTAAGCTTCCTGTTTATCGTACAACCATGTCTGATAATTATGTTTGCATAATTAACCAAACTGCGTGCTTCTTTTGCTAATGGCACGAAGGTGAAAAACATAATGTAATGACTTAATAAACATATTCTTTACCTCTCTGTTAGGCTGGTGTTAAACATGATGTCAAAGTGCAACTCGGTGCATGGTCATGGGACATGGCTTCAGGGGAGGAATTCCGAGTTGGGGCAGGACTAGCCGAGCCCTATTCTATATCCTGGTGTGCTGTGGAATATTTTGAATCAACTGGTTCTATTCTACAGATGCTCCTTCAATACACCTCACCTGACATACATTACGGGCGAACTCTCCTCCACCACGCCATCCTGTGTGGTAATGACACAGCTCTAAAGGTACTCCTGAAATCTGGTGCTCAGATACAGAACCATAACAAAACCACTCTTAACGTCCACTCTTGCCCCATACATATGGCTGCTCGTCTTGGTCATCCAGCTATTCTTCAAACTCTAATCGATTCTGGGTGTGATCTTAACTCAAGAACTGAGACTGGTGACACGCCTCTAATGATCACAATCAGGTATAAGCATGAAAAATGCCTCCAAGTACTGGCAAAGGCTGGTGCTGACCTTAGTGTGGTCAACTCGGCCGGTCAATCTGCCAGTTCTCTTGCTAGGTCTATGCACTGGTATCTCCCTTTCCAACAAACATTGATCAATATAATTCGAAGCGGAAATATGCTCACTTCACCCAACATGTCCGTTTTCTCACCGCTCTTGTTCGTTGCTCAAGCTGGGGATGTGCTTGGGCTAAAAGCTCTATTTGCACAAGCAAGTATTAATCTCAATGAGCAGGATGAGAGAGGCTTCTCAGCAGTCATGATTGCTGCAATGGAAGGCCATGTTGCTGCCTTCCGGATGCTAGTTTATGCTGGAGCTGATGTAAAACTATGCAATAAATCTGGCGAGACTGCACTCACTCTGTCTCGACTCAACAATAACAGAGACCTTTTCGAAAAAGTGATGCTTGAATTTGCTCTCGAGAAGGAAAACCGTATAGCTGGAGGATTTTACGCTCTACACTGTGCAGCTCGGCGTGGAGACTTGGATGCAGTCAAATTACTAACCAGCAAGGGTTACGACATCAATGCGACCGATGGGGATGGATACACGCCGCTGATGCTTGCAGCTAGAGAAGGAAATGCTAAAATATGTGATTTCCTAATATCTCAAGGTGCAAATTGTGATGCAAGAAACTCAAATGGCGAATCTGCACTTTCACTAGCTAGGAAACTTCAGGGCTCGGGAAGTGGAGCAGAGACTGTGATACTAAACGCCCTTGCTCGAAAGTTGGTAGTAGGTGGTTCACGAGTACGCAAGCATACAAAAGGCGGGAAGGGAGCTCCACATGCAAAGCTTGTTAAGATGGTTGCATCTACCGGAATCTTGCATTGGGGAAATTCCAGCTTCCGAAATGTAGTATGCCGAGAGGCAGAAGTTGGACCAAGCCTGAGCTTCCAGAAAAACAGAAAGAAAAAGGGTGATGGCAATATACCTGGCACTTTCCATGTGGTCACAACGAAGAACAAGGAAGTCCATTTTGTATGTGATGGTGGAGAGGAGATGGCGCAGTTGTGGGTGCGGGGGATAAGGCTAGTGACCAGAGAGGCTATTTTTTGACATGTAGAATCTAAATCAGTTTATTTTGGCTGTACAGATATGTATCAGTACTTAATCTCAAAGTACTGGAACTATTTCTACCTAGTGTAAAGTTTTGGTTGAAGTTTGATTGCTCTAGTTGTAAATTCATTCTTCAGTAAATGGAGTTGAGAATTGAGATTTCATTAAGCAGCTAGTAGATGCAACTCAAAACACTTCTTTTGTGCAAGGAATCAGGACAATGCTATACTTCTCCGTGTCATTCCAACTCGAACACAAGTATGAGAAACACTACAAAAATATCGGTCACTTTATTTCAAAAAACAAGATGTACAATTGTACATCACAGGCACTTGTTAAATCTAAATGATGGTACGTTCACTCTAAAAAATTGCCGCCACCTCAAAGAAGAAGCACAGCTAGTTCCAACTGTAAATTCAATCGGCTAAACTCAAAACACTTGAGATGAACTGAATAAATTTGCATGGTACATAAAACATTATGAGCCTATAAGGTATACCAGAAGGTAAATTATATCAGCCTGCTGTAATTTCCTTTTCCTTTGCCTTGCACATATCTTCAGCTGTCTTGATGAACTTCTTCGTTATGTCATCAACCTGTTTTAGAAAGATAGTAATAAGTTGAAGGTCTAATACGCAAGTGACTAAACGTGAGTGGCAATGAGCACTACTTACATCTTTTTCAAGTCGTTTTGCTTCATCTGCCGATATGGAGGAAGCAGCTTTATCTTTATCCTTCTTCTTGGGTGCTGCTTTTTTAATGCTATCCAACGCCTGTAAATTAACATAGGAGATATTGTAAATTAGACATAAAAGAAATGTATGTTTCATGAGTTTAGATTAGATGATCTTGCAAGCTTCTCCACACAATATCAGTTTTCCTATCAACTACGAAGAAAGAAGAAATCTATTTATCTGGAGTAAAATATAAACTTAATAAAAATGTATATTACAAGCTGCCACGCTTACCTTCTGCCGTGCTCTTCTTATGCTCTGTTTCACATCTTCTGCCGATTTTGTGACAATCTTACATACGGCCTGGGAATGGACAGTTATGCTTTAGAGGCTTTTGCTTTTGTTGAACACAAAACATGTTGCTTATTTATTGGAATCTTGATGGATAAAAAAAACAATGGACTTATAGCTAAGAGGCAAGGCTTACTTGCATGTGTTCTTTGGTCAATCTGCATGTCAAGAGAACAGTAAATGTCAATTAGTTTTTGCACTTTGCGGGGAGCAACTTTAGATTCATTCAAATAAACAGGAACCCAAATTCTATTTAACAGAAACGAAAATCACTTATTCAATTAAGAAGAAAGACTGAATACAAAAAACATTCTAGACATACGAGTGATATAAAAACATTCCAGACAAACAAGTAATAAAAAAAAATTGCAACCAAAGATGAAGATCTTACGGTGGTATAGGTACAATCAATCTTTGGCTGTCGGATTTGGGATTCAACCCCAACGGAGATGTTATGATGGCTTTCTCTAACTCTTTCAAGGCCTGCAAAATTATTTGCTCTTTTGAGAATATAGCATATGGGGGTTATCTGAACTACTAATACTAAACAGTCTAAACTATGTGATTACCACAAGAACATTGCAGAATAAATGAAAGATAGGGAAGCAGATGACATTACATTAGTATCATAGGGAGTAACTGAAAGGGTTTTTGGATCCGACACAGAGACAACTGCCACCCTGTTAAGTGGTGTCTTGACACCGTAATGCTCAACCACAATGTGGTCAAGCATCCCTGGAACACAATTAATTTTGTAAGAAAACCTACAAAAACACATAATACTGCTTTAACGGGAAAAAAAACCTTTACACACCTTGTGATGCTCTCCCCGTACGCAATTTTGTCAATTCACGTGATAATGCATCAACTGCCGCCTCCATCTGCGACACAGCTGCAGACTTAACATTAGTCCCTAAATCCCCGCCTTCTTCCTCTTCGTCATCCTCGTCTTCTTCTTCATCTTCTTCCTCATCTTCCACTTCCTCCTCTACAGACACAATTGAAATGGAATGTAAATCCAGAGTCCCTCATCCAAATGATTTTCACATTGGCCCTAACAGAAACTCTCCTCCTCACCCTCTTCCATGATTTAAAGACTACGATCAATAACCAAAGTCATGTACATATGAAATTCTCTATATAACACATGACTTCGTTTTTGGATTAGCTCACTGGATTCAAGACACTGAAACATTCATTAGCTCCGGTTAAAGCCAGCTTATAAGCTAGATCATCTTATTTGCACATTACGTGAGTGCCCAGCCAGCATCTGTTAAGGTGTCTGATCTGATAACTAGCTTAGCTTTATCTTTTACATTCCAGTTTCACCAAATCTTCTATTTCATCAGCTAATTTTCTTACACACCTCCATTCAAATATGTACCTTGTCATCTCTCAACTTTAACTCAATTTTATCTACCATTTTAACAATCAGCCAGGTTATTAGATACCGTTAGCTCCTCACGTCGGTAAACAGAGCATTCAATTGCAATACTCAACATCTATCCAATTTCAGCTCAGTTTTATCTGCCATCTTAACAATCAGCCACAGTATCAGCCAGGTTATTAGATACGGTTAGCTCCTCTCGGTCGGTAACAGAGCATTCAATTGCAACACTCAACATCTATTCAATTTTAGCTCAGGTTGATCTTCCATCTTAACAATTAGCCACATCATCAACCAGGTTATTAGCTAACGTTAGCTCCAATTGCAATACATCTATTCAACTAGCTCATTTCCTAATCAATCAACGCTAATATTAATCAACCAAAATGTACGAAATTGAAATTGAAAACTGAAACACATAATATATGAAAAGGAAAGGAAATGATTACTGATATGCTGTTTTCTTCCTCTGGCAAAGCCTCTGCGAGTATCAAGCTGATGAGCTGTTGTTTCCGTTGAGTTCAAAAGCCTCTCGACAAAAGCTCGTTGGTGGAGACTATCAGCTGGTGATGAATTCAGGTAAGACAGCGATCGGTTTGAGGTGAGAGAAGAAGCTCGGAGAGCTTGTAATAATGTTCTAGAAGAATTTACGGCTCGTCGGAGTGAGATCGCCATTGATGGAACCCAATTGATGTGCAGAAGAATTGGGGTCTAGGGTTTAAGGGGTTTTAACTGTTCAAAAGTAGGAGACGAACTGTGACTCTAAAGCGCTTGTAAACCCAATTTTTTTATGATGACATAGGCGTCACATTGTTTAAGCGCAATTAAGCAACTATTATTGGGACTACCACAACCACGTTGCACATTATTTTTCCTTTTTTTTTTTTTTTAAATAAAGATACTTGGTCATACTTTGTTAAATTGTAAAAGAGTACAATTGTGAATCGGGACACAACCCGAAGTCTACCATTTTCCAGGTCCCTAATGTCTAGTTTGGCCATATCTTTGGCATAAATATTAGCATTTTTATTAACCCATCCAAACTTTGTTTCCCAAGGCAAAAGCATTCTTTGTCCGATATCTCCTTCAAGCTCTATATCTCTTCGTCGCCGCCACACCCCAAGTTTTCAGTCACGGTCTTCCACAATAGTCGTGAATCAGTTTCTATTTCAATTCTTTGATGTCTCCTTTCCCAATCTAGATCCAATTCCCGCCTTAGAGCTTCCATTTCCGCCAACAGAACCGACGGTGACTGCATGCGGCGAGTGAAGCTCCATAGCCGCTGGCCGTTTGGATCTCGCCGTTAGGAGTTGTCCTTTACAATAAAGTCACTAGGATATAACATATGAATTCCGCAAATATAACCTATTTGTTGCAATGATTTAATATCGGTCATTAAATGAACTATTTCATTTCTAAACCTATATTACCTAACTTATTAAGAGGTCACGACATATTGAATTTCCGATATACAAGAGTTAGTACCAATATCTTGGCACTAAGGTTAAGAAAACTAGATGTTGTTTAAAGATTCTAGCCTACCAAATAGTACTTTTTAGTTAATATTTAGTATTTCATTTACTTGTGACTATTTTTCATATTTTAACTTTGTGAGTAACATTATGAAACATTAAAAACTTTAAACAAAAGAATGAAAGATCATTTTAAGTAATTAGCAGCAGCCGAGGACGAACATAAGAACATCTGAACATTGGATAAGTTCGATCTCGCCGTAACAAGTGATGGTCATTGACTCATTGGTCGGTACTCGGTAAAGCAAGCCCAAGCCGTGAAATAATATACCTAAATTTACAGTCCTATCCCTACTAGTCTGCTACTACTGCGTTTTTTACATTTAAACCCCCAAGAAATTCTGAAACTAGTAGTACAGGTTTAAATAAATTTGTTTCTTTCAACGCTTTAGGCACTGTATCTATCTCCTGTGCATGTATTGTGTACTCATCATCCATAGGACATAACGGGAAGAAATCTGACAAACAGAAATGAAATGGAAATTAAAACGACCATCCAATTGAGTCAATTTACAGTCATGCATGCCATTGATATAGTATTAAAGTTAGCATTAACTTGATTACAGTACATGAGTATCCCTAATATTTTGGTTCTAGTACTTTTAGTACCTAGTACTAGTAGTCTAGTACTAGTGTGTTTGACTGCATCCTAATGCGATTCTAAAAATCATATACTAATGTTTTGACTCCCGTTATTATTATTGTTGACGACCTAGATAAGTTTCTAACCTGTGAATGTGAGATAAAATTAATTTTCTAAGTTTTCTTCATAATCTTATGAGCGATTTTATTATTTAATTGATGTTACTCATTAGATGCTTCTTTATCATTTCTCATATTAAAAAAGTACATAATAATAACAAAATCATGTACTCCAAGTTTTACCCTAAATAAGTATTTCAACTTTCCTAGTAAAAAATAAAAGTATCTCAACTTTTTAAATCTTTGACTATGAGATGAAAAAATATTTAAAAGTAAATCAGTTTGTAGTATGTGATGTAGGTTAATGTCCCACAGTTTTAGTTGAATTTATTAGCCAACTGTATGAAAGGTTATACAAGGGTAAATGTGACAGACCATTAAACTAACAATTTCATTTTCAAACACTCATCTTTCTATTTTTGTAATGTCGAGAAACCTAACTACTAATATAGACTGTCAAATGTTTAGGCCCTGAGTAACTATCATTATCAACTGTAATATGTTACCCCGCCCCCTGAGTATGCATTTTTTTAAAATACAAATGGATAATGTTGGAATCTACAGACCATGAAGGTACTAGCTGTCTCTTGATACATCGTGATGGACAAATGATCAGTTTTTATACTAGAATTACAGTCAATAATGTTCTCAAACTATGAGCGATAAGAGAGAATCATTACCACTATACAACTTGTACTCACAATATACTTTGAACCGTACTCACAATATACACTATATCATTACCTCTAATTATACACACGTACTCACAATATACTTTGAACCGTCTCTGCATGAAGTTGCTCCACTTTCGAGGAGCGCAGACAATACATTATTAGTGTGTGATATTAGGAATCTGACGTCAAATTTTGTAGACGTTAAAATCCAAAATATATATCAGAAAACAAACTCATCGTCGAATTTCCCTAACGATAGGTTTAGTAATGAAGTAGTTTCACCAATTCCCTACAATCAGTAATAACATTTGAATTTTAGGGTTTGACCGTAAAATCATAAAAGAATGTAATGATTGTACACAATCTATATCATTGTACAATTTTAGTTATTATGAATAATCACTTTTTAAAAAAAGAAAGAAAAACTAATCTCAATATCTCATAATCAAAATTTATTTAATTATACTTTTCCATGTTATTACAGTAACCAAGGAAAGAGATAAATCATAAATGTAATATCTGCGAGTGGGTAAAACCGGAAAGGAAAACTAAACCTTAAAACCCCAAAAATAAAATAGAAAATAATAAATCAGCGACATTCTTCTCTTCCACACTAACTCTAAAATTTCTTCAAGCTCTCTCCACTCGACCGTTTCCATTTCTCATTCTCCCTCTGTTTTTCCTCTCACTCTGTCATACAAAAAACTCACAAAAACTCCACAGACAAAACACAATCTCAAGCTATGTTTTACGCTAAGGTGCTTCTTGCAAAGAAGGGTCCTTTAGGTACAATCTGGATTGCTGCTCATTGTCACACAAAGTTGACAAGAAAACAAATTCAAGATACTAACATCCCAAAGAAAGTTGGTATATTTCGTTACTTTTTGCTTCTTGTATTTTCTGGGCTTTCTGTTTGTTCTTGAGTCTTGGAATGGAGTCTGTGTTTGTACTTTTGCTAAACTTTTTGGTAAAAATGCGATCCTTTTTTGCTTACCCTTTATTAATGATTAATTGTGTGTTTATGCATTTGGTTTATGTGTGTGGAAGTTTTTACTAGGTTTTTGTCTGTGGAATTAGTTATAGACTTATAGAATAATGCTGTTGATTATTAGTTATAGGCCTTTTGGTTAGAATGATGTTCTGGATTATTAGGTTTAGAATTAGGCCATTTGGTTAGAATGATGTTCTGGAATATTAGGTATAAGCCATTTGGTTAACATGATGTTCTGGATTATTAGGTGTATAGGCCATTTGGTTAGAATGATGTTTGTGGATTTGCTATAGGCCTTTTGCTAGAATAAAGCTGTGGATTTGTTTGTTATTGGTCTTTGGTTGAGGAATGTTGATTCTTTGAGGTACTGTACTTGAACAAAATAGATGTAATTCATTTTCTATCAATGTGTTATTTCGTAAGTACGTCGAGGCTGTTTTCATGCAGTGTAAAGAGAATTGACGTACCACGGGGGCATAATACTATTTCCATTTTTTTTTTCATTTATTAGAGATCGATTTCGGTAGCTAAGTTCAGTTTCATTGTGGAACATACCATTCTAGATAAGGATGGCCATTTTTTTCTTTTCTTTATGCGCTAATACTTATTTGACTGTTGTGCATTGCATATAAGTTGATTTTCATATCGAAGTACAGTTTCATTGTTCCACATAACATTCTAGAAAATGATCGCCATGTTTGGTACTGCGTTTTGTAGCACTAATCTTTTGACTGTTAAATCTCATATACAAGTATCTACTTTGTGGCAGATAAGATAATAAAAGATGAGGTTCCTGTGCTATCACATAGAATTCTGGCTCACCTGCTTTTTGGCGTTGTCTGGATGCACTCGAAGAAAGTGGAATATGTACTCCAGAAATGCAAGGAAGTGGAATATGAACTCAACAAATTTAATACTGGCAAGAGCAGACATGTCAGCAGTGCAGTGCGTGAGCACACACCACGGATAGATTATCCTCCTGTCAAGCGACCAACGGTATTCGCACTTGATGAATTTAACCTGGAGCCCCATGAAAATCTGGATTTATTGGAGTGAGCGTCATACTTATTGTCATTTAATCTTTTATCAATCAATACTTCTGTTGAGCTAGTCTCTTTAGTTTTATTACTCACCAAGTTTTTTTGGATCCTGTGCTTATGCAATGGAAATATCAGAACTCCCGAACGACTCTTGTTTACAGGTACTTTAATTTTACAAGAATTGTCATTTGTAAATTTATGTAATTTGGCGTTAATTAGTTTTTCTTTTATTTGGCAGTTGGTCAGGGAGCAGAAGGAAGCACAGGCGCCGTGCTATTTAAGGTACATGTGTGAAGTAGTCCTCTCCTTTGCTTTTGTCATTTTCTGGAAAAAAAGTTGCGAGTTCAAACAGTTTGTCCAGTGTAGACTGTGTACTTACTCTCATTTGCTTACATGTGACTGGGAATTGACTGCTTTTGACCTGCTTAAATGTTAAAATAGTTCTGGTGATGAAATATTGAATTCAATGGTTTCTAAATAATGAACACACCAAATGAAAGCAAATTCTGCATGGCGTTGTCACAAACAGCAGTATGCATACGTATTATGCATCATGGAATAATAAATGATGAATATAGATGTGTCAAACAACTTGAGTAGCATCAAGGATCTATAAAATTGTAATGTAGTTACTCTACTCTTATTGACATTTTCTATGGCGACAGTGGTGAATGTAGTAACTAATGGAACTGCATTGTCATTGTCTCATTGACAGGATAAAACACTAGATCAAGCAGGTCCTTCGACATCGTACACCCCCCCTAGAGAGTATGTATTTACTTCTTTTCTCTATTCTAAAAAACTTTCTAGTGAGTACACTCTGATCAATAGATTGTCATGTCTCAGTGTGCTCTCACCTCATTGTAAGGAGCGTGAATTGTCCATGGGCCCATCCAGAAAAATGTACACTTTAACAGCCAGCCCGGAGGTGTTCCATCAAACCTGTTTTTCTTTAGAAGATCGTTTGGAACCTATGGAATTGGATGAGGATGAAGAAGAAGAAGAGATGCATGATAGGTCATCTACTGAAGTACTCAATAATCTTGAAGTACTGAATCATGAGAAGGTCTATGATTCTAGTGTGGGCCCATCCGGAAATATGTACACTTCAACAGCCAGCCCAGTAGTGATCCGACAAACCAGTTTTTATTTAGAAGATTGTTTGGAACCTATGGAGTTGGATGACGCTGAAGAAGAACAGATGCGTGATAAGTCGTCTACTGAAGTACAGGATAATCTTGAAGTACTCAATCATGAAAAGGTCTATGAGTCTGTTGCAGGGCCGTCCAATGATAAGAGTGATGCAGTACTGAGTTTAGAGAAAAATCATGTTACTGTGTCGGAACCAATGAATGATATGCCTGATGATGATGGTGATCATGAAACAGAAGGAGAGACAGATATTTTGAGACTGACTTTTGTAGGGGACGAAGAAGCCACTAGGTCGATTGATAAAGAACAGCTTGTTGTTGCCAAGCAGATGAACAATGTGGAAACTGATATGCCAAAGAGAAAAAAGCGACAAAGTCCACAAGCACGTCACGTATCCATTTCTGTCGACGTAATGCCAGGCACAAAGATTGCAGGTGATATTGATGTTTCCATTGGATTTTTTTTCTTCTTCTAACGATTGCATGATTTAAAAGCTGTCACATTCTGTTTAATTGATAAAATGCCAGTTTCGTCTTTATGCTATATCTGTTTTGACTCATAGTAAGGAATTAAGAAAATAAACCCAGTTAAGTTATCAAATTCCTTATTACAACTATATTAGAAATCTTTTCGACCCTTAGCGTTCTGAACTTTCTGCAGTAAGTGATTATTGCTCTTTTTGCTCATGTTGTGGTTATTGTAGAGGGTGGTGTTGTCAGTACCCGAGATATGGCAACTGTCCAAACTCCTGCTCCATGGGAGTGTGCTACGATTCTCAAGAAGCGGAAGCTTGTGTTTGATAACTCAGCGGTGCTAGTTAATAGGTATGTTATAAAAGCTTCCGTTTTCTATTATCGAGGGTTTAATACAGAGGGAACTTATTGAAGTTGCCAAAATTTCTATCACATTTAATGTGTTGTAGATGTGGTGCAAAGTCATTTGTGTGTTCATTACCTTCCCTTTACATGGTATCTTTAATATGATACTCCTTAATATCATACTTTTGCTTTGTAGAGTGTACAAAAATTGGATAGACAATCCGGGGAATATAATGCGCAAAGATCCAACAGTGACTGATTTGCAGGCCTGGAGAACTCGCAAATTTTGTCGCATCACTCAGAGCTTCTTGGATCCTTTGATTCCCGGTGAGTATGCCTTCTCTCAAACTCCTGGGTTTGTGGATATTCAGCATTATCTGGTGTAGAGTACCTAATAAGATATGCCACTGTTGTGAAATATTACCGCAGGAATAGGTATCCCAGTTGTTCCATGTACTCTTGAAAGCAAAAGTTCTGGTGCAGAACAACAAGTAAGTTTGGAAAATAATGATAATGTCGCTTCTCCTGTTGAACATGAGCATCAGGGGAGTAATATGGAAGCTCGATCTCCTATTACTCATCAGGAGAAACAACAAGCTGTGGAGGAGACACAGATGGTACCGGAAGATACCCCAGCTGCTCCTGCGACTCCTGTTTCGCAATCTCACTTGAACTCATCAAGATCGCATGGCAATGAGCCTGCGACGTCCATCAGATCACTTGAAACAGTGGAGAATGCGTCATATATGACAGAAGGAGTGGAGCTGGATGCTGAGTTCCGTACCATGGTACATATTCTTAACTAGATTGTCGTACTATGATATGATACAATATGAACCCCCACCCACCCACAGACACACTCATCTTTGCATCTTCTGTCTTGTTTAGGAGAATTGAGATTATTCTGTTTTTCAAGGTTAGAAATTGACATTTTACATGCATGTCTTAAAACTAAGCGCAAGGATCAGGATCAGCTTTTTGTCGAGAATCTGTATACTGCCTGTGTTTCGAAACATAACTTCTTTGTTGTATTTTTTCTTTCGCAAAAATAGTGTGCGGCCACATAAAATAGTTTCATGTTGGTAAGAGTTGGGTTTCATTTACACTAGTAAAACGTTTTATCTATCTCGATAAAGATGAAGTACAGAAAATAAAAGCAAACCATCGAATTAGGTCTTTCACCGACATACAAATGAATTGGCAGAAGGCCTTAGAAAGATGGACAAAAGATCTTTCGTAAGACTAATAACAAGAGGTAGTAGCAAGTAGTTACGTCCTAAACTTTTCTGGAACCTTGCATCAAATTCACTGCATTATGTTGGTGTGTGGTGATCAGAACTTCTACTTTCTGTTCCCTATGGAGTTTAATGATTTGTACTTATGTTGTAGTAATCAGTTTTTCTCTGAGTTTAGCTGATTAGTATTAATTGAGCATGTTCCGTTTTGCAGGAGGTTGATTCATCCAGTTCTAATGGCGAGGGAAAAGGTGAGACATGATGTTTTATTTATTTATTTTTTTAAAAAAGTTTCCATCTTCACAATCATGAGATTATTTTCTGAATGTGCTGTCATTAACTTCCTGTTGGTTTCATGTTTCGTTCTGATTCCAGATGGATATTCCGTAAAGACAAGGTACGATAAACTTCTCTCCTTGATTCTCATGACTGGTCTAGTAAAAATGGTTGAGGAGTGAAATCAGTTAATTTCAAATCTTTCTTTGCAGAATGGCTGAAGATTTTCTGCGTAAAAACTTCGACCTCAAAAAGAGGCGGGATGGCGAGGAAGTATTGAACTTGTCACAGTTGGTGTCTAGAAAAACAAAGAAAGAAAGCGCAAAGCTGTTCTATGAGATACTGGTATTTACTCCATTTTTTTCCTCCTGTAAACTATTTAAATTCTTCCACATTTTGGTAACCGTAGCTAATCTATAGCAATTCCCTACTATGATAAGCTGCATTTCAATTTTATGATGTTTTTCTCATGTTGATTTTGCAGGTTCTAAAAACGATGGACCGTGTAGATGTGGAACAGGAGGGTGCCTATGAGGACATTCATTTCCGCAAGACCTCCAAATTTGTTGATTCCTGATATCTGAATATGAAGTCGTCGGTTTTGAAAAGAGTAGATATTATGATGAACTCTGGCTGTAGTTTAGCCTTTTATAGGTTTCATAAGTTACATACAACTTGTAAAATGAGCTTTGAGCTGTAACTTATGCTGCTGTTGTTGTTGTTTTTTATTTTTTATTTTTTAAATACAAACGGGCCAACCCTTGATGTGGGTTTGAGATATATCTTGAAATTACAGTTATATCAGAGTACAGTTAGACTGAACATCTTTGCATTCTATAGCTCTAGTCAATCTTTTTGTATGCATGAGCAGATCGAGAAAAGAAATAACATCTTGGTTTCTTTCTACTAAGAACCTCGGTTGATTCAACTTTGCTCGAATCTGTTGTTAGATTACAGTTTGTGAGATTGCGAATTTAACAGCAATCTGTGCTTGGATTCTGGCTAGTTGACACTCTGCATCATGTATCCGTTGATGTAAAGCAGTGACCATCAAATTATACCCAGGTAAATGCCATTCTTTTAATGTTTTCTTTCAATAGATTGTACAGTATCTTTTTGGTTTTCACTACTATCTCTGTTTGTGAGTTGTGACTTTCCATAGTTAGTAATTAGAGTATCGCAATGAAGCTTCTGTTAGAATATCAGAAATGAAATCAGAAACTTCTTCTGATTTTCTGATTTGAATTCATCCAAGTATGTGGAGTCCTGACATCTGAATCCAAAGTAGTCGTTTTTTCAGAAAGACTAGATTGTGTAATGAACTCACGGATTGTAGTTTGATTAATCTACTGTAGGTCTATAAGAGCTTGGGGCTGTAATATATAAATATATAATGCAGATTTGACAATCAATATAGTATCTTGTAATTGAACTTATATTGAAACTAAGCGCAAGGATCAGGGCCAGCTTTTTGTCGAGAATCTGTATACCAAGCGCAAGGCCTGGAGAACTCGCAAATTTTGTCGCATCACTCAGAGCTTCTTGGATCCTTTGATTCCCGGTGAGTATGCCTTCTCTCAAACTCCTGGGTTTGTGGATATTCAGCATTATCTGGTGTAGTGTACCTAATAAGATATGCCACCTTTGTGAAATATTACCGCAGGAATAGGTATCCCAACTGTTCTGTGTACTCTTGAAAGCAAAAGGAGTTCTGGTGCAGAACAACAAGTAAGTTTGAAAAATCATGATAATGCCGCTTCTCCTGTTGAATATGAGCATAAGGGGAGTAATATGGAAGCTCGATCTCTTATTGCTCATGAGGACGAACAACAAGCTGTGGAGGAGACACAGATGGTACCGGAAGATACCCCAGTTGCTCCTGCGACTCCTGTTTCACAATCTCACTTGAACTCATCAAGATCGCATGGCAATGAACCTGCAGAGTCCATGAGATCACTTGAAACAATGGTCATATACAACTGGAGGAGTGGAGCTGGGTGCTGAGTTACCATGGTACATATTCTAAACTAGATTGTTGTACTATGATATGATACAATATGACCCCCCCCCCCCCAAACCCACTCACAGACACACTCATCTTTGCATCTTCTGTCTTGTTTAGGAGATTTGAGACTATTCTTTGTCTTTCAAGGTTAGAATGTGACATTTTACATAACTAAGCGCAAGGATGAGGATCAGCTTTTTGTCGAGAATCTGTATACATAACTTCTTTGTTGTATTTTTTCTTTCGCAAAAAAAGTGACAGTAAAAGAGAACTAACATTGTGTGCGACCACATAAAATGGTTTCATGTTGGTAAGAGTTGGGTTTCATTTACACTTGTAAAACGTTTTATCTATCTCGATAAAGATGTATTATAGATAATAAAAGCAAACTATCGAATTAGGTCTTTGGCGGACATACAAATGAGTTGGCAGAAGGCCTTAGAAAGATGGACAAAAGATCTTTCGTAGGACTCATAACAAAAGGCAGTAACAAGTAGTTACTTCCTAAACTTTTCTGGAATCTTGCATCAAATTCACTGCATTATGTTGATGTTTGGTGATCAGACTTCTACATACGTTCTGTTCCCTGTGGAGTTTAACGATTTGTACTTACGTTGTAGTAATCAGTTTTGCTCTGAGTTTAGCTGATTAGTATTAATTGAGCATGTTCCGCTTTGCAGGAGGTTGATTCATCCAGTTCTTAATGGCCAGGAATATGGTGAGACATGGTGTTTTATTTTTTATTTTTTAAAAAAAATTCATCTTCACAGTCATGAGTTTATTTTTTGAATGTGCTGTCATTAACGTCCTGTTGGTTTCATGTTTCGTTCTGATTCCAGCTGGATATTCCAAAAGGACAAGGTACGATAAACTTCTCTCCTTGATTCTCATGGCTGGTCTAGTAAAAATGGTTGAGGAGTGAAATCAGTTAATCTCAAATCTTTCTTTGCAGAATGGCTGAAGCTTATCTTCGTAAGAACTTCCACCTCAAAAAGAGGCGGGATGACGAGGAAGTATTGAACTTGTCACACTTAATATCTGGAAAAGAAAGAAAGAAAGCTCAAGGCTGTTCTTTGAGATACTGGTATTTACTCCAATTCTTTCCTCCTGTAATATACACACACGTAAACTATTTAAATTCTTCTACATTTTGGTAACCGTAGCTAATCTATATCAATTCCCTACTATGATTAGCTGTACTTCAATTTTATGATATTTTTCTTATGTTGATTTTGCAGCTTCTATAATCAATGGACTGCATAGATGTGGAACAGGAGGGTGCCTATGATGACATTCATCTCCGCAAGACATCCAAATTTGTTGAGTCCTGATATCTGAATCTGAAGTGGTCGTTTTTAGAAATAGTGGATATATAATGAATTCTGGCTGTAGTTTAGCCTTTTATAGGTTTTTTATAAGTTACATACAACTTGTAAAATGAGCTTTGAGCTGTAACTTGATGTTGTTGTTTTTTTTTTTAAATACAAACGGGCCAACCCTTGATGTAGGTTTGAGATATATCTTGAAAATACAGTTATATCAGTACAGTTAGATTGAACATCTTTGCATTGTATAGCTCTAGTCAATCTTTTTGTATGCACGTACAGATCGAGAAAAGGAATAACATCTTGGTTTCTTGCTACTAAGAACCTCGGTGCGATTCAACTCTGCTCGAATCTGTTGTTACATTACTGTCTGTGACATTGCGAATGGAGCAGCAATCTGTGCTTGGATTCTGGCTAGTTGACACTCTGCATCATGATCATCATGATCTCTGAGCAAGCTCCTAGGTATATTATGGTACATACCCTTTGTTAAGGGGACAAGGGTTGTATATATCCTAGCGGAGTGGAATCCAGTTGAAGGTCAGTTTGAGAAACTCAGGTATCTGGAACTTGATAGTTGATTCAGTTAATTTACAACATTGGGGAGTTGAGTGCATGCACTTCCCATGTCTTGAAATCCTAGTTCTCAAGAACATGTGATATTATGACCTGGAGGAGATACCTAGAGACGCTGGAGAAATAGATTCGCTCCTTCAACTGATTCGATTTCACTTCCGTTGACAGTCACTTGTAGATTCTGCGTATCGTTAGTCCTGAAATCTGAATTCAAAGTAGTCATTTTTTTTGGAAAAAGTAGATAGTGTGATGAATTCAGGGATTGTAGTTTGATTAGTCTATTGAAGTAGGTTCTGTAAGTTGCTACTTGTAATGAGCTTAATTTGGGCTGTAATATGTAGTGCAGATTTGACATTCAATATATCTTGAAATTGAACTTATCTGATCAGTAATGCTTCACATCTTTGAATTGTACTACAGCTCTAAATTATAATTGATCTTTTTGTATAACATGAACATATCAAGAAAAAGAATTGATAACTGGTGGGATTGAAACATCTTGGTCTCTTACTAACAACCTCGGTGCAAATTCAACTTTGCTCAAATCTGTTAGATACACTGTGCAGCAATTTGTGCTTGGATTCTGGCTAGTTGACATTCTGCATCATCTATCTGTTGATGTAAAGCAGTGATCGCTCCAACGCAGCCATAGACAGGATCTTTCATCCGACAATACGCCTCATAGTACAATGAGTCGGCTGCTTTGGATCGACAATTCTCTGGAATATTCTGGAGGAAAACATCAAGCAAGAGAATCATCAACTGGTTTATGTTTTCTGTATGATTCTAGTTGAAGTTCTTGGCATTTCTGATCATACATTACGAAACATTTCAAAACATTTGTTTTCCTGTTTTCCTACCACAAACCTTGAAGATGAAACAATTCAAACCATAGAAAAAACAATGTAACTTACTCGTAGTATCTTAGAAATATTGCTAGCTCCATAGACACTGTGAACGTACTGGAATCTCCTAGGATTGTAGGGAGGGAAGTAAGGGGAGAATATGAATATGCAATCTGAAGGACACTTCCTTCTCAAGTGTTTGCATGCTGCACATTCGTTTGAGTTCATCATATCTTTCAATTTACTGAGATTTTATGCAGAACAAAATCTGATGGAAAATCTTGGTTCCTCAATCACAGAAATATCGGGATAAAGTTCTGTAACGGTTGAGTCAAACTCTAAAAATATGTTAAAATGAGTATCAACCAAAATCTAGTATTTATGGAAACTAAATTGAAGATTGATTGGCAATGTTTATGTGACATTATTACAAGATTCGGAACTGCCATCATTATTCATTAGAACCTTGAAAACAGCTACATCATTTCCTTTTCAACAAATAGAACTGCTTTCATTTTCAACAACTAGAATGTAATATTGAGCTTTTTTTGCCTTAGCTAGCTTCTAGACAAGTCCCGGTTTCTCTAGCATCAAAAGAAGGCTCGATGGATACTCTGCAGCACAACATCATCAATCAAAGCTTGGAACCTGGAACTGCAATCTGCTTCAGCTCCTTTCGAATTATCTTCCCCGCTGGACTCTTGGGAATCGAGTTCACGAACATCACACGCCTTATTTTCTTGTATGCTGCAACCTGCAGAATGGTGTACACAGGCTAACACTACAGACGGAAAACAAGATAAAGATGAACGAAAGAGTTCCTATAAGTCTGTAACAAGACGGTCAAAGAACTTGTGCCTCCAAAAGCTTTACAAACCGACACTCAGATATAGAACAGACTTACCTGTTTTTGAATAAATTCAGTAACTTGGACTGCATCTATGTTACTTTCAGGCCTTCGAACAACCAAGGCGAAGGGAATTTCACCAGCCTCTTCGTCGGGGTATCTGTAAAGCACACATTTAAAAATTTGAGGACTCATTTCAAATCCCGACACAGCAACGCTAGATCTCTAAACAATGGTCACACTAGAATCCAAAAGAAGAAACTTACCCTATTACACCGGCATCTATAATATCAGGATGTGAGAGCAACAGTTGTTCTAGCTCAGCAGGCGCTACCTAATTGAGTAACAAATACAGAATCAAATAACTTGTTTTACGGACACTACATACTGACATAGTACAGCAGCAAAAACCTTAAAACTAGTCGGGATATGCTAACCTGGTATCCTTTGTATTTAATCATCTCTTTCAGCCTATCAACCACGAAAAGGAAACCTTCATTGTCAATGTAGCATATATCACCGGTCTTCAGCCACCCACCTGCCACCAATGTTTCCGAGTTGGCCTTGGGATCATCTACATATCCTACATAAAGGTCGCTGTAAGATTCTTATACCACAGACAGAACCAGAATACAAGAACTACATGGAATTGAGTCAATCATATATAGTTGCAACTTGCTAGACTGTATGTTGCAAACTAAGGCCAGAGTCAACATTGAGTAGATCATATAGTAAAATTTACCTTTCATCACTATAGGTCCTTTGATCCAGAGTTCACCTTGCTTCCCAGGAGGCAAAGCTACGCCTGTATCTGGATCAACAATCTTAGCTTCACAATTACCTGTCAGCTTTCCAACTGAACCCCATGGATGATCCTCATCAGGATTCGTCAATCCAAACGCTACACCAGACGTCTCAGTCATCCCAAATCCCTTCAGTTCAGTATTTTCATGTCACACTTTTCAGCATTTAAAATATATGTGCTTCATGTATGCTATATAAGTAAAAACAAAAATGTTAAACGTGCAACGATATTTTGACAAATGCAGGATGAACAGATGAACAAACCTGATAAATGGAAATTCCAGGAAACTTCTTTACAAAAGCCCTGATCAAATTAATCTGCAGCGGGGCGGCCCCGCAACCAACACCCACCAATGACCTCAAATCGAACCTCTCCATCTCATCACTCTTCACCATTCCCACCAAGATCGGCGGCACAACTGCCAGATTCTTCACCTTCCACTCCTCCACCGCCCTTAGCATATTCCTCAACTCAAACCTCCCTTCCATCACCACCACCGCTTCCCCCAATGCCACCGACCTCAGCGCGTAATGAAATCCGAATATATGAAAGTACGGCACCGGATACAGCCCCACCTCAGCTTCCCCACGCCTTCGTAAATAGTAGTGATTCGCCACCGTAGAGATCAAATTCCGGTGAGTGATTGCCACAGCCTTCACTTGCCCCGTTGTACCGGATGAAAACATAATCGCCGCCACATCTCCCTGACTGATCGAGTCAACGGCACATTGACTCGGCAGCGGTGGCGGCCTAGTCATCATTGACTGAAAGTCAACAGAATCAATAAGACACGTGCGTGCCACATGGCTCTTAACCTTGTCCGCATTGGCTGATGTCGCAAAGGCGAGGATTGGTTTGGTGAGATGGATTTGGCGGGAGATTTCGTGATCGGAGCTGAGAGGGTTGGAAGAGCAGATGGTGACGCCAATGGATAGGAGGGCGAAATAGAGGACGGGGACAGTGGTGGAGTTGGGAACAACAACAAAAACAGCATCGTTTTTCGACAGGTTGAGGTCTGTTCTTAGAGAGTGAGCTAAGGAAGTGACCTGTTGGCGGAACTGGGAGTAGGAGATGACACGGCCGGTGGTGGAGTCAATTAGAGCAGTGGAGGTTGTAAGGTGGTTGGAGAAGGAGAGAGCGAAGGAAGCCACCGAGAGAGGGGTGGTTGGTGGTGGGAGAGGGACAGGGCCTCGGAGGGTGTGGTAGGTTCCGGTTTCAGGGGAGTAGCCGGATTTCTGGTCGGATTTAGACATGCTGGTTGAGATATCTATTTCAAGAAATGCAGGAAATGTATAGAGACAGACAATGACAGCAAGAAATTTATAAGAAATGGAATAATTCCAACGGCATAATTTGTCATTAGTCTACTGTCATGACCCATGACATCCAATTGTTTATATTACCTAATAAAACTTTAATATATTAATTACATGAGGACAAATAGTCCACAACAATGCCAAGCAACCACCAAAGCTTTAGCTTAAGCAACCACCAAAGCTTTAGCTTTACTGTGTAACCATTCTAGTTTCTATAACCGGAAAATGTCAAATGAAGAGATGTTGTAACTACTTAGCTTTTGCTACTGTATGAAGGTCAAGAGGAAAATCACATCACTGTAGGTGCAATTTGGTCCTCCACATTTCGCCGACAACTTTTCGAGGTTGTGGGTTATCTGGTCCTCTGTCTCTCTGCCCAGATGTGAAGTATATATAGCCGTCCCAGAAACCAGCCAGCGTCGTTTTTATACGG
Organism: Plantago ovata; assembly: GCA_028274465.1. Classification (NCBI taxonomy): domain Eukaryota; kingdom Viridiplantae; phylum Streptophyta; class Magnoliopsida; order Lamiales; family Plantaginaceae; genus Plantago; species Plantago ovata. Next base: position 26,444,697 of record CM051457.1, read on the forward strand.
TATGGTAGCTTTCCGATGACAGACCATTTCTGTATGATTGACAGAACAATGTCAGGCGAGTATCACTCGTTAGCTCCATAAACAAGAATACACATTTAGAACGATTTAAGAAAATTGAGTTTTTTTTTTTCTTCAGTTATTAACTCATTATAGAAGTTTCAAAACACCTCAACTCTATGCAAGACCTTTCAGATGAGGTGAAAATTCAACATAGTGATTTAGAAGTGGAAGTGCAAATCTAAAATTTATCAAGAGCACAGAAAGTTTCATATGATGATAGGAGGAAAGAGGAAGCATACCAGAGTGTCTAAGTTGAACTGGAAAATCTCCCCGACCAAAATCATCCTTTTAGTCACCGGGTTCTTCTCGGTTGTGCCTCCCATGATGATAATGGAGTTGTTCACAATCACCCAAGAAGATTCTATGTGAGAGTCTGGTTTAGGCATAGGTTCTAAGGTTTTCCACTTATTTTCACTGTCTAGCATATAAACATCTCCATAAACAACCTGAACAGATGGACACAAAGCAACAAATGAGTACAGAATGAGATTTATAGAGAAAGTTAGAAGAAACACCAAGAACTGATAGCAAACTCATGCAAGCGCACCTCATGTCTGCGTGAGCATTTGAAGATAGGTGATCCTGGCTTTGCCATGAAATCACCCTCTTGACCACCAATAACAAAAAGCCTATCACCATCAACAACACAGGCCCTATGGAAACGAAAAGGAGCAGTTTAAACTAGACTGTTCTACATTTTACCAAACAAAATAATGTCCTTACAGATTACGAGACAACAAAATAACAGTTGATTGATGGACATGTTCCAATGTGCTAGAAAGAAAAATAACTAGATTCTTCAGAGAGTCAAAAGAAAACCATAGCATAATATAAATTCCAAATCTAAGTCATGCAGAAAAAAACATTACTATCCACTTTTCTACAGTATACGGTTTTGAAGGTTTGGACCAGATGGTAACATTAAACAACTAATGCAGCTTATGAAATGTATGGGGTAATAGTGAATCTTTCTACAACTTATACATAATTCAAACTATAAATTAGGAATTTCTGGATATACTCAAATTAGTTTACATGTAGATTCCCCAAAGACTAGTCCAATCAAGTATAAAGCAATTTGCAGATAAACCTAGACCAACAAAACACATACCGGTGTGGCCCTCCGCGAGGTATTGGTATTTCATTTCTCCAATGCTTCTCAAGTGGTTTACCATTCTTGACAGCAAGACTCCAATGTTCAGTTCCAGGTGTATGCCTATTCTCTTTGCTACCACCCATTACATGGAGTCTTCCCTTCCACAACTGGGTTGCTGCAGCATACCTGAATGTATACGTTAGAATTTGTTGCACAGAAACAATTTCAAGATGCTGAGTCTAATACATGCTCTGAGAAAAAAATACAGTAACATCGATCTAGAATTGTAACCAAACATGTCAATATGTAGGACATAGGACGCGTGGTTAATATTCATCCGCATTACGTGAAAAATGCATGTTAAAGTATTTTCCAAGAACTTTTGAAGTGATATGGACGAATTTATAGCACAAGGCCCGCTTCGCCCACCATGTTAGTGGTTATAGTTCATATACCGAAAATGGTTCCAAACATTTGTCACGCAGTAATTGAAAACTGAAATTTATCAAAAACTCAGACTGACAGTTTAGAAGTTTAAGCCTTATATTTCATAGGACATTTTCAGTGTCTTACATCCTTAGCTACATATTGGAAAATTGTTTCGTAGATTCATACGATCCACTGACACATACATACCTTGGGGCAGGTAATGGTGGCAAGCTCTCCCATTTCCTAGTCTCACTGTCCAATACAAACGTATGAGCTACTGGGCCACGGCATTGAGGGCCATACTGCCCCGATACGATATATATGTATCTTCCATCAGTTGCCATTCCCAAATGTGAATTTGCCATACCTTTTGGTGTGTCAAATCTCCCACACCAAGTGTTGTCTGTAAAATTGTATATATTGACATGAGAATGCACCTGCATATAAATACACGGTAAGGAAGCTTGACAACCAAACAGATAATTCATGACCGTAGATTTTCGTACACTTACATAGTCGATGGTCCCGTATCCAGCAAATACATATAGAAGGTTCTTGATCTGAACCGCGAAACCATCCAAACGAGGCACAGGTGCTGTTGGCATCTGCTCCCATTCCAACTCAGGAGCAGGTAAATCAGCAAAAGTGCCTGATAGAATCCGTCCAGGAACACGATCTACATCAATCTTGTCTAATTTAACATCTCCAACCCCTAATTTATCACCTACAACCTGAAATTTCTCCAATCATCATTCTGTTTACTCACATGTACTAATCAAACAACACAATGCATTTACCAAGAAATGTCTGATAGAAATCCAAACTCATTAGATGTACTTATCCAGTGTGAATTTCACCTCAACAGGAATTCTTAACAACTTAAGAAAAGATGCACATTTTTACAGAAATACAAACACTAATAATATAAATCTAACTGAGCGAGCATTTGCACATGTTTCTTGCAAACTGATAATATCTTTTTGAAGCAGAATCACCAAAAGTGTGTTTGCAAAAACTGAGTCACCTAGCTTATTGAAAGTCATTTGTCATCTGCAAACATGAAACAACCACCTAATTCACAAAGAGCTACATTTAACTTGCTATGCTTCATTTAATCAATTCAAAATAATGAAATTTTCAAAACATCATACCAAACTCCAAAAGCAATTGACAGTTAAAATCTTTTTGATTTAGATTTTCTTGATTGGCCGCCCCAAATGGGGCTTCTCTCCTGCTTTTTTGTTTTTCTCAACCCAAATCTTGGTTACAAACTGGGACCCCTTACCAATTAAGACTCTACTGTTCTACATGGAATGCAAGTATACAGTATATAAACATGCCAAGATTTTGCGCAACAAAAATAGTAATAGTTCAAGAACTGACCCTTTCGATTCCAGTAGCCTTTTGAGCGTTTGGGGCTTCAAAAACACGAGTTTTCTGACGAGCCCAGTTGGATGAAATCCATATGTAAGTTGATAAAGAAGAAGAGGAAGTGAAGAAGAAATTCAGCGTAAGGGCAACCCCAACTAAAGAGAGGATGAGGAGAATTTTTGTGGACCTGTTGTTGTTGTGTTTTACCAAAGATCTTACCATTGTTCAGCAAATCGAAATAGTTCAAATCAACACCCATTGTTGCTCGAACAAGGAGGTGTATATAGAGCTATTGAATCGAAAAGGCAAAAAGATTACGGAGTGTGAAGAAGAGTTTATGTTTTGTGGGCGCCAATGGTACTACTATCACCTGGTTTTCTGTTTCAGCTACTCTGCAGATTTGCTACTGTATAATTTATTCTTCTTCTTTTATTATTAAATTTATTATTTTACTCGTTGTCATTCTCAAATCTCAATTGGTGGTGGATGGTCAAAACTAGGTCCCGAGAAAAGGGTCGGACGATTTGGCTTGGGTTTCATGTAGGATGTATTTTGAATCGAACATCAATTTTATCGAACATTTGTTCATTAAGGATATAGTGTGTTCTTGTTAGTGTTCATATTGTTGAACAACACAATAACTTGTTCGTGTTCGTTAATAAAAGTCGTACACGGACGAAGAATCAAACAAAAGCCAAACGAAAGAATCTTTCATTATCAATGAATTGTGCCTAATTTGAAAATCGAGACAAGAATCAAAAGAGTTAATCGTTGAACGATGGGAGGAGTAAGAAGATAGAAGGTGCATGGTGGTGGGAGGCGGAGGTAGAAGGCATTTCATGTGAAGTGATGGTTGAATCGATTACTCACCAACATCAAGTGGCTATGTAAGTGATCCAAATGGTTGAAACCATGAATTGAAGACACTCCAATGTTAGAAACTTGGACAAAATGAGTATTGTTGTAACACTGCACACTCTAACCCATCCATAATTCCAAAAGATACATTAACAATAACAATACAAAGGAGAACAAATAGCTTATTCCATGAACACGTAGTAAACTGCATACAAATTAAACTTCATCATGTCTGGAATTTCATACTCGATGAGAATCAAACACACATATAGTATACAACTAAACCAAGTTTATACATTCCACACCACTTTGTTTAAGGCACATTCGTATCCTTGCATTAGATTCACATGTTCTACACACAAATATGCTAGTTGTGGATGAAACTTTAGCTCGCCTGACTGAGTCTAAACTAGGCCTGGCCCATACATGAAATGAAGGCCCTTGATACGGTGAATATTAGACATAACATACAAATCATTTAATTTGGATCAAATCAGTTCGAGTAAGAATATTTGGGTATGTGAAATGTGATTTTTTTTAAAGTTCAAATCAAATCAAAATCTAATGTTGTTCGGATCTCAGGTCTTGTTCATATTATAAAACTTTGTATGTATTATTTCAGACGGGTGAATTCATATTGGGAGTTAGGCCCAGTTAGATTCAGACAATCGGGCTTCGTACCATTTTGGACCAACTTAACTTGAATTCGAGTCAATTCAAACCCAAGTGTTATTCAGATTTTGATCCTTCATGTGATTTCATTTTAGGTTGGGTCATTGCATATCATTATTATACTAGTACATTCACGCGTCATGTATTTTCCAGTCAATGTCAATTTATTATGACATATATTGATACAAAGACCTTCATTTCCCGGCACAAATGTATTCAGACCAGGTCTCGGATCACTGATTTAGAGATCATATTTCGAGTTCAAGTTTGAATTTCCGATCGAATTTGGGATATGAGGCAATTTTGCCACGTCCAGGTAAATAGTTAGAAAATAGGGGCGGCCCAGTAATAGTTAGAAAGCCTGGAGCCAGTCTGGGCCGTTACCCATGAAGCCAATTTGAAGTGAATCCACACGGCCCATCTCGTTTCTGCTCCACGTAAAAATAGAACTGATTTTTTTATGTCCGCAAAAGACCTCAACCACACGGCTTCTAACACTTCCCTACATCACCTGTAAAATCATCTTGTCCTTCGTCGTCCCTCTATCGGATCTCCAATCGCCGATCAGTTTCCAGGTACTTCATCTAGATCTGATCATATCAAATCCATTTCGTCAATTGCACATGTCTTATTATGTCTAAGCTTCAGATTTGTATACTTCCGAGCCTCCTTGTACTTTAATTGAATCTGAGATGTGTTATTGTTATCGATTTTTATTCATAGATTTCCCAACTTTTTGGATTTAATTCGGTCTAGTGATTTTCTAGGGCGTTATTATTATTATTATTATTTTTTTAATGTAATGATAATGGAGAAAGGTCTAAGGTAGCTTAAAGTTTTCGCAACTGCTTGGTTTTGGTGTTGCCATTGAATCTGAGATGTTAGGGAAGTTTATATAGCACGTTAAAATCATGGATTTCTAGTTTGAGATTGTGAGATTGATTTGTATTTGTAGGTTTGTTGTGTTGAATGCTTTGTTTCTGCGAATTGAGTTGTAGATTTTTGTGCTTTGTATTGAGAGATGGTAGCTGGAAATGCGGATTTGTTAATTGATTAATGGTTGCTACAAAGTGATGATGACGAAAGCTCTTTGTTAGCTTAAAATTATATCTTTCAGCATGTATCATCTAAGATGTATGATTCATCTTAATGCCCTTCCATATATCGGCTATTGTGGTGGCACATTTGGCTTGCATTTTCTTATTTATATTTGTCAGTCAATGTAGTATAGGCTGGAATATTGAATGTTTTGAACTAAGCTTGCGTAGGAGTTGGTGTAGAACCAAATGGTTTGTCCGTTGAATATTCATATAGTTGACAAATGTTGAAGGCTTCACATCACTGCATGATTATGTCAATTTGTAAGAGCCCTGGGCGCTATATTCTCCATTATGTATGTCCTATTTGAGGAAAATATGCAGTTCGCTCCTCAAGTTAGGGATACTTAATTTCAATACTTGGTAGTTGGGATGGCATAAGGTGCAGCTTTGTACAGAGATGTTTTAGAGAGCTTGACAAGTGCACGCCTTGCGATAATGCAGAATGGCATATAGTATCATACACCACATGCATCTATGGATTTATCTGCCAAAAGCATAAAAACCAATGGGCTGTAATCTAAGGCTTCAGAAGAGCTCAGTCATTTACAAATCAAGATGAGCTGCTCCCATGGGCATTATACTGATCAAGTTACATAAGCAAACAACTTTGTTTATGTTATAGTTGGATCTATTCATGAATATAAAGAGTCGAAGATAGATGATAATATATATAATTTTCAGTTCATATGTGATGTTTATGTGTGCTTGATGAATGCCCCTCTTGGTAAGATTGTCAACAAAATGCTTCTGTAACTGGGGCCCTGATCATGCAGGCTGTTCTTTTGTGTAACATTACATAAAGTTGCTGGCAGTACAATTATTTAGCTGGTTTTTTCGGATTGTATTAATCATGTACTATTATACATCTTTTTTTTTTTGTTGTTGTCATGATTTAACCTTCTTTTTTTCCTTTAATATTTGAACAGGGTTCTCTCATAAGATGTTTGGCGGTCGACCAATTTACCGATTGTTGAGAGAAAGACTTCAAGCAAAAACTGCTGTAAGAATTATGCTCTTCATTTTGTTTTTCTCCGTGATCTTTTGCTGTTATCTTATAAGTGATAACTTGGAGCTCCTAACAAGATTACGTTTTGAAAACAAGAATTTTGACCACGTGTGTATATTTATTCACACACAAGTCACATGCAAGTGAAGCATGTAATTTCATCCATAAGTTTTTCATAACAACATTTCAAATTCAGTAGAAGTATTTTAAGTCAATCGTTTTATGGTGAGAGTATAAGGGTGTTGATGTTCAGTGACTATAACATTATAAATGTTGATGAAAACTTTATCTTTTTCTCTGATGACACTAAGAAAACTAGTCATTAACACACAGGACGAGTTATACTTATTTCCTGTGTGGCGCCTGTGATTCTTTTTCTTTGTATGGTGAAACAGCAACAAGAACACTAAAACATGTATGCCAATATCTTCCTCTTCCAGGCCTACCCAGCTTTGTCATCTCTTATTTCTAAGAAAGAACAGGAAAGAGTTGGAAATGCGACCTCAAAGTCCTTGAGGGCATTGGCCCTTGTTGGAGCAGGTGTAACAGGACTTTTAAGTTTTGCAACAATATCATCTTGTGATGAAGCCGAACATGGTTTGGATGTCCCTGACTATCCCTGGCCTCACAATGGCATTTTAAGCTCATATGACCATGCTTCGTGAGTTATTCTCTGGCTTGTGTTATGTTCTGAATTGTTTGTTGAGATTACATGTTCTTCACCTTAGGTCTCTTTTGAGTATGAGTTTGATAAGCTTGTGATTTGTTTGGTTGTTCTGGAGACTGGAAGTAGAAGATATAAATTTGATTGATAAGATTGTGACTTTGTTTTATTGTATTGGAAGTAGATGTGTTTAATTTGTTCCCATGTAAAAGTCTAGAAGTTCTAGTGCTTCTTGTGGACATGTGTATGCTTATAGTGATAGACCCTGATAGATCCCTGAATTATATATTCCAAATCCTTTGCAGTTTGTTATAAGGGGAATATTTGTGTAAAATCACCAAATTAGGACCCATTCTCGTGTTTTCACCAAATTAGGACCCATTCTCGTGTTTTCACCAAATTAGGACCCATTTCTCGTGTTTTGGTTCAGTTATATCAAATTAATTTGTCCTTTTTGGATGTATTTTGCAATAGAGCTTAATTCCAGTTCTTCGTATCTTGGATTGCTCTTTTGATATGCTTGTATTAACACATCATGTTGCCACTACAGGATCAGGCGTGGCCACCAGGTTTATCAGCAAGTCTGTGCTTCCTGCCATTCCATGTCCTTAATTTCCTATCGTGACCTAGTAGGTGTGGCCTACACTGAGGAGGAAACTAAGGCTATGGCAGCTGAGATCGAGGTTGTTGATGGGCCTAATGATGAAGGAGAGATGTTTACTCGTCCTGGGAAACTAAGTGATCGTTTCCCTGAGCCATATGCGAACGAGCAAGCAGCTAGGTTTGCAAATGGAGGAGCCTATCCCCCAGATTTAAGTCTTATCACCAAAGTATTACTCTGTTTCCTAACCAAGTTATCTATTCGTGTTACTTTCTTTTTGGCCACTAGTTAAACTTTTTCTTCTCTTACATCTTTAGGCGCGTCATAATGGTCAGAATTATGTCTTTGGTCTTTTAACTGGATACCGTGATCCTCCTGCTGGTGTTTCTGTAAGTATTTTCTGATTGATCCTGTTTCATTTATATAACTGCACAATAGGTTCTTTCATTCATCCTCCAAGAACTTGTTACCACTAGATACTGTTGACATGTATTGTATATCTACTTAAAAGAAAGTTGCCTAGAAAATGGAAAACAGAGGCTTGAATATGAATTCCATTATCCGTTCGACTGTACTGCCTTGGCCAATTACCGATCATTAAGTTTAATTAATGAATGGTAAATAGATGTTCCTTGACATGTCATTTTTATGGTTACTTAGCTCTGTGGTCTTTACGCTTCAAGCTAACTTAGATAAAACTGATTGGGATAGTACACAACAATTGCTCTCTATAGCTATGCCTGTGGGCTTGCAGAATCAAAGTGTTGCAGCTTATTGCATTCTTAGAACTATGCCTATGTTCTTCATAACATGGATAAATATTTGGCAATTCAGGCCCTGTAATATATAATCTTATGTGTGATGCATTGTTCTTCCTGTTCCTGGGATAAATGTACCCCTTTGTTTTAAATTCATCAAGACAACATTGTCTATTTCTTTATGATGAAACTTTTATTTTATGGCCGATAGTGCTAACCACCTAAAATGTTCTCATTTAGATTCGTGAAGGATTGCACTATAACCCGTATTTCCCTGGGGGAGCTATTGCCATGCCTAAAATGCTTAACGATGGAGCTGTTGAGTATGAAGATGGTACCCCTGCAACTGAAGCTCAGGTACAATTATAGTATTTTTGTTCACATTTGAGGGGCCTGAAGTTGTCGTTCTAGTCAGGTTATTTTGGGTTATTTTTGCTTAGCGATTCCAACATTTCCTTTTCTGCTTCTTTTAACAGATGGGAAAAGATGTGGTATCATTCTTATCATGGGCTGCCGAGCCCGAAATGGAAGAGAGGAAACTTGTAAGATACTGTATTACTCGTATCTCTTATTTTTATTACTCTTAGAACGAAAATTATTTAAAAGTTGAGGGAGCAGTTGTTAATAGATTTTTTTACGAGATGCACGCGCAATATATATGCTAACAATATTGAAAAACTTCCAGATGGGATTCAAATGGATTTTTGTTCTATCATTGGCACTTCTTCAAGCTGGCTACTACAGGCGTTTGAGGTGGTCAGTTCTCAAATCCAGGAAGCTTGTGCTTGATGTTGTCAACTAGACTCTGGCACGAGGATCTGAAATCAACAAATAATTTATGTCACTTAATATACTGTACTCTTTGCTCTGTTGATCAGCGCTGTCTTTTGCATTTTTTGGTAATGCACACACCAAATTTTCAAATTTGTGGAGAATAAGGTGATTCATACTAGCAAAATTTCTTTCTTCTCAATTCCAGGCTGATGAGAAGTGTTAAGTTAGAAGCAAAATATACTTGGTGCTTCAAGCAATGCAACCTTTGACATTTTTTGGGAGTTTCACTCGACCAGTTAATGTTACTTGTAATGCAACTTGGATCTTGTTTTTAACATTGTAGTAGGATAAGCTGCTTTTAAATCACTTCAATTTGTGCTTTGGCGCAAATCACAGCCCCAGCTCCACGGAAGTATGAAACTGAATTCATCTTTTGTTTTCTTGAAATTGGGAAATGGTGGATATTTGTTTTGGTGAATAATTGTGAGATTTTGTTAATTTAATAATAATATGAGGAAATATATATAAAAATGAATAAAAATTGGTGTAGTTTTATAGTTGTGCCATATTTTGTGAGGTTTTAATATGATTACCGCATTATTATTTTAAACATAAATTAAGTGACAAGTACATGTGCCCTCTCTGGAGATCCTCTTTTTATCCTAGTTCACTTTCGCTCAACGCGTTGATTAGCATTTAGTTCATATCCCTCTCTCTCCCGGTGAAAAATTATCGGTGATATTTTTGGTTTTTAAGATTTGCCTGTCCTACCCCATCTCTCCCGGACTTTCGAAATACTCCTATTGGCCATTTGGAATTTCAAATCTTAAGTCTACCCCTACTTAGTTCAATAATCCTAACTTTCTAACATGTAGATAAGTATTCTTAGTGTTACTAACATTTCTATAAACAACATTTCTGATTGGATTAAATTATAATCCTTATGTCTCAGTCATTTTTGTATATATGTTCGTTGTTTCCGGCATGAATAAGACATACAAAGGAGTTAAACATAATAAGTTAGGACGATGAGTTAAATATAATAAGTTAGGACGATATAATTAATATTGTTGGTGTGAGATTTTTTTTTCTTTCTAATAGCATTTCGTCAAATTCACTATCACTAAATTATAATTCTATTTTAATATATGTTATGGTTAGAATTTCTAAATCGTGAATTGTTTCATCCAATAATTAAAGAATTATGTTTCTATTGATAAAAACAATGTCAAAGAGAATAACAAATTTGATTGCATATAACATCATTTGCAAATCTTTCCTAATTTTAATACGGGTACAGGGAATGGTACACACTTTGGTACAGTAAACCCGGACCGCTCAAACACACTCTTATACAAATTACTTTTTCTTTTATCTTTTTAATGAGTAAGAGGGATAGATCTGGCCTATACTATATAATAGGAAATGTCAGGTTCAACCAGTTTTTAATTTAGATTACTTTTTCGGTACGATTCACAATTAATGTGAAATCAAACGAGGCATTTTTACGGATGAAGGATTTTGGATGCTTAACAAAGAGCAGTAAAATTAATAATATATGTCACAATACATATTAGCAAAAGAAATTTTAAAAGGCAAAAACAATTAAATTTTTGGTTTTAAAAACGAACATAAAATATAAAAAACAAACAAAATATGGTAATAAAAAGAAAAAGATGTTTTATGTAAAGAATTTAAAAAATGAAAAATTATGATTTCTTTTTTACACAAATACATTTAAATAATTTGTTTTCTTTTAAGCTTACTTTCTAGGGTACTCGTATTTATTAATTCAGGTAAATTAGTTGTGTTCTTAGTGCACGAACTACACTCCAAAGTCTAGTTCATTAAATTGGTGGAAATTAGACAAAACATTATGTCCACCGGAAATTATTACTCGTAGTACAATAATTATATTTAAGGATACATGTGATACATAAATTAACAATAAAGCTATGGTAGATAAATTAAAGTTGGGGTGGGTTAATTACAAATTAGTGATGATCCTAATAGTTTCTATCAAATTAGTGCTACATGGAAGTTTTCCTACAAAGTCGTGTCTATATGTGTGGACTAATTTAACCTTATATACATAATTAGAGAAAGTCAATTAATTTGTAAGACTAAATTCCTAATTTTAGTTTATTACAGTAGTTATCTTCAATTTTATCTATTAATAGCCGATTGAATTTTTTCTCAATTTATTTTCGTTTTCTTGTAATACGTTTGAATGATCTGTAGTATCATAAAGCATGAAGCATCCCACCCTCCAAATATTTTCATGGCTTTCACATTTATGGGGTCTCTGCTTATGTCTTTGTTAAGTTGTTAGAGCACTCCGTATGTAGGCTTCTTTGGGACTTATTTGAGGCTTTAATTCCAAAAGAAGCCCCAAGAAGACTACAATGAGGACTTTTTAGGGGCTAGTCTTCATTTGTGAGGGGCTTTTTTTAGGCTTCTAATGTTTAAAACCCTCTATTTAAGTTCCAATCATAAGGAATGCTATTATAATATGAATAGTGAATATTTGAGTTTAGTGTTTGGCTTATTTTGGTATGTAAGTTCGCAATGTTTATGGGGATGCGTGAAGTCATCATGTGCAATTCACTGTTGACCGATTATTTGACCTTCTATATCGACATGCATCTCAATAAGATGGAGTGTACATTCATGCATCTATTAGCAAGCAACTTTTTTTTCTTTTTCTGGGTAGCAATTGTCCTAAATTTTTGTATAAACAAGAATCAGACTTGGAACATGAATCTCTAAGCAAGTGATAGAAAACGCGGAAGCAATAAAAATAAAAACAACTCTAACACCGTAGAATTGCAATAAATAAACTACTAGAATCCACTAGTACATGACAAAGCCATTGAAACGAAGCTAAAGCTTCAACGCCAAGAGGCAATACACGTATGTTTTATGATAAACTTCAATAATAATAAAACCTAACCTAAACGACTTTTTAAATATAATCGAAACCCTAGCAAGGACCTAAAAACAATAAACCAAAAGATATATATAAAATAAAGACACTAAAACAATAATATAGCAATTAGGCCCGCTGCCTAATTCATGTTCTCCATCAACAAGTATCTATTTTTGTGGGCAAACATTTGTCGTAAGTTTTTATACTTACCATGTAACAATCAGTCTGTTCAAAGCCAGTGAAGGAAACGGTTGATAGTGATGCTTGACATTTTAGTCAGAGTTTGACTAATTAAGAGAAACTATGTTTAGCTGGAAAAAAGTAGGAATTTTAGTTACTGAAATTAACACTAAAATTAACATTATCACCAAATTGAGATAAAGTTTTCACCAATTTGTAGGAAAGAATTTAGGTCACTCCAATTTAATATAAACTCTCAAAACTATCACCAATTTGTAATTTTTTCTAAATTAAAAAATTTCCAACCTATCATCCTGTGATGGGTATAAATTATTGTACACGTGTTTTATGTTGCTAATTTGAAGGTTTGACTAAATATAGTAGATAGGAAAAATTATCAATGCAATTTACAAACTTGGCAACATAAAAAGTAAACGTTACAATTAATGTAATATTATCATAATTAAATTAAAGGCAATTAGTAGTATTTTTCACCTATATAAACACACATATAGGTCGGTGCAAATAAACAAAATAGTAGTACTAGTTCATTTAGAAAATAAACTTAAAACAATCCAGTATCAATTACAATGGCAAGCCTAAAGCTAATCACCATCTTGCTATGTGTGCTCGTTGTTAATGGTATGTAATATACTCTCTCTCTCGGTCTCTTTTGGTCTTTCTAATATATCATCAAATGAAAATGCATTCTTATTCGTTAGTAGTATATACTATCATAGTTTCTTGTTAAATGTTGATTTATTACGAACATTCAGCATTAGGATGCACGACGAATGAAGAGTGTTTGAAAGAATTAAAGTCATGCTCACCGCGTGCAATTTGTCATGATGGGCACTGTCAGTGCCCCCCAGTCCATAACAAAATCTGCGATTGTTCAAGGATGATTTGTCCACCACTTAAGCGACCTCATTGTGACGGATTCAAATGTGTATGTGGAAACGAAAAACAAATGTAGAATTATAATGCCTTTCATTTTTTGGTGAATTTATAATGAATAAACTTTGTTTCTTTTCACTGTCTCAATTTGAAATTGTTCATTGTTATATAAGCTTATATAACACCATCATGAAATAACAAAAGGGGACCACATCTAAAATCTAAAATGATAAAAATGAGAAACGTATTTTGAGAGTATTTTTACTTCCACGCTAACCTCAATTTTTGTTGGATTGGGTACGAAATTTAAAAGTAGACGAAAAGAATAAGATAAAATGAGACTGAGTTAATAAAGTATGAAATAAATATTTTCATTTTAGGTATAACAAGTTAAAATTGAGAAAATAAAATAAAATGGGGGAGTATAAGTTTGTTCGAGCTTCTTGTGGATTGCGACTTTGTAAGCTCAACTCAAAACATGCCAATCATGCTTGATAAGGCCTAAGGTTGGCTCTACTTGTTTGGCCTAGGTGTAACTGGCGGTTCTATTCGAGTCGAGCCTACTCATATAGCTCAACTCGAGCTCGACAAAATACTCGAACTGAGCCGATGCCGATTTAATTATAAGATGAGATAAAGTTCGGGCTTGAGATCAAGTTCGAGTTTGAGCGATATTATTAATAATCAAGCTCAAACCATTTTACTAGAACCAACTCGAGTATGAGTCGAGCCCATATAAGGAAAAAGAAAAAAATGTGAAATATTTCAAGAAATTAAAATTATACATATTAACGGTCAATATTTCAAACGATGAAGCCATCAAAAGTTAACAAAATTTAGGTACCTCTTGTCCCATTAAATCTTCATAATTTTTCATTTTTGGCGTTCTATTATAATCTTTGTAATTCATAAATGGAAATTTTTTTACTCCTACTCATCAATTTTTTATTATTTACTTCTTTTCTACTTTATTAAATCTTTGTCATACTTTATCAATATAAAATCTCTAGCAAATTAATATATTATTTTACTTTTTTTAAGTTAAGATAAAGCATTCTCTAAAGATAACTTTTGTCTACAATAACGAAGCGTAACTCAGTTGGTAATCTACTTCACCTCCAACTAATAGGTCGGGGTTCGAGTCACTATGGGGTAAATGAGAAATCATTCGCTTTGCCGATTAAAAAAATAAGATAAAGCATTCTCTAAAGAAGATTATATTGGAACGAAGGAAGTAATGGTAAAAAATAAGTATAAAACTATTTTTTTCTTCCCTTATAAATATTATTACCGCAATCTAGAGTAGTAATTTTTGCCTATAAAAACGCATCTAATAGGTTAGGAGTAGAAATAATAGCTCATTTAGAAAGAAAGAAAAAAGGAGAGCTTAAAACATTTCCAATAATCAAACACCATGGCTAGCCAAAAGCTAGTAGCCATCTTGTTCTTGGTCCTTGTTGCAAATGGTATGTTATGGTTTTTTATTTTTTTATCTGATCTTTCTAATGGACAAGAGACTTCTGTTATACTAATCGTTTGTTTGTTAAATGTTGATTAATTACAAATGGATAGTATTAGCGACAACAAATGGTGCTGGTCTAGTCTGCAAGACGGTTGGAGATTGTAAGAAGATCACCAAGTGCAGATTTGGGGATCCACTTTGTATCCATGGGAGATGTTTCTGTAAGGTCAAAAACGAGATCTGCGATTGTTCAAAGCTAATTAAATGCCCAACGTCTCAACGCCATTGTGTTGCGGAGCATCTTACCCAAAAAGCAACAAGTTCTGCTAACAGATTCAAATGTGTCTGTGAAGCCCATTAATTACCAAACAAATGAAGTATCCTGAATTATTAATGAATATATCAAAGTATATACTCATATACTTAATGATTTCCGTTTATAAGTAAAGAAAGTTGAGATTTGAGATAAACAAGAAAAGAAAACCATGAAGTCAGATTGAGATAGAGGTAGTGTAAGTTTGTTCAAGCTCAACAGTCAAGAATTTTCAGACACATTAAAATGATATAGTATTGCGCTGCTTTCTACTAGAGTACTAGTAATCATCTTGCACAATCAAATGATAACCAAATGCAACACTGTTTTCAGAGGCTATAACCAGTTTAAAGATACTAAGCAGTAGCAACCATAGAATCAAATTAGAGTAGACAAGATCTTGCCAACAAGTTTCAAGCGCCCAGTGTCTAGTTTTGCCAGAGCTCTGAAATAGGCTTCCCTTCATTGCACCTCTTTACGCATTCCAAAACAATTTGTCTCAGTTGTTTCTCGACCTCTTCAACAGGAAGAGTTGCATCTATAACCTGCAGAACAAACGTGAAATAAGACTAATATAAGGATCTGTATACATATAAGCAGGCAATGTTTCTCCAGGAATGTAAACCAGAACGTAAAGTATTTGATGTCAACAAGTTCTTGTGTTGATGAAACATGTCTCCAAGCTACATTTCCTGCGGTCTCTTCACTATGAAATAAGTCCAGCTCAATTTGCATATAAAATGTTTCTGTAAATTGGTTATAAAATGAAATTCAATTTTAACTTAAGACATTATCCTGATTTTACATGTTATTAGTACTTGGTCAAAACATCACTTCTGCAGTTCTGCATTACTCTTTCACTTGCATCCTGTCTTACTCTTTCACAAAATTATCTCAATCCTATTCAAAACAGCAGGCAGAGGCCATACCTTCCAAGTTGAATCAAAGAGTGCACGATATGACGTGTCAACTTTCTTCTGAAACTCAAGCTGTTCATACCTCTCGCCACCATAACCTCCTCTTTCTGCAGCTTTCTAAACATTTTCAAACAAAATCAGTCAGCCTGGATATAGCTCAGCTGGGAATATTGTTGGTGTAAGGTTTCATACATATAATTGATGCAATGATAATCAGAAAACTACTACAAGACCTAATTAAATTTTGAATATTGTATACCTCTGGTGATATGTCGAGGTAAACAACTAGATCTGGCGCAAGCAATCCTGCATCTGGAGCCTGCAACAGAAAACAGCACAGAAGATGTAAAATAAATTCTGAAAACCCAGGTCTAATAACCATAAAGAAAATTAACAGTGCGCACTTTACACCACGCCATGTCTAGTCCTTTGGCTGATGAGAAAGCAACCCCAGAATAGGAATAGCGGTCAACAATGAGTGTTGTTTTACTTCTCAGCTTCGACTCCATCAATGATCTGTCACAAACGCAGCCACCAATTACCGAGTCAAAACCATGAACGAGGGAGGCCATTACTAAAATGGTTATTAAGTGGGTGTTTGCAACAACTTAACTTATCCAGCTTAACTTAATCTAAGGAGAAGCTGCTTTTTTAGTGTTTTTCTCTTTAATTAAGCTTAATAAGTTGAAGCTGGAGAAGTAGGGTTGGACCTCCTTAAGTAACTTATCCTTAAATTAAGGATGATTTTAGTTGTTTTTATCCAAAAAGTTGAGTATGCAAATACTACAACTCTACCTTTTAAGTAGTTTTTGCAAACACCGATCAAATTCTCTAATAGGCCAAATTTACCCACTTCTCCTTAAATTTTTCTACTTATTTTAAGTTGAATTTGTTGCAAAACCCCCCTAAGACATCACAAAAAGCACTCAATTTAAATAGCCTGCTAATCTAAATTACATCAGCTTGACAAGAATAAGAAGGAAGGTTGTGGCAAAATTCAGGATTTAATCTCCAATACACTAAGTCAACATATATGATCCTCTCTTGGCTGTAAAATAAAAGGACCACCATGCCATTAAAGTAAATGTGGATACACGAGACACGGCTAACATTCTCCCACTCAGTCTACATATTTCACAACAATACATGAAGTCCTTAAAAAGAACAAACATCAGAATACTCCTGAACTACTATGCCGCTGTGAGTCATGTATGATTTATGCATTGTTGATTACGAGGAAATTCTATACTGTTTGAGAAATATGAAGACTGAGCGGGTGGACACTCATCAGTTTGTGACTTTATAGCATCCCTTTGTTTCATGTGTGAATGAACTATTCAGCAATTTATTCATTTACAGTTTTTATGGGAAGATTAACCACAGATAGTATATAAATACTATGTTATACTGTTATACTTATGCCCTAGCTGGGGTGCCCAATCTTAATGAAGGTTTTAAGTGTGCATCTATTTGCATTTTCATTAGAGATTACAAGAGCTTTCGATATACACTTCCCTTGCTATACATAGCTTATAGGTATTATCTTTTTCAAATATCTTGAGTATTTTGGTGTTATACAGTTCTTCATATTCATAAACATACCACTTTTATGAAGTTTTAGAATCTGAGACAGATGTCAACAATTTCATATTGCGGAAGGACGATGTGTTGTCAAAATAACCACCAAGTAATATATTCGCCACAAGAGATCATGCATGGTATTTCCTATATCCATAGAAATGAAAACAGGTGAAACAAACCTTTTCTCCCAACGGTTGGCGCTGAAGAGGAGATGAATTGCACGATCATCTAACTGAGACTGGTTGGTGAGATAGGAAGAAATCATTTGGCCAACACCCGTATTCCTATCAGGAAATCTACATGACTCGACTGAATGCCCCAACTCATCAAGATGAGAAAGCAATCTGCTGCACTGGGAGCTCTTCCCACTACGATCTAAACCTTCTAACACGATCAAAGCACCCCTCGATTCGCTTTCTTTTTTGCTTTCCATGTGAACTTGTCTCAAAGAACACTTGAAAGGAAACTTAATATAACGGACACTTGGTGTTTGTGGCAGTACAGATCTCCCAAAACTTGAGAAAGAAAGCACATGTGGCAAAGAAACAAAATAAGCATTTTTACTTATGAGCATCTACATATCTGAAACCAGCCTCCAAAGATTTTATAAAATCTTCAAACGTATGCATAATCCAAGTGCTAAAAAACAATCTTCAACATAGGGATTTTCAAACTTTAAGCAATTTCAGTCTGGGACAAATCATCATCTGGTTACTAGTCCTGAAAGAAATGAACTTTTCACACCAAACTACTAACATTAAGTTTTCTTTAAAATGTGTTGCTTCAACATCTTTCTAAATTGATTAGTTACCATGTTCTGAGATAAATGTAATAAACTCTCTCTAAATGGATCAAAAATAAGAAGTAATAATTTGAGCGGGATCAAAGACTACACGCAGCATGCTTATAAAAACAAAATCTGATGCCTTAAACATTTTCAAACAGGCAATTTCACAAACACCTAACAGGCATAAACTCCTTGACACATCTACCACCAAATAAAAAGACCAAAAAGATAATTAAAAGCTGAATTACAGTAAGCAAACTTACAAGGTCTTAAAGATGTTGAACTTGCAGGCAATTGTCATGTCCCATCGAGCAGATCCTACAAGTAGCTAGTTTCAGAACACATTTGCAGAATTGACAAATCCCAAGAGAAGACACGGATGGATCATTGTAAGATTAAAATTAGGATAAAGCGAGTAGATGGAGAGAAATTTTACCTGATCAAGAGGCCAAGTTTTGTGAATTGCCTGATGATACGATATGATATGATCTCTGCCTGCAGACTTTGGAAACTGAAACGGAAAAAGGTAAAGAAGAAGAGTGCTAGGTTTTTGGCGGGCTCGCGCCTTTATTAATTTGGGGTGTAGGCCCAACTTGTTATGGAAGCCCGGTCCAGAATATTTTCCTTTTTTTTTCTTTTTTAAGCTTCCTATAATCCTATTTAATCAACCATGCTAAAACCCTAATTCGAGAAATTGGCTCCACGCCTTAGCAGCAGCTGGAGGTAGAATGTGTAGAAGAGCTTGAAAGGGAAGATGATCTGCTGGAGCTTCACCTGTCCGTACGCCCCTTCGAAAATGCCCGATCCACCTGTCACGGCGAGGTACGTGTCCTCGTATGTCAGGTACGGACCTTGCACGGCGATGTGCCCGTAATCGCCCAAGTAGAAGTTGTACACTGCTTCGTATCGATCACCTTTTTTATCCGGCTCGTTTTTTATCAGTATGCATAGTCCGGCTGTTATTCCGGCCCGTTTTTTCAAGTCTCCGGTGTATACCTGTTTAAGGGTAGTATGTAGTTTGCGCATAAGTCTAAATTTCGAAATGTTTGGCTTTTAGTTTTAGTATACATTTTACTGAAATGAAATCAAATTCAAAAAAAAAACCATGTTTATATTTTGATAAGAGCCAAGACTACCGGTTAAAATATCTCACACCACTTGTCAACTACGTACATTTTTAAAAACGGAGTTGGAGGTTGAGCCGGTCACCCCAAAAGAGGTTTAACTGGGGTCTGACCCGTTGACCCGTTCTGTGAGCCGGATTGAGTCGGTGTACCATTATAATATTAATATATATGTATACACTAATATTAATATATTTATACTATGCTATTATTCATATTTCCATCCAAAATTATATTAAAAAAAGAGTAAAACGCAGAACAAAAAATATACTACAGAGAAACACATCACATCAATAAA
This sequence comes from Plantago ovata, assembly GCA_028274465.1. Classification (NCBI taxonomy): domain Eukaryota; kingdom Viridiplantae; phylum Streptophyta; class Magnoliopsida; order Lamiales; family Plantaginaceae; genus Plantago; species Plantago ovata. The sequence goes on from CM051457.1 coordinate 26,464,574, forward strand.
AGCAAAATAAACACAGAGCATAGTAGCCGCAAATGAATAAAACACGCAACAAGAAGATGAAGTAAGAACAATGAATTGAAGAGCAAATCAAGCATATAACACATCAGTTCGAGTAAAGAAAAATTGTAAAACATAGCAGATCAAGTAAAGCAAAACACAACAAGAAGATAAAGAAAAAAATGAAAAATTTACATGAATCGAAGAAAGAAGAAAGAAGGAAAGAGGGTAATGAGGAAAAGATTAATGACGGCAAGAATCAAATGAGTAGGGTTTTTCGTTTTCTTCTTCCTTTTTTAAACGTAAGGATTTTTTTTTATTTATTTTTTTCAATTCTACCCTAAAACCGGTTTAAGCGCCGGCCCACCGGCTTTCCGGTTCACCGATTTTGCCGGTTTTCACCCGTTTTTTCCGGTTTCAGGGCCTCAGCTTTTAGGAGTTTTAATGGTGACTTTAGCCCGACGGCTTCCGGTATGTCCGGTTCGACCGCTCGGTTCAAACCGTTTTTAAAACATAGCTTGTCAGAGGCTTAATTAATACATATATGAGTTGAATAACCTTATCAACTTAACAAATTATTTTAGGGGTAAATTATAAATCAGTTATGTTCCTAATAGTTTCTTACACATTAGTGATACATGCTAACTTTATTATAAAATAGTGTTTAAATAGTGATTGCCTATATTAACCTTACTAGATTTTAGCAACTAATCTAATAACTAATATTATAAAATTAGTTCTCTTTATTTTTCATTAAATCATTCTCCCCCTTTACCATATTTAGGCTCAGGACATATGCAATCAAAAAAATCATATGCTTGTTTCAATCTACTCCATGAGCCTATGAATCAAATCTCCTTTTTAGGCTCTCAAGCATCCGTACGAGCCTAAATTCAAATCCATATTTAATAAAATAAGAATCTCCTTTTTGCGGTTTTTTTTAGGGTGGAAAAGGCTTCCCAAGCATCGTTAGCAGCGTGCAGAAGCATCAAAATCAAGCAACCTCTTAAAAACCATCTTAAATAAATTGTGATCCTTGAAATTCATCCATTACACGGCTCTTTACTTCGGAGAGAATTTTAATTTCACAAGCATCTCACTCGTCAAGTAACACGGGTGATACATGGAAGCATCAATCTGGTCGATCCATTTTTCAAGCAATAAGTATCAAATTATATTAAATCAAAGGACAATAAAATGCAAATAAGCAAGCAACAAAAGCATAAAATATGGAAAAAAAAATAATTAAAGAAGTTGTATAATGAGTTTAAGAAAGCCAGACGTTGATATAGGGAAATTAGACATGAATTTAAAGTCAATTTTGATATGTGATACTTGATTGAATGTAGTTTGATATTGAGATTGTGAAATAAATTAAATTATGGATGAAATTTAGGAGTGAAGTTAATTATTTTAATACTAAAATTAGAACAATCACTATTAGGTCACACTAATTTGACATAAAGAATTGAAATTATCACTAATGTATAATTCCACGGACGTCTTTTTTTTTTTTTTTTTTGGAAAATACGAGATATATTAAGATAGATAATAATAAGTTTAGACATACATATCGTTTAGGTTACAAACCGAATTAGAACATTACAGTTTTTAACTAGTTTTACATTAATCCAACCATGGGATAAATTCCAAATAAAATGGAGCGAATTAGATTGCGCATGGTTGGTGCCAAAAGTTCGGTTCCTAGCTTTAGCAATTAGATCAACAACTCTGTTGGATTCTCTATACACAAATTGGACCTTGACTTCCACAGTTTCCACATACGTCATGTCAGTGGGTCTTTGCAACAACCTTGTGGAACTTTGAGAAGGCAAAAAACCACTCAGTTTTTCGTGCTACGTACATGCAGCTCCATAGACTCCATCATGTACCAACTTAAGCTCTTGAGCATCGATCTCCAAACATCAATGAAATTAATTAGGAGGCAATAATTTTACATGGACGAGACCCAAAGTTGGTTGGTGGGAAATTGAATGTTGACAGGTCTGTCCCCAGTGGAAGCATACACGACGGGGTTGTCTCCAAAGATGATTGCCAATGACGAGACACCACTAGCACAGGTTCTTGAACTAGTGCGTTAGTGCAACGATCTCATCAATCGAGTGTGGGTAGTGAACTCCGATGGGTGGCCCGGATGACGAACCAGCTTGCTGATCAGATGACTCACTTAGCTGGTTTAGCGGGTGAATATGGCAGGGATGTGGGGGAAATTGAGACACCCCCAATATTTTGTGTATTATATTCTAGAATTTGATAGAGATTAAGGACTAAGGCCATATTCCATACCAACCAAAAATTTAGAATTTCATATTAGTATGATTTACAGCATTTTAGCATAATTCTTTATGAGTTTTTATAACTAAAGACTTCACTTGATATTTTGACCCCAATATATTTACCCTTATTTTGTCCTCGTTCTATGTATTAAACTCATTTAGACTTTCGGCCCAAAGTCTCTAAAAAATAAAACATGCTCATTTTATTTATTTAGTACGGCCCAAGCCTTTCTATGTCCAAACTCTAAACCCTTACTGTCAGTAAAGTCAGAGGAGCACGTTTTTTCTTGTGATGAGTCGTTCGAAACCTAAACAGAAGCAAATAACTTTAATTCAACCGGCTGCCTCCAATTTTCTTCTCAGGCAAGTCCCCTACGTACCGTGTCATCCTAAGAGCATGCTAGGACGTTCCTTATTACGTTGCAAAATTGTTGGGAAGTTTATGTCACTTTGTCAAAGTAGGAGCACTTTCGTAACTAAGCATGCATACAATAAAACGCTTTAAAAGAATACTCTATAAAATAATAAACTCCTTATAGTAATAAAAATTGTTGGTCCCAACTTGGGACCAGTTATAAATAAGAATAAACTTCACACTGTGATATTCCATAACTTTTCCAAGTCTCGTTTTAAAGAATTATACCTCCATATAGTATTAAATTGCATAAATAAATATTTGTATGTGTTGTTTGTGAAAGAGACTTTAACTTTTAAGTTGCACTCGCACCTTTTAATTTGCGTGTGCTTAGCAACTTATTCACATATATAATTTCTTGTTGAATTCAAAACACATCCAACTTGTCAACCATGCTTAAAGCCTCTCGATATGAAATGTTTTGTACTTCTACACTATCATTCTCTGAATTATCTCCTTCATTTTTTGTATGATTGATTCAACGATTTCATAATATGTTAATACATTGATCACAACTTGTTGCTCTTTTGGGTGATCAAGAAAGATATCTATTTCCATTTGGTCACTGAAATATAATTTTTTAACCTGATTGCTCAATTGTGTGAGGACTTTTTTATTCTTCTTGGCCAAATGATCAGTGACTTATGATTCATCAACATAGTTTGAATTTTTTAGTGCTTAAAGCAATTTTGAATCGTGTGTCGGCCCACACCGAGTGACCATGATGTAGTAGCATTTTGTTAGAAAAAACTACACACAAAACTCTATTTTTTATTGGTCCCACGGTATAGTTTTATTGTAATTCAGATTTGAAATTTTTTATGTCTTTTCTATCATAGTGAATCGCATGTTGACCTTTTGTAGCCATCAAGGAGTGTCGTTGAAAGCAATGACAAACCATAAAACAATCACTTTATCTTGGAAGTTGGAAGCAATGAAAGGAAAGGACGAGGTTTGTGCAGTACTGCAGTGTCTCTTCCTTATTATGGGTGTTTGAAAATCAAAATTGAAAATCAAATCTTTTTGCCCGCGTCATGAAATATTCCTATTTGGCAGTAAGGAGTAGTCTCTCACAGTTTGCCAACTTCTTCTTGTATCAATTCATCAACCAAAGTTTCCTTTTCATCTCCCTCCTCCTTACAAAAATAAACAAAACCCTATTCTTGAATTCCCCGACAAAATCAAGATTTCTACACTTGACTCGCCGCTACTACATATGTTTTCTTAGCATTCTTCGCCCACCTCTCTCTCTCTACACGGTATATAAACTCATCCCCATTATTACATTCTACTATGTTTGGCGTTAAATTTACTACTATCATCAACTCATCTTATCTGTTGTTTCTAATCAAGATTCGAGACGCTCATTGATCGATAAGCCTCAATTTTCATGTGATGGTAGTAAACTTAGAAACAATTTTGTTGGGATTTCCTGCTTGCATTCGTTACGAGTTACCCATGTTTTGTTTTTGTCCGTACTGATTGAAAAATCTCACCTTTAATGATAAAAACCAAAATCCTTTATTATTTTTATTCTTTGGGCTTAATTATTGCTTATTCCTTTATTTAGTTATGAGATGCCCATGTTCTGTTACTGGGTTGAAAAATCTTAGCTATGATGATGATTAAATTGAAACTTCAGTTGATTTTCATGCTTGCTTAGTTGTGAGATAGATACCCATGTTTTGTTTATGACAATGCTGATTTAGATTTAAAAATCTTAGCTTTGATGATACAACAACTATATCTTCTAGTTGGCTTTTGTGCTTATTTTAGTCATGAGATTCCCATGTTTAGTTTTTGACAGGATGATGAATTTTTGGATATACTAGCAGTGAAAAAAAATAAGACACATAATTATGCGTGGTGGTGGTGGTGTTGACTTTTCGAGTTTGATATCAAGGCGAACTAGAGGCCAGACAGATGTGTATTATAGGAATCTTCATGAAGAGCTCAAGAAGAGTCGTCTTGAAGCTGCTTCTAGTAGTGGTGGCATTAGCAATGTAGTAGCTAGTGATGTCAAGGTGGATGGTGTTGGTAATGGAGAAAAACAGGATTCAGTTGTAGATTCCAGCAAGAGTGTAGCTCTTTCGATCAGTGATGATGATTCTGATAGTTCAGCTGAATGTGTTCCGCCTGGTGATGATTCTGAAAGAAGTGAGGAGTATAGTGATGATTCTTTTGATATGGATGAGCGTAATATGTCAAGTAACAAAAAAAGAGCACGAATAACCACTGAGATGCAAGGAAGTGTAAAGAAAGGGAGTGCCAGGGAGATTTACAACTTAAGTAGTTATGAAGAGGAATTGATGGGAAGAAATAAAAACAAGCGAAATATTGCTGAAAAGGGGAAGAGACGAAAACTAGGGAGACTGCCGAAGATTACAAAAATAAGTAGAGACAATGAGGACAATGATGATGAGTATACGTTGAAAAAACCAGGGAGGCCAGCAAAGAAAAAGGCCTGTAGAAGTAGTAATGATGATGTGATTGAGCAACTAGTGGATTCCATCTGGAAGCAGAAGGATTTAGTTGATAAAACGCCTGTTCTGGTTAAAAAGAAGGCTCCATATCAAAGCACATTGCCTTTAAAGTTTCGATTTGAAGAGGGAGAGCCTTCCATTCCAGAGAAAACAGAATCAGAGAAAGAAATCGATTCTTTAATGCGTGAAATGGAGGTCGCGTTGTGGGAACCTGAAGCTGAATGCACAAATTCTTCAATGGTATATTGAGCACCTTTAGTAATTGCTGAATAATCTAATCAAATCTAGTTAGGAATTTAATTTGAGCTGTAACTTATTATATTGTCGAATTCCAAGGCACTTCATTAATATTTGGTGATGTTGTGTTGCTTGTATATAGGCTGACAGCGATGGTTCCTGCTCTGGTAACATTAACAAAAGCACTTGTTGCGATAAAGAGGATGTTACTCTCGATGAACAGATAGGTGTCATATGCAATATTTGTTCTCGTGTGCTTGTTCATATCAAAGATATATTGCCATCTATGGTAAGTACATGAATTTACCATGGAATCATCTTCTATGAGTAATACTCTCTTCTAGCCATTTTCCGCTAATAAATGAAAAGCCTTTGTGATTCTAGTTTGAAATGTTTCATGTACTAGACACAAGATTTTCATTTCAATCGGTGGTTATTCATGCATTCCTTGTGATAAGATTCGCTGAAATCTTGCATGTTATTACATTTAATGTTTGGTCTTTTTGCACATTTGTTAACATGAGGGCGTCTTGCATTTAAGGTGTTTGGTAAATTAGCTTACGTACTTGGTGACATACTAGAAGTGGTTCAGGAATCTGATTATTGTTTGCAGACTGTCAATAATTTTCATTCTTGATCCTAAGACTGTCAACTCACCACATGATTGTAGCATAATAAAGCCACTGCTGCAGAGTTAAATTTTCTGTGAATGAAGCATTCTTTGAGTGGGGAAAATAGTGATTAAAGTTTAATGTTCTGTATTAAGCTTTGCAAAATGGATGATTAGTATGATAGTATTAATCTAACAGAATCCAACTGTTGCAAAAGGTAAATATAAAATTTTCAAACTTATTTTAGATTGTAATTTGATATCTATCCCCTGCAGTTTGTAGAAAGGCGTGAAAAGAAAGGCTCAAAAGAATTGCCGGCTTCTCCTAGGAATGAGTTTTTGTTCGAGCCCTCTGCTTCCAATAATAACACTGTGGAGCCTTGTTTTTATTCTGAAGAAACAGTTCTCGACTTGCTAACTGATTCTGAAAAGACAGCGCTTTATCCGCACCAACTTGAAGGCTTTGAATTCATGTGGAAGAAAATAGCTGGTGACACACACATCAACAACCTGCTAAACCTGCCTGCTGATCAAGGTGGAGGCTGCATAATATCACATGATCCTGGAACGGGCAAAACCAGGCTGTCAATAGTGTTTATCCAGACGTTCATGAAGCTGTACCCGAACTGTTACCCCATGATCTTAGCTCCTCCAGGCATGCTCATGACTTGGGAAGAAGAGTTCCAGAAATGGAATGTCAACATAAAGTTTATCAACTTGAACGATAACCAGCTGAATCGCCTAGAAGCTGAAGCTGCTGAAATTGTTGTTGGCAAGGACTGCAGCCAAGATACAGATCGTGTACGGTTCGCTAAGCTGTATTCCTGGATGAAAGGTGGAAGCATATTGGGAGTTAGTTACAACTTATTCGAGCAACTTGCTGGTGAAAACAAGGAAAAGCCATCGAACGAGAAGTTCAGGAATATACTACTAGAAGTACCTGGCCTTTTGTTGCTCGACGAAGGACATACTGCTCGAAACGATCACACCCTAAAGTGGAAAGTTCTGACAATGGTGAAAACTCAAAGGAAGGTGATTTTATCAGGGACGCTGTTTCAGAATAATTTCGAAGAGCTTTACAACACACTCTCACTTGTAAACCCAAGATTTCCTCTTGAATTTGTGTCGGTTAAGAAGAAACGTGGAAGGAGAAAACAGAACGTATCCGGATGGGAGATTAGCAAAAGTACTGCCGAAAAGGATCAGGTGATGAAACTCCAGAGGGTGATGAAGCAGTTCGTTCATGTTCATAAAGGAGATATTCTTCAGAAAACTCTCCCAGGAATAGAGGAGTTTGTTATTCTCTTGCGGCCAACTGATTTGCAGACGGAGTTGCTCCGAAGCATCACTCGGTTGGACAAATCCAAGGTTTTCAATCGAGCTTACTTAGCTAATCTAGTCTCCATCCACCCGTTCAATGCAGCGTCGTCCTCAAGCATAGATAAGAATCCGGATTTCTTGACCTATGAAAATAAGCTAGCGGAGATAGAGCTGAATGTGAATGCAGGAGTAAAGACCCGGTTTCTGATTGAACTGATCAAGCTCGCATCAACGCTTGGGGAGAAAGTTTTGGTTTTTTGTGAGAATATCGAACCTTTAAACCACATCACGAAACTGCTCAAGTTCAAATTCTCATGGAACGAAGGACAGGAAGTTATACACATGAATGGTACTATAACTGGAAAAAAACGACAGGACTGCATCAAAGTGTTCAACGATAAAACAAGCAATGCTAAAGTAGTTTTGGCATCTCAAAGAGCTTGTTCTGAAGGAATAAGCTTGGTTGGGGCTTCAAGGGTCGTGATGTTGGATGTTGTTTGGAATCCATCTGTTAAAAAGCAAGCTATTAGTCGGGCTTATAGGCTCAGTCAGGAACGTAAGGTTTATGTTTATCATCTGGTGGTGAGTTGCATGGATGAACTGCTGAATTCGGAGATGAAGAAGTTCATTTGTCAAGCAAAGAAAGAACGGATTTCAGAGCTGCTGTTTTCTCAAGAGAGACCAAGTGGTGATGCAAAGAACAATGTTGTAGAGGACGAACTTTTGGAATGCATTGCAACGCATGAAAGTTTAAAGGGTATTTTTGAGGACATAGTTCATCACCCTAAAGAATCTGATTTATTAGAGAGATTAGGTTGTTGAGGACATTGTTCATCATTCTCTCTGCATGTCAATTGACCATGATTGCTCAATGACAGAGAAGAGAGATGTGTTGGATTCTGAAACTGAAGTTAAGTTGTTGTACTGTGTAATTGTTTTGTGCATTGCATGATGATACAGATAATTCATTGCGATGTTTCTGGAGTAAATTGTATGTGAATTTTGCACGAAATCGGAAACCCCTTTACCTGCGAGAGTGTACATGTGCACCTAGGGATTTAATGCAATTTTTGATAATTGAGGGGTTTTACAGAACTTTTTCATACTTTTTACTGCAAAAGGTAAGTAATTGACTGAATGGATGAGAAGTTTGAATAAGAGATAAGGGCAGTAGTCAAATGGATACTCTGTACAAGCTATTTATTTTTTGTATTTGAAAGAGTGTGAACTCAAATTCATAAATCATAATTTAAATTTATATTATTAAAGTATAGTTGTTATAATTATAAACATGACTGCTGGAGTAAACCTAAAGTACAGTTAGGCTAACGCCCGAAGCTAGAAAGGAAGGAGGAATTCTGTAACTTTGTTGCACTTTACTGGGAGTAGTGATTGTTCTTAACACTGTTTTGAAAGGTCATAGACATAGTACTAGAGCCTTGTGTATTCTTAAGCATAGGTGATCATTGATCTGTTGCTTTGATTAGTTATGGATGTACTATAGGCTTTCAATTGGGGTGTTATGCAAAAATTATAGTCGTTATAATTACTACTCAAGTATTTAGGTTTTAAGTATAATTTATTTCCTTTTCGGTTTTAGATTAGTTGTAATAAAAATGGACTTCAAAAAAGAACCTAAAAGAAAATCTTTAATTTTTTTTTGGTCGGTTCGCATTTGAAAATCATATAGTTTTGCGCTGGTTGCCATGTGTTTAGAACACTAAGCTTACTCTAACAAATAAATCACTCATTTATATTTGCAATATTGTTTTACACTACGTGAACTTCTGGGAAAAGGAGACCTACTTTTGCCACCGTTAGTTTTATAGGGTCGGCTATTGAAGGGCGGTCGGTTATTAAAATGACCAATCTGCCCCTGCGTTTTAGGTTGGTTGTCGATAAATAGTTGACCAACTTTAGCAAGTACATTTGGATGAAGGGTAATTTGGGATTTTCAGGATTAAATTATTGTATGACTTGATGGTTAAGGAAGACTAGAAGAAGAAGTTAATAAATTGTGTTTAGTTGGATTTTAGCAGCATGTTTGGCTCTGAATTAGTGAGTAGGCTTTTGAATAGTGACGATAGATGTGAATAGGAATTAATGTTGAGAGAGTTTTGGGAAATTAGGTTTGAGTTTGAGTTAGTAAAAGGTAGTAGGATATAGGGGGAATATTAATAGGTATGATGATGATTGGTGATGATTGGTTGATTGAATGATTGGTTAGTTATAGTTACTTATAATTAATTGTATTGAGATTGAGATAGAATGTATTGGAAATTGAGTAGATTTGGTTGAGAATTGAATATTATATGTTAGATGAAATAAGGTGATGGTAATGGAGGAGAAAAAAAATCTCATATGTAAATGTTGTCCCCTAATTTTCGAATATTTTTTTTTAATTTTTTTTTTTAACAATGTAAGTAAATATTATTTAATTTGTGTAACAAATTTTTTACCTTTAATTCCGAATTTGAAGTGTAGTAATATTTTTTTTTTTTTAGCGTTTAATCCTATTTTGAAATGATATCTTTTTTTTTTTTTTTTTTTTGAAATGCTCTTAGATAGTGGAAGCGAGTAATTTTTTTTTTTTAAGCAAAACTCATGGCAAATTAAAATCATCACCGCCAACCACATAAATTCACGCAAATAAGGTAACATAACATTAACAACATTCATGTTTGGCTCTCAACTAGAGTTCGATTACAAAGGCCTCTAGCAATTTTCTAAGCAAGGGCCACGCGCCATGGCTGCGTATTGATGCTATCACCAATAGCCACGCCAAGTTACGAATGACTTTGTTCCTGCAAAAATAAAATAAAATGAATATTTCAAATCTTGGCAAATATATGGAGAATTTAATGGATAATTGTTGACAAAAAATAATTCCAGTTTCGTAAATCCGGAACTAACCTTACGTCGAATATTGCCACTGCCCTACAAGACTCTGGCTGCCAAAGCATTCACAGCCGGCAACACAGGGCCAATATTTCTTAGCCAACTCTCTACTGTCTTCCTCATACATTCAGTTCCCGCAAATTAGGCAGCACCCATTTCATCGCAACCGGAAAGAAAATATAATTCAGAATATCAATTCAGTTATCATCAATCATAAACTACCCAAGTTATCATCAATTCAGATATACAATTCAGTTATCATCAAGTCAGACTTTGAAATCAGAAGTACAATTTCAAATATTCCCACACTTTCCTTCACAGTTATACTCAATCTGAAACTACCCAAGTATGAACATATCTATATGGAACAGAATTAACAGTTAAAAGATAGAATTAAAATGTAAAATCTTGAATTAAACTGGGACTCAGAATGGTGCTGGAACTGTAACGAAAATTTATTCATGATGTATTCATACAGCAAAACAACCACATAAACACACTCCCTATGAATTCAAAGCAAATCGGAGTACCGTTATTCCAAGTACACTTCAAATCACGGGCGAAATAAATTACAGAAATCCAACAATTTCAAACCCTAATTCGATTTCGAAAGAACATAACCATTGGGAACGAAAATTTCATACAACAATCCAATTAACGACTCATCGTAACCAAAAGGGAACCGAAACTAGTAAAAAAAACTAAGAAAACAAAACCCTAACTCCAAATCATTTAAAATCAACGATTTTGAACATAAATTAGAAAGATTCTATAATAAGAGGGGAAGAATTACCAAGGAAAGCCGTTTCCAAGCCGCCGGAGCTTAGCCGAAAATTTTCACCGGGACCAAATCGTAAATCGGCTCCGATAGGGTTGTAGATCGGAGAGAGACGATCACAACCATGTATTTTCTTTCATGAATAAGGCCGGAGACGACCGTAAATTAGGCCGGAATATTTTGAACGGCGGAGATAAGGTAGAGAGTGGACAGTGAAATATGTCCCTAGAGAGAGAAAGTGAAGAGGAAATATGAGAAATGCGTTAGGAATAGTGTGAATAGTATGCCAGACTTCTTTAATTGAAAGCCAAACGTAAAGAGCCATCTGCACAGTACGAGAGGGCTCTCTAATAGAGAGCCAAACATGTTGTAGAGATTTTTCCGCCCAAAGAAAACCATTTTTTAGGGGAGGAGGCTAGATATAATTCTTAGTATAAAAAAAAACTTAAAACGAAAATCTTTAATTTTATTTTTTTGTCTGTGCGCAATTGAATATCATATAATTTTGCGCATGTGTCCGTTTGTTTAGAACATTGAGCTTACTTCTAATAATTATAAATCACTCAAGCATATTGCGATTTCTTTTTTCTTTTTGCGAAATATATAGTTCAGCGTGTATACTCGTAGACCAATAGAGGAATTTATAGTTGAAAGAAGACTCTCCACCTCCAACATATAAACACCACTAGACTAGTCAAAGTAAAATACATAAAATGTACACAACAAGTTACAATCATATGCCTACTATTATTATTTATATACATAGAACATGCATGTAATTGGCAATGAACATTCATCAAAAAATAACAATACATGAACCTAGAGTAATTTATCATTATCACATTAACTGAACCAGAAAGTAATAAGAATAGAATACTAATGAATTTTCCTACTAGTATTTAGTTTGCAGTCACGCGAGTGTCATGACACGTATATTCTCCTTAATTGCAGTTTGCCAACTTCATACTGTATATCCATTTTGATAATGCTTTCCACTCCGCTATAAGAACCGTGTCTTTCTTGCTACTTGCATTTCACTTTCTTCTCAACAAATTTAGGCCAGATCCCGGCTTCGATCTGCACTTTCAAACGGTACAAACTCATCTCCGATCCTTACATATGTATATATAATATATATATGTATCTCTCTTCTACGTTTCTGTATCAAACTCACTAGATATACTTTTCTGTATTTTTGCTCATGAATCTTAACTTTTATAGTAAAGCTCAAATGTTTTATTTATTTATTTATTTTATGTGATGCCAATGCCTTGTATATGACTATGCTGGTTTTACAATGATTTAGTTGGTTTTCTTGCTTGATTAGTTATCAGATACTCATGTCATGTTCTGTTTTCTTGACTATATGCTAATAGAAAAATCTAAACTTTAACTCATCACAGTTCTATAATGTGATCTATTTGGTTGTTGTCTATGCAGATTGGCCTTAATTATTAATTAACTTATTTCATTACGAGGACTAATTGTTTTAGTTATATATGTTCCTTCATTTTGTTATGCGATACTCATGTTTTAGTTGTTGTTCCTTCGTTTTTGTTATGCTATACCCATATTTTGTTTTGGTCTATAATGAGTGATAAGCTAATAAGTTGGCAATATATGATATGTTTTGAATGGTGATGAGTTTTTGGATCTATTGACAGTGAAAGAAACGAAGAACAATCATGAACTGCGGCAATGTTGCTAGTGATGTCAAGGGTAATAATGGTAATGGAGAAAAACAAGATTCAGTTGTAGATTTGAGCAAGACTGTTAGTTCTGTGGATGTGGATGTTTTGAGTGGTGCTGTTGGTTTTGCTTGTTCATCGCAACATGTTCGCTTACATGATGATTTGAAAAGAAGTAGCAGCTGTGAGGGGGGAAATGGCAATTATTCTCATCGTGCTGAGAATGATATGACAGCTAGGGATACAGAAGTCGTTAAAACAGTAGAGAATCAAGGAACTCAGGCACAGAGGACTCATCAACCATTGCCATTGAAGTTCCGGTTTGAAGATGATGACATGCCTCCCACTCCAGAGAAGACCGAAGCAGAGAAGGAAATCGATTCTCTTCTGTGTGAATCGAAGATTGCACTCATGGAACCTGAACCTGGTTGCGAAAATTCTTCAACGGTAACCACTCAGTTTGTGGAATACCCAGAGAGACGCAAAAACAAACGCTCATCAATAGAATCTCCGACCTCTTCTAGCAATGAGCTACCAGTCAAGGACCCTAATTCTGATGATGACACTGTTGAGTACAGGAGGCCGAGAAAGAAATGATATCAGAGCTGATCATTTGTCCAGGGAAACCGCGTGGTGGTTCATGCATGGATAGCCTAAAAAATCTAAGTTCGTAAAAGAGATTTAGTTTTGTGGATTATATGAAACATACTCCATATGTTTCAAGTTTGTTGTGTTATGCCATATGCGCGTAGATTTACTTTTCTGGTTGTCGCAATGTGGGGATGTTGATTGTGTATCATGTTGCGCATTGGATGCGCACCATTAATTATTAAAATCTTATGAAAATCAAATAGTTTTGGCCAGATCATGACATTCCTCGATTGCAGTTTCACCAACTTTATCCATTTCATTTCGCTCTACAAAAAACCGTGTCTATAACATCTTCCACTCTGTTGGCTATATTCCGTGTTTGTAAAAAATTATACTTCTGGTTATATGTGCATGTTGTTAGATAAGAGTAGCCTCATCTTGTGTTATAAGTTTGGGCGCTACGTAGTTTCTGAAGTTGATAGGCTAATGAATCTGATTTCGTAGATAGATTTGGTTTTCTGGACAAAAAATGTTTTAAGCTTCTTGTGGCTGGCCATATGCGTGTGTACATTTACTTTTCTGGTTGTCACAATGTTGCAGCAAGATATACGCACCTTGACAGCTTTGTATGTGGTTGCACACCATTAGCTACTGAAACCTTATGAAAATCCTGACTGTATTTCGCATCAATGTCCTTATAGTTTTCTCTGCATGATATTAACCATCGAAATCTTGATGGATTTACATGTCTTTTATGATGTATTCAATGACAAGAGTAGTCGTTCTAAATGTTCGGATTTGCACCAAGGATGTCTTATTATATGATGGTACGTGGAAACTGAATCAGGGAAGTAGGTAAATTAAAATATATTTTCTTGGTAAGGCAACAAACTAATAATCTCTCTTTGAAACGTATACACGAGTGCAGGACTGTGTCCAAGGGGATTAAGGAACATCTTCAAGACTATCAGGAACATCAAGACTTATCTGGATTCAAGACCACAATCTTGTCATGATATAAGAAGAATGATGAGTCATTAACATTTTTCTCCAATGAAGTTTCTTGTAAGCTTTATTTGTGTGCTACATACATTGGTGATTTTTTCATCCAATGAATTCAGACATTTCTACTTCATGTACTTGCAAATAATTTCCACGGTACAAACCGTCAAAAAAAAAAAAAAAAGAATATTATTGCCTAGAAGATATTAAGACCTTGAAACAGACTGGACGGGATATTCGGAGTTGTCGTACTCAAAAGGTCCGATCCGACCCAATTAATTACTCCTGCTGTTCTGCATGTGTTTATTATGGGCAGGGATGATCTTCAAGGAACTTTCTCAGGAACCTACGGTGAGCTATAAGTCCCAATTAAAGTTGACTTCTCCATGCTTTAATTAACTTGGTCCCAAGTCCTCAGCTGATATCAATTTTCTGTTTTCATATTATCTTTACAATTAAGGTTAATTACTTTAATATTATTACAAGTAAATATTACTCCTGTCATTCTCTTATGTACAGATGTACTAGCTAGTATATGTGAAACTGTGGATGTTATTCCCCTGTTGACTCCCAAATTTCTTTGTTCCATAGTCCATACAAAACTATGAAAGATTCAACATTTGCATGCTCATTTACTATCAAATAATGCAATGCATATAACTTGAGGCTGTTGCATGTCGTACTCGATTTAGTAATAAAAAACTTGAATTCTTCAATCTTTCTTTATGTTTTATTGTTCTTGAGAGAAAGAAGAAGAAATGGAAAGTGAAGCCCGTACCAACTACGCCTTCAGGAATGTAAGTCCCATATTAATTATAAGGTTCCATCTGAAAATTTGTGCAAGATCCTTTAGATAGTTAGATATATGTCCTCACAGGAAATGATTGTATTATCTTGTGCATGCGATATACATTTTCATATTCGCCATCATATTCCCGAACATGGGATGAACATATTAAGTTGATCTTCCCTGTAGTCTTTCTCTTCGCGTATAGTTTGTTAAGTTATGATTGTTCTTTCCATCTCAATAATTTCTTGTCATGATGTTTAAGGTTTTCTGTGAGAGTACTATATGAACTGTCAATAACTCGATAATTTTCATTTTTGGGCATTAATTATATATAGGCAGATAATTAGGAACGTTATGTTTTTAATGTTATCTTATGATTACTAATTTGCATACATGAGTTGAGTCAAAACAATGAAAGAAAGTAAGAAATTGCTTTCAAGCGTGTACATGTTGCTGTAAGTATGCGATTTTATTGGCCTATTGACCCCAATTTTCTTGAGGCTATAATGTTTTTTTGAAACCTTCAACTTAATCAAGTTCAAAACATGAATTCTTGAATGTTTTCATCTGTTTTGCTGTTTTTAAGAGGACAAAGAAGAATGGCTACTGAGAGCATAAAATACACTTTCAGAAATGTAAGCTTCATATGAAGGTCCTTATTAGGACACTATTTGAAAAGCTACTCTTATGAGAAAACGTACTAGAAAAGTTTGAATGAGCATGTATAGTTGCTAATTGTCTTTTAAGTCAATATGTTTGTTCATATATCATCTATTAAGTTTTGCGCTAGCGCAATGATTTCTTGTCATATAGCATTTCCTGTGAGCATATGTGAACTGCTCATGGCTTGAATATTGTCATTTTCTTGGATGTCAGGAGGATGAGAAATCTGCAGAAGAGAGGGCAATAGACGAGTGGATCCCAATCGGTTCCACGAGCAATGTGAAATGGTGGTACTCAGCTTTTCATAATGTCACCGCCATGGTTGGAGCAGGACTCCTTGGTTTCCCTTACGCCATGGCTGAACTTGGATGGTAATACAATCCCTTAACAACCAAAAAGTCCCTCATAAACCCGTCTAGCTGAACATAGCCTAATTAAGTTCGCAGTAATAGGATGATTTGAACAATTTCTACATAATAGGCATTTGATATAGTACCTGGTTCATTTTTATTAGGGGTCCTGGAGTAGCAATAATGGTCCTATCATGGATCATCACTCTGTACACTCTGTGGCAAATGGTTGAGATGCATGAAGTAGTTCCAGGAATGCGTTTTGACAGGTATCACGAGCTTGGTCAGCACGCTTTTGGTGAAAAACTTGGGCTGTGGATAGTAGTACCTCAACAGATAATAGTCGAAGTTGGGGTGGACATAGTTTACATGATTACTGGAGGACAATGTCTGCAGAAGTTTCATGAATTGGTGTGTGAGGGCTGCAAAAGGATCAGACTTACCTATTTTATCATGATATTTGGCTCCATTCACTTTGTTCTTTCACAACTTCCAAACTTCAACTCAATTTCCGGAGTTTCTCTAGCAGCAGCCGTCATGTCCTTGTGGTACGATAAATTACATTTACTTTCTTGTTTGGACTTCTAGAAAATAAATCCAAGTTACTTGTTTAGCACTGTTTTTAGCTGAATTTACAAACACACAGAAGATTAACTTGCAAGTTATAATTTACATGATCATGTATATGTAGTTATTCCACGATCATTTGGGGAGCCTCACTAGACAAGGGTGTGCGACCTGAAGTGGAATATGGCTACAGGGCCAAGACTACAGCTGATACAGTATTCAGTTTCTTCAGTGCAATGGGAGGTGTAGCTTTCGCATATGCCGGTCACAATGTAGTATTGGAGATTCAATCGACTATGCCTTCTACACAACATAACCCTTCAAAGATACCTATGTGGAAGGGAGTTATTGTTGCTTATATAATTGTTGCATTGTGCTATTTCCCCGTAGCTTTTATCGGGTACAGGGTATTTGGTAACCACGTGGATCCAAATATTCTGATAACGTTAGACAGACCTAAATGGCTCATTGCCATGGCTAACATGTTCGTTGTAATCCATCTCATTGGGAGCTATCAGGTGAGCATGTATCGGATTTTCATTTCGACTTGGTGCCTTGTTTGTAGAAACTACAAACTGTCATTGTTTCATGAAAATTATTGTCATATATAATCTGTGTTTGCAAACAAAATCTTTACTGTTTCTGCTTCAGATAAGTTGTAAGTTTGTAATCACTTTTTAGAAAGCATTAGCAATGCCAGTAAATACAAGTGACATATCTGAATTTGCTTTATCCAGGTCTATGCAATGCCAGTTTATGACATGATGGAGACTGTGCTGGTAAGGAAACTGAGGTTCAAGCCAACTTGGTATTTGCGGTTTGTCTCAAGGAACAGTTATGTCGGTATGTCAGCTTTCTATCGTGTTTCTTCTACTTTTCGTGCAGTACATGGATCGATCTTTTATAATCTATATCATCATTTACGTGTTTCTGAGTTGTAGTCCCACACATATTGTTACAGAACATAGATTGTCCATATGCTAACTTGATCTTGATAACAGCATTTACACTGTTTGTGGCGATTACCTTTCCTTTCTTTGATGGGCTCCTTGGATTTTTCGGAGGATTTCTGTTGGCGCCCACCACATACTTTGTAAGTTATTGTTCTGTTCTCAATGTAGTATAAGAAGCAAGAATAACTGAATAAGCATGAACCATTGGACTGTTTCAACTTTCAAACACTTCTTATATATGTTGCTTTTTGAGCTTACAAGCTAAATGTATGTACTTTTAACATCCTTAATTTTTCAGTTGCCATGTGTGATATGGCTAGCAGTCTACAAACCCAGGAGATTCAGCCTGTCTTGGTTCACTAACTGGGTATGTAAAAGTTACAACTTCTCCTGTTACATTTTGAACATCACAATCTCCATTTTAGTACCAATTAAGACAATTTCATTAATTGGTTGATTTGGCTTGAAATTTCAGATTTGCATAATACTTGGAGTTCTATTAATGGTCATTGCACCCATTGGAGGGCTAAGGCAAATCATACTCAGAGCGAAGGATTACGAGTTTTACTCGTGAAGACGAGCAGATTACGGGTTATGCTCATGAGGATGACGAGCCATGAAGCCAGGCTAAGCTCGCAAAAGAAGATCCATGTTGTCCGATCCGAATTTAAAAAGGAGAAATTTAAACAAGTTTAGTAGATATGATTAGTAAGTGTTAAAATGTTAAAATTGATAGATGTGTAATCACTAAACTGGTAAATGTAATTTAAATTTGTTGAAATGAAAACTATTATTTGTATATTTTACATATAACATTTCTGACACTGACAATTTTATAATTTCGGACAGAACTGATAGAATAGATATTTTATATATTTAAGTTTTGAGATTATGATGATAAACGTAGAAACTGGGCATATGGAATCATGTAACATCCCATGAGGCTAGAAGTGGCAGATGGGTCATTCCGATCGAACTTTTTTTGGATGAGTGATTTCACAATTTCAAACAGGACGGTTCACGGATGGAAATCATGGAATAGATATTTATGTATTCAAATTTGATTTTGGAAGTTCGGATGGGAATGGATGCCGGCTAGCCTGTGATTTCGATACAGTTTCACTGGCCAATCTTGGGCCTGATCCAACATGCAGAGTAGTCCGTGTCTCAGGAGAGTTTATCTGATGACGTGGTATGGACTGTATAGTAGCTTCTAGTAGCAGTGGTAGCTTCCGGAGTTAATTACGCACATCAACATCATCACATGCGGACACCAAATCTACTTGCCTGTTGACTAATCTCACCTTTAATAGTTAAATAGTGGATAAATTACGCGTTGTTTGGTTCCATAAGAAGTTGAAATAATTGTTTTTTTTTTTAATGAAGATATTATTCCCTCTGTTCCATAATAAGCTTCATAAAGTTGATTTTTTTTTTTTAACTTTGATCGCAAATTACTCTTACATTACATACTCAGAAAATATAATAAAATTATATTATGAAAGAAAATTAAGTATATTTTTCTAATAACTCTATTATATACTAATCATGTGTAATATAGGAGTAATTTACGGTCAAAGTTCGAAAAAAAGTCAATCTTAGGAAGCTTATTATGGAACGGAGGGAGTAACAATTACTGTACTACATTGAATTCTTTTAAAAATAATTCAAATGCAACATTATTAATTAACAGAGAGAGTATATGTAACATCTGTTTACTAGTGAAATTTTATGGCTGGTTTCTTGGCAAAACTTGCTAGCAGTACTTTCAAGATAAGTGTAGTCCATCAATTCCTGACAATCACCTGCATAAGATGTATTCTCGGATCTGGGACATCGAGCCTCCATGGTTCTCAGCTTGTAATTTTCATTATCAGAGGGGTCTACTTGGATAATAGCATACCTTGGACCACAAGCTTTGTACAAATTTTGTATATAATAAACGAACTACTTCGTAAAAAAAGAAAAAAACAATATTTTCTTTTAATACAATATTACAATACAACGCTTTCGAACCTATGACCTCTTAATTACATGGTGTCTCAGTCTGTCACTCGACTACAAACGTTTTGACGATTATATGTAACAAGTTAGTGGTGCACTTGTTTGTATGGAATGATGAACGTTTAGTTCACTAACAGTGTCAAGCATTGGAAGCATAGCAATCTAAATAGAGTTCATAAATAAATAAATTGGTACCGATTTAAATTTTAGTCCAATATGATAACATATAAATTATGAAAACAATTAAAACTTAACCCGAGTGCAAATCAATCCAATGAGTGACTAACCCAAATTACCCAAATCCAATTCTTAGAAAACCTCTCAAGTGCATGTGCATCCAAATGACCCCGGATCCCATGATTAGCTAATAGAGTAGCAGACTAGTTGGCTGGACTGAAGAAGAAGACGGTGCAAGTATCTGTCAAGGAAATGAGGATGGGGGCGTTGTTGGAGATATATCAACACCACCCATTTTGTTATTTTTGCATTTTTCAATTTTAGAATTAGATAAGACTAGGGGTGTATTTCGAACCGA
Source organism: Plantago ovata (assembly GCA_028274465.1). Lineage (NCBI taxonomy): Eukaryota > Viridiplantae > Streptophyta > Magnoliopsida > Lamiales > Plantaginaceae > Plantago > Plantago ovata. Next base: position 26,484,752 of record CM051457.1, read on the forward strand.
ATATAGAGCGTATTGAACCTTTGTTCGTTAAGTATATGGTATGCATGTTCGTGTTCATCAAGTAAGTCAAGCATGAATAAACAATCGAACAAGAATCCAACGGTAGAACCTTTTCGTGTCAATGAATTGCGAAAATATCTAATTTGGAAAATGGAGAATCAAAAGAGTGGAGCGTTGGACGATGTGGAGAGTAAGAAGATAGGAGGTGCACGGTGGTAGAAGCTGGAGGGGTAAGACATATAGTGGTGAGAGGTGTGATGGTGCTGCGATGGCGGATGAGAGAGTGGACATGTGAAGAAAAAGACTTAAATGATAACTATATGTTTAGGTCTAGGGTTAGTTAAGTGTTATTGTATATATTATTAATAAAATATAATAATTTTGTTCACGAACAGTTCACGAACTTGCAAACGTTTAAAATTATGTTCATGTTTGGTTCGTTAAGAACTCGAACATGTTCACGAACTATTCAAGTTTGATCGAGTTGAACATGTTTACGAACTATTCAAGTTTGACCGAACAATTTCACAAACTTTTATATAAACTTTTATATGAACATATGGTTTGTTTATCAGTTACCACCCTAAGATAAGTCCCAAGGACATGTCGGTATTTTCCTAAAAAAAAAAAAACTTTAATGAATTTCCCATTTGCAAACCAAACACACCGCCCACAAAACTCAATCACGCACCTAGACACTTCCTTTCCCCATCAAGCAGATCCAAGATCTACGGTTGACAATCAAAGAACCACCTCCACCGTCCGATCACCCATCACCGTCATTACACGGTTGAGATTCGTCAAACTGACGGTGGAAAATAACACATCACCCGGCCTATAAATAACATCCTCGTCACTCCTTCTACCACTTTCCCGATTCCCAATTTCTCTCTCTAAAAATATCAGTGATTCACGTTTTATCATCTTTCTCTCTCTCTAGCCTATCAGTTGGCTGGCTGGCGTTCGAAGCTTCGTGGAGTTTCTGCCGTTCTGTGCCGTTCGTGATTTGATTCAGCCTCTCTGGCTTTTCGATTTGTACTCTAGGGTTTCCGAATTCGTTTCCGTTGAGTGTCTCTCTTCATTTTGGGATTTCATTTGTAAAATTCGATTCTCTGTATAAGTTATCCAACGTTTACCTTTGATTTGTATTTGGTTGGTTTATTTATATATAAAATTGATATACTTCTCATCTGAGGCCGGATTTTGCTGCTGAATTTTGCCCCTCCTGGAACTTGAGGATCTGGGTTTATGTTATAAGGTAATTTTTCTTAGGGTTTCGCATTTTTCCAGTTATTGCTGCGATTAAGCAATTAAACATACTGTGTTATCATTTGTAGACTTATGGTGTGGGGTGTAATAGGAGAAGGGAGTGTAGTTTTGTCTATGGGTTTGTTTATAATTTATTATTATTATGGGAGCATTATTCAGTCATAAAAAAATGTATTTTTGGTAGAACTTTAGATAGAATATGTCTAAATGTCACAGGGACTTGTGATCTTGTAGCAAGTTTAAGGATTCATGAGTGCGTGAATGCGATTTTTCATGTGGTGTTTTATGCAGAGATCATTCCATTGCACAAGTGAGTTTACGAAAAACCGGATAAGTTGAGTAAAGGGATTATGATGTCTAAGAAGAAGTTTTCGGCATATTCTGCAAGCTCGGGTCCACATTATGAATCTGAAGGTTCAGGTAGCTCGGGTAGGATCGAGTCTGCTGGTGATCATTCTGCTCCAATGAGGAAATGGGTTGATTTGAATACTGCTTCAAAGGATGGTTTTGCTGTACCTATACAGTTTATTCCGCTGTTCAAGCTATCCAAGTTTGAGAGGAGAAATTTAGCACAAAGGTTGACAACAGAGCTTGACCAAATTAGGCTTCTTCAGAGGAAGCTCGAGTCTCAGAAAACCAAATTTATTAGTTCTGGTGCACTGTCATCCTCTGGTGATTTTGCTGGCTCTAATAATATACGCCGACAGAAAGGACAAGTTTGTAGTATGAAAAAGCTTTCAGGTTCTGCAGGTGGAAAAAAAGCTCGTGGTTGGAATCGTGGTACCACAGGAAGGTTTGAGTCTTCTATGAATCAACGTGTCAGAGTGGATCCTAATGCAGGATTGCTCAAGCTGTGTGATGCGTTATTGAAAAAGTTGATGTCTCATCAGTATGCTTGGGTGTTCAATACTCCGGTGGACGTGGTGAAACTAAATATTCCTGATTATCTTAATATTATTAAAAGTCCAATGGACTTGGGAACCATAAAGACCAAGCTCAGCTCGGGAAGGTACAGGAGTCCTTTAGACTTTCTAGCTGATGTTAGACTCACCTTCTCAAATGCAAAGACCTATAATCCACCCGGAACTGATGTTCACTTCATGGCGGATACATTGAGTTCATTCTTTGAGTTGAGATGGAAATCTATAGAGAAAAAACTTGTTGTCAGTGGTCCTGAGTTCTTGCTGCCTGAAAAATCCCGAATTCATGAGGAAACTGAGATAGTTAAGCCAATGATGCACTCGAAGAAGAGAAAGTCAAGTCCAACACAAGACGAGGCAACACAGGAACCTATTAAGCGGAGGGTGACCGACGAAGAAAAGCAGAAGCTAAGCAGTGAATTGGAAGATATGGGTGAAGAAGGTATGCCCAACAATATCATTGAGTTTTTGAAGGCACAAAGTTCAAGTGGTGGTGCTGAGGATGAAATTGAAATTGATATTGACGCTCTTAGTGATGACACTCTTCTTACTTTGCGGAAGCTTTTGGATGATCACAAGAAACAGAAGAGCCTTCCTAAGTCTGAAGCATGTGAAATAGAGGTAATTTATTAATGAACATCTTTTTATTCATAAGACTTTATATAGTTGTGTATCGCATAGATTGGCATTGAGAATGACCCTGATCTTCTCCTCTTCCTCAGCTGCCAAATGTGCCAGGTCTTAGCAATTCTTCTTTGCAAGTTGATGGAGGTTCGTACTTCTTGAACGTGATCCTGCTAGTATTTATTTGTTGCTGCCCCTTTACATGGCTCGACTAAGTATTATTTTCTTATTTGAACATTTAGAAAATGATCCTGCTTATGAGGATGTTGATATTGGTGGAAATGAGGCCCCCGTCACGAGCTGTCCTCCCATTGTGATTGAAAAAGATGCAAGGGGAATACATGAAGAATGCATTGAAGCAGGTTAATATGCTGACTTTTTGTTCGATTAAAGCTTGAAAACTTGCACCGATTGTTTCATGTCATAATGTGTCATTTTGATCAGAATTGTTGTCTTTTGGGGCATATCAGTTCTCAATATTCCTTTATTGTGAAGTGTTACAACTTCTGCTTGGAAGTGTATTATTGTTGGATGTCTATGCGACTGCTGCTTGGAAACTAAGAAGCGTATTGTACTTCTTCGTCATTACTGATGATCCATCCCCTGATCTCCTCAGTTTATTGTTATGACTTGAACTGTGTAACTGGTGGTTCAGCTGATTGTATCCTTTGCTTTGGGCTCTAGGTCCTTTAAAAAATTCTAGTTCAATAAATAAATGCATTTTCTAGGAAATTTATATCAGCAACAGATCAAAACTAACATTATTTCTTATTCTTGTATGCCTGAAATTAACCTTTGTATAAGATTAACACACACCACACAACTAATAACCACTTTGTTAATGCTTGGAGGTGCTTAATCTTATCTTTCTTAGGCTATCCATTATGGAAGGATTCTGTTATTGTCGTCACCAATCTGGATGAAGTGTCTTACACAAATATATCTAAAATTAATCTTATATGGAGTTTATGATATTTCTACAGCCTCTGTTAGTGGGTTGGACCAGCTTGACCAAAGCTCACACCCGAAGCATTACTCGAGTGATTCAGATGGTCATCGAGCTGGTAAGAACTACAAGTGACGAATGTAGTTGTTGGGCATATCTTCTCTTTCTTACATGCACTATTCTCTTGTTTTTCCTCAGAGGAGAGTGAACAGGTTGAGAGGCCTGTCTCCCCAGACAAGCAGTACAGAGCAGCCCTGTTGAAAAAGCGATTTCTGGATACCATCTTAAAAGCTCAAGAAAAGACTCTTCAGGTTATTCAATTATGACCTTGTTAATAATATTTTCTGTATATTAATTATATCACTACTTAATTTGTGTTTTAATGTTTTCTCCCATCTTTCAGGATGACAAGGGGGATCCTGAGAAACTGCGCCGCGAAAGGGAAGAACTTGAGATGCACAAAAAGAGAGGTTAAGGAATTTTTTTTCTTTCTTATTATTATTCAGGCAGATATGTACTTTTTACCTGGATACAGCTACGTGTTTACACTATTATTATCGAACAGAGAAGGCAAGGTTACAAGCAGAAGCAAAAGCTGCTGAAGATGCTAGAAAGCGGGCTGAAGCAGAGGCAGCAGAGGAAGCCAAAAAGAAGATAGAGCTTGATCGAGAAGCAGCAAGAGAAGCATTACTCAAGGTTCGAGAAACTACTAATATTTGTATTTTGAAAGTGCATCGTTTTATCTCTTGATCAATCTATATTCATTCTGGGATTTTTGTTCATATGTTAGATTGAGAAGACGGTTGAGATCAATGAAACTTCACGGTTTCTTGAAGATCTTGAGATGCTCAGGGCTGTTCCATCTGAGCAATTACCGAATTGTATGGATGAAAAAAGTCCAGATCCTTCGCAGGATGGGTTTGGGAACTTTGGGTTTGGTGGTAGCAATCCCTTGGAACAGCTTGGTTTATTCATGAAAGAGGATGATGAAGAGGAAGAAGGCGAGCCACCTAGTGTTCAGAATGCTGTGGATGATATAGAGGAAGGACAAATAGATTAGGCTTTCTCAGTCCTTAGCTACTGCTGCTGATAGATAAGATAATATGGACTCAAAAGAAGATGAACGTGTTCAGAACGAAACTGATGCAATAGCCAATTCTATTCATAGGTAGATGCCAAAAAAAAAAAAAAGAGGAAGAAAGCAAAACAGAGTAGATTTAAAACTTGAGGAAAAAAAAAAGAAACAGAGAACTGAATGGAAAAAAATGGTATTGTGGCTTGTGTAGTACATATCCTTAATGTACGAACTGGGTGAAATGGTGTGTTTTATTTGGAGAAAAATGAAAAATTCTCTCGACTCTCTTCTTTGGTGTTGCATGATATTTTACCCATTATTTTGGTGCATTTTCATCTGCCATTTCACCTTTTTCCATGGAATTTTTAGATGTTTTACCTTTTTTCTATTACTACGAAAGTACGAGTAGTAGTATGTGCTAAAGCCCAATTCTGATGGACAATTGGGCATACAGTAGTATACTATCATCATATGTTGGGATTTGGTAACTCTAGAAAGAAACACAGTAAAAAGTTTTATTATCGACAATTGGATAGGATCACTTCTTTGCCTTCTCCTCTTTCCTCTTTTGATGTAGTTTTGTAATGATGACAGGTATTTGTAACTATTGTTGTACGGATTCTATTTTAGTTTGATTGTACGGATTCTATATTTTAGTCGAATGAATTTATCTTTTTTTTTTTTTTTAGAAAAAGAAATGATTGGACTGAAGTCTTCCTAGGGCTTGATTGGTTCTATGACGTAGAAACAAAACAACACCTGAAGTTACTGAATTTATTCCATGACTTGAACCCGCTTCATTGGCTTCTTCTAATTACAACACCTGACAAGAATTATATATGTTTGAAACGTATACTTGGATGTGGCAGAGTAACTCTTCTAATATCTCAAATATAATGCTGTATCAACTGCTATCCCCGATCCTCTGGTTTTCTTGTGAGGCATTATGCAGTACCAACAACTTGTCAAAGACTAATGGTTATTGAATACTTGGATGTGGTAGAGCAAGTATGCTGGAAAGCTTAAGTAATATGTAGACAAACAACTCAAAAGTAAACAAGATCAGGATAGTCAAGTAACCATTTGAAACTGCCTATATCAAATAATAAAGTTTAAAAAGAATGATTAATATCAAGTATAAAGCCAATGATTAACATATGTTTTAGATTCTTATGCAGCAAAAAAAAAAAACCATGTGTTTTAGATTAATATAACTAAATAACAAGTGTAAGCTCACCACAACGGACGAACTAAAAGGCATTGATGACAGACGAATTGAGAAAGAGAAACGAATTAAGCCTGATTAGAGGAGTACGTTGTGCATTGAAACTTGTACAGAGTCGGTAACTCTGTAACTATATAAACAGAGTTCCGTCTTCTTCTTTCTTTACACTTTCACTTGATGTTCTTCAGACATAATCTTCCCTTTCTAGCTTGAACTGTAATTGTATCTTTCTACTTCATTTTATCAATACAATTCGAGTTTTATATGGTATCATCGACTCAGGTGTTTCCGATCCAAATAGCTTCCGTTCGGACAGCTTACTCCGGCTGAGTTTTCTCTGTCATTTCAATCAACTCCGATTGATTCAATTCTTTTGGTTTCATTTCTGATTTCAATTCAAAATGTCTTCTGATGATGTTAGTAACCGTCATTCTTTTGGTGATGAGCGCCGAAATGATGATCAGAATCATCCTACGGAGGAAGAGCGCATCCGCCGTGCTGAGCAGGAGCGTAACCGCCGAGATGAGGATGAGCGTAACCGCCGTATTGAGGAGGAACGCTGTCGTCTTGAGGATGAGTTCATTAGGAATCAGAGAGAAGAGGAAAATAACCGCCGTAATGTGCCACCAAGAAGTGTTGCTGATGATCCTCATTTGCCATATTTTTTGCATCCATCTGATCAGCCGGGCCTAGCAATTACTTTAAAGCCGCTGACATCGATGAATTATCCTTCTTGGAGCAAACGTATCTTGATGGCGTTATCAGTAAAGAACAAGAATGGATTTATTGATGGTACTATTTCTGCTCCAAATCCTATTGTTAATCCAGTTCTTTATGCTGCTTGGGTCCGTGCAAACAATTTGGTGTTAATCTGGTTATTGAACTCATGCTCTGATGAAATTCGCCAAAGTGTTTTGTCTATTACTGTGGCTCGTGATTTGTGGGTGCAACTGCACACAAGATTCACAAAGAGTGATGGCACTCGAGCTCTTACTTTAGAAAGATCACTAAGCTCTATGAAACAATAGAATTTGCCAGTTTCTTCTTATTATGCTAAGTTCAAAAGTGTCTGGGATGAGTATATTAGTATACGTCCGATTCCACGTTGTACCTGTGGAGGTTTGGTTAAGATGCAACAGTTACAACAGAGGGACTCGGTGATCAAGTTTTTGGTAGGATTAAATGATTCCTATAGCGCCATTAGGAGTCAATTGATGATGCAAACTCCAATTCCACCTTTAAGTGGAGTGTATGCTGTAGTTCTGCAAGAAGAAAGTCAAAGAAGTTTACAAGATGTTAGACCTGCTTCTAGCCAAGATGGAATGGCTATGGCCGTGACTCAGCAACAACAACAACATTCACAGGATAATCCAAGCTCTACTGCTTGCTTAGCCAAGAACAATCATTTTAAGGTTGTGTCAAAAGAGAAAAATAGGCCCAAGTGTACCTACTGTGGATTCTCTGGTCACACTTATAAGAGTTGTTACCAAGTGATTGGTTATCCCCCTGGATGGGGTGGTCCTAGAGGTCAGAGAAAGCTTGGGAATTCTAGTCAAGGACAAGGGCAAACACATGGCCAAGCACATGCTGCAGAAAACACTAGTTCTGGTTCTCTTCAAGCTGCAGACACATCTTGTGCAGACATGTCTCCTGAGTTGTATAGCCAATTTATTCAGTTCACAAAGTTTCAAGCACAACTAGCTAATGGCAATGGCAGACACTCCGTTGCAATAGCCATCTCTGATCATAACTCAGTTGACAACAATCAACAGGCTTCCACCTTTGGAACTAAGACAGGTTATGCTTTATCTTCCATATCCATTAACAAGTTCAAATGGATTCTTGACACAGGTGCAACAGATCATATGGTTTGTGATTTATCATTATTCACTAGTCCATTGAGAGATGTTGATATAAACATACAGTTACCTACAGGCAGTACCATTAATGCTACAAAATCAGGACACATAAAGCTATCTCCTACTTTAACATTGCATAATGTGTTGTTTGTACCTGATTTTAGTTTTAATTTAGTTTATGTTCCTCATTTAACTATGTATGAAAATGTTATGTGTTCCTTTTACTCAACTCATTGTGATCTACAGGACATAACAACCAACAGCAAGATTGGTTTTGCTGATCTCAAAGATGGTCTTTATCACTTGCATACAGACCATTGTTCACCTGCTGCATCTGCTTTTACTGCTGCTAATAACAAGACTACTTCAGAGATGGATCTCACAACTTTGTGGCATCTTAGATTAGGTCATGCAACCTTAGCAAAGCTTATTTCCTCAAAGTTGATACCTTCTCAGAAATGTAATACTACCTTTCAATCTTGTGATATTTGTCATTTCTGTAAACAAAAGAGGTTGAGTTTCAATGAAAGTAATACAGTTTCTGAGAATATTTTTGATCTTATACATGTTGATATCTGGGGACCATTTCACATTGATTCTTACAGTGGTCACAAATATTTTCTTACAATTGTTGAGGACAAATCAAGATGCACATGGTTGTATTTAATGAAAAACAAATCTGAAACTAAGATCCATCTTCTACATTTTTATAACATGGTTTTAACTCAATTCAGCAGTAAAATCAAATGTATTAGAAGTGACAATGGATCTGAATTCATTTTGCATGAGTTTTACAGTTCACTTGGCATTATACATCAGAAGTCTTGTGTAGAAACACCTCAGCAGAATGAAAGGGTTGAAATAAAGCATCAACACTTACTCCAAGTTGCTAGAGCTGTTTTCTTTCAATCAAATGTTCCTATTATATATTGGTCTGAGTGTGTTCTTACAACTTGTCATATTATCAATAGATTGCCTACTGAGTTTTGCAGAACAAAAGTCCATATGAAGTACTATATGGCAAAGCACCAGACATGACTCATTTAAAGATTTTTGGATGCTTATGTTATGCATCTACTCTTACAGCTCACAGATCTAAATTTGATTCAAGAGCAATCAAATGTATCTTATTGGGATATCCATTGGGATATAAAGGATACAAATTACTGGACCTTGAAAATAGAAGAGTTTTCATTTCCAGACATGTTGAATTTGTTGAACATGTTTTCCCTTTTAAGAAGGACATCATATCTGATTCTTCTGGTTCTTATCATTCAATGTTTTCTCTTGATAAGACTAACTATGATTTGTATGATATTCCTCCAACAAATGTGGTCTCTGTAGACAAATTTTTTCCAAATAACATAGTTTCTGCAGTAGATAACATCACCACTGCAACTGAGAATCATGAAGCAGCAAGAGAAGATACAATTGAAATTCATGATTATACTGATCATCAGGCACATGGAGAACAAGAAGAACTTCAGTTGATACAAGAGACTGCAACTCCTCAGGTTGTACAAAATATACCAGAACAACAACCAGTAGAAGCTCCAATTATTCAAATTGTACCAGTACAACGACCAGTGCCAACAAGAAAATCCACAAGAGTGAAGAATATCTCAACTCAACTCTCTATTTATGAATATGATTTGCCTCCATCTTTAAAGAATAGCAGTTCTGCTAATCTTGTTCATTGCAAATCAGTATCTACTGTTAGATATCCAATAAATGATTACTTGAATACTAACCATTTGTCACAGGCTCATAAATGTTTTACAACTGCAATCACAGTTGTACCTGAACCAAAGACATACAAACAAGCAAGTCAGCATAAGGAGTGGATTGAAGCAATGAATTCTGAACTTGCAGCCTTAGAAAGAACAAAGACATGGCAACTTGTTGATTTACCTCCTGGCAAGCACTGTATTAGATGCAAATGGGTATTCAAAGTCAAATTTAAAGCAGATGGAAGTATAGAGAGATACAAAGCTCGACTTGTTGCAAAAGGATATACTCAAGAGAATGGTCTTGATTATTTTGACACATTTTCCCCGGTTATTAAACTAACTTTTGTCAGATGTTTACTTGCTATTGCAGCTGCCAAAGGGTGGTTCTTACATCAATTAGATGTAAATACATCATTTTTACATGGAGACTTGACTGAGGAATTTTACATGACTCCACCACCAGGTTATGATACAGGTGGAACCAATAAAGTCTGTAAATTAGTGAAAAGTCTATACGGGCTCAAACAGGCTAGTCACCAATGGTTCTTCAAACTACAGGACACTCTTATACAAATTGGTTATGTTCAGTCAAAGGTTGATACCTCTTTGTTTACCAAACATACTACAACTAGTTTCACAACTTTGTTAGTATATGTTGATGATATTATTCTTGCAGGAAATAACATGACAGAAATAGACAATGTGAAGAATTTTCTTCATGAACAATTCACAATAAAGGACCTTGGGGAGTTAAAGTACATATTAGGCATTGAGGTGGCAAGATCAGATAAAGGAATCAACATTTGCCAACGCAAATATGCTCTTGGTTTATTGAAAGAAACAGGCTACACAACTCCTAAGCCATAAGATGTTCCAATGAGTACTACAAATAAGCTCATCAAAGATGAAAAAGATCTACTCCCAGATCCTCAAATTTACAGAAGACTGATTGGTAAGATGATTTATCTTACTATTACTCGGCCTGATTTAGCTTTTTCTTTGCAGACACTCAGCCAGTTCATGAGTTGTCCAACACACAAGCACCTAGCTGCTGCTCATCATGTCCTTAGATACTTGAAGAAAATTCCAGGCAAAGGCATGTTTTATTCTGTTGACAATGATCTCCAACTCAGAGGTTTTTCAGACAGTGACCATGGCTCTTGTGAAGATACAAGACGCAGCATAACAGGATATGCCATTTTTCTGGGAGGATCACTCATATCCTGGAAATCAAAGAAACAAGCTACAGTCAGTAAATCCAACGCAGAAGCAGAATATCGAGCTGCTGCAACAACAACGTGCGAAATACAATGGTTGAAGTACTTACTAAAGGACTTTTGTATTGATCATTCAACTTACACGGATAGCATGTCCGCTTATCACTTAGCTCACAATCCCGTCCAACATGAGCGCACCAAGCACATAGAGATTGATTGTCACGTCATCAGAGAGCGCATCATCAACAACACGATCAGATTACTCCACATTTCCAATGTTGATCAATTGGCGGACATTTTGACAAAGCCATTAGCTCTCCCGCTCTTTTCTCGGTTCACTTCTAAGTTGGGCTTGTTGAACATACACGCACAACTTACGGGGGGATGTAAGCTCACCACAACGGACGAACTAAAAGGCATTGAGGACAGACGAATTGAGAAAGAGAAACGAATTAAGCTTGATTAGAGGAGTACGTTGTGCATTGAAACTTGTACAAAGTCGGTAACTCTATAACTGTATAAACAAAGTTCCGTCTTTTTTTTTTTTTACACTTTCACTTGATGTTCTTCAGACATAATCTTCCCTTTCTAGCTTGAACTGTAATTGTATCTTTCTACTTCATTTTATCAATACAATTCCAGTTTTATAACAAGCCATTCTCTTGGTTCTTGATATTAATCTAGCTCTTTTGTACAGAACAATGCTCCTGATCAAAACAATCATCATACTAAACAGTAAACATCACAGATAGATATGCTTCTATGTGAAATTTTCTCATAATTTTGGTCCAGCTCTTCGTTGCAATTTTCTCATAATTTAGTATGTTGAAGATTAGTGATACAATGTTTTTCTTCTATATAGCTTTGGTCACCTAACTATACCAAAACAAAATTGAAAAATTAAGCTGAAACTTGTGTACTTCACTACGTGTTATTTTGAGGGTAATGATGGGAATGGGCCATAAATAATCAAATCCGTAATGAATCAACCCAGCCCAGTATTCCCTTAGCCAGGCCCATTTCGTGAGCCAGGAGTTAGAAGGTGTTTTTATACGTTTACTTTCCTGACTTGTACAACAATCCACACCACAGCTATAAACCCCTTTTCTCTCCATTTCTGCTAAATCTCGAAACCAGATAAACCCTAACAACAACAAACAAGCGAACAAATGGGTAGCCCAGGCATGAATAACTTGCTCACAAACATTGCACGCGCCGCCATCGGCCTCGGAGCTGCCTCAACAGCTGTCGGCTACTCCCTCTACACCGTCGACGGCGGCGAGCGGGCGGTTATTTTCGACCGTGTCCGTGGAGTCCTCGACGAAACTAGCGGCGAAGGAACTCACTTCCTCATTCCATGGCTGCAGAGACCTTACATCTTCGACATCCGCACGCGCCCTCACTCCTTCTCCTCTACCTCTGGTAATGCCTTTGCTTCTAACCCTAATTCTCATGTATCTCATTTTCTAAGCGTAATTCCCTTTGTTTTTGTTGCATATGTTATTGTTTCGCTTTAGCTCAGCTCGATTAGTCAGATTTAGTTAGATAGTTATTCGAATGTGAAGAGTTTAAATTAGGTGAAAATTGATCTAGGTCAGTATGGTAGATATATACATCTTCTAGTTTCATTGATTAAATTGGTATGCAGTTTTGATAGATTAGTATATTGGTGTTGGTTGTAGAGCTTCTAATGTGAATTGATCTGGCTCAGTAGGAGTGGAGCTTCTGTACTTGGACTGTAATGGAGACCAACCTGCTAATATAGATTCTGGTGGATTAGCTTCTAGCTTGATTTATTGTATTTAATAATGTTAGCTGATGTTTGAACTTGAACTGTTTGAACATTTAATGCTGTTTTATTAGAATATGATTGATGTAGGATGTAGAACTTAAACTGTTATACATTGGATTTTACTGCAGTATTATGGTTCTGAACCTTGTCTAGTTGCTATTTCCAGTATTTCACCTTTACTGTCACCAAGTTTTAAGTATGTTGGCATGAATCTGTTATCCTGCCAAGTTTTAGACATAGCATGCTATATATCAATATGCACATGGTTTTGAGTACTGTTTTTCCTTATGTTGATAGTTGACAATTCTTACTTTTCCAACACTAGGAACAAAGGATCTGCAGATGGTGAATCTCACTCTTCGTGTGCTTGCCCGCCCAAAAGTTGATCGCCTGCCGTACATCTTCAACACTCTTGGTTTGGAGTATGACCAGAAAGTCCTCCCATCAATTGGAAATGAGGTTCTTAAAGCTGTTGTTGCACAATTTAATGCTGATCAATTGCTGACTGAGCGTCCCCATGTTTCTGCTCTTGTGCGTGAGAGTTTGATCACTAGGGCTAAGGACTTCAATATTGAACTCGATGACGTCGCAATCACACATCTATCCTATGGTTCGGATTTCTCGAGGGCCGTTGAGCAGAAACAAGTTGCCCAGCAAGAGGCAGAGAGATCAAAATTCGTTGTTATGAAGGCAGAGCAGGAAAGGAGGGCTGCTGTCATCAGGGCTGAGGGAGAAAGTGAGTCTGCGAAGCTTATTTCTGAAGCAACTGCAACTGCTGGTATGGGACTGATTGAGCTGAGGAAGATAGAAGCTGCCAAGGAGAATGTAACATCTCTCTTGAGAAAATCAGACGTTGTCTACCTGCCTAGTGGAAACAACATGCTTCTGGGTCTGCCTGGGCAACGTTGATTATGAGGTAATGTTCTAATTGTGCCTCTTAGCACTGATTACTACTTGCTTTGTTATTAGTGTATGAATGACTATCTTGCTTCCTGTGGCTTTATTTAGAGGAGCATTTATTTGCGTTTTTTTTCAAATAAAAACTTTTGATGATTTAATGTGGCTTTGGTGTTTCACTTGTTCTGGCAGTAATTACATGTTAAACAGACCAAATCATGTTTTTGCTTTGAACTCATATTTCTCTTGGGGTTAGAGAGATGTCTTGTAGCTTTATATTTTTGCGAGTGCAGAGTGTTCGAGTTTGACATTGTTGCTTCGGCTACATAGCATCAATCAGTCAGTAGTACTTTGATTCTTCGTGTTGATTCATAGAGATGATTTTAAATCTTCTTTATGTTGGTCTCTGTGATGAATGTATACTTGAATATGAAGTTCTGTCCTTAAGTCTATTTTCATCAACCGTCATAGATTCAGGTGGCATTATTTGTATGGAATTTGAGTGAGCATAAAGTCATTGGCCACATATTTCACTTAACATACCTTATTATGTGTTATATTTTGTTAGATGTTTAGCTCAAGTCATCCTGGAAATGAGATGCTCTGTATTTTTATTCTTTAAGCCTTCAGTCTTTGTACATTGCTCATTCACCATCTAAGAGACATATTTCTTTGTTGCTTCTCGTGTCAGGTTTTGGTGATGGAACACTTTCGGCTGTTGAGTTGGTTTACAAACTTGTTATGGAGTTATATCATTACATTAAACTTTTCTGAGTGTAGCTTGAACTAATCTTGATAAGCTGTTTGGGTAATAAGTTGAATGTTATGGCTTTGACTTATTATTTTGGTATGGATTATATATTTCGCTGTACCTAATTCTGTCCCAGGAGATGTCGGATATCATTCTTAGTTTCAAATTTTCTTGGTCGCATCATTTCAATCTGAGAATGGTTTGCTTCCTTTTTTCCAGCCCCGATGGTGTTGAGCCATAATGCGATTTAGATATGTTTCCGTGTAATCATGTTTCATCTGGCAGTAAGTTCCTTAAGTTTTATTGGTATTTAATTAATTGTAATTGAGTGATAAAATGTGATATAGAGTATTAAATTAGTGATAAAAATAAGAAGATATAAATAATAAAAAATTCGTAATTGGGTTAAAAAACTTTTCATATTTGGTTTAACGCATATTACATGTAAATCATGAATTGAAAAAAATTTAGAAAAATTTTATTTAAAAATTATAAGAATTACATTATTTTTAAAATTTGTCTTCGATATGGTTTATAGTAATTAATTTACAACGGAGAAAAGTTCAATAAATTCAAATTAAAAACTTTGATAGGGACACATGAAGTAAAAAATAATGAAGCTGCCTTTTAGACTTTTGGTGTTCGAACGTTGTAGTTGTACTGTTTAACGCGCCGAGCCGAGTATACGAAACGAGCCGAGTCTAAGCTCGGCTTGTTAACGAAGTGAGCTTGAAATCAGGCTCGAACTCGTTAACAAACGAGCCGAACTTAATTTTGGGCTCGAGCTCGGTTCATTTGGCTCGAGCTCTGATTCGGTTCATTTGTTAAAATATTAAATAAAATATGAACAAATTTAAGATTATGCATTACAATCAACTCCTAAATGATTAAATTAGTAAAGTCTAACAAAATGCAAATATAAGCAATTCAAGCCAATAATCTCAAATTTAAAACATAATTTATAATATTAATACTACTAATAATCTCAAACTTAAAACATAATTTATAATACTAATACTACTAATAATCTACATGATATCAAGCCTTAACGAGCATTACTGAGTACTCGCGAACCGAGCCTGCTCGGACTCGACTCGTTAGTGGAACGAGCCTAAGTTTAGGTTCGAGTTCGGCTCGAAAACCGTATCAAACGGAGCCCTAACGAGCCGAGCCAAGTCGAGTACTCGATAAGGCTCGATTCGCGTGAAAAATGTAAAAATAACCACGCTTACTCGAGGTCGAGGTCGAGGATACAAAAAGTCAAAAATCACTCATAATCTAGGATACTCAGGTTTGCATACTTGATCTTTGAGATTTTGGATTTTGGACTCGATGTAATAATTCCTTTGGTGTGCCTTTTGCACGAACTTTTCTTGTAAATTTTGGTTGGATTATTAATACAATTTTACTGGTTAAAAAAAACATAATAATATTACTAGAAGTGCTATACGATTCAAACTAGTCAAAGGTAGTTGAATTATACCATGTATACGTTTTCATTTGTTTTGTGATTTTTTTACTCTTTCCTTTCGACTACGCATTAAATTTAATCGTACCGAAAATATAATATTTGAACTTATATTATAAATCTAAAAATCTTATAATTTTTAAATTACTTTTTCAATATGCATTAGAATTAATTTGACGTTAAATGTAAATTAAGTGAGTGTTTGCAAATGATTTTAAAATGTACTTTTGGCCTACTTTTACTAGAAGTTAAAAAAAATTGATTTTAATCAAAAGTTATGAGTGTTTGATAATCTTTAGTCTAAAAACAGTTTAAAATCACAGAAGTAGAAGTTATAGTGTTTGGTAATTTAATTAAAGCACTTATTTTTTGTTTAAAAATAATTACGAACAACTAAATGCAGGTAGAAGCATCAATTTACATGTTTCTCAGCTTCTGGCGGTTACCTGCTTTTTTCAGTAGAAGTTGCAGCAGAAGTTGTAAAATAAAACACTGAAAAACTACTTTTACTACTACAAATGCACAAAATTGAAATTTTCTTTTAAATCTCTTCTTTGTGATCAAATTTTGGTTCCGAAATAATTTCGGTATCTGATTCCGATGACGGAGATGCACTTGTAGCTCCATGATCGGAGCTCCGACTGACTCCGGTACCGAAGGTTTGAAGGAGATAGAAAATGAAAGAATGAAGAAGAATAAGAAAAAAGTAATTGTTTATTCTTTTAAAAATAAATTTGGGATCCGTTTTCTAAGTATTAATTTTGTTGGGGTTTGATTTACAATAAGTTTTTAGCCCAATTTAAAATTTAGAGAAGGTATGTGACTTAATTTTATACTAATATTTAGTGAGAATTTTGTAAATTAAAAAATGTTGGGGGAAATGAATAATAAACCGAAGCTGAAGTTGTTTGGGGGAGAGAAAAAATTCAATTTCGGCACTTAGAAAAAAAAAATTTCCACGAATTAATTTTTCAAAAATCAAATTTGTGGGGCTCGATGTAATAAAAGTTATCTAACTAGTATTTATTTGTTATTAAAAATAAGATGGTCACCCATGTATAATTAATACTCCCTCGTTCTCTCTAAAACTTCCTATTTGTTATTGTCAGAACAATTTTAAAAAAATAATTAAAAATAGATAAGTATTTAGAATAAAATTATAAATGGTGATTTTACATGTCTAATTACTTAAAATTGAAGTTTATAACCCTTATAAACTTTTTTCAAACTCTTTATTATTTTTAATTATTTTTAAATTTTTTTATAACAATAGCAAAAAGGAAGGTTTAGAGAGAAGAGAGGTAGAGGTAATACTACATCTAACGGTGGCCTAGAATCTCAGCCAAAGAAAGAAAAAGAGTCTAGAATCTAAATGTAATGGACTTATGGACCCTATAATAAATGCATTTAACCAGGTCATATAAAATTAACCATTTATTTATTTTTATTTAGTACCATATATATACGAACTTCCTCATTTTATAATTTTTTTTTTTTAAAACGGGCAAATAATATTAATACCAAGTGGGTATAAGAAATGCTCGAAAAAAATACAATGAAAGTAGAGATACAAAACACGAGGCTCCCTAACCGCTAGCTAATACACATTATCATTACATTACATTGGTGTTTCATCTGTCACAAATTATTATTCTATTGATTGGCTATATTCAAGCTTAACAATAGTATTTTATACGGACAAAATCACCACTATGCTTTTAACAAGTTTCGATACCACCACCTTGCTCCTCTCCAGTTTTCTCATCACTCGTCTGTCCGTAATTACAGACTTCTTGTTCTTGGACTCTTGGTAAATGTATTTTTAGTTATATACAGACAAGTTCGACGAACTGAGGCAGGCTTGAAAATAAAGAGACGACTGAGGTCGGGCTTGTAATTATAATAATAGAATAACAACCAATCTGTATTATCTTGTCTCACATGGCAAAACGATTCTATTTATAGAGCTAACAAACAGACCATTTTATTCTCACATTTGCTAAATCGGACCTTCTTCTGATCTTCTCCATGTGAGTCTCTCAATTCAACAAAATCTAATTGGCTCTTCTTTCTTTTACTAGATCTAGTTTTTTCTTCAATTAATTAATTTGTATATAAACCTACGTAATATTATCTTAATTAACTACTCACTCTTTTTTATCAGAATATGTCTCATATATTCTGATAGTCAGAAGTGGTGTGTATCAGTGTATGGTTGGTCTGAATATTGTTTTAGCTGTTTTATTACAAGTAATATTGATCGAATAGAAGGTCGGATTTGAACTCCTACGTAGTTGTAAGGTTGGTATAAGTATATTTAGAGTTATATTTTGGTAAAAAAAGGTAGTATAAGAGTATGAGTAGGGTATTTTAGATAATTAGATTTAATGTTTTTAAAAACATATTGGTCGAATGCGTATCCTGCAGCAGATCTAGAACATGTGGAAGCTTAAGATTGCAGAAGGTAAAGGGCCGCATCTCTACAGCACCAATAATTTTGTAGGCAGGCAAACATGGGAGTATGACCCAAACGCTGGAACTCCAGAAGAGCGTGAGGCATTTCAAAGGGCGCGTGAACAATTTAGTGAGCACCGCAAAAAGGGATTTCATGCATCGGCTGATTTATTCGCCAGATTACAGGTAATTAATTGATTATTTAGACAATTAATTGATTAAATTGGACTTCCTCCATCTTCATTAGTAATATTGCAATTGAATTTTATGATAAGTTCTTCTTTATAAACCTAATAATAATTTTTATTATTTTTTATGAAACGGCAACTACTTTTAATTTACACTATTATACAAATATCATAAACTATCTTATTTATCCACACTCATACCAACCTTACAACTCTGTCACGTCATGAATTGTACCATGCACCTCTCCTTTCACAACTTGAACTCCGTACCACTGCACCACCTTATGACTCCCAATAAATAAACCTAATAATGAAGTATGAGTACATAGTACAAATTAAAATGACTGGTTAATAGCCCGTCGATTAAACCGACGGGAATAGAGAAAATAAGTCAGTCATATAAAAAATCGTTGTAAAGTTAGACATAGTTCATGAATTTCAAATTGATTTCAAATAATATTTGACTACCAACTTTCAAAAGGCAATACAAAAGCCATATATACAATATTTTTTAGATCCATCGACCATAAGCAAATAAAGTGTATAGACCATTCAAACACAATAATTGTTTTAAAGTATTACAGAGTAGATCCGTCGAACACAATGATTGGTCTTAAGTATTGCAAAGTAGAACATTTGAACACAGTTTTTGTTCTGAAATATTGTGGAATATACCAGTCGAACGTAGTTAGTGTTCTAAACTATATGGAATAGACATGTCGAACGCAGTTCATGTTTGCTCGGTTGAAAGTTATAATTTGAATAAGTTCAGTTCAGTTGAGATTAATTAAATTAAGTTCAGTTCAAATCAATTAATTTCATTTCAATTCATAGATTTTTAGTCGAATCGAACGGAGTGTAACCCGTCTAAGATATTGACAAAATATTGCCGAATGCAAGGGTTGGGTGATTAATAGGTTAAAGAGAGGAGGATCTTACTCTTGATCACATGTTCGAATTTTACGAGAGAAGAATTTATGATTATGTCATCGTAAATCAGAGCCTTGCATGAGGTTTGCAACCTATTACGTGAGCCAATGAAATTTACCTAGTGTGCACCTATGCCCTGCGGGCCGGTTGTCATTAATAAAAATAACAACTTTACATTTTTACACATTGTCATCTTAATGGATGATGCTATCAAAATTAACAATGTTTTGAGAATGTTTTGTGATTTAAACTCATGTGCATGGCCGTATATGTCATTTGAGGGATGATGTTCTATTTGAACCGTGCATGACAGCTTAAAGAGGAAAGCGGGATTGATTTGGTGAGCGTACGACCCGTTAGAGTTGGAAAAAATGAAGAAGTAACATATGAGAAAGCTACTGTAGCAGTGAAGAAGGCTTTGCGGCTGCACCGGGCCATCCAAGCAAGTGATGGACATTGGCCCACTGAACATTCAGGCCCGATGTATTTCATACCGCCACTTGTAAGTAAAAACTTGAGATATTCAACGAGACTAGGCCGAATATTAATACTGTAGTTTATCCTGAATTTATATAGTAGTTGATGGTTAATTTCATGCACATATTTACGTTGTACAGCTTATTGCACTGTTCATAAGTGGAACAATGGACACAATTCTGACACCGGAACACAAAAAGGAGATGATTCGTTACATCTACAATCATCAGGTGATACATGAACCTCATTCATGTGCATTCTATATATTAAAACAAAACAACCAACTATATATAGATTAATGAATAACATATAAAACAAAAGTTAACCGCAATGTCAATTTTATACCTCCAAACAGGGTGAACTGCTCACCTGGTCAGAGTTCACCTCTCATGGTTGGGAGTGGGTTCATAGTAATGTTGCAATTAACTTTTGATCGATATGTGATCGGAATTTTAGTTGTGGCGTGTTTGTGTAAAAATCCACATATGGTCGGGAGTCTCCTAAAATTTGTTTCCCATATTTTCTTGATCTTTCAAAAACTTAAGCATTTTTTTGCATTTGTCCACTCAAAATATTCAAAAACAGGCTATGCACCCCCTGAATTTAATTTCTGGTTCACTCCATCTAATAGTTATGTTGTGTATTCATGTAGAACCATGATGGTGGGTGGGGATTTGAGATAGAGGGGCATAGTACCATGATAGGATCGGTTCTTAGCTATGTTGGTCTTCGCCTACTTGGACAAGGACCAGATGATAGTAATGGCGATGTATCAAGGGCCAGAAAATGGATATTAGATCATGGAGGAGCCACTGGAATTCCCTCATGGGGAAAAACTTATCTTTCGGTAATAAATACTTACATACGTATATAAGAGTGAGGATTTTAGAGAATTTCACTTTTGAAGTTGGTCCTACTGATATTAAACCAGGTATTGGGAGTGTACGAATGGGATGGGTGTAACCCTCTTCCACCTGAATTTTGGCTTTTTCCTTTGGCTTTCCCTTATCATCCAGGTAAGTAACAAGACTATACTTACATTTACCAAAAACATTGCCTAGCTAGTATGTATATAGAAACTATACTAATCATGTGTATATATTTAATTAACTTTTATAACTGAAGCAAAGATGTGGGTCTATGGTAGAACAACTTACATGCCGACGGCATACTTGTATGCTCGAAAGTACCATGGGCCACTCACAAACCTTGTATTGTCCTTGAGGAATGAGATTCACGTCAAGCCCTATAATCAAATTAATTGGAACAGGGCTCGCCATGATTGTTGCCAAGTAGGTAGTCTGATTTAAAAAAGTATTTTTACACTTCATTGAACATATTTTCACCAGTACTCCTGCTACTACTACTACCACAAAAAACTTGAGTATGACATCATCATATACCATTTGAATACATGTAGGAGGATGTTTATAATCCTCGCAACTTCAAACAAGATTTGGTGTGGGATACTCTCAATTGCGTGGAGCCAATGATGATGCGATGGCCGTTAAACAAGATCAGGCAAAAGGCTCTTGATAAGGTAATCAAGTACCTGCGATACGAATCTGAAGAGAGTCGGTACATAGCTTCTGGATGCGTACAAAAGGTAAGTTGACACTTTTTCTTGAATGAGAAGATTAAAAGAGTACTACTGTGTTCACATGGGTTGAAATATCATTTGTAAACTCGAATTTCTCTATCAATTAATATTACAGAGTCTCCAACTGATGTGTTGGTGGGCACATGACCCAAATGGTGACGAATTTAAGTATCATCTTGCTAGAGTACCCGATTATTTATGGATAGCAGAAGATGGCATGAAAATGCAGGTAATTACTACTTTATCCGTACTAAACAATTCTTAATTATTATTCTTTTTTTTTTTTTTTTTTTTTCATATTCCAGTCAGTAGTTCACAATAGTATTTGGAGTAAAAAGTTATTGAATACTACTTTTAAACTCGCAGAGCTTCGGAAGTCAACTTTGGGACGCTGCTCTGGCCACTCAAGCAGTCCTGGCAACTGGTATGGTTGATGAATATGGTAGCTGTCTAAGCAAAGCCAACTTTTACATAAGGGAATCACAGGTTCGTTTCATACAAATATTTCCCGGCCGTGGTAAATATAATCAATCGAGAGTAATTATTTTATAGTAAGACTCAAGAGCAAGCATTGTTATATACACTCCCTAGCTACACCCTATGTCACCAATTTGTGACCGGGTATTGAATGATACTAGTATTAAAAACTATACAATTACATGCATTTCCTAATGGGGAGCCTTGGGACGAAAAGGAGGAAGTGTTTAAGAAAGATTGAATAAACGATTTAAGTGCAATTGCTCTGAATATAGAATAATTTCTCTATTTGACTTTTTTTTCTTTTCTGTTATCTAAAGAATCAGTTTTAAATGTATGTTTAATTCACTTGTGAATGATATGTAAATAAGTAGATAAAAGAAAATCCAAAAGGTGACTTCAAAGCAATGTACCGTCACTTTACTAAAGGTGGGTGGACCTTCCGTGATCAAGATCATGGCTGGGTTTGTTCAGATTGCACAGCTGAATCGTTGAAGGTATGCCTTATTATTATTAATGACATCATACATTTTTATGAATTATTCTTAGAAGAAAAGGAAAGTATTTGGTTATTTAAATAAGCTGAACCATGCAAATATTGTACTTTTATCATCACAGTGTCTACTTATGTTATCAACAATGCCAAGTGAAATTTCGGGAGAAAAGGCTAATACAGAGAGGTTGTATGATGCTATAAATGTGCTTCTCTACTTGCAAGTAAGCATGATAAACTCCTTATGATATACTCCCTCCGGCTATCTATAAGTTCAAATTTAATTATGATTTTGTTGACTTTTTTAAGATTCAATTTGACCTCATATTATTTTCAAATCATACCCAAAAAATAGTTAACAAAGTCAAATTATGAAAATACAATGATTATATTTTAATAACATAACTTCATTATTTTCTATATGATTTGAAAATAATATGGGCCAAATTGAAACTCAAAAAAAGTATTAAAATAAAATAAATAGAAACATTGTAAATATATGGAAGTACATATAAATTCCAAATGATTCCTTAATTATATTTTAGACTTCAGTGAATCTCATGCAATTTGATGCTGGCTACGTACAATTTTTCTAGAACCCGACGAACGGTGGATTTTCTGTATGGGAGCCCTCTGTAGCACAACCTTATTTAGAGGTAAAGTGGTAAACGGTACCTAGGCTTTTAAGTAAACACCAAATATTCTCGATAATATAATTTTATGATTTTATGTCTATTTTGGCTTATTTAATAAATCGTCTACTAGAAAACTTCTTCAATAATCATAGTAAAAATTATGCTTTATATATTATGTAGGCCATGAATCCTTGTGAAATTTTGGGAGATGCAGTTGTGGAGCGCGAGTAAGATTTTACTATGATAGCATTTAAATCTTTATTCTCAAGATAACAAATCTATCATATACTAAATAATCAAGTATGTTTGACCATGTGTACCTTTGCATTATCTATCTAGGCATGTCGAATGCACTGGATCCATAATTCAAGCTCTCGTGGCATTCAAGCGCGCATATCCAAGCCACCGGGAGAATGAAATAGAAATATCAATTGCAAAGGCAGTGCAGTATCTGGAAGAGAAACAATGTTCTGATGGCTCATGGTGATAGCGTTTGAAGTTTCTAAATATCTATTTTATTTTATTTTGATACATTATCGTGAAAAATAATTTGCAGGTATGGTTTTTGGGGAATTTGTTTCATTTACGCCACATTCTTCGTGCTACGCGGACTAGCATCTGTCGGGCAAACATACAACAACAGCGAAGCAGTAAGAAAAGGAGTCCAATTTTACTTATCAACACAAAACGAGGAAGGTGGATGGGGAGAATCTCGCATGTCTTGCCCAACCATGGTACATTCCGTCTATATATACATCTAGCAATGATTCTTTTCATACCCGCAATCCCGCATAAATTTGATATAAATCTACATGCATGATTAAATGCAATGGCATAAGCAACATATATGTCATCCTTTAATAAAGGAGGTGGAACGACTCACATGCATTGTATAAGAGGGGATGTCGCATTGTTTACCCTATATCATCTAAATATTTCAATGTGGGGTAAACTATTACTCCATCGGTCCTTATAATATGCCTACGTTTATTTTTTTCAGGTTTTTAATAATTTTTTTGTTTGAAATAGTTATATTAAAACTGTATGTAAAATGTGTGATCTGTGGATGAAGTTTAAAAGTGTGAAGGTGGGGGTTTAGGTTTAAAATAATATAGATGAGACGTGGGTTAGTTTTTAAAATTGAAAACATAAAGAATTGTTTGAAACTTTCAAAAAATAAAAGGAATGCATAAAAAATTAAAAATTTATTGGGAGTGATAAGTATAATGTAGTAGTGTTGCGTTGTTGTTCTAAAGTGTTCTTCGGTTGTATGATACATTATGAACTAATGTGACATGATTCAGAAATACACACCATTAGAAGGATACCGCACGCATTTCGTACAAACATCGTGGGCCATGCTCGGTCTATTGTACAGTGGACAGGTATATATCAATTAGAAGTTTATATTTTAATCTATATTACTATTTCAAAGGTAACTCTTATAAATACATACAGTAACTCATGCAGGCTGAAAGAGACCCAAGGCCTCTACATAGAGCAGCAAAGCTATTGATTAATGCACAGCTGGACGATGGCGATTTCCCTCAACAGGTAAGTAGGCTTAGTATTGTTTGCAAATGCTTCCTTCTACAATTAGTTTGGACATTTAAGGTTGAATAAAATTGATTTCAAGTAAAAGTAAGTAGTGTTTGGCATATTTGATCGAGAATCAAAATTAAATCATAAAAATATGAACTTTATCGAACAGTAATTGATGGTTTTACCTTTATCCAACAATTTCATATTCTTGCACTCTGTAATTTATCTCTATATATAAAAAAAAAATGCTTTTCATAATGTCAATGTAGGAAATTACTGGAAGTTATATGAAGAACGGTATGCTACACTATGCACAATACAAAAACATCTTCCCATTATGGGCGCTTGGAGAGTACCGGAAACGTTTGTGGCCATCCCAAATCTCGTGAACTTGTCCATCGTGCTGTAATGACCCATGCTATTGAAGCCCATTATAATTATGCATAAGCCCACTCCCATTATACGCATCACTTAACAATCACAACAAATTCTACCCAAAATCTTCAAAAGGAAGCTTTCATACAGATTGAGGGGGAGAGATTTGTTCTTGAGGTAATCTAACTTACATATCCTTAGCTTAATCACTATATATTAACTCATCATAATTAATCTTACGTTCTCCGATCATCTTGCAGGTGTCATCGGCTGACTGTGTAGCGCGAGTAGCTTGTTCTATCATTTGTTTTCTTGTGATTATATATGTTTGATGAACTTGAATAATTGAGTGTTGATTTCATATATATTTAATCTATATTTACAAGTTTATGTTAATTTGGGTCAGTTTGACATAAGCTTGATTTCAAATATACCATTCGATTCGATGTAAATGGTATATTTGCACAATATTATATTGTCTGATTGTCTGATTTTATCTATGCTAGTAATATTTACATGAGTGGATTACAGTTTTCAAGTGCGTGTGAACATGCACAACGCAGAATTGATCATAAATTGACCCCGGCTAAGGATTATTGAGAAAGGGCTATCGATAATAAAAATTAAGTTGGTATGTGGTCGATCTCATGGTTATAATTATTAGACTTGTGATGGACACATAGGTACTTTTGGAGGAGTATTGGTATACCCATCGAGAAACCGTTTGATAGATTCTATTTCATGTGTCTATGGGAGAATCGTTTTTGTAGGGTGATGAAGTAGTCATTTGACTTTAATTAGGTCAATACACATCTCATATATGTAGTGATGGGGTTTGACCATGACCAATGATTGCATTCCATATAGGGTAGATACGGAATGTGTTGGGCACATCATGAAACATATGGAAATGGTAGTTGAGCCAAGATAGAGTTCATTCCTCAAAATAGATTTAGAGAAAATGATCTAGTTCTCATATTTAGTTGGATTGTTAGTCATTGGCCAATGCAAGTTATGTATTCGAAATAGTGTTCGAATATAACCATCAAGGATCAACTAATTAATAAGATTGAGAGATAGTGATTAAATTATTAGAATAGGATTCTGGAGCATCCTCAGGATGAACAATTGGAAGACCTAAATTTAATCGAGTATTCGTGAATGGAAGGGCCATATGCCCATGAACTCTATAGTTAGGTAAAAGTTTGCATCCTCACAAATGTACCGCTGGTCATATTTCTGCAGTAGTAAGCTATGATATTGAACTTCAACCAAAGAGGTTGGGATATTAAGTGGAGTTGCGATGGATACGAGTGTCAAGATCGGTAGTGACGAACTAAACTAGATGATTGGAGGATCAGGTGTGAAATCGATCGAGAACGAAAAGAACAAGATCGAACGAAGGTCCAAAGTTTCAAAATTGGAGGAAATCACAATATGGGGAAGAAGAGGTGAAGACGTCGGTCGAACCAATGGTCTATCAAACAGGTTCAGCCTCAAACCAGGTTCAAACCTATTAAACCATTGAACCAGATCAGAGAACTGGAGTCCGGTCTGAGAGCGCGCGTAGGAGCATGTAATATGGGAAAGAGCGCACGAGGGATAGGAGTCGTCAAGTGGAAATCATCATGAGGTGGAGTCAAGATGGATTCAGCTCATTGGCAGAAATTTGAAATGTAACTGCTTGTCTTTCCGACTCCGTTGCTATTAATTTGTAATTAGATTGTTTTTTGTTACTGCTAAAAGTTTGACGCAAATCGATAAAGTTTGTTGCAACGGTATAGTAAGAAATAAGAATATAGGAGTATAGGTTATGTGCTGTGAGTCAACCTTATTCTATTTCTCACCGCAAAGTTGGTTCAAAACAGAACTTAATAGATCCATAATTTCACTCAGAATTGATAACTTTGTTGTTGGTTGATGATATTCATAACATACATAACATCATGGACGAATAATAATGGAACCCACTAAGAAACTAAGAAGATGCATCATGCATGCAAGTCGATCTAACTTCTATATATTCCTTAAAACCTGACAAATGCATTGTAGTACTATACTAGCAAGTAGCAATAGAGCCATAATGCATCATAAAAATCTTATTATGTTACTACTGAAATCTCTTTTGCACAATACAGAGACCACCACAAACTCCATAATACAGTTATAACTTAAGTAATTTATTGTACCTTATTCAACACTCAAGAATTTAGTAATACATCAATCAAGAGATGCCATAATATGAATCAGAATGGTAAGCCACTATCTCAATTTTGCAATTTAAAAAAAAAAAAGAACCTGGAACTTGGCCAACACAGGCAAGGTCACACTAAACCTTCCAACAGAGGAGCAATATCCTTATGTTGCCACCATTCCTTGTAAGACACCATCTGGCCAGTTTTATCACTCTGATCAGGTATTGCCCGTACCTGATCAACACCAGCCAATGCAGAACCTATTATCAGACACCGCCCTGACCCAACGCAGCCTGTCAGGTGGCGTTAGTTTGGGTCTATTTCCACAACAATAGTACATACTGACACAGCTGTGGCTCCGAGTCGATACCAACCATTTTCACCTCCTCCCATGAGCAACTCCACCATGTTTGCATTTCTTCTCCATTGTATATGAAGCTTTTGTACATATGCTTCGCCCCATATATTTCCACTAATCATGCAGATACCGCGAATTGTACCATTCCCCTGAACAACTAAGTGTTTGACCCCATTCCCAATAAGTCGGAGTAGGATACATGAGCTGTATAGAAAAATCCTGCCTGATCCAATGAGTAGGCAATTTAGTCCTCTCTGCCAATATCCCTTTCAACAAATTGCAGTTGCTGCACTAACATCAATAGCTTTACACAAGTACCAAAAGTTCTAGACTTCGCAAGGGCATCATGTGCCTCTAATACGCCTACAAGTAGTTCCATGAATCCAAAAACTGAAGCCAAAAGAGAGCAAGTTGCTTGCTTGTTGAGGATGAGAAGTGACGCATCGCAAGCTTAGCAAAATAAGAGTTCAGCAGACAAAGTAGATACCAAAAGATCATGTCTTCATAACCTGCACTGTACGCCATAAAACGCAATAATCTTATGTCCACCTGAAAGAATGCAATCAAAACAAATACTAGTCCGGTGGAATGTCTCCATGTATCTTCCTCCCACGCAAGAGCCACACTGATAACAACGATCAATGCAAGAAGTGCAAGCCCGGCATTTCTGTAGAGATGATGATTTTGATTTGCAACTCTCTGTGGGGCAATCGTAAACATCTCGCAACCCCTGGCATCTGGGGCATATCTCAAGGTCTATCTCACGCTCATCATCAAGGGAGAGATGTAACTGGTCTGGACAATGATAATATCTTGGTTTATATTTTACTGGTGCTTTGTTCACATCAAACCCAAGTAATTGCTTAATCTCATTGAAGTTCTCCTTCGTCGCTTCAGGAGCTCCTCCGATTCTCAGACGTTTAATACCAGGCCGGGCAACAGAACTAAAAACCTTCAAATCTTCTATGAGTTTACCAACACGGATATCCACACATGCAGAGACACTTAACTGCGTAATCCAAGTGAAATACATGAGATTCAAAAAGTTAAACCAATAATAACATAACAGGATTTGTTTAAGAGGAAGGTAAAAACTGATTGATAATATAGAAAACTAAGGATTAAAACAAAAAGTTAATTGGATGTTTTGGAGTTGTTTAACTATATTAAAGCATGTCTTTCAATGTACCATGAACCAATATGTAACCTCAAAATTCACAAGAAACTATAACAATAGACCATATGTAATAACAGTATAATACCAAAAGCAACTAGGGCAAAAACATCAATCAAATTTACCTTGGTCAATCCACGATTATTTTCAAGGACATGCCTAACACCTTCATTGGTGATATGCATGCATTGCACAAGGCTCAAGCTACGCATTGTGCCCTGCGCCCTGTTAGTCAACCGTTTAAGATCAGCATCAATCATTTTCCGATTGGATTTTATATCAACATTCCTCCACAGAAGGGGGTCATCCCGGACCGCATCTCTTAAAGACTTACAAACCATTTCGACCGCAAAAAGGTCCTTCATCCCAAGATAACCAAGAGCAAAGAATAAAGCATCCGGCGGATCACCCCCACAAAACCTAGACGCATCGCCATCATTCACAGACTCCCTCTGATACTTTTCAGACCCAAACACATCCAAACCCTCGGTCTCTACACTAACCACATCCCAACAAAAGGCAAAACGAGCCTCATGGCCTTGGGCCTTTTCATCGCCTTCTGCCTTTTCAATCTCATACTCCAACTCCATGTAACTCTGGCAAATCAAAAAGAGTTCCTCAAAGTACTTATTATCATCAACATCATCATCATCCTGCTCATCACCAGAGCCACACCCAAATATTTCTAACCCGAAAACCTCTCTCAAACTCGTCATGACCAACAAAATGATCTTGGAGTTGGAATCAGAATCATCATCATCCCTAACCAAACCCAGATCAACAACCTCCTCCTCCTCCTTCCCCATTGTAAAATCATCATCACCAAAAAGATCATTAGGTAAACTAAATTCACAACCTTTATCATCTACTCCATAATCATCACAATCCTCAACAATCCAATCCACCAATATACTTCCATATTCCTCCATTAGCACGTTAAAAAACCAAACCAAAAATTGGATCACCTACCTAGAATAAAATCGAAATGAAATCGAAAAAACTAAACAATTAATACCCCAATTTCCTTCCAACTACAAAATTGAAATCGATGAATAGAAAACAAACAAACAAACAAACAAACAGGGCAGACCTATAAGGAACAAAATCAACAATCAATCAGCTCAGAGGGACGGCGGCAATGTAAATCTGAAATGGATGGGAGGACATAATTAATCAATACGACGTCGTTGTTGTATGAGGGGTGTGGCAAGTATATTGTTAGCAGGAGAAGAAGGAAGAGAGAAACACACAGGTGAGGGTGTGTTGGATGAGAGAAATTTGGGATGAACGGAGAGAATGAAGGAAACGAAACAATAAACAACACCAACAAGAAAGAAAGAAAGAGTCGCTTTTCCAACAGACGCGTGTTTTGGACTTGGGGTTGGTTAATTTTATACTATAAATAAATCATTTCTCTAATTTAACAAAATTAAACAAAAAATAAATAAAATTTGTGAGTTAATTTCAAAAGATTACTCTCCACAAATAAAATTTAATTCTAGAAGATTCTTCATTTCGAAAACTAATTCCCATCCTATTATTATTCATGCCACATAAAATGACACTTGTCCCTTTTTTTTTCTTATCTTAACAAATTATTACTTCCCTGGTTAAAAACTTACCGTAGCATTTTTTCTCTAGATCCTTTCTAAATCACGTTTTAGGAGTACTATGTAATAGTAATTCCAATCTCATGTTTCTATTGAAATAAGAAAGCTAAAAGAAACATTGCAAACTAAGTGGAAACACCACGAAAATATAATTTATTTAAAATCAAGAATTACAAGTAGATGAAACTATTAGATAAAATAACAACTTTTTTTACCTTCATAGTGGGTTCAACTTTATACAAGTTAAACGTTGCTAAATTGATTTTCATATTCGACTAGATCGCATTCGTTAATTTGTTATAAACATGTTTGTCTATGAATGCAGTTAAACAATTCATAAATAAAGTCCGGACATTTGTGGCAATGCCGAGAATTTAGTAAAATGAAGAAGGTTACTTCTTACTATGTTTTGAATCAATAATAAAAGGTCGAGATGAGGTGTGGGTGAATGGTCCATATATACAGTTTATAATGAAATATTTTGTAGAAAAAGTGCTGGAAATGTTTTACCAGTTTCCACAACCCTTAAATAAACAACAAGAGGTAAATTAAAATTATTATTTTTTAAAAAAAGGAGGTAAATTAATAAAAAAAAAAAAGTGTAGTAATTGTTACACGAAATGACGAAGTGAAAATCACTTAAATCTCAATGCAAGATTTGCGCACTTGTTAGAAAAGAAAGGGAAAAGCATGGGCCTCGCGTTTATCATTTTCGTATCCAAATTTTGACACATGTAGTTAGCCTTGGTGATGAAGACATCTAACTTAAGAGAGAGATCTGTTATTCAGATTTTGACAAGTTCATATTATCAACATATCTTATCATACCTTATCACCACAATCCACATTGTTGGTACTTCAAAAATCTCAACACATCCAACATGAAAAAGATTTTAGAATAGTTGTTTTAGTTATGGATAGACCATTATCTAATTATCTAATTAGAAGATTCTGAGATAAAGTAATTGATCTTAATTATTATTATTTTAATTTCTTTTTCAGTTTACAATTCTAATTATTGAACATTGTTTCAAATAAACTAGTATAAATGTATAGTATGGCATTGTCCATTATTTACGTTTTGATGAAATACAACAATAACTTCACGAATTGTTCTTGTTGATATCTTTCTTTGTAATACGACGATAAACTATCACGAATCTTATCATGTCGTTGTCCCAATTTGCGTAAATGCGATCTATATATCTTCCCTTTTAAACCAGTTACCATTAGATTACACTCATTTCGTACGAACTATAACAAATTAATGAAATACGATGAATGGCATCACATAAAAACTTTTTCTTAATCTTTGCAATTAAATTAATTAACTTGTTCTTCCAATTTATTTTGCCTAGTTAATTAAATATTACTAGTATCTACTTATATAGTATAGTGTACGTATCACGCTATCAATCTGTATGAGACTGAGTGAATCTCAACGCAGAAAAATCAACAGGTCGTAGTAGTAATATTTTATGCTCGAAAAATAAGCTCCAAGTAATAATACTGAAACAATACCAGTACAATACGAAGACTAAATATGGTAAAGTATCGTTTAATAGTAGAAACTATTACAAGTGGCCAAAACAATATATGAACGACTCTATTAAGCTGACTAATTCCCTCTCTTAATATAGTTAGAAAAGCGTGATTAAGGAGCATTTGTAGCTTCCATCCCTCGTCCACTTTTAGTCTATTTTTACACATAATATTGCTTTTAGTATTCTCCAATAGATGAGCTGAGGTATCTAAGTATCAACCAACCATAAGAAGACTAAATAAGGTAAACTACTGTAAAAATGAGTGAGTAATTTACCCATTCAAACCAAGAAACCATTAAAAACGGATCACCGTATACTCTCATCAACTAGTACTAACAATGTGTACGTACGTGTTAGTATGTTACCATCTCTAAAACCAAAGTTTCATTTCATACTTCAGAAATAAAGTTTCATTGATTTTGATATGTAAATACGATCGAGTAGTCTTTACAATAGTATAGTATTCAGGTATGTATTTGGAATGAAATCTTGCACCTTATCCCATTATTCCTATTGGTATAATACAAATTTTTTTTCATTTACTCGGAAGTTAGAGAAGTGTATTAAAATAAATAGAATATACCGGTCGGTCATTGTGGATATTTAACCTAACCCAAAAGGTTAACTCTGGCAATGTCATGTTCACACGGCAAGTAAGCAACAGAGTACGCAATTACTTGGACTAGATGCAAAGGAATCATACCTCATGTGGACTCCTAATTTGTCACATCATTGATCTTTCTAGTGCTAGTTCCACACAATTACGGATTAGGGCTTACTTGATTTGCTTGAAAATTAGGTATCCAGTTAATTTTGTTTTAAATGAATCAAATGAAACCTTACTTTGTTTAAAAGTGAGAGTTGAGGATCATATTCATTTTGTTTAAAATCATTTTGTTTAAAAGTGAGAATTGAGTATCATAGTCAATTAATGGAAGATTCAAATCAGGGGAAAAAGATTGTCTTATATATCTTCTTGAGCCTAATTTTGAGGTAGAGGTTAAACTTGAAAATTTATAAACTCAGGTCCTACTTAGCTTGGTCATTGTCAAAAGGTTGAACCTTTATTCCTCTGAAGATAATTGAGGTTTATGAATTGATGGTAATTGTGTGTTTACAATTAAATTTTTGTTCCAACTTATCCTAAAAACGCAGATAATCGATAGAAGTTGAGAATCAAATAAATAAATGTTTCTACTTACTTTAATTGATTAATATTTTTTTTAAAGTTAAACACAAATGATTTAATTGAATTTACCATTACAACTTCTATTTCTATAATTTTAATTTGTTTCTATAATATCAAACACCGATAATTTTTAATTAAAATAATTTTTTAATTTCAACAAAATTATGCCTAAAGTACTTTTTAAAATCATTTGTAAATACGCACCAAGAGAAATAAAGTGAAGCAATAATCAGAATTCAGAATCAATGAATCAATTCAGAGTCACAAGCTAACAACCTAGCACAACATAGACTATGTTTTTTTTTTTTTTCTTTTCTTTTTTTCCTGAAATGGGAAGACTACACTACTATTAAACCAACCACATCCATACCAACATAAATTTATATCTAAACAACCTTATGTCTTCGCCAGAAATCGAACCCTACACATTCGCTTCACTAACCCAACTCATTGTACCACCTTATAACTCCTACCTCGACTATGTTTAACACGGGACTTATTATTAGCATATAAACTAGAAATTTCGATGCCTCCTTTGATCATTGTTGTAACGACCCGACCGAATAATGGACCGAGATCCGGCCCAACGGGCTGACAAGGTTACTCCTGGACAGCTCTACAGGGCGATATGTTGTTCCCACAGACCAACAAGTGTTCTAATCCGCGCACTTTGTCCTCACTCGTGAGCGCACCGTGAACTTCCCAGTAGGTCACCCATCATAGAATTGCTCCAGAGCAAGCATGCTTAACTCAGAGTTTCTTCTAGGTGGATTCTCGAAAAAAAAGGTACACCTTGTTTGTACGAGTAGTGTTCTCAATTCCTTTAAACTCTTCTGAAATCTGGGGCGTTACAATCACCCCTCTTAAATTGTGCGATGTCCACGTTGCACCTTGTCCCGAGACCAACCATCCGTGCATATAGACCTGGCAAAACGGGTTGATCGGATCGAATGATTTCGGGTGAGTGAGTTTGTTTCGGGTGATTTCGGTCCGGATCGGGTCGGATTCGGATTTCAAGTTTTTATCGAATTCGGGTGTTATCACTACAAGAAAACAGCCAAATAGAGACGGATTAATAGCGACGGATTCGATCCGTCGCAAAATAGCGATGGATCGGTGATTTTAACGACGAATACAAATCTGATCGGTAATTAGCGACGGATGAGTTTATCCGTCGCTAAACTTGCGACGGATAGGTTTATCCGTCGCAAAATTTAGAGACGGATAAGCTTATCCGTCTCTATATGAGTTGACCATTTTTTAATTAAACAAAGAAAAATTATTAAATAAAATATAGCGACGGATCGGTGCTTATCCGTCGCTAAAGTTAAAAACAAAAAAAAGAGGATAAGTTCAGATCGATCTAGATCTGACCCATTTTCTTTCTTTCTCTCTTTCTCTCCGCTTTCTTCTCCGTTTAATTAATCCCTCTCTCGAAAATTCTCCAGCTCCAATCCATACCACCAATTTGGAGCTCAAATTCCCAAACCAGTACAAAATAGCACTTCACCCCCATTCAATTTAAACGTGAGCTTCACTCACAGACTACACTTTACTGCTCAATTTAATCTCAGTCTCTCTCGTTTCTCAAGCAAAAGGCGTAAACAATGACGACACGAATAGCACCCGGCGTTGGTGCAAATCTTCTCGGCCAACACTCGGCTGAGCGGAACCGTCGCACACCACCACCACTGCCTTCCGCCTCCGGATCCTCTTCCTTCACCTTCATCTCTACAAGTTAAGGTATTAATTAAAGTATGTTCCCTAAACCCTAAGTTTTGGGAATTATTTCAATTTTTCAATTAATTAGCTTGAATTTCAATTAAGCTTTGGATTTCGTCTTAATGGCATGGATTCATCAAAGATTGGGTTTTGTGTTAATATGATTTATGTTTGTAGAACTAGACTGAATTTTGAATTTCTCGCGGGCTACTGTTAGCTGATTGTTGTTTATTGTGTTTCCTTTAGCTTGTGATGTGTGAATGAGACAATGCTTTCAGTTTCTTGACTTGTAGTGGTCTTGATTATTATTGCTCGGGTATCATATATGCGGTTTTTTTTGGGCAGCTATGGTTCAATTTTTTTGAGTTTGATTAAAGTAAAGACAAGGTGAACGATTGTATGTATTGTATGTAGCATATGTTAATATGGACTATTTCTGAGTTTAATTAGTATCTGATTTTGCTGGTTTATTAATTTTATCAAATGTAGGTAATGAGTCTGATTGGTGACGTTAAAGTAAAAGTTGCAGTGATGGTGGATGACATGATCGACACAACAAGTAATTTTCTATTCTAATTTAACCTGAATTCTTTTCATTTTCATTCTGCGAACTAATTTAGCATAGTACATCGTGTACGGTATAAACCAGGAAAGATGGCAATAAAACATGAATTGTATATGCCCCTGCCCCCTGAGTCCTTAATTATCCCTATTAGATTTTGAGCATTGTGGTAGTGAAACTTGTTGGGCACTAGGGATGAAGTTACAACTTAAACTTAAACTGTGAAATGTGTTGTGGGATTGTGTGTTTTTATGTTATGGTTGGAGTCGTAAGTGTTTCTACTGAGCCTTTGAATATACACAACTTAAACTTTCTAACTAAAAAAAAAAAAAAAAAAAAAAATCTATTGCCTCTTGTCTCTAAAAATCATTCGTGTACCAACTACCAGTAGCAGCGCTTCTCTTGATTCTTATTTTGTTGTGCAAGTGTACCAACTACCAACCAAAGGAGAAGCTTGTGTTTGAGTTTCATTGTCATACTACATGCAGTGATGGATTCTTGTCTCCTACCAAGCTTGTTAAGAGGACTCATAACAATGGGGTCAGATATTTTATTCTTCTGTATATTGACTTTTATTTATTTATTTATTTATTTGGTTGGCTAAATGAGTCGAGTATCCTTTCTTGTATGTCTACCCATCCTATTTACTTTGCATTTGTCATCTCTCTGCATGTTGCATCTCCTATGCCTGTCTTCTAATTTTACCTTGTTATTGTTTCAGAAATTGCATTTATAGTATAGAGTTTATGTTGAGTGAAAAGCATAATTGTTTAATATATTGATTAATTCATTGTTGGTTGGTTTAGTATCTCACTCATTTTATCTTTGATAGATAGTAACATTCAATTATTGTATTACCTTCGACTAATAATTTATATTGTGGATATGTATATCTTTTATTTTTATTTTATATTTAATACTTTCCTATTAGTATATTTCTTGATTATTTTCGTGTAGAAAATTGGTGTTTGGTCTAGTGGTATGATTCTCGCTAAATGCGAGAGGTCGCGAGTTCGATTCTCGCAACACCCCTTATTGCATTTAAAAAGTTATATATTGCATTTAAAAAATTATATTTTATTATATTGTAGGTGAATTAAATAAATTAAAAGAAACATATTTTTTTTTAAAAAAATCAGATTTAGAGACGGATGAGCTTATCCGTCTCTAAATTTTAGAGACGGATAAGCTTATCCGTCACTAAATACAAGAAACCATGGGCTGCTCGAACAACGCTAATTTTGCGATGGATAAGTTTATCTGTCGCTACATTTAAAGACGGATAAATTCATCCGTCGCTTTTTGGATTAGCGACACCACTTTTCGCGACGTCCTATTTAGCGACGGGCCATCAGTCGCTAATGGTATATAGCGACGGATCGCTCCGTATAGCGACGGATGCCATCCGTCGCTAAATCCTGTTTTTCTTGTAGTGTATTCGGAGTATAAATTTCAAAACATTTCGGATCGGACCAATTCGGATTTAGTGTTGATTGAATATTTAAATGCAAAATTATTTTTATAATGAAAATTTATGAAATATTTCAACTTCAAAATCTTAATTATAAGTTAGTTATATATGAAATATACTTCGAATCGGGTTTTAAATGAAATAATTACATATTCCCTATAAATTTGATTCGGGTTATTTCGGATTGGAAGAGTTTGAGTCACATTTAATTCGAATCGGGTGAATTTCGAATTGAATTTATTCGGGAGATTTCGGATTGTTTAATTCGGATGAAAAAAATTCGGGTGCTTTCGGAGAGGGTTTCGAATGTTGACCACAAATTTTCGGGTGAGACTTCAGATTTCGAATCGGATCAATCGGATTTCAGATGCGAATGGCTTTTGCCAGGTCTATGCATAATTCTAGAGAAGGCCCCTCCAGGCTCAAGTGATGGCTCCCACCGTCGATATGGTGTAGCACTTTGCCTTGCATGACACTTAGTTCATGCAGTTCCGAATAGTCCCGCTCTGATATCAATTGTAACGACCCGACAAGGTTACTCTTGAACAGCTCTCCGAGATGATATGTTGGTCCCACAGACCAACATGTGTTCTAATCCATGCACTTTGTACTCACTCGTGCGTGCACCAA
Source organism: Plantago ovata (assembly GCA_028274465.1). Lineage (NCBI taxonomy): Eukaryota > Viridiplantae > Streptophyta > Magnoliopsida > Lamiales > Plantaginaceae > Plantago > Plantago ovata. The sequence continues at coordinate 26,522,151 of CM051457.1, forward strand.
AAACTTCCCAGTAGGTCACTATCCTAGAATTACTCCACAGCAAGCACATTAAATTTCTTCTAGGTGGATTCTTTCTCAATTCCTTTAAACTTTTCTGAAATATGAGGCGTTACAATTGTACTCGGCTAACTTATCAAATCTCACTTCTATCCACCTAATCAACGAACTAGTTCAGCAACTAGTTTTCTTAAACACACCTTATGTCAACAATTGGACATCGACAAATATGTTCCGGTATTTGTTCTTTTCTACTATTGTTTGTTTAAACTTTTGAAGTACGAAGACATAACTCAAGTAAGCCGACCGAAGTCAAAGACAACAGTTCTACCAAGCTTAGGTCTATAACAGAAGCTTCTGTTTTATTATTCAAATGAACAGAAATTTTAAATACAGCGAGCTACAAAGCACCTCGTGTCACACACTCATTGTAACATGGTATCTCTCCGTTCAGCACACACATGCTAGTTAATCATAACAGTTCAGTACTTGAAAATAACAATAGGGACCTGAAAGCGGGACTAAGCCTCCTGTGTGGACTGTGGACCTGATTACAAAGTCGGAGGGATCCAAATGTAACCGTGGGTTTGCACATAACCAACCTTTTCTAGCAGTTGGTCTGCTTGAGCAGGGCCTCTGCTACCAGGCTTGTATGAAAGCGATTTGACCTCTCCCCTGTCTATTCTGTGTAGAATGGGTGTGAAGATCTCCCAGGCAGCCTGGAAATGTAGAAAATTGAGAATGTAAACGTTTATGCAGAAGAATAGCAGAGCAATGTGGAACTCACTGTGCCTGTGAGTTGTACTTGGCTGATATTAACTATGAGTATTTAGAATTACCTTCAACTCATCTCGACGGACAAAATGCTGCTGGTCGCCTTTAATTCTGTGTACGAAATCATTTTTTTTTTTGGTAATATGTTAGAATAGAAAAAAGAAACACAACTAACAAGAAAGGATGAGTTAAAATAGGACAAATAGGACATCTCCACCAGTTTTTTTGTTTATTTACCAAAGGTGTAAAATACCTCCTTCCAGACTTGCCTTGATTTTTTTTACTTTTCTCTGAAGGAGAATTTTGAATCACCACAAGGTGTTTTTTCCCCATTATTGCACTTTGGAAACAAACATATAGGATTTGTTTAACAATTGTCAGAACGCAGGGCATAAATTGCAAGCATTTAAAACACGAGTTTTTGCACTTATTAGAATCCTCAATTTCCTCTCCACAATCGACCTCTTTATCCAACATTAACGGTTCCATAGATTCTATCCAAGCAGTAAGAAAAACAAGCAATTCATAAGAACCATACGTGTCAAGAATTAGACGTTCATAAGCCTCTGGAATGGTAACTGATTGGTAACGCTGCTTGTATGACAAGTCTAGTTCACTCTGGACTGTTGACATATCCAAACCAGGCTTTTTGACCTGCAGAAAGGGGAACAAACCAAGTTAGCAACAAACGAAAGAAATCAGAAGCATTGATAAAATCATCAGTTCATCACTACTCCAAGAAAACATTGAAGCAGAGGCAGAATATCTTGTTTCTGAGAATAAACAACGCTTCTGAGTTGCACTTACTGTTAGCTTCATGTACATGGCTTCCAGAGGTTGCAGACGGATGACAAATTCATTTCTTCCTTGCTTTTGACCTGGATACAGTTAAACTTCTATCAGGTTTTCCTGTTAGAAAGTTGATAACAACGGAAGCCTAAGATGTGTTAGAACTGTAAACTTACATCTAAATATATCACCAGGAACATCCTTGAACTGAACACGTATTTCTGCTTTCCTCGAGTTAAGTGCTTTCCCTGCCTTCAGTATGAAGGGGACACCTGCAGCAAGTATATTGCAGTCATTTTTTAAAATCAGGTATCTTGCAGGTGTGAATACAAACACATTTTCCTGGTTTACATGAACTTTTAATAGATGGAATATGGAGTAAAGATTAAATGATAATAAAGCTACAATGTCCAGTTTCTTTGTGTACCTTCCCATCTTTCATTGTGTATATGTAAAACCATTGTTGCAAAAGTGGGGGTGTTTGAGTTGTCTGGAACTGTTGGATCATCCTTATAGCCATCGTATTGTCCAATCACCACTTCTTCATCCTTGATGGGAAGAACAGATTGAAGAACCTACAAGCCCGTGAAATTGTCAAATAAAATGCTCTCTGAGTTGAGGAACAATATATATGCAAAGAGGAGGCATATAATGGATTAATACAAACTAACCACTAACCAAACAGCCACTGGTGAATTATTGCACATACCTTTACTTTCTCATCTCGAATATGCTCAGGCTTCAGAGAAACTGGCTTCTCCATAGCTACAAGGCAAAGAACCTGGAAATTTGAACGATAAGTCAATCTACAGACTAAGATCTGAAGGGTCATAAATGCAAGCCAAACCATTTTTTACTGCCAAGTTCCATATGTTTATTACAAAGATGACAAAACAAAAGATGGATAGTTGGGTACTTTATGGGTAAATGAGTAAATCCAATACCAAAACAGCTAATATTGGATGAGAGCATATAAGAAAAATATGTCAGAAACTTCATTAATTAAAAATTCTGGTATGAGCTAGACTTACTTGCAATAGGTGATTCTGAATAATGTCACGGATAATTCTGTAACATAAACAAGAGCACAATCAGTAAAATTAGCATATGCTACGTGTAAACAAACGGATATAAGTGATATAGAAACACAAGTTTCCCATCTATGTAGCCGCATGACATTATTAAGGGATGAAGGCATCGCAAGGGAAAATCATACCCGTATTGATCGAAATATCCACCACGGCCTTCAGTACCAAAATCTTCTCTAAACACAATCTGCGGAGAGGAAACTCAAGTCATTAATAACTGAAGGAAAATGTAAAAAGAAAAGAGATTATTTTAAGCATACACAAACTAACCTGAATGTTTGCGATATTATCCCGATTCCAAAGAGGTAAAAAGAAGCGATTGGCAAACCGAAGCACCAACTACAATAGTCAGAGGCCATGGACATGATTAGGTTTCAATGTTAGGCGGCAAAAATGACTTCACCGAGCAACTAGTCAAAGCATTAGATAATGCAAAACACAAATATTACCAAGTTTTGCACCAACTCCTTTCCCAGGTAATGATCAATTCGGTAAATCTGTGGTTCCTCAAATAATTCTCCAATCTGTGAGCTCAGTTCTTCTGCTGAAGCCAAATCTTTGCCGAATGGCTTCTCAACAACGATACGAGTCCATCCACCAAGGTCAGCTGAAAATATTGTAATAAAGGGTCAACAATCATTCTACTTTACAATTTATATTGTATATGCAACAAACAAAAAGAACCATATCAAGTTTCCAGGATTAGCCCAGAGCCAATAGAAATGCATGCAGATCCAAGTCCTAGACTGGATTCAAGGTCATTTTCCAAAAAAAAAAACTTCATTAAGATGAGTATAAGAGAATATATCGCATATCAGTAGCAGTAGCAACTAAGTTTACTGGGCATGTTCTTTGATTCAATCAGATTACTTCATGGATTAGTAGGCTAAGAAAATTGCAAAGCTGGATACTGTATGGCTGTAGCTTCTCCCTTCTTGAGAAAGAGAGATTCTATATATTGGGATCCCAAAGGGCTAAGAGTGGTAAGTGCATCAGGTTTCGGATCTTCATCACAAGCAACCCTGCGGTGTACGAGTGGAAGGCATCGGTCGGCTAAGTATATAGATAGGCAATATCATATAAAACCTACAAAGGGAACATACTAGTGCAATTACTATCATACAGAACCAAATAAAGAACCAAGTCACTAGCCAGTAAATGAGAGCTCCGTACAGTGAAGCAACATGAGTGTCAATGACAGTCCAATAGAAAGTATAGGGACAACCAGTTTTGAAAAGAATTAGTACATTTGTTCATGGCATGACTCTTTATCATCTTGCAGACTTGAGGATATACTGATGGAGGAAGTGCAAGGTAGAAAAGCCTTCGGGATGATCCTTCCGTGCTATTTCTAGAAATTTCGTGCTCATATATTGCACTGTCTAGAGCCTGAAACCCTTCTGGAGCATCATAAGCGCCAGATACATACTTGATCTACAATATGGGAACAAAATCCATATGGTAAGCATGACTTTTCTTTCATGTTAAGCGTAACAAAGAATAATCAATCAGTAGTCACTAACCAACTGCAGAAAATTTGAAACATTTTCATTGGCTTCTTTGCCCTGGGGAAGATACCTGCAACAATTAATTACAAGATCAATTAGACAACCACACAATTTCATGTAACGTAGTCAATTAAGGTTTATAAACCAGGTCCGAGGAATACAATGTGTCTAAAATGATAAATGATATGCATGGTTTAATGATTGAACAAGAGCAGGGTTATTCAATCTCTGAGGCTTCGTTCAATACCACCAACATAACAGAACCAACAAAATACTACAAATCACAGATATGTCTACCAGTAAATGTGAAAGAAAAATTTCATCATCGTAGACGAGATCATACCCTCTAATTCGGTCTCTTAGTTCATCATCAGAAATCTTGGTTCTTGCATAACCGAAAATGTGAACTTCGTGTGGATGCAAAAATCCCTGAACATTCAGTTAATCCCAAAGTCATGAAAAGACACAGACAGAGAACTAAAAGTTCTAGTTTAGCAGAACCAATGCTCAAACAAAACCTGGCGGTAAAGGTTAAAAAGTGCTGGGAAGGTCTTCTTCTTGGCAAGATCACCAGAAGCCCCAAGAACTATGATAGAAAGGCAGCCTGTTTCAGGAACATTATCGTTGTCCCTGAACGACTCGGCCTTATCGAAAGGCCTCTTCTCACAGATCCATTCACCAGGACTCCCCATCTTCAGAATTCTCGAAATTTAAGAAAATTGGCAGTTATAACTCCTGGTCTGCATCAAAATGTTCAAAATCAAATTCCCACAATAAAATAATAGTCTGTTCACAAGCAAAATACGCTTCTAAAAGGGTTCTAATTAAGTATCCATCACAATTCCAAACACCAAGCAGCTAATTGATCTCAACACACAACCCAAAAAAAAGAAAAAGAAAGAAAGAAAAAACAGAAACCATCAACATCAGCAGCAAACAGAATCTAAACACGCTAAGATAAGGAGCATGCAAAATTACCAAAACAACACTAACAGAATCCGCAGCATCAAAAACTACAAGAAATCCTCCAACTCTCTACGAAAATACTGAAATCACTCGGTAAAAAAAAAAAACAGATTCCTAAAATTGAACGGTAAAAATTCGTGACAGGAGCATTCACCCCATTTTAAGCCCAGTGAAACACCACAGATACAGCAAACAGTAAAGAGGCATCATCACTAATTAGGTCCGACATGCGGAAGCTAAGCAGCTATCTGATCTCCAAATTAAACACGGTAAGATTGCAAAATCACAGAACAATACTAGCAGCAATTACACAAAATTCACCAATTATTATGTACTGAAAGCCTGAAACTGATCCAGATTCATACGAAAACGAAGATCAAACATCGCGATCAAAGGTAGGTTACCTAGAAAAACAAAAAACGTTCGCAATCGGTGGAGCTCAATTCCTTCGCAAGCTGATTGATAGATACAGTAAACAGTTAGGTGATAAACAATATATAAATGCAGGAGAAAAGGAAAAATTGATTTGATTCGTAATCTCATACGTTAGCAGAGAGAAAACGACAGGGAAAGGAACCTTTAGGTATTTCTTGTGTGACTCAATTCAATTCCAATTTGATCTGTATGTATAATTTTGTATGCGTATCACTCTTTATGGCTGCTAAATTGAGTGAGGTGGTAGCCTGGTAGGTGGTTGTTGATCGAATAGTTCGAATTATATTCTGAGAGATATTTTAATGAAATGATGAGTTTAATTAGTACTATATGGTATAGTAATTGTACGAATGTTTTGGTGGGTTTTAGCTTGAAGGTAGCTATTGTTGACCTTTTGGTGGGTTTTAGCTTCAATGTAGCTATATTTGACCCGTGTTTATGATGGTACTGTGAGCTCATGCCGCCTGTCGTGGTGGGTGGGTGTGGACGTGTGGTGGGTGAATTAGCTTCTAGAATCTAGACCAGATGGGTAAACTTCATTTTCATTTCATTGGATTGCGGTTTCTATTTACCTGCACGGACACAAACACAATTTCAGGCCGTTTGAAAGGATATGGATTCAAAATACTACTTTAGGTCACGTTAAGTTTAAGGACTCCGTATATAATAAAAAATACTAGAATTATGTGTTTCTAATTCTACTCCATAGACAATATAATCAAAAAAATCAGAAACAAACTCTCGTGGCCGATTGTATATAGCAAATGAAGTTAGGAAGAAGTCTTTTGGAAGAAAAAATCATGAACAACAGCTCTATTCATTTTCTTTGGGATGAGTTTCAACTTTAATTTAGTTTTACATTCAAAATATAATACTTTTGTTCTGCAGGTAAAGTTGAACTCCTTTTAAATTCGAATGAATGGTTTTGTTTGCTCTGGAAAAATGTCACGGTGAGTATTCTAAAATTAATCATCGTTTCGTACTAATGTACTACTTCACTTCCACTGTCCAAATCTAAATTTTTCCAGTTCGTTTCATTAACTTTTTTATTGTTCGTTAACTGCAAATTAATACAGATCAAACCAAAATTCTATAAACCAAAACTACAATCCGCAGTGCTATAAACCAAAATTCAGTACTCATATTTAACCAAATGTATACTCTTCGTTAAAAAAAATCCAATTCTATATTTTTCCTCTATTTTATAATAATAATTTGACCAACTAGTTGCTTAGTTGTCAATCATCACAATCAATAAGTGCTTATAGTAATAATGCGAAATGAATCATATAACAACAAAAAAGTTGAAGAAAAATTGTACGCTTCCACTGTACCATTACATATTCTAATAGCAATTATGGCCTGATTTGTACTACCTTATAAAAATCATGCAACACCAAGTTTGAGAATTAGCTTGAAAAAATGCGGACGAGATTGCTCACGAGATTATGTTTGGTCAAAAGTAAATTACCATAGTTGTAATTAATTTAAATAATATAAGAATCCCCACTCGAGGGCCTCATGAGTCATGCTACCGACTAATAACTCATAGTATACCACAGACAAAGTTCAGAAATTCAAATTTGTTCATTCTCTATTCAATTGTATTTGTTGTGTTCAAAGTCCATACGAAGGTCGAGCCTATAAAACTTGTAATCCAATGGAGAAAATATAAGTTAAGCTTTAATCCATGATACACGGTTAGATACCAACAAATTCATAACTTACAATGTACAATTATTCTCCACGGTTTCTGAAATGTCCAGAGAGAGATGTATCTAAGACATTCTACGGATACCAGGGATGTAAAATTGTAAATCTAACATCACATATAGTGTAGGGGTGAAAGCCAAAGCCTTGGGGATGAATGCAAAATAGCCAGGGAGTCATAAGGTGGTGCAGCGGCAAGGAGTTTGGATATTGAATGAGGGGTGCAAGATTCGATCCCCGGCGGGGGCTGAGTTATAAAGTTGGTTTAGGTATGGAGAAATAAGGTGGTTTAGGAAGTTCGTATAGCTTTTAGTATAGGAGTAGTTGTAATATTTGCCGTTTAAAAAAAAAAAAAAAAAAAAGCCATACTGCAGAAAGTTATCTCTGCAGTGAAATTTTTTTAACTTGCTGACCAGAGAATCTGCAGTTCAAAGGCACACAAGCCATGCCATTGCATAAGAGAATCATACAGGTAGAAGCAGACACTAATTTGTAAATTAGCAGCAGAAGCATAAAATATTCACAGTAACCATGGATTTCACTATCCATTGACATTTTCTTAAGATGTTTATCAGATGTAACATGAATTGATCATTCCTGAAACCGAAGATGGCAGACTTTATGGAGGAGTCTAGTCTCACATTTTCAACCACTTTGGCTTGATGTTCTTTTTATCAGCTGGCTTTCTCTCTGGAACAGCAGAGGGGCCGGTGACCACTGCCTCTGATGGGGCCTCACGTGTGGGCTCAGGTGCAGGCTCTCCTTGTTGAGCTATCAGTTCAAGACCTTGCAAGGACATGACATCCTCTTGAAGGAAGGGACCGGATAATGGAGCACCGTTATCTAAGGAAGATGAGATGAATGAAAATGCTGCACAATTAGTAATCAACAACATCAAATTTATAATGCTAAAACAAGAATTAACTTATTTGTGCAATGGCTTGAAGAAGATTTCATCTAAATCATCACAAACAGAGGACCAAGATATCACAAATATAGATCGGGTTGACAATAATGAGACATTCAAATTCCAATGTGGAAGTGGAATTAATCATCGGCATATGACATGTCACAACAATGATTGAGAAACGGTGAAAGTTCATGTCAAATACAGAGCCACATGCTTGATGTTTAAACTGATTTTAGTCCAAACAAATGTGAACAAAATATACTATGCTAAATCAAATTAAACAAGCAGCCAGCTACTTAAAGTCCTTAATTTTAGAGATTTTGTCAGTCGAGGAGCAATTAGTTTAAGTAGAAAAGTTTTTACTAACTCGTAAGTCCACAAGAAGACATCTTAACAGAAGAGAAAGTACTGACCTTTTGAAGTATCATAAGCAAAGTACACAATAGCACCAGGAATGAAACCAGCAGAATAAAAATCTTGAGACATGTCTTTCACTTGCTTTTTGGGTGGTGTAGTATCTGATATGAACAATATATTCTGATTAGTTTATAGCATAACAACTTCATACTCTGAGTATTATGCTAATGAAGATAAACATGAAAAGTAAGTTAAACTCACATAGGTAGAATGGTTGTTCTGGATGTGCAAGCACTTTCTTGAGAAGATCAAATAAGCTCTTTATTGCCTCAGATGGATGAAATGTGACTTCTAATGTGTAGTTGTCAGGGAAACGCACTCTAATCACAGCCTGTTCAACAACATTAAGGACAAATTTTAATTAATGTGAGTAACCCCAACTAGATAATATTTACAATTTGTCAGGAAACTGCCATTGAAGCATAAACTTACCTTTGTTATCCTAGAGCGGCGAGCGGCCTGCTCAGCATCGCGAAGTTTTTTCGTCTTCAGATGTTTGTCTGCAGATGTATTAAAATTATTACACAATTAATATTTAATAGTTATGCAAATACTTGATCAACTCTATGTTCAAGTAACAAGTGCTAACATTGGTTCTGATTTTTCATTTTTTTAAAGAGGAAATAATCATCCAAGTAAAAACCAAAATGTCTATAATGTATCACCTTCCTTCTTCGTTCCCAAAAGCCGATAGTAATCCTCAGCTGTGAAGTCATAAAAGTCCTCCGGCTCCTCTGAAATAAAATGATGGAATTGTTAAACAACATATCAACTTGATATTAGTAAGGAAATAGAGATTTATAACACGGATCTACCAGTATTTGAAGCTTCGCTAGACGTAGCAGAAGCTATTGTTGTTTCAAACACTCTCAGCTCTCGTCCATATTTTTCCCTCGCGGCTGCAAGTGTTGCCTACACATAAAAGAGTAAATTAATTCTGTAAGGCAGACATCCATATAACATCAACCATGAAACTAAGACACATACAACACTGTAAGCCCATTTTTAGCAGCTTGAATAAAACAAATTGCACGAGAAAAAGTGTCTTTAAGGAAAAATTACATCTTGAAATCATAACTTAGCACACCAGAAAAAATACATTGAATAACTAATGTTCCAGTCCTAAACATTTACTGAGTTTGCCCATCATCATGCCAGTTAGATTATTATACAACCCACAATAGAATTCAAGTTTTCATGTCCTACCATGGAATCATATTCATCTGTTAAACGGAGCAGTCCTCTATTTATTATAAGAGGATTTGTTTTATTCACTACTCAATCATCATTCTACTGTAAAGTGAACTAAAATGCACAGTGATTTTTCAATTATTCCAGCTGATATTAGAACTTAACAATGAAATCAAGTAAATACACATTACAGAACCAACTAGCTCAAATACAAGCGACTCAGACAATCCGCACTTGGTGGAATAAGTGACAGAGTTCTACAGGAAGCGTAATGCACATAACATTGCCTTAACTGCTTCGCAATAATCGAACAATAAAGACGGACACTGCAACAGCATCACCTTACTGCAAATCCCCAATCAAGATACCACAAACTATTTTCAAGTTTTCACACCCTAGCCTTAAGAGATAAAAGTAATACTTTGTTTAGTTAAAATTTACATGACAGTTTTCCCAATCATCTTAAGACACTCATCGTAAAATCTAAGAAACAAATTCTACAGTCTTTAACCAATACAAAATCAGTCAATCAAAGCTAACAGTTAATTGCAATCAGCATACTTTAATACGAAGTGAACTAACATGAGCAGTGATTGTTCTATTTTATCAGCTGATAATCGAATTCAAGCAATAAAATCAAGTACTAACAAAACCGGAATTAGCTCAATCAACAGACATTAAAGTTTCACAATAATCGGAAAAATTGAAATAAGGATGAAGAAAACGTACTTTAGCTGCTTCGAATTCCATTGGAGAAACTGCAATATACTTTGTGCGTTTGAAATTTAGCGAGGAATCAAATGTCATGGAACCCGAATTCACAGATCTTCGTTTCCGATTGTTTTGAGTCTGTTATATATTTTCCCAGGAATTACTGGGTTAGGGATTTGAACGTGAGCAGGGTCGGGTCAGTTAGTCCGGCTATGTTCACGGGTCTGTTAATTATGTGAGTTGGTTTAACTTTCTCAAGGGGGTTTAAATAATGATGTGAGTGTTTTTGTTAATAACTCAAATAGGAAATAGAAACAAAACGATAATAGAATTAGGAATCATGAAATTAAATTCTATATGAGGTTTTATATATTCCTATTCTACTTTAGTTTAGTTTTTATGTAATTCCAAATTTAATTAAGAATTAATATAATCTTAATTTTGCACCTTTAGCTCTTGTATTATTCATACACCACCAAAATCAATCACATAATAACTTAAAAGTTAGGGTTTGAACAGAAGGATTCTTTATAATGAGATTCATATGGTTAAGAGTAGTTGGATTGAGTAGTATTAATTTGGTTCTCTTCAGCAAAACTAGTTTATAAGCTAGTTGGAGCTGATAGTTGATAAGCTAACTGATTTTAGTGTTCGTGTTTAACGAATGAGCTGATAAGAGCACTAGCAATGGTTGGCTACAAACTTGGGGCTTATTTGGGGTTTAAGTCTCAAATAAGCCCCTTCTATTTTTTGTTACGGTGGTTTGGGCTTATTAAGTTCTTTTTTGTGGTTTCCACATTACACATGCACCACACATTTAATGAAATAAAAAGAAAAGTAAATTAAAAAAAATATTATTTGGGACTTATATGGGGGCTTCAAATATGTAGGCCTTAAGCATATGGACTACATTTATGAAACCCCAAATAAGCCTCAATTGTTATAGCGAATGAGTTTATAAGCTATCTAATAAAATGACATAAAAGAACATTAATATTATATTGTAAGTGTAAATGTTTAGTGAATGATATAAAAGGACAATATTAAATTATCTTAGTGTAAGTGTTTAACGAATAAGCTTATAAGTTTGATGTAACTGTTTGAGTATATTGCTAAAAGAAAGATAGTAATTACCTCCCATGAACGTAAAATTTTACATATCCAAACCATGTAAACCTTATTACCATCAAACCTTGTGAAACTCAACAAACGAAAAAAAAAAAAAAACAGCGGATATCTAATGTGGGAAAAGGATATGAAGGACCATGCGTAAGCAAGTAACGGATGCAAATTTTCACCATCATTGTTTACCGGAAAACAAACATGGAAACGTAAATATTTTCATCATGTTGTACAATTTATATCAACCACGACATTCTATATGTGATGATCTCCATTATTAAGTTTCACGTGTGCTTTTATACCAACCAATTAGAATGATACGACCTTGATTGTTTGGATTATGTTATCCATGGGTTTTACCGTTTTACACTTTTACCCACAGGCATAGGGCCCAAATCCCAAAATCGGGCCACGTGAAAAATAGTCGAGTCGCAACCGAAATTATAAACTTTTCTTATTACTAAAGATATCTTGTCGAACAGAATAAAATGTGGATGATCCCATATTCTTTAGATTTCTTTGATCTATCAACACTCTTCGTCCCTGGTATTTATTTTTTATTATTATTTCAGCATTATTTTGGGAGAAACTAATTTAGAGGAGCGGAGGAGTATTAATTAATTGAGAAAAATAAAATGACACTATTGTGATGGGAGTTTGGATGGAGAGATCATGGAAAAGGATTTGTGGTGGAATGCGGGCTGGGAAAGGGTATACATTGAAGAGTGGGAAATGTGGATGTTTAGAAGGATAATTGGAGTCCTCGGAGATAATGGGTTTAAACCTTTTACTCTTGATTTGTTTGAGCTTGGAAATACTTGTGTAGCTGTGTTTCTATTTCATTGAAGGCAGAATTACAACCAAACTACTTTTTAAGAATATGGTCATTGAATAACCGGGACCTGTATGTTTCAAAACTTACAAGGAAGAACAAATTTCTATATATCTAGGTGTTAACGTGTGTTAAAAAAGATAAAAATCCCCTATATTTACTGCATTGAAACAGTTTTTGGAAAATACAAGTTTATATTATTATTTTTATGAGACATTTAACCCAAATATTTTATAATTTACATAAGCACTTCTCCATCTTCAAACACGTTTTCTTCATTTCTGTTCTTTTTTACCAAAATCACAACCTCCATCACCACTACCATTGCTCAACCATCACCAATCTGGAGCTTTTTTTTTTCGGAGCTCCATATCGGATTTAAGTAGCTTTGGTCTGGTGCTTCTAAATCGGAGCTGCTTAGCTCTGATCTAGCAGCTCCAAATCGACGTTGGACTCCGATACAGGAGCTTTGGTCCTTTATTCATTAAAAAAAATATTGTAACTATTTTGGAAAGAAGAAAGGAGATAAATGATTGAAAAGAATTGAGGTTTGTTTAGAGGGTTGAGGGTAATAAAATGAAATATATAATTTTAAATAAAAGGAAAAATATAAGGGCAATGTTGTAAGACCAATACTCTCTTCCCTTGTGACAAATGATGTGTGGTTGACTTTTATAGTTTTGTTCTTCGTTGTAAATATAGTTTCTGAAAATCCTTCAACATAATATTTGAAACACTGAGGACCAAAATATTATTAGGTTATCTTACCTAGATATAAATCGCCCTTTTATTGAATGGACATCATAATGGGTAGGATGAGGACTTGGGGAGAGGTTTATTTTGGGATGACGATGTACACGCAATTCTACAAATTCAAGTTCTTAATTAGCTGAGATAGTAATGATGTACGATCGAGTGTGGAAGTATTCTAAATTTGGTATTTGTTTGGCACTCTGGATGATCGATTCACCATGGAGTTGGCAAAGCTGGGTCGTAGGATTATTCAAAGGACTTCTAGTTCGATGATCGATGGCATTTGGGAGTGGGTGGGAATTTGGATCTTCCAAGTAAACTAAAACAAATTATATGGCGTATTTTAAAGAATTCTATTCATGTTTTGTTTGTGTTACAACCTAGAGGTCAATATTGGTCAAATGAGTGTATCTTATTTGAACACGTGGTGATGAGTCAACATTACATGTCTTGAAGCATTGTCACCTCACAAGATGTTTTTGGGCTCTCTCATGTATACATAACCGTTATATTTCAACAAATGGTACTTGTGTTTGGGACTGGATTGATGAGTCCGTTCCAAGTCAGACAAAATGTGTAGAGTTTCAATGCTTTTGTTACTTCTTGTTGGAATATTTGGTACTGTCGTAATATAAAGGTGAATGAGGCAGTGGACATTGATCCGCTGGTGGTTGTGCAATTCGTTTTACAATATATTTGCCGGTTTAAAAAGCTAAGTTGTTATGAGAATTTAAAGCTCCTATATTCAACAACAGGATTACGTTGGCAAGCTCTGGATTCAATTATGTTGAAGGTTAACTGCGATGCGTCAGTCTGTAAGTTTCTAGTGGTGACGAAACCTGGAGTTGTCACGACATTGATGGGTCCATTGTAGCTTGGCGTAGAAAGATCATTAAATATATCCAAATGTGAAAAGTGTGGAGGCCTTAGATGTGAAGGGAGCGTTGGTGGTTGCCAAAGAAATGAATCTTTGTAGAATTGTTGTTGAAGGGGATTGTTGTACTTTATGCAAACTTGGTGAAGCCTTCACTTTCATTTTCAGGTGGAATAGTAGATGATATCAAAGCCATATCAAGTCTTTTAATTTTGTGTCTTTTCTTTATATTTCTAAATTGCATAATAAAGTGTTTCATGTGTTATCTCAAAATACAACCCAGTATGCAATCCTTTGATCATATTAATATAAACCACGGTTTTTTTTTTTTTAATTATCCCAAGTTTGAGCCTCACTCAACATAACGATTCCAGGAACTAGTAGGTGATAGAACAATGAATTCACCGAGTGCCGAACTTGGCCGGCAAACAAGTATACCGGCGCACGTTAGAGATGCCCCACACTTTCAAACATCCCCTGACGTGACCCAAATGCACCCTTACAGGGTCCCACCTATCCCTCTTAAGCAACAACTTTCGAAATGTCAAAATGCACCCCAACATTTCAAAAGTCAAATACCAACCTAGAAACTAGAGCTAGATGACATTTTAATTCACTATGAAGAAAGCTTAGAAGTTAAAAATTTTATTCTCTAAGGACAAGGCACCATGGAAAGAGGACAAACATATGTATTGAAACCCAAAAAATGTAGTACTATATTTTACATTAATTACTCAACTTATAAAAATGGAATTAAAATTTAAATGTTATAATATGAGAGGTCTAATTCTTAAATTTGTCTGTGCTGATTTTTTTATACTCACTCCGTCCCAGAACAGTTATATACCATTTTTTTATTTTGAACGTTCCGTCAGAGTTGCACAATTTCATTTCGTTGCCATATTTGTATATGATTATATTTCATTTATTTAAATGGCTACAAATTACCCAACAATCTAAAACCAACTCCACTATCAATATAACTCAATATATAACTCTCCTCCTTATTTTTTTTGGCCCAAAATCAAATGGTGTAACTGTTTTAAGACGGAGGGAGTATATGAATATGTGCTTACACGACATGTTTAATTACGACCTACATTGAATCTTCAATTGAAATTGTTAATTTTTTTAAAACTAATTTTGCACAAGTTAATTACATTAAAATTGGCCCGACTTATAATTTTACACCAAATTATCTAATCACAACGTTATGTATATACGTATTTATTAACTTTTACATATAAACTTATTCGGCACTACGTTCACATTAGGATCATTACTACCATTGATCTCCTATATCTCATTTTATCATATTAAATTTATTCACTAATAGATTTATACGTAGTACTATACATCTTAATTAATTTTGATAATTTCTTACATTCTCCTTGAAAATAATCAAAACTGAAATTGGGGAAGTTGATATACTATAAACTTCGGGGACCCAATGCAATAAACACTTTCCCGAGGACTAAATATTTTGAAAAGAAGTGGAAGTAGTAGTAGTTGACACCGAAAGCGAAATTCAATCGGAAAAACAAAGCAAAACCAAACCACCGTGGAAAATCACACACAGTGAAGGTGTGGAATGACGACGGACAGAGAAAAGGAGAGAGAGATAGAGCTCGAGACAGCAATGTACACGAATTGTCTGCTGCTCGGTTTGGATCCCAGCGTAATCGGCGTCGGGTCGAACAACGGACCTGTTCGGGCCGGACTTTTCCGCCATTCCAACCCCAAGTTAGGTGAACAGCTCTTGTACTTCATCATGTCGTCTCTTCGAGGTCCTGTACAATCTGCCAAGGTAGTACAACTTCAACACCAGTTGATTTCCTATTTTAGTTATTATTATTATGCTTTTTTAATTTTTATAGCTGTTTTTGTGTTGAATTGAGTTTGAATTATGTGACAGGATTTTGATAAGGTGTGGCCGATTTTCGATTCTGCTCAGTCGAGGGATTTTCGAAAGGTGAATTGTGGTTGGTGTGTTAGAAATGAAGCTAGAATTGTGGTTTTGGTTTTTTGAAGTGGTTTGTGGATTTTGGTTAGGTTGTGCAAGGGATTATCACTGAGCTGGAGTCTCAAGGAGCTTTGCCGAGGAGCAATTCGAGGGTCTCTTCGCTTGCAACGTGCTGTGGACCGAGGTTGTTTTACGAGTTCATTTGTTGTTCTGATTTGATACTTCTGTTAATTCTAGTGTTAGATCATGCTTCATGATTTTTTTGCTGTAATCATGGTTGAATATGGAGTTTCTATTGAGAAATGTGGTTGATCAATGACAATGTGATTTGTTCTTGTAGTGTGAGGACTGAGGACTTCAAAAGCCAATTAAAATGATGAAAAGGAAAAGTTTCCTAGAAAGAACCCCTTTACTGATAAATGTTCCCATTTGCTATTTACTTTTCAGTTCATTGCAGTTATCTTGAGTGTGCATGCATGCAACATGAATGACCACTAATTCAAACTTTTCTAAAACCTTAACTTTTTATTATTTTGAAAGTGCAAGCTTAAGCTCTGTGATAGCTTGCAAAAGACTTGCTTGTGGAGGGAGTTGTTTATTATGTTGAGTCAGTGAGTGACTATCCATGGTTCAAGAGTTTGAAAGAGTTTATACCGGTTTGAAATGGGGAAAGGATAATTAGATCCATCTTACATGAAGAGGGACATAAATAATGTTGGATTTTATGAGCATTGGTTTCCGACCATAATCTTACTTGTCTTAGCAAAGGCATTTCAGATTTGAGATTTCCAAGTTCTTATGAGAGCTAGATTTGATTTTGGCTCTAGCTTTTTTTAGTCTTCTGAAAGTCCAACTGCTTAGGAAATTAAAAGCCATATGCTAAGTGTCATATTGTGGTATCTCAGATTTGTGGAACTCTTGTGGCAACTGTCACTTCATGCTTTAAGGGAAGTTCATAGGCGAACATTTGCAGCGGACGTGGCATCAAATCCAATGCCTGCACCGTTGACCGATGTAACTTTCTTACATGCAGCCACATTACTTCCTGTAACCAAGGTAAACTTGTTGGTCCTTTCCGACAATAGACAGGAGCTGGCATAAGTTTATTTTCATCTGTTTAGTGGGACTGACAACTCATGCTCAACATTTTGTTGATCTCGGAATATTGAATTACTTTGGTTAATCCAAATCTCTCTAACTATTAACAGGCTAGAATAGCTCTTGAAAGAAGAAGATTTCTCAAAAATGCGGAGACAGCAGTTCAGAGGCAGGCATCGTGGTCCAATTTGGCTCATGAAATGACATCCGAATTTCGTGGTCTTTGTGCTGAAGAGGTGACTAATGCCTTACAGTGAACGATTGGTGAATATACTATTTAGTTCATAGTATTATATATATACGGGGAACTTTTGATTATCTTTGTTTTGGTTTACTGGTACTGTTAGGCCTATCTGCAGCAAGAGCTTGAAAAACTACACGATCTGAGAAACAAAGTTAAACTGGAAGGTGAACACTGGGATGAGCTTGTATCTAGTTCAAGTCAGAATTCTCATATGGTTCAAAGGGCTTCTCGATTGTGGGATTCTTTGTTATCTCGCAAGAGTAAGTATGATTACTCTCTGGTCCCTCAATTTGCTAAGTTCACTTGATTTGGTCAACTTGTAGCTTGAAATCTTTTGCATCTTTACTACAGTCTGCAGTTCTCTATCCTTATTTTCAGTGGACCTGTTAATCAATCTGATATTGTTGTGAATATTTTATGTTTTAGGAGTTGATTACTACCATTTGTTGTCAGTAGTAAGACAGAGTTTTGTTGAAACACCAATATATTTAATTGAACTCGTAATACAGTTGCATACTGTATCATGAAACTGGTATGGCAATTAGTCCATTAATACTTGGTAAATCAAATGGGATGTTTTCTCACAACTTAGTTGTTCCATTTTCTTGTACTGATTCTTTTGTATTCTTTTGATATTTGTCTAGGTCAACACGAGGTTCTAGCTTCAGGCCCAATTGAGGATCTTATAGCTCATCGTGAGCACAGGTAATATTCTCAAACTCTGGTAGATCTATTTAAGGGTGCTACTTCCAGTTATATACATGTTTGGCATGTTTTCCAGGTATCGCATCTCAGGCTCATCTTTGCTAGAAGCGATGGATCAAAGTTGTGTTGTACCATCGATCAACCTTCAGAACTCAGATTATAATGGAATTGAGGGTTCACAGGCGGAATTTTGTTCTCGGGGAGAAGAAAAAAACATAAGGGGTCAGCATGCTGTTGATATTGCAGAAGTATTGCGGCGCTGGACCCATGCATTGCAGCGAATTCATAAGCAGTCTCTCCAGCTTGTATGAATATGATCTTTCAGTTTAATTCTTGTTCTTAAAAATTTAAATTGTCAATAACAAGCTTGTTGGTGGTTGAGACCTGTGATTTAGTTACATTTGTTAGACTGGTTTGTTTGCAGGCCAAAGCAAATGATGGAGAGGGGCCAGAGCTCCTACGGAATACACAGGATGATGGCAGTGGCAGTCATTCTGAAGTTTTGACCGCAACACTTGCTGAACACCGGCAACACCTAGACAGTATGCAGGTAGTGTAGCTGTTAAATAATTTAGAAATATTAGTGGCTATCTCAAGTTAAGTTTGGGACATTTCAGCTTTTGTTTGCTTGCAATTAAGAGTGGCTAGGGGACCGGCAACACACAATAAACCATTTAGTGATAATATATTGGGGTATGTGCAGGTTCTCATCAATCAGTTGAAATCCGTTGCTCCAACTATACAGAATTCTATTTCCGAGCTGACAAAGGAAGTCAATAGCATATCATCAAACCTCCCACCTGTCATGTGGAATGAATCAAACTCACCTATCCAGGTACAGAGAACTGAAAGATGCTGAAATCTTGATTTGACAGCATAGCCACTAATAAGTCTTATCAATCATTAGGGGTAGTTAGTGATTGTTAGAAACACTACGAGAATTCAAGGGAGATGTAGACATAATTGATGAAATGCTAAGATGCTTATCCTTTAAAGAAAGATTTTAAGAATCCCTGTTATCTTGACAGGGATTGTTGAAGAATATTAATAGGAAAAGTAATCTCTAATTATCAATCAAATCTATGTGTGATGACGGTAATGCACTACTGATTTCTTGATATGACCAGGAGTCTAAACTTGCTCAGCTGTTCATGATTGTTATTCCCAGGGAAGTGATAGGGCTGACAGTGAGATTGTTGATACGACCTCTAGATTGTCATCTGTTCAGCTTGACAACACATCAGTTAACCACCAGACTTTGAAATTGCCACCATTATTTAGTTCCACACCAAATTTGCAAAAGCGTCCTAATCTGGCTCATACCAACCCTGTAGACCCTGTAGATATCATTATGGAGAGAGAGCAGTCTCTTTCAAATGGCTGCGTGGATAAACCACATCATGGTTAGTGAGTTGTATTTGCTTCCCCCCTCCCCCCCCCCCCCTCTCTTTTGGGTTGCACGAGCTGAAGCTGCTTTTATTTACAGACGAAGATATTATTTCTCTGCAAAATTTGAAGAGATCAGTTAGAGAAGCTGCTCTTTCGTATAAATTTCTCCCCAAGGAATCAGCACAGGACAGTCGTTCAGATGATAGCTACGAGGAGCATTTTTTTGTACCACTTTCTGGAACTGGGTTTTCTCGTTTTGGTCAACATAAGAAACCCAATCCACTAATTAGTAGACAAATATCCACATCTCAAGCAGACTCATCAATACTTCAGACCTATGCCAAGGACAACAATCTTTGGAGCAAGCACCAAGGGATGTCAGACATGTTAAATGATTTGGACTCGTTTGACGAATTCAGTGGTGTGAATGGTTTCCTCTCTACAGTTGGTTCTGACTCACCAATTTCTGAAGCATATAGGTCATTCTACGATGATGAATCTCAGGATCAAATTTTTTCGCCTCCTTTGTTGGTGGATACAACACTGGCAGATTCCTATGAAGATTTACTCGGTATGTTGACTCAAAACTATTATTTATTTTGTTTCTTGATACATTTTTTTCATGAATGATTTAGCATATCCAATTCCTGGGGGAGGTTAATGCAAGCATGTCTCATGTCTGTACTACCAAAGTACCAATCTAATGCTTTTCAGAATGTTGTGACTCGCTGTGTTTGGGACTTGCTAGACCTTCAACATTGCAGGATGTCTTGCGAATTTTTTAATTTTTTATATGAATCAAATTATTTTCATCGAAGTTTGGTGCTCAGAAGTCAGAACAATATAAACTAGAACATGCATACTGACAGCAGAATAGTTCCCTGTCTTCAGGTGTATAAATATACCATGTGCTGAAAGCTTTCATTTTGTTATCACTTCATTTGCATTGTTTTTTTTTTCTTTTCTATTTTCATATGAAGTCTTAAAGGAAACATTTCCATATTTGATTGAACTTCCCTTTGTCTGTTGCAGCACCCTTATCGGACATTGAAACAGCTTTGATGAAGCATTGAAACAAAATGTACTTCGTATTTCAGTTTTGGTGTACTTTTTCTCGCGTCCTTTTCTAGTGAGATGTTATTGCTATCCAATGCGGTGCTTGTATAAATCTCTATCATCCTGCTTGTTTGACGTCTATTCGTTAATTCTGCAACCCGAGAAGAACTACTGATTTCACTTTCATTCATGCTGGATTTCTAACTGCAGATGGCGCCATCAAACACAGAAACATCTGAAGCTCACCTTAGCAGGTTTTTGTGTCCACTAATCAGTGATTGTTTTACAAGGAAGTCTCAACATAATGTATACTACTTTATGGGTAAAAGTTCATAGGAGCCGATGTTCCAAACGTACATTGATGTATAAAGTGTTAAAGACTGGGTTATTAGTGAGGTTTGCATTTGGAAATCGAGTTTCCTACATTGACATTGAGCTGTTTGAACTTGTGCCAAGTGCAATTATAGTTTAATTATTGTGAACTTATCGTGTGCTTTACATCATTACATATTTATATGATTGACATTCTGAGATTTCATCATGTATTATGTTTTTGTATAATGTGATTATCTTGCTGAGATCTGAAGATTCCATACTTAGAAGCAAAGGTGAAGTGAAAGTTGCTGAAGTATCTCATAAAAGGAGAAAATGGTCCTCCCATGAAGAAGGTGCAAAGAACTTGAATAGTTGATTGCATTATTGGTTCGAATAGCATATTCTAAACAATCGCACATAATGTAAAGTGTGCATTTGACGTGACCTTATGCGCCTTACTTGCCAAACCCAAACACTTGGTTTTGTTATTTGTGCAGCAAATAAGACCTTATCCCGGTGACTTCGGTTTTGTTACATCATCCATATTAGATCAACTTGATTATGAATGTTGACAAGTAATACTGTATATAGATTAGATATGTGGTCATGAAGATAAAAATTTATTACTACCTTGCATCATGATCTAGAAAATTTCAGAGTAGAGCAGATTAGCAGAATATAGAGAGGTGTAGGAGGGGACCAGGGAACTACATAAATGAAAATGAATTGATTATATATTTGGCTCCACGCTTTCAGAGTATCAAATGTTTTCTTCTCCCTTATTATATTTTTTTATTTTTTAATGTATACCTTAAATAGTAATTTAAGGATGTAAAAGTGAAATTGGATCTTTTCTTATTTTGCATTTATAATTACTGGTGGTTACATGTATATTTTACAAAATGAAGTGGCCGGTATAAAAAACAAGTTTCAATAAATGACTAGTCAACTTATATTTCAAGGTTTAAAAGCAGTTCTTTAAATTAACCATCTTAATTATATCCGTAAAAAATATTTATTATATTCGAACCATCATATTATTTTAGTTAGATAAAGCGGAATGTTTGCGACAAACACACGTACATACCTACTAGTTTTGTAGTAAGTAATTGTGTATAAGTCATGAACTCAATTACCCGTTTTGTTGAAAACACATTTCAATTTGTGCTACTATTATTTCAGAGCAATTTGTATGTTTTTGTTGCAGCATTATAAAAGCTAAATTGTTCTGGTATTAACAATTACTCTGACACTAGACTTCAGTTTGCAAAAATAACAAGTATGCTTATTGCATATTTCATGACATTTTCGTTTAATTTTCTAAAATTTTATATGTGTGATGGTTTTTGCCCTGAATTCCTATGCTCATCCTTATATGGTACCTTAAACGGGTAAGTTTTCCAAATTTTATACACTTGCAAAATAAGTAAAATACCTTGATGATTTACTTTTTCAAACACTAGTTTGTCATCAAATTTCTTATAGCAGTATTTGACGTCAAGGATAAAGACAATATCATCAACAAGACGTTTACTCTCAAAACGTTGAGTGGTCACATTGTCTCGCATTTCGACAATATTCCGCTTTTTCACTACATTACGTGTTTTTTCAATAATAAACGACAATTGTAAATGATAGGCGGGTAAATCGACCATGAAATCCAATGAAACTTCTCGACCAATAATCTGTGTCGTCGACATACCGTATGAATGAATGACAGGTTACACTTATAAGAATTCAATTACTTTATCCGGAAGAGACAATCCAACTGCAACCCTGTTTTCCTGATAAGAGAATCCAAATCTACAACATAATTTGCAAACTTACAATTAATAATTTTTGAATATACCTCCGTGATCGTAAAATATAATTTCCCTCCAATAAAACTAAATACATTAATCATAAAGATAAAGTTAAAAAGTGTAAGCTTCTAGAGAAATAAAAAATAAATTAATCAAAGCTCCAAAAGGCAAAAGGGCAAAAATTGGGGAAAAATGAGATGAGGAAATGAATAGGAGGCCTTATTGATAGATAAGAAGAAGAAGAAGGTCTTTAAAGTGAGAAAATGAAAGCCAACAAATCAGAAAAACAATAATTCATCAAAAATACAGAAACACTCCCAAACACATCATCATCATCATCACCAAATAGCTACAACCAGAAATTTTGTTTCCATTCTTTCTTTCTCTCCTCTTAACCCCATTACTCTCTCTCTCTTTCTCTCTTGATTTCAGATTATCAATCACAGACCCAGCTCACAAGCTCAAATCTTTTTCACTCTTGTTTTGCCTTGTGTACTTGATTTATGATGCATCAGTGACCCCTTAATTTCTGCGAAGCTTTGAGCTTTAGCGGTGTGTGTATGTTTGTTTAGCTAGCACTCTCTATTGGGTTTCTGGGTTTTTTAGATCGCATCCAGATCTTGAAGCTTAAGGTGAGAAAAGTTGAGTCTTTGATTAGTTCAAGATAACCAGTTCAAAAGCTTTTTGCATCTTGGTTTAATCTATTTTGAGGTGATTAGACGTGTGTTAGTCAAATCTATGGGATCTTTATGTTGTGTGCCTTTTTTTACCTATTTAGTCTTGTAATGAACTGAACTTGTTTCTGCATCTGGGACTTTCGTGAACAAACAGCATGACAGTGACATGACGTTGAAATTGTGTTAGGAGTTTTCACATTTTGTCTTTATTTGAGAGGTTACTTGGATTCTTGATGAAGCTGAGTTTGGCCTTTTTTGTTTAGTTTTTCTCTCTTTCTGGTTGTATTTACTTTACTCTTTTGCTGTAAATAGATGGGAGTTGCTCAGGTGTTGATAGGAACCGTACAGTGATTGTAAAAGGGGCTAATTCGGTGTTGAAATTGTACATAATGGTTGAAACTGATCCCGTCATCATCGTCGTGGCACATTTGATGCACATTGTTTACCATTGAGGTTGTGATTTCTGATGTTTAGTTGTTGATTTACTTGTCTGTGGTTGAGTTTCATTCGAAGTCGATTGGAATTAGCGATTGGTTGATTAGCGATGATCAAAAATATTCTTAACAAGCTCCCAAGGAAACAGGGCAAGGGATCGGAAAGTCGTGATGGTGGAGCCACTGCTATCTCTTCGAATACTTCAAGAGGCAGTTATGTTGCTGGTTCTCGATCAAGCGGTTCAAACGCTACTGCCAATGCCAGTGTTAATTTGAATCAGAACTCGGGTTTAACTCATGGGAACAAGATCCATGATCCTTCTAATGCGAAAGTAAATGGGAATAATGGACCAGTGCCCTATGAGGCACTTCCGAGTTTTAGAGATGTCCCAAATGCCGAGAAGCAAATCTTGTTCATAAAAAAGTTGAACTTGTGCTGTGTGATATTCGATTTCACCGACCCTGGAAAGAATCTGAAGGAAAAAGATGTGAAGCGGCAGACACTGGTGGAGCTTGTTGATTACATAACTTCGGCAAATGGGAAGTTTAATGAAACTGCAGTGCAAGAAATCGTAAGGATGATATCTGTTAATTTGTTCCGGACGCTCTCAACTATGCCTCGCGAGAACAGAGCCTTAGAAGCCTTTGATGTGGACGAAGAGGAGCCTTTAATGGACCCTGCATGGCCCCACTTGCAAATTGTGTATGAATTTCTCCTTAGGTTCGTGGCTTCACCAGAAACAGATGCCAAGCTGGCTAAACGTTACATTGACCACTCGTTTGTTCTAAGGTTATTGGATCTCTTTGATTCGGAGGATCCTAGAGAAAGGGAGTACTTGAAGACAGTCTTGCACCGTATATATGGAAAGTTCATGGTGCATCGTCCGTTCATTAGAAAATCCATCAATAACATTTTCTACCGTTTTGTTTTCGAAACTGAGAAACATAATGGGATTGCTGAGCTGTTGGAAATTTTGGGCAGCATTATTAATGGATTTGCTTTGCCATTGAAAGAGGAGCACAAGCTTTTTCTTGTTCGAGCACTCATTCCCCTTCACAAACCAAAGTGCATACCTATGTACCATCAGCAGCTTTCTTATTGCATAACGCAGTTCGTGGAGAAGGATTGTAAACTTGCTGACACTGTCATAAGGGGACTGCTCAAGTATTGGCCTATTACGAACAGTTCAAAAGAGGTAATGTTCTTAGGTGAGCTGGAGGAAGTGTTGGAAGCGACTCAGGCTCCAGAGTTCCAGCGTTGCATGGTTCCTCTGTTCCGCCGGATAGCTCGTTGCCTCAGCAGTTCACACTTTCAGGTTGGCACTATGACAAGCCATGCACTTGATCTTTTACTCTTGATGGTGATTTTCTTCAGTATGTTATTCTGATTGGCAAACACTTGTATAAAATGGTCTAATGTGTTAAACGGGTCGACATGCATGCCTGAATGTATCCATTTCTGTGTAGCGGTATTTTGTTACCTGTCTAATACATTAGTCCGTCGCACACAAGTCCTACTCTATCTGATTATGTTAATAGTCTTTTTGGCAAACATTCATCTAGTCTTGATTGATCAAATCTTATTCCTTAGAATCTTAGAGCTTTCTAATTCTCAGCAATTAGCGTCAAGAGGTGCAAAGGAGGACATAATTAGTAGTAATATATACTTTGATTGAAAGCTAAACACCTGCAATTATGTGAAAAATTCCCAGTACTGTACATATCTTGAAGTGTACTTTGGTTTTACTCACTGAAATGAACATGATAATACGATGTTGTCGATGTGTATGAATTTGTCTTTCTTGCTTTACTAGATAATATTAGCCATCCAATCACATGTGCTCTTGTAAGGTTCTATAACTATGAAACTTGTGTGCCACTTAGGAGATTCCATGTAACACTGTAATTCGGTCTTATACTATTCTGATATCCTTTTGTGAAGAATGAAGCATGATACTGAAATCTTCTACTTTGGATTTGCCCATTGATTTTTTAGAATTTTGTACATCCACCGACCCGATGTTTGTAATCTTGCTAAAAGACCC
This sequence comes from Plantago ovata, assembly GCA_028274465.1. Classification (NCBI taxonomy): domain Eukaryota; kingdom Viridiplantae; phylum Streptophyta; class Magnoliopsida; order Lamiales; family Plantaginaceae; genus Plantago; species Plantago ovata. The sequence goes on from CM051457.1 coordinate 26,547,956, forward strand.
ATACTGTTAGGAGAATTACATGATTTCCCGTGAGAGGTACATGTGTATTTGCCTGGAGGCAGATATACATCTGTGTATCAGCGGAAAGGGAAATAGGGTTATTAAGTATCCGCAAATGTCAAGGAAAAGTGGATGCACTTTCCTAACACTAGGAACTCTTTCGTATAGCTGACACAATGGAAGACAGATGTATATTACCTTTGTTTCATCAGCATTTTGAAAATAACGAGATTTTGGTTGTTGCATGGCTACTCTTATGATTGTGCCTTCTTTTTCTTGTGTCTACAGGTAGCAGAAAGGGCTCTATTTCTATGGAATAATGACCATGTCGAGAACCTGATCAAACAAAACCGTAAAGTTGTGCTCCCGATCATCTTCCCTGCTCTAGAAAAGAATGCAAGAAGCCACTGGAACCAAGCCGTCCAAAGCTTAACAGTAAATGTCCGCAAAATCTTCTCTGATGTAGATCCAGAGCTCTTCGAGGAGTGTTTGCTCAAGTACCAAGAAGACGAAGCAAAAGAAGATGAAAATAAGTCCAAACGCCAAGCAACTTGGAAACGCCTAGAGGAAATGGCAGCAGAGAAATCAACAATCACCAAGACGCACTCTGGCTGATAAAGTGGGAATCGTTCGTTTGTGGCTTGACTTGCTGAACTGTACTCCTGACCATGAAAGGGGGTATGACAGGGCTTGAAGGTTTTGAAGTGTGAAAGGTATTGCATAATTTCTTGATTGCTAATCTTCTTGCACTTCTGGTATTCGCTCTCTTTGTTTTTGTTTTTTAAATGCGGACTGTATATATAGAAACTTGGCTGGCTATCAACTACAGAAGAGTTTAGGTTCTTCATTCAATGTTATATGGAAGAAATTTGTTACTGCAAAAATGACCTTTTTTTTTTTAAGTCGTTAGTTCTTGGATTATGTTAAATTGAGTTTGAGTTTCTGTCCTGTTTAAAGGTTTTTGAACTGGCATTCAGCTTATGTGTACTTAATTAACGAGGAAAGAAAGTGGTTGGATTTATGTTCTTTACTCTTCAATGTTTTTACCAAAGATTTATGCTTATGAGAGGACTCCATACGTGAAGATTCATGCTTATTCTACTCCTCCCTCTATACATGGATTCGGTATATTACATAGATGTGATCAGGTCTAGCCGTCTAGGTAATAATTTTTCTGTCCTAGGTAATAAATTTCGTCCAGATTGTGTATGGCTCAACTACTTGTTTGCCATGGCTTCTCGGGGTATTGGATATGAGAACATTCTATTTCATGAATTCTTGAGAGATGCATTAGATTTTGCGATATTACATGAATGACGGGCAATTCTTTCATGGATCAAGGTTAACGAGTATTTTCATAGACCTTATTCCCAACGGATATAACTTTGTTGTAGTTATATAACAGGCTTATATAGTAGTGGTCATTTGTGCTCCTCGCTAGTAGTGGTCATTTGTCATTCTTTTGTATCTGATTTCCCCCCTTAAAAACTTAGAGAATTCAAATCCGCAACCCTCTGTTAAGCTCCCTCCATTCTATATTGATGTATGATCATACCTTGGTCTGCACTCTCCATCTGGGTATGCTCCCATTTTACCCATAAGATGAAACTTTTTATTTGTTTCTACTTTTACGTGTTAGAGTTTTCTTTCTAAACAAAAAGTTTGGGTAAGAAAGTAGTGTTGTTACGCGAACCGAGCCTTATCGAGGGCTCGACTCGGCAAGTCTTGAACCTGGCTCGCTCGATAAGGAATTTGAGCTGAGCTCGAGACTAACTTGAAATTCGTTTCACTTACGAGTCATGAATATTCGATTAGGCTTGGTATCACGTACATTATTATTAGTATTATGATTTATGATTTATGGTTTATGTTTGGGATTATTGGTATTTTATAACTTCATTATTTGGGGGGAAATTTTCATCTAGACCCCCTCTTACTTTTTTTTTTTAAATTACGGTTTTATCCCTCTTAGTCTAACACATCACAGTTCGACAAAAACAATTACATATTACCTCACGATCTTGACTTTATGCGAATTAAGGTCTGGAAAGTACTATTTTGTCCTCACATAAGTTTCAGCTTTCAGAAAAACTATACACCTTCAATTCTATTTTATTACATATTTGATTCTAAATTGGCTATAAATTATTTAAAATTAATCCCATTACTTTTTCAAAATATCAAAATGATCATAAATATTATTGCAAAAAGGTTCATACAAAATTATTAATTCATATTTCCAGTCCCATAATTTAAAAATAAAATAAAAATAAAAACTAATAAAAAAAGACCAGCTCCATCGGGAGTTGTGAATCGGATCTTTTCAAAGCTCCAAATCGGAGCTCTTAGGAGCTGTTATTAACAGCTCCAATCGGAGATGTTACTTTCCGGCAGTTCCGACACCGGAATTTTGCAGCTGGAGCTTGAAGGAGTTTGAAAAGAAAAAAAGAAAAAAAAAAGTAAAAAATAAAATAAAATTAAAAGATGAAAGAAAAAGAAAATAGGATAAGTGCGTGCTTGGAGAGTTACATTTTCGTAAAATTTATAACTTGTTCTACTCGAATTGGGTGAAACATAATTTTTCACCTAAGAGAAGAAAATATAAAAAGCGGTGCAATAACAATAGGGATGGCTTCTGAAATTTTCCCTTATTTGGGAGTTGATGGTATGTTACATGAGCTAGGTGTATAATGGTATCTTTTAAAAAGACTTGTTTGTCGAGTGAGAAGGTGTGTGGGTTTGGTGATGGGTTTTCCCCTCAGACCCATTGAAGCCATTTCATCCACTCTGTCCCGATCCAATTATCCGTTATCTTTCCGATCAATCCCATCTTATTTACATAGAAGATTCACATCATTTTTCATATATTGACCGAGTGATTTATTCGTTTGTGAATTCATAGTTGGTTGAAGTTATAATCTATTTTGCCTTTTTTTTACTTGATCATTGCCTTTTGTAATCGATCTTTGTTTTGGTTGAGTATAAACAAACTTGCTTGAATTGGTGATAGATTTATGTATCCGGCTTGATCATTGTAAGCTTGAAATGAAGCTCGCTTCGCAAATGAGTTGAGTTTAAATTCGACTCATTTGTTAATGAGCTTGAGTTCGAGCTTAAAATTAAGCTCGTTTCGTTAAACTCGGCTCTTTTGTTAACGGGCTCGAGCGGAGCCAAGTAATACTCGGCCCGGCTCATTAAACAACCCTAGGTAAGATATAGTATAAGGGTTGGAGAGGAAGAATATTGATATAATTTGTTGTGATTGAAATACTGACGTGTTGTAAGTTTAGAGTTTGAGGGTCGGAAATGGTCACATCGATAAAATTCCCCTATATGTTAATCTGATAATATTCAGAGGTGTGAGCAAGAGAAGAATAATACTAGTGTTATAGTATTATGTATTTGAAAGCGAGTATAATCGTGTAAACTATTAAAAACTTGGAATTGTAGAGTGGAATGGACCTTTCATGTATGCTTGTCCCTGTATGCTGCTTTCAAAAAGGAGAAAAAAAGGTAATGCCTTCCATCAAAGAGAAGCTACTCATGATCTTTATTTGGCCCTTAATTCAAGGTGTTGTAAGATATAAGAAATTAATTTCAATATCACACATCGTTGATGATACTACAATCCTACCAATTTCCTTTTCCTTTCCATGTTTTTATGTTGCCGTCTTCCAAAAAAAGAAAAAAAAATCATATTGAATCCCTTAGTAATCGTAGTCGTAAGATTTTGATTATTCTCGAAAACATCACACATGTATAAATTAAATTAAGAGAAGTTTGACGAATGAAAGAAGTAGCAAAACTTGAATCGAAGTTCTATTGGATCCTCTTGTAACCGTGGACCATGGTCATACTAAACGTAACAAAATCAAAATCAAAGGGACATAAAAATTGCGATTGTTTCGAGAACATCACACAAATATTAAACTAAGCAAAGCGGTAGTAAAACTTGCAGTTGCGAATCAAAAATCAAATTAAATATCAATCGTCCAAGTACATAAACAAGTTTAGTTTTACCATGGATTCTACGTATATATAGTAATCGTTTAACAAGATTTGTAGTAGATGTTTTTAGTAAAGAGAAAGAAAAGAGAGACATACATACTGTATATATGAGCGGCTCCACTTTACTGTCTTCACATGGCACGAAACCTTATTATTATAAAAATAATAAAAAAAGAACAACAACAAAACACAACACAACACTCACCGGAAAACACAACACAACAAAACAAAACAAAAAAACCTTCATCATCTTCTTCATCAAATCTATCTCAATTTCTGATAATCCAAATTCAAATTTGATCCAAATCAAATTCCAATTATTATTCAACAAAAAACACCTCACCAGAGATAAAAAAGAAACAAAAACTCCTCTTCCTCTCTCTCACTGCTCCAATCTGATCTCAAAATTGAAAAACCCTTTTCAATCCAATGTAATTTGAAAAAACGTCCATTTCCACCATTTATGGTTTCATCCAATCCGCAATAGGGCAAAATGCCAAGCATAGGTGTCAAATTATACAGCGTCTTCTTCAAATTCATGCTCAAGCACCGCTTACAGAACCGATTGGTCCAATCTCCCGATAACGACGCCGCCGCTCCCGGATCCTTCGGTGTCACTTCCCGCCCCGACGAGGAGACTTCCGCCGCCGCTAATCCCTCCTTCACCGACGGTGTTGCCACCAAGGATGTTCACGTCGATCCCTTAACCTCTCTGTCCGTTCGTATTTTTCTCCCTGATACTTGCCTGCGTTTGCCTGAAACCCTAACCCTAGCCAGATCCGATCAGACCCCGTCCCTAAATCGGCGTCACAGTATTGCCAAACCTAAGCCTGTTGCTGAGAATGGTGGGGAGAGGACTAATAGGAGGAATAGTTATGATGATTCGAGCTTGAAAACGGATACGGGGGCCTATAGAGGGTATAAGCCGGTTGGGAATAGTTGCAGGAGGTTGCCGGTGATGTTGCAGTTTCATGGAGGTGGGTTTGTGAGTGGGAGTAATGATTCGGTTGCCAATGATTACTTTTGTCGTAGGATTGCCAAATTGTGTGATGTGATTGTGTTGGGGGTTGGGTATAGGCTTGCCCCGGAGAATAAGTATCCGGCGGCGTTTGAGGATGGGTTGAAAGTGCTGCATTGGCTGGCCAAGCAGGTGAATTTGGCCGAGTGTAGTAAGTCCGTGGGGCTTACAAAGGGAGGAGGGGCGAATTTGAGGAGGTCGGAAGGGAACTTGCATATTGCAGACGCGTTTGGAGCTTCGTTGGTGGAGCCCTGGTTGGCTGCTCATGGTGATCCTTCGAGGTTGGTGTTTTAGCCGTTGGTTTCGTTGATGTTGTTTATGATTTTTAGGATTTCTATCTGTTGCTGATATAGTAGGTTCTTGACCAGTGAGCTTAATCTACGTAACGGAAGTAAAAGTAGGATCTATAAGCTAAAATAATAAGGTCTTCAATTGTGATGCAATATTGATATGTGGTCAGTTGATCTTACAAAACTTCTAATTGATCACATTAATGTCCTGGCGTATCTATGTTATGGAACTATAGCTACTTACCTAAAAGAACTCACTACTTTCTTGTACTGTATGATAGTGGATTATGTTACTGGTTTTGTTGATTTACTTGAAGTGTTTAGTATTTTCATACTATGTGCTTGGATCAATGAGTGTAATGACTAATGAGCTCGGTGCAGGTTCTTGCACTTTTCTGATGCATAATCTTCACCAAGTTTCTGTTAAACTAGTGATATTGTATCTGTGAGGATATCAATTTAACTAATGGTTTAAAATTGGAGGAAAATAAAGGATCTTGCTTCTACCTACTCACGTATAAGCTGAAATGAGAATCTCACCTTAGGGTTCGAATCTGGTGTTCAGTAACTTCAGTTATAGTTCAACGTTAAAATTTGAGGTTGGGGTTATATATAGTTGGTTCTGTGCAAGTCAATAGGAATGTTATCTTTGTGGGTATATATCATATGCATACTTAATGAGCATAATTAGTTCAATGCACTTTTTGGGCTTTTCGAGATGCATAACCTTTACCATGGTTGTATTGATAAGTGATCCTGTATTCCTGTATCTATGGGGATCCTTATTGACTAACAGAATTAAAAATTTGTAAAGAAGATGATCTTGCCTTGATCTACTTAAGTATATGCTGAATAAAGAAATGCGCATTTGGGTATCATGGACTTCAATTGTAATGCAACATTAAGCTTGAAATGATGCATGTTAACTCCAAACATATCCTGGCATTATTTCTACATAGTTGCTTACATTCAGGATGCTATTAAAGGTAAGGAAATTACTCTTTTGTTCTGATTTTTGTTTGAATCATGGGAAAATGGATAACTTTTGAATGGCAGTGCTCCAGGTTGATGTCTGATTTAACTAACTGCTTCATTCTATTGATCTTAACTCTTTTAAAGGAGCACAAACTAAATAAGCATATAGGGTTGGTTAAATAAGCACAAGCTAATTTTTGGAGTTCCCTTGTGAAGGTTTTTAATTTGCCTGGTTGTTCTTGTCCTTCTGTTGTAAGGTGTAGTCTCCACATCGTGGTTAAGATGCTGCTGCAATTATCTCAGTATCTTCTGAATTTTGATAGCATAACACCTAGCACCAATGCAATCTTTCGCAGTGAGGGAATTTTTTAGCTGCTATTAATGAACTGTCCTTTTTTCATATTCCATTGCTGTGAAATGGATGTAGGATATCAGCATTTTAATCACCTGGCCGATAATTAATATCTAAATATAGGCTTTGCGTTACGTGGCGAGGCAATTCCAAATGCTTTTAATCAAGTATCTTTCAGCCATAGGCCATTCCAGCGAATGCATGTAGGTTATGAGCATTTTGTGTTGTTTCAGGTAGTAGTCCTTTTCTAATTGATCAGATATTATTCTTGTATAGTTGTTTCCAGGATAGACTTAGCTGAAGTTATTATTACTGTTTTATCTGCAAATACATGGATTGTTTTACCCTTCAAATTCCTAGTGTGTGAATATAGATTTATGCTTATGTGATCAAATCACTGTGGTGCCAATGGTCTGGTAACTTGGTACTTCCATATTTTTCACAGTAGAGAAACTTGCACCATGTAGATACCTGCACAAGAATGTGCATTGCTGGGGGTTGAAAGTCTGTTTTTTTTTTTTTTTTTTAATGTGCTATATAGATGTATTACATTTCCGATTGGATCTCTAACTTAATGTCATATAAAATCAGATCTGTACTTCTTGGTGTAAGTTGTGGAGCAAATATTGCCGAATATGTGGCACGAAAAGCCGTAGAAGCTGGAAAGCTTTTGGACCCTGTAAAAGTTGTTGCCCAAGTGTTAATGTATCCATTCTTCATTGGAAGTGTACCTACACATTCAGAGATAAAACTGGCAAATGCCTATTTCTATGACAAGGCCATGTGTGTACTCGCATGGAAGCTTTTCTTACCCGAGGAGGAATTCAGCCTTGACCACCCTGCTGCGAATCCACTAGCTTCCGGCCGGGAGGGTCCTCCTTTGAAGCAGATGCCTCCAACACTTACAATAGTAGCCGAACATGATTGGATGAGAGATCGTGCAATTGCATACTCAGAGGCGCTCCGGAAGTTTAATGTTGACGCACCTGTTTTAGAGTATAAGGATGCTGTTCATGAATTTGCAACTCTTGATATGCTTCTCAAGACCCCTCAAGCCCAGGCATGTGCTGAGGATATAGCTATTTGGGTCAAGAAGTATATCTCACTCCGAGGCCATGAGTTTTCGTACTGAATTGGAGTTGCAAAACCTGGTTTTAACCTGAATGTTGTGTTGAAAATAGGTTTTTGGTAAGTTGGTGGAGAAATGAGGCTTCAGATTTCCTTTCTTTTGAATTAAAGGAAGAAAACAGGAGCAGTGATTGGTTGCTAGATCTTGTTGGGGGCCTCTGCTATCGTATGCTTATTTTCTGGCTCTCAGATCTTGATTGGCTGTGTTCCTCGGTATTTTCTCCCGTTCTTTTCATCTTCTACTTTTTTTTTCTTTTTCTTTTTTGTTTTTCGTTGTTTTTTCATGCCTCCTGTAAGATAGTAAACTTGCCGGTGAGATTAGTCTGTGCTAGAGTTTGATCGACGAGGTGTATGAGTTTGGCAAGCTAAACTGGAAGCTCTGTATCAACATTTTTGAAAATGTTACTATGCTGTAATATTTGCTACTACAGTGTAAAAAGATTGAACAAAATCCATTTTATAATTTCTCCTGAAATTCTTCGGGTTTAAAGAATGATCGATTGCATCCCCCGGCTCATGAAAGGTTTCTTCCATGTTTTTTTTTTTCCGCAAGAATTTGAATGAATAAAACCTAAAAAGAGTCATTTACGGAAGGTACAAGGGGCATACCCCAAGATACAGAGCTATGCTAGAAACAAATCTAGACTACAAACTATGAATCACTGTCTATCAAAACCATAGAGAATGTAACGAGGCTCCAGTACAAAACTGTGACCTGTAAGCTGACTATTTAAACCATAGAGAATACCATAGAGAATGTAACGAGGCTCCAGTACAAAACTGTGACCTGTAAGCTGACTATTTAATAGTGTTCTAATCTAGTGATTCAAACTCTCTCGGGAGGTTTTGGAAGAAAGACCAGGGAGCAAAAATACTTACATCCTCACAGTTTTGCATTCGCCTTTTATCCTTTATGCACAGTAAACTTTCTCTTTGGTATCTGTAGTACTTAAACCTACTCAAAAGAAACCCATTAGTCGCACTGTACCAAACAAATATTAAAGTCTCTCCAGCTGCTGTATAACTGTACAAACAAACCTATTCATGTTCTGTTTATTTTTAAGCTTTGTTCTAAAACATACCTCTTGAGCTATATCTTTACAAATCTCATCAACTAGCACTTCCTTTCCCTGAAAAATGCGCAAGTTTCTAGCCTTCCAGATTCCTGCAACTGTTGCCCCAAAAACTGCTGCTCTTACTTGGTAAGTAACCGAGTTTTTCCTAGTGGAAGCAGCAAACATATTCAACCAATCATCAAGAGACAAATTAGTAGCATTTAGGCCCACAGTTCTCATCATTGTCTTTATAATGCTAGTAGTAGAACAACAATCAAAGTAAAAATGACTCACATTCTTAGTTCCATCATTACAGAAAACACAGATATCCTCATTAATCAAATTAAACTTCAACAATCTAGCTTTAGTAGCAATCTTTCTATGCACAACCAACCAATTTATAAAAGCTACTTTAGGAAGAGAAATTTTATTCCATACCTGAGAACCCCAACCTACCATAGGGTTCTTTTTGTGCAACACGTCATAACAATTCTCCTGGGCTTCCTTGTAACCTTTAACCGTCAAGCTCTGACTTGAGCACATAGGAAAAGCCTCTCTCAACTCATCTCTTACCAACAGAAGTTTTTTCCACCAAGGTGAATCAGCAGGTCTCACTTGCACACTCCAAATATCTTCTCCTCTATTCAGCTTATAACTAGTAACCCAAGACTTCCATACAGTATTAGGAGAATTAGCATCACCCAATTTAAGCACTTGCATAGCCATCAAAGTTTTGTTCCAACTTAAAATCTCTCTAATCTCCAAGCCACCTCTTTCATAAGTCTGACAAACATCCTTCCAGGCCACTAAAGCTTTTCTTCCCCCTTCATAGCCAGACCACAAATAACTCCTACAAATTTTTTCTACTCGCTTTACTACCTCTACAGGAATAGGAAAAATTCTGCACTAGAACCCTTCTATGCTCCTTAAAACTGACTTTATCAGAAGTAATCTACCTGCATAGCTTAAACACCCAGTTGACCAACTTTGCACCTTTTCAGTCATCTTTTTAATCAAAGGATCATACTCTACATACTTCAAAGTCCGAGGACTGAGAGACACTCCTAAGTATCTCACAGGGAAATGTCCATCTTGAAAATTCCAGACAGCTCTTAACTCATTTTTGTCTTGGTCTTTTACCCCTGCTAAGAACATTGAACTCTTGACTTGATTTATCCTGAGACCAGACATGTTAGAGAACATATTCATAACTTGAGAAAGAACTTGTAAAGAGCCTTTATCACCCCTCCAAAACAGAAGCAAGTCATCTGCAAACACCATATGATTAAGTTCAATCCTACCACACTTGGGATGAAAATGGAAAGCAACATTCTCAGAAACTTTTTTCTTCAATAATCTTGAGAGATACTCCATACAGATTACAAACAAATACGGAGACATAGGGTCCCCCTGTCTTAGCCCTTGTTTCCCCTGTAAATTACCTTCAAGCACACCATTAATACAAAAGGAAAACTGAGCTGCACACATGTCATAATAAGATGAACAAACCAACCATTAAAGCCAAGCCCAAGAAGAACAGACTTAAGGAACCCCCAGTTTATTGTATCATAAGCTTTCCGTAAGTCTAGATTCAACAAGCATCTAGGTGATATATTCTTACTATTGTACCCCCTCACTAATTCTTGTGCCAGAAAAATATTTTGAAATAAATCTCTGCCTTTTACAAAAGCATTTTGACGAGGATTGATGAGGTTTCTTCCATGTTACTTCCTCTTTTGCTACTATTATGAAGGTCTCAACGTTTTTACATGGTAAAACAAAATAATGTTCTCAGTTTGGATCAGGAATACAGGATACAAACATAACCATTCATAACAACATTAAATGTCTTCCTGGACAAATATGATACACTTCTGCTATATAGTTTGGCATGCTCGTAGCTGATCTTCAGAAATGAGCAACCTGTTCATGTTAGACTATTGTCTTCCTGGAAAAAAACTCAACAACGAAGTAGAAACAACTTTTTTTTTTCTTTTAAGAAACAGAAACCATCCAAACCTTAATAATCGAGTGGAACCCCTCACCTCAAAATTGGTATGCTATGAATGTGGATGGAGCCGGTATTATGACTTTATCAGTACCGGTGATTTTATCAGAGCTGGTGCAATGTATACTTGCTACGCTGATGCAATCATTCTGGCCCAGGAAATAATGCCAGAATGATGCTGAGGAAGTTCGACTAAGTTTTAACTTTAGGGATGTAAACTCTATTGCTGACCACTAAGTTTGTTAAATATACTTACTAAACAAGACAATGGTGTGTGTACTAAGTTTGTCTGGGAGGTGTATCCACCCATGTTGGACAACTTTATGTTGAATGACAAGACTAAAATTATTGTAAAAGATCGAAGTGGCATCCCATTCGATAATATTTCTGTACCCTCCATTATCTAATATGTAAACTTGTGTGTACTGTGTAGTATAGTAAAAAAAAAAAAAAAAGGTCAGAAATACAGGATGAAGATGAGTAGAGAACAAGATAACAAGTATCTGTTTGCAAAAGAAGATTGTACGTAGCAGGATGGGATTAATGAAGCTATCAGAATCGATCCGAATAAAGTGGGGAAACTCAGCAGCAGCAGGAGCACTTGAACAGCGTGACATCGTAGATGGAGCAGGAGCATGATGAGCAGGGCGTCCCTTGAGATACACTTGCTCATGTAAAGAGAGGATCATGCAGACTGACTAACTGGGAAGGCGACATTTTTCTTGGATTTGCAGGATAGAAACTTGGTGTATAATTGAGTTTTGTTGCATTATCTCATCGTAATGGCAATACATGTATAACTCTCGCATGTCATCTGTTTGATGCTAATTAATCTTGAAGTCAATGGTTTAGAAGATAGCTGTTAAAAACATGTTAATAGTTGATTTTTGTAGATATCATGCACCTACAAGGTTTATGCTGATGACACTGAAAAATCCAAGCAGCAAAGTAGTGCTACTGAGAAGTTATGATACTAGTTTAAAATCCAAGCACCTTCAAAGTAATGATACCAGTTTAAAATCTGATTACATCCATCTTGTCAATAACAAGCTTCAAAAAACACTTTGAAGTTTTGAGCGCAACCAGAATCAAGAATAAGGTTTAACCAAGTTTTGGTATTCTACATAATACTGCAAGAACAAGAACACGCTGTTGTTGTCTCTACCTTGTTGGGTTTCTAACCCGGACATTAATGGCCCTTGAGGCCATAGCCCTCAAGTTGGCTCTAGCCGTATCAGCAGGAACTGTCCGCAGATATTCTTCTCTCTGCAACCTCAATGCCAACGCAGCATCCTCATCCTGGTTTTGCAATCCCCTCCTGCTTATTGTCGTCCCAGAATGCTGTGCATTACGGCTTCTGGCAAGAATGTTTCTTCTCTCCATAGCTGCAGTAGGTTGTGACTCTGGACTATTTAGGGCTGCTGGTAAGGGTCGGTTTCGTCCATGATGAGGTCTCGTGGTTTCTCTGGATGAACTCGCGCGCTGAGGTTTTGGACTATCTGAAGCAGCAGCAGTTTTCTTCCTGTCTTCAACTTCCTTGGGAAATAGTAGCTGGATAGTGTTCCACAGAACCGTATTCACCGTGCAGTATCTCCCATTACTGCAAAATATTGAACAAAATGATGACATATTAGTGGCTTCTTTATGCAGCTAAGGTTGACAGACTGTTACTTGCGTAGCTTTTGGTGAACACAACACGAGATAAACGAATGAAAGAGTACGTAGTTGTGCATTATTACCTGACAAGCTGTCTGCACTTGGGACATCTTTTTCCACATTTATCAGCAGCTGAACGCAAACATTTCTTACAAAAACTGAGAAATAGAAAAGGACCATTATTTAACAACCACGAAGGACTATAATCATCTTAACAAACCTAGAAGGCGAAGTCTTTCTCATACTCACCTGTGTCCACAAGGTGTGGTACTTGGTTCATAGCATATCTCCAAACAAATCTGCCAAATTGATCAAACCACATTTTCAAGTCAATCAACATATTGTCTCAAGTACAAAAGAGAAAAGCTGAAAGTAATATTCCAGTCCTTACCGCACAAGAAAGCTCTTCACGAAGCCGATCAATGCAAGGAATCGAGGGACCAGCTTCCTTATCATTCACTTCATCAACTTTGATACCCTTCTTCTTCTTCTCTACTTCCACTGAAGCATTCACTTCATCAACTTTGATACTCTTCTTCTTCTTCTCTACTTCCACTGAAGCATTCACTTGTAGTATTTTTTCTACTTTCTTTTCTTCACACACTACACAAGTCGTTAACAACAAAAGACATAAATAGACTAAACAAAAAAAATATAATTCTTTTAACAGGAACAAAAAGCATTAGTAAACTAATCTACCTTGTCTTGCAGAAGTTGATGCATCCAAGTCCTCATCAAGATTGAGCACGGTTGCCGGTATCGCAGCAGGACTTCTCCTAGGAGTCTTGCGTTTCCTGCAGGTACTCAATTTTAACATCCCAACAAACAGATGAATCAGAATGGCGGTTCTTAACGAGTAAACAATAGAGCAGTAACATCGTCGTAAAAGCGCACTGAAAATTTCTTCGGTTCCATGGTTAACAAGTATAATTGCATCAAAGAAAGCAGACATGAACAAGTTAAGAAAAAAAACTATCCATATTGAATCCTCTTTAATTAAAATCTTGATTTACAAGAAAGGAATTTTCCATCCTTGTTCAAAAATATATACTTTTCTCCTAAAAACAATAATAAAACAAATAAGAAATTCTCTAGCAGACATTCTTAACAGACATCAAATAATAAGAAAATCCTATTTAGGCCACCAGACATAACGAAGCAAGTCGAAAACTGAACGTATATAAAAAATGTAACTGTAATCAGAGAACTATACGAAACAAAACATATATCAATAAATCTAAAACGAAACTTTAAAACAGTATAGAAACATGGAGCCCTAGAAACATAAATTAATAAAAGAAAAGGAAAAAAAAAAACTACCTTCGTGAATTGGATGGAGGGGTTTTGAAATTGGGAAGATCGGTCCGTTTCTTGCGCTTGGATGAGAGTCGATCGGGCGTGTCGTCGATGATAATACTGGCGAGATACATCGTCTCTTCATCCCAACCAGCCCTGGCAGCGACAGCTCGAAACGTTGGGCTTAACATAGTCTCGGTGTAAGTGATTCCTTGTCGATCTGGAGAAGAAAAGTTAGGATAATCTCTGTTCGCCATTTCTGCAAACTGCAAAGGGAATGGGATGATTTGGGGTTTTGGATGAGTGAGTGATTTGGGGGAAAAGTGAGTGGGAGCGGTTTTGATAATAACGGTCATATTTTTGGAAAACTTGATTTCCGTAACGGCTAGTTAGTGGACGGACTGCTTCTTTAACACGATTTCAAAGTATGTTAAACTAATGGAAATTTTACATCTACTACACCTACAATCCGCCCCAATTACGTTTAATCCCTACTATCGAACATGGATACTGGATGTAATTGTTTAACTAACAAGGACCTATCCGTAATAAAAATATCTAATAGGGGTACTATATGTATGAATCCCTAAACTAATCATTCATACAATTTTTTTTTTGTTTGTTTTGTAATATGATTGGATTTTTCTTCCTTAAAATCAATCAATTACTCTCTATAATGCCCCGATACTCATACCAGCAAGATGTACCACATACCACATAGAAGAATTTCAAAATTAAACGTGCTAGGATGGATGGCGCCCTGTTGGGAAGTTTCCGATGCGCGGATTAGGATACATGTTGGTCTGTGTAGCTAGCATATCAACCCAGAGAAGAGTCAATGACTAATCGCGCTGATTCAAAGGGTTGAACATTCGGCCGACCGATTAATAGTCGAGGCGTTACATACTCCCTTCTAGATTTATAGTTTTATATATAAATCATCTCTAGTATTTAAAGTTTTATATATTTTTCTTAAATCTAACTTTTACATTTTCAAGGTAAAAAATAGGGTTAACTATATTTCTAAATTATTGGGTACAAATCTCAATTACAAATCCTCTGATTTTATTGAATTTAATAAACTTGGGTACAAATCTCAATTACAAATTCCCTGATTTAGTCTTCCAGTGCGAACTTTGATCTTCAAGGTCTTCGCTTTAGGATTTGGTGACTTTAAAAGTCGAAAGAGCGTCAATTTAAGGGCTTCTTGGCTTCATCTCGTTGAGTGCATCTAATTCTTCTTGAAATCTAGCCTTTCGATTTTCTGTAGAGAGGAAGTTCGATCTTTAGGAATGTTTATTTCAAGGGCTTTTCATCTTGATCTTGAATCAAACGATAATTCCTGCCTGAGTTTGCTGAAAAACGCTAATACCTTTGTCTTGAATTCTTCTAGACTTATTGATTTGATCCTCCTTTGTAGAATGTGAACCATCAATAACGATTCTCCAAGTGTACAATGGCTTTCTCTTGAAATAAAGGTATGATTTTCTCCTTGGACCTCATTGAACTCTTTGATGCTTCTAATTGTTATTTTTCTCGTGTAGAATGAGCTTTTTATTATAGATTTAGAAAAAGAGAAGTGCCTATTATGATTATTCAAAAGAGATTTGATCATATCTGTATTTACCTCTTGTAATTAATTAATAACCGCACCAATTTTATGACTTGCACATCATGATTGGTCACTTTGATACTTTGGCACAATTTGATATGCCGAAGCATATTAAAGTCATTTAATTTGATGATTTTAATAATTTATTAGACAAATTTTACATAACCTCCACATTAATTTGTAGAAAATTTAGCATATATTACTTTACTAATTTATAAGATAGTATTTGAAATATCAATTTGTAACTGGCGTTACAAATTAAGTTTGTTGGAAACTAGGCACTCATTCATTTCTCATTTAATTTGCTGGAACCTATCTCATTGATTTAATTTTTTTCTCATGAAGGAAAAATGGATTTTATTGAATCATAAAAAACATACAATCATTCATTACCATATATCTTGGCACAATTGATCGTCAGTTTCGCAGATAAGACATCTGTGCATTCAACTGATACCCTTCCCGTTAGTCTATAGTGCTTCCAAGCAAGCACACACCCAGTGTAGTCCCTTGCAATTGCCGCAATACCTCCGTTTCTCATTGATTTGATTAATGGCATTTCCAGGTCTAAGAAAGTCAGAAGGGATATTGGTCAAACATATCTAACCTATTGTATCTATATCCGTAAGTAATAATTCCGTTTTGGTTTAAAATGTGCACTTAGCACTAATAATAGGTACAATTTGTGCCTAATTTATACTAGGTACAATTTGTTGCCTAATTTATTTGGACTAAATAGCACTTCTAGTTTCCCCTAAGAATAAACCTTGGATTAAATCAAGGAGGAATCCCTTAAATCAAACTATCCTCTCATATTATAATTTATTATTATTCATCATGTCTTTATACTTTATCCAATTTATATTTCATTTCATTTCATATTTCATGTTAAAAATAGTTCAACAAATCTAGTAAATTCTCTTGATGTATACAAACAGTTTGGGCAAACAATATATCTAGACCTAAACGGTTCCTAAAACCGATGGTTCTCGATTCCATTTAAAAAAATAGGCAGAATCGGAAACGAAACCGAAACTGTCAATTTCAGTTCTGGTTCCAGAATCACCTGTTCTCAATCTAGGAACCAGGAACCGGTTGATTCCCAAATTTAAAAAAAAGTTACTACACAAAATTAATATTTTTTTGACAACATATAATCATTTTATGAGTTTATTTTAAAAAATTGGCAAAAAAAGGGGCTTACACACTTGATAAAGGTAAGCCACTAAGCGCCATATTTTTCATAAAATTTATTTTGAAAATTGGAGGGGGGAGAAAAAGTTTGAGGTTTTCACTAACGTTTTACCAAGTGTAATGTAAGCAACCCCTCCCCCCATTAGACATATAAAGGAAAAGGGAAGAAAAAAATGGGCTTGCACGCAACACTTGGTATAGTAGTAAATTAATTTACCAAGTTACTTACGTATCTTTTTAGAATATAGAAGAATCAAAGTCTCATAGTTCACTTACTTACGTAATGATAGCTGTTGAGCACGTTGCAGTAGTGACTTGTGGAACACGCTGTCCCACATACCACATGCAAGCTAGGAAGTAGGGGTTCGGAACTGAACGGTTCCAAACCGCCAGAAGCTTGGAACTGGAATAGTACGATTTTGATTTCAGAACCGGCGGTTCTGATTCAAGAACCGGAACCGTACATTTCGGTTTGATTTCGCTTCGGTTCTCGACTCTCAAGTTGGGAAAACCAAAAGTCATAACACGACATCGTTTTCAAGGGTGCACAAAAAATGATGCCTTACATACGTTTATAGCTCTTTCTTCCTTCATGCCAAGTTGCTAACACTGCCAGCATCAATCAGCTCACACATTCATCACAAAATCTCAAGCAGCTAAAATATCAGCAATCACTTCATTCAATAAACAAAACTGTTCACGTCAACGATTGCAAATCATTCACATTCTCCATCACAATCCACAAGAATAACCAACCGTCGTTTCCAAATCGACTCTCCACATAAATTCGACTCGGCCCTCAAATGATCAGTCATAAAGCTCCAGTCTTTGGCCGTTCCAGATCCTTTTAGCTCAAACCCACCTCACTTCTTGTCCATATCTCACCACCGACAATGAAAGAATTGCTCTCGTTTTTCAGTTTAGCTTGTTTTTTGATTAGCGGTTTTCGGGCCTAAAATGATCAAACAAAAATCTCGAATCTTTGATTATTTCAAATCGTTTTAGCCAAAACCCAGTTCATTTTCTGTCCAAATTTCGACAATGGCAGTGGAAATATTTCTTTCTTTATTTACCTTGGCTTGTTTGTTGATTGGCGGTGTTCGGGCTGAGAGAACGGGCCTGGAGGCACCGTATAGGATGCACACTTTGTTCTCGGTGGAGTGTCAGAATTACTTTGATTGGCAGACTGTGGGGCTCATGCATAGTTTTAGAAAAGCAGGGCAGCCCGGCCCGGTTACGAGACTGCTGAGCTGCACGGAGGAGGAGAAGAAGGGGTATAGAGGAATGCACTTGGCGCCGACTATGGAGGTGCCCTCCATGAGCAGGCATCCCAAGACAGGTGATTGGTGAGGCCGTCTAATCTGAAAAAGCTCGAACTAATTGTTCATGTATGTCTAGTAACTGTTTGATTAAATGACTTGGTATAAGACACTTCATATAGTTTCTGAAGAGCATTGCTTTGGTTGTTTGTGTATGTTCCTTTTGGTGCAATTCAAGTTGTTCTCTCTTTTTGATGAATGTACTGTTTTATTAGATCAACTCCATTATGCAATCGAAATTTCGGTTTCTGATACCCTTCATCGATGATAACATGGAGTTGCTGATTCGGTAGATATTATCATTATGGCAATACTTCATTTATGAAGCATATATTCAATCAGCTCAGTTTATATGAAATTGCTGATTCAGTAGAAATTTCTCGTTTTATGTGATACTTCCATTTATGGTGCATACAGTGTTTGTTTTGTTCAATCAGCTCAGCTTATATGGAATTGCTGATTCAGTAGAGATTTCTCCTGATGGTATACTGTTCTGGCTTGTGGCAGGTACCCAGCAATAAATAAACCAGCTGGGGTGCTCCACTGGCTTAAGAACAGCAAGGAAGCGCAGAATGTTGATTGGGTAGTGATTCTTGATGCGGATATGATTGTTAGGGGTCCGATCGTACCATGGGAGCTTGGAGCAGAGAAAGGAAAGCCTGTTGCTGCATACTATGGGTAACAAAACGACTGATCTCATATTCTGAACCTATTCACATCTAAACTTCGAAGGACTTCAGTTGTTACTTGTTAGTTCCAAGAGATATCTGTGTAGTACTGACTTGCATAGTGAAATAGAGTTATTTCGTTTCCAAATCTTTTCCGATTGTGAAATCTAAGAAATATGGGTAAAAAATGGTTCAAATTCGTTTCAACTTTGGTTTGATATTAGATTTTAGAATATGGTTCTATCCGCGTTCTCAAGGAGTGCAGTTCCTGGCCAGGTACTTGGTTGGATGTGACAATGAACTTGCTAAGTTGCACACGAAGCATCCTGAACTCTGTGACAAGGTTGGTGGGCTTTTAGCCATGCACATAGATGATCTTCGAGCTTTGGCACCACTGTGGTTGTCAAAAACTGAGGAACAAAGGGGGGATAAAGCTCATTGGGGAACTAATTATACTGGTGATATATATGGAACAGGGTGGATCAGTGAAATGTACGGATACTCATTTGGCGCTGCAGAGGTATATAACTTTTACCATCTTTCTCTCTCTTTTTTTGATAAGGTTTTCTCTGGTGTATATATAATGTTTTTTCTTTTGGCTAGTTGGAAAATATATGTGTTGGACACTTTTTCTATTATAACTTCACAATACTCCTTATCATTACTAGGTCTTGTACCTGATATTCGAAAACAGAGATCCCTTATTAAGTGTGTATAGACAATTTATCAATTAAGAAAAATAGGAGGGAGTGTTAGTTTGTCTACATGGGTGCTTGACAATCTCTTTTACTTTTGTCAGGTGGGACTCCGTCATAAGATAACTGACAACTTAATGATATATCCAGGCTACACTCCTCGACGGGGTATTGAGCCCATCCTTATGCACTATGGGCTGCCTTTTAGCATTGGAAACTGGTCATTCAGTAAATTAGAACATCATGAAGATAATATTGTGTATGACTGTGGACGGCTCTTTCCGGAGCCTCCTTATCCCCGAGAGGTAAGTTTGACTCTACATATTGATGTAAACTACTTTAAGTTTGTGAATGGAAACCAAAAGTTTGTCTTTCAATGGGTTCTTGAAATTTCTGCATTGTGTATGGGCTTGGGATGTTTTCAATTCGAGTTTCTGTTATATCTGGAACCTGCTAGCTTTTTGTCTTTTGCTGGTTCTACTTTTCACTAGACATGAAGTTAGTCTCTTATTTGTTTTGGCCATAGTTTTGGGCTGATAGGTGTTCTATTTCCATTACGTATCTTTCAGTAATTGTGCACATTTGATCCAAACAATTTGATTGTTTCATATCTGTTTACATCTGATATGGCTTTACCATGTGTTACATTGTGCGTGTTCTCGTCATTGTTGGAATCTCTTACTCTCTTTAAGCCTTCATGGCTCCGAGTGCTGTCCGAGTTTTATCTTTATCTGCTTATGATTTTTAAACATTGAATTTTTCCTAAAATCCAAATGGGCTAGCATTTGGATGTCTTCTGAAGAAAGCTTATATGAATAAGGGATATACTCCTGCCTTTAAACCCAACTACAGAAAACTTGTTTCCAAAACTAACCTATCATTTGGCCTGGTTTATTTATCATCTCTTAGGAAATTTTGCTAAGAATTAGGTACCCAATCAGAGTCAAACAGTGCTGTTATACCAACTATATAGATTATGCTTTTTCTTGCAGGTGAACGAAATGGAAGCTGATCCAGACAAAAGAAGGGCACTATTTTTGAACTTAGAATGCATAAATACCCTGAACCAAGGTCTATTGATACAACACGCAGCAAATGGTTGCCCTAAGCCCAAGTGGTCCAAATACCTGAGCTTCTTAAAAAGCAAAACGTTTGAAGAATTAACTAGGCCGAAACAATTGACTCCACTAAGCCGTCAAATGATGGAAGTTACTGTGAAGAAACAAGATGTTGAGCAGAAGCAGGTTGTTGTGAATAAGCAAGATGTTGTGAAGAAGCAATATGTTGATGACCCATCAAAGCCACACCCAGTGATACATACCTTATTTTCAACAGAATGCTCCCCTTACTTTGATTGGCAGACGGTGGGGCTCGTCCACAGTTTCAATGTTAGTGGTCAGCCTGGGAGCATCACTAGACTTCTAAGTTGTACAGAAGAGGACTTGAAGCAATACCAAGGACGCGATCTTGCCCCAACTCATTATGTTCCATCCATGAGCCGGCATCCACTAACAGGAGATTGGTAAACACCTTTGCCTCCTTGATCGGCTTCATACAATGACTTGCTAAGAGAATTGTCCTGATAACTATGTGTATCTAGTTGACCTTGCCCTGTGAAGTAGCAACTAAAAAGAAAACAGTAACCTGACATGTTTATCCGTGCCAGGTACCCTGCAATTAACA
Organism: Plantago ovata; assembly: GCA_028274465.1. Classification (NCBI taxonomy): domain Eukaryota; kingdom Viridiplantae; phylum Streptophyta; class Magnoliopsida; order Lamiales; family Plantaginaceae; genus Plantago; species Plantago ovata. The sequence continues at coordinate 26,568,913 of CM051457.1, forward strand.
AACCAGCAGCAGTTCTGCATTGGGTTAATCATGTAAAAACTGATGCAGAGTATGTAGTGATCTTGGATGCTGATATGATAATGAGAGGACCAATCACACCATGGGAATTCGGTGCAGAGAAAGGGCGACCAGTTTCCACTCCTTACGAGTAAGTACTTTCGAGTGTCAGACACTATTATTATTTATTTTTTAAAGTTGATTTTTGACCAAAAAAATTTCGATTTCAACGATGATATTTTTCATATGCTGTGATAGCTACTTGATTGGCTGTGACAATGAGCTTGCCAAGATTCATACTCGACATCCAGAGGCTTGCAACAAGGTTGGAGGTGTTATCATCATGCACATAAGGGATCTCAAGAGATTTGCTCTACTCTGGCTGCATAAAACTGAGGAAGTCCGAGCTGATATGGCCCATTGGTCAAAAAACTTTACTGGCGATATTTATGAATCTGGTTGGATCAGTGAGATGTATGGTTATTCCTTTGCTGCAGCTGAGGTATGTAGAGTAACATTATACTAGTACTATCAATAGCTGCCTGATGTATGAGCTATTCCACATTCTGTTACTCACGTTCTGAAAACAGGAGCTTTTATGGGTCAACAGTGCAGCATATTCAATCCTCTATTTCTAAATCTACTTATTTTTTATATCATGCAGCTGAACTTACGGCATGTCATAAGCAATGAAATCTTGATATACCCGGGATATGTTCCAGTTCTTGGTGTGAAGTACAGAGTTTTCCACTACGGGCTAGAATATCGTGTTGGTAACTGGAGCTTTGATAAAGCCCAGTGGAGACATACAGATGTTGTTAACAAATGTTGGGCTACGTTTCCTGACCCTCCAGATACGTCAACTCTTGACCGGAATAATGAGGATTCATTTCAGCGAGACTTGCTTAGCATAGAGTGTGCAAAGTCTTTGAACAAAGCTCTACGCCTTCACCATGAGCGTAGAAAATGCCCGGACCCGAATTCCTTGCCTCCTCCTGCCAGAGTGACACAAACTCCACCTTCACCAAAGCGTGAAATGAGACACCGAAAAAGTTCACGTGAGGTTGAAAAATTTGATGCCTCAAGAGAAAACCTTCAAGAATCCATTGAAATTGCAACTGCAAGGGAATTCGAAAAAGTTGATGAAACTGATGTTACTACTAGTGAAAAGAATAGTGACTCCACTGCTAAAATCGCAACTGTGGAAAGGTTTGGAGAAGATGAAATCGATGGTTCGAATAGTGATCCAGTGGTGAAACCAAAGGAAGAAGACGGAGAGTTATTATCACCACCTGCAGAATCGAGTCATACTTTCACTTGGATGAGATTCTGGATAATGGGGCTTTGGGTATTCGCAATATTCAGTCTTGTGGTTGTTATGTTTATGATGATCTCGAGGCGAAAAGGGCATAAAAGGAGAGGTAAAGCTCTGAAAGTCAAGAGAAGAAACTCTGGTGCAGGTTTCTGGGATATGAATGGAAATGATCGGCATATTCGCAGTGCAGAAGTATAGTAACATCACAAAAAACCACAAATTCTCTGCGCGGTACATATTCTGCATGATTGCATCTAACAAAGCATATCATACACATTCTAGGCCTGTTCAACAGAAGTAAGCTAACTTTTGTAGTTGGCTTCTTGCATAAAAGTTTCACAGTTAACCCAAAATACATGGTGAAAGACTGATACAGAGCATCCCCTGTTTTTGACTCCCAGTTTTGTAATGTATTGACACTATTAGATGAGTACCTTCTTGTTGGAGATTGAAAAGAATTCAGAGTGGAAAGAATTTACAGCTAATTGGAGTTTGAAAATGAAATTATATAGAAAATCTCTTGTTTTCCTTGTTTGTTCAGGTTCCTGGTAAAGGACAAGGTATAGGAGTATTATGATTATTGTCATAGACCTTGAGGCGGGGAATCGTATATACATACATGTGATTCTGTTTCGTGGATCATTTCAGACCATAAGGTATATGAAAGCCTCATCGGCCTAGTCTTTGTAAGAGTTTCTACTGGCAATGTAGCTCGTTCTGATTCCAAATTGTTTGTAGTCTTGCTTCGTACTAAGACTGGTAAGTATCTCGAGGAACGAATAACACGTAGCAGAGTTTGTAAGACTGGTCGCTCTCGTTTAAACACTAGTTGGGGAAATCGAAAATGGCCTAAACAAACAACGCCATCCTTAACAAGAAGAAGGTAGAGAATGGCATAGGTATAGACTGTATAGTGATACATCAACAAGAGGTGGTTAATCTTGTGATATCATACAAGTTACAACCCCTTCAACTTCAACAACCTTGTCTTCTACACCAATCTGTGGTTCAGTACCAGACACACTCTCATTTTCATTTTTTTTAACAAAGTAGTCCTCTTCTTATGTGAAATGTAACTATTTAGTCCTTGATCTGCTTGTAAGTCTCATTTTCAAATTCTTTTAAACCATACGTTATAATGTGCACAGAAAAAAACAGCTAGATTTTTTACAAACACTCAATTGAAACTTTAAATCTGATTCTTTTCCACATCTTAGAAGGAAAAGAAGTTAGTTAGCAACGTCATTACGATTTTATGACATGACAAAAGCTCCCATCAATAAAGGCCCTAAAAGGAAAATTACATTGAAATCCCTGAGAGTTTACGAGCTATGCAATTTGCCCCTTACATTTTTACACGCTACACAACTGGTGCAATTTATGTTAGAAGATGTTATTCCTCTAAATAACAAAATGCTACATCATGAGCTACAAACATTTGTGAAACAACATGCAATACTTTCAGAAAGAAATCACGTGGATGTGATAGTTACTCCATAAAAACATACGGTATAATATTGAAAACCCCATATATAGAAATTGTGGTAATGCTCATAAAATACATATATCTTTTATAATTAAATTATTACTATTACACGTTTTTACATTAATTACAACTTCATGAGATGTATTTCTCACATTGTGTGACGAAATCGACAATAATTTTTAAGAGAAAATGATTATTTTATATACTTTGAAAAATAATACTAGTATTGTATACTATTAAATAATTATTCATTTTGAAACTCCTATTTACTGAATTTCAAGTTGAAATTCAGCAAATAATAGTTTCAAAAGGGAATACTTGATCCGGTTCTTATACTTCACCATTAACTTGAAGGTTTAATGGAGGCATAAGGATAAGATGTTGCGAGCCGGAGCGGTGAAGGAGAGTTGAAGAAAAACTTGAAGGTTTAATGGGCAAATCCCACAAATACTAACAAGTTTAACGGGTTAAACACAATTTTCCTAAAAATGGAACGTTGCAAAAGAGTGAACAGAAAATTCAAACAAAAATATCGGGACCCACCTTAAGGCTGAAAAAGAAAGTCATAAACAGTGGTCCCCAGTAAGGGAAAACAAAATATTTAGCTTGAAGTCTTAAACAACACACACATTTAACACAGACACACTGCTCCATATGAAATTGACACACTTGTGGTTTACCTTTTTTTCTCTGCCAACGTTAGCTTTTGTCCATTTGAAATTCAAAATTTTAACTAACAAAGATCATTCATTTTATCATGCCAACAATATAAAATAATGGGACAGACTTAAATCCTGTCAGAAATTATTTATTTTCCTTTAATTCTCTTGGATTCGTGTTTCTTAATTTGTTTTCACCACCATTCTTCTTACTCTGCAATTAGAATGGGAGAGTCAACCTGTCTTGTTCGTGGATTCTCTTATGCTTCTGCCATACCCAATGAGTCCAAACAGGTTCAAACCAAAAACCCACTTTTTTTTCTCAGTTTAATTTCTTGTTTTGAGTAGTCCTTATGTGTACTAGAGTGATTAGAGCTTGATTTGTGAATAAAGATTGGATCTTTGCTTGGTTGCTTCTGTTAATTTTAGCTCAATTCGAATTTTCGAAATGGTGAGTGAATATTACTGTTATGTAATGGTTCTTAGGATGTTATACTGTTTTGAGCTTTAATGAGCTGAGCTTAGTGAAGAACTCGAAAAAGATTGGAAATTTGTTATGGTTCTTTTGTTCTTAGCTGAATTTTCAAATGGTGATTGAATAGTACTACTGTGTTTTCTGTTTCCAATTATTCTTTTGAGGTTCTTCTAGATTAACTTCTTGAATGCTATGCTGAGTAAGCTTTCTTGGTGAGAAAAGACCAGGTCTTTGCTTTGTTTCTTCTATTTTTAGATGAATTTGAAGTGATGAAGGAAGATGACTGTGTATTGAGTTCTTAATTGTCATACTGATTATATAATTGTTGGCTTTCATCTGTTTTTAGCTGATTTTGAGATGATGATTGAAGATTATTGCATATATATAGACATTTTGATTAGTTTATCCTAGTTTCAGATAAAATTGCAATGAGAGTTGAGGACTACTATGGTTTTATCTTTTTGTTTCTTGTTTTTGTATGATTCGTAGAATATTAGAATGATTAGAGCTCTTTTGAGCTATATTTATCAGGGCTTTATGTGTTTAAATAAATTTCAACATCTGACTGAACACTAAAATAAAGCAATGATCATAGGTCTTATCAGCTCTGCTTAGTGAGAAGAAATTGTTATGTTATTTGGTTAGTTCTTTTGATAAATGAAATTTGAAATGTAATTGTATTGTAGGACAGCTTTGTTTTACTTTGTTACTTCACTTCTGTGGGCATAATCTCAAGATTGTTAATTAGAGGTCTTATAGCTTCACTTCTGTGGGCATAATCTCAAGATTGTTAATTAGAGGTCTTATAGCTTGGTGATGTTAACTACATAAATGCTGGACATTACTCAGAAATTCTTGAAATCAAGAGAAGGGATTGGAATTCTTGATAGCTCAGTTTCTATTTTGTTATCTATTTTTCCTGAAAAAAGTGAGTGTTTGCCATGTTTTTTCAGGGCAATCCCATGCATGCTCTTGGAGAATCAATTTCATTTGGAAGGTATATGAATGATCAGTCATTATCATGGGAAAGATGGTCAACGTTTCCCCACAAGAAGTATGTTGAGGAGGCTGAAAGATATGCGCAGCCTGGATCAGTGGCACAGAAGAAGGCATTCTTCGAGGCTCATTACAAGAAAATTGCAGCTCAAAAGGCAGCAGCTTTGCTCGAGCAAGAAAACGCAGCTAAGAGAGAAGCAGGTGTTAAAGACGGGGATCTTTATCCTGACCACCAACAAAGAGCTTTGGTGAATGGTTCTAGTTTACATGTCAGTGATGGAAAAGAAAACGCTACAGTTCATCATGATTCAAAGGAAAATGTTGTCATTAGGAATGAGAATATCAATATAGTTGATGCAGAAGAAAGCAGTAAAGATGAAGGAAATGCTGTAATTACAGAAAATGAGGCCATTGCAAAAAGAACTTCTATTGACAAGTTTGATAACATTGAGAATCAGGGCAGGGTTTCTGTTTCAGATGGCAGTGGTACTCCGCAGATAGAAAGGCCGTTGCTAAAGGTATTATTAGCTTTCACAGTTTGGTTTCTTTTCTTAGGTCTTGTAATTGCGTTTTAAACGTCGTATTCTTGTATCAATTCAGCAGAGTTCTGTTGCCAGTGAGGATGCACCACCATCAGTTACAAGCAAGAAGAAGTCAAGTCTTTCAACATTAAAGTCGACAATTCAGCGTAAAACATGGAGAATTCCAGCCACACCTGCCAAGCAAATTACTACTCCTATGGCCCCGAAAGAAAATAATCTCATTGCTGAAAGTGCAAGGAAGTCAAATGCAGATTCCACAGACAAGAAGACATTCTCACCAAAATCGCTGCGAGCTTTAATGAGCTTGATCTCTAATAAGGAATCCGAGAAAGAGCCAAATTCAGCATCCAAGAAAACTAAAACTGCAGGGATCAGTCGTGGTTCCACACGTCCACCTAAAGATTGTGCGACGCCTTTGAGGACTCCATCAGTGGTGATTCCCTACAAACTGTTAGTCTTTTGAGAGGTTTATATTATTAATCTATTCTCAACATGAATATTTTTCTTTTTGGACCTAAAGGCAGCTGCAAAGGGTGTCACCAAAAACCCGGCAGTAACTCCTCAATCAGAAAACAAGAGGTGCTTATATCCCTATTGCTAGTATAACAAAGATCACTGCTCTTAGCTAGTGCACACCATATAACAGTTTATTGTTAAACACAGGATGAGAACACCTAAGGATCCCTCTCGCCCAGGAAGCAAAACAACAGGCCCGAAATGGCACATCCTGTCTGCAGTGTATGTCTAACGATCACTCTGGTGTTTAAAGTGAATGTTTGTGTAGATGCTCCTAGTTTAGGCGAATATGGGTTTCTTAATGTTTGTGCTTGAATGTCAGTAGCTCCAAGTCATTGAGTGATTATGGGAAAAAGTTACAGTCCCCGAGTGCTTCAACCCCGTTTATCTTGAGGACAGAGGAAAGAGCTGCAAAAAGAAAACAGGCAAGATCAGAACCTATCCATATTCGGTCATTGCTGAAAACTTAACATTTACTTGTGTAATTTTTATCAATTTCAGAAGCTCGAGGAAAAATTCAATGCCAATGAAGCGCAAAAGGTGCAGACACCGCAAAGGACGTTAAAGGTTACAAATGCTGATTTCTTTGACTGCCATGTGCATATAGTATGTGGTTTAAGTCCAGTAAACTAACACCACAGTTTTACTTGACAGGAGAAAGCAGGAAATGAATTTAGAAAACTGAGTCACAGCTTCTGCTTCAAAGCTCGGCCTTTACCCAACTTTTACAAGGAAAGAGAAACACCAAAAGCTCGGCCTTTACCCAACTTTTACAAGGAAAGAGAAACACCAAAAGCTCCTGTGGAAAAGGTAACTACCCAAAAAAGGCCTTACGTATAGTTATGCTACCAAACGGAGTCGCTACACTTACAGTAAAACTGCATATGATGTTATTTCACAAATCACAAATATGTCATTTCATCACGTAAATACTTTGTTTGCCTCAATAATCACTTCTTTGCTTTTGTAGATTCAAGCAGTAGTACGGCCTCAACCAGCCATGCTGACGAGGAACCATTCAAAAAAGCAGCAGCAAGGAGGCGGCACAATCTCAATGCCACCTCCGCCTCCACCTCCAACATCTTTATCCAAGAATAGATCACGACCTTCCAACAACTTGGCATCAAGAAAGAACTTTGAAAACATTAGCAAATCGCATGCAATTCCGTTTCCTGAAAGGATCACGCACGAGAACACATCCCCAAATATTCAATGATGTATATAACATGCAAAATTCTTGTTTCATCTCATTACGAACTGATGATGTACTGATTGAATCTGTGAGTAACAGTGGATCCTGGATGGATTGTATTATATTCGTTTTGTATCTTGAGATTGATAAAATTCCTGGCTGTGATTCAGAAGTCCTTGTTTCCCATGTCCTTGTGTTAATGATGATACTGGATTTCGATTTCTTCCCGCATTTATATGTTTGTAAAAAATTGGTACAGAGTTGTTGCAATTCATAACTTTCTTATCTGGAAAAGTGTACTCAGAAGTGAGAAATAAACATTAAATTTAAACTAACGTTGTTTACAGATGCAGTACTACAGAAGAGAAGGTCTGTCCAGCTATGGAAAATGCTTTCCAGTCCCCCCCCCCCCCCTCCTTTTCTTTTTCTAGAAGAAACTGGAAGTGGGAGTATATGCAATACCATATCATCTATCTACGTACATGGCGCAATTTCTGATCGTCATATAAAATATGAAATTGGAGAGAATCATTACCAGCACTCCGCTGTTCTTCTTGTATCCTTCGAAAGGATTCTTCAAAACTGGCTGCCACAGATCGGTTGGAGAATTTAGACTTTTTCACAAACAAGTTTAGTAGGGTATCACTTTCTCCAATTTCACCTGGCACTTCCTTCAATTTGCGACATCCCCATATAACAAGGTTCTCAAGAGATGGAAAATGTGTGCTTTCAGCTCTCCATTCCTCCAAATCCAGAAATTTCATGGTGAGCCATTTGAGTTGAGGAAACCCTCCATCAATTGGTTCCCAAACTTTGCCTACAAATGCATCCCAGTCCAGTTTGAGCACTTGAAGATGTTCCAACGAATCACCTATCAATGCCATTTTCTCCCAAGGAAGTTCTGTTCCTTCCAATCTTAATTTCTTAAGATTGCGAGGGAAACCAATGTTCGTCACTCTAGGGCTAGAGGGATCATAATTCCGAGAGATAGTAAGGTCTTCAAGATGGTTGAAATTAACAAGATTGTCCAGGCTAAACTCTTTCCCGGGCTCACCCCTGGAGATCAACATGTACCTGATTTGCAGTTTCTTTAAATTCTGCAACTTTTGAATGACGCTCGGAGTGAAATCAAAATTTACTAAACCGGTAAGAGTTTGGAGAGACGAACACTCTATGCTGGAATCATCCAGGTCCGAGGCTGGGAACGGTGGCAGTAGGGTGTGTAATCCCGAGACAAGATGCCGTAGGCGTGGCATTTCCCAGATTTGCACCGGCAAAAAAAACTGGTAATCAGTAGTAGAAGAACGTCCGCTAACAATAAGTGTTTCAAGATTCCTTAGGCTGGAAATAGATTCCGGAACAATAAAACCATTTTCAGGTTGAAGATGAAGGTACCTTAAATTCTTATTGTTCAGTGCAAGTGAAATTCTGACAGAAGAGTAAAACCAATGAACTTTTCCCAACACCCTGAGCAGTTTAAAGTGTGGTGTAATAGTTGACAGAGGAAGAAGACCACATTCAGTTCGATAAGTGCGGACGAGTGAATCGACTGGAATGATGCAGGTAGGAATGAATTCAGAGAAGCTCACTCTGCGTTGATCTTTTATGATTCGTACAAAAGTATCATCGTCAATCTCACTGTGTCCCTGACGATAAAGAAAATTTTCTTTCTGGGCTTGTATTGAACTCAAATCCCTCAACACGTCGTGAATGCTTGATGTTTTGATTTTCCCATCGTACCTCTTCTTCATGACCAATACCAAATTTCTCTCTACCAGTTCCTCCAAGCATTCCTCAGCCACCTCCTCCACTGTTTTCAAATCTCTTGGTTTTAAGAATCCTTCAGCACACCATAACATCACAAGTTCCTCAGTTGGAATCTCTTCATCTTCAGGGAAACTTGCCAAGTACAAAAAGCATGCTTTTAGATGGGGAGGCAAGTTTGTGTAACTTAAAGACATAACTCCAAGTAATGAATCATCATTCCCTGCAGCTGCTTCTGCAACTTTAAGCCAATTATCTTTGGCCTTGTTCAATTTGAGGAGACCTCCAATTACAACAAGAGCTAGTGGGAGCCCTTTGCAGCTTCTTGAAACTGTTCTTCCGATGCTTTCCACTTCACCCGGACAACCAGCTTTGTGTCCATACACTGTTTCTCTTAATAGATTCCAACTCTGCTCCTCATTTAACAACTGCATTTGGTGTGCATGAGTACCAGAAGAGTTGACATATGTGGCAACTTTTGACAACCTTGTGGTTATGACAATGCGGCTGTAATTGTTGCCATTTGGGAATGCATTTCTAACACCATCCCACACTTTTTCATCCCAAACGTCATCAAGTATGACAAGATATCTTCGGCCTACTAATTGTTTGTGCACTTGCTCGATCAATTTTCCGACTGTTTCATCATTATCCTGTTTTTCTTTCCCAGGAAGCAGGTTTTGAAGTATCTCTTTGATGTTGTATTCTTGGGAAACAGTTTCCCACAAACGAATATCAAAACGACTGACCGTTTTTGGATGATCATAGACAGCCCTGGCTAGAGTTGTCTTTCCAATACCACCCATTCCAGTGATGGGAACGACCTGTAACATGGGCGGTCTTCCAGTGACCTGATCCAGTATCCGAATCAAATCGTGATCGAGTCCCACCGGACCCACCTTAGAGTCAGTGGCAATAGGTGGCCCTCTCGACGAACTTGTTGTAGCAAAATTGTGAAAATGAATGGAAGGTCTCGTTATAACAATTTTGTCATCGAGAATTTTCTTCATTTCTGTTGCCTCTTCGAAAAGAAGGTCAACTTGTTCAACGAAATTTCCAAATGCAGCTGCAGCACGTTCCATCAGTGGCAAATGCGAGTATTTGAATTTGTTTTCGAAATCACGATCAAGGCACCACCCAAGAATGTCAACCGGGCTGGCTTCTGGTTCAGAATCAGATTCATCAGAAGAATAAGAATGGATGGTGGACTCATAGCCAGAGGTCTGATCTGATATCTGACTGTCCCTACCATCCTTGACAGTTCTGCACCCGCACCATGGCACAAATAATTTTTTGACAAGTCCTCTGAATAAAGATTTTCTGGATATATCCCTGCCTTCTGCTGCCAACGGCGATTGTGTGTTGGCTTCTCCAGTTGATGATTCTGAGTTGGGTTCTTTGATTGATAATTGTGAAGTGACTTCATTTTCAGATTCCTGATCAAATGATGACTGCACAAGGATCGATTCGGGACTGGCTTCTTGGATTGATAATTGTGTGTTGGCTTCTCCGATGGATGATATCAACTCTGAGTTGGCTTCTCCGATGAATGATTGCGAGTTGGCTTCTTGAATTGATAATCCAGAGTTGACTTCATTTTCATATTCCAGAGCGAGTGACTGCAAGAGGATGGATTCGATAATGTCCTCCAATCGGTAGGCGACATCTCTGATTCGACTTTCTAGTTCATCAATACCGTCTGATGAGCGTGATTTCCCGGAAATATCTCCAAGAAATACTTGGAAGCCAACGACCTTGTCAAGCAGAGACTGCATTTGGTGTTTGTCACAAAGGAAAAGGTAGTTTTGTTCATAGGGTAGTATTTGTTCAATGGCTTTAGAAAGAGTTGCAAGAGAAGCATATGCGGCCATCTTAATTCTGGAAATTGAATAAGCTTTTTGGTAGCTAGGATAAAAGGAAATTTTGAGAGAGAGAGAAATCTGGAAATTACAACTTTATGAAGAACTTACTAGTAGTGCATTATTATTAATGGTTTTCTTATGGTTAGTATCATATCTTAGGTTTAGGGTTTATTCTTTCTTTAGAATATTCTCCTGCGCGGACGTAGCCAATCCACTAGTTAGTTAGATGGTTAGTCTGCTTATGTTTTCTTACTCTGCAAGTTTGATATTTTTAAATATTCTGTAACTTCCATTATTTTGATATAGTGGATTTATTAGTCGAAAGATGGTTTTTTTTTCTAGAACAACTATTATACAGAGGGTCGCCTGGTGGGTGATTCGTCCGTCCTAATATATATGCAGCCGATGTGTTATGAGACAACTCAAGATCTATGATCTCAACCCACGCCAGCGTCAGGTTATATCTAGTCTCAAGTGATTTATTTTGCTGTTATGTTAATTTATTCTTAATTATTGCTGTGAATATGACTATGAGTTGGTTATATGAATTTCCTAATTCTCTAGCAATTCTTGGTACAAGCAATTTAGTAGAAGGTGCGGCAGTGAATTGACGGGGGCATTACTTAAAAGCAACTTGGTCTTGTACAGTATTCCTCCTCTTATTTTCTCTTATCTTTATTTATTTGTTTATCTTTTAAGTGTGTGTGGAGTTTCTTAGAAGTAGATTTCTTTGGTCATATGAATATGAATAGAAGAAAAGTCTGCAAGGAAGCATGAACAAAAATAAAAATAGAATAAAAAACCTTGTAAAGTTTCTATGCAAGTTGGGAACTTTGAACATTGTTTCATTAATAAGATAATAGCACTCCTACTAGTCCTACTAGCTTATCCTGATATAACACACAAGCATCATAATCATCATCGATGTTCAATAAAATGAAATCTCTGTAACCTGTCTATAGTAGCAAATCTACCCTGCACTGTCAACCAATTAAAAAAAGCAGAGAAAAATGAGGCCAATAATACCAGGAGAAGTTCTATTGACAAGTTTGATAACATTGAGAATCAGGGCAGGATTTCTGTTTTGAGGGCAGTGGTATACTCCACAGATAGAGAGACCTTAATTTGCTAAAGGTATTATTAGCTTCATGGTTCGATTCTTTTCTTAGGTATATATTGTGATGGCATTTTGTAGCATCGAATTTCTTCTTCAAATGCAGCAGATTTCTGTTGCTAATGAGGATTCACCATCCGTAACCAACAAGAAGAAATCGAGTGTACTCAGACATAAACATTAATTAGTCTATCACATTGTTTCGCATGTATGAATTATGTGTGCAGATTTAACATGCAGGAGAGAAGATCAGTTGCAATTTTTAGGTCCAATTTTTTGAAACTTAAGTACAAGTAAATGATTTTCTTTTTCTTTTTTTCAAGAGACACAACAAATCAACAAGACTTTGCATAGTTGCATGGAAAAGAGAGAAATTAGCAATGAATTTTGATTAACCAGGCCTTATATCACACAGAACACTGGCTAAATCAAAAGTACCAAAAGAAAAAATGAGAATCTTTAAACATTGGACAAATTACATCATGACCATCATGTATCTACCTGGTAGAATTCCTGATCCTCAGACAAAATGATAACTTGGAGAGAATCATTACCAACGCTGTGGTGTTCCTCTTGTATGCATCGAACAGATTCTTCAAAACCTGCTCTCACAGATTCCTCGGATACATGATAACTTTTCACAACCAACTTTTGTAGAGTATCAATTTCACCAATTTCAGCTGGAACTTCCTTCAGGTTGAGACACTTCAATATAAAAAGCTTCTCAAGCGACGGGAAATGTGTTCTTTCAGCTCTCCATTCCTCCAATTCCCATAAACATTCCATCTTGAGGCTTGAGTTGAGGAAACCCTCCTTCAATTGGCTCCCACACTTCCCCTACAAATGAGTCAGGCTCCAGTTCCAACACTTGAAGATGTTCCAACGAATCACCTATCAATGTCAACTTTTCCCAAGGCAGCGGTGTGGTTTCCAATCTTAATTTCTTAAGATTGTGAGGGAAACCAATGCTCGTCACTGTATGGCCACAGTATTCATCAAGGATAGTAAGATCTTCAAGATGGTGTAGATTATCAAGTTTGTCGAGGCGAAACTCTTTGTCGTCATCATCATCACTGGAGTTTTTCTGGTACTTGATTTGCAGTTTCTTTAGATTCTGCAACTTTTGAATGGCGCTCGCAGTGAAATCAAAATTTACTAAACCAGTAAGAGTTTGGAGGGATGAACACTCTATGCTGGAATATTGGTCCGAGGCTGGAAATGGTGGCAATAGCATGTCTACTTCTGAGACAAGATGACGTAGGCGTGGCATCTCCCAGATTTCCACCGGCAAAAACAAATCATAGTGATCATCAGAAGGAACTCCGGTAACAAAAAGTGTTTCAAGATTCCTTAGCTTGGAAATGGATTTTGGAATCATTAATGGTTCATAATCAAGTACTTTAAGATATAGCCATATAGGTACCTTAAATTATTATTTTGTCCAAATGAAAATTCGACAAGAGAATAAAACCACCCAACTTTTCCAAGCACCCTGAGCAACTTAAAGTGTGGTATGATAATCGATAGTTGATCATAATCCATGGAACGTTCGGTTAGAAAAGTGCGGACAGGTGAATGAAATGAAATGCTGCAGGTAGTAGGATTGAATTTTGGGGAACTTACTCTGCGTTGAACTTTTATGTTTTTTAGAAAAGTATCATTGTTGATCTTTCTGCTCCCATCACGATGAAGAAAGTTCTCTTTCTGAGCTTGGCTTAAACTCAAATCCCTCAACACGTCGTGAATGCTTGATGTTTTGATGCTCCTGTCGTACCTTTTCTTCATGACCAATACCAGATTTCTCTCTACCAATTCCTCCAAGCATTCCTCTGCAACCACTTCCATTGTTTTCCATTCTCTTGCTTTTAAGAACCCTTCAGCACACCATAACGTCACAAGTTTCTTCGTGGGAATCTCTTTATCTTCTGGAAAACTTGCAAAGTACAAGAAGCATGCTTTTAGGTGGGGAGGCAAGTTTCTGTAACTCAATGACATAATTTTGAGTATTGATTCATCATTCCCAGCTGCTTGTAGTAGTAGTACTGTTGTGCTTTCTGCAACTTTAAGCCAATAATCTCTGGTCTTATTGAATTTGAGGAGACCTCCTATTACAACAAGAGCTAGTGGGAGCCTTTGCAGCTTCTTGAAACCATTCTTCCCATATCTTCAAATTCACTCGGACAGCCAGCACCGTGCCCATACACTGTTTCTCGTAACAGATCCCAACTGTCCTCCTCGTTTAGCAACTCCATCTGGTGTACATGCGTACTAGAAGAGCTAACATATGTGGCAAGTTTTGACAACCTCGTAGTCAAGATGACACGGCTGTAATTGTTGTCATCTGGAAATGCAATTCTAACACCATCCCACACTTTTTCGTCCCACACATCATCAAGGATTATGAGATATCTCCGACCCACTAAATGTTTGTGCACCTGCACAATCAGCTCCCCAACCACCTCATCCTGTGTATCTTTTCCATGGAGGAGCCCTTGAAGAATCTCTTTGTCATTATACTGTTGGGAAAACTTACCCACAACCGAACATCAAAACGTTTGACTGTTTTTGGATGTTCGAAGACAGCTCTAGCGAGAGTAGTCTTTCCAATACCACCCATTCCGGTGATGGGAATGACCTGGAACGTGGGTGGTCTCCCAGTGATCCGACCCAATATCTTTGACAAAGCTTCATTTAGTCCCACATTAGTTTCAGTGGCACTGGATGGCCCAGTACTTGACGATCTAGAACTTGTTCCTTATAGGACTAGTTTGCCATCAAGAATTTTGTTCCTCATCTCCATTGCCTCTCCCAAAAGAAGGTCCACTCTTTCAAGGCAACAGGAAAATTCAGCTGTTGTAGGTAGTAGAGATGATAATTGCACATCATCTCCATCTACCTCTTCAACTTCAGCTTCTGTCGGTAGAGATGATAAGTGCGCTCCATCAGCTTCAGCTTCATCTTGTTTAGCGAAAGACCATATCAAGATAGTCTCAAGCATGTCCTCCATATCTGTTTCGACTTTCAAGTTCATCAACCTCGGTGAAGCGTGGTCTCCCAGAAATATGTTCAAAATATTCTTGGAAGCAAACAACTTTCTCACGTAGAGATGTCATTTGATCTTTGGTACAAATGGAACTGTAGTGGTGGTCATTGTGTAGGATTTGGTCTATGACTTTGGAAACAACAACTAGAGAAGCATAGGCCATTTTGATTACTGTGTTTTAAGGCCACAGAAACTAAATTTAGTTGGAGGGATCAATTAATCTGCTGCAGGTCATGCAAAACAAATCAAACAAGACAAGGGTGTATTTTGTAGTTTGGCTATATTCAGATTTCAGAGAGCAAAGAATTGCAGAAAAGTTGAAAGGCTGAGAGAATGAAGCTAGGCTGTGATGTGCAATGCATGAACATTTTGTTAACAGTACTTAGCAATGGTTCATGCACCAAACCATGTGATCTATCATAAGCTTACAGGCTGTACATTTATGAGAGACGTGCTTAGTTGACTTTTCTTTGTAATTAAGAACCCATCAACAGAAGAAAATCAAGAGCAGCTCAAATGAAGAGAAGAACAGCTAGCAGGACTTGACTAAGTGTTGAAGTAGGCAATGAAACATGCCCTTAATATGCCAGACTGGTAGTGTTTGAATCTGTGTAGTGAAATTATAATTTCTCTATACAGATTCAAACACTACCAGTCTGGCATAATAAGGGCATGCATGTTTCATTTTGCGCGCATCCTCCAATTTCACGCCCACAAACAGTTTCTCGTAAAAAGATCCCCACTTTGCGCCTCATTTTCACAAATGCATTTGGTGTACATGAGTACTGGAAGAGCTAGCATATGTGTCACTTTTGACAACCTCGTGGTCAAGACAACACGGAAATAGTTGTCATTCTGAAATGCATTTCTAACACCATCCCACACTTTTTCGCCCCAAAAGTCACAAGTATGATAACATATTCAACCTACTAATTGTTTGTGGACTTGCTCGATCGACGATTTGCCAAATGGTTTATCCTGTTTTTCTTTCCAATACCACCCATTCCACCGATGAGAATGACCTGCATCTGGAACGTGGGTGGTATATCTTCCAGTGATCCGATCCATTGACTCAAAGCATCATCGAGTCCCACCTTGGAGTTGGTGTCACGAGGCCAGAATTGACAACTCAATATTCAGCTCTAGTCAATGAAAATCAGTTGATCCACAAATGGGCCTGCAGCAATTTTAGTCCAAAGGCAGGTTGATATCCAGTTTTGTGACCAAGTCACCAAACAGGCTACTTAATTAGGCCAAAAACACACATGTTGGCTTAAAACATAAAGAGCTATGAATCAGCTGCATTTGGAAAAGTTGATAGCCTTTTGAAAGATTCAGTGGACTGGAGATCATAAAGAAAGCAAAAATACCAAAAGTAACATCTGGAACCATTTATACAACGGGAAGTTCGTCAAGTGAGCCACCTGGTTCCCTGGACATCGACGTAGGAGTCACTCACAGATGATTTCAGTCATACTGAGACGTTGGGTTCGGCTACAGCCTATATGCTGGAGGGCATTCCCATTTCCCATGCATCGCTGGAATGGGCAGAATTGGAATTATACATGCATGTATTAATAGTAATTATACAAAGAAATCTTCATTAACTTGGCTGTTTCATCATTCTTCCAGTTACACATTCAAATGCAGATTCAATGGTTGGATGAAATAGAACTTTAAGAAAACTGAGATATATAAAATTGAATGAAGAATTATGAAAAATGAATATGAATATCAATCCCTTTAGAAGTACATTCTTTTCTTCTG
The DNA here is from genome assembly GCA_028274465.1 of Plantago ovata. NCBI lineage: Eukaryota > Viridiplantae > Streptophyta > Magnoliopsida > Lamiales > Plantaginaceae > Plantago > Plantago ovata. The sequence continues at coordinate 26,585,641 of CM051457.1, forward strand.
TATATTATTCTAACTTTTCACTTATGAAACTAAAAATTGATACATGAGGCAACTCTTTCAAGTTTTAGTAAGCCCCATATAAAAAATGAAACAATGCCCCCTAACACCCCTATGGTAAGATCTACATATACAACAACAACAAAATGCCAATGAATCGCAAATTTGTCACACAAAATTAGATAATTAAGAATGTGAAATCACTTGCTTTCAGTTCAAGAAAGAGTTGAAAAACGAATCATTATCTTTAGGTTCTTCCTTGGCCAAGGACATGCCATTGTCTGTCTGCTGCATCTGACCATGGTAGGAGTTTCCAAAACCTGAAAAGGCAAAGTTATCTGATCCTTGCAACATCTGAAGTGTATATGGAGCTTGGTTCTGCATGGGTTGCATCCTGTTTGCGAAATTCGTTCCATTGTTGATGACAGACGGCCTGATAGCTGTAGGAGCATTATTGGTCGGAACCGGAGGCCTATTCATGGCATAACTACCACTTCCTCGCGCTGCAGGAACATCATGGTTGTGCTTCCCTTCGTATGTAGTGATCACCGACCTTAAGTCATGTGATGCTCGTTCTACGTGCTTCCTAACCGGACAGCCATTGTAAGTGCACTTGTAGTAGCTCCTGCAAAAGTGAAAGATTATGTTAGATTAATGTTCCACTGCATAAAAGATCAGATGCAGCTACATTTTAGGAGTATATTTACCTAGGGTTCGGATTGCCCTTGACCACTTTCTGTCCATACTTCCTCCACCTATAACCATCATCAAGAATGTCGATATCACTCGTCGTTTGCACAACAATTCTAGGCTCGCGAACAGTTCTACTCCCCGAAGCTGATATGCCCTCATTTTCATTTTCGCCCTTCCTGAAAATTAAAATCGATAATTCGTTATTATGAGTGTTGTAAAATAGTATCTCATAAGGCCTAAAAGCTACTTATAAGAATTCTATGCTCACCATCTCTTGGCATCAGGTTCGTGCTCATCATCATCTCTTGAGTTACTCATTGAGGAACCTTGTTCAAAATCTTCCTCACCAAAAGAAGTTGATGAGTTCTCCGGGGTAGTCACAGGCTCCATCTGTGCAGAATCATTCATCGAGTTCGATTGATTGACCATTCCATAGCTACCATATGTAGGATTCTGCATCGAATTTGAAGAAGATCGACGAGTTGATTGCGGCTTAGGATGGTTGTGACTTCCTTTGTAAACAATTTCAGTAATATGTCCATCCAAATTGCGTTCGACCTTCTTCTTGGTAGGACAATTCGAGAAGGTGCACTTGTAGTAACTACGAGGATTTTCGCTTCCCTTAACTTGCTTCTGTCCATACTTTCTCCAGTTATACCCATCATCTGATTTCTTCTGCTCCCTAACATACTGCGACTGTTGAGAGTATTGCATTTGGTTAGGCTGAGCAGCTGAGTAACCATTATTCATGCTTGTCTGAACCGTGGAAACATCTGGTTCCGATTTCAATCCACTAGATTTCATTGCTGTGAACTCAGTTTGCTTGTTGTTTAGTGAACTGTATCCTCCATTTTGTTGTTGCCTTGTGAAAGAATCCTGTTCCATTCAATTTAAGTCAGAAAAAGGCAACAAGAACTAGTAATACTATTTGCAGTGGACTACATAAGGTCATAATTAGATGCTTCTTTGTAATACTTTCTAAACCTTCTACCTACTTTTGGTCAAAATTGTCAAAAGGGCATGCACACAGCTATAATTAGACTTTGTTTACCTTCCATCTTAGCAGCTAACTTATAAGCTGAGCTAGCGTATTTACTAAAATAAATCTGCTACGTGAAGTGAAAGGTGTATCCGGCAATTGCCTCGACAAAGCCTATATTGGAAAAATAAGCTAGCTTATCATATGAGCTAATTTGTTAAACACTGGCGACACTTAGTGGAATAATCACTAGACTAACTATATATTAATTAATATATAATCACATATTCATACATATGAAACAGTCATCAAATGAACATATATATCACGACAAATAGAAAAATCCAAGTTGATCCAAAAATCAGCATCTGGAAATGAAAACAATATCAAAACATACACACATAACACACATAGAAGAGATTGGTAAAGGATCAAAGCTTTCCTACCGTAGAATTCATTCCGGTAGAGACCGAAAACATGGAAGATGAAGATGGATTGGAAGGCCTAGTCTGAGACTGGAATGAAAACTCAGTATATTTCTTCTCCTGATCATCCTTCGATCCCAAGCCCGAAAACGTCCCGGTAGTTGGCGACGGAAGAACCTACATACACAAACATGCCATCAGATTAGTCCCATATGCTTAAAAGTTAAAACAGCTCATAAATTTGACACATGAACCAAGACTTAAGACACAAGTAAAGAGTTCTTACATTGTTGGATGAAAAAAGGACAGGAGAATCAAGAAGTATAGAAGGGCTCAAGGTGTTAGGTATGGATAGGTATGAAGAAGGAGAGACAGGTGGAGGTGAAATGGGAAGAGAAGAAGGTGGGAAAGATTTGTACTTTGGGATTTCAATAGTACTGTTGTTGTTGTTGTTGTTTCTTTTCAAATTGTCCCATGAGAAAGAAGAGCTGTTGTTTTCTTGGTGATCATTCATCATGTTTTGCTGCTCTTGTTGTTCTTTGTTTGATGAGAGAAGATCAGTGAAAGAGGTGATGTATTGAGTAGTAGTAGTGGACAAGTTGTGATGGTGAAAAGAAGATGGATTGAAGTTTGATGTGTTCAAGGAGGAAGCCATATATAAATTTTGGTTTGAATGGATCAAATGTATGTATATATGGAGAGAGAAGTTAGAGAGAGAAGGAGATTTTTAGAAAGTGTAGAGGTAATATTATTAATATAAATAGTAAGGGATTATGAACTGGATTGTTATTTCTCAGAAGGTTACATTATTATTGACCGTGGAAAATTTGATTGGTCAAACCTTGTGGGTTTGACTTGGCCCTCCCTATCTCTATCGGCGGCTCTATCAGACAGGCAGAGAGACAAAGGTGTGGACTTTTCTTCTCACCCACTTTGTCTTAAAACAATTAACAACATTATGACACAATAAACTGTATGTTGACCTCATACACCACATGAGGCTTCTTCATTCATTGAAGGGCTTAAAAAAAAAGTACTAGTAGTGCAGATTCAAAAGGACTTCAATTCCATTTCTTTACACAAAAATCTGGTCTACATGAGAGAGAGATCAGTGAAGTTTGTGTTGCGGCACCAGGAGTTGTGGTTTCAAGATATTTGTACGTTAAAACCATATCCGGCAAATTGAATCATACAAGGTACTTAGTATTTAGAAAAGGGCTTATGATAAACTAGACCCCCTAGATATATAGTTGCCTGTAGGGCCACTTCTAGAAGTGAGGTTTGGTGTAGTGTCTCATTTCTTATGGGAATGTTAATGAAGTTATTTCTTTCAGGTCCTTGTGACGCATGCAGCACGAATAGAGGTGTTTTGATGCAGGGCCCCTATGCGATTAGCTCCTATATGAACGGAGGATGTATAATCGTTAATGTACAAACCAATTCAAGAATTTTGATAGACACATATTTATGTCAACAATTGTTAATCTACCTGCAAAAACCGGGGGCCTAGATTCACCTGTCTCTTCAGCATGCTTGTCCCTGTCGCGACTCTCACTTTCCATGTCAGAACCATCTATTATCTTCTTAGGCACGTAACCTCGCTTACAAGAAATGTTGGACACTTTAAATACTTCATCATAATTCTTGGAAGCTTCCTCTGCCTGCCAGAACAGAAAATGCATCCTTAGAAAATATCACAGGGAAAACCAACTAGAAAAGAACTACTCATCGATATCACACAGGCCTCCGAGACTCACAGCAGCTGCAGTTTGGCAGGATCACGATATTTCACGTGAAGAAGGTGATCAAACTCAAATTAGTAGTACAAATCAGTGGAGAATTATAAACAGGACTTCACCAACCAAAAGGTCCAAAACCAAATCTCTCTTTGGACATCCATCGATCAAACTCAGTACACATCAGCCCCAACATATCGAAACTGTTAAAATCCAAAACTAATCAGTACCACGTCTTAGATCTTACAATCAGTTTTCAATTTAAGCTAGCTCTGCTACAACTACCATTGATTTATGGTCTCATTTCGATATACACAGCCTAAATACTCACTCAAGTAGACAAAATTAGTTTGGTTGTGTGAGATTACCTCAATTGTTTTCATTTTTGTTTTGTCTTTTAATTCAGCAAGCAGCTATTTTGGTAACCAAGGGTTTAGATGAGGACATGAGAGTTTTTAGTAATATATAATTGGACCAAATTAGTTGTCAGATAAAAAATTAACAACAGATGGACTAAGACAGAGTCAAGAATTAGTCATCTCTTCTGTCCTATAGCTTTCTTTACATATATACTCTCTCTGCTCTACTCTGACATTTGTTATTTCAGTTGAGTTTCTTCAATTATCAATTCCATCCAATATTACTGCAATTTGAAATCAATCAAGATAACTCAGATAGTTATAAACAGAAAACAGAATGGCTAATCCCAATGCTGATTCTGGGGCACAAGGCAGGATCTGTTGATGAAATATTCTCCATGGCTTCACTAAACCTCTTTCCTCTTTTTATGTTGTTAATGTTGTTCTGTCATGTCGGAATTAATGGATTAATTCATTCAACGTCTCTCTACAAATTCGACCTTTTGAGATGCAATTCTTTTGGAAGAATGTTCATTGATTAATTTTAACACATTCGTTCACATGGCGTAAATCTGCAGTGTTGCAACATACATGTTGATCAGCGGATCAGCTCCTGTTTCAGTGACTTGTCATTTTACTTCCACTTCCAAATGTAGTAGTTCATGTGTTCATATGAATAAACTGAACATTGTATCAACACATATAGCAAAAAAGAGACTCTTCATTGACTTGGGTCATTTATACCAAGCCATTTTGGGGGGACCTCCCCCTCCTCATTTTGAGGCACTTTTTGCATGATTGTCTACTCAAATTATGAAATCTTAAGTACTGTTCTTGATTAGATTTATGAGTACTATTGACTGGAGATGGCATGTGGGATAACTTGGAGTTTAGCAGACTTGGGTAGGAAGCAAGTTTACTGGTCAGCTCATATACGAAGTATATTTGTTGGAAAAGTCCAAGAATGTTCTTGGTAGCTGGCATTGTACATGTAAAAATGACTTGTTCCATGCAACTTTAAGAATAGCTAGCCACCTTATCTTCAGGTAAACTCGTGCTCGAAGAAACAAATACACAAACAGAATTCTCTCTTCGATTTGGATCTCGACAGCTATTCAAGGATCCCCAGTTTCTATTACAACACTTGATAAATGTATTTCAACTGGACTAGAAACAAAACAAAACTAGCTAGCGTTCACCATTTTCAGGTTGCTGATAGCATTTCATACATCTGCAAGCATAATGAAACATTCCATCCAAACAATAGCTATATATACTTCACAAATCTTCATATGAAAGAAACACAAAAGCACTGGTTGCTCTCTTGTTCTCGACGTATCATTACATAGCATAGGTAACATGATAATTTGACTTGATTCAGTATGAAAAAGAAAATACAAAGATAATTCAAGAACTACTTGAAATTTAGAGGAAGATTTGAAAGAAGCAATGGAATGCAATTATGTATTCAATTATGTATTCTGGTGGATAAAAAGTATAGTATATATTTCTATTCTTCAACTTATAAGCATAACAAGTAATTAGTAAAACAAGAATGGGGAAATTCAGACATGCATGATCTTGAACTATTACAAGAATCAGTTTTCTTATAGCAACTAGTGCTGTAAGTACATGGCCAGTCACCAACACATATACATATGACACTACTGTTTGCTACTTGAACTTTTCTTACTAAAAAGTCAATTTATAACATTTATAAGGAAAATTTCAAAATAACGAAGCAATAATACGCACCTACAAAACGTAAACGACCCAACAAGTAACAAAAAATGCAATAAAACAAAGAAAACAAAATATTTAAACAAAATATGTAGATATACGGAATTAAGAAGTAAAATGAGTTCATTTTATGGACTCATCAAGATGTTAAACTCAACTTTAGCCGCAGTTACTTCTAGAACAGGACAATGCTTAATAAGAGCTACTCAAGGGATGGAAACGTTGACAATGAACGGGGTAATGATTTATATGTAATTTGTCAAGGGTGGTTTTTATGCAAAAAACTCCAAAATTACAGAGCATATCTAGAACTTTGAAACAGAGCAATGGCTTACATAGGTATATCACAGAAAACAATTGCTAATTAATCACCAAAAGAGAATAATAACAAGAATATCTAACATTGGATTATTTGTTCTCAATTTTACTTGATGTCAGGAATCATCTATCTACATTTAAACATCGGATGATTTATTTTACATTAACTACAATAAATCATGTAACCTGGGCAATTTCTGATATTGAGACAAAATAAAAACTTGGAGAGAATCATTACCAGCACTCTGTTGTTCCTCTTGAATTCTTCTCACCGAGTCTTCAGCTTTGCCACTGGAATTTTGCACAATCAACTTTTCCAGCGTATCAATATCTCCCATTTCAGCTGGAACATCCTTCAGCCTGGGACATTTCATTATAACAAGCTTCTCAAGAGATGGAAAATGTGGAAAATGTGTGCTTTCTGCTCTCCATTCATCCAATTCTAGTGATTCCATTTTCAGGTACTTGAGATGAAGAAATCCTCGTTCAATTGGTTCCCAAATGTTGCCTTCAACTGAGTAGCCCAGTTTTAGCACTTCAAGATGTGGCAACTCACCTATTGCTACCATCTTTTCCCACTGAACTTTAATCCCGAGCAAACATAATTTCTTAAGCGTTTGAGGAAAGCAAAAGCTCGTCAGTCTCTGCCAACATCAGAATGGATAGTAAGTTCTTCCAGATAGTGTAGATCATCAAGATTGTCGAGGCTAAACTGACATTTGAGGTAATATTCCATATCCAGATTGGGCGAGTCCTCTGTTATCAATTTCAATTTCTTTAGATTCCGTATCTTTTTGATGAGGCTGGGACTGAAATCAAAATTTGATGCTACACTGAAAAGAGTTTGAAGGGACGACTCAAGACTGGAAGCATTCATGTTGGAAGATGCTTGAAATGGGGGCATTATACAAACTCCTTCTGGGACAATTAGATGCCTCAAGTCCCACCATAGCATCGGCGGCCTCACCAAGTGGACCTCCCGATGAACTTGTTGTATCATCATAGTGCACTGTCGGGGACATAATTACTTTGGTTTTCCAGAATATCCTTCTTCATCACCACTGCCGTTTTTGAAAGGATACCAACTTTCTCAATCCAACTACCAAATGCAACTGCAGTGACTGTAAACATATAAGAATTAAAAATAAAATTCAGTACTTAATATCCAATTGTACATAATTTCAACCTTGAATCTTTATTAGCAAGCCAAATTATTTAGTAAAGAGACACAAAAGAAAGAGACAAGCAAAGACAGAAAGAAGTTGTACAAAAATTTAATAGCAAAAGAACAATATCTTACCTTTATGTATGCCCTGGTAGAAAGATTCCCAGGATATGTTGGCTTCATTTTCGAATTCTGGATCAAATTACATGGCCCTTCCTTGAGATGACAAAGATAATCAGCTCATGTTGGCTTCATTTTGGAATTCTTGATCAAATGAGCACATCATGTCTGTATCGAAAATGTCCTCCAGGTGGTAGGCAACATCTCTTATTTGACTCTCTAGTTCATCAATCTTTGATGAGGTTGATTTCGCAGAAATATCTTCCAGAAATTCTTGTAAGCAGATAACTTGTTGACGCAGAAACATCAGTTGTTCTTTGTCACAGAGACGAACGTAGTTTTGTTCGTTGGGTAGTACTTGGTCAATGGCTTTTGAAAGGGTAACAAGAGCAGCATAAGAGGAGAGAATCATTGATTTTGGATAGGTATATATGTAGCTAGAAATAAATACAAGTTGAAGAAGTCACTTTGTGAGGTGCTATGCCAATGTAAGAGGTGGGTCTTTTTTTGAAGGGGGATAAGTGACCTTAATTAGGCCACTCATCCAAATTCCAGACCTTACATGTATAATCATCACAAAATGATAACTCAGAGAGAATCATTACCTGCTCCCAGAGATTCATCTTTTATCCTTCTAACCAAATCTTCAGAAGTCACAACTGGCTACTTTTGTAGTACAGATCTTTAGGCAGGATTTTAATTTGGAGAGAATCATTCCCCGCTTCCACAGATTCATGTTGCATCCTTCTAACCGATTCTTCAAAGCTGGTCACCACATGTTCGTCGGAATAAATATACCTTTGCACAATCAAGTTTTGTAGGCTATCAATTTCCGATTTCACCTGGAACTTCCTTCAGCTCCTTAAACGTAGTATAAGAAGCTTCTCAAGAGATGGAAAACATGTGCTTTCAGCTTTCTATTCCTCCAATTCAACTAACAATTCCATCTTGAGGTACTTGAGTTGAGGAAACCCTCCTTCAATTGGTTCCCACACTTTGCCATCAAATGAGTTGACTCCAGTTTCAGCACTTCAAGATGTTCCAATGAATCACCTATCCAAGTTATCTTTTCCCAAGGAACATATGTTTTTTTAAACTTAATTTCTTAAGTTTGCGAGGGGCACCAAATTAGTCATTTATCATCATCTCCCTTTTCAAAGACAAAACTCGGAGTATGGATTCATCATTCCCAGCTGCTTGTACTGTTGTGCTTTCTGCAACTTTAAGCCAATAATTTCTTGTCTTTTAAATTTCAGAAGACCTCCTATTACAACAAGAGCTAGTGGGAGGAACCCTTTGCAGCTTCCTGAAACCATTCTTCCCATATCATCAAATTCACCTGGACAACCACCTCTGTGTGCAGGTACCTTAAATTAGTCTGCCTAAGCAAATATCCGAGGAAGAATGACGAGGGGGCTTGCTTTTTGCTTCTATGATCATCATATGAAACCCCACTTGGCAACACCCTGACTCCCTGAGTAACTTGGAATTGTATATTACATCACTTGACAAAGGATCCAATATTTATTTCGATAAGTGCGGATACGTCAATCAAATGTAGGGCATGGAATATAGGCACTCGTGAAGCTTACTCTGCGTTGATCTTTCATGATTCTTAGAGAAGTAACTTCGTTGATCTCACCGTCTACAGAATGTTGGAAGAATTTCACTCTCTGAGATTGTCTTAAACTCAAATCCCTCAGGGCATCATGTAGCTTGAAGTTTTGATTTTCCCGTTGTACTTTTTCTGCTTGACCAGAACAAGACTTCTATCTACCAGCTCCTCCAAGCATTCCTCGGCAACCTCCTCCATTGTCTTCGATTCTCTTGGTTTTAGGAATCCTTCAGCGCACCATAACCTCACGAGTTCCTTTGTTGGAATCTCCTTGTCTTCTAGAAAACTTCCCAAGTACAAGAAGCATGCTTTTAGGTGGGAGGCAAGATTCTGTAACTCAGAGACAAAATCAGGAGAAAGGAACCGCCGTTTCCAGCTACTTCTGTGTTTGTGCTTTCTGCAACTTTAAGCCAATAATCTATGATATTGTTGAATTTGAGGAGCCCACCAATTACAACCAGAGCTAGTGGGAGCCCTGTGCAGTTTCTTGAAACCCTTCTTCCGATATCTTTAAATTCAACAGGACAAACAGCTCCGTGTCCATACGCCGTTTCTTGTAACAGATCCCAACTCTGGTCCTTGTTTAGGAACTGCATTTGGTATACATGACTGGAAGAGCCAACATATTTGGCCACTTTTGTCAACCTCGTGGTTATGACTTATGATGACGCGACTGCATTGATTGTCATCTGGAAATGCAATTCTGACACAGTCCCACACTTTCCCATCCTGCATGTCATCAAGTATGATAAGATATCTCCGACCATGTAACCTTTGGTGCACAAGCTCAATCAACTTCCCAACAGACTCATTTTGTCCTTTTCCAGAAAGCAGTCCTCGTAGAATCTCCTGAATATCATATTCTTGGGAAACAGTTATCCAGAACATAAGGTCAAACGTTGTTGTATTGCTGGAAGATTGTACACAGCCCTGGCTAGAGTTGTCTTTCCAATTCCGCCCATTCCAGTGATGGGAATGACATCCAGAGTGCGCTGCCTGCTAGTGATTCTATCCGATATCTGATTCAAAGGCATCATTGAGTCCCACGTTAGTTCCGGTGGCATCATGTGGCCCACTGGATGAACTTGTTGTGGTAATATCATGAGAATAAATGGAAGTTCCTGATACAACTCTGTTATCGGGAATTTTCTTACTCATTTCCATTGGTCCTCCCAGAGGAAGTACACTTTCTTCAACACTACTTATAACTGATTCACCAGGTGGCCCGCTTGACGAAGTTGTTGTAGAGAATGCAGCTTCTCACTCATGGTGGGGTTGGCTTCAGCTGAACCTAAGCAAAAAATCATGGTGTAAACATATAGTATCAAAAGGTTCTTAGAAAAGTGATGATAATATGATTCAATCAATTTAGACCCTTTTTTCAGAAAGCTTGAGCAGTAACTTACCGTCCTTCCCACACCATGGTACACAGCAGTTGACAAGCAACCAGTAGAGAGATTCAAAGATGAATGCCCTGCCTTTTGGCGGCAACGTTAATTGCAAGTTGGCTTCGTTTTCAAATTCTTCATCAAGTGACAACACATCCAGTGTGACCTCTCCTCCAGTGATCAGATCCGATACTTCATTCAAAGTGTCGTGGACTCCCACCATAGAGTCTGTAGCATCAGGTGACGAACCTGCTGCAGCAATATTATGAGAATGACTGAAAGTTCCCAGTATAACTAGTCTGTTATCAAGAATTTTCATCTTCAGCGATAGAGAGAATACCGTGTAGTGGATGAGAGATGTACATTATTCAGCATTAAGTGCTATCATCAACCAAGCCTTCAGCAATAGTTACTTCAAAAAAACATATCTAAGTAACGAAGTTTAGAGTTTACTTGGACATCTCAAGTTTCTTGATATTTTGGATTTGCATTCCTGGATTGAGTCCCATGAGAGTTGGGGCATACCTTAGCACAGTTCATAATAGTATGGTAGCGGTACAGCTTAAATTCGTCGTTTACTGCATAAAGTCGCTCCTTTGTGTATTTATCACGGCTGCCCATTATCCAACTGTGCATTAAACAGCAAAAGAAACGGAGTTAGTCTCAATATTAAGTTTCATTCAATATTTTTCTTGCAGCGTGTACTTCAATTTCTTCCCTCACAAAAATTGTAACAAAAGGAACACCATTTTTGGGAACCTTTCATGGCTGCCAATCTCTAGGGGTGGGCTTTTGTTGCATGGCTCATTTGCCATTAACTCCAAGAAACACCTTTCGCACCTGCAGATACATCAGTGCAGAATCATTCATTCAGCATCAGGTCAATTCATTGAGGTCAGAAGTTGACTTGTAATGATCTCCGACACTGTCGCTACTCTCAATTTCCATGTCAGAAGGGTCTGTCAGCTTCAGTAACAATTCACATCACTTATCGAAAATGTTGGACACCTAAAAAACTCCAATATAGTTCGTGGAAGTTAGCGACTGCCTACCATAACAGAAAAATGTAACCTTAAACAGCTTCACATGGATAATAACCAACTAAAAAACGTAATCATCAAAATCACACACGAGTTGCCCTTTTGGCAGGATCATGAAGTTTCACTTGGAAAAAGGTTTACCAAACTCAAGGTAAGAAACAGAAACTCATTAAACAAAAGTCCAGATCAAAATCTCTCTCTGAATGTTCATCCTGGAAGTCACATGTTAGTTCTTTGAATCGTACAAATAATTATGTGTGTAAATGCATTCGTTTCTTTCTTTTCTGGATTTGAATACATCATACATGTAAAATCAATTCCAGGATATACAGAAGAAAGTCCACAACATTCCCAGTATTAAAAGAACCCATTCATCAAATAATTGTACAAACACATAACACCATGCTTAATTCATCAAACACCTCAGACTACACCCTCCAACAACCTGACTTTTCCCAATCCCATCCATCAAAGTGAAATAACTAAACACATCTGACAAGTTACAGTTGAAAAACAAAACTACCTTTTCATCCTCAAGTACATCATGAGTTGATGAAACCCTCCTGGTTCCCACGTTTACCATAATGCAGTCAGAGCAGTTCAGTATTAACGTTCATCCCTCTGGGCTACCAGTGACGCTAGAGACAGTAAGTTCTTCAAGATGGATGGTGTTGAAGTGTTGATTAACAGGGTTGTCGAGGCTAAACTGAGGTCTGAAATAGCTAGGAGTATATACATATACAGCACTATATTTAATTACACAACAATTGCTTACTTCAAAACCTCGCAAAAGAGCAATGGATTTTACGACACTAGTAATATATCAAAATATCACATCACAGAACGTACAATTGCTAAATCAATAGCTATCACCAAACGAGAAAAATGCGAATCTCTAAACATTGGATGATTTATTTACATCCCGACAATTAACCATGTACATCTACATGGTGTAATTCCTGATCTTGAGACAAAATAAAAACTTGGAGAGAATCATTACCAGCACTCTGTTGCTCCGCTTCCATCCTTCTAACTGATTCTTCAAAACCAGCTCCCAAAGAATTGTTCTCATACTTTTTCACAATCAACTTTTCCAGGGTATCAATATCTCCAATTTCAGCTGGAACTTCCTTCAGCTTCTCACATTTCAATATAACAAGTTTCTCAAGAGATGGAAAATGTGTACTTTCTGCTCTCCATTCCTCCAATCCATATAAATATTCCATCTTGAGGTACTTGAGTTGAGGAAACCCTCCTTCAATTGGTTCCCACACTTCCCCTACAAATGCATCACTCTCCAGTTTCATCACTTCCAGATGTTCCAACGAATCACCTATTGATGTCATCTTTTCCCAAGGAAGAAATGTTGCTCTCAAACTTAATTTCTTAAGTTTTCCAGGGAAACCAATGTTCTTCACTCTAGGGCTAGAGTGAAGATCCCGAGAGATAGTAAGTTCTTCAAGATGTTGTAGATTAACAAGATTGTCAAGGCCAAACTCTTTGTCTCTCCGATGGTGTAGATCACCATCGAATAATTTCTTTAGATAGTAATTGATTCGCAGTTTCTTTAGATTCCGCAACTTTCGAAGGGCGCTCGGAGTGAAATCAAAATCTTGTAAACCGGTAAGAGTTTGGAGGGACGAACACTCTATGTTCGAATCTTCATCCAGGCCCGAGGCTGGAAACGGCGACAGTATGATGTTTACTTCTGAAACAAGATGTCGTAGGCGTGGCATCCCCAAGATTTCCACCGGTAAAAACAACTTAATTCGATCATCAAAACAACTTGACGTGACAAAAAGTGTTTCAAGATTCCTTAATTTAGAAATGGATTTTGGAACCAGGAATGATCGTTGTTTACTAAATCTATCCCTTTCAAGATGAAGGTACCTTAAGTTCTTCAGTCTACATGAAATTATGGCAGACGAAGGCAAAAACTCAACTTTTCCAAACACCCTGAGCAACTTAAAGTGTGCTATAATATCTGACACTTCACCAAAATTCCAGTACCTATCAGATCTAAATAAAGTACGGACAGGTGAACTATATGAAGAAGGGAAACTTACTCTGCGTGGTCGATCTTTTATGATTCTTAGAAGAGTATCACCATAGTTCTTACTGCTTCCATGATGACCATAAAGAAACTTCTCTTTGTGAGCTTGTCTTAAACTCAAATCCCTCAATACATCGTGAATGCTTGATGTTTTTATTTTCCCGTTGTATCGCTTCTTCTTCACCAATATCATATTTCTCTCTACCAATTCCTCCAAGCATTCCTCCGCAACCACTTCCATTGTTTTCGATTCTCTTGCTTTTAGGAATCCTTCAGCACACCATAACCTCACTAGTTCCTTCGTGGGGATCTCTTCGTCTTCTGGAAACACCCCCAAGTACAAAAAGCATGCTTTTAGGTGGGGAGGCAAGTTTGTATAACTCAAAGACATAATTTTGAGTATGGATTCATCATTTGCTGATGCTTTCTCTTGTGTACTTCTTGCAACTTCATTCCAATAATCTCTGGTCTTATTCAATTTGAGGAGACCTCCAATTACAACAAGAGCTAGTGGGAGCCCTTTGCAGCTTCTTGAAATCTTTCTTCCGATACCTTCAACTTCACCCGGACAACCAGCTCCGTGTCCATACACTGTTTCTCGTAACAGATCCCAACTCCGTTCCTCATTTAGTAACTGCATTTGGTGTGCATGAGTACTGGAAGAGCTAACATATGTGGCAACTTTTGACAACCTCGTAGTCAAGATGACACGACTGTAATTGTTGTCATCTGGAAATGCAATTCTAACACTATCCCACACTTTTTCATCCCACACGTCATCAAGGATTATCAGATATCTCCGGCCTACTAATTGTTTGTGCACTTGCTCAATCAACTTCCCAACCACCACCTTATCCAGTGTTTCTTTTCCAGGGAGGAGCCCTTCAATAATCTCTTTTCCCTCTTGTCCAGGGAAGAGCCCTTCAAGAATCTCTTTTCCCTCTTTTCCACGGAGGAGCCCTTCAAGAATCTCTTTTCCCTCTTTTCCACAGAGGAGCCCTTCAAGAATCTCTTTTCCCTCTTTTCCAGGGAAGAGCCCTTCAAGAATCTCGTTTCCCTCTTTTATACCGAAGAGCCCTTCAAGAATCTCTTTTCCCTCTTTTCCACGGAGGAGCCCTTCAAGAATCTCTTTTCCTGGGAGGAGCCGAATCTCTTTTCCCTCTTTTCCAGGGAAGAGCCCTTCAAGAATCTCTTTTCCCTCTTTTCCACCGAGGAGCCCTTCAAGAATCTCTTTTCCCTCTTTTCCACCGAGAAGCCCTTCAAGAATCTGTTTTCCCTCTTTTCCACGGAGGATCCCTTCAAGAATCTCTTTCCCCTCTTTCCGACGGAGGATCCCTTCAAAAATCTCTATTCCCTCTTTTCCACGGAGGAGCCCTTTAAGAATCTTTTTTCCACGAAGGAGCCCTTCAAGAATCTCTTTTCCAGGGAGGAGCCCTTCAAGAATCACTTTTCCAGGGAGGAGCCCCTCTTTTCCAGGGAGGAACCCTTGAAGAATCTCTTTGACATTATACTGTTGGGAAACAGTTGCCCACAAGCGAACGTCAAAACGTTTGACAGTTTTTGGATGTTCCAAAACAGCTCTAGCGAGAGTAGTCTTTCCAATACCACCCATTCCAGTGATGGGAACGACCTGAAATGTGGCCGGTCTTCCAGTGATCTGATCCAATATCTGAATCAAATCGCCATCAAGTCCCACTTTAGTGTCAGTGGCACTAGGTGGGACGCTAGACAAACTTGCAGTAGCTATAAAAACTCTGTTATCAAGAATTTTCTTCATCTTCATTGCCTCTACGAAAAGAAGGTCAGCTTCTTCAACGGAATTTCCAAATGAAGCTGCAGCACGTTCTGTCAATGGCAAATGTGAGTATTTGGCTTTGTTTTCCAAATCTTGATCAAGGCACCACCCAAGGATGTCATCCAAACTGGTTTCCGCTTCAGATTTTGTGTATATCAGATTTTGCGGATATTTGGCTTTGTTTTCCAAATCTTGCTCAAGGCACCCCCCAAGGATGTCATCCAAGCTGGTTTCCGCTTCAGATTTTGCGGATATCTGATTGTCCTTACAATCCTTGACAGTACTGCACCCACAGCATGGTACACATATTTTATTGACAATTCCTCTGAAGAAAGATTTTCTGGACGCAGCCCTGCCTTCTGGTGTCAATGATAATTTTGTGCTGGCCTCTCCTATGGATGATATCAACTGTGAGTTGGCCTCTCCGATTGATGATTCTAAGCTGGCTTCTTGAATTGATAATCGGGTGTTGACTTCATTTTGATATTCCAGATCGAGTGAGCGTACCAGGATGGGTTCCACAATGTCCTCCAGTTGGTAGGCAACATGTCTTATTCGACTTTCTAGTTCGTCAATATCGTCTGATGAGTGCGATTTCCCGGAAATATCTTCCAGAAAAACTTGGAAGCTAATGACTTTGTCATGAAGAGACTGCATTTGGTGTTTGTGACAAAGAAAAGAGTAGTGTTGTTCATAAGGGAGGATTTGATGAATGGCTTTGGAAAGAGTTACAAGAGCAGAATAGGCTGCCATCTTGCACAGAAATGAAGATAATCTAGCTTAATTTGGTGAGAAAGAAGCAGATATTAATTAAGAGAAGAAGAAGAGAATTTAGAGAGCTATAGCTGGAAATAGTTACAAGTTGTAGAACCAATTTAGTGAGTTGCAAATTGCAATGCCAATGATTGTACCACATACTAGTCTAGTATAATAATTTTGAAGGAAAATGATCTTATAGGATACTATGGGCTATGGCATGTGCCCATCTTTCTTCCAAAACAAAAATAGAAGGGCCACCGAAATGAAATGGGATACAAATACAATCATACAAGTCAAGAATACTGTGCAGGGCACTGTCAAATTACATTAAGATCTTGAATAACTGATGGAAATAATTTTCAATATGTACCTTTTTTTCTCATAGGCATACTAATTAGACATCACTGATTTTTTTTACTTAGTGAGATAAAGTCTTAATTCATAGATTCTTAGTAGAACTCAATATTAAGTTTATCCAATAATTCGCTTGCAGTTTATATTTCAGTTCGTTCCCCCACATGTACTACGTAGTACTTCATTCTTGGACATTTCTAGTAACAATTTGACAAGAAAAAACACCATTTTTGGGAACTTCTATTCGGCTTTTTATCAGTTTTTAGTAAGAAAATTTGAGTGTGTAAACACACTGTATTTAGTTAACATCAAAACATCATATTAGGCTCAACTGCGCTTTTTAAGGGTACTTCTAGCATTATCCTTTCATTCCTAAGGTATAAGGGTTCAACCAAACTGAACTGTTCTGTGTTTGCTCATAAAATCCACCATCCGCGGTAGAAGAATAGAGAGTGTCTTGTAATTGTGAAGAAATGTGTTCTTCATAGAGCTAGATCCTTTGGGTTTGTTTTTACAAAGATTTAATTTTACTGCACTATATCAGAGGTTTACAAGATCAAAAACAAAAACTCTTATTTTGATCAACGTATTTTCATTGGAATAAACTATACTAGACATCACAAGATTGAGAGGCATACACACCTCTCAAAACAGAAACGAAACATTTCACGCAGAGAACAAAAGATTCATGCCTTACTATTCCTCATATCAAAGCATGGAAAAGCACAGTTACACTTTTATTCTCTACTAATCGCCATCTAACAACATGGCGGATAACATGCTAATTTGATTTAATCGAGCATGGAAAAGAAGTACAAAGATAATGCATATAGACCCCTTGAAATAGATCATACTTGAAAGAAGGCCATTTCAACTATAAGTACTATCATCAATAAGCCTTCAGCAATTTACTGCAAAACACCTTATCTAAGTTTAGAGTTTACTTGGACATCTCCAGTTTCTTGATATTTTCATAGTTTGGAGAAACAGATGTTGATCTACACTACTATGATCAATTCATTATAAATAGATGCTAATCACAAAATTTTAGTGATATGTTATTTGTTATTTTACTCCGTTCCAAAAGACCGTTAGTACAAATCCACCATATTCTGCAAGAGTTTAATTGCAACTCCGGTCCAATCTAACCCACAAGAGAGAACTTACGTTCTTGACAACAATTACCATTTACTTTAAGAGCAGACTCGTAAAAGTAGCAAGGCCCTTCTTCACACGACTCAGGAATCAAAAAATGTATATGGGTGAACTTATAGATAATACGCACCCTAAACCTGAACGAACTATTAATTACAGTTCTGCAAATTGTATGCACTGTATTTCATTTCTTTAGCTAGAAATACAATGATCCTAACATAACATTCAACAGCAGCACTTGTCTATTCTATGATCAAGGATACATAAGTTCTTTATCTCATTTCCAAAATATAACTAATGTTTACAGTAGATAATTTAAAGAAGTTGTGATCACTAGGTTAGGATTTATTAGTAGACAAGTGTGAGTAACCAATTTATTGGTCTTCCATCAAAATCTACTTGACAATGTAATATCCTATATTGAAGAAAAGTGTTTTATGTTTGAGGGCAAGTATTATATCTGAAATCCCAACACTCTGTCATCTGTCCCAAATAGAAAGAATATACCAGTTACCATCTGTTACATATGAGGGCAAGTATTATCTCATTTCATCTCCTAAACACACACATTGAACATAACAATCAGCAGCAGAGCAAAACAATCCATTAATTCAGTACTAATTATGCATATACTTCAGCTTTTTACAACACAATAACTAGACAAACATTTCCGAGAAACGTTACCTGTTAGCGTGCAAAGGCGCAGCCAGTCCCAAATAGGACTCCGGGTTTCACCAGTAAGTCGGGCAAGAGGTAGAGCAACAAGCACAGAGAATTCGCTCATACATCCCATCCAGCTTTTTTCTCTCCTCCTTACTCTGCAAAACCTCCTTCCCCTCACTCTGCGGCAGATTCTTCCTCTTCAGCCACGGCTCAATCGACTTATACTGATTATAGAAGTTCATCATATCAACCACCAAATCCTTAATCACAAACATATGTGGCAGACGCGTTATCATCGTCTCTCCACCAAGTTAGGGTTGGTCGATCTCATTCTTAATCTTTATCAAAGTGTCCAGAACCATCGATTTCGTAGTTTTCCAGCTGAGTCTTGGCAGGTAAATCCTGATTCCATCCTTCTTCTAGTGTTTTCTCCTTCTTCCAAATGTACGTGGAGTTACGTTTATGTGAAAAACTGAACATTGTCAACATTAATACTAAGTTACCTTCATATAGTTGTTTGTGTCTTTTTTTTTTTTTTTTTGTCAAATGTAGAGTTGTGCATATATGAAACTGAACATTGTCCCATTAATGTATAAACTTGTATAAGGAAATCACCATTAACTTGTCATGTGTCATTCTTTCAACTACACATTCATATACAAATTAGTGGTTTGGACTTGGATGAAATGGAACATAGTGAAGGTTTATTGAAATTTGAAAACTCAAAGAAAACCGAGATAAAATATGTATGATTGGCCTTTGGTAAAAAAAAAAAAAAATGAATATGAACATCATAGACTGATGCTAGAAGTACTTGGTAAAAAAAAATAAAAAAGCAACCTAACTGTGACTGATTGGCCTTTTGACAGCAACATATGGATGATTCTGGAAATAATTAACTTTCTGTCACATTACAATAATGCATAATAGCACAAAAAAGCAAATATAACAATTGATTGTTCATGATTAAGAATAGCATTATTGGTTTGCCTTTTCTCATAAATGAAAAGAACGGGAAATAAAGATTATTCATGCTTTTAGGCTCTCTTCTTCTCGATTTTATCTTGTTTGTGGGGAGTAGTATTCAAACATTCTAGCATGATTCTACATGAATGCCCTACTACTTGAACAATCAAGAGTAAACTCAAGTTTCCTTTTCTTTTTTTTTCTTCCTGAAAACAAGAACAGCTATATTGAGTAAACATATGTATAAGCTAGCTTCCAATTAAAGCTAACTTATCAACTATTGTGAGCATCTCCATATACATATACACATAAATATTTTGCACAAGTGCAACATTGAAGATTGAACACAACTAACTACACAATTAAGAAGAATAACTGGGAATTGAAATGAAACTGACCTGAAACAAGGCCAATATCAAATCGCTGGAGAGACAGTACTTATATAAGCACATGAATCACACTTCATCTTTATTCTTTCAAGTACCCTACACTTAATTAGTTATTCTAAAAAAGATCAATTAAAAAAATCCAATCATTAACTAAAAACCTAGTAAAACAAAAGCTAAAAGAGCAAAAGGAAAAAGAATGGATATTGAACCTTGTTCTCGAGTTTCGCCTTCTTCGGGATGCTATTCTTGAAGCCGCGAGCCAGTTCTGGAGCTGAAATTTACACTCTAGAGTCTGGACTGAGAGAACAAGCCAAGCTGAAGAAATTGGAGAGAAAATGGTTTCTTTTTTCTTTTAATAATAATTAACTAATATGAAGTGTTTAAGTTTTGTTGGTAAAAATAAGATAGCCGAAAGTACGAGGTACTTGTTTGCAATTTATCTTGTAAAAGCTCGTCGAGTTTAGGCAATGCAAAAGCCAGATTCAATCTAGACCGTTGGATGATAAATTTGTTATTTTGATCAAACTGTTTCTGCTGCGCGAGGACTTCTCTGTGTTTCTCACTTTCTCCGTTTCTACTTCTACTAATTGTTTTGTAAAATTACTTCACAATTCTCTGTGATGTTCTTTCTGTGATTGAGAGAGTGTTGGTAGCTAGGGTTTGCCTTTTGAACTGAGAGAGATCACCGTGATTGTTGATCGTTGTTTGAAGGATTGGTCCTATAGCTTTACTGACAACCAAATCTTGTTCTTTTCAGTTTCAATTCCATCCACAGAAACATAGGAAAAACTGAACATTATTTGTATGTGTCATTTATACCAAGGCCTTTGCTACAAAGAAATGTTTCCATTTTGAGGCACTTTGTTGTTGTCCTTGATTATAAGACTTTTAGACATAAGTACTACTTCCTCCGGAAACTTTATAGTTTTACACTTTATTTTTGTTGACTTTTTTATGTCCGGTTTGACCTCAAACTAATAATAACTCGTTGAAAAACAATAATTTAAAAACTTATATTATAAAAGTATACTTCTTATATTCGTATAATATAACTTTTAAAATTAATTTTTTCGTAATCAATTATGATTATTTTGAGGTCAAACCGGACATAAAAAAGTCAACAAAAACAAAGTGTAAAACTATTAAGTTTCCGGAGGAAGTACATATTGCAGATAATGGTTTAATATTTGGAGTTTAGATACTAGTAGACTTGTGAAGGAAAAAAAAAATTACTAGATGGCAATTTTTCGATCTTTCTGGACTTAAGGCTGAGTCATTGAGCTGATGTTTATACCAACTTGTACTCTCTGCACAGCACAATTCTCAATCCTATGTGCTTGGTGTAGCTGCTCGAAATGTTTGAACTTTGCCACTAAAGGGTTCTGCTTGTCTGTGACAATTCTTTCTGCTCCCACTCTCCTAAGACTGTGAGAGTTCCTATTCGTATTTTCAGTTCTTCTTCCTCGATTAATTTGTTCAGCAAATTGATTGAATTGATCACTGTTTGATCATTATTTCTAACAGTAAAGACGAATTGTTCTGAGTAGCTTTAAGAATAGGCCATCTTCGACTCTTCATATTGCACAAGCTCTTCAGGTAAGCTCTAATTACATTAGTAGAATGCCCATTGGATTGAAACTTGTTTTCGCTAGACTATATATAGACCATGTCAGTAAAGAATAGATTGTTGTATTATGCGTGCTGGCATACAAGATTGGAAACAGGACAGTTACTCGAGCTAGGTTCTGTTTCCATTGGAACACTTGATTGATAAATGCATGTATATCAACTAAACTAGCAGACTGCATGGATGACATGTCCTCCAATCGGAAGGAAACATATTGGATTTGACCTTCTATATATTACCTCAATCGTAGTAGATGAGCTAAGTTTTCTGGAAGCATCTTCAAGAAATTCTTGCAGGCGGATCACTTTATTATGGAGAGACTACAGTTTCTCTGTGTCACAAAGGAAAGAGTGGTGTTGTCTGTTAAAAGATGTGCTTTCAATTCATTTAGACTAGTTTTGTACTCGTAGACAAGAAGAACATCATACCATTCATGTTTGCACTGCTCCTGCAGCATGGTATACATTTACTGACAAGCCCCCGTCGGTATAGCGATTTTTTGGGCATTTCTTGACCATTTGGTGCCAACGGTGACTAAGAGCTGACTTGATTTTCATATTCCAGAGCAAGTGAGTGAACCAGGATGGGTTCGACAATGTCCCCCAGTCGGTAGGAGACATCTCTGATTCGACTTTCTAGTTCATCAATATCATCTGATGAGCGTGATTTCCAAGAAATACTTGGAAGCTAATAATTTTGTCATCAAGAGACTGCATTTGCTGCTTGTCACAAAGGAAAAAGTAGTGCTAGAAAGAAAATACGGGGTTTTACAAGAACAGTACATTATTCCAGGTTATATATGTTTCCATTAGAATATCGAACAATAGCTGAATACTACTACCATGTTAACTGGACAAGTAACTATATATAAACAGGCATTCAGCATATATAAGGTACATACATCTCGAAGCAGAACTGATCAACGATTCCGTCCAACAAAAGAAACACAACCATTGGGCATCTTTGTTCAAAAAAGATAACTTGGACGGAATCATTACCACTGATCATCTCGTGTTCCTCTTGTATCCTGCGCACTGATTCTTCCAAACTGCTTCTGTTGGTTTACCAAACTCAATTAATGCGTTGGACAACAAGAAACAGAAACTCACTAACAAAAAATCCTGAAGCAAAATCTCTGTCAAGTGTTAGTTCTTTGAATCATACAGATAAAAGAGTAGATAATTACGTGTGTAAATGCAATATTCGTTCTTTATTTCTGGATGTGAATAGTGAATACGTACATCATGCATTTAAAATTAGTTCTATCATCATCTACACAATTCTATAACATTCCATGTCTTTAAAGAACCCATTAATATAAAATTTGTACAACAAAATACAACTTCTGGCTCAACTCATCTGTCATGCATTTCATCAAACACCTTGACTTGACTGCACCCTCCACAACCTGACTAGTTGGAGTTGAAAAAAAACTACTAATGTTGAAATGTTGATTAATTGTTTAAGATGGATGGTGTTGAAATGTTGATTAATTGACAAGATTGTCGAGGCTAAACTAATGTTTGAAGTAGCTAGGAGTATATACAAATACAACACTATATTTAATTACACAACAATATTGTTTATTATATCACATCACATCACAGAACGTACAATAATAATTGCTAAACCAAATCAATAGGTAGCACCAAACGAGAGAAAAAATGAGAATATCCTGAACATTGGATTGGATTATTTATTTTACATCACGACAATTAACCATGTAGTATATCTGTATGGCGTAACTGATATTCGGACGAAATAATAATAACTTGGAGAGAATAATTACCAGCACTCTCTTGTTCCTCTTCTATCCTTCTAACTGATTCTTCAAAACCAGCTACCAAATGATTGTACTCCTCAATTTTCACAATCAACTTTTCCAGGGTATCAATATCTCCAATTTCAGCTGGAACTTCCTTCAGGCTGGTACAATCCATTATAAGAAGCTTCTCAAGAGATGGGAAATGTTTGCTTTCAGCTCTCCATTCCTCCAAATCCCATAAATATTCCATCTTGAGGTACTTGAGTTGAGGAAACCCTCCTTCAATTGGTTCCCACACTTTACCTATAAATGCATTTGTCGTCAGTTTGAGCACTTGAAGATGTTCCAACGAATCACCTATAACTGTCAACTTTTCCCAAGGAAGAAGTGTTAAATCCAATCTTAATTTCTTAAGATTGCGAGGGAAACCAATGTTGTTCACTCCAGGGCTAGAGTAGTTATCACGGAAGATAGTAAGTAGGTCCTCAAGATGGTGTAGATTAACAAGATTGCCCAGGTCAAACACTTTCTCCTCACCATCACCATAGAAGTATCTCTTGTAATTGATTCCCAGTTTCTTTAGATTCTGCAACTTCTGAATGTCCCTCGGAGTGAAATCGAAATTTACTAAACCGGTAAGAGTTTGGAGGGACGAAGAACACTCTATGCTCGAATCTTCATCCTGCAGGCCCCAGGCTGGAAACGCCGCCAATTTCATCTTTACTTCCGACACAAGATGGCATAGGCGTGGCATCTCCCAGATTTCCACCGGCAAAATCAAATCGTACCTCAGATCACAACCAGAATATCCGTCACCGTCAACAAGAAGTGTTTCAAGATTCCTTAACATGGAAATGGATTTTGGAATTGATCCTTCTTCATTAAAACGACTCTTTTGAAGATGAAGGAGCCTTAAATTATTCAGCGTAAATGAAATTCTGAGGGAAGAAGACAACTCAACTTTTCCAAACACCCTGAGCAACTTAAACTGTGGTATAATAGCAGGCAGTTCATCATCATCCCAGCGCTGTTGAGTTTGGAATAAAGTACGGACAGGTGAACTAGATGAACAGCTCAATTTAACATCCCGTAAAAAAGGGAAACTTACTCTGCGTGGTTCATCTTTTATGATTCTTTCAAAAGTATCATTGTACATCTGTCCATGACGACCATAAAGAAACTTCTCTTTCTGAGCTTGTACTAAACTCAAATCCCTCAACAGGTCATGAATGCTTGATGTTTTGATTTTCCCGTTGTACCTCTTCTTCTTGACCAATACCAGATTTCTCTCTACCAGTTCCTCCAAGCATTCTTCCGCAACCACTTCCATTGTTTTCGATTCTCTTGCTTTTAAGAATCCTTCACCACACCATAACCTCACTAGTTTCTTTGTTGGGATCTCTTCGTCTTCTGGAAACATTCCCAAGTACAAAAAGCATGCTTTTAGGTGGGGCGGCAAGTTTGTGTAACTCAAAGACATGATTTTGAGTAATGATTCATCATTTACTGATGCTTTCGCTTGTGTACTTGCTGCAACTTCATTCCAATAATCTCTGGTCTGGTTGAATTTGAGGAGACCTCCAATTACAACTAGAGCTAGTGGGAGCCCTTTGCAGCTTCTCGAGACCTTTCTTCCGATAACTTCAAATTCACCCGGACAAACAGCTCCATGCCCATACACTGTTTCTCGTAACAGATCCCAACTCTGTTCCTCATTTAGTAACTCCATCTGGTGCGCACGAGTACGAGAAGAGCTAACATATGTGGCAACGTTTGACAACCTCGTACTCATGATGACACGGCTGTAATTGTTGTCATCTGGAAATGCAATTCTAACACCATCCCACACTTTTTCATCCCATACGTCATCAAGGATGATAAGATATCTCCGACCTTTTAATTTTTGGTAGACACTCAAGATCTCGTCGGGTCCTGCATTCTGTGAGAGCACTCGAAGAATCTCTTTGACATTATATTGTTGAGAGACAGTTGCCCACAACACAAGATCGAAGTGACCTTCCTTTCCATGATGATCATAGACAGCTCTAGCCAGTGTAGTCTTTCCAATACCACCCATCCCAGTGATGGGAATGACCTCCAGTGCAGGCTGTTCACTAGTGATCCGATCCAATATCTGATTTAGATCTTCTTTAAGCCCCACCATGGTGTCATTGGCATCTGGTGGCCCTCTTGACGTACTTGTTGTGGCAATACTGTGAGAATAATTGGAATTTCCCGATATAACTGCTTTATTATCGAGAATTTTCTTCATCTTCATTGCTTCTTTGAAAAGGAGGTCAGCTTCTTTAACGCAATTTCCAAATGCAGCTGCAGCACGTTTTTTTGTCAA
This sequence comes from Plantago ovata, assembly GCA_028274465.1. NCBI lineage: Eukaryota > Viridiplantae > Streptophyta > Magnoliopsida > Lamiales > Plantaginaceae > Plantago > Plantago ovata. The sequence goes on from CM051457.1 coordinate 26,611,092, forward strand.
TGGCAAATGAGAGTATTTGGCTTTGTTTTCCAAATCTTGATCAAGGCACCACCCAAGGATGTCATCCAAGCTGGTTTCCGTTTCAGATTCAGCGGACATCTGACTAACCGTACCATCCTTGACAGTACTGCACCTGGACGCAGCCCTGCCTTTTGGTGTCAATGGTACTTGTGTGTTGGCTTCATATTCAAGAGCGAGTGAGTGAACCAGGATGGGTTCAACAATGTCCTCCATTCGGTAGGCAATATCTCTGATTCGACTTTCTAACTGGTCAATATTGTCTGATGAGTGCTGTGATTTTGCAGAAATATCTTCAAGGAATAGTTGGAAGCTAATGGCTTTGTCATGAAGAGACTGCATTTGGTGTCTGTGACAAAGGAAAGAGTAGTGTTGTTCGTAGGGGAGGATATGATGAGTGGCTTTGGAAAGAGTTACAAGAGCAATAAGCCATCTTGCGCAAAGAAATGGAGAAGATCTTTCTTAATTAATTTGGTGAGAATGAAACAGATGGTAAGTAAGAGAAGATGAACAGAATTTAGGAGCTCCTGGAAACAGTTACAAGTTGAAGAAGCAATTTAGTGAGTTGCAATTTGCAAATCCAATGATTATATCACCTTTACCTTTTTTCGATCAACATGTTTCAACTTTAAATTCCGATTACTTTTAAATTGTAATGATAAAATATTTACTGAAATTATATTATAAATATATAGAAATCTAAATTTTCATGATATAGTTTTTTAAATATTTTATTATTATCATTATAATTGAAAGTAAAAATTAAAAGTTATTGATTAAAAAGTTTAAAGTGGATAAATTATAATGGAATAGAGGGGTATATTAGTTGGTGGGAACTATTCTTGGTATAAGTTACCTTGGCCACTCGTATGTGTGTGTAAGTGTGTTGACAAGATAACATACTAATAATCAGGCCTAATAATAATGAGAGTCGTATAATAATTTTGAAGGAACATTCTCTCATGACTCAGGATAGGATATGTGAAAGGTTTCTTCCGACACAAAAATACAAAAGGCGAAGGGCCACCGAAATGAAATGGGATAGAATCATAGTAGAATACAATCATACAAGTCAAGAATCAGATTAAATTAAGATCTTGAATAGCTCTGTCGGAAATAATTTTTCACGTGTAACCTTGATTTTTACTAATTAGAAATTTCGAGTGTGTAAACAGAGTATTTAGTTAACATCATATTAGGCTCACTCAGCTGCGCTTTTTAAGGGTACTCCCATTACCCTTTCATTCCTAAAGGCTTAAAGCATACGGGTTCAATCAAACTGAACTGTTCTGCGTTTGCTCATAAAATTCACCATCCATACCAGATGTAGAAGAATAGAGAGTAAGAATAGAGAGTGCCTTGTAACTGTGAAGAAATGTGTTCATAGAGCTAGCTAGATCCACTGGGTTTTTACAAAATAAATTTTACGGCACTATATCAGAGTTTTACAAGATCGAAAACAACTCTTATTATAATCAACGTATTTTCACTGGCCTAAACTATACAGCACAAGATTTTTCAGGTGAGAGGCATACGCACCTCTACAAGCAGAATAAAACATTTCACGCAAGGAACAAATGATTCATGCCTTACTATTCCTCATATCAAAGAAATATAAGTTCCACTTTTATTCTCTACTAATTGCCATCGAACAACATGGTGGATAACATGCTAATTTGACTTAATCGAGCATGGAAAAGAAGTAAATTAATAATTCAAATAGAGGCCTTGAAATAGATCATACTTGAACGAAGGCCTTTTTCTGACATAATTTGGAAAAAATAACAATGAGTGATGTACATTATTCAACTGTAAGTACTACCATCAATAAGCCTTCAGCAATTTACTTTACTGCAAAACACCATATCTAAAGATTTACTTGGACATCTCCAGTTTCTTGATATTTTGGATTTGCATTCCGGGATTCAGTCCCTTGGGGCATGCCTTGGCACAGTTAAGAATAGTATGGCATCGATAAAGCTTGAATTCGTCATTTACTGCATCAAGCCGCTCCTTTGTGTATTCATCACGGCTATCCATTATCCATCTGTGCATTAAACAACGTCGCATGTAAGAAGAAACCATTCAAAATTCCCAAGTTGCAGCTTACAGACATCAAATCATAAGCATCCAGGATAACCTATATCAATCAGATAAGGGAACAAGAAAAGAAAAAATCGGCACACTAAACTTGTAACAACCTGCTTGATGTACTCAACAAGCACAAAATGATCAAAAACCAAGTCGACAAAGAGTGGGTCACAGTAGTCTTATAGGCTATTAGTAATCACTAGGCCTGTCAATGGGCACAAACCGCCCAGCCCCATAACCAGACCAGCTGAATAACTGTTCACTGTAGCAGACCGGTTACGGTCTGGTTTTTATACCCGCAACCGGTAGCAACCGGACTAGATTTATCCGTAACCGGACCGACTTGGTCTACCAGTTCGGTCCGGATACGGTTTTTAATGTTAAAAAAAAAAGAAAATCACAGGAAAGAGGAAAAAGATAAAAAGCAGAACCATTGTTCCTTCCTGTTTAGGAAACACCATTATTGATACATCCATTCCCATTCAAGTTTCAATTTCACTCCAAGACCCAAAAGAATTAGTAAAAAAAAAATCAAAGCTTCCAATTTTCAGAAAAAACCATAAACCGCCATTGTTGAACCTCACCTTCTCTTTCCCTTAAAAGAGCAAAACAGAGCTCCCAGATCTGCAAAACCCTTAACATCAAGACCCCGTTTATTGCTACCCAACCCTTTTCGGTGTGGTTTCGTCATATTTGAAGCCATGTGATGGTTGAGATTTGAGAAGAATAAATGTTTCACATGGTTATTGAACAATTTGTTCGGATAAGATGGTGGAGAGAAGCTCTTCAATTTGGGTCTGGTATGGGTCTGGTATGAGGACGGGGAATGAGAATCATTTTAGAAAACCTAACACCCATGGATTTTGCTTTTATGACCGGGTGCCCATGACTTACACGCTCAATTTTATGGTTCCGGATGCGGTTCCGGGTTTTCCTCTCATGGTTTGGTTCCAGTTTTAAGCCCAGTGTTTCATTTTTGGTTTGGGCTTTGGGCGGTTTGTGCCCATTGACAGGCCTGGTAATCACACACTTGAGAATTTTCACAAAACTGACAAAAGGTAAGGTTACTAGGGAACAATAACAATCCAAATTCTGGGCAGGATGATGGTGTTATCTACAACCTATATACCATATCCATAGACTTTCAAATCTTAAAAGAACACAGAATCATAAGAGAGAGAGAGAGAGAGAGAGAGAGAGAGAGAGACAGACAGACAGATCAACCCAATTTTCAAAGTAAAAGTATGAATCTAAGGCTCCAAGAAAAAAAGAGCAGCTGAAAGAGTCTTCCTACTGAGATTGCAGCTATACCATGAATGCATCCACTGGCATCATGAAGAAGTATCTACAACATGGATAAGGCATTAAAAAAAAAAAAAAACTCCTATGTCAATGTGTGTCGCAGGAAGATGCAGCCTATCATTCAATCACTATAATAAACATGGAGACAGCAGACTGAAAATAATACTAAGCATTCTCATTCTCATAAGACAGTCAAGTTATAGAGCAGCTGGCAACTAAAAAACAAAGATTCTTCAACTAGATCCTAACTACGCTAGGATTTATGATCTCAAAAATTATTGAAGTATGTGAAACAGTGGTATAAATCTTCTGAAAATGAGAATACTATCACCACTAGTGCAATCAGACTCTGAATTGGATAGACAGATGTTTATCCTTATACAATACACGACCATGATCAAGTCAAGCAAGATGATAGTCAAAGAATTAGCAAAATGTTCTTCCCTACTTTTCTCCATTCCTAAACACACATTGAGCATAACAATCAGCAGCAGTGCAAAACATACCATTCATTCACCACTAACTATACATATACTTGATCATTTTACCACAAAGTAATCAGTCAAATATCCGAGAAAGTTCACCTGTTAGCGTGCAAAAGAGCAGCGGGTCCCAAATAAGACTCCGGGTTCCACCAGTAACTCGGGCAAGAGGTAGAGCAACAAGCACAGAGAATACACTCATACATCCCATCCAGCTTCTTCCTATCCTCCTTGCTCTGCAAAACCTCCTTCCCCTCATTCTCCGGCGGATTCTTCCTCTTCAGCCACGGCTCAATCGACTTATACTGATTATAAAAGTTGGTCATATCCACCACCAAATCCTTTATCACAAACATATGCGGCAGAGGCGTAACCATCGTCTCTCCACCTTCCGGAATCTTCGTCAAGCACGCCAATCCGTTCTTCCCGTCGATATTCATCGCGCACGAACCGCATATTCCCTCACGGCACGATCGGCGAAAAGTTAGGGTTGGATCGATCTCGTTTTTAATCTTAATCAGGGCGTCCAGAACCATCGGACCGCATTCCTTGAGATCGATTTCGTAATTTTCCAGCTGAGGTTTGGCGGGTGAATCAGGATTCCATCGGTAGATTTGGAAGGTTTTGGGAGAAGCAGGCTTGAGATCAGCCTTTTGTGCTTCGGCTCCAGATGCGTGAGATCGGAAAACGATGGCTCTCGCCGCAGGTGTGATCGACGGAACCCTAGATATCGCTCGACGGACCAAACTGCTCGCCATTGATGAACTTTTTCTAGAGAGAGAAAGGGACTGGTTATGATGATGGAGATGAACAGATAAGAACGAGGAATAGGGTAGGAATTGATGAACTGGGAAGAAGGAAATATAGTTGCTTAAATGACGTAAATGGGTCTGCAAGGTTTATCAACAATATAATTGCAACGTACACCCCTAAAGAATTATTAGATCACAAGTAATGTACGTAGCACATATGAGACTCTTGAAGACGTTCTTTTGGTGACGTGGGCTAGTATGAACAACTATATGTGGGGTCTACTAATTATTGGCGTATTGCCTCAAACCATCACATGCAAATAAATCACCAGTATTCTGCTCTAGTGTCATATTAAAATTGGGATAGTTTTACTAAATGCATAATAATAAGATTATCCACTTCTATGTCGTCTACACACTTCCTCACAAGCAACGTTGAACAAATACACATGTTATAACTTGAGTTTTGTTATTTTGTAAATATGAAATTGCATAACAAGCTTGTATGAAAACTTGCTAAGTCACGATGTCTATAGCTAGATTGCCTTCCTCCACTCTTCACAACATTGAGGCAATTAATAGACATTTCCTATGGAATGCACAGAAAAATGGGAAAACAAAAGGAAGACTAAAATGGACCAAAGTTTCTAGCCCAATCATCCAAGGAGGATTAGGTATCAGGGATCTTTCAAATTTAAATAAAGCTTTTCTCCTCAAACATTTGTGGAACTTGCATACACAAACTAAATCACTATGGTTTGATGTATACAAGGCTAAGTATTTCCCTGAAACCACCTTCTTAGATGCAATTGCAAGACCTCAACAAAGCTGGTTCTGGAAAAATCTTATAAAACTTAAAGAAGATTTCAAAAATGGTCTCACATATCAAGTGGGCTCTGGCATTTCGATAAATTTCTGGCAGGACAAATGGCTTCATAACAAGAGTCTACAAGAGTATGCAATCCCACATAACTCCTCTGTAACAGTAAAAGATTACATTTTTAATAACACTTGGAATATACCAGCCTTAGAACAAATCCTCCCCAAAGAAATTGTCAATGAAATCATTGCAATGCCTTTGGCAGAAGGAGTGGAGGACAAGTTGGTTTGGAATCTGGGAAAAAATGGAATGTTCTCTGTTAAAAGTGCATACAATTTCCTTGCTCACCATACCTTAGAACAAGGCCCCTAGTGGCCATGGCAGAAAATCTGATCTTTGCATCTGTTACCAAGAATTAAATTTTTCATTTGGTTAGGTGTTCACCAAAAGCTTCCTACAGCACAATCTCTTTTCCATAAAAAAAATCATCCCATCCCCTTTGTGTAATCTCTGCAAATTGGAAGAAGAAAACTTAGACCATTTGGTCTTCCAATGCCCATACTTTGCAGATATCAGGCACTTCCTTTACCCATTACAAACCTCTCAAACTTTCCAAAATCTGACATTTTATAAGCTATCCAATAAGGAAGCACATCTCAATGCATTAATCACTGCATGGATGATTTGGAAATTCAGAAATGAAATCCTTTTTGGCCATAAAACTATAACAACCCAGCAAATGCATACACGAGTGCTGGCAATTATACATGATCACCAACACCATTTTAAAGAAGAGCTGAAACAGAAACATACCACCTTAATTCCTTGTCAATGGACCCCTCCACCACAAGGGGCCGTTTGTGTAAATATAGATGGATCCTATGATCCCATACATGGTCATGCAGGTGCTGGTGCAGTCATTAGAAATAGCAACGGTGACTTTTTATTAGCCGGAGCTACTTATTTGGGAACAACTGATGCCACTACTGCAGAATTCCATGCATTATTATTTGGCATAAAACTTTGTGAGAAACTTGAATGTCAAAATATCATAATTTGCACTGATTCTAAAATTGTGGAGTCATGCATCAACAGGACACAGGTTTTAGCAGCTACAAGAGACCAAGAACTACTCCTACAGGAAGCACGTAGGCGGATGCAGTTACTGCAAAAGGTTGAAGTACGTTTTGTGTACCGGGAAATTAATGGAGTTGCAGACAAGTTGGCACTGGAAGGCCGATCCCGGAAATTTGGCAAATCGGAGTCTTCATCGAATGACTCAACTTTTGTTTATATTTGGGATGTTTGCCCAAACTGGCTAGTTAATGTAATTAGGCAAGACAATGTACTTAAATTTCGTTCTGTACGTTCGGATTAATTTTAATGCATGATTATCTTTCGAAAAAAAAAAAAAAAACTTGCTAAGTCACAAAAAAGACTTGGTAGTTACGAAGACTAAAAAAAGTCTTGGAGGACGCACTCATGAGAACACCAAGCATAAAAAGTTTTTAATTTAGCTCTTTATAATGATAAGGTCAGTTGAGATCAAATAAAATATATAACTCAATTTGAAAAGGTTAAAATTATTTACATTGACTCACCAATTATTTACATTGAATAACCAATTATTATTGAAATTATTTACATTGAATCACCTTAATTTGAAGTATATGTTTAACACTATGTGGTTTTAAACATTAAAGTTATTTATTGTAATTTTTATAAACATTTGGGCTCCTTGTAATAAAAGTAAAATAGAAGAGGTATAAATGTAATAATCCAAATCTAAGGAGGCGGCGAGATGACTAATCGAGGGTCATATAGGAGATTCACACGAGCATTCAATGGATGTCAAAACTGTCATTTTCTGATGCCATTGAGTAGGGTGACGTGGCAGTGGAATAGTGGTTGATAGTGAATTAGGGAACGTGGTTGGCTCATGGAGCATTTGTTTCGTTACGGAATTTGTGTTGGAGAACGGCGAAACGTCACCGTTTGTTCGACATTGATGCTTGTGAGCTTGTCATTTTCAATTTGAACCTTTTCTTTCCTTAGTTTAATATACTTCTTTGAGACTTCAATATTGAGTTTGACTTTGCTTTGATTAGTGATTAAAATTTGGCCGCTTGTTTAGTGTAGTGGCGTGGAGCTATCTTAAACACCATCTTAAAGTTCGAGATTTGAGAATTAGTACTATGTTTAATAAATAAGGTGGTGGAAAATATATTTATCTTGTCTAAGTCCATCTCTTTACAAATCAGAATGTTAATCTAGATTTTATTTTTAATTATTTTGAAAATTTTAGATCAGAGTTAATTATTAAGCATAGTGATTTACTAACTTACTTATTTATTTAGGTGACGGTGATATTAAATTCAATGTTTCATACCACCACATTCTATGTGCATTTAGCAGTGATTGTATTTATAGTCAATTCATGAAACAATTCTTACTCTGATATAGTAATTTTATTATAGAGTTATGTTTGACCAACGATATAAGTGGACTTGAATCTCCCTTATCCAATATTGACTCTAACCAAACCTTAGTCCTATTGAGGGGAGAGGATTTGGCTTGATCTCCTCAGCATTGGCTCAAATTGATTGTAGTAATAAGACCTTTATTCAAGTGAATTAGATGTTGTTGATTGGCGTACGTAATTATGCTATATCAAGTATAAAAGTAGCTAAAACGATAATCAAATGATCTTGCGATCCTTCACCATGAAGTACTAGGTTAAAATAGAAACACGTATGTGTAAGGATGTAATGTGCCCTTATTTTTATTAATATAAAAAATAAATGATCTATTTATAGTTATATACTTATAATATTCTCAAGAAACATTCTTCATCTCCTCTTCTTCTTCTCGCTTGCAAGGAAGAAGAAGAAAAAATCGTTCTCTAATCTAATCACATCAATTATTCTCTGACTGAAATATTTTCATTTCTCTCTTCCATCTGAAGGCTCATTATGACGTCCGTAAGTTCCATAATCCCTTCCTTGATCATAATCTGTTATCAAATTTTGCTTGTTTAGGCATTATAAATCATCTTCTTCATGTTCTTTAGTGTGTCCCTAATTGCCATTTCATTATGATGATATTTTCCCTGAATTTTTCTAATCCAATTAGACAAGATTATTATTGTAACCTTTTGATTGAATGAATTCATGTTTACCCCCAAAACCCTTTCAAAAAATGATATTGTTTGACGCATTGATATGATGACCCGAATATTTATAACACGATGTACCAAAACTATATTCCTGGGTTCGCCCCTTCTTACGCATGAACAAAATTTTGGCCTGTAGCACGGGAACGGTCGGCCCTTGCCGAAGTTTGGTGATTGGGACGTTAACAATCCAGCCTCAGCTGATGGGTTCACAGTCATCTTTGCTAGAGCCAGGGACGAAAAGAAAGCTACCGGTACAGCTGCAAATGCCGGGCCACTACGTAAACAACAAGTTGTTGCAGAGCCTCAACAAAAGGAAGTGGACGACAATTCAAACAAGGTACCGAGCACATTTGTGTTACTCTTGATTTTTTAGTACTACCTTTTTACAAGAACTTATGCGTACGTTCTGCATTGATGATGCAGAATAATAAGTGGCTATGCTGTATGTGACAAGCCGGTGTGCAGCGGAAAGGAATCGGGAGCAATGTAAGTCGATCCGAATGAGCAAAGTAGGGTGTGGAACAGGGAAAAATGAAAGGCAGTTATAATACTTGATGTTTTTTCTGTAGAGGAATTGGCTACACGAGTTCTTGATATTCCTATATGTTTTATCCTAGGGAGTTTTAAGAAGAATGTAAATTTGTATTATTGTGGTTTAACAACTCTTCTGTGATGATATAGAGAGTAAATACTACCTCATTTGATGCAGTATCTTTATTTTGTGCTTATTTATGTTTTTTGCACTGAATTTTGAGTCTGGGTTTTAGGATTTCACCTCTCATCAAAATCCAACTTCAAAACTCAATGTCAAACACATGGTAATGGTCATTCAAATAGAACTCTCATTGCCCCCACTTAACACAAAGTTACAACCCCAATTTTTTTTTTAGATCCTAGGGGTGGATCGATTGATATTGATAACGGTCCACCCCTCTCAGTGAAGCAGGCAATAGTGAGAGGGTGGTTCATTCAACCAACCACCCCTAGTGTCTACAAGACCGAAAAAACCCACTCTTGAGGCAACTACAAAAATGAACCTAAGAAGGAGACTGAAAAACCTTTTGTGTGGACTATTTAGCAAAATAAAAATTAAAAAAAAAAAATACTTAAAATTACATACTGCTAAATACACTGATACACACTACAAATTACATTCACCTAATTTCAACATCTTCAAATGCAGTTTGAGGTTGAGCTTCTTGATCAGAAACATGGTCATTTGTTCTGCTCTTAAATGATTTCTGGCTGAAAATCCGCCCAAACATGCTTCTTGATCTTGGCAGTGTTTCAGGGCCTGAGCTGCCTGATTTCCTGCTATCACCATTCTTCTTGGCAAGCTCTTCTAGAATGTTTTTCATACTACTATCAAAACGGCGTCTAAATGTTGGATATCTTGACATCGACTTCGTAATGCCCTGAAGTCTGAGTGCACACAAAGTGAATATCAGATACCATGTGGATGGAGAAACATGTTTGAATCGAAATTTATTCAATTCATAGGCATGGTTGGTTCTACACACGCATACCTAAGGAATGTTTCACTTTTAATCTTTTAACAAACAATTAAGACATATGGCATCGAACGATGCAGTGGGTTGAAGTATGAAATGTAGGATGGAGTCAATATTGATTCAGGTAGTAGGTAAGAAACAATCATATGTACCTTCGAGCTAGTGCACCGAGTTCAGCTCGTCTGATATCAGATGTGGGTGTCTGGATGGTTAATTCTTTCAGCCTTGCAGGATTGCCACTAAATAAAACCAACTTGCCTAGGTATTCCTCCTCCGTTTCAGAAAGATTATCGGCTTTAATCTGGTCTTTGATGATCAGGAGTGGATTTAGAAACCAGTCAAAGATCGTATCTTTTGGCCTATTTGTGGAAGTTATTTCAGTAACATTGTCCTCTGCATCCAAATACAGATGCATTATACAATTAGTTCTTCAAAGTACAAAAAGTTACAAAGAAGCAGTTACAGTTTGATCTAAAAAAAGAATATCAGTATATCACATCAATGGACGTATACATTCTAATTGATCTTATTTCTCGAAAACACCCGAAGCACTAGAGAAGAATTAAAATAAATAAAAGAAAATGTTTCACTTACTTAGCAATATACCAGGAGAATTCGCTTTAGCAGAACGTAGAAGTGCTTGCAGAATGCAATAAGCTGGTAAACCGACACTTATAACTTGGCCACTGTCCTTGTTACTCTTGGCATCTTCGATATCTTTAAGTGTTATTGTCCCTTCTGAGGCCATAGATTCCCCAGTGTACTGACATTCCTTGAACAAGGCCTCAGCTAGCTATAAATGACATGCATTTGTGGAAATTAATACCAACCAAAGGTAAAAGATATATTTGGTGTGGCTGCCTCAAAGAAAAGCAGCAGACTAACATTGATTTCTATTTCCTTCCGAAATCTAATCATAATCATGTAAATTCAATTGTTTATTTCAAATCACCAGGTATATTTTTGGTTTCAGATATAACGGCCAGTTTACACTATCAATCAAGTAAGTCCTGATAATTATGCTATTGCCAAGGATTCAGGACTATTTGACAATAATGAAAATAAACTGAACCATGATCAACCGAAAATTATAAACCTCATATGATATCAGAAGTAAGATACAAGCTGCAATAATATAGTACAATGTTGAAACAACACAGTTCATGTGTTCATTAAGATGAAGGCATACGGCATACCTCTAGTGGTTTCAACTCGACCATAGGAGCATTGAGGGAGCTTGTCCGAGACGGTGGTTTCTTGAATGAGTTGGGCCTTGAGACAGAAGATGGGGGCGAATCAGGTATTGCAGGATTCTTGCTGTAATTTGGTCTGCAGGAATTCAGCAAGTAAAAACCGGTTATTTCCAGTACTATATAGTATTAAGTTGGTAAATAATACTTTGTTTTATCACAGTAACAAATAATGCATGTAGCTGGAACCTGGGAAAGCAGGATCCTTCAGGCATGTCAAGAATGTCATTGCTATATTCGTCGTAAATAGACAATGAAGCAACAATATAGCAAAGCCCAAACCAAAAGGAACTCTCCTACAATGACCCAACAGCTAGATTTTAGTGTAATCATGGTTTGAATAGTGATAAATCAAAGTAATTGACAGCATCTCATTCTTCCTCTTGGAAATCAGTTCCAAGAAAAGAGAAACCAAGATTTATACTACAATTGTGATAAACCTCACACCTTTGTAGTAATCAAAATTTATAAACCTCAAACCTTTGTAGTAATCAAAATTTTACCTAGACTCAGACTTTGTGGCCCAGAATACTTGAAACAATTACAACATTCTTCACAAAACGTTTCTTTGCTTTAGCAAATCTTCATTTTAGTCTCTTGGACCTTGTGGGAATTCATTCACATAATTTCAACACTTCGCATAACATAGGTACATTTCGACCACGAGGACCATTTATATACTAGTATAACAAGTAGAGGCGAACACTATTTCATCACTTCTGCTCTTATTATTAAGTGGATTTCAAGAAGGAACGGAAATTCAACCTTATAAACCACCACTGCTGCATAAGCACCCAGAAAAATACTTGACACCATGGAGCCTAAGACCGCTCCTATAACAGCCAACGGCCAGAGTAAAATTGCCAGACCTGCAAATGGAACACATATTGTCTCCAAGAATGGCCCTTCACGGCCAATACAATCATGAAACAACCGATGCCACCCCTTGAAAAGCATGTAAAAACTCTTGAATATAGCAACAATTGAGATAACCGGAAAATCGATGATGATACCCATGGTCCCAGCAATAAGAGCTGGGAGAACATACAACAGTCTGCAAAACCAAGTTCAAAAAGTTTAACCAAGTTGGAAGGTCACGAGAATACATGATGCTATTTCAGATATTTAATTGAACTTATATATCAAGGGGGGAAGGAAAGAAAGCAAACCTTATTTCGTAGAACTTCTCTGGAGTTCCTTTACGCAGTAGCTCATCATTCATAATCGCAAAGTAAGAATAGAAACAGACATCGAAAAAATCCCTAATAACGGTGAAGCTTCCTTTGAGACTGTCCCAAGTTCCGTCCTGCAAGCATGTTGAATACAATCATTCCCTGAAGCAGTTCTAGACGGAGAGAAAAAGGAATGATATGTATGGTCTTTGAGAAGTTACTTACACATATACAGTGATAAAATTTGTTAGTCTTCCCTTCATCAACTGCCTGAAAGGTGGCGAACATTGGGGCTAGCAGTCCATATGCTGCCCCTCCTAGAACACCGCACGCAATCCCAACAGGTGGCCATGCAATCACGACGGCAGCAAAACATACACAAAGTATGAGCTTAAGTACTGGACCAAATTTTGGTGTCCTGGCATTTTAAGATCAATAAGGCATCAGTTCAAGTGACACTAGGTAATGTGATGATACAGCGGGCAAAGAAGCAAAAAGGTATCAAGAAATACCTCAAAATGCAATAGTATGTAAAGAAACAGTGTACGGGCCAAAGGCCAAGTATTATCCCAGAGATCCCAACAGTCATTACGAGGAATATAAATGGGAACATGATGATACCTGAAACAATGGCAACAGATCATGAAAAGTGCTGAATTAACTCACGGTCTTATACTCTTATTAACGTAAACGAAACATGAAAGCGAAGAACCATCTAAAATTCTCCTCCCCTTGCAATACTACTCACAATCACGAGCTTCATCAACATTGCGGTAACTTTCACCAGCAAATGCCAGATTTTGAAAGAAAAACTACAGCATACAAACTCATATTGACCCGTAAAAGGAAGAATGAGTAAACAAATTTTCCACTTCCAGAATAACGACTTCAGCTAGTGCAACTTATCAGTAATTAATCCAATTACTAACTATGCAACAAAGAGAAATGAATCTAAATTCAGCGAACAGAAACAAGTATCTTTCGTCCAAAACGGAACTGGAAATGATCAGAAAATAGGAAAAGGAGAATCATATATAACCTTGACGCTGCCTAGATTATAAGATTCAGAAACTTGTGCTAATTTCACTGGGAAAGTCCCAAATTTCTAAGTTAAAACTACAGCAACCTCCAAATTAAATACATTATACAACTACCAATACATAATACACATCCAGAAAAGAAAGACAAAAAAACATCTCCATTTCTAGAATACAGACTTCAGTAATACCTCAACTACCATTTATGCAACTTGGGGAAATTCCATTTCTAGAATACAGACTTCAGTAATAACTCAACTACCATTTATGCAACTTAGGGAAATCAAACTAAATTCACAGGCCAGAAATAAGTATAGTTCATACAAACTGAACTGTAAAATGATCAGAGGATAAGGGATGAAGCAAGGAATCAAAGCTACAACAAACTACTATCAAACTTGGCCTCTATTACCATTTATGCTACTGAGAGTCAAACTAAATTTATAAAAAAAAAAATGGAATTAGAAAATGATGGTCAGAAGATAGCAAGAGTAGTAGTATATCATACAGACCTTTGATCAAGCCAAGTATCAAAAGGCCAACAAAGAAAGGCAAGAAGCGGATGAAGTTCCATAGAGAAGCCCATAACCCCTTTGGAGGTTCCATTTCTTCAAATTCTTCTTAGATCTCTCTCAATCAACAGAAACCCATCTCACAAATGAACTTTCCGATTACAGGCAAACCGAATAACAGAGGGAAAAAAGACTGCTTTTTTCTCACTCAACAGCACTTTTGGCACCAGATACCCACCCAATTCAGACAAAGGACAGGTGGGGTTCTGCCTTATGATCGATCCCCTTTAATAATTTACACTGGTAAAAATAAAAAATAGAACTGGCGTCTTTTTCAAGAATTTGAAAGATAGGAAATGGATACTATATTGTATTGTGATTTGTGGGCTTTTATGTGAAGTAATGAAGCGGCGGTTGGATGGAATAACCGCTGGAAAGCTTGAAGATTGTGGATAGAGTACAGTTTGCCTAAACAGACTAGCAGATCAGTTTGGTTTGATTATTTCTTGATTTATTATACTACTACGATATTGTTTTAGTAAAGTGTTCAAGTTTCTGACGATCCAAGCTGTAGTATTATTGAGGCACACAGACTATTAAAAAGAACAAAGTGAAGTTGCAATCGAGGAAATTTACACATTGACCCTTACCAAACTCATATGAAAGTGACACGTTTGCATTTACGAACTAATGTACTATGGTGGCTCAACGGTTTTATTTCACTAGTAGTTGACAAAAACAATGCCACCAAAATATTACTCGTACATACGAATTGTAATAAATTCTTTATTTTGATATGATAATAATTTGGTACATATTAATTTTGACAAATATTTATCTCACAAATTTAAATGTGTATCATGTCACTAAACCAAATATATAAAAAAAAAAAAAAAACAAGCTACATAAAGTTAATTTAATGATTTGCATGTGGTTCACTATTCTTGTTACTATGCTAAGTGTCTGATAGAGTACGATACTCCAAGTTAACTATTCAGTATGCTAACTTTTATTATTTGTGATTACATTTGCAGGTTTACGCTAAATAAAAATTTAAATTTAAGTGTAATCTCGTTGACATCAAACCTCAACGACAAGAATACCCTATTGGATGCCAAAGAGGAACTTATTAGGGAAACGAAAAAAGTATATAATTTAGATGTAATGTATGAGTCAAACATGAACACTGTTGATCAAAGAGAAAAATTACTAATAAAACGGAATAAGTATTAGTAGTTTTTTTCACATTATTTCAAGACAAATGGGATTTATACCTACGCCATGTGTTGGTACAATATTGACCAATTGATTAATTTAGATTTTAGATGGAGGAAGATCAATAAATGGTTAAAACGGGAAGATGGATAATTAAAATGGAAACATGAAATGAGTAAGATGGAAATAGAGATTTTTACGCGGAGACCCCCTCTTATGGACGTGCTTTTCAAATCTTTCCTCGTTAATAAAAGAATTACATATAGCCCCAATTTAAGCAGTTTGCGTTGACCTGCTTATAATCTACTGTTCATTACTAATTATCCAAACACGCCCTTATACAATTTAGCCTTATTCCTTTAATCTTATTTGCAATTTAATCCTTTTTCTTTTTTTTTCTTTTCTTTTTCTCTTTTTTTCTTTTCTTTTCTTTCTTTAATTCTATTACCGGATTCCGGCAATGGGTTGACCGGAATCCGACGGGAGCTCTGTAATAGAGCTCCATTAGAGCTCTGTAACAGAGCTCCGACGAGCTCTGTACATCGGAGCTCTGTAAAGAGCTCCGACGAGCTCTATTACAGAGCTCCGTCGAAGCTCTTATAGGGCTCCGGTGGAGCTCTGTAAAGAGCTCCGACGAGCTCTATAACAGAGCTCCGTCGGAGCTCTTACAGGGCTCCGGTGGAGCTCTGTAAAGAGCTCCGACGAGCTCTATTACAGAGCTCCGTCGGAGCTCTTTACAGAGCTCCACCGTCGGAGCTCTTACAGGGCTCCGGTGGAGCTCTGTAAAGAGCTCCGACGAGCTCTATTACTGAGCTCCGTCGGAGCTCTTATTGCAGCTCCAGATCTGGAGCTGCCAACTCCAGATCTGGAGCTGTAACAGCTCCGATCTGGAGCTGTTTCACGGCTCCAGATCGGAGCTGAGGGTGGCTACCGGATTCCGGCACCGGAATCCGGTAAATTAGAAAGAAGAAGAAATAAAAAAAATTTGGGGGAATTTATAATTTAGATAAGATATGTGGGTTTATTTTGTAATAACTTAAAGTTGAGATTGTTTGGTAAAATTTAAAATCTGATAATTATTCAGGGACAATTATGTATTTTCCATGATTAAGAGCGGCAAAAGTCAAGATCGTGGGTTTATTTGTAATTGTTTTGCATAAAGAGGGTTTATACGTAATTTTTTTACTAACGAGGAAACATATGTAATTACCGAGCATAAGAGGGGGTCCACATGTAAATCGCCCATGGAAATATGTCTCTAAATTCTACCAAATGTATAAGAGGAAGCATTGATAAAATTAACTCTAAACATTGTGCCCAAAATCTTTTAAAAATAAGAAAGTGCAATTTACGCTAATAAGATATTCAATGATTTTTTTTCTTTTATTCAATAAGCCACCAACAACATTTTAACCTCAAAATGAAAGTGATACAAAGAATTCATAGACATTATATCAAAGAAAAAAAATATATAATATCGGAAATTCACATGCACCACGTCCTTTAAAAGTTTAGAGTATCAATAATAATATTCGTGACTCACACCAACCTCCAATGACAAACTAATAAATTATCATTTAAAAGAGGAAGAATCCGACGGCAGCGGTGGCGGCAACGGCAGAAGACACCTTCAAGGTAGCGACACCGCTATGTGTGTCATCAGCTTCAGGTGCCTCAGAGGCATGAGGTGAATCAGAGGCATCGGGGCTGTCGGCATCAGGGCTACTAGCGGGGCCTCCAGGGGAAAGTGCAGATGAGGGTCCCTCGTCGGGGGCGTCAGCTGAGTCAGGGGTGTCTGCTTCGGGTGTGGCAGCGCCCATGTCGCTAGGAGCAGCACCGGGGGCGAAAGCAGGGGCGTCAGACGTGCTAGTTGGGGCCTCAGAGGGGGAGGCGCTGGGAGATTGGGCGGAAACAACCACTGCGACAAGGAGGAGGAGTGCCGCCAAGAAAATAACTTGACGTGCCATTTTTTGTTCTTTTTTAATTTTTTTGCAGCACTTCTCTTAATTTATTCGTCGGACACAGAGAAATGCTACAGTTTGTCAATGAATGTGGGTGAAATGGAAGAGGAAGGTAAAAAGGTTTTTATAGTTGGTGAGAGTGACGGTAAAAATGGTGAATGTTTGGATCATATTCGTGCATGAAGTAATGTTACATTTTTTACCATGAAAAATGTTAGGATCTATAGCTAATATTATGTTCTTGGACCGAGTTTTAATGATGAACGAGTAGTTTTTTCATGATTTGTCTTTGTTGCTACATAAGCATATCTTGCTACGTACTGTGCTATATTTAGACTTTCTAGTAGTCGTAGGGGACTTCAATGCTAATTTTATTTTAGGGCAATTTGCATCTACCCCTTGTTAGTTTGGTTAATAACAGATCTTGCCCTCTTAGTTGAACAATTACATGTAGCCCAATGTTAGACAAAAACAATTACAGATAGACCCACGAACTTGACTTTTTTCGAATTAAGAGCTGGAAGTTACAAATTTAACCCTGCCGGAATTTCAGATTTTGACCTGAGACAAACACCTTAAATTTTCATTATTTACACACTTACCTCTAAACTATTTTATTTTACAAAATTAACTTAAATTTATTTCAAATTAACCATAAAAATTATATAAACTTTAAAATGAACAAATAATAATTATAAAATAACCCCAGATTAAGGTTTTCTTTCAAAACAACCCCAAAACATATTTTAAAAAAAAAACATAAAAAAAAAAGCTCTCATCATCGGAGCTTTTACAGCTCGATCGGAGCAGTTAAACAGCTCCCGCCGGAGCTGTTAAAAAGCTCCAAACAGCTCCGATCGGAGCTTTTTAACAGCTCCGGCGGGAGCTGCTTTTACAGCTCCGGACAGGAGCTGTTTTGCAGCTCCCGTCGGAGCTGTTAAAAAGCTCTGATCGGAGCTGTAACAGCTCCGGACAGGAGCTGTTTTGCAGCTCCCGTCGGAGCTGTTAAAACAGCTCCGATCTAACAGCTCCGGACTGGAGCTGTTTTGCAGCTCCTGTCGGAGCTGTTAAAAAGATCCGATCGGAGCTGGAGGTACCGGCCGGAAAAGAAAAGGGTTTAGTAGGAGGAGTAGGGAAGAAGAAGAAGATGGTGGAATAAAAAAGAAAAGATAAAAAAATAAGAAAAGATAAAAGATTTAAAAAAGAAGAAAATGAAAAATAAATTTTAAATACCTAAGGCCTTGTTTGGCCGGAGAAAACCTAAAAGTGAATAACGGCGAAGTCAACTTTTTTCCGATCTCTGGGGCTACATGTAATTGTTAAACTAGAGAGGGAGGATCCGTAATTAGGGTCTCCAACAAGGGGGTGGATGTAATTTACCCTTTATTTTATTTTTGGATAGAGACTTTAATGATAATTTGAGAAGTGTGTGGATGTATTTTGTGCAAACCAAATACCTCAAGGATGCTAATATTTTTCAATGCATAAGTAAACGGGCGATAGTCGCTTTGGAAGCCTTTTTTCTGTTGGAAGATCGGAAATGGTCTCAAAATCTCATTTTGGAATGATAATTGGTTGGGGTTCCAAAGCTCTTTGTGAACCAATTACTATATTGCACCAGAGGACAGTGGCCTGAAAATTCATGATGTAATGGATCAGGGAGGAAATTGGAATCTTCTTGGGGTTCGAACTCAAATTCCAGCAGAGATTATGCAGCAAATCCAGGCCGCAAATCCAAGCCTTCCCCGTTATTCTTAGCTCAACAGATGACACTCCTATATGGAACGAATCGACAAATGGACAGTTCTCATGCCAAACTGTATAACGCCCAATCTTCTCGAGGTATTACTATAATTTTGATTAAAAACAATAAGACATTCGATAATTTTTATTTTATAAGATGCTTTTCCACATGCAAAATTCAGATAAAGATTTAAATTGTACCAAACTGGCATTAGAAATAAAAATGTAACAATATATAAAGTTAGTACTAGTTAAAACTAACAACGAGAGATTTCTAGTAAAGGCAGTTGTAGGCTTGTTGTGCAGGCCTCACGTCTAACTCGTCGTCTCATCCACCATCTTTACTTTTACGGACTATAACATTCCACTTGAACACCTAAACTCCTGGACATGTTTTAAAAAATAGGGGTGAGCCAATTGGGCCCAGTGGGTTTGGGTATGAAATTTACGAATTATTTGAAAAACGTGATCATGTTATCACAAAACAACAAAAGAATTTACCGAACCTTTCATTTATATTATTTTGTGGAACTCAGGCAAATCAAATAAACATGAACATAGTCATATTTTAGTTTCATATCACCTATCAAACTCTAATTTCGTATAATATCTCACTTATATTTAGACTGAAATTAAATAGCATGTCCGATGACAAAAGTGAAATACTTTCTAAGAATGATTAGAAATTAAACATAGTATTCTTTATAGAAGTAGGTAGACCTTTATCCATTAGCATCCTTTCGAATATTATGCTAAAGGCAAAAAAGTTGGAGATAACATATGGATGTCAATTCAGATTGATCATGCTATCAAACCAATCAAACCAAGGAACTAGAAATTGTGATATAAGAAAGTGGTGGGAAGGCTTAGCTTCCGTATGAGATAAGGTTTAAAATTAAACCTCAATGAAGGGATCAATAGACGGCTTGGTTAATGTTTGTTTTTTAACGAGGTTACGACCTCATTCGATTTGGTTACCGTTTGCTTTTTAACGAGAGTACGACCAAGTTGCTGTAACAAAAAAATATAATTCACAGAGGTATATTTCGATCAAATATATGAAAGACCGCATAAATCAATACACTTTTTTTTAGATAAAGGAAAATATAAAATGTCCAAAACGCCCCTAGGGCTTATCCAAAACTAAAAGAGAAAAAAAAAGCAAGTTGGAGGTGTCTCAAACACCCAACAGCTCCAAAGACTCGATCGGCTCAATTACCTTCTCCTCCGGCCGATCTAGCAAGCTTGTCAGCAACAACATTTCCCGATCTTGAAATCCACCTCAAATAAAGTTCTCATTTCAATATATAGTATTTCTTCTCATTTCATCTCATTAATATTTTTAGTTCCGATTTGACCTCATATTGTTTGAAAGTCGTACCGAAAAAATAATTAATGAATTTATGTTATGAGAGTTTAATCATTATACTTTTATTATATAACTTCGTTAGTTATTTTATCAATATAATTTGAAAATAATATGAGATCAAATCGTAGCTAAAATAAAGTTAATGGAATAAAATGGAACCTTGCCAAAAAAAAAAAAAAAAAAAAAAGAAACTCTCTCGGGGTGTTTGGGTTTCATTTGGGCTCTGGTATTTTGTTAAATTTAGCAAAAGTCGGAATAGTAACTAATTTAAAGGGTTTGTTAGATAAGTTTATGTTGTAGTATTTGACTTGATTTAGGGGAGTATTGATGTTGTAGTATTTGACTTGATTTAGGGGAGTATTGATGTAAGTGGAGTAGGATTTTATAGGTGTAACGATGAAATGTGTAAGGAACATGTAAGTGTAAGAGAATGTTTGTTTTCACCTCCAACCAATAGGTGGGGGGATCGAGTCACTACGGGGTAAATGTGGAACCATTATTGATCCCCGCTTTATTGCTTAAAAAAAAAAATGTTTGTTTTATTTGTTTAACGTTGTGTTAGAATGTATTGGGATTTGTGTGAGATTTTGTGGGGCTGTTTGAATAGTTTGAGGATTAATTGAAGATGAGTATAAAATTTAAAATAAATTATCAAAATGTTAAAAAAATAATAATAAAAAATTAATTTGGGAAATAAAAAAAATGAACAAATTTCTTTTTGACAAAAGAAATTTTCACTTGAGACCATTTTTATGATGGGCAATACTAAAAATCGAAACATTTTGGACAAGCTTTGAAATTTTTTTAAAACAGTTGAAATATTTAAAATTCGAATAATTGTTGGACAAAAATCAAGTTATCAGAGAAAATGTCGGCAAACAGCGTAGTACAAATTTTCAAAGCCTAAGTTGGCAATGTTACGAAACTGGAATGACATCACATAATTTTGAAATAAAAGGACGGATAGACAGATATTCCGTCCGTGGCCATTACATAGAGGATGGACCGAGCTTATTAAATCTTTCGCATTATTATGAAAGGGAATCACACAAGAAAATTCAATCGGTTGTGGATGCAGTTCGAGCTTTAGCGTGAAAACTCGATTATCTCACGAATCTGCTTGTACCGAAAGAAAATGAGTTCATCTGGAACTTCACGGGCGTTCATCGACGTCGTAGTAGGCTAGTCGAACCAAATCACCGATCGACTCATTTACAATCCACGTTGGCTGCTGAACTTTTTTGTCTTCAACGCGCTGAAACTCATACTTCACTATATTGAACTTGGTTATCACATGACCTGCTTTGAGGTTTTCATTCTCGGGGCAAACCATCTTTCATTATCCCGATAATCTCCTTCCATGTGTTCAAGTCGAAACTCCCTTTATACATTCGTCCCTGATAAAAAAAAAAAATAACAAAGTCAAATAGAATTTTCTTTCACTAAGGAAACATGTGGTCTCGAAGAGGACGATAATCCGCTAGCCATGTCTGCCAAAGGAATTATTAACATAAACAACATAATCATAAGACAGTGGAATTTAGACGAATACATTATTACAATACATAAGTACTTTCACCAGAATCAAATTCGAATGTCAACCAAACAAGCCAAACAAATCACACATGAAATAGTTGGATTACAAATTAGGTGTCGAGGTACGAAATAAAGAAGATCATAGTAGCACACACATAATAATACATCAATAAAAGCTAATATATAGTGCAGCAAATCTGATTCAAAAAAGAAGGTGTCAACAACGGGCTCTATCCCGAGCTCGACCTAGTGATTCCATGGCCAATTCTCCCTAGTGTCATAACGGTCCTCCTCCTCCTGGCTGTCCGAGCCGTCGTCTGCTGATGGTGTGAACGAGGGATCGATCCAGCGGCTCTCAGGCTCCGGCTGGAATAATTCCCCTATGCGCGGGCAGCGGGGAAGATGCAGTCAAATTGTGTAGCGAAAAAAGCACCAGTCATCATCTCCCCCATGGCTCTGTATACAACCGAAATACCTCGTCGCCTCTGGCCACATCTATATAATGGTTGAAAAAGTTTTAAATACTTTGTCTTTTTGTAGTTAGATTATTGTCCTCATATTCATATGGAGAGTTATTATATTTACCTCACGAATCCCTAGTTTAAGAACCCGGGGAACGTAAAGCCTTGTCGGATTCTTGCGGAGCTCGGCCCCTAAGAGCCTGGTGATGTAGGCCCAAGCATTGTACCGCATGACCCAAAAGACTCAAGGACTGTGTCCTTGGAGAAGCAACTCATAGGGAATGAGTCATGCATGCATCTCATTCGTCCAGTACGAAAGCAGCCTCAGCTCAACAAATCGGTGAGTAAACTCCTCATCATCATTCCTTGCTTCGGATGCCAAGAGGCGAATCCGGTTATGATGCTCTAGCTGCCAATCCTCCACAACTTGATTGGTATAGCAATGGTTACCGCATATATGTCGGCATCCTGTTTGGTTTTGAAAATTAGCATACATTGTTTATTATGAAAGAACGATAAGATGGATAATAGATACAGTAGTCTTTCATTTATTAGGAAAACATGTAATTTTCATCAACATGGGAAAATACGGTCGGTGTTTAACAAAAATTTATTCCCTATTTATTCATCAACGGAACCGCTAGAGTAAACGTCTTCCGGGTCGTATCCCCGGTCCTCAGCAAAAAATGTCGAATATATACGATCAACCTCTTCTGACATAGGTTGTACGTACTCCCCATTTAGGAAATTTGATGAGCGGATGCAATATGAAGGTGGTCAAATTCGGTGTTCTCAAATACTTCATTCAAATGGTTGTAACGTTTCTCAAACTTGTGCAAGTATTGTGCAGCAAATGGAAACATCTGCATGGCAAAAATTGTTCTTAAATTATTAATTACTAACATATAGTATTGTAAATTAGTTCTGACATGAATGTGATATTACCTTGGATAGCCCTAGGTGCAATACTGTCGGCACATAGATGGATCGATGTGTTTCATATACCGTAACTCCAAGGAGCTGAATCAAGTAAACCATGTTGTGTACATCATAACAAAAATGTTAAATTTTTCAAGGATATAGTTCATGTTGAAACACTGCCCTGGGTAATGATCTTGTAATTGTTTCGTCCAGAACCCAAGTAAGCGGAGCTCAATCTTGGCTCTATTGTGTTCGTTGTAATGATAGTTAATGTAACAGAGCAACGTTAAATCGTGGTTCCAAGACACGTAACATCAGGGGGGATACACGCAATGAGACCCACAATAAAATGTCTTATTTGGAATATCTATGGTTTCAACTCTGCACGTTGATACACAATGGGTTTTTATTGAGACCCACAGTAAAATGTCTAATGCACAGTTGTGGTCGTCATGCATCCTCATTGTCTCCTTCCTAAAATGGGACCGTATTGATTTTTTTGAGAATTAATCGTGAGTTTTTTAGGTGTAAAAAATCATCCATAAGATATTATTGGTTGTAATTGTCCCTAATGTTTTTTAAAGAAATTCAACCTCAAACTCAAAATGATGCAGGGGTTTGACTCCGCTATCCTGAGTTCCGCCCCACCCAGTTTGATAGTTCGTGTAATGCAAGTTTTGCTTGTAATCCTGCTTGAGCCGTTTCACCTTGTCTTGCACATGAGCACGCGTCCACTCTCGACCGGTTGCTTTAGTCAACTCCTTTGCAATTTTAGTCCAACCGAGAGCGCTAAACGCCCCCTCACATTTCTCTTTCTGTTGCCGCATATCGTGCATTATCATAATAAATTTTCCAGTGTTCTCGTCAGTCCACCCAGTGGTGTTAGCGCGCATTTTCTGCTGACTATGAACGATGTTCGCCTTTCCTTACCGCGCCTCTTGTCACCAACATCCGACCCTCTGGGTGTATCCATCTACAAGGTATACCCGTCTAAATTGTGAATTTGGTTGTGTTTTTTATATCATAGCGTAGGTTGAGGTGTTAGATTATTTTCCTCATTTTAAGTAGGTATACCCATGTAAACTTCCCATTAACTACGTTTTGGTAATTTAACAAAAAGTAGTGAATCATGTGTCAAAATCCACAAGTATTGTCGATAGTTGTCGTGAATTTGGGTAAAGGGTTGTGATTTGAACTTGGTTGCGTATATTTGTCTTCTATCATTGAGTATATATATATATGTTCTTTTTCCTTTTTTCGTTTTCTACATAAAGATGCTAAACTAGCTGTTTGGAAGTTTCATATTTTCCTAAATTTTGGGTCAGCTTACATAAATATGTTAACTCGTGTAACTTCAATAAGATCAGTTTATATCTTCCAGCATCTTTGCGAGAAAAGTGATAAATATGTTAACTTATATAATGTTGCACGATTATGTTGAGTCTGGAAATCCACATGCAAAAATGAAATATTCACACGTGAAGTATAATAAATTTTAACTATCTCCTAACTTTCCTAACTTAGACAAAGCAAGAGGCAACAAGGAAAAATAACAATAATAACTATATTTACATATTAATTACAAAAAGTTATGCATAAAAAAAGGTCCTAGAGTAGTCCATTTCTAAAAGAGTGTTTGCTTCAATTCTTTGAAGAACTTCCTTGAAATCCACAACAATAACCGCATATAATGCATTCGGTTTAACAACGAATAACCCAAACTGCCTTAATGAATGTATTTACTATTATTTAAGTTATGAGACTTGAATGAGTGTATAATATAAGGGATGCAACTTCAACAACATACATAGATGTGAACATGTTAGTGCATGCTCGTGTTAGTGTGTGGGCAAGAATGAACAGGAGAAGTACGTATGTAAACATAACATTTGAATAAGAAGAATTTTATCATACGTACAACATGTGAGAAAGAAGCATGTAAGCATACGGATTTATTTGCATGAAATAAGAAAAGTAATCTATAGTTCATGAAATGTGCCCCTTGAGTTGAAGTTGAAAGTGACTTGGGGGGAGGGGGATGATAGCTCGGTTAGTGAAAGTAGAAGGGGAGGAGAGTTTGATTATTTTTTGGTTGGGGTGTGGAAAAGTGAGAGGAGAGGTATGCACATTTATAGAATGGAAATGATCTTGTGAATGTGTTTTCTTGTGCACAATTAGTGCTAGGTGACAAAAAGCTTTATAAAAAGTTAGTCAATGGAGGACAATAGGCATAGTGTCTCAAATTGTGTAGTCATTTCAAAGTCCCAACATAACATGTAGATTTTAACACAAGCAATTGCCATGTACTGACTATTTGAATGGCAAGTGCAATTCTATACCCTCACCACACACTAAATTAAGCATAGGCTGCCACCCCATAAAGCATACAACCACATGCATATAGAAAACCATTCACAAGCCAAATAATGTGAATAAATTTGACAAACAAACAGTGCAAAGATAAGATGCAATATTGGCTCAGATTTGTAACAAAAAAAAATCAGTTATGGTAGATCCTATCACATTTAACAAAGGCGTTTGCCATGGCTGCGTTACGAAACGCCTCGCCAAGATACGGGGTAGCTTATATCCTAAGTGTGCGAATCAACAATCATTTAAAACCCATGCATGCAATCATCATCGCCAATGTTCCTAATTGCAACTACTATAATGCAAAGTCACACAAAAATGCATACATATGTTATATTTTTCATTATTGGCAGTTTGGGTATCTGTTAATCATAACTGAACACATTATACCATAGAAGTCCGCAACGCCATTGCTACTTCTACGAAACGAAAGGGGAGCCACGCCAAGATACACCACACTTTATATCATGTTTCCCATAAAAGAAAAAGCATATGTATAAGTAAGAGAAATTAATACCATACATCGTAAGAAAGTAAAGTAAACTACTCCATCACCTTTTTGGTAGAATGCGTCGTCATTCAGTTTAAGGGCTGCCAAGGATAAAGAGCCGGCAACTCCAATTGTTTCTCCCTCTCTAGCCGCAAGATTGTGCTATCATAATGTGCAAGCACAAAATGAGTTAACAGAATACCAAAGACTAAATGAGACCCAAGTAACCAATTCACTGTCCTTAACAACAATTATATTTATAACTAGGTCAGTATCAACCAAAGAACAACATAAACCATACATATACATCCCCTAACACAAAGCATATTGAACCGCTAAGAATCATAAGCTGCCACAAAAAAAAAAAAAAAAGTAGCACAAATTTAGGCATTATGTTAATTGTAAACTTAAAGAGAACAACATATTAATCCATACTCCAAAATCATGAGAATCAAACCAATTCCTTCAACTACTCATCAATCCAACTACAAGAGTGATGAACTGCCAATTCCAAAAATACCAAAAAAAGTTGGATTTTTTCTCAACTCTAAACTTAATTCGAAGCAAACATTGATCCATAATCCATAATCGAACGAAGCGAAACAATTCTCCCAAATCATCATCAATGCAAACTCAAGAATGACCAACTGCCAATTCGAAAATCCCTACAAAATGGACTTTTCTCAACTTTGAACTTAAATCGAAGCAAACATTAATCCATAATCATACGAAGTAAATTCAATCCCCAAAATCAATTCAAACCATAAGAGCCACCCCCAATTTTTTTTTGTAGCAAACCCTAATCGATAGGCCATAGCACATTCCCTTTTAAATGACACGCATATGGTATGAAATGAATGCAAATAACACAAATCATCAATCGAAACTCAAAATTCATAAATTGCCATACCGAAAAAAAAAAAGAACAGGGAATGTATAACTCATCTCAAGCAAGGAGAACAACACACGACCCGACAATTCGCCGGAGGAGACGAATGGAGAAGTCAAATCATTCAAATCTCCCTTCGACCAAAATCCTAGCCGTCAAACCCCTCCGGTCGACCACCTCACCACCGTATGAGCTCTATCTCAAGCGTATAAGCCATGGCCTTTTCAAGGTGGCTTGCACGCGCCGCCAAAAAGCTCCACGCGCCAACTATGGTTTTTCAAACTCTATGGGGCGTAGATTGGGAAGAGAGGAGTGTATGATGTATTTGGTTTGGTGGTTGGTGGCCTATCGGAGGAGATATGTCCGAAAAAAGATTCGCTGGTGAAGAGAAGGAGGAAGATAGAGATAAACGAGAGAGAATACTCTATCAATGCTAGAGAGAGAAACAAAATAGTGAAATGTCAGCACTATTTGGGTTTGTGGTATTTTGTTACTAGTATTTAACAAACGTCTAATTGTGACCCAAACCTAACTCGATTTCAAATTAACAAAATACCAAAGACCCGATCGATGAGACCCAAACACCCTGTTTGCTCTTTCTTTCTCTCAAATCTGTACCACTACCTCTACCTAGTACCACCTCATATATGTTTCATCAGATCAGAGTAGAAAGTTCCTATTTGATCTGTTTCATTTCTTTTTTCTAATCTATATATTTAGGTTTTTATCTTAGCGAAATATTATATACCTGATTACTTATATTTTTGTAATATATAACTTTTATACTATAAATTTTAAAACTATTTTTTTACAATAAATTATACTCCCTCCATCTATCTTTTTTAATGTTTTCATATTTCCTTATTTGGTGTCCACCAACAATATTTCCATTTTCATTTTGGAACATCTACACGTAATATTTTATCATTTAAAAACAACACTCAAATACATTCACATGCTATTTAATACTCTCTCTTTCCACCTACCATAATTTATCATTACAATATTACTACATCCGTCCCATATTAAATAAAACAATTTACTTTGTTGACTTTTTTAGGGTCAGGTTGACCTCGTATTAGTCCCAAATTATACAATAAAAATAATTAAGAACTTTATATAATAAAAATATAAATATTTTAATTTTATAATATAATTTTTAATTATTTTTATCATATAATTTGAGAATAATTTAAAATCAAAATGAACCCAAAAAAATCAACAAAATAAAGTGCTTCATTTGTTATCGAAAAAAATAATACTTTATTCAAATTAGAATATTAAATATAAATATAGATAAATAGATGATTTAATTAATTTAAAATTAACTAAAGAAACAAAATTTATTATAAATTATCAAAGTAGATAACAAACCCCATAAATTTATAAATTTTAAAAACTAACAATTAATTCAAAACCCTAATATTATTGCATTATAAATAGAGTACTCTAAATCATTTCACACCATCACCTCCATCACCACCGCCACCAACACCTCCTCATTCCTCTAAGAGAGTGCCTCACGAACCTATCGAGGGCATGCGCTAATAGCCTACAGATCGCTTCCTGGGCACCGTGATTGAAGACTGAAGAAGAGAAATGTCGGAATTCTGACTGGGAAAGTTCCGAATCTGAATATGTAAGTGAGATCTGTCCTTTTTTACGTTTCCGTTTGTGTAGAACCTCTGGATCTATGGCGGAGGCGCCGGATCTGATCTCTGTGGGTTTGATTTTAACAATTTGTTTGCCATGACGTCATCGGACGATCAGATCTGATCTATTTGGGCTTGATCACATTTTGTTTGCCATGAGTGTTGTGATATTGAAGTTACTCTTATTTTAAATCTAAGTTTATAATTAGTGTTTGTTTTAAAGCTAAACTGAGCTGAATGATTGCCATTCTCACCCTCCCATTCTCTTCCTCTTATTTTTTAGATTTATGTGTTAATTTGACTTTCTAAAGGTTTTAAAATACACAAATTATTGAGAAAAAACTAGAGTTTTAGACTTTTGATGGAAAACTATTATGAGATCTACTACTTAAAATAAAATAATGTGTGTTGTGTTTGATTTGGTGTGATTTATTTCACAAATCTGATAAAAGTTTCTCAAAAATGTATAGTTAAATTAAAATGGATAAGTAACTTTTTCAGAAAATGTTTGAATATTTTTCATTTGATTTTAGTAAAAATATACTCATCTGTTTTTTTATAGATTGTTTACCTTTGATTTCCTTTGATTTCGGTTTTTAAGGAGGTTGGTGTGTGGTGTTTGAGTTAGTGGCATGACCACGACCACCAAAAAAGTAAACTTAAATAATCTAAAGAAATGAAACGGAATAAAATAGAATACGTAAACAAAACACAAAACAGATGTGTAATAAATAAGTATAATATTTAAATTCTTACTCCATTCCATTCCACCACCATAATTGTCAATTTGTCAATGTCATGGAGAAATTATATTTTTATCATAATAGTTTGTTTGCAATATTTGGATATTCTTAGAAGTTATAATAATTTTATATTAAAACAAATATGCCATAAATAAACAAACAATAAATTAAAATCAATATACATTATTAGTATAATTCAATATATTTAAATATTTTTATTAGTATTATTTTATGTGTTCAAAATCAAATTATGCAACCACTTAGTTGGATGGAGTATGTTACTTTCTTTTCAAACGAAAATAACATAACCGTGTGGTTATGTTTAATGGTTTAGTAGTTAGGGATAGCATTTAATGATTTATGGGATTTTGGGAAGTGAGCTCATTTATAGGTCTCCTTAAGTGGTCCCATAATTTTAGGTCTAAGATCCTCATTTATCTTGTCAATCAAATGTGAAGAATTAGATGTGGAGGTGAATCTTGGCCAAAAGATATGATGCAATGGTGATAAATGGATGTACTTATATTTGTTTTTCCCATGTGTCGCCAAGAATACTTAATGATCTTTCAATTGAGTTGCGTGGTATTAGGGTAGGAGTTGTTTCATGGATTTGCTAGATATAGTCATTCCTACTAGATGTGTGAGGAAACCAGCATGAAAGACATTATTCCATTCTCCGTCTCCGATATAATAGATATCTCCGATATAATAGATATCGTGTCCCATCTCCAAGAATACCATATTTCGGATATTTAAAGTCTCATATTAAAGAAGTAAGGCGTAGGAATACCAAGCAAGTCATAAGTATCCGAAGTGAAAAAAAGGGTAAGCTGCTTCGGTTAGAAGTTCCGGGCCCTTTACCTTCCCCCGCCTTGGGGCGAGTATCCCATTTAGGATAAGGTGTCAAACCAAAACCATCTAAAGTTGTCCATCATAATGAAACAGAAGTATTGCCAATTAAGGATGTTGCGGATAAGGTGCTATGGTATTGGGTATAATGTACTCTTGTCCCATGACAAAGGTATAATTGATATCACGGGGACAAGATGTCCAAAGTCAACCTTTTGTATATATTAAGTAATTAGTCAAATGTTGACCTGAAATGATACTTTGTATTGAGAAGTCAAAAATATTAAGATTAAGATTGTTCCCTTTAACATGTGGCACAAAAGTGGGAGATACAATTTGTTTGATGGATGGATTATGGTACTTTTGCACGATGAAGGAGATTCGGCAAAGACAAGGACTGATTGATGTACCATTTTGGAGTAGACATTACAAATTTATTATAAGTGACACGGACAAAGTACACGAGTAATTTGTGTAGTTTGTGTCGTGACGCCACCCACATCGATTGTGGAATGTGTATGGGAATCCACATCACATGGGTTTGGTTAGTAGGTGGATTGTAGTGGTTTTCAATGCTAATGGGTTGGATTTGTAGGTTGAGAGAAAAAAATATCTCACTCGATGATAGGAACACATAGGAGCACTTCCCTTGGTGGTTGATAAAGTCGACACGATGTTGACTCACATTTATGATGGGTCGAAGCACTTTATATTAAAGAGTGAAATTATGAAATCTATCTATCTACTTCACGAATCATGATTTCATGATTTTAGCGCACCATGTGCGTTTGTACTCGTATGGTGGAGACACTTGATGTCTTTCATATTGGTTGTCTCATAAGTACAACACGATAATGGCGCCTTCCTATTAAGGATGTCAGAATGAATTGTTGCCTTTTGAAATAGCAATAATTTTCTTCATTTACCCTCTCCTTTATCAATTGTTCTTGTATTTGTTTCCCTTTATCCCTCCATCCCAAATTAAGTCTCATTCCATTTGTCTTACAAATTCCATTCACATGGTGCCACATTCCTCTTTGTTTACACTAAATTTGCATGGCACATTAGTCTAGATGCTCCCCCTTTCTTCAACTTTATTGGTTATATTCTTAGAAACCCTTGTTACATGGTTTCGTACGTCCTAGTTCCATTGGATATTACCCCCTTTATCTACCAACAATCTTTCCATTTGTTAGTTTTGACTTTTTTCAATAGCGTGTTTGACTTCATGTAAATTCCAAATCATATATAAAAAAAATAACGAAGTTTTATATGAAAGATTGGAAGCAACCCATTTAATATTTCCACTTTTTTCATCTTATCCCTATTTGCTTTGATTTTCCCATCCAAATTGGTACAACTTCGAGTGGGACCGAAGGGAATTTATTAGTTGGTCATAAATTGTACTTCCTCCATCCCTGTATATGTTGCCGATTTGTTTTGTTTGACTTTTTTAGTCTCAGTTTGTTTGACTCGGAATTAAGACTACATTATATCTGAAAAACAATACTTCCTCCGTTTTTTAGAAGATTCCTAGTTTGACTTTTTTCGGTCTAACTTTCAATTTTGACTCCCGATTATTCTAAAACTATAATGATAAAGTATGCATAAAATTATATTATGAAAATATAGAACTTAAATTTTCATAATATAATTTCGTTACATACTTTGTCATTGTTACATACTTTGTCATTATAGTTTACTAATAAATGATTCAAAGTTGAAATTGTTAACCGAAAAAACTCAAATTAAGAAGATTTTGATAGAAGGGAGAGAGTATTTGAATTTATATTATGAAAGTGAAAATATTATGTTTTCATAATATAATTTTCAAATTAATTTTTCGATATTAATTAGGATTAATTTGGATTCAAACGGAGGTTATAAAAAGTCAACAAAACAAATGAGCAATTTATAGATGGGTGGTGGAATATTTCCTCCACTCCTCTCCAAGACCCTCACTCTTTTTATTGACCTTGCCTATTAATATACTCTATTTTTTTGTTGCAGAGGATTAATTAACAATATGTCAACAAGGTCCGGAGATCTAAATGCTTCACCAGGAAAAGATCAAGTTGAACCGGATTTCTTCGGTTTCTATACAACAGAGGTTGCTAATTTACTCTCGCACGATGAAAATCTTTGGCGTCAAGCTTCTCACCTTTTAGAAGACGTCCCGGGAGGTAGTACTGATCCTTTGTTTTCAAATGGAATCGGAGCTATGCTTCCGGAGTTTAAAAATGAAAGATTGAAAATAGTGCTTCGACAGAGTGTTTGCAATCTTAACCAAGAGGTTGATGAGGTAATCATCAAGTCTCTCCACGTCTTTTCCCTTCCCTTTTACGAGATTAATTTTGACGCCACCCTATCAATGCTATTTCAATGTACTTCCTCCCCTATTGAGTATAGACCTTTTTTTAGTCGTTTGGTCACATATTAATACTATATTGCAAATGAAAAATAATGTAACACGTACATCATGAAAGTATGATGGTTATACTCTCATGATACATGTTCTAAAATGATTTTTCGTGCATGATCTAGCCCCCGTTTGATTCATTTGAACTGATCGTAATTGTACTTAACTTATTTATAGTATAAATTTTAACTAATCAAATACTCTTTGTGTCCCGCTACAAATTACCCATTTTGACTTTTTTCGGTCAATAACTTTCAACTTTGACTCCTGATTACTTTTAAACTATGATGATAATATATTTGATAAAACTATATTATGAAATTTTAAGTTCTATATTTTCATAATATAATTTTTTTAAATATTTTACCATTATAGTTCAACAGTAGTTTAAGAGTAATTGGGAGTCAAAGTTGAAAGTTGTTGACCGAAAAAAGTCAAATTGGATAAATTGTAGCTGGACAGAGGGAGTATGAATTTAATTGATTTGAAGTGAATAGTTGGTTGTTTTAGATGAATCAAATAGGGATTTATAATTATTTTGTGGTAAAACGGACTCATAAAAGGCAATAAAGATGTATAAAAACTTTACCATGGATGGAGGAAGTATTTATGTAGTGAGTTTGTTTTTGTGTCTTGTGGTGTGCATGGAAATGAATCCATTATGTTTTTCTCCATTTAAGATTAATAAGAGGAGTTCATGCTTTTTTATGCTTAGACTTTCTTTGCACCTCTCTGGATGTGATAATTTAATCTTGCACTGCAGATTGTAAACCCAGTTCGATCTCTTTGTCGAATAAGATCCTGTTTGAAATACAAAGAAAGTCTTTCAGGCGGGGATGCTGTGGTGTCTAAGGTTGTCCAAAGTGAACATGTGAACAAGAAGCAAAGAGTAGCGCCTTCCTCTTCGGTGAGCAATTTCTTAAACTAAGTAGCACCATTATTGTATACTGTGAAGTAAATGAAATGGAATTCAACTCTACCTCGGAGTCTGACTTCATCTGGTGCATCTGCTTCTATATATGAAGGATTCTGAAACTGAAGGAAATATGGCTCTAAATGCAAGGGGACTATCTAATAATGCTGTGAAGAAATGCACCATTTGCCATGCCACGGAAACGCCCCAATGGCGACCTGCTCCAGATGGAACTAAGGTGGTGTTTAATTGTTTTGCTCCTTTCGGTGAATGCTCATTCTTTCCCAATTTGTTGTGCCTGTTTGTACATAAAA
The DNA here is from genome assembly GCA_028274465.1 of Plantago ovata. Lineage (NCBI taxonomy): Eukaryota > Viridiplantae > Streptophyta > Magnoliopsida > Lamiales > Plantaginaceae > Plantago > Plantago ovata. The sequence continues at coordinate 26,645,059 of CM051457.1, forward strand.
TTGACCCCTTTTATAGCTAATATCACCCATCACGAAAATTGTTATGATGGTAAAAAAGAGAGCAGAGACATGTTACTGATGTTAATCTTAACGGCATTCACATCATGTGTCATTTCAGTTATGTTGAAGATTATTTAAAAAAGAACTGATTAATTTGTTGCCTCCACAAAGTTCCTTAAAGTTGGCAGTTCGTTTTTCTGAAAAACCTTTCATTACTTCATACTATCGTTCTGAAGCACCCATGCTGTGGCACTTGATTTGGAGTGGGTTGGAAAGATAGAAAAGCTAAATATATTTGGAAAGAATGTAAAATCTCTAACAAGTGAATAAATTTATTGAAAGATATGACTAGATTTTTTCAATGTTGTGCATATTATTTATTATTGCTTTTGTTGGAACTTGATTCTCGTCTTATATTGAGCTTTCCTTTTCAGTCACTTTGCAATGCATGTGGACTTAGACTGAGGAAGCTGAAAAAGAAAGGGTTGAATTCGAGTCCGGATGCTGTTGCAGACAAAAACGATATGGAGGTAAGAGCAGGCAAACTTATGAATTATGATTCACGTCTCTTCGTACAACCACTTTGTTGATTCTCAATGATCTATTGTCTCAGTTTGATTCCTCATAGAAGCACCTCAGTTGTAAAATATTTTATATAGGTAGTTACATGTTTATTACTTTGATTCTCAGGTTGATGGTGATCTGCATCACATTTTGAAGACCGACAGCACCCAGGTGGAAGAACTAATGAAGCAGCACTCTAGCGAACTTCTAGCCAAGGTAGCACTCCAACGTATCTTGATTTTACCAGTTTGGGTTTCCCATTTGGAACTTCTTCCATCAAGATTTGTCCCCACAACATATTTTGACACCTTTATACTTTAATTCATTATTTCATTTCTTTATTAAAAAAAAACCCTTTATCTTTTAATTGTGCCCTTAAGAAACAAGAAACTTCGGTTATGACAGAGATAATGTGAGTTATATGCTGACTTCTACAAATTTCATTTGTTGCTTATCAAATTCACATGAATGAATTTGACAGTTGGAGCACATGGAGCAGAGCCTAGAAGAACTTCTAGACCTTACAATGGACAGCTGCAGGTATGTCTCAGCAGTGTCCGACTTGTGTGGTTAATAGCTTAGTAACTTTCTCGTTGTGTCACACTTTGATCTTCTCCATTTTATTTTAGATTCACAAGTTTCAATTTTGTACTGACAGGCATATGACTATAAATGAGAAACAACAACTACGTAAATTGATTCAGAATCTACCATGCAAGGACCTTGCACGTGTTGTGGAAATTATTAAACGTGATAAGCAACCAGATCCATCTGAAGTTTATGTTGATCTGGCTGATGAGGTAACTAATGGTTTGTTTTGTTGTGTCAGTTGGGATCTGAACTTGCAAAGTTCAGGCCTAAAGATGTTTGCCATCACATTTTGCAGGATAAAGTCACACTATGGAGATTGTATTTCTATGTTGCATTTGTCCAAAGTAAACCACCTGAAAACACACCAATCAAAAAGGAAGCATGAACATGTGACCAGGGCAGACTTCTCCACCGGGTACACAGGATAGGCATAGTACATTTTAGTTTTAAAGAGTAAGCGTACATGAATCTTCCACCTCACAATTTTGTGTAGTCAAGGTCTGGTGGTGTTATCCCTGTAAATCTGAGGAAATCGTGCTAGATAGCTGTCATAGTCTTAGAAAGAAGATCCATGTACAGTTTGTGTGGAGCCAGCTTGAAAAGATCCGAGTGAGATCTGAGTTTAGGCTGGAATGTTTTGTAGCATAGCAGGTAGTTTTCTGTCAGTTCTTGTAATTCTTCAAGTGCTGTTTGGCTTCAAAGTGAGAACGATTATCAGTTGACTTTTGGGCCGCACAAGGATGTGTTTTGATGCTAAATCATCACATATGAGGTACTATAATTGAAACAAGTAGTACTCCCTCCTATCTTCAATACTTGATGTTTTAAAAAATTTCCTTGCAAAATAATTGACGTTTTAGGAGTCAAATTAGGTTTGTTTAACTATTAATAGGTGTGTATGTGAGAGTGTTTTATACTTACTTTACTATTAATAGGTATGATGGAGTCTATAATAGGGGATAATGATTGCATTCTTTAATTGTTGTGCAATGGTTAAAACGTCAATTATTCAAAATAGGAGGGAGTATTTTAGAGTTTCGACCAAATGGTCCAAATCTATCAAAAATCTATTAATTTTTCATTGATATTGTGATTGAAAATGACATTGGTAGTCACACCAACTGATGTACCAAGCCACAAAGGTAGACTTTTGAATGGGTTGGGTTCAACTCGAAAATATAAGGAACAGGTTGAAATTCGAATCCACATCTAAGAGCCCGAATTTTTCATACACTCGTTGTTTCTCGACTCGTGTGCACATGATCCCTTCTTCTTCACGTCTTATTCACCATGGCCAAACTGTGGAATGACGTTACGACTTCTTTCTTAACGAAATTGTATGATTCCAACGCCATTGGATTCGTATTGATGTCTTCTACATGTTTCAACCTATCGTTCGAAGTTTCATTGTCTTTTCGAGAAACCGCCATTGATGACTTGAAGTTTTTCAAAAGTTCCGTACAGCTTCGTCTCTCAAGCAAATTCGAAAATTTTTTCGTTGTTGAGTTAGTCCCGACCTGCTCTATCATCCCTGGGAAATCAACCATCAATTTAGAATGAAAATTCAAACTTTGAATTCAAACTCCGAATTCTTCAAATATGGTGAGTTTAAATATTCATTCTAAATTGATGGTTGGTTTCCCAGGTATGATAGAGGAGGTCAAAATGGATTCAACAACGTAAGAATCATCGAATTTGGTTGATAGACGAAGTCGTATAGAGCTTTCAAAAAGTCTCAAGTCATCAATGGTGGATTATTGAAAAGGCATTGAAACTTCGGTTGGAACTTGTAGAAGACGTCAATACGAATCGAATGGCGTTGGAATCATGCGATTTCGTTAAGAAACGAAGTTGTAATGACATTCAGAAGTTTGGCCATGGTGAAGAAGGGTCATGTGTGCACGGGTCGGGTCGGACAACAAGTTCTGTTGGATTAAGGTTTTAGTCCGGGTTGGGTTTGGGTTCAGATCTTATAATTACGGGTATAATGTGGTTTCAGGTCTTAATCCAACCCGTACCCATAATCGGGTTGGGGTTGGGTTAACCCCAACCCATTTAAAAGACTACACAAAGTTACTTTTGATATCTTTATACTAAGGTCTATTATGCAGTTAGTGTATAGTAAAACCCTAGTTGCCATGTCGATCCTCGGCTTCCTAGTGTAACCTCTCCCCTCAATATTCGTGTGGAGCCCACAGTGTGTGGTGCGACCATACTCAACTCATATATAATTATAGCTATACCAAACCCGTTAACAATTAACGGTTGCGGATTGGGTAGTGTCTTGGTTTCGCACCCTGTTAGAAACCGTTACCTAAAACTGACCGAAGTTAATTCCCATAATTAACTCTGAAGTCAAAATCCAATAGGCTAATCAACTGAAGTTGATTCTCAACTCGATTCCCCTATCGATCTCAAAGCCATAGCCAGAAACTTCATCCCAACTTGTATGCCCTCCACCACTGAATCAAGTTCTGCTGCAATAATAAAATATAGGCAGATACTACCCATGAAATTGGATCTCCATAAAGGAACTATCAAGATTTGGGTTGGACACTTGGACTCGTTGAAGTAAAACTTTTTGATTATTTGATTTGGGTGGATTTGCCGGCGCTTCGGTGGATTATTTTAGACTTCTGGTAATCTCGTACATGGTTTATAAGTGCTAGTGGTATTTTTTTTCTTTCGTTAACGGATTGAACAGTATATTTTGGCAAGTCTGTCAAATTTCTCAGGTCTATTTTCCGAGTCGGGTTAAAATGTCTGGATGGGTTTGTGTCCAGTATGCATGGGTCGGGCCAGGCTATTGGGCGAGCGCAAGGCCCTGTTGAAATTCTGGTGGACCTGGATTTTTTTATTGGGATCGGGCTGGAAATCTGGGTGCGTCAGTTTTTTACCGTGTTGGGTTGGGCCCATGTTGAATCGTCGAGATGGGTACGAGTTCGGTTCTAAGTGCGGCAGGTATTGAATGGGTTCGGATTTGAACCTTAGCCGTAACTGACAATTACGGAGTATTATTAAAGATTGGGTATTAAACTGTAGAGATCCCTGATAGCTTGCTGGGTTCGGGTAGGGTGGACCCCAACCCATTTAGAAGCCTAAGGCCTTCGGGAATTGTTGAATAGTTGAACACTTGGACTTGCGGTTTGACATCATGGATTATATGGGGATCTTGGCATCTGCGATAGATAGTCTACCAGTAGTTCGTCATATCCACACGAACTGGGCATCCTTAGAAATGGAAGGTAGATTGCATTCTTGTATGAACGAAATGCATGACAACAAGAAGATCCGTGATAGTCATCGATGAATTAGAAAAATAGACATCAGAGAGATGAATTTGGGAAGATACGTAAAAAGGAATCTAAATAAACTAGAAGATCTATTCGACTTATCTCTATGGAATCATCTTAAAATCCTAGATACTGGCCTATTAATAACCTAAAATAACTATTCTAGATGCTTCCCATTATTGGACCCAACAGGTCACGAATTAGTCATGTCCCAAACGTGTCGGAATTTCTAAAATCCCCACACTGCCCCCCTTTAATTGAACTTTGTCTTCAAGGTTCGCCTTCTCCTACCGCATATTCATCCCCTTTTTTTTTAGCTTCGGGCAAGCACGCCCATGTCACCCCAACCCTCCCGTTTGTCGTGCTTGGGCTCCAGCTCTTTCCTAACCTAGTGCAACCGGCTCGTATAGTTATCTCGTGCCACCTCTAGGCTTCTTGTTGTGTGCTTCTACTTAATTGGTCATGATTTTTTGAGTTCCCAAAAAATGAAATCATTCATGTCCAATCCATGACCTTCTGCAAATAAGCATCCGATGAGCAACGTCTTCTCCGGCAATGGCTCCTTGTAGAACATTCCATGTCTCGTACTAGCATCAGCTAAACATGCACATGTAATGCACCGTTTCTTGCTTCCAGTGGACTCTCATGCAACACTTTCATATTCCGGGCTACCAACCTTCCAATTAATAGATTCAAGTTCAATTAATTCAGCTACCTCGAGTGCCCTCTTCAAGTTCCCACCACCGTCAATCATGAACATCACGTCAACTAGTTGCAGCTGCTTTCAGTGCCCTCATTATTTTAGCTTTGATAAAATACGACGATGATGAGATGACTTCCTGAATCCGTATGTCTAAATCTACTCTGTAATTTGATGATGACGTACTATGATTCTTTCTATGTCGTTTCGAATCCCTATGAATGTGTTCTCTCTTTCCTTTTGAGCCAATTATTATCGAAGGACATTCAATTCATGCGAAATACTAGTACGAATTAACGAAACTTATTGATGATACAAGATGCCCACAACCAATGATCAAGACGACCGCAATTGAAATTTTATCGGTAACGCAATGAACTCTCTCTCTCCCCCTCCCTCGCCTTAACAAAATAGCACAAGAATTCATCTTTAACACAAATCGACTATAGAAATGACCATCAAAGGTGGATGTTGGACATATTTCTCATCTACTCATATTGTCCTGGCACTATAAATACCGGATGACATTGATGCAACTGGGAAGCAAAAACTGAAGGTGAAAAATATCTCATCACAGGAACGAACTTAACAACAAAAATGACACGTGAACGACTTAATAAGCAAAAGACGCTACTCAAAATGTGTTACGCCTTGGCCTCTCTTCTGCAACATTAACTCGAACAGCTCGTCCATCCAAAGTCTGCGCCACAATCGCAGATATTTATCAGTCGTATAAAAGATACTTAGCAAAGAACAAAAGTGGATAAGTTAATCTCAGAAAGAACTACTAGTAATTGACTACAAGCAAAAGGGAGCAGCATACGATACCTGCCCATCAAGAGCGGCTATGGCATCATTTACTTCTGTCTCACTTGACATTGTGACGAAACCAAATCCACGCGATCGTCCGGTCTCCCGATCATAAACTACCCTGGCGTCAACAACTTTGCCATGCTCACTGAACACTTGCTCAAGTCTTGCATTATCCACTTCCCATGCCAAGTTACCAACGTACATTCTGAAAGAAGGCTCGTATGTTCTTGGTACCCTTTCTGGTCGAGAACCTCTCGGGCCAGCTTTATTTACGGTTAGAGATCTTCCGTTCCAAGCCTGAAGAATGAACAGATTCAGATCAAATCGGGATTAAGAAATCTCAGACATCTACATGTCAACAAACCAACACTATGGCTATAAATGGTAATAAAAAAAAAATCATGAATTTGTGATATTTTGGTTGTTTTATGTATACCAAGCATGATAATTTTAGAAGATTATAATTCAGTAAACATGGCAGCTCTAGGAAAAAAGTCCTGATGCATGGATGCATCTTTGCCACAAGTCAAAATGGCAACTTACATATCTATTGAACATCTCCACGGCTTTCTCAGCTTCTTCCACAGTACTCATAGTCACAAATCCAAAGCCTCGACTTTGATCTGTTTGCCGATTGTAAATAACCTGCAAAGATTACCCAATCAATGCATCTTACATCTTCAATTTAAGTTCAACCGTATTTAAAAAAAGTAACCCAACCAAGAAATATCACCCCCATTGCTAGGTTTATGTTTTACTACGAATTATTAAACTTAAACAAACATAATTTAACTCATGCTGACCAAATTCCTCCTCACAGTTTAGTCTCCATCACACACAATGAAGACTAAATTTCACACCTTCAAACCTACTTTCCTCCCTTCTTTTGAACATTGAAATTTAACTCAATGTATACTCTCGAAAACCACAAAACAAACCAAGTCAAATAAAATCCAACTCAAGCAAAAGATAGTCTCAAAACCTTCACACCCTTTTGTTTTTGATTTTATTTTGAAACTCATTTTTTAACCACATAGCCTTTCACTTCAGTCCAGTATTACATAAATTCAAGAAACTCACAACTCATTATAGACAACATAAATTAAACCACAAAAGAAAAAAGAAATGCAAACACACTGCAATTCGATTTTCAGTTTCACAACCATATGAGGCCTAATTGGGATGACTCTCCCAACAATACTAACATAGTAACATATGCATTCTCACTTCACAAAACTCATCAAACATCAAGCACATTACACAAAAAAACACTAAAAGAGTCTAAAACGTCTTATACCTCAGAGATTTCCACAACACTAGCTGCTCAATAAGCAGAGGGAATTCTATATCTTGTCTGGTTGATTTTTCAATCTCCAACAATCATAATTTAACATGTACCACAAATTTCCTCCTCGCATTTTAGTATCCTTCCACACAATCAGGAAACAATTTTACACCTCCAGTCCATACTTTTCTAACATCTGAATTTCCTATATCGTTTACTTTCTAAAATCACAACAAAGATAAGACAAGCTCCAAATCTTCACACCCTTAACTCATTTCTTCGCTCTATAACCATTCACTTATGCTCATACATGGCCTAATACACAACACAGCCACGAAAATCCATGCCAGACAATAAATATTCGAACACAGCAACGAAAAACAACAAAAAGGATAAGCAAACACAATACACACTCTACTTATCCTTTTAGCCCAACCTAGATTAATTACTCTCCCAACAATACAAAGAAATGTATATAAGTACTATATCACAGGAAAACACTAAAAAGAGTCTAAAATGTGTTATATATATAGTATATGTATACCTCAGAGATTTCGACAACACCAGCCTGCTCAAAAAGCTGAGCCAAGTCTTCACTCCCAACATCATAAGGCAAATTCCCCACAAACAGCTTGGCTTCCTCAGGTGGCTCAGTGAAACTCTCCTCTTCACTTCCAGCATCCTTTTCTTCCCAAGAAAATGATTCAGCAGCATTTGTCTCCTCAACCTCAGTTTCCTCTTCTTCCACTTCTGGCTGAGCAGAGCCCGAAACGAAAGGTACAATCTTTAGCCTGGACTGGACTGAAATTGGAGTGAATGAGTGGTTGACTTGCCTTAAACAGACTGACTGGCACAAGGGTTTTGTGAAGTGGGATTTTGGGACTGATGTGGATGAGAAACACTCGAGGAATTTGAGGTGAGGGGCTGTTGCAGAAGCCATTTTCTTGGGTTTATTTCTTTCTCTCTTTGGATTGAAGAAGAGAGAAAAGAGGGATGATGGTAAGGAAGGGTTTGTTTGTAGATAAGAGAAGCAATACCACAATATAAGCTTCAGCTCCTTTGTCTCTGGTTGTAGTTATGCAGCTTCATGATATTTTACATACAATTTGGTCCTTTTCTGTCCAATAATATTACATTTGGTACGCTAGTCTTTACGTTCTTCCACTGTGATACTATTACCCCGGGAGCAACTATTTCATCGAAACATGCGTTCAAAGGGTGTCGGTGTGCCGGATGATTGCCGATTTACCTAAATTGATGAATTCTTACTACTCCTAGTTTGTCAGGTAATTTGTCCTAATTCGTTACACGAGGTGAATTAGAACTAAAAGCAAACCAACCCTTGATTGTTATTCAGGACAATTTGACAAGTGGTCAGTTCATACAATTTTGTAAGTTAACAAGTGGTTTGTTCATACAATTTTGTAATTTAACAAATGGTTAATGGTTAGTTCATACAATTTTATAATGAAATTTGCCCCCTAACATAACTTAGAATCAAAATCGATATTGAAACATACAAATTGAAAAATTGGTGAGAAAGGAATGCACTATAATGACCCAATCCTTGCACTTATGGGTCGAGAGTCGAGAGTCACTCAACCATTTTGACCGAGGTAGTTACTAATGACGGAGTTACACATAGAATTTTTCTTAGTATAGCAATATTGCTTCAAATGAAAACCTCACACTTTTAATTCCAAACAACACCTAAAAATAGCTTGTACCTGTTGGTGTACATCTTCACGTTCACACCCGAGTCCAAGGTCATAACCAAATGAAGCATTCCCTAGTGCAAGTTTGGTATGAGGTACTTCCTCCGTTTCATTGCAAAATTCCTCTTTGGTCAACCGCTGTCATGTTTGACTCGTATATTCCACCTAAATTATATTGATAAAAAAAATTTAAAAAATATTTAAAATAATACTAACTTATGAACTTTAATTATATAACTTTTAAAAAGAATTGCATCGTACAATTTAGGATTAATCTGCGGTCAAATACGAAACCTGTTGACCGAAGAGGAAGTTATTAATGAAATGGAGGAAATATTTGGGAGGGATTTGGTGCGTTTTTGCACCAATCCCTCCAAATACCTTGTTTGGTACAAGTGCACTCGGCCTCCGGGCTAGGGAATGTTGAAATCCCTCCCCCCGGGCCTTTGTACTTTTGCTCACTTGAAATACCTGAGGGAGAGTTGGTATTTCACGAATGACTCATTTGGAGATTTCAGTCAAAAGTGAAATGACCTTCCTGTCCCTGTGATTAAAAGTTAATAACGAGAATACCACAAACAGACAAGCAACAACTGAATGGATGAACCCCACCGGAAAGCGACGACACTCTTTATTTTAAAACGGCCATAACTTGAAAAATCAAAATGCAAAAAATAAAAAAAAATCACCAACAACTTTATTTTTTCGAAACTATAAATAGAGACCACTCTTGGCTATGTTTGGAGCACCCCATACCCGACTCCTAATTCTCTCTTATTAAACTTAAAAAAATCTAAAATATATTTTATAATCTGGTGGTTATGTTTCACTTGGATAAGTACTAATCATGCTACTTCTAATACATTATGCTTTATATAATCTCTAGAACTAATGTGTCAAACAAAAACTGCTTAATATGTTCGTATGTTTTAAGCAATGACGAGTTAAACAACAATCTGAATATTATTAAAGTAAAACTTCACCATTCTATTCACAATATGACTGTAGGTATTATCCCGACTTCGATTGTCTTGTCTAATTGGTGTTAAACTAGGTTCGAAGTTATATAATTATTAAAAGTTAACACTAATCTATCATACACAATCTGCAATCTGGTGGGAAATTTAAACATGTTAATTGACCAAACTGCCCTCTATGTGAAGAATAGAATATATCAACTAGAAGGGTATGAAGTTAAATAAAGAATGGTAGTTATAACTACCGTTGCACATGTTTCGAAATTCCTCGCACAGAGTTAGAAATACGTCAGAAATCCCTCCTCAACCAAACGAGCTATTTCATTTTAAATCCCTCTAAATCTCTGTTTGTGAAAAATCAACCAAACAACATTTTGATGGATTTGACACACTCAAATTCCTACTCCAGCCCAAATAACATAGTCGATTCAAACCCCTCCTCCGAAATCTCCAAATTTGTCATTCTGAACCAAAGGAGCGCACCTACTCCCCCACAAGTCCACAATCCCACATTCCCACCTCACCTAAAAGTGTAAAGAAAGTTATATTTAATATTTTAGATTTCAGAATCTCCCCCAAAACTTTTAAAATACTTCTTTTATATATTTAATTTTCCTCAACTTTAATATTCTGGTCCATGATTGTACTGTACATTGCTGAAAGGCATGGGTATTACACAGGTGACCCATTAAATATTTGTAAAAGTAATGCACAAGTTTTCTATTGAATGAATAAAAAATAAATAAAGAAAGAAAAAGAGGATAAAAATAGAATAAAAAATCGGTAGCTTTTGTCTTGATATAATATGAAGGACGTCAAAGATGATTCTATTTTCAACTAAAATCTAGCTGGCACCTTCCGTGTAATTTGGCTTTTACGAAACATATATAAATACCAGTACTACATGCACACGCAAACTTCACTCCCTCACTCACGCCCATTTCCGATTCTTCTCCTCTCCTTCCTCCGCCGCTAAACGCCGCCGTAACAGTTTCGCAACAATGTCGTTCGATTACCTCTTTAAGTTCATCATCATCGGAGACACAGGTAAAATAATTCAAACTAAACGAACAAACATTCATTTGTAAAACCTAGCTCCAATTCGTCATGGATTGTTCGGTGATTTTGCTTGTAGGTGTAGGGAAATCGTGTCTGCTGTTGCAATTCACTGATAAGCGGTTTCAGGCGGTGCATGATCTCACTATTGGAGTCGAATTCGGTGCGCGGATGCTTACTATTGATGGAAAACCGATTAAGTTGCAGATTTGGGACACTGTATGGACTTTAATTTGTTTATATGCTCTGTTGTTTCTGCTTTCGTTTGCGGTTTCCTCGATTAAGCTTGTTTTTCGGTTCAGTGTTTATGGTAAAAATTTGGAATTATTGCATATTAGTGATCAGCTAGGAGTTATATTGATGATTGTTGTTAGGTAAAGAATTCATTGGCTAATCAGGCTTACTTTGAGTATTATTAGTTAGGGAGGTGGTGAGGTGCATTGATTTTTTTTGGTACTGAGTTCGAGTAATTGGAGCTTATATTGATAATAATTGTAGTAGGTACTAGTTCATTAGTTGTACATAGGTATTGAATTCAGTGGTTTCTCTGGCTGAAATCAAGAAATTGGATATTTTATCGAGTTTTACATTTTCTGTGTAAGTTAAAATTCAGAGGTCTATTGCTATCCTTACTGCACTGTGAGCGTAGATGTTGTGCTTACTTCAGAGTAGATTTCATTTGTATAATAGTTGTGATTTGGATGTTTACTGTCTAGAGTTGTGCTGTTGTACTTGTGCAGCATAATGTCATAATCTGCATACGTGACTTCTCAACATCATATGATCTGGCTGGCATTTATTTATGCAACAAACTATTTTAATTAATGTAGTCAGTCACTTAGAGGTTAATGGAGAAAAGAGTTGACTTCAGGGAGTATGGAAATAGAGGCCTTTTATGAATTGAGACCAAGAAGTCTGGTACTTCTGTGAGTGAGGGTAGTTAATTTTTTTGTGCATAAATTCGGTTTTCACGAGAGTAACAATGTTACTTTCCAGTAATTGATTATGTTGAGCTAGCCCCTTATTATTTGCCAGTACTTTAGGTGTACTTTCACAGTCTCCACTCTAATGTCTCTATCATTTGTATTTTGTATAGGAAAAACCAAACCTTGACTTTAGTGTTACTGCTCTATTTCCCATTGAATTCTATCTTTCTGTTGTTGACATTATATGCCTGCATTCTTTTATTTCCTAGGCTGGCCAAGAGTCCTTCAGATCCATCACTAGGTCATATTACAGGGGAGCTGCTGGTGCACTTCTTGTTTACGATATTACCAGGTAGAGAATTATTTATCTCCTGTGTCTTACATATTCATTTTTGTAACTTAGAATCTTCAAGCTTGAGTCGATGATTTTGAGTTCTTGATCACTCATCATGCAATCTTAGCAACTCTTTAAGCATATTTTCGAAATGTCTTTATTTTGAACTTAAATAATGAGTCATCTTTGGTTGGAGTAGATTTATTTTTCATCATTTTGTAGTGAACCTTAATCAATTTGGCTGTAGGACTTGTGCCATGAGATGTCACCAAGCTTTAACTAGCAGTTACAAACCTACCATAACCCTCCCCCTTGCTTTGGCAATAGGAATCATTGATTATTGATTATCCTATTGGAAATTTACATAGAGACCAGCATCTTAATAGCTGAAGTAAAACTAGCTCCATGCCTTTAAATAAGCTTACGAGAACTTATGCTGCTAAAGAAGCCATGGTGTTTGCTGGCTGCATTTGAAGTACTGTACTGACACTACAAATATTGGCCTGAGTTCGGTAACTCCTTGATGTAAAGTACATGATATGTTCCTTTTATTGAGCACTAGGACAGTGTCCTGTTTGTCTTCTAGTAAGTAAATCCATGTCTCACATTTTTATTTGATTAAAAGCAAGGAAATCTTTGTATTGGGGATGGGTGGGGTGGTTCCTTCAAATTTATTTAGAATGCAAGACTTGTGAGGGAAGACAAAGAAAGAATTATCAAGGAGATATCATCCAGCAGAATAAGGAGATTGATTGTACAATGTACAGGAACTCATATGAGACAGCTGAAGAGGAGTACTGGGCACTTCGCCACTAATTTTATTAAAAACCTCTATTAAGCTATTATACCCTACTTAGGTAAGGTACCTTTTAGGTGCCAGGACGTCTAAACAAGCTTATCCTTTTTGTTACTCTAGTTGGAGTTTAATCCTCAAGGATGTCAACAAGCTTTTATCCTTAACTGTGACTTTGTTATGCTGCCCAGGAGAGAGACATTTAATCATCTAGCAAACTGGTTGGAAGACGTTCGACAGCATGCAAACCCAAACATGACTATCATGCTTATAGGAAACAAAACTGATCTGGCTCATCGAAGAGTTATTAGCACGGAGGAAGGGGAGCAATTTGCAAAAGAAAATGGACTTCTGTTCCTGGAGGCATCTGCTAGAACAGCCCAGAATGTCGAGGAGGTACTATATTTTCAGTTCGGCCTTATATCTTTGTTTTGGTTAATGAAGTAGTAATATATATTTATCGTATCTTGACTTTTGCAGTCATTTACACAAACTGCTGCTAAGATACATCAGAAAATCAAGGATGGTGTATTTGATGCATCGAATGAGGTAACTATCTCGTTATATCCTTGCAAGTTGCAATTAGGAATAATGATCTTAGTATACAAGCTAGAAATTATATTATTATGTTTTGCCTATATAAATGCACAATACTAGGTTAATCTGCCATGTATTCTGTAATTATGGATAAAATAATGAATTCTGCTGTAATTTGGTTATCAAGATTCGAGACCTTATCCCGTACTTACATGGTCTTATGTTTACAGTCGTCGGGTATCAGGATTGGGCCTCGACTGCCAGAACATCAACAGGTCACTAATCCAGGCGGCTGTTGTGGCTGATTGCGCACACATCTAAGTGACATGCAATGCAAATGTTTTGCCTTTTATGTTTTTATGGAAAAATATCCATCCATGGGATGATATCAGATGTCAGTTCCGACTATTTAAACGAACTGATGTAGTAGAATAGGCTTATAGCTGGCTGAGCGACTGTACATATGTTACCAAATATGAACTGGTATCTCAAATTTAGCATATCTAAGCAGCAAAATTAAATAGTAATTGAAGCTTTCAACTTTAGATATACTCCATATAATTTGTATTCATTGAGTATGTCAACATGCGCAGAAGCGCTCATTTAAAGCAGTTCGCATAAGTTATCATACTTTGAAAGGTTGGTGGTGGATTGGTGGGTTTTAGTTTGAACAGTATTGGACATCAACAAATTGCCATATAGAGTTTTCATCAGCCAAGCAAACAAGATATATCAATAAATTCTGGTGGGGTTTAGCTTGAACTATCAGTATTATACATCAACAAAGTGAAAAACTGCAGTATAGCCAAGTCAACAAGGTATATCAATAAATTTTGATTCGATAGACGTAAGTTCTTACAGGTGCTGAAAGGTATATCAATAAATTTTGATTCGAAAGATGTAAGTTGTTACAGGTGCTGAAAGGTACATAGAAATTAGATGCATCTCACATTGTAAAGCAGCAAACTTATAGTATCAACAGTAACCAGATGCAAGACACAGCATCTTGCCGTTATAGCCAAGAAGTGTTTAGGCGACCATCAAAATTGAACACAGGAGCAGAAAATTCCTCAAGTATCTGCCTAGCTCAAATTGATAATCAAGATCCACCAAAAACCTGAAATAGATATATGGCAATTACATTTACAATCACATCTCAATGGCATAACACGATCCTAAGCTGATGGAGATAATAATACTTACCCCTTTGAGGGTATCCATAGACATTTGATCCTTGCTCTCTCCAGTTCCATTAACCATTGGTTTCTTCTGTGGGAATGGGCGGACCTGTTTTGGTTTTAAATCGATATTCTTCTTCTGCATTGGCAATATCCGCAAACATAAGTTAGAGACTCAAAGTAGTATGATCAAAGATATTACACACGGAAGAAAATGATGTACGAGAGGAAACCATGAAAGAGCATAGACGACATACCTTCTTTAGTCGTTCTCCCATTTTACTTAAAGCAGTCGACTGGTCAATTTTTTGTAGGTAGAAGTCACGCTCTCTTTTGGCAGCAGATAGTTCCAAAGCCAATTTTTGCTCTCTAGTGGCACTCTTATATGCTGCAAAGATTTTAGTATCTCAGCTCACTTTATTTCATGACAGCATATCATATAACATAGCAAGAAACTTGAGTCAAGTGAAATACCTATCTCTTCAGTAAGATCATCCCACTTGAATTTACTTAAATATTTTATATTCCAAAGATCATAATAGAATGGTGACCTTTTCCGTCCACCTGATATGGGAAGATGAAAAGATAAGCAGGAGATAAGATATGCATGCCTGGAAATCTGAGAGTGAAATACACCATGATGTATTTTCTAATGAAGCCTGGAATTGTTCACTCAAGCAGCATACAGATTACACAGGGTGTCTTCTTGTATTAAAGATAAACAATATGGCATCTACTGCATACATTTATGCATAACCAGATTTATTTTAAGAGTTTCCAACTAGCAGATCTGACCACCCAAACACAGCTACACAAATTATTACCACTTGAAACTTAAGCACTTAAAGTGTAGCAACATACCAATCTGTTCTCCGTTCAACATGCCGGCGACCCTCTTGGCAACCCTCTTATCAGTGAACTCAACCCACCTACATGGAGGTTTCATAATCCTTATTAATAGGAAAATCTATAGCATGTAAACATGACGACGTACACATTTCAATAGAAAAAAGAGAAAACGCGGCATTAGACATACCCCTCGGAGAATTCTTTTCCTCGAAACACCCCTGACTTTTTTCTACGCAATAGAGATTCAGGATCTGTGCAAAAGATAATAACTTCAAGAATTGGTACGAATGTTTCTTTGTAAAGAACTAGTTTCACTTTCACAGTCAATGCAGAGAAGAACCAGTTTATCCACATCACAAGGTGCTAAAATATGATCACCAAAGTAAAGAAGACAGAGAGAGTAAATAATTGCTTGACCTTCAGGTGTAAGGTAGATCCTTTCAAGCTCTCCATACTTAGAGAGAGCCTCACGAAGCTTCTTGGGATCCATATGAGGAGGTACCCTGCTTAAATAGCAAACACCACGCCTATCAGCTTTCTCAGTTTCCTGTAGCAACCTTCTCTTCCTTTTATTCTTCAGCTTCTTCTCCACTGCAATTTTCTCATCATCAACAACAGTTCCAGCTGTCACTAATTCTTCTTCTTCTGCCATTCTTTTCTAGCTGAACAACATACAACCACCAAATTGAACCCATCCATTAGACTCTGAGTAACAAATACAGTACCTTATAAATGAAGCATAAATTTCACCAGTGTGACGGAGAAAACTCAACAAATCCAAAATATGCAAATACTACACTCTTTTCAGATATTTAAGCATGAGGATCAGAGCACTTACAGAAAAACACGAAACCAAGCAAGCTGAAATAAATAATGTAGAAACTATAACTACTAATTTCGAAAAAAAAATGAAAACATGGATAAGGAAGAAAAAGAAAAGGAACGGAAACACCGAAACAAAACCGAGAAAAAGTAGAAAAGTACCTGAATTAATGTTTGTACGGTTATCAAAACCACCAGTAGACGGCGGCCGGAAAATTGATTTTGAGTAGCACAGAGTGAAGGAGCTGCTGATATTCAGCTTCAGCTGAAGGAAGGGGTTAAAGGAATTGAGATGAAGAAGATGTTCGTGATATATATTATTGGGCTTTTAAATGCTGGGCTTATTGGGAGCAGATGGGCTTAAATTGTTGAGCCTGTGGTTAGTTAGGGTTGTTAATAAATTTGGAAAATTAGGCCTCGAGGGCAAATTAAAGCGGGATTTTCTATATCAGTTCCTCCTATGCCAACTTCTATGCCAGATGAAAATTTTTACATAACTCTATTTAGACTTTCTCAAGGAGGAATAGTAAAGTCAATTAAAGGAATGAGTGAAGATTGTGTTTGGAGTTAAATTTAGAGAAAAATAGATGTATAGAGTAGGGTAATAATTAGGTTTAAGAAGGAATGTTTTTTTTGTTTTGTACTAGGTACGGAATTTGAGTAAAATATGTGGATGTTTTATTTGTGGATGTAAAATAATAGTAAAAGTAATTGAAAAAAAAGAAAGTCAAAATCTAGAGAAAAAAAAAAAAAAAGACTTTTGGGAGGAATAATACCGGATCTATTTTGGAATTGAACTCCAAACGTAAAACTCAATTAAGAGCATCCAAAAGAGTTTTGCAATTGAGCTCCAAAGCTTGGCCTTTTTCCTTTTTTTGCACTGTTCCACACTTCCACTTCCACATGATTCAAAAGTGACTCTTGTTTAGTTTGATTTTCGCTATTGTTGCTTCTCAAACTCCGCCGCGCGGCCAAACAAGTGAGGAGGGAGAGGGAGAAAGTGAGATAAAGTCGAACTCTACTCTACAAAACTTTTAACAAAAGAAACGGTATTAAGGTGACGGTGATGTCTAAGAAGACGTGTTAATGGGTTCATATTGGAGTATTATCGGTGAAGAGAGTAAACTAGTCTTTGCATTAGATTTTTAAAGAGAAAAGAAACAATTTGTTACAAAATGAATTAATAAGAGTAACTAATAATTGATAAGGTGACTATAAAGTTTATCGGTCACTGTAAAAAAAAAAATACTATAGAGAATAATTTTTCAAATCATTGGTTTTTGTCTCGTTGACAACTTTTCTCACTTACAAGTGTCAATAAAATTGTCATCACTCGAAGTTATCTCTTGGAATCGTGAGAAAACCTCAAGATTGTGATGTGATAGATCCTGTTGGATCGTACAAACTAGACGTCCTCCAAGAAAAATTGACTAGAAATCACGTTTTTACATGGACAACATCATCAACAAGTTAGAAAAAACAGACGCCAAGGAAAAGACATTTATTTCATCATAAACACTGGCCGATGGACAATCTTCAGTAATTAATAGAAAAGTAAAGAAACAGATAAGATTTGCAATATCACTAAGAAGTCTTCTATAATTCCTAAATACTCGCCTCATCTAGATCCTTCGCACCGTTGGGATGGATTCAGTTTAAAATGTAATTTGTGATTTTCTTTATCTTTCAAGAATTTTCCTTTTCCCATTTCAACATTGTTGACACTTGATAGTTGATACTACTACTAGTAATGTTAAAACTCAACTGCCAATAAATCGGTCTTCACGGTTGCCAACTTCTATAGCAAAATTCATTTTAAGCTTACAAATACAGAACTCCACAAATAATCAGTGTAGGCAAACATGTTATGGCAGCAGTATAGTAGACCTCGGTGGCATTCCAGGCATCTAATTGATATGGAAAATGTCGTAAATCCTGATTTTATTCTACACTACAAGAAAAAGAAAAAAAAAAATGAATGACAAATGATAATATCATGTGCTCTAGCTGCCGAATACAAATGGCAACTCTTTTCAGAACTCATTGATCCGATGCCATATGCATCCTCTTTCTATCTCCCCCCAGGTCCAAATCTAAGTCGAAGATTGTCCAAAGTTTGGCCAACTAACTTGAGACGTGGATCATCCTCGGGTATTTCTCTTTCCTGAATGGTCAATGGAATATCAGTAGTTGCATAATGAGAAAATACGTAAAGATCAAAGGTTTCTGCAATAAAGACTCACCTTTAAACCGTTATAATATGCAGTTACAGCGGGAACTGATGTAGCCAACCTACGAGCTTGCATCATGTCCCATATTAAGTTTGCTGTGGTATATCCACCAGTCTGTAGAGGCATAAAGACAGTGTTACAACTTACAAGTCTTCATAGATGAGAAATGACGAATGAAGAAACCATCATTTCATGGAGGTAAATTTCACTAGTGCATGTTTTAGCAAATTTCACCTAAACAATTATTACAATCCATTTTAAGCAAATTAATCAAAACTTTTTCGCTAATTTGATAAACACCTCCATTTGTAAAGGCTACGTTATCACTTATCAAGCGTATCACTACAAAGAGCCAAAAAACTTTGCAAAACAGGCACTAGTTCTGTAAACAAAGTGGGTTTAATTAATTTTCCAAGCTTGGTAATATTTCCAAATACAATAGTAGCCACCAAGAAGTAAGTGAACTGCAAGGAGAGAGCCTACTTACTTTTTCTCCAGCAGCAACAAGGAGGAGATCATTTGCACTTTTAAGATTCAGACTGAAGTTCCTTGAATTCATATTAACCTAGACAAAAACTTAAGATGTCAGAAAAAAAGTCATGCGTTACTGGAAAATAGAGTGCTTCAAGGAACCGATAGCATACCAGCGTTTCTTCCGCAACTTGCATTCCCCTGGGTGTATATCCAATCATTGCTCCTTCTACAAGGGTCTGAAGCCAACAAAGGTTGCATCACTTCTCAAAGTTTAACAGTCTAAATTAAAACCTCAAAAGAAGGAATGAACAAGGTGGAGGGGCTATAACTGCATCTATTAGCATCATACTCGTATATATACCAGTAATAAGTATATTATATTAGAAAACAAAATCATCATGTATGAGATTGTAGTACAGCTTAATAAAACGAATTACAGTCAACGACAGTAAGTTCATAAAAATATCCAAGCATGTACGGCCAGATTGAACCACAAGTGTGGCAAACCAAAAAGTTGAAATTAAACATACGGGAATAAAATAAAAATAAGTAATTAAACCTTCAAGGAAAAATAAGTGAATTTTTTTTGGTCTTAAATTGATACTCCCTCCCATTTTTTAGTATATGTCATTTTGGGTTTTTCAATATTTGAAAAATATATGTTATGCATTTTTCAATGAAGATTTCTATCATAATTGATGTAAGTTGTTGAATTTCATGCACATTGGTGTACCACGGAATAAGTGCATTAATAAATGGACATGCATTAAATGTATGCCCCGAAACTCACCACATATATTTCTGCGCAAGGTGCTCTATTCGATTTCATGTAGTCCTCAAAAACTTTCAGACCACGGTCCAGGTCTCCCGCATGAAGATAGCACCTGTTAGAGAAAGTTATGTATCAAACATTCAAACTTCACTAGAAAAATACAATAAGAAACAAAATGAACCTTCAGTCTTCAGACATGAGAACTTTTCTGCTTTCCTTAAAAAACAATATATAAAATAAAATAAAAAAAGTAAAACACAAATTATTTTTTAATTTTTTTTTTTAAAACACTGCAATAGAACCCTAAAAAATATTAATAGCAAAATCTTGCAAAGGACGTACCACATTTGGCCATTCATGATAGTATATACATATAAAGATGAATGTGCATGCACATGCATTGAGGATTAACTGAAAATTAAGATATGAAGTCCATAAGGCGGGTCTCAGAATACCTAAAAACTCTTCAGATTTCAGACAATTCTGAAACAGCTAAATATGGAGGCTACTCTCAATTTATAGAAATACTGAAACTGGTCCTAGCTTCCACACACTGGCAAGTACTCGAAGAAGTAGAAAGTACACAATACATATATCATAAAGAACAAGCAAGGATAGCAGCAATGCCGAAAACTGGGAGGTCAACTCTTTCAAGGAAAAAAAGGTACCTCATAATTTGCATCATGATGTATGTATCAGGAAAATGTCCATCCTTCTCGAGCATCTCTAGAAGTTTATCGGTAGCCTGTGTGTGTGAAATAATAACATGAGACAATAGCCAACAAACATTATATATAACCGGATAAGTCTAGTTACATTGTTTATATACTTCAAAGGAAATTGCTTATCATCTTGTGCAACCGACATTAAATTCTTCAATCAGTTGGAACATTGACCTACACTATGACAAGAATGGAAGTGTTCATGCTGGAATTCAGACATTTATTTAGAGGAAGCTCCTTATACTAACTTAAGGATGGTGAAATTCACAAGCTAGGATGCACAGATATGGATAGGGATGCTGATGCGGATAAGAGACGAATGGATACACAGAAGGGCCGGAAAAAAAGGATAGTCATAAGTTGAGGATAAGTTAACAGTCTAACTATAGTTCTTCTATCTCCCTCTCGACTCTTTCTTCTTTATTGTCCAACCTTAAACTACACACCAAACCTAGGGACTCGTGTTTCTAAGAAAAATAAACTTAAAGGCAGGATACATATTTCAGAGGGATCCCTAGTAAATACAGATCGGAATCATACTGATATAAATACATCCACCCCAGACATATATGTGCTACATAGATCACAAGTCAATGAGTTGATAGGCAGGAAAGTGAGTTCAGTTTCTCTTTAACATGTGTACAAACTCTTGTATATCCATGAATTTACATCATTTCTCTGCCTCTCTTTGGCCAGGCTCTTTTTCCTTGATGATGATGATGATAATAATAATAATAATAATAATAATAATAATAATTTTAAAAGAATGGAAGGAGTTCAATGCGATCACATTCAAAGGAACTGAATCGAGTTCTTCATTCTCGCAAGCTTCATCTCGCTTGCCTACAGTTAGGAAACTCTCAAGTACGGTTCTGGGGGAAGGGCTCGACTCTTTGGATAAAGAGTTTTTATGCCCTCCCACCCCAAAAGATTCTCAGTGTCTACATAACACGAACTCATTGCCTACAGTTATTCTCAAAACAGTTCTTGGTTTATTCTAGTTTGAACAAGTTCAAACCTACGGAAAATGATGAAAGCAACTGTACTTAATGGATGAATAAAGAGCAATAGCTATATTAGTACTATTAAAGAACCCAGTTGTTCCAGTACCAAGCAGATAACATACAAAAAATGTGAATGGAGATGTTTTAGCCTATTGCAGATTAGATGTTTTAGCCCAAAGCAGAATATATCAAGACCCTGTATGAACTGGTCATCAAAACAAATCCACAAATTTCAAAATGATATTACAGATGTAGACGTGATACCTGAACATCCCTGAGCTCCGCAAGAGCATTGAATGCGACATGGTAAACAGTCAAATGTCTGGCCAAGAACCCGAATCGGCGAGTTACATAATCAGCTGTGGGAAGATTATATAGCTCTTCTTCAGAGATGCCCATCATAACATTTTCAGCAATGTTTTTTGATTGATCAACTTGAGACCAGCCTTTGGATTGCTCAACAAGCTCAATGATCTTGTACCAAAACAATGATAAAAAGAATAATCAGACACACTCGCAATCAGAAGTACAAAGAAATTGCAACATCAAATCCAACAAAACTCTAGAAAGGCACTATACAATTAACCTTGGAACTCATATCATCAGCCCGATGAGTCTGATTTAAATGTGCAGTTATTATCCCTGCATAGCAAAATTTGTTCAAACCAAGACCAGCAGCAGTCATATCTCGAACTATAGCATAACTGCAAAAAAAAAAAAAAAAAAAAAAAACTCAGATTTTTAAAGTAACCTGTCATTATTTGGAAACACAGAACTTTAATACATATCATATCAAGTGATGTTGTATTAGTAAAACAACATCTGCTTTGGGCCCAAGCATGGTATAAAATCTCAGAAAAATTAACAAAAATCCCAAGACGCCTCGATATTTCAGCTCATCCAGATGAAAATCTGAATTCAACATGGAATTCTGAAACTCTAAAACACTCAATTTATTTCTCCTTTAGAAATTTGCATATTAATTTCCGGCGTACAGAATGTTTCTGGAAGTTCATATTCCGAAACCGAGATTTCATCAATAGACCGGAGGTCTTGAGCAGAAAAGTCAGTGGGTAAAGGGAGGAAATAGTAAGTAAACTTGAACTTACACCCGATCTAATCTGCCGGTGGATGCGCACGCATGCAGTAGACATATAAAGGTTTGCCCAGTGGGCTTCACTTCTGATCTTTTCATTTCATCTAGAAGCTTGACGTGACAGAACAAAGGAAACTCCATTAGATTCCAAACACAGAACCTTAAATGTGCATGAAGAAAACTAATCAAGACAATAGAGAATAAGTACCCGGATAGCCTCATCTGACTTCTTGCACTTTCCACACGTTGATATCAAGTAGTTGTACAAAGCAACCTGAGAGACAGGAATTAGATTGCAACATTGTAGCAAGTAACAGTAGTTAATGCGAACACATCTTTTTAATAATATAATATGATAAATTATTAATAGGAGAAAATACACAGACAAGTCTATTACAGAAACTCAGACAGACAAGAGACTAAATTACTAAAATCAGGCGAAGGGTTACTTGCAGCCCCATTGAAGCTGCAAAGTAACAACCCAAAAAAACAGTACTGAGGAATTTCCAATCCAGGCTAGCAACATCCTCGAAACATCTACTATTTCTCTCTATCCAAATGCTCCAAATAACATAGCCTGGGATAAGATCCCAACAAGTCTTTTTAGCTTATCTTTCTCCTTCTCCAAGCCCTCAGCAAATCTACCACTTTGCTTGGCATTGACCAAGACAAATTGCAAATCCCGAATATTGAGTCCCAAAAGATCCAAGCCATTTTGCAATGAAGAAACAAGTGGCCAATGGATTCTCCATCCGCTTTACACATGAAACACCACTCCAACACAATATGTTGCCGCAAATTTCAAGTTAACCTTTCCCAATGCCACTGTCCGTAAAAAGAAAGCCACCCAAGGGAGTAATTTTACTTCTCCAAATAATTTTGCATGGGTAGTTCAATGCTAAGGAAGGCCACAAGGATTTAAAGTAACTCTTTACCAAGAACACTCCATGGAAAGTATATGCGAACACATTCATGGGGCATTACTCTCTTGGAGACGCACCATTTACAGGGTGCTTGTGAGAGATTTTTCAAAGCTACATTCGGCTTTTCACTGGCTTCTACTCTATTTTTCAGTGTTTATGGAAATGACTTTTGGCTTCCGCTTGAATTTTTATAAAGCATGAAAACTAGAGTCCCAAGCAGAAACCAGAAGCATCTCATTAGGTGCTTTTGGAGGCTAGAGATTGTGCTTCTAAAAGCCTAGGCAACCACTCACTTAATTTATATTCATCAGTTCAGCAGGTCTTACCCACTGGCTCGAATTAGACATAGTTAGGGACCACAGAATTTAACCACAAACAATATCCTTGCGTGCTCAAACTAATGATATTGTCAGCATACAAATAAACCACACATCATATACCAATTTAAAGTTTATAATCAAACAGTAAGGTTTACAGGGAGGAAGAAGAAGATACATACATCAGGAACCAATCCCAGAGATCTCATTTCATTGCGGAAATAGAAGGCGTCCTGCATCCGACCACCTTTCATCGTCCCCACAATAAGCGAGTGAAATGTATCCCTCTCCGGCATCACCCCATCTAGCATCATGTCGTCATATACATCTCTCAGCAAATAATTCCTGTTTCCCCCCATTAGACAGATAAGATCAGTTAAAGATGGACCTTTACACTTTCTTTTGTGAAACACAAAAGACAACCCAAATCGCTTCATGGGTATCTTCCAGAAAATCACGCCTTTCTTATTTTTTTCACATTACATATCAAAGATCTTCATAACACACATTCTTTTGTGAAACTCATACATATCATTTTGATCAATGCAATTCAAAGCAATTTCACAGGGCGAACGAAAACTGTCCAGCATCATGTCATCATATACATGCAAACAATGTCTTAACACCACCCCCAGCCCTCAATTATACAGATATTATGAGCCACACTTGACCTTTACTCGCATCCGTTGTTAAACTCCAAGACAACTCTATTCATTCACTTCATAGAATTCAAACAAATTTACAGAGAAAGTAAACTCAAACTCTTCTAGTATCATGTCATTATTAGTCACGGTGGACCGTCAAACAAATCCCTTTTCGATACTGAAAGACAATTCAACAAGGCGAAAATCATATAACAGTATGTCATCATCTACATCTCTAAGAAAATATGCTTTTATACTCCAATTACACATGAAAATAAGTCACTGGACACATTCTTTTGCCAAACTCAAAATACAACTAAATCATTCAAATAAATTTACCCAAAAAAGCTCAAATCAGGAAAAAGGGAGAGTAAAAACCTGCGCTGAGTAGTGAGAGAGCCAATGACGGTATTGTACTCAGCTTCATTATTAGCATAATTTCTCTTCAGATATTCTTCCGATTGAGCTTGTGCCGAGAAACTACGACGAGCTAAGGCTCGAAATACAGCAGCAGGATTATTTCCTGAGAGAAAAAGTACACAACAGAAAACAAACAAACAAAAAGGGTTAAAAATCAAATCTTTTCTCCAAGATTGAACATTTGAATGCAGAATGAGTATGAATTACCAGCTAGCTTACGAATTAGCTTCATTGAAGCAAGGAACAGCAGAAGGAGATGAAATTGGAATTGGGATTTGATTCGTTTGTATTTGTTTTCAGTACATCAGAAGAAAAATTGTTGGGGGCGAAAGAGTAGAGACCACTGAGATTGAGATGTTCATAAACCCTTGGGAAGAGTATTTCATGACAAGAAGATTGAAAACGCGATTTTCGGTTGGAGACTTTAAAAGCGTAATTCACTAGTACTAAATTGGGCCAACTAATTTTTTTTTAAACATCCAAAAATATATTAATAACGCAACAAACGTAAAAAAAAATACAAAGAGTATGAGAAGAACTATTAAAAATACATAGAGAATAAACAATGATAACAAAAAGGCCACCAAACCGAATTACACCACAACTAACCCTCAAACCATGAAACATAAAGCAAACAACACCCTATACCCTATAGACGAAAATACATACGAGGGCCAAGGCCCAAGATCAAGGTAACGCCAATAACAGAAATAGAAACATGCGGTCGAACGAACTCCACTGATAATAATATCACTTACATTGAATTTATTCTAGGATATTATCAACAGTTGTAGGCTCAACTGGTAAGGAATTTGAGTTCGCTTCCGTGTTCGAGTCTTGTGGATTTAAAAAACACCGCGGATACCACATAAATTTAAGAAATTGCAAAAAAAGACACTAGTAGTCAATTATATATTTTGAATAAATGTGTTGTTTATATAAACATATATCAGTATATGCAAGTGTTGTTTCATAACACACATAATTTTGGGTCCATTGATTCTTAGCGTCCCTAATTACAAAATGAACCTCCTTAGTTTATCAATTACATTTTAGTCCAAAGTCAATAAAAATTAACTATTCCAAAATTGAATTTTGTTGGAACCAAACAAGCCTTAGTGATTTCATTATTTTTTAAATTCTCTTTCTTCTTCACAACCCCGGTCACCGGAGATACTCCGATGAACGGAGCTGTGTTCGGATCATCCAAGCTCCCTGATCGGAGCTTGTGCAGCTCCCAGATCGGGAGTTTGCCAAGCTCCCAGATCGGGAGCTGAAGCTCCCGATCGGAGCTTGCCAAGCTCCGATTTGGGAGCTTGTGCAGCTCCCAGATCGGGAGTTGTAAGCTCCCGATCGGAGCTTGCAAGACAGGACCTTGCAGCTCCCAGATCTTCAAGTCCTGTCATCGGATTTCGGTGTCGGATTCCAATGAGGACTTGAAGAAGAATAAGAGAAGAAGATAAATAAGAAAAGGAAAAAGAGAAAAAAAAAAGAAAAAATGTTAGGACATGTTTGGAATAGAAATAATAAAGTGATGGTCAACTCAAAAAACCTTCATTTTGGACCAAAATATAATTGATATCATAAGAGCATCCTTTTTGAGAAAGTCCTTCATAAGGAGGAGGTCTCAAAATCAATTTTCTCTACTAATTTTTATTGCAACATCTTTTTATCTCACTGTTCAGGCAGAGGACAAGTTGTATTGCGGATCTTATCCTTTTGTTCGGGTTTATATTACCCCTTTTTTTCTACTTTTTAGACCAATAGGTAACTTTCCAAATTCATTAGGCAAAAATATAAAAAATAAAAATAAATAAAAAATTCCATCGGTGTGCTTGTGCTTTTATTGTGGATCTCCAGGAGAAACAAATACTGTAATATATTCATGTAATCCATACATACTGATACACTACCAATGAGGTCTAGCTCAATTGGTTAGACTGAGGTGTCATGACACTAGAGGTCATAGGTTCAATTCTCGCCAAGTGCGGGATTATTTATACTTTATTACTAGCATTGTAATGTTACTTATTAAAAAAATACATACTGATACACTGTACATTAAAACACAATTCAATAGAACAATCACCAACATGGAACAAATCATCTTCTTCAATCTACCTCAACTCTTCATTGAACAAAATCTTTACCAGCTCACCTCTTCTTGAAATCCCTTAAACCTCAGAATTTCCGCCGACAGTACCACGCAAATGTGTCGTCCAAATCAGGAGTTTCATACTATTCCTTCAAACATCTCCATCATTTTCAAACTTATGTGGTAATACTAGTAATCGATTGCTAGATTATATACAGAAACAGGATGATTCTTTTGTACAGTAAGAACATTTTACAACTACAACCAATGTAATGAACGTGATGCTGGAATTAAAGATGCAAATAAAAGTCGCGAGTAATTAGTACAGCTTCAGCCTGGTCTCAATTCGAAGCCTGCAAATCGGACATAGATGAAGATCTTTCCCACAGTCCACGCATGTCTGTCAAGAAATGAAAAATGGATATATAACCACACCTTTTGGGGACAATTCAGAAGATTTACATCTTACAGACCTGGTCTATGTGAAGTTCATATTATATACACCTATGTTAACCGTGTATGATTTTTAAAACAAAAATGTGAATCAATTTATCAGAACATCTTGACTTTGCGTGGATGGACTTTAAACACAACGCCTAATACATTACACGGATTCTAAATTCATTATTCATTATCATATGTTTATGATCCACGCTGTAGTAATACCTTGATACTACGGAAACGTATATTTCCTCTATGGCTCTATTGGTAATGACAGATGGACAGTGTGACACTATTGTACATAAGCATGCATCCAGAAATATATGATAGGAAGCGTAACCACATGGATATACTAGTCTAGGCTCTCTCTATTCACAATACAATACACGTTGGTCCGAAATTAGGTGTGTGGCTGTCTGTAAAATGAGTGTGTATAGTGTATACAATCCTTAGGTAGGTTTCATTCAATCAAAAGCAGCATTACATGGAATATGCAAGAAAAGCATATTTACCTGGTGGCCACAACCAAAAGCCATATTCTTCGGGTTACTAAGGCAAATGGGACAGATCTGTAAAACAAGCAATGTTGACTCTGTTCAATTTAGTGAAATGAGATGCAAGACAGGAAGCTAAAAAAAAGGAAGCACAAGCAGAGAGAGCTAAATCAGTCTTATAAGATAGTGCATTACATTAATACATTCATTGGTTAATGGCACGGAGTAAAGTTACTCTTGTTTTATTAGCTTATTCAGAATTATTGCTCAATCTCTCCCAGACAAAGCGAAAGTTTCTAAAGAGAAGAAAGCTCACAGAGATAGTTTTGAGCTTTCAAGTTGATTTTGTTTGAGTCGATTAGAAAATAAAAATATGTTCACGAATTTCAGTGGAAATATTAGAAGTTTAGGCCAAATTGGTGATAAAAAGTATACAAACATTTACTTATGCATGCTAATATATACCTGATCTTCATAAGGATAGCTTGGAGCCGATGGAGCTGCATTATGCTCATAGTACGAGCTTGGGGTTTGCTGAAAACTAGCTCCGTGCGACGGATTAAAACCACTGTCAAATGCTGCAGCTTGGACTGGAGGAGGAAGAGCATATCTTTCGGGAATATTTCCTCTCCGCCGACTATATTACCCAGAAGAGAAAAAATAAAAATAAATAAGTAACTATGTTTGTGGATCACACATGCAAGTATGCAACCAGCAGAAAAGTGAAGCGAAGATTTACCCCAACAGATTAAACTCAATGGTTGCCTTGTATTGAGGTGGAATCTCCATCAAAGCGGCTAGAGCAAATTCAGTCTCTTTCCGGGTTTGGTGTACATTTTTCGACATAATTTCTGTGAAGTTGACAAACTGTACACCAAGGAAATGTCACAGAAAGCATAAAGCAATTATCCAAATGAAAGGAATAATTAGGCAGCAACTGACCTGGAAGTTATCGAACTCTCGGGCAGGAATGTTGTCGTCGAATTCCTTCATAGTGTCCCAGGGGCCATCTCCAACCCCAACCAGAATAATAGATAAAGGTAACTTGCTGCACATGTTTAATCAATATTAAATCCACCATCATGGAAAGTCAACAGACATACTCAAAAATAAACTTGCAAACCATTACCTAGCTTCAACTATTGCTTGAACAGTCTTTTGCTCCTGAGGACTTAACTGACCATATTCAGTGTCTACACTTCTTGTAACCTACGGAAGGATGAACATTATGTAATAGACTAAACATCACAAGAAAGAAACCTCTAGCATCAGCACATTAGAGGATAACCTACCTGACCATCTGCAATAATTAGTAAGACGTGGTACTGGCCTCCACTCTTCTCGACAATAGTCATGGCCATTTCAATTATAGGTGCAAACGAGGTTGGCCCTAACAAAAGTGACAAGCGTTTAAGCCATGGGTTGAGATAATGTTTAAGCACTGAGGTAAAAAGAACAGGTAAGAACATCATTAACCTGCTAGTTTCAGATTCGGTACAAGTTCTCTATATCGGCTAATAACTTCCTCAAATCCATGGCAATATCTATCACCAGGGTAAAAACTAAATACGTCTTGATCATGAGTTGATACTGCAAAGAGAGATAGTGATTAAATAGTGAAGTGAGTAATAAGTTTCAGAAGTTACCACAAGCTCATTACGCCATACCATCTCCAAATCCAAAACACGGTATCAAGTTATCGTCATCGAATGCCGCCAATGTTTTCCCAATGATTGATATTGCTTCTTCATAGGGATTACGGCCATATCCAACGTGATGCAAACTTTTCCCATTATATGACTTCTTGCCTAAAATGGAACGAAATCAAGACATTGCCCGAGGATTTCAAGCTATTATTTATATGAAATATGATGAGTGTAAAAAGATTGAACCTGTCCATTCATTGCTTTTGGTGAAATCAATTCCAATAATTAGGTTTGAAGACTCAAGGCCAGCTCGCGCAAGAGCTTCAGTCACCTAAAAGATATACAATAAAACTTATTTGGGATTGTGAAAGATAACATAGTATCCAAGTGACTTGGAACTTCCATAACGAAACTGTAACTGCAGAGGAAAGAAAAGCCACAACTAAACCCAAACCATAACCTTCTAATGCCAAGATTAGCATTCAAACCAACTAAATCAAGCATGTTGCTGTACGTTCATGCCATCTTTCTAGATATTTCAGGTTCATACTAAGTTTCTCAAAGAAGACACTAAATTGAATGGAAAACTACGACCTGCTAGAATATTCAAATTTCTAAACACCATGCTGAAAAAGTTGTCAGCTACTCCTACGGTTCATATATTCCATTATAGGCAAATGACTTTCCAATTTCTGTATCACCTTAAATTAAGTGAGATATCCATAAGATCGGGACATGTAACAAATTAGATCTTTTATTTCCATAAATGATTATCATTCTATCCATCTATCACGTAGTATCCACTTAAACGGAAATCAAATTTGTCCAAAAAAAAACAGAAATGCACATCCAAAAGTACATAAAAACACATGCTTTAGGAATTCTTGCCAATATA
This sequence comes from Plantago ovata, assembly GCA_028274465.1. Taxonomy (NCBI): domain Eukaryota; kingdom Viridiplantae; phylum Streptophyta; class Magnoliopsida; order Lamiales; family Plantaginaceae; genus Plantago; species Plantago ovata. The sequence goes on from CM051457.1 coordinate 26,675,666, forward strand.
CGTGCATACATACCTGATCCAACGAATTATAGTTGTCTGCAATCATCGAATACCTCCTATCAAACTTCCTTTTCGGTGCATGAGCTTGTGATGAAGGATAATGCTGAGTCGGTGCCCCGGATGGAGTATCATAATTCACAGGGATATCTTCAGGTATATAAGGATAAGCAATCGGGGGCTCTTCAGGAAAAGTATCGGATGCAATACCATGGTTTTGAGGAGGGGAAGGAGGAGCATTATGCTGCTCCTGCACTGATGGATACCCAGCTGGAGGAGTAGGATTCTGGACAGGGTAATTTTGAGCATACTGCGAAAACGGAGCGTGGGCGGGGTTGTGCTGCCACCCGGACGTCGAACTAGTTTGAGAAGAAGCTGATGGTGGGCGATCCCAAGTTCCACCATCTGGTGGAGTAGAGCCTTTGTTACCCATCAAGCTTGTTTTATCAAAATAATTTTCTCTACAAATGAACAATTCAAATGAAATCAATCACAATCCACATCCACACAGCGTAGGTATCACAAACAGGAGAAATAGATACATAAATCAAGCGAACCTTCTAAACAGTTTACGATACACCAGAAAGAAGCAATTGCCTATTGTATCGAATATAATCAATCAATTGCAGAGCATAAAGAAAATTCAGTGACAGATTGAAATCAAAGAAAGCAGCTTTATCAAAATGCCTTCCACGTTTCGAAGTCAATCACAATAAAAATCGAACACGTATAGATATCACAAACAAGGGAAGAAACAAAAGGCACAGTAAGTCCAGGAAAGCCTATAAACAGGTCATCCTTATTTGTACACAGACACACACAGAGAGACAAGCAAGCATACATAAAAATTGCCAATTGTTTTGAATATACTAGACTCTACAAATCAGAATCGGAATCCAACGAATTCTAGATATCACAAACTAAATAAACAAAAAAAAGGCATAGTAGTAAATCAAGCAACTTCTATACACAGCTTACCTCTATCTACAAATACATACATACCAGGAAAACAAAAGCAACTGCAGATACTGAATCTACTCTTATCAATCACCAATCCAACAAAGTCTAGATATCACAATCAAGGACAAGGCATAGATAGTAAATCAAGCAAAGGCTGTAAGCAGCTTACCCTTATTTATACACAGACAAAAGCAAAGAAAGAAAAAGAGCAAATGGTCTATTGTATTGAATATACTCAATCAATTACCAAGCCTAATAAGAAAATACTTGATCAAAAAAGCAGCATATTGACTATTATATTGAATATGCTCTATGAATCACACTCCAAATCCAACAAGTCTACGGATCACAAACAAAAGAAAAGGCTTTAAAACAGCTTACCAAGGAAGCAAACGACTAATATACGGAATATTCTGAATCAATTGACGATCAAAGAAAGCAGGTTTATGAATGAGAAGAAATGGACTTTGAGAAGACTAGTAAGAGATGGCTTGTACGCTACGTCTTCTCCGTACTTTCGGGATAAACACCAAGTATGTTTCTCAGCAATAGCTCCACCTTTTCTAAAAACAGAAAAATCCCATCTTTTCGATAAACTACAAGAAGAGGAAGTGAGATGGATGTAAACAAGAAAGACGTCAAGACACGTAACAGGGGAAATTTAACAGTGAAACTATGTACAAGGTGGAGAAACGTGAATGGGATTTGGTTTCTTGGAACCAATAGGGGGAACTGAACTTGGCAAAAGAATCAAAATCCAAAACCAGTTTCGTTTCTTTTGTTTTTTTACTTGGAATATAAGTGTAATTTATGAAAGTTTCACTGCATTGCTTAAGATTAAGATCCCAGATTTTAGGTGAATAAGGGAGGGGGAGAGAGAGAAACCTGGGTTTTGGTAAGATCGGTTCTTGCTGATGAAGCGTTGTTCTAGGAAAAGTCAAATAGAATCAAACTGTGGATAAATCTTTGAAAAGGGTACCAGCTTTTACTTCAATCATTTTTCTTCAAATCATTTTCCAACTACAAATACAAAACTACAAATTGTCTTTATCATTACAAATTTCAATAGCAATTCAACCTGGGCAAGAGTCCCATTCTCTGAGACAAATTATAGGGGCACATTCACAAAGTGATGAGAACTTGGGCTTCAGGCGGACAAGGCCGGTATGTGGGGCACGAAGCGATGTAGCTCCATGGCGGAGGAATTGACCCGGTGGGTACTTTTTACAGGTTTAATGACTCTATTTGTATCAAATATATCATTCATTGCATATATAAAAGATGGAGGATAGTGATTTTATATAGCCGGGAAATTAGAAGACATAAAATAATATATTAATAAAAAATACTAGGGGAAATATTATTCAATAAGTATAGAATAGAACACTCAATAAATAATTTCCACTCTTATTCATCAAGTCCTAAACTGCTTTAGGCTCTGTTATCTTCGTCTGAAAAAGTTTGAACTGATCTGAATTGAACTGAATGGATCTGAACTGAACTTAACTTATTTGTAGTACAAAATACTATTAGCCAAATGTGAAGTGAACTGATCTGAACAGAATTTAAAATAATCAATTTTCAGATGAAAATAACATAGCCTTATTAAATATATTAAATAGATATGAAATAATTTGGGAAGATTGTATAATATCTTTTCCTAACTAATAAACTTAACAAATAAGTAAAAATAATTAAGAGAGATCCTTTGATATATATACCATGACTTGTCTCTTAAATAAATCGTACGCATTCTATGCGCACGGGCAGGAGACTCTTAAGTTCTCATCAAAAAATAAAAACTTGCTCCCTCTCTTTGCCAATAAATTCGCCATTTGATTCGCTTCCATGTAGATATATAATATAGCTCTTGCACTTCCTATCTTCGTCATCAATAAATGGCCGTAAGTTTTAATATTGCATTGTTGGTGGTTAAGTGATTCGGGTGGTTGCTCATTTGACTCTATTGGTGTAAAAATATGCCCAATTCTCGAACTACGGATTTGGATGTTTAAAAGGGTGATCTACTTAACATATAGAGCCGACCAAGTGTTATGGACCGTATCCTAACATTATGGTCCTTCCAAATGATCCACTGAGATGGTAAATATGGAACAAGCCCAAAATGAACAAAGACTTGCATATTATATTGGGCCAAGTCCATTTAATGCTAATGGGCCTCTTACACCCATGTGGCTACATCCAAGCCGTACATTTGACACGATCTTGAAGCTAGAAGACTACTTGGATGAAAGCTATAAATAGCCTCTGCATCCCATCATTTGAAGTTAATCAACAATCCTCAACCAACTCTCCATTTCAACATACTTACTAGGGAAGCCTACAACTACATACACGTAAAGTCGTCCATCCGGTTTGATCCTCGACAAACCGGGCATAAGGTCCTAACCCCCCTCAAGCTTTATTTCAGGTCCGAATAACTCAAGGAAGGTCCTAGCAACGCATGGATGGACTTTAATTGGAAGACTTAACTTGGAAGGATGCATTTGAAAACAATACTTAAACGAATTATCAAGAGCACGAATTTACCCATGAACAGGCTCGATAAATGTAACTATCAAAATATTGAAATATCTTATACATTGCACATGTTAAAATTGACACTTTTGAAGTGTAATGAAAGATGAAACACTATGGTCCATCCATCATTGATTCTTAAAATTTGGCGTGCACATGAAAGGGTTTTGATTTTCCTCTCTTTATGATGACTAACGTAAGGAAGAAGGTTTGCTTGGACCAATATCTATATGTAAGTTGTAACTATAATATCATCTAGAATTTAGACTGCAGTCAAGACGCGGAAAGGGATGTGTTAATTACAACTCTTTTCCTCGAAAAAAAAATTTTGTAAAACGACAAATATTTTAAATAATAAAAAATAAAAAATGACAATTACTAAACATGGGAGGGTATAAGTCATACTTATATTAAGACATCAAGTAGAGGTCAGGACAATACGATATACGACGAGAATACAACATAGTTTTATTTTTTTTCAAAAGAGAGACTAGTGAATCAGACACCTATCCCAAACAAAAACACCTACAGTCTTGAACCTCCTCTTTTAATGCAACAACTTAGTTATCATTCATCATAGTTGGTATCCTAGTGGTAAGGGTGCTGGAGTACCAAGAAGATGTCGGGGGTTCGAACTCAACCGAGGCATAAGATGATTTAGAATATTTTGAGTTATAAGGTGGTTAATGAGTAGTGTAAAAGTAGTTATAACTTATAAGGTGGTTAAAAAGTAGTGTGTAAGAGTAGGTTAGATTGGCCGTTTTTTAAAAACAATCATTAGTCGGTGGCTTGGTACCGGTGCACTTTCCCTGGATTACATATGAATTGTATTTACAATTTAGTAATATACTCATTATTTTTAAAAAAAAATGTTTTTTCGTATTCCATATTTGTCTATTTTATTAGATTTTTTACGTTTTTTCTTTTTAAATTGATAAATATTTATCTAACAATTTTATTGTGGATCTAAAAGTAAACGTAAATAATCTTTTAAAAAAAGAAAAAAAAAAAAGGTAAAACTCGTGTGCTAATAATAAACCCTGGCGAAGAACATAAAGCTCTGCCATTATATCGTGGTTTGTTGACTTTGTTCTACAAAGGAACACGGCTCCTGGACGCACAAAGTTAATTACCAATACCATCATGAATCAAGATAATAAGCTGATTCTGATGAAATTATTTAGAAATGATGAAATCATGTTAGTATATACGAACATGAAATAAGTTGATAAGGTGTTGCAATCGTGCGGAGTAATATAATCTTTAATGATCAGGCCATGTTCCATATGATGATTATGATCTCGCGTGTTATCAGAAAACAAATTTAACTTTTGAAAAGTAGTAACACAAAAAGAATATTTCCCGTGTTTTATTTTAGCCATTGAGCTTTAATTGATAATATAACTTGTTTATGGGACCATAAGCATGCAATTTCATTCAACCATATATATTCTTCTTTTTCCCTAAAAAAAAAGAAAAAAACCATATATATTCTTCTTTCCCCACCCATTGCTTTCTCCATTCCTTTCCACCAAAAGTTATTATTAGGACCAGTTTTAATTGATGCCAAGATATAAAAACAACGAATCAAAATTTGAAAATTATATATATATATTTTTATAGAGGGTGCTCACCAAGTTTCAACCTAAATCTCACAATTACGTCTAATTGCTTCATAGAATTAAGAGTATGGATGCTAAGATAAATGATTGTCAAATGCCTTCACTCGAATAAATTATGCCCTAAACAATCAATAATCATGCATGAACTGTGTAAAGCAATCTTATCATCATATTCATAAAATCGAGATATAAATCATGTTATCTCTGCCACCAACACATTGATTTAGCTACTCGTGGACGAAAGAACAATCATATCATAAGTAATCGTTGAAGATATTACAATAATAAATTAAGACAAAATAATAATAATGAGAAAAATATTACCAATCGAATATCTCTTTGGTATGAAAATTATGAGAACGAAAGGTAAAATATGGTAAGGACAATTTGGTAAATTAGTGCTTCTAGTGCTCGTCTTAGAGCTCAGGACCAACGGGTATTGGATTGGTTGAGGTGTGTTGGATGTCTTGGTTAGGAATTAGGATACTCTAAATTGGTTGAAGAAGGCCTCCGTTTATGAAAAGTAACTATTGAAATGATATCTTAAGCGTATATTTTCGGATGCAACAGCTTAACTTATCTAACTATCACTTATTTTAAGCATAAATAACTTTTTGAGTGTTTGTAACAGTTTATTATTAATTCTCTTAAATTAAGCTGGATAAGTTGAAGTTGGAGAAGCTGGGCCCCTTCAACAGTTTCTCTTAAATTAAGTTGGATTTTAGTTGTTCTTGTCTAAAAGTTAGATTTGCAAATACTACTCCAACAACTTATCTAACTTTTAAGTAGTTTTTTGCAAACACCCATCAAATTCTATAATAAGCCAATTTTACCAACTTCTACTTAAATTAAGCCACTTATTTTATTTTAAATTGAAACTATTACAAACACCAAGTGGTACGAAGAATTTCTCCACCATGAATATGCCAGATGACTAAAAAAGAAAGTTCAAAATACAGTAGTTTTCTTTTAATAATTTATCGGGATGATAAAGAATATCTGTATTTTACCAAGATGGCAAGATAGTGTATAGTTTAGAGATATAGTACATGAAAATTCGTCACAAGACTCGCAACATGTGAATAACACCACCCAATTTGTTAATAGGGATCATTAGATCCAATCGAGGTGTTCCACCACATGCAGTGCCAATATTTTAAGCCCACATTTATATCGATTAAATTGGAAAATTGGGGTTTGAAACTTTGAACGTTGTGCTTCACTTGTGTAACAGCTCCTTCTTTATTTTTTTTTAATTTTATTTTTTTATATTGGAAAATTACTTTGGAGAAAATTAACACAAGTACATTTGTAACCTTCGAGTAAGTCCAAGGAAAAGAAAAAAAATCGAAGGAAAATCAAATTTCTTTAAAAAATATTGGGGTAAAATCGAAAATCTCTCTCATTTGACATCTTCTTTTCTAGGAAAATTAGTAGTTATATTACTTTTTGAAATTTTTATATAACAAACAAAACAAGCAATTTTTATCATTTTATGTATGATCTAATGCATGATGCATCATTAAAGCATATATCGAAAGTCACAAGTGAAAATAATTTTACAATAGAGTTGTTTAATTATTTTCATTTGTGAGTTTTGATACTTTAATGATGCATCATTAGATCATACATAAAAATTACTTGTTTTTGTACGTTGAAGTTTTGTTTATCAATAGAAAAAAAAAGCATTTTTACTTATATATAAAAAAACAAAGTTAATAAAATAATACTCCTAGTCCTAACTACTAAGTTGACTTTTTTTGGAGTAATTTGCTGCAAGTAACTACTAATTTTCCTTGAAAAGAAAATGTTAAATAAGAGAGAAGAAATAAGGAAAATTTTAAATTTTCCTTAATGTTTTTCAAACGAAAATTTTAGTTTTTCAAAGGAAAAGTTTCCTCCAATTTCTTTTATTTTTCACTTTGGTCACTTTTTTACCATTGACTTGGGCCTAAATTATACAGCATTATGATGAAACTATCAGTATATATCGACAATCACTTTGCCATCTCTCTCTATATAGAGAGAGAAAACAAAATGCAATAATAACATATCTAAGTACTATAATCCTAGTATAGTAGTACATGCATATTCCTCCAAAAATCTCAAAAATGGGGTTTCTAACAAGTTTCATTACATGTTTCCTCCTATCTTCAGCCTTAGTAACAAATGCTGATGACAAGGTAAACTCACCATCTTGCCATTTCCCTACATTATTCAACTTTGGTGATTCGAATTCGGATACTGGAGGAATTGCAGCAGCGTTCTATCCGCCTGCTTTGCCCACCGGGGAAACATACTTCCATAAACCGGCTGGTAGGGCCTCAGACGGTCGCCTGATTATAGATTTCATCGGTAAGTTTCAAGAAATGTTCACAGTTTTTAAAATGGTTTGCATCTTTACTGTCAGTACTAATCTTTAGTCTATTTTTTCCCTGATGAAGCCGGTCATCTGGGGTTACCATACTTGAGTCCTTACCTGGATCCACTAGGGTCAAGTTACAAGCACGGTGCAGACTTTGCAACTGGTGGTGCAACCATTTTACGGCCTAATGAATCATGGTTTGTGTATGGTGCTAGTCCATTTAATCTTGAAATCCAAGTCGAGCATTTTACTCAGCTGAAGGATAGAACTGCTGATTTGTATAATACATGTTAGTCGAATCTCAGTACTTGCATAATACATGTTCACACGTTCATCTGTTATGTGGCATTGCCGGAACTTATAATTTTCTGTCTTGCAGCGAAGCACAGATGTCTGTTGAAAAGGATACCAAAACCCAGTGACCTTTATCAGGGCCTCTTCACAATCGATATAGGACAAAATGACGTAGCTGCATCTATGCGAAGCTTAAGTTACGAACAACAGCTGGCTGCCATGCCAGCAATAATCAACCAGTTTATCTTACAAATCCGCGTAAGTACAAACTAGGAACTTTTTATTGTTAGCGACTCGATTTCAGATAACTAGAGAGATTTGAACCCTTTGAGTTTTTGTAGGTCCTGTATCAAAGAGGGGCAAAGACGTTTTGGATACATAACACAGGGCCAATCGGCTGTTTGGCCATTACCATAGCTAAAGTGAAAGATCCTGCACCGGGCTATTTGGATGAAATCGGTTGTGTGAGAAGCCAAAATGACATAGCCTTGGAGCTCAACAAACAGATGAAGGATGAAATTGTGAAGTTGAGAACAGAGCTTTCTGATGCTTCATTAGTATATGTGGACATGTACATGGCAAAGTATGACCTGATTGCCAATGCCAAAATGCATGGTAATTGACAGTACGATTCCTTGACTGGTTACGAACATCAGATTACGAAGTGTATATTCTGATCGATCATTACTTTCTTTCTACTTGCAGGATTCGAAGATCCTTTCAAAGTATGTTGCGGTTATCATGGAATTGGATATGATGTCTATTGTGGAAACAGAGGAACTGTGAATGGAACTGAAGTTTTTGCAGGCTCATGCCAGGATCCTTCCAGAGTTATAAGCTGGGACGGTGTACACTACTCTGAAGCTGCGAATCAATGGATCACCAACCGAATAGTCAACGGTTCGCTGTCTGATCCACCGGTCGCTATCTCACAAGCGTGCTACAAGCAAAGGTCTTCAAATCCTTAATGTTGTGAAAGAAGAACATAAATAGCCATAAATTTGATTTATCCAAGTGTAAACATTCCAAAATTTACAGTAAAAGTTACATCTAGCCTTATAAGACCTTGTTTTTCGAACAGTAAAAGCGTAAAAATGAGTGGAAAATCTAACAATCATAAATTCGTGTTTCTTTGCTTCACTTCAAAGCAAAGTAACTAACCAGCATTTTAAAAAAACAGCAGCAACTAGCTAGACTAGATCAGAGTTCATTACAGCATGTATGTGTTAGTGCAGTAAACTAACATTATTTTGCTTAAGCATTAAACATTCTTGCAGCAAGCTCGTAGTACTATATAATCTTAAAGCAATCAATAATTCATGACAACAAACTTTTCTTTTTTCTATCATTTCTGTTTATTTATCCTTGAGTTAAGGCATGTTTTCAGGAGCATAGATGTTCTTTTGAAAAACATATATAAACAGAAAACATGTGTTTGACAAAAGAACATATATTATATGATCCTGAAAACATGCCTTCTGATGCGGTATGATTAGAACTTGAACGGACTAGTTTTTAATATTTTGGGTTTTTTTCCTTTTCTAGCACGTTAGGTTTTAGTATTAGACTTTGTGTCGTATTTGGTTTATTTTTCTTTTCTAGCAAGTTAGAAATATTTAAATACATTGTCATTGGTTGTTTTCATGCAGTTTTGATTGATTAATAAAAAAAGAGGTTTACTCACAAATCTGTCAATTTTCGGTATTTTATAGTAGAATCAACGAACTTTGATAAACTTCTTCAATTTTTTAGTATTCTACGAAATCAATGAAGTTTTGATTATGGTTTTTCCTTACTTGTCCATGCACACTGCATCAGAGTGGTATCAGCTCAAGGTGGTCCTGAGTTATGCCGTTTGAGAGATAGGTTGAAAAATTGACGCTCCGAGTGGATGAGGTCGTCAATAAACAGTCTCGTGATCGATATGCTCGTCGAAAATTATCCGAGTCACAATGTCATATATTTGAAGAATTTTCGGAATCATCTGCAAAGGTAATCATTTCCAATTTTGCATATGAGTCTGAAAGATTTATTTAATTTAGGTCATGAGGACGAAAATAAATTTGTAAATAGGGATGATGAATGAATTTGGGATTAATAAGATTCTAATTTTGTAGTTTAGGATGAAGAATATGGAGTTGTTGGAAACAATTGTACTTGAATACCCAGACGATGGAGACTGACATGTATAATTTCCAGAGGTCGGATTGTCCAAAAGATAATAGCATGGACATGTTCTTAGATTTTCTTGATTCTGGATCTTATAAGCACACAAATACAATTGATGAGCCTGACTTGCCGGTTAATGAGGTCCAGGTTGACTTTGACGGCTCAGTGCATGAGGTGGAGGTGGACATCATGGATGAATTTGAGTATTTTTTTTATTTTTAAATCTCATCACGTTTGTGCTAATCAAGATTGAAATACATTAGCCAAGTATCACAATTGGAAGCAAGGGAAAGCTGGTGATTGGAAAATAGATTTGTTGACGATAGATTAGCAAGCTTTGTTTTCCGTGCAAACGGAATGGATAAGGAATTGAGATGTTTGACTTGTGGCACTAACATTATGGAAATTAATTAATAATATCAATAATCTTAATTGCATTATTAATATACTGAATCAAACTTTATTATTAATATACTGAATCAAACTTTATTACATTTAAAGTGATAAAAAGTGAAACTTATTTACTACTCCTAATAAGTACTTTTATTGGATAAAAAAGTACCCCTCTCCCCTTTAAATGAAATTAGTATGATAACTTTTCTTTCCTTTTATCACCTCTAAACATATGCCCCATCGGCCAACAGTTCAACACCTACCTTCTATATTTTGACTAAATTAATTATCCTAAATACCTCTCGGGCACTACAATCCAATGATGAAGATTACAAACATTTTCCCTTAAATATAATTAGGATTCTATTTATAATTTTGAAACAAAAATACATAGTACTATACTTTTCATTTTAAAAAAGTGTACATATTAGTATTATTGACTTTTTTTTTCATGTATCATATAAAAACACATTATATAGAAAATTCAATATAAATCTATTTTTTACATATACCGGACATTCAAAGCCATGTACGTAGTTTGAGACAATTTACATGTATTATCATATCAAAAAACATGTATCTCATGTATGAAAAGCCATGTATGTTGAGATAATGTTCATGTATTATCATATCAAAAAACATGTATCCCATGTATCAAAAGTCTTGTATGTTGAGACAATTTTGAGTTTGTGGAGAGATTGTGATCCTAATTATGTGTTTTTCTTTGAGACTAAGGAGCTTAAGTGACCATGTGTTTGATATGGATTTGTTCATGTATATATATGAACCATTTGGTTTGAAATAGTACCACTGTATGATGATATATGTACCTTACATACAACATATTGATCATGTACGATATGTATCATACATATTGATTATGTACCATATGTAAAATTGTGCATGTTTAATTTGTACAAAAACATGTACCACCCATATTTTTTTGTCGTACAAAAGCATGCATCATTATATCTATATAAGCACATGTATCGATGCACGAACATGTACCACATGGTACTTGATTTTAGTTTCATCATATTCATCTTATTATTATTTATTTTTTAATTTTTGAACAATGTGATTAAATCTGATTATCTATTTGATGTGGAATAGGTACTCGCATTTACGGTAAAAAATGAACATGAATGGAGCTTATGGAGAGAGAGACCAAAATGATGTTGACTGTTGAATGGAGAAGGTGCTTAATTTGGCATGCTTGAAATGTATTATTAATTGAATCACTGATTTCATGGACTTCGATGAATAAGATTATGAAGTAGTAGTAGTAAATTGTTAAATATGATAATGTCTACTTCTGGAATTTCAGTATAAGTATAAAATGATACTTTTCTGTAAACAAGATTCTAAATATCATTAACATGTAAATAAGATTGTAAAATGACACCCAAATATAATATAATGTAATTGACCCTATGGAAATGCACTGTGGGTTTACTTTTATCCTTATACTCGTTGGGTTCAGTGACTTCGTGGCTAATGCTACATCTCTCGACATGCCTTAAGGACTTATGTGGCCATACACAAGTGTTCGATCCCGTGGAGCACTTCTTATGACGTCTTCTTCAATTTTTTCATCACAAGTCTATATATGGTTTGTGTTTGTCCCCAAAAGTATGGGTAGTTGTTTTTACTAGTTACTTGGTTCGTCGAAAGTTACTTTGTTAGATTTTGATCTTCCTTGCCTACATAAATTCGAGGACGAGTTTATCTTAAGTGGGAGAGAATGATGCGGTATCAACAAGGAGTCGAAGCAATAAATTCGAAGATGGATTGGTTTTAATATTTTAAGTTTCTTTTCCTTTTACACCAAGTTAGGTTTTAGTATTAGACTATTTGAATATGAATTAGTTTTAAAATTTTAGATTTCTTTTCCTTTTACACCAAGTTAGGTTTTAAAATTAGACTTTGTTTAGTATTTGGTTTCTTGTTTATTTTTCTTTTCCGGCAAATTAGGTTCTAATATTTAAGTAGGTTGTCGGTCATTGTTTTCATTCAATTAAATTTTGATTAATTAATAAAAAAGATGTTTCCTCACAAATATGTCAAATTTCGGTATTCTATAGTAGAATCAACGAACTTTAATAAAATTATTCAATTTTTAGTGTTTTGCGAAATCAATGAAATTTTAATTATCGTTTTTCCTTGTCCCCACATGTTGCATCACCTTAACGTATGGATAAATAAACAGAAATGAAAGAAAAATAAAAGTTTGTTTTCATTTAAAGTACTTATGTGTTTGCCTACATCTCCAAGAAACAAATTAACTACTCCTAAAGTCAACGGTTCGCTGTCTGATCCACCTGTTGCTATCTCACAAGCATGCTACAAGCAAGGATCTTGAATTCATTAATGTTGTGAAAGATCGAAGAACATACATATATAGCCATAATAGCCATAGATTAATGGTTTGATGTATCAAAGTGTAAACATTCCAAAATTTACAGTGAAAGTTACATCTACGCCTTATACGACCTTATTATTCGAACAGTTAAATGCGTAAAACTGGGTGAAAAATCTAACACTCATAAATCTGTGAATCTTGGCTCTACATTAGAGCAAAAAAAACTAACCATCATCATTTAAGAAAAACAACAGCAGCTAGATTTGATCATAGTTCTTCATTAAAGCATGTGTTAGTGCAGTAACCAATCATTATATTAACTATCATAACTTTGCTTAAGCATTCATTAAACATTCTTGCAGCAAGGTAATCTCAAATCAATCATAAAAGTGTAAAATGTTCATTATTCCATCACATGATTTTGTTTTAATATCTGTTCTGTTCCTGAAAACATGCCTTAACTCATGGATAAATTATCTGCATGAGACGAAAGATGCAAATAGAACAGTTTATTTTCTATGTAAAGTACTTCATGTGTTTGCCTATGTCTCCAAGAAACAAATTAACTACTCCTAAAGTATGCATTTGAAAGCAACTGTATGCTAAAGCAGTAAAATGGTGTTGACTCAGTTGGAAATATGAACGGATTTAGCCCTTTTGGTTATTGTCATGAATTTTTCTTATTGCTTTTAGTTTCGTTTCACATCATATTTTTGAATCTTTATACTCGTTGGTTGATAGTGATTTATATCGTTTGAATTTTCATGAGAATTTTATCTTTTATGATTTCGCGTTTCGTATCAAAACAAAATGTACTTTGAAAAGATAAATTTTGATTAAAATTCAAATGCTGTTGTTACTTTGTAGTCATTACCGTTCGTTTGTTAGTCAACCCAAGCTACTTGGCTCGGGTTGTAATCCTTTTCTTGTTTGGTAGTCAAGGTTTAATTTGTAACTAAGGTGTTGTGTCACTGTTCGTTTGTTAGTTTGCGCCACGATTCTCTCTTGTACTCTTCTTTGAGCATTTATTATGCTTTTTTTATTATATGTTAGTTTTGGCCGTTTAAAAAAAAAAAACTTTTCAGTCATTACCTGACACTAGTGGACATAAATTTCACCAACTAAATCAATGCTTCCCTGAATTGCTAATATATAAAATTATTCATGAGACTTTCTATTACACGGATTTCGCATTATTACTGTAAATTTTACTCTTCAGGCTTCTTCATGCAATGAAGCTGTTCTTTTTGAGTTTAATCAAAGGGATATATGTTTGGTGTGAATTATGTGATACATATATGATGATGCTAAGGGTTGTTGGGTAGTCGCATGGGCGTCTTTCCATCGAATTCCGTGGTAACTTTTAATTCACTGGAATCTACTTTTTCTCCTATATTGATTTATGCATATGAACGGGTACCTCACAAGGTTTTGAGTTGTTTTTGTTAAGTACCAACATGTTTAGCAAGAGTTGTGGCTGGAGCTTGCATTTACCTGACGGGCACGATGAGACTGTTTATGATAGTCAAGTATCTTGGCAAATTTTTGATAATAGCCCTAGGCTAGGGTTAAAATATGCCTCCTTGATTTGTAGATATATTAGGGTATGCCCCTAACTTCTTGTACTTGTTTTGATGTTCAATGAATTTAAATTATTTAATTTGCTTAAAAAATAATAATAAGTGATACCGAAGGCTTGATCCTTTGAGCCAATATATGCTATTACTACTAGTCCGCTCTATAGGTGATATGCTGACTCTACAGAGCAATAAATGTTTTAATCCATACACTTTATTCTCACTTGTGTGCGCATGCACATAGAAAATTCCAGCATGTCACCCAATTTTATATTTATAATTTATTGCACATTGGATAGAAGAACTAATGCCCCGAAACTTAGAGATGATCATGTGCAGTCAGCCTGAAAATTATGATAAGTCCACATTTAGATTGTCACTTGAAAATTCAAACATTCTTTCCGTTCCCAACGCAAACTAGTCAGATTTGTGATGGACATTCACTTTGTTATGTTTTGTCTATATATAGAGAAATCAAATGCAATAATGTTCACATCAAGTACGTGCAATGATCCAGGTATGGTGGAGTGCATGCATATTCCTTCAAAAATATCAAATATGGGGTTTCTAACAAGTTTGATCTTTACATGTTTCCTCCTATCTCCAGCCTTAGTAACAAATGCTAATGACAATAAGGTAAACTCACCATCTTGCCATTTCCCTTCAGTATTCAACTTTGGCGACTCAAATTCGGATACTGGAGGAATCGCAGCAGCATTCTATCAACATGTTTGGCCCAGCGGTAAAACATACTTCAAGAAACCGTCTGGCAGAGCCTCAGATGGTCGCCTGATTATAGATTTCATCGGTAATTATATAAGTTTCACGAAAATGTTCACATATTTTGAAATGCTCTGTATCTCTTTACTAACATGTACAGTACTACTAATCGTTTGATCTGTTTTCGCCCTGATGAAGCTGGTCATCTGGGGTTGCCATACTTGGATCCTTACCTGGATTCGCTAGGGTCAAGTTACAAACACGGGGCAAACTTTGCAACAGGAGGTGCAACCATTATGCGGCCTAATGAATCGTGGTTTGTGTCTAATGTTAGTCCCTTCAATCTTGAAATCCAAGTTGCGCATTTTACTCAGCTTATGGACAGAACGGCTAATTTCTACAACCAATGTTAGTCGAATCTCAGTTCTTGTACAGTACACATTATTTACACGTACATGAATGAACTCATAATTAAATTTTTTCTGCTCCAGCGAAAGACGAATGTCTCTTGAAAAGGATACCAAAACCCAGTGACATAAATCAGGCCCTCTTCACAATCGACATAGGACAAAATGATTTAACTATAGCTATGCACAGCTTAAGCCACGAAAACAAGTTAGCTGCCGTACCAGCAATAATCAGTCAGTTTGTCTTACAAATCCGCGTAAGTTGCAGACTAACTTCTTATTGTTAACCACTTGATCTCAGATAACTAAATAGATTCAGATACTTTGAGTTTTGTAGGTTCTGTATCATAGAGGGGCAAAGACGTTTTGGATACATAACACGGGGCCAATAGGCTGTTTGGCACTTTTAATATCTAAAGTGAAAGATCCTGCACAGGGCTATTTGGATGAAATTGGTTGCGTGAAAAGCCAAAATGACATAGCCGTGGAGCTCAACAAACAGATGAAGGCTGAAATTGTGAAGTTGAGAGCAGAGCTTCCTGATGCTGTTTTAGTCTATGTGGACATGTACAAGGCAAAATATGACCTGATTGCCAATGCCAAAGACCAAGGTGATCGATCAACATTATGATTCCTCCACTGCTGAACATCAGATTACAAAATAGTTCGGCGTATTTGAGTGATCTCATAATTTCTTTCTACTTGCAGGATTCGAAGACCTTTCAAAGTATGTTGCGGTCATCATGGAATCGGTTATGATGTGTATTGTGCAATGAATGGAACTGAAGTTTTTGCAGGTTCTTGCCAAGATCCTTCTAAGGTTATAAGTTGGGATGGTGTACACTACACGGAAGCTGCCAATCAATGGATCGCCAACCAAATAGTCAATGGTTCGCTGTCTGATCCACCGGTCACCATCTCCCAAGCATGCTACAAGCAAGGGGTCTTCAATTCCATTAATGTTGTGAATGAAGAAGAGCATACAGACACATAGACATTCCAATTTCCAAATCTACAACTAAAGTAGCATCTAGGCCTTATACGACCTTCACATTTAAAAGCAAAAAAAATTGGTGAAAAATCTAACTTAGAGAAATGTTTGAATCGTGGCTCCTCTACTTTTAAAGCAAGGAAACTAACCAGCTAGCATTTAAGAAAAAACAACTGCAGCAGCTAGACTAGATCAGAGTTCATTACATCATGTGATGGTGCAGTAACCAACGGATTTCGGATTATTACTAGATTTTACTTCTTCAGGCAATACCCTGTTCTTTTTTACTTTAATAAGGGATATGTTGGTGTGAATGTGATACAGATATCCATTAGCGAACTCTTGTGGTAAGTATGGACTATGTAGTTCTCTAACTAATAATACTGTACGATTGATATGTACATTAAATCTTCTACTTGAGAACAATTTTGATAATTTAACTCACCTGACAATTAAGAATAAAATTCTTCATTAAATTTTTTGAGTCGCTGAGTTTCGATATAACGTTCATCTATTAACTCTGTTCTTGGTTTGGGCTTTCTTCGAGCTCCTCCTCCTCCAGCAGGATCAAAAAAGCAACACTCAATTTGTTAGAGTTCGTGCATTCGATAACATTTGAGGATTGTTTCGAAGTATGATACTATAGCTGTGTTTACAGCGGAATCAAGCAGGTATAATGTTTGGTGCAGAAACAGGGCAACTCTGAATGGCACTGAAGCCTTTTGCTAGTACATGTGAAGATCGTTTGAGAGTCGTATGTTGGGATGGTACACTATACTGAAGCCTACTGAAGCCTCTTCCAACCAAAAAAATTGAATGGTTCTTACTCAGATCCATCAGTAGAGATCATGCGAGCATGCCAATCGCCACACACAAACAAATGTGCATGCATGATGATGTTTATTCAAAATATTTTCAGACACAGAAGATAACGAGTTAAGAGATTATTCTGTTACAAAGATTTTAAGGTGTAGTATGTATAAAACCCAGTATAAAAACTGGTTTATAGTATGCTCATCAGTTAAAGCCATCAGTTGTATGCTGCTTCGCATTTTACAAGATTAGATTTGTAGTACATGTGTACTATAGCCTACAGAACTGAATATATACTATATATGTACAGTATGCACTATGTAGAAACCCCACAAATTTTGTGTACTATAAACAAAACTTATCTCGCTGATTTTTGTTTTCGCAAAATATGAACATTTGACTCACTGTTGGTATCCTTTGGGAAGGGGGACAACCATGTAGAAGGGTACCGATCTTCGTGGCAAAGATCCATTCTCTTCATCATCATCGAATTCCAAGACATAGCTGACAATATAACAACGTTCATTTTTCAAGATTTTGAGAAATAAATAGATAATGTTGCACATAAAGGATAAAGGGAAATGTTGCGTTAAAGCATAGAAGATGTGTGAATCCCACAAAATGCGCATGAAATACACGGATATACTAGAACTTATGCACATATTATGTGCAGTTTCACGAAAGCAAATAATAGAAGAGAAAGGTAAAGGTACTTACTCGTCAGTCTTTCTCTGCATGATTGTGAATAATGAACATCAAGTTGCATGTAGAATAGACAACAGTCAGTGTCACTCTGTTTTATACTATGTAGAAAGAACAAATCTGACAAACTATTACCTTATGAGTTTGTACAACAGTAGCTTTATACAGAGTGGTGGTTTCGGGATATACAGCCAGTACATGTTCTCCAGGAGGGAAGTCGTTTACAGTAGTGGGATTCGTCCGCCTAGGGAATTGTATGATATGTGACATAGGCAGCTTGTATTTTCTGTAAGCATCAATATAATTATCAATGTAAGGTTTCAAAGAACAAGTTATCAGTCAAAAACATTAATACATTGCATCATACAAGTGATAAAAACCAAGTGCCAAATCGTAGCATAGCTTTGCACTAGATATGAGAACTTAATGCAGCAAACTGGAATCAGCATTTGACTGTTTGCGCTAATCCCAACAGAAAATACAAGTGCAGTTTTCTCAAGAAAAGAAACACATAGAATTAACTAAAGATAATAGTTTGAACGAGAAGGAAAGTCCTACCTCTGCCCGTTACTTTCCTCGTCGTCCCCTGGTTCCTCATCCACGACTTCAAATCTACATTAAATACAATTATGAGCACATATCTTGCTCAATTTTAAGACATAAATATACCTTTATGTGATGTCTCTTCTTATAGAAGAGAATCTAATCGAAGTTTAAAGAGACTGTCGGGAAAGCACTCACTCTTCTCTTTCCTTGTCAAAATGGATTACTTTCACCACAACCCATTCATCAGTTTCACTGTCCCTTTGAGTAACCCTGGCAGCTACCTGAATTAAAGTGACAGGCGAGTAAGAGTGAGAAAGGCTGATTTCAGAGTCCAACCAATTAAAGGAAAACTAATAGGATAGAGAGAGGATCACAGCTTTTGCTAAACACATACATGTTCACCCTTCAAATTTGCAAGAGACTCCAGGTGATTTCGTATCGATGGAGCCATTTTAGGGCCATTTGGATCCCGCTTTCTCTTCTTAGTAGACTCTGCAATTTCAATTTCAATGTTACATTCATGAAAGCCAATCTCAACAAATGTATATGAGCAGATGTCATCTCCTCTGAGCGCAAATTAATTTTTTTAATTTTCTTTTTGGCAATCTCAACAACAATATTGTTTTTCTTTATTCTTTCAATAATCTCGTCTTACTTTATAGGTATAACAGATGCAAAAGAGTCTCAAGGAGAAGTCATGTACTGTAACACCCACCCTGCCCCAAATCACTTGCGTACTTGGCAGGTAGGCACCCGTAAGTCAGTAAGCCCTAAGCAGGTATAGCAACCGCACGCAACCCCTGCCCTCTCTTTTGTTGGGTTTGGTGCGGGTGGAATACATGTTTACATAACATACAGTAATATAACCTATATATTGTGGAATACAAGACGCCGTTCTCTTTTGCTCGTTGTGGTAATTGAACATTTCTAGTACTTCGATCAAAGCCAGGGGGAGTATATAGGTCACTAAGGCTGCTGCTTTATATCCCTACATCCAAATGGCTACGACTTCTAAGAAAATTACATGTACGATTAGTAATCGATAATAGGTGATATAGTGATACTATAAAGGTATCTCCCATAAAAGTATT